>JAUCMP010000026.1:4949000-6274500 GCA_030770545.1 Macropodus opercularis | reverse complement strand
ACAGGGAATATGAGAGGAAATGGGAGACAAGAGGTGGGACCCATCAATTCTGAGGGTGAGTTCAGTGTGGCAGAGTTGCTGCAGCATGTAGGTGATCCATCACCATGCCTGGGCCTTTAGCTCATGCACTCTCTCTCTCTCGCATCTCACCATCTCTCTACATCCATTCCACAACCCCCATAACACCTCTGTATACCTCTGACAGATTCTTTGTCAACCCTGCTTTGCCATCACTCCACTTCCTCAAATGAGACTCACTGTTAATCTTCCTCTTCATTTCTGCCTATTGTCTGTCAGAGCTGTGCAATTTGCACCACCCGTTTACTGGCAGCCAAGGGGCCGGGCACCCTGTTGCTGGCTTGTGCTCCCCTTTTGCATTTAACTGCCGTTCTCGGTTGAGAGGTTATTGAAATCTAGCGCCACAGAGAAGGCCGGCTTTCTTGGAGCAGGAAGCAGGGTGCGTGAGTCACAGAGGATGGAATAGACAGGCTGAGGCTGTTCTGATAAGGTCAGCCTGCACATTGCTGCCACAGGCAACAAAATTAGCTCTTTTTATTTGCAGGGCATTTTAGGCCATAGCTCGGCCATAACACGCTGGAGAAGCTTTTTTCTCAAACTGCATTTTAAAAAGAAGAAACCATCATTTATAGATTTGTTTAAGCTGCAATGGAATCTATTTCCATTTTACTTACCCCCTCTGCAGGACAAAGCCCAGACTGTAGTGAGGCTGTTAAGTGCTGTATAAATGTATATATTTGTCTCATGACCAAATACCAAGAAGTTCAATCAGACTAGTGAGTTTCATTATGTGCAGAAATGAGCCATCCTAGGACAGACACTGCTGCGTGAAAACATATGGATGAAGAGCCCTCACTGGACAGAAACATTCTGATGGAAGGTAAGTCTTTTGTTCGGGGCTCACAGATGTGTGCTTTACAATTGTCACAGAGCCAAAGGCTTTTGCATCAACTGTATCGTGTACACAGACACAAGGGCAGAGATGTTTGTAATGAAAAATGACGACATCACAAGGCAAAGGCGACGCCGCACATCTTGTGTCACTACAAAGATACCAGGATGAAACAGGTGACAGTCACCTGCTATTGAACTGTGCGCAAAAAAGGCCTAACTTTAAAGAAAAGCTTCAAAAAGAAGCTCCGAGCATTGAAGAGCGCCCCACGTTTTTTTTCTGTCTCCTTTAGTTTAACCCCATCACTTAAAAGAACAGCACAGACAAAGAGAGACGTTAACGGGATGTGAAAGAAAGAGTTTGAGGTGGAAGAGTGAGGGGAGGTGTTTGAGTGAAACAGGTCCTTCGTGAGCAGGAAAAGGGGAACGAGCACCAAAGGAGAAGAGAGAGAGGGAGTGAGAATGCCCGGAGTATTTCTGTCTTCTCTGTGTGGCCCACTTATCAGCCATGCAGCAGGGTAGCCTTACAGAGCCCTGTTGGCTGATTCATATCACCAAACCACAGCACAGTGAATCAGCAAGCATGGCAAAGGCAGAATATATTAGATTGTAGACTTCTTAAGCAAATGGGAAACAACATGCACTGAACCCTTAGGCTAAATATAATAGTTGGCGATTTATTAGGTACACCTGAGTAAGACTAAGACAGTCTACTACTACAGTTATGCCACACAGTCCATATTCAGAATTGTTTTCTTGTTCTCTTGTTTCCCAAACGGTTTCGGAGATGTTTCTTTAGCTACATCTCTATTATCATTTTGGGGGCTGTTGTTTGTTCTGGAGCACTGATATAAATGTAGCTGACATAATAACAGAAACAATGCAATTTAGTGCCGCAAACTGCATGTTCCCTAAATGCTCATGTTAAGATAAATCTAAAACATTCTGAACAAAAACGAAACATAGCTGCCTTCACAAAAAAAGAATTGACATTTTCTAGTCTGAGCCGTTAACAGAATGGGGCATTGATCCATACTTTGTCTTTACAGCCCCAATCAGTAAAGACACCTGAAGGCATTAAAACATTGTGCTGGGCCATGAAATTAATGAGACATACAAGGAAAGTTACATCCTCTAACCGTTTGCAGTTCCTGTTGAGAAATAATAAACAAACCGTCCTCACGTAGCTTCCTGTCAATAAACATCCTCATAGCTGTCTTTAATTTATAGTAGAACGAAAACCACCTCATAGAATATTAATGTACTGTACTTGCAGTGTGAAGCGGCACTTGTTTTACAGTGGTTACTGTGCTAGCCACAGCTCAAAATAGCTGCATGACTCATCCAGAAGTTGAAATCCAAGTTTGTTTTGCAGGTAGTAAGGAGAGTAGACACAAACAGGCAGGTACAGCAGATGTGTGCAGCTGTGGTCACACACTAAAGCGAGGGAGAACCACAGTGAGCTGTGGAGGGTGTGATTTGACAGCAACAGGTCCACAGGGCAAGGAATAAGAGAAGGACACACCCAGAGCAGGAGGAGGTCACTAACAGGCAGAGCAGAGAGGTCAGTGTGCAGCCTCGCTACACCACTTCCTCCCATAGCCGCACACATGGCCCAGTGTCACAGGCAGATGCTTGAGCAGAGTGGAGGCACGTGGCAGGAAGATACAGGTTCTAGCTCGGATATGGGAGCATTGTTTAACATCATCTAGGTGATTAGTATGTACTGCACAATGGACCCCAGGCCGCTGGTCTTATCACACACCCAGTGCGCATTTCTGTTTCTGAAAAGGGGTCTTGCTGCCTGGAAGGAGCTCGGCTCAAATAGTCCTGACTTTCGCTTACAGAGACACCATATAGAGACCAAAACTCGGCAGGGTCTGAAACTTGACCTTTTTATAAATTAAATGGGGGGAAAGCAGACTGAAGGCTATATTCCCCTCTGGCAGATACCCAAGTCACGCAGTCTGCCTAATGCGGTTGCATGCATCCAGCGACACAAACACCCAAATCCAATTTATCAGCTTATTCCTTATTTCTTTACCTACTAGAATGTAAATAAACATATATCTTAATTGAAAAATAGAGAGTTTGTAGCACAGTTTGAGGATTCCAGCTGAGATTGGTATGGCAAACAAAGAGCGGGACAAAACAGAGGTCTCACACAGATGTTTTCTGCAGCAGTAACGTTCTGAATCTCAGTCCACATTTTGGACAGACAAAGGAGAAAAAGCACTTTTGCTCGATGGATGTCTTGAAAACAGGCAACTTCTCCAGTGCCTCAAACGTCCCACTGTGCTTGATGCGGCAGCTGCCTCATACAGAGAGGCAACATTTTAAGCTGAGCAACAGGGAGGCTCTCCAGTAGCACATGCACACACATAAATAAAAACAAGACAAGGTGAAAACCTACCCAAAGGTTTGTGCAAGCTAACCCTGGCTTTTGAGGTGGTTTATTCAAAGATCAGGATATGAATGAAAGTCACACACATCTACTTTTAGTTTTCGGTTTTAGCAGCACATGCTCCCTGGCTCCATTCATCTATCCATCAGTCTATTCACTCCTCGCCTCTTGCGCTGCATTGCGGGTTGCTGATGCTCTGAGAGTAAAACAGGTGTCGAGGCTATTAGTATGAGTCTTTCTGCGCCACCCCCTCTATCCTGTATTTTTGATGAGAAGCATAAATCCTGGATATGAGAATGCAATAGTCAATCAGGGGGTTGATAGGGGGAGTATGGCTTTATGGTCATCATCATCAAACACCAATGTTATCGTCTATATTTGATGCAAAAGATCTTAAAACTGGTTCACATGAAAGCAATGATTAAAAAGCCTGTGTTTATTATTTAGGCAAGAATAAAATATGACCTTCAGGCTGAGAAACAAAATCCTTTCATCTTCAATCATAAACTAAGCTCATCTATGTAAGAGGTGTGGTAGTCTCTCCCTCCTGAATCATATTGGCACTAATATCTTTCCCCTCTACTCACTCTAATTTCCTCTCATAAAAATGGCTGCATTCTATTACTCTCCTTGGCTTCAATTCTTATGTCTTTTCCCAGCCCATCTCAGAGGAAAGTTGTCAAGGTAATGTGATGATGACCCTTGGACTTCATATTATTCTTTCCATATCATAGCGTCAACTAAATGTGAAGTACAGGAAAGTTAGTACAGGCTATATGTAAAATGTAGTTGAAAGTTGTCTTTGATCTGTTACTTTTTTTTTATCAGCATCCATGTCACAACCATATTCAGACAGCCAGTCAGACAGTCCAAACAAAGTCAGTTAGTTTTAACAGACACTAAAGAGATGGGTGTCAAAGTGACAGATGGAAAGTTGAGCATCTGTCACTGTGCTGAACCATTTGACTGAAATCAAAGGGAGACGAGGGCCTTCAAAGGACAGGCAAAGCAGTGTCTGAGGCCAGACATGCTCTGGTGTGCACCACAGATAAGGGCCAAGAGGTTATATTGCTTCTCTTCTGTCGCTCCCTTTGTACTCTTGTGTCTTAAGGGAGTGGGAGGAAAATAGAGGGAAGAGAGAGAGAGAGAGGTAGAGAGAGGCAGATAAAGAGCCATGGAGAGATGGAGCACGAGTCACGAACAGGTTGCCTGTCTCCGTCTGCCACAGCGCATCATATTGATCAAACACTCGTTAGTAGAATTTGGTTGATATTTCCGGATGGTGAGGGTAATGAGCAGAGGTGGCTGGAGCAAAGAGCTGCTGGACTGTGATGCAGATCATTTGTGACAGTATCAGAATACTTTTGCCTTCTCATCCTTTCCTCTGCCAGAGCTGTTGCCTGTAGCGTACCTTCAACATGGAGCATTCTGATTTGGCTGGATGCAAGGCATGAGCCAAACAGCAGAATAATCCTCTGTGGACGTTTGAAGAGAACGTACACACTAGTTGAAGTCCCCGGACCTTGAAGCACTATCAATGACGCCACGTGCTGTGCAGCTGCATTTAGCGGGAGGGTGGCACCAGTGCACCCGCTCAGCCCGTCATCTTTCTAGAGAATATTCCTCTAATAATTAGTCTGAAAATGTTCTTATTGCAGTATACTCGTCTTAGTTACAAGGATATGTTAGACATGTATAAAGGTGTGTTTGGAGCAAAACAAAGGCCACCATTTTTTTCCAATACATAGATTTTTCTGCTTATACTGATGAGGCAGTATGTGAATTGCCATATAGTAGCAGCATGTATACTGTCACACATACCTGCGTAACGTCCTTAAGAGGCCTTTTAGCATCTAGCTGATACAAATTAGTGTGATGATAACAATGCGCAGTAAAGTGAAGTACAATGAAGTAAAATACTGTACATATTGTACTTCAGCATCAGTTCCTGCTTCTGTTCGATACAAGGAGGACACTGCTCAAAGAAGAGGCACAGGTCTCGATGTCCTCTGTGATGGTTATCAGACATCACAGGATTAATTAACTCTAGAGCAGAAAATAGAGGCCCTGCAAGTAGCAATAAACATTCTCCATTAAAAGCCATCTAATTAGAATGCAAGCTACAAGGGCTTGAAGGAGAACATAACAAACACAGAGGCCAGTGTAATTGTCAAGCAAGCTCTGAGGAAAGCAAACATAATAGACACAATCAGTCCAGCACTTCCAATAAGGTCATAACAGAAAACTGTGGAAGTACTTCTCCATACCTGACTGAAGTTCCCAGATGGTGTTTTCTGCAAGTGGGAAAAGGTCACAGACATTTCGACAGTCATGCACTTCAGATAGCATGCCATCAATTATAACCTAATCTATCGGTTGATACCTGTTGAGAGGAGAACGACGCACAGAAACTGCGGTTTGTAAGCTTTGCCTTACTTGAAAAGTGATTTTTCAGAGATCAAAACACCAAATCTTGGTCTCTAAGAGATCAAAGCAAGGTTTCAAAGGAAATGTCATTTCACAAACGCATCTCTTTTATGGTCACTTTCAACATGCCTCTGCTTGGGTCAGATTTATTTTTCCACTCCTTTTAAAGTGAGAAGCAAAACAAGCTAACTCAAAAAAGTCAAAAGTTATGAGGGAAAGTGTAATATTTCCAAGTCAGCCCGACCTCTGTCCACTCAAGGCCTTTAGGCTGTGTGGTTGATCGATATTAATGGAAACCCCAGCAGGCCTCCAGAGCCTATTGCCAATTTAACCTGTTTCACCATGACTCAGTTCTTCCTTAAATAACCCAGGTACTTACTGGGATGGACTACAGGCTTCGGGAGCTGATAAGATGAGCCCACAGGAGCAGAGGGAAGGAAAAATACAAATAGTTTAAGTGTGTGTAAGGGTGTGTGCGAGTGTACAAGGACCACTGGTTTAGAAAACACTTCCACGCGGCAGTTCAAGTACTGTAAGGCAGGGAAGCGGACGGATGAGGCAATCTACAGCATGCCATTCAACAGCAGCCATTTGCTTAATTTAACTTTATATGCATGAGGCTTCGCATACAACACAGGTATGAACCCTCTCCAGCTGGCTTCATGGCCAATTTATGCATCGCGCTGTGTCAGGGAAACGTGTTTGAAGCAATGGTTACGAATAATTTTGACAGCCAGTGAAAATATCAAAAAGAAAACTTCACCACCATTTTAGCTTTTAAGGATTTAATGTCAACAACAGCCTGCTTTTCATACAACTGACAATAATAAGCGCGTCTTAAATATGGGATAAAATAAACTTTATCCCACTATTGCTTTGTTCGTGTTGTTTGTTATGATGATATACAACAGGCTATTATATACAGTATATATAAAACACACACACACACACACAAATATATATATATATATATTTCAGCTGAAAGCATGATGTCAGTTATTTTTACTGAGCAACGCAGTTCAATGAGAATGTTTTGAGAAACCTATTGCCATTTTGAATTTGTAGTATACATTACAGCTTTGCAGTATATAATACTACACAGACCTAACTGGTTGTAAGGAGGAAAACAGAGAGCAAGGCAGCACAGGGGGGCAAGACATCTGTTCCGGTATATAGAGATGATGCTGTGGGGGAGGAAAGGAAAGAGATATGAAGGTCACGTTTGCTACCATAGAGTCTCCATCTGTCCCCGAGGTTTAGTGGGCTGGGCTGAGGGAAAGAGCTTGGCTAGTTCTCTGGAACACTTTTGCAGATTTGGGGATTTTCTAGCCTAATTTAATATCATAAATTGACAGAGATGGTCGTATATCATCATATCGTATCATGCACATCTTTAGCATTGTTTAAACCAGTGTAGTCAATCTACATGGTTCATCCTGATGAGTTCAGCTGAAGGATTTCTAGATGTTTAAATAGTCAGATACAGAAGAAGGCAGCACAGTTCCACACTGTCCCCAACAAAAACAGCAACCCCAGCTGAATGAATGAACCGAACAAGTAGCAATGTGCTTATATTATTATTTAATGACAACTTAGTGAATACTGTGTGACAATATAAAACCTGTATTGGACCATTGTGGACAATATGCCCCACATATCTGACAAACAAACAACAGCTGCCAGCAGCAGCCCAAAAGTTAGTAATTTCCTGCGTTACCAATAAGGCTTTGACAGAAAATAACACTGCTCCCACTGTGACTGAAACGTGGAGCGACGACCTCCCACCAGAACGTAAAAGTGCACCTTTTTCTATCTTAAATGTTTTGGGACAAATCAGAGCAAAAAGCAGGTGAGTTCCTGAGGCCTGTATTATTGATTCCATTTCTATGACCACAAATACTTTAAAGAATAATAAGCCTATGCTTCAAGCCCCCCTACCCTTTTAAAGCTTGAAATGCATCGACGTTATCTACAAATCACAGTCTGCTAAGCTGCCCTCTCTAGAGCAATATGTCAGTGACCACAGGAGAGGAGACAAAACAGAAGGCAACAGACACAAGCAAGCATCTGAAATATTTAATGGTTTTTGTTGAGGATTTTGTCTGTGCTAGGGCAATGTGGGACTATCATTCATGTTTGAGACATAGCAGATCCTCTGGGGAGATGGTGAATATTAAAGGGCTTTGCAGAAGTCTTCCTTGTGAAAGCTCCTGACAGGAGATTTGTTTATGACCTTCAAATAAGGGGAAAGAAGTCAATGATAACTCTGGTTTGCATCTCAAGACAATCCCTGCTGTGAAAAAAAGCTGCCATTCCACTTTCAAGTATTTAATGTTGTCACCAGAACTGCGCAGCTCTACCGAGTCTGTTTATCCAATAGGTCTGACTTCTTTAGGTGCCTTGTGAATGTAACAAGGCAACTACTGTCTGCCAAAAAAAAAACCTACCTCAGAGACACAAATCTAGTCTAATTGTTTGCAACAAAGTCCCCAGGATATAGAGGAGCGAAAAGAAAGCCAACAGCAAACGTTAATGTGACACCTTCTCAAACTCATTCATTGAATAATTGCTGACCACAGAAGCAACTTCTCATTTCCCAACTGTCAACATAAACAGCACCAAAACAAAGCCAAACTACGACCACTGGGAACTTTCTGAAGTAGAGCATTTCACAATAATGCTGACAAAAAATGAGGAGTCTAATTGTTGCGGTGTGGCTCTAGAGTGAGTTCAAAAACGATCACTTTACTGTAGTTCATGAAAGTGGCTGAATAATTTCTTCCGGAGTTTTAAACCCCACACGAAAACTAAACACACATACAAACACAAACAGCCACACATGGACACAAAATAGTAAGTGGGACTGTTTGCTTTTTTCCCATCCCACCTGGATATATACTGTGTTACACTCTGTCCTGCACAAAGCAAGGAAAGAATAACGAGAAACAACAGACAGAGCAAAGTAGGAGGCTAATTTAAAGAGGCGCATCACAGGCTGCTCCCTCTCACCAGCTGTAACTTAACCAGGTCCAGGCTGTCGGTGTTCATGAAGCATCGAGTAGCAGCAGAGTTCAGGCTTTGTCTGTCACTCTGACACTACCGGCTGATATGTATAAACACACATATCACAACAAACCTCTGTCACAGTGTAAGGTCGGGACGTTTCGACCAGATGTTGCTATATGACGCAATCCTGTCGCCCAAGCATCGAATAAAGAAAGTCCACATTATACAAACCCGACTCTATATAAACAAGCGGACGCACCGGTGGCTCGTTTAAGTCAGTGTCACTCGTCGTACTAGCTACTGTAGCTCAATGCTAACGTCCACCGCGTGTTCCCGTTGCCGTTAGCGAACCACCCCGAATAACTTCACCCACCTCGGAGTTCTTCATGGTGGCCTTCACGGTGAATCCCTCTGTTGGAAGCTTCCTCTTGTTCTGAAACATATCCACCGGTGTTGTTTTATGAAACGTAAAGTGAAGAGCAATGAGGTGGACTAATTAATATTTATATGGATCTGGAAACCTGTCGGCTGATTTTTTTTTTCTTTTGAGATGGTTGCTAAGCAACTTCAGAGACGCTTTGGTCTGGTTGCTGCGGAGACGTGTGTTTCCTCGTTACTATAGTAACTTGCTGCCACTGCTGAAAATGCAGAGAGCAACGTGTCGTGATTAAGTACTTAAAATAAACATTACACATGTTGTGCTTTTTATTGCTTTTGTTCTTATTAAAAAGCAATTACAGATATTAAAACAAAGCAGGGAACAAATGTTAATTTCCTAATATTAAAATGATATTTCTCTTTAAAATTACCTTTGGCTTAGTTGTTCTTTCTTTTTTCATTTGATTCAATTCATCTTTCCATTTTACAGAGGGGAGCAAATGACACTAATGATTTTTTTAACATTCTAATTCTGCTACCTAATCTTCTTAATTAATTATTGTGAGGTCTGAGTATTTCATAGTCGTGTGAGTTCTCTCTGCTCTGCTGTGATGGAGGTACAGTAGTAGATTTAAACATTTCTATGCTACCACCTCACACTTTGGTTTAATGCCAACTATCGGTAAAATGGTTGTTCCCCTTATTTTATGTCAACTGGATTTTGACCTCACCTTATACAGAATTTATTTTATTTAAGCGCGATTCCTCCACAGCTCCAGGCCTTTCCATCTTAAACACACACAATCACCCACACACTCAGCTGATCATTATAGTCATGCAATTAATCGTCATCCACAACTAAATGCTTAATTATGCTCTTTGTCCACCAGGAGAGGCCTTGATTCAGAACACGTTGGTTAGGGAATAGTGTGAATAGAATCATTCAAGTTTAAGGATTTGCTACTTTTAATCTTCCAATATCAGTTTTGCCCCTTGAGAGTTTCTCAGGTGAACCGGTGCAACTGTTATTAATATTCAGTGCACAGGCCATTTCTCTAAAAGCCCCTATTTGTTTTTTATGGCTCCATTGAGAGAGAAGGGTGTAGCAGCAGTTTACAGAAAGACTGTAAACAAGGTATGCAGGAAAGACGAGTTATGTCCCTGTCAGCATTCAATGCTGGTCTCTCTTTCTTTCCCCTCTCTCTGCTCTCCTTCAGAGGATTAAAAAGAGGAAGAGGGGAGTTTTCAAAAAGCAAACAGAACAAACTGGAGCGTCAGCATGAATTTAGCTGGACTGAGAAATGACTGTTCAAACAGTAATGCACTATCTCAGTCCTGTGAGTGTGCAGCGAGGAGGGGGGCAGGTGAATTACTTTGCAAAAAATATGCATTAAATATAAATTGCATTGTTAGTTTTCTTGAATTCTGTGCATTCATGTGTCATGTGCAACATCAGTCTGGCTACAGTTATTGGAGGACACACGCATCAGGTCTATATATACATATATATATAAAGATTTGCATTTCCTGCCACTAATGATCAAGTCAAGATAACCACATAGGTTAGCAGATAGGGAGCATAGCATAAGGGTTAAAATGTGGCTGATTATATGTTTAATTTTTTCTGCATCTACAGTGTGTCTTCATAGTCCTGGTGTTGCTGGTTTGATCCCCAGCTCATTTGCTGGTACACCTTCAGACTTGGCAATCGTTGTCCACGGTAAGGGAAAAACAGCAATTATGATATCATTAAAACAAAGAAACAGCACCTACAAAGCAGAAGGTCCAGAGGGGGCGAAGGAGAATCTCAACAGGAAAAGGAAGAAGCGGTTGTGCTGCAGAGTTAGTTGTCCCCCAATTATCATGAAACGAGACAAACAGCCATTAGAGAAGGCCATTAGGCCGTAGGGAGAGCGGCCAGGGGCTTGTTGGGTTTACCAGTTTGCCAGGCAGTGAAAGAATACAAGGTATCAGGCTGTGATAAATGTTAGTCACTGAAATAGCAAATCAGGATTGCTGTACTGCACTATATTGTATGACAATTAATACTCATGATACAATGTATTGTTAGATATATTTATTTCTTAAGGAGATATACTGTTTAGCAACTTGGGAAACCTCTAAAGCCTCATTACAGTACACCAGGAGTATTAAGCTAATTAGTTTTGAAGGGATATGATATCAAAAATAACAGGCTATTCATTTCACACAAAGTAAATATTGTTTTACTGAACAAACATTAACCTTTAAAAACTATGCAGGACCTTGGAGATTTGCATTGACAGGTGTTTTTGCTTTTGTCTGATTAGTACAGTCCGACGTGGCTGAGTGGCTGCTGGGCCCTGACGTCAGTCAGACCTAGGGTGAAGGCGAACAGCTACATCTGGGTTTGTGCACAATGCCTTTAATGGCTGAATGTCTTGTGCTTTGTAAACATTTGAAACATGCAAATATAAATTGTATAAAGTGAAAACTAAAGGAGAGATTAAACTCTAGTGGATTGTTTTGTTCACTCTTTGCCCATGCATGCTGGAATAAGGCGCAGTCAGTGACCTTGAACTGGAAAAAGTGAATATATGAAATATGGCTCGATGAATAAAGAAGCTGTACCGTAAATCAATATCACCTTTTAATCAGGAGCTTAGAACCACCAAGTCAAAAAGGAAAAGAAAGAAGAAGAAAACATGACAAGCTGCAAAAGCATTTTAAACTAATTTGAAAATAAAAAGCAATGCTTCAGGTCTTGTCTTCAGGTCGCTTCAGGTGTGTGGAAAGTGAGTGGCAACATAGAACCACACACTGTTACACCTCCCATGATGTCGCTATTAAAACAGTGCAACAGCTTTAGTCATAGAACTCAAGCAAAACGTGAGTATTGCAAAAACATATGAGCAATATAATGATTATTAATCATTTAAGTCTCGTTTTGCACTGATCTCCATCACTGCACTTGTCAGAAATAACCCATATCCTGCATTACTAGCTCCAGATAATAGCTGACTGGTCATCCAGACTCTGGTCTCCTTTCCCTAGAGCCCTGATAAAATCCCGAGGCATAGATCGTTTCAAACGGCGGGCAGTTGGCAGTAAGACTTGATATGGGCACAGAGTTGCAAAACCTCACTCACAAAGCCACAGCGCATTGATCTTCATGCATTATAGAAGCAGCTTTGAGGCCAGCTGATATTGGAAGGCATAGCTCGCACTCCCTCAGTGCACACACTCTAACATGCCCACTGGACCATAGCAGCAATAATCAAACACAGGCCCAAATGATAAACATATGGATAATACATCTATTATGCGGCTGAATCGCTGCAGTCTGCTTGTAATTGTTTACATCGTTGTGTTCATTACAGCTAATGCAATTTTATTTGTCTTCTGTAAAAACATCGGATAGTGTGTTTCTCTGACACTGACACGGGCTGACAGGCTTAAATATAAAACAGGCCATTGTGTTACTGTGGGCTTTTTATTCAGCTTCATCAAAGTGAATCCCCTGAATGCCGCACGCCTCACAGTAAAACCTCCCCGCTGGTGCTTTCAGAAGCCTTTGAAACACCTATACTCTCCAGAGAATTGAACTTTCCTGTCACCCACAGGTCAGTGTCACCTGAACTCCAACGTGTGAACAGTGACACCAGCGCTTCCACCGGCAGCTCACGAAAGTTGGCCTCCTCCGCACACAATTCTGATGCGGACATGGTGTTAAGGAAAAGGAGAGAAGGTGAAAGTGAATGGATGATGGTGTTCTAAAATGTGCTTTATAGAGACCTCCAACCTTTCTGAGCTCGTCTTTTACCGGAGTGTGTGTGTGTGGGAATGTGTTCAGTAAGGTTTGGGATCAGTAAATGACGGTTAGGGGACACGATAGCTCACAAAATCACTGACAAACTATACAGATTCACTCAGTTCTCGTTCTCTCGCACAGACAAAAACAAACAGAACATGCCCGCAGCGACAAACTGTGTATGGCAGGGAAAATGCAATTTGTTCTCATTTGAAGAAAAAAAAAACTAGATTCTCATTCACCTGACTGATGCGTCTCTGCTCTGTGTATAAAAGCATTCAAATAGACAGCGACAGGCATTTATAACACTGATTTATTTCAAAGAAGGTTCCCTTAAGTAAAGATGATACCAGGGATCCTTTCACATATGGACAGATGGGAAAGGGAAAGGAGGGACAAGGGGAGTTTTTCTCTGCGGGAACTGAAAAGTCATCTCTGCTCACATCACATCTGTCTCTCTTTTCCTGGAGCGGTGGGCTCAAAGCGTGCCTCGCCGGCGTTCCTGACATCTTGGCTCTGTTAATTGCGAAGTTTGCCGGCCGTTTTGGTATTCATGTTAGGCCCTGAGAACAGATGGCTTTTTAACTTAAATATTATTAACACTTCCTAGCGTTCAAAGTTCCTGCGTGGTGGGGGTGAGCTGCGGGGATGAGCAGACGTGCAGGTGGAATTACTACAATTTCCATAACAGCATCAAAGGATGAAACACAAATTGGGATAATTTTCCAACTGTCGCAGTTTGTGCGTGTGTGTTTTCTCTCAGATTCATCTGTGCTTCATTATGCTTAACATCCATCTGTATGTGTGCATATGTACTTTATGTTGAACCTCTATTTCCAGCTACACGTAAAAATATTGATTTCTATTTTGGATCTTAAATATTCAGGTGCTTCGCCCGGTAATGGCCTGCTTGCCTAAAATTATTGAAGTTAATGAAGTTGAAGTTATAATTTAATCATATTGACGCGTGATTAAACTGTTTTAGTAAATCATTAAATTATAACTCAAGTTAATGTGAGGTGTTCCTTTAAGCCACTAAAATGATTGCAAACACAAAAAAACCTGCTGAACATCACAAGTGAAGTTAAAAGCCACAGCATGAAGCTACACCTCGTGCAGCCTCTTGGTGAATGAGCGCTCACTCTGTCTGCATGTGCACTGACACGTCTTTGAAATATATATGACAGCCTCTCTGAGAGGGTCTGCAAATGCATTTAACTGCTCGCTGGTAGGAGAGGTGTTGGAGAAGCGGGACGACGTGGGATGACTGGAAGGCAGCGCAGAGGAGCAGGACTGAGAGGGAGGAAAAGAGGAGACGGGGACCAGGGAGAATAAAAGCAAGCTGTTACTTTTACATAGCAAGGGGCAGAGTGGCTGCTTTTGACGACAGCCACAGGGGAGTGGAGTGATGTGTGAATGTGCATGCAAGAGTGAGTATCTGTATTTCTTTGTCTCAGTGTCGTTGTGTGTTGCTGCGTGTGGCGTTGGGGGAGGAGGACGCTGTTTATCGTTTTATGTTTGTGTGTTGCTGCGTGTGTGCGCGTGCCAGAGGGGAGACAGTAGTAGCTAGTACAAGCGACGTCTTCACATCATATTTGTCACATCCGAAGGCAGAGGACCCGTTGTCGCCGGTGCCCTGACCCTGCAGCTGGGCGGGGCTGTAGCCGCGTAACAACCGTGAGACTGCAGCTCACTGACCCACAGCCGCCCCACAGGGACGCACAGGAGTGGCCAACAACCGGCAACTGTCTTCTGCTCGTCACACACGTGTCGAACCTTTGCCTGCACCGCGGGGATGCTCGATGTTGTATGTGCATTTGTGTTTTGTGCAGGTGTTCGTGGAACCAGGATGATTTCGCCTCCCTATCAAAATTAGCAATCACTTCCCTTTGATTGCTTAGCGAGCATGATGGCGTTCAGAGTGATTCCCCACTGTCTCTGCACAACAGCCACTCAGCGAAATGCTGCAGGTCAAAAACAACAAGAGATTATTAATCTAGCGACAGAGGTGATTGCAGTTCGCCTTCAGGTGGATCATCTGTGGTCCCCGTTTAGTACTTAACAGGTGCAAGAGTTACTGCTTCGGTTACCTTGGAGACAGTAGCTGGAAAGAAAAGCTTCAGGATTGTTTGGTTTAATGGGAACGACTGCACTTTATTGTAGCGCTGATTTATTTTGAAATATGTAGAAAACGATATTCTGAGAGACTCTAATGCCCCGTCTTGTTATTGCAGTGTATTTAAAACAAGGGTTCAGATTATTGTAGTTTGGCCATAAATATTAAATTGGTGTGTGCTGTTGACCACACATGCAGGAAACAAACTCTAGTAAAGCAGGATTTTCTTTTCAGGCCAGTAATCAGACTGGTCATCTGAGTGCTTGGCTGCCATATACGGTCGCTCTACAGAAGAGAGAAACGTAACGCCTGCCAAACGTGGCCCCTCTTGCATGAAGTAGATGATGTTGGCCTTTAGTTGCTGCTGTTGTTTGTCCTCATGTCACAAGTTACATCAGATTTTTTAATAATTAGCTTTTGATGAAAACTCAGTCCAATAACAAGCAGGTCAAAAGCTGTTTGTGCTTCCTATCGTGTTGATAAGATCTTTTAATTCATATAATATTAATTACTAAAAATCGTGGTTAGTGCCTTATAGGGCGGCACGGTGGTGTGGTGGTTAGCGCTCGCCTCACAGCAAGAAGGTCCCGGGTTCGATTCCCGGAGGCGACCGGGGGCCTTTCTGTGTGGAGTTTGCATGTT
The DNA here is from genome assembly GCA_030770545.1 of Macropodus opercularis. Taxonomy (NCBI): domain Eukaryota; kingdom Metazoa; phylum Chordata; class Actinopteri; order Anabantiformes; family Osphronemidae; genus Macropodus; species Macropodus opercularis. The sequence goes on along the minus strand of JAUCMP010000026.1, from coordinate 6,258,828 downwards.
CTCCCCGTGTCTGCGTGGGTTTTCTCCGGGGTCTCCGGTTTCCTCCCACAGTCCAAAGACATGCAGTTAGGTCAATTGGTTGGATGCGTAAATTGCCCATAGGTGTGAGTGTGTGTATGACTGTGATTGTGTGTCTGTATATATGTGGCCCTGCGATGGACTGGCGATCTGTCCAAGGTGTACCCTGCCTCTCGCCCAAAGCCAGCTGGGATAGGCTCCAGCACGCCCGCGACCCCTTCGGGGAAAAAGCGGAAGAAGATGGATGGATGGATAGTGCCTTATGTTTGTCTTTTTCCCTGTCAGTGATTCCACCACTGGGCTGCAATAAGAAGTCCCGGAAGAATGAGTGACTGGTAATTGTAGACATGAGTCTTAATGTGTCCCCCTGTTTAGTGATTGACTGAATAATTTATGCACGTGTAAAATGATCAGTAAAGCTTTTAGAATCAAGTGCTGTTTCCATTTAGGCAGCAACATCCTTCATGGGCCTTGACCTTTGCCTTGTTGTGAGATACCCTTCAAAGTCTGAACTGGATGACAACTAAAGCGCAGAAAGACGTGGACAGAGTGAAACACATGACACAGAAGAGAGAGACAACGAGGAAGACAGATTGGGAGAGAAAAAAGAAAGCAAGACGCAAAAGAGAGAGTGACAGAGCAGTGGGAGGTATGTGCTGTTTGTCAGCACAAGGCGAGCAAAATGTCACTTTTTGTGCTGCATCAGTGAGTGATGGCTGCCATTATCCCACCCAATGGGTTTAAGCAGGCAATATTAGCACAGTTTCCACACCCAGATGAAACAGGCAAAGTTCTCCACAGTGGGGATACCCAGACCCAGCATGGAAAATGGAGTGTGAAAGCATGCGAGGCATAAAGATTGGCTGGGGGGGAGGAATGAAAAGGCTAAAAGGAAATAACGGGAGAAGAAAAGGAGCAGGTGTCGCCGCACACAAAAGGCGATCACAAGAAGGCTGGTGTCAAAAATAGAGGAAGACAGGAAATTAGAACAAAGGCTCTGAGTGTCCCTGTTGTTTCAGACTTTCCTGCCGTGGTTTAAATGTAATGGTCTCAGTGAACATAGACCACACGGTGCGATTTGACTTCCATTGAACAAAGTGGCTGAGGCAGATATGATGGTGGGGGGGGGGGGGGCGCTGCAATGGGACGCACACAATGAGAGTAGTAATTATAGAACAAGCACACCTCACTGGCTCTCTTAGCACAGAGGGGGGACTACATGGAATTGTTTCGACAGTATGAATGGGTCTGACTGCGTAAGAGAGACAGAGAGAGAGAAGGGAGCCGAGGGTTCAGGAGTTGGTAATGCATGTCAGTTCTGTGGACTGAAATCCAATATACATGGTATCATGCAAGAAAACCTACAATCATATGCCTGTTTGCCAGACAGAAGCAGGAAAAGCACATTTCTGCCACATTTTCCAGACTTTGAACAAATGTTTGGTTTTTCTCGTTGAAACAGAATCAAAGGAAATCCAATACAAAGCGTGACCGTCACATGCAGACACGCAAGGTTTAAAATCGAAATCTAAATCTGTCATACGTGAGCGGGAAGCAAACATCGAAATTCATTTTATTATACAATCAAATCCAACTGTATGGTAACTACAGAATATATTTAGAAACAAAGGATACCTCGCTATTGTACGTTTGTTAGCGTAGGATGTCTGTGCCCTGCATCATTCAACAAAGCAGCCGAAATGAAACAGCTGGGAAATTAGAGAGGCATTAACGCACAGGATACTGTTCGCCTCGTGTAGGATATAGTGCATCACACATATTGATTGTTTTCCCTGCTGCTATAACGCACACAAGCATTGAAGTTAAAGTGAATCTATGCGGAGGTTTGATTTCAAGATGAAAAACGCTGTAATATTAGAATCTTCTTTTCATGTGCCGTAGCAAGTAATTGGCCTGAGATATTGGCCTAAAATAAAACGTATAAATAGATTCAACAATGCTCAAGGATTTCCGCCCAGAATTATTTGCTACTTGGTTTTGCAGTGCAGAACTTAACATTCAAGTGAAGTTGTTTTCCAGATTCTCAGAAATGCCATTATTTTCTTGGCACAAACAGGACAACATGCTGGTGTCTGCATGTATCAAGATGAAGCTGCTGGGATGAATCTGGCTCAGTAAGTGATTCACAGTCCCCCGGGCTTTCAATCAATGTTATTTTTCCTCAGAGCTTTGTAATGACATGTATAATGGCAGGAAATCAAAGCATTATCAGAAAATGTCATGGTGAGTCAGAAATACACAGGAAGTTTGTGCACTGTCAACAACTAGCCCAGGTGCATAAAGGCTGCACTTTCTTTGTCAATCTTGTCCAGGCGTCACTGCAGCACAGATAAGTTCAAACTAGCAGGGGAATTCAGACAGATGAGTCTTAGCAATTTCCAAAGCAACAGATAGTTCAGCCCACATCTAACCCTATCTCAGCGCGTTCGGCAGCTGTGGCTCACCTACCCCCTCTCCCTGCCCCGCTCTCTATCTCGATATAAAACGAGTCAACAATATGAAGACAGCAAAGTAATCAAAACAAAGACCTTGCTGTGTACATTTGATTGAGAACTGAGGGGAGGTGATGAGAGGTGAAGCTGAGAAAACTGTAATCCTAGACTACAGAGGCTTTTCTCTCGCAGGAAAGACACAATGACCTGTGAGGTGTCAGCATCTAAAGGAAGTTATTTGTTTTCAGCGCTGGAGGAGGCCAGAATTGGAAGCCATGCGTGAGAACTGGAAAGATGATGCACGAGGAAAGTGGATTTGTTGTCAACCTGTTTGTCTTCAGCACAGCCACCGCTACATACAGCACGGATGAATGTAAAGAACGAACCCAGAACCGTTAACCCAGAACAGAACAGAACCAGTCGTCAGCAAGCTGAGCCCTGTGTCTCTGACGTGGTGAAAGCTTAGCATAGCAACGAGAAGCAGGTCGCTTGTGTGTTTCCCTATCAACACAACAAGTCAATGCCTGCGATCGTAAAAGTGTTGAGAGTTGGTTTAAAAAGATCGTTTTTCTATTATGTCTACAAAGCCCGGAGAGCGACGCTACCTTCCCGTTCTCCTCACGCCTTTAAACACTTCCTGCAGACACTTTCTGGCACTTTTTTTAATCCAGATTGAACTAAATGAGAACGGATGTCGTGGAGTTTCATTTTTCACCACGCGGCATCTTACTCTAAATCAGACTCCGTCAGTTCAGTGAACTCCGTTTCTCGCAGCGACAGTTGAATATGTGTGGGCGACAGTACAAACAAAGGTGAATCGATGCATTTCCCCGAGGATGAGACAAAGAGACGTCGAGAGAGAGACAGACAGAGCGAGTGAGAGAAAAGACTGAGAGATGAAGGTGGCGGTGTGACATAGGGAGTGTGACAGTGTCATGCAGGCTGGTTTCATCGTTTCTCCCCAGCGCCCTAGGGAGATCATTAGCTCACAATATGGAGTCTATCAATCCTCACAGAATACCACTCTCCCCTCTGGATACATGTCCCGTCTGTCTGCATCTCTCTCTGTCGATCTGTCAGTTCCTCTGTACGCTGCTCGTAGATGTTCGAGATCATGGAAAGCTAGTTAGTAGGAAAGGGGTTGCACGTTATTTCACCCACGGGGATGTTTCATGGACAAACACAGCGGATTAACCCCTCTGAAAGCACAGCTCCTACACGCTGCTGTGCCCCTCGATGTCTCGCTTGTTGCTTTGACTCGAGAAACGTGAAATCATTTCATCATCAAGCTGGAAACCTGACAACAACGACCACAAAGCACGTGGTACGTTCATAACCCAAAGGCCACGCAGCCGTATGGAATATTAACACCCTATTAAGTGACCAGTTAATGAGGTCATAACATCCAAAGCGGGTCAAGCGTGACAGGTAGTTTGCGTGAAGAATAGCAAGCAGGGTAAAAGCTGTGTACTCGGTTCTGTGTTCACAAACATGGCTGGCATCCGTTAGCTGGGGGTCACTGGAAGGAGAAAGGTCCAAAGGTACAGAGCTGATGACGACTGGATGGATCTGACAGGTGTCAGGTTACATTCGAGTTATCAGGGTGCAACTTCCTGGTTTGTGGGTCTGATTCTGCAGCATGGATGGAATAATCGGCCACAGGTGGTGTTGTTTAGTTTTTAGCTCCCTCATACTGAAACAGCAAAGGAATTCAAGCCCAGCAACAGCCTCCTGTCCTGTGGTCCTGCTTTTTGCAAACTACACAGAGATAGCGCAGTGTTTTCCAGAAGAAAGATAATGCTTCATTGACCCTGGTGGCAACGAGGTGAACGCGTTCCTAATTGGAAAAGGACGCCACACACGCACATGCACACATTCATGTGAGCACACACACCCGTAGACACTCTCTGGGAGGTAATCTCTCTTCCTGTTCCAGCTACGCCTGGCCAGCCAAGCGGAGCTGCCACCTCATTGTGTCCTTCTGTACCAAGGCTGTGTGCACTTCCTTCCTGCAAGCAGAGAGCGAGAGAGAAGGGCCACTCAGTCTCCTCCAAGACACATGACGCACAGGCATGGACGCTGATGCCCTGCAGTACAACCACAGGTTTTACGGAGGCTGCAGCAACGGAGAGTTTTATACTTTCCTGTCTGGGGGTCGAAATATAATCAGATATACAAATGCAGCCAATTTGAGACGGGGACCAGGAAACAACTGGCATATATCAATTTTAAAACATGTCATTTCTGCATAATGAGGAAATGTGTAACACGTGTATTCACAATGACACGTGGAGGTCAAACGAAAGGAAATGAGCCTGGTAATGCAACACACAAACTCACAATGCATCAATATATGTGTAACAGATATCAATGAGCCCATAAATGTGAATTAAAATGATGTGTGGGGAGCAATAAATGCGCTTTGCTGGCGTGGCCCCTCTAGAAGCCTCCCCCTCTGTCTCGTCCACGCTCGCCTCTTCAACGCTGGCCCCAGAAAGAATTCCTCACCATTTTCTTCCTACAGTTTATATTTGGCATCATACTTATTGTCTTCAGCTTTTTTTTCTATTTTGTTTTACCTAAGAGGTTTTTAAAAATTCATTAACGTTTTGCGCAAAGCACTTCTGGGAGTCTCATATTGATTTCTTATTAATAGGTTGTTTGTTGGAATAAATTATTGTGTTCCTAAGGCAATGAATATGTTAAGTTGGAATGCAGTTGGTAGGAAAAAAATGGCCCTAGGTGCCACAACCAGCAGAGAAGAAAAATATGATATGTCTTCATTCCTGCGATAAAAAAAAAACAATATTGAGGTGATCATTAACTGTCATTTTCTACAAGGCATAAACGTATATCGTCGTTCTCAGTTAGCGGTGCCCTTGAGCTGAGTTCTGATCAATATGTGCGCGTGCATGCAACAACATCTATAATAGAAACATGACGCATTACTGACACAATATATTTTTGTGGATCTGAATTAATCCAAATATAAAAAAGGAACCAAAGCTTATTATAACGTATCAAACACAGGTGCTGATATTTTTGTTGACAGACTTATTCATTTCATCTTTTTGCTGTGGCTTTGGGTTTGGATCACGTTACGCTCTATGTTTAGCACCAGATTGAGATTTTGTTTGCCTGCTCACTTTTTACCTGGTGTTCCTGTCTGTAACCAACCAGCGTCACTAACTGAATTCACGCCTCGCCCAAGCCTTTGGTGAACAGGAAGCAGGACGAGGAGCAGATTAAAGGAGAGGCTTACAGCGCGTCAGTTCGTTAAAGGAGCTCAAACGAGCTGAGACACAGACACCTAACACTCATACAGTAGCTTGTCTTGAGCAGCTCCTGGTTCGGCCTATTTATCGCCTTTTTCAGGTTTGTTTACTGCAGCTTTTAACTCATGCCAGCGCCAGACAGACCATCGCTCACTTCTGCACATAAAAACTTTTACTGGGCTACCAAACTGCAGGCGCTGACAGGACACTGGTAGACCAGGAGGGAGGAGGCAAGGAAGGGAAGAATTTACAGCTGCCCGTAAATTTGTCTATCAGCTTTGTTTCGTTTCAGCTACATTTCCTCTGCTGCTGCCAAGACCCCGACGCAAAAAAGATCAGTTTAAAGCACGGCTGCAAAAAGGGAGAAAACAAAAGCAATGGGAAGCGTTTTTGAACACGTTTTATTAATAAATGGCTTTTGCTGTTGCGTAAGCAAACAGTAGGAGCGTGAATGAGAGGCAACAGTAAAAAGGCTTCAGACGGGAGAATTTATGCAAAGCCACAAAGAGCCTCACCTGTGTGCAGCCGCACAATCCCACTCATTACTTTTATGAATTTAACAGTATGGTGGGAAAAGCCAGAGCTTTCAGTCGGTCGGCTGTGTTTGTTAAGAGAGTAAGTGATTATTGTTTATTACATCAATAAAAGCCTTCCTGTGCCCATCTGCTATAATGACAGCTTAAATATTCAGAGCTGTGCAGCCGTAAAATAAAAACCGAATGAGTAAAAGATAAAGTGCGTAGAAGCTGGCTAGCTTTCCCTCGGGCTTCTGCTTTTTCATACACCTCCGGTTTTGGATTGAGAAACAGACTGGTATTTAAAAAGCACTAGCTTTGCTCTTGAACAATAATACATAATCTTTTTTTTTATTTACACACAAGCTTACACACACACATTAACAAACACACATCCACACGCAAACAACCAGATGACTTTGCCCGTACACACTAATCACATGCCCAGTGGACATGATATAACGAGATAAACCACAACAATTTTGCATGCACAATAATTATACTGTAATATCATACATACACTGCACCAATTAAGCTAACACAATTAACTCCAGGGCCACGGAGAATCGTAGAGGTTTGGTGAACCTTGCGAGGATTCGCAGCAGGTCCCAGCCAACCCAAGTATGTAACCGCCTGCGTTGTGCACCTGTGGAGTATTAGGAGCCATTTGGCTCTGATTACGTCCTCCGTCTCTGGCGGGCATTATGTTTTTTGTTGTTGCATTTCCTCTGCCAAACTGTTTCAGTCCATTGTTGCTGCCTCCAGTTTTCTGTCCGAACCTCTTGGACTTCTCTTCACGTCGTCTCGCCGCGTCCTTCGCTCTGTTTGCATCCTCTTCCCATCCAACCTCCTCCCTCCCTGTTTCTGAATCTGTAGGCAATCAATACCTGACAATATGGTAAAATCATATATTTTTCCTCTTCTTTAGCAAATTCAATTTGGTCCTTAACATTCCAGTGGCTTTAATTAGATGCCCACGGTAGCAAATTGCAATTTACATTTTTATGGTTTTTCGAGTTAATTAGCTTGCTCACTCAGCCAGACCCGTCTTGTTTATGCTTCTCCCTTTGCTTTTCTCATTCTGCCCTCTCGCCTTGGGTTTGAGGCTTCTGCTTATGTTGTGTTTACCAGGGGAGAAAAAAAAACTCACACAATGGCTTCTCAATAAACCAAATAAAACATTAAGACTACAGAAGTGTTCTTTTATTAGCCATTTAGAAGATTCTTTCAGATACGCTGAGTTGTTTTGACTATATCAAAAAGCACAAGTACAGTCTCGCTGGTGTTACATCCCATTGCACAGAAACATTTTAATCATCTCTTTTGTCAGGAAAGACCTTTTTTAAACCCGACTAACTTGTTGTAGGTCCTTTCTTCCTGAGCTTGTGTTGTCTCTGCCTGTCGTGGCCTCTTTGTGGCACCGAGGTGGTTTCAGTTATGCACCTTGAGCTCAGCTGCTTCTTCCCACCCATAGACCTCAGACCCAGACATTACCAAACGCTGACCTATTAGTTTGAAATCACCTTCACGGATTCACCCAGAGTAACCTCAGAGTCTAAATTCAAACCGTACGCACTGCACTGGCTCCAGAATCGCATACCTCTGTTGAGCTGGAAGCTCCGGTCGGCAGAGAGGGGAGGAAGTGGAAAGAGTAAATAAAAAGGCAGCATAAGAGAAAGACAGCCAGAAACAGAGAGACAGGGAAAGTCAGTCGGAGCAGTAATCAGCCAAGCAGACAGTCAAGTCACCTCTACTGTCGGTCACCACTCCCCCCTGTGACCACAGGACTAAATGAAACAAGGCTTGGAGGTTGACTTCTGTCTCTGCCTCCTCATCTGCTGCACAGACATCAGACGGTTAGTCATGGAGAACTAGACACTGCAGGGCTGGATTGGGGACCACGGGTTGCTGACCATGTAAGCTCTGACCTCCATTTACAGCACAATCAGGCGACTTGTGTTCTCCTTCAAGGTTTTATCGCACTTCCTTCTCTTGCTGCTTCCCCCTCAGCCTTTCCCTCACTTCCCCTTTGTTCCTCATTAAAACACTGTTTGCCTACTGATGTACTGTACAACATGCTGTTACTGTTTTACAAAAGCTATTAGCTCTGTTGCCTCGCACACATCCTGCACAGGGTAATGTCACCTTACCGTTACCTCACCAACCATTCGCTGGCTTGGTTACTGGTGGCAGACACCAGCAGACAATAAGTTATAAGCCACGGCTTTGCTGTAATGATGGTGCAAATGGGGCAAGCAGAAGCCTTCCATCACAAGGCAAAGTAAGACAGTAAGAGCAACAGCATTTAAACGTCAGCTGTCAGATCGTTTCATGGACCAGAGAAACCCAGAGCGCATTTGTCCTTCCTGTGAGCTACCACAAACAAATGAATCAATCAGTCTTTCACTTTCACACTCAATCAGTTTTTGGCAAAATAGGAAAGACAAATAACTTTGGATAAGATGTTTAAGGGTCTGGACTCACAATCTAAAGGCTAAATTACGAGAAGTGTGGCACTGACGGGGTTTTGTTTTTTTTGAGTTTTGCAGTAAAGCGAGAGCAGAGAGAGGCATTTGATTTAAATTCTGTGGGGAGACGCTACCGCTACACCCTGCAGGCTGCATCATTGTTGGAAAACATGCCCAGGGAGCAGCTTCTGGCTCTGAGAGTACAGTCTTTAAAATCACACAGAATCTTTGAAAGCAAACTTTAGTGTTTCTGAATCCTCCTTTATCTGCATAACCTTCTTACCAGGTTATGCGCTCAGCCCCGTCAAATCCACCCTTCTCCTCTAATTATAGGCTGCTTGTTTTTCTGTAAGCCCGGCTGTGCCTTTGAATTCAGACGCCTATTCATCTCATTTTCTTGACAGCTCAGCCCCAGTTTGGTTTTGAAGCACTTTTCAATTATCTTAACCTTTTGTTTCGCAAAGATTTACGTTGCTGTAACAATTCTGTCCTAAACTACTGACAAACACGAAACCAAACAAACAGCATAATCTCCGCCTGAGGGATGGAGGAGCAAGGGTGAGGACAGGGAGGCGGATCGGAGAGGCGAGCCTCTGACCTGATGTTCTCGCTTCTATCTGCTAATTAGTCCTATTCACTAACCAGATGCTTATAATTAAATTTACATGCATTGGTGAATAGCCGGATAAAAAAGAACAGATCCATCAGGAGGCCACAGAGGAGGCGTTCAGCGACCATCACACGGCGTGTAAAATACACAAGAACATAAAAAGCTCATTAGTAGAGACAATAAAGGGAAGAGACCCCCGAAGCTCTTCAAACACCATCTTGAGCTGTGCCCTGAAAGCATCCACCCACCTGTACCCCCTTCCCATCGCCTCCTCTCCTTTCCACCCCTTGCTGTGCCACATTCTCTCTCTTTCCCCTCCATCGCTCCTCGGCCGCGTTGTTTCGCACCGGACTGTTGATTTGCACCGGCGATCTTTCATTCTGGACCCGTCCCACGGCGAGTTGTTTGTTGTCACACAGGCAGGCCCACTTCCCTCCGGAGATGTTTAGAGGAGAAGAGAAGAAGAAAGAACAAGCTCCTCTTTGATGCAGTTTTGGCACCGTGCCCTGGATGATGGAACAAGCTGCAGAAGGAAAACAACAACAACACACCCCAACAGAAAAGCCTTACTCACTCATTTACTCCCACTTCGATGCTCTGGTTAGTTAATTATTGCTCAGAGCTATTTAAGTACACCTAATTAAAACAAATGTAAAGTAGATCATTAGTTGAAAGATGTTTGCTCCTCATCGGTGGGTGCTGGGGTGGCCACGCAAACGAAAGGGCACCTAGCTTGACCGATATTCATCTGGAGTCGGGCTCACAGAGGACGATGTGGCGCAAAAACGCCATCTCTGTTTTCTTGTCAATACATAAAAAGACGTCAACGGTTTAATTTCCAGCGAAACAAGGCAGCTAGTAGGCTGTGAGCCGATCAAACTGAGTACATATAGGGGCAGAGCCTCCCAAGTAAATATCAAAGAATCTGACAGGCAGAGGTCTAATTGCTGTTATTTCCCATGAGGCCTCCGCATGTTCTGTAGATAAACACACTTGAGCAGACAACAGAGGCGGGTGTATGTACAGAGGAAACAAACAGAGATCTCACCAGAATAAAGGAAAAGTACAATTAATAGGCCGATTTCAAATGTCATACGAAGGCAAACACCAAGAGAAGGCTCACGGGTTGGTTTGTACCATGACACTTACATAGAACACAGCCATTACTGGTGTTTTTAGAGCGATCTGACGGGTCGAAGTGTTTGCAGGCTAATGACAGCGCTAATTGCTTCGTTTACTGTACATCTGCATTCAGGTTCATGTGCGATACCTTCTTTTAAATAAAAATCCAACCCGAGTTTTGTTTTTGCAGTTTCTCTCATTAAAGAGCCCTCACGACACAAGTACAAGCTAATTAGAAAAACGCTCATCGACGGGAGTCAAAAAAACACAACAGTTTATGGATTTGCTGTTATCTATCGTTAACACCTCCTTTCTGGATCATTAAGATCATTAATATTGAACAATAGCCACCTCTACCAAGTACAACTGTGTGCAGGAGGGGTTTTCCTCCAACGCACCTGTTGCATATTCAGCTGTGCCTGTTAAAGTAGGGAAAGACTGTTATTATGCTTAATGAAAGGCCATAATGTGGAAGCCAGACGTGCGACACGCCCATCCACCAACCTCAACACCTTTCCACTCTACATTCTACTGTTCTTCTTGTTATTTCACATGTTATTTCCCTGTGAAACCGAGGTGATTAACGTGGTAAGCGCGGTGTCATTATTTCCACAAGACGTGTCAGAAGAAACTTGCAGTAATAAGTTGCAATAAAGCAAAAACATCATTAAAATAAAAGCAGAGACTATAGAGGAGTAAGGTTATTGTTCAGCGAGGCGAATCGGAGAAGCCTCGTTCCTCTCTCCAGGACTATGAAGGCCCTTCTCCTGTGTCAGCCGTTAATTAACTATTGACCGTGCCACCAGCAGAAACCAAGAAGCAGTCGACAAAAAGCCTAGACTAAAGGCTAATTGCCGGAGAACCTGATACCTCCCTTGAAGGCCTTTCCTCAGCTGTGCTCGTCTCCTCTCCACAGTTTAGGCAGCATTTCAGATTCACACCCAGACAATCCTGCACCGTCAACAAGTTCTCTCTTCCTGGAATCCACAGATTTGTTTGATCCAACTCTGATGACTGCTACACACTCACACAGATGCTGCAAACACACTCGTAAAGGCATCTGTGCACACGACGTGCCGCAGGCTCTCTGTTTGTGTTCATTTGTTGATGTGTCTGCACGAATGCTGTCTGTGTGTGTGTGTGTGTGTGTGTGTGTGTACCTGTGCTATTAAATTGTCCGCCAAGACAAAACCAGTCGAACAGAGGGAAGCTGAAAATCTGGGAATATGGCAGAGTTTGCCACAACGATAGTGCAGGCGTAATTAGCATCACGGTGGACAGGCACAAACATGCAGTCACACAAACACACACACACTCACCAAGTTACAGGAGCCTACTTCTGCTGCCCACAGCCTAACAGGGGCCCATATGCAAAACATATACACCCACTCACAAATTATACATGCACACAGGCAGCTCTGCAGTTCTTCCCCACTGCAAGCCAGCTCCTGTCCCCAACGTGCTGACAGGACCCATCTGAAAAGTCCAAAGTTTCGATTTGAATCCCTAGCATGATTACCTTTGTGCCTTTTTGCCAGAAATATGTCGTAGTCATAATAAAAAATAGAGAAAAACTGAGCCGTTCAACAGATGTGATTATGTATCATTAGACTCCCCCATTACATAAAGCAGCCTAACGTAAATGAACAACAATTAAGTGGAAGCTATTGTATTTTTTTTGACATCCCTCGTTTGTCAATCACTTTCACCTGCAGTATGTCTGTGAGGAGTAATTACCACCTGCAGCACTGATCATGCACAGCCCTGCTCCACGCCTATAATTACAGAGGAGTAATGCTAAGCAGAACGTGTTACCACACATTTGATGGAAGTGAGCTAGCACTCAAACTGTGTACAGTATGTGTAGGCCAGGCGAGAGGAAGAGGCAAGATGGATTATTCAGAGGAAGTAGGAGAGGACACACGCCTGGTCTGCTGCTTTTCCTTGATATTATAATGAGTCTCCATAGTCTCCAAACATGCTCATAAATTTTCAGACCATACTTGGCACCGAAAGTGGACAAATGGCTCTGACTAAAACATCCTGAATATCAATGAAAGATGGGAAATATGTTCGTCCCGATGAAGCAGGAACTGGGCAAATAAATCTCCAGCATTTCCAAGTCATAAACTGGAACACAAATTTTCCCAGAGCCCACAATGACTGTCCCGTTTAATTATTTACTGTGTCTTGATCATGGTTTTACCAGCATTTACAACAGGGTGCTTATTAAATATAGCTTCTGCTACAGCAGTAGAGACACAATCGGCACAGTGCAGATTTCTATGAATTGTTCGATGGTGAGCGTGAGGGTAGAAGCCAGTTGATTACAGTTTAGCATTCATTTAGATGATGATTGTGCTAATAGGACCACTGATAATAATCTCAGCCAATGCTAAGAAAGTTGGCACCATGTAGCAAACTACTTTGGGTTTTTTTGAAATTCTGCTTGGTGTGTCTGAACAAAAACTGGTTAGTAAAAGTAAAAGTAAAAGCTTTGCGGCTTCCTTGTTCGACAGATGGTGGAATAAGCAAAAACAATGATGAAAAACTATTTGTCCAACTTTGACAATCTGAGTTTATGTGGAATATTGGTTGTTGGTCATCTATGTCATGGTCTTAGTGTTGAAGCAGTTCCTCCCTCCTTGAAGAATCTAACAGAAGAAAGTCCCAAGTCAATGACATTATCCTCTCTGAAGGATACAACCACCTGCAGGTTACTTTTATATATTTAGAGAAGAAACTTTAACTGGTATAGATTATTCTTTAAGAGACATCTACAAGCAGCAAACAAGCAGAACCAGGGACAGAGGAATATGTGAGCACTGCTGCACCCAACAGGGAGGCAGACCAGAAAACTCGAAGAGAAAATGCTAGATGGCGAACGTCCTTCCCAGACAAACGACAGCATCAATCATTTCAGGAAGAGCCACACAATGACATATGTTTATACTGAAGTGACAAAGCCCTGCAGCAGCTGGAGTGACAGGAATAAAGGACACGCGAGGTCACATGTTGTCGAGCTTGAAATTCTGAAGGGAAAAGAGCAGATGTGTGTGATAGAAGTTGTGAACAAATGGCAGACGCTGTTTATTTCACTACAGTACCTGGAAGTGGACCTAAAGCCCCATTAAATGTGCCGAACAACTTAATGAATCCAAGGCTCAGATCATATTAATATAGGTCCAACTGTCTGGTTGGAGTCAATGAGAAACGGGAAAGGGGTTGTTACCTGCTGGCCTTAGAATAGATGAGAGCCAATCGTTACAGGAGTCAATGGACAGTCGGCCTTTCTACTACAATAGAATCATGAGCAGGATGGATGGTTGAGCCATGACATCAATATCTACTTATCCATGTGTCCATCTAGAAATCGGCCGAGAGGAATGTGATTAAAAGGCTGTGTGATTCATGCTTTCACTTCTATTGATCTCCTTATATAAACCATTACCGAAGCCTCCAACACACACACACACACACACTCATATGCATATCACACATGTTCACACACACACACACACACCAGACACACACCCTCCAATGCACCATCTATATCTATAAATATCAACTTGAGGTGGACTGAGTGACGACCTTATTTCCTCCCCCTCGCTCTCTAACATACGCACACGCTGAAGTAACACAGGCTTTTATATTGGCGGGGCGAGCTAGACAGCTAGTTTGCTGGGAATTTAAAGCGATAAGCAGAGCAGGGCCGAGCGGCTATTCCTGGACGTTAGGTGCAGAACTGGGCGCTGCCACAAGATTTATCTCCTCCTCTGAAATTTCATTTGGGGAAGAAATAATAAGGCATAGGAAATGAAAGTTAATCACGAGTCCTTTCTTGCTTCCTCCCGCCCTTCTCCCGCTCGCATTGGCTTTAAAAGCTCCGCTGAAGCCTGCTTTATTTAGCCAGGAAGCTTTTGTCTTTTTTTTTTTTTTTCCCCTCGCAACCTTTTAAATGCTTCATAAATCAGAAACAATGCACACACTTCTGACGGTTTGTTGTCCCGCTGAAACTAATTACAATACGAGAGCCCTTCCATCCATGGAACAAACTAGAATGAAATGGTCCGCCGTCCAACAGCCATTAGATAGGTGGCTGGGCTAGAGAGCGTAAAGAACGAGGCTAGAAACAGATCCCACGTGCAGCTGCAATCTGTCTCTTCTTATTTCCTAGTTACAGACAGTTTTATTTCCCTTTAATCACTTTTCCTGCATTACAGCATCCTACTATGAAATAATGCTACGCACCGTATTAGGGGTCATAATCAGTGTTATCTAGTTGTTATTAAATCGAAAGCACAGATGACTCAGGCAGGGTTACTTTCTAGCTAAGATCCAGCTTGAGTCTGAATCTTCCGTTGTGATTTATAGGGTATTTCACATCCACCTATTTTCTCCAGCAGTATTTTGAAAGCAAACTATTTCAGTGGGGATTCAAAACTAGCTTTATTACTTTACCCCTGTTATCCTTATATTTCTGACACATCAGTTCTCCCGTGGAGCGAATTTCACAGCAGTGAGAACACTGTAGTAGATTGCGAGGTAAATATTTGGACATCCAGTCCCTCACAACCACCAATTCGCCTGTAATATGCTGCATGGAGATGTTATTTGTTTGCGCGGACAACTTACTCAGTGAGGGAAAAGTCTCCCTGCACATGTTTTAAGGATGAACTGCTGCTGAAAGGCGTAAGCCACGAATCTGTTGGATAACTGGGAATGATTTTCATGGCTGCTGTTCCTGCCTTATTGCAGGATTAGAAGCTCTGGATGGCTGCACCTGGTCAGACCTATACAAGACTTCAAAGCCCAATAAAGGCATTCAGTGACACTGAGGCGCTACCCTTCTGTTTGCTGGTCGCACAGGTCGCTGTGAAGATTCACCTCTAATTAAACAGGCTCAAAACCCCATGTACAGATACTGAAGAAGAACAACCCGAGTAGCGGGGGAAATGGAAATACACGAAAAGAACTAACAAATGAAGTGAGAAGACAAGTATTGAAACGTGTCTGTGATGTCTGGGCTTCGAAAGTAACCTTAAGAGCAACTAAATTAAATTAACCAGCTGATTTAACCTTGGGATGTGCCGCTGCTCGTCACGTTCTCCAGAAAAATCTAAATAGACTTCATGCAAATGAGAGGAACAGGCAAAAAGCCTCTGTATTAGCATAGTGGATGTGTGTCTGCTTATTGCTGGAACTCAGACATAAGCTGAGATTGTGGTTTGGATGTAAATGCTTTGCTCTGTGGTTGTTTCTCTTATTAGGTTCATAAGGTGCAAACGTCTATTCAGGCACATGTGTGAGTAGGTACACGGTTAAATACATACCATAAACACCCACTGATCTGTCAGATGGAAGCTCAAATGCAACTATTAGGCAGTGGTTGATGAATCCAATTTTCTTTGCTGCTGTCTGTCATTCCCCTCAGAAAGTCACTTAACCTGAATCGCTTGTGTGAAAACCCCGTGGGATAAATGGGTATTATCTTAGAGCAGGCCAGGAGCTGGCAAAGGCAGAGGGTGCTGGAAATAACTAGGAAAAAGCTTCCACTTCCTGGACAATGAGAGTGGCTGTAATGAGAACCGGTGTGTGTGTGTGTGTGTGTGTGTGTGTGTGTCCGTCTAAAAGGGAGCGGTAGAAAAAAAAACAAGGGACGGCAAATGGGCGAGCAAGACCAAGAAAGAGAGGGGAAATAGGAAGAGGGAGAGATCACTGTAATGAGCTGTCTGGGATGCTGATGTGTTTTCAGGGATGCGCAGCGTAAAGCTAACAGTTCTCGGAGCAGGATGCTTTAACGCGCCTCCTGACTGAGTCAAGCCCGTCCAGATTGCCTCTCAGTGCTGTGATCAGAGCTGTGATTGGTGGCTGTGTTTACCTGCCAGTCAGCGAAGGGAACAGGGCCAAACTATGGTTTCTCACTTTGTCTCTTTCCTAACGGAGCAGAATTCCTCCCTCGGTGATCAGTCGATATGTACGGTCGGTATGATCACCCTCCTGGTGCGGGCAGTGTGTTCCTAACACTGCAAGGCATGTGTGTGTGTGTGTGTGTGTGTGTGAGCACACGCGAGGAAGGACTTGATGCATGCATCGTTTTCCAAGGGGACAAATTTGAGAATGCATGATAACACTTGCATGACAGCGCTGTCATCATCCATCCGTCAATCACACTTGCAGCGTTTCCTGTAGCCATGCATTCAGACACGCGCAGACCGGGAGAATGGAAATATGCTGATTGAAAGTCATGCAATTTATTAACCAATATGCAACAGACAGAGAAATTGTGAAAACAGGAAACAGGTTAGTCACCAAAGACCTGAACACGACACCTCCCCGCTTCCATCCTGGGTGCAGTCGTATGAATTTAGGCTCAGCTCGTGCTACGAAGCCACTTTGCTTCTCATTTGTGTTCGTTTGCTTGTCACTGGGTGTTTGTAGGCTGTCACGTTGAATTGTCCTCCATCTTTGAGGCCACGAGCGGACAGGAATATCCCGGATGGTGATGCTCCTCCAAGGTTATGGACCGGCATGTAAAGAAATAGTGCATTTAAAAGCCTGTTTGTCTGGGAGTTGTACCTCCTCAAAAGCTACGAAAATGTTTAATTGCTAAGCATATAGCGTGTGCCAACAGTTGGCTCAGGGCACCCTCCTCCTGCCTCTGCATCCCGAGTGTAAATCAGCGCCTTAAGCAGGCAATATCCTCAGCCAGTCCCTCTGCTCTCTCTTATCTTTAAACCCTATATTGCCTTTTCCATGCAGCAATTTCCCCAAACTTAGCTCACCTCTCCCCTCAAGACTTATGAAGATCAGGTTTTATTGGCTGGGGTCTCCTACGAGAGGATTCAGAAAGGTGTGAGCGAAGCAGCAGCGAGGAGATAGATGTATTTGCAGAAGAGTCAGGCGAACGGGCTTCCTACTCAGCTGGCGTCGCTTTTCATGTCTCTTGTACAGTATCAACCTGCAGCTCCACTGTACTGAGGAACTGCTGTATTTGGGAAAAGGTCACAGTGCTGCCTCGCTCGCCGATTTGACTCAATTTGCTCAGTTGCAGAGATTCAATTCTCGGCACAAACCAAAGCGGACCGAGAGGACAAGTGTTGCATTTGAAACGTGTCATTGTGCTTCACTTACTGATTTAAAAAAAGTCATTAGTCCGATTAAATGCCACGTCTAAAACACAGAGCATGGTGCATATTGATTAAATCATTACCATTTGCACCGTGTCCAGCTGATTCGGCACCGAGCGTGATGCTCGCTAGGAAAGCTGCAATAATACCGTTTGACTGACAGATGCATTCTGCAAGGCTGTGATTGGAAAGGTTGTTATATGCCAAAGGCGTGGTCATATAGATAAAATATGGTTCCAGTCATTTTAAATATTAAATGTATTATGCATGGATGGCTCTCGTTCATTTTGTGCGTGTTCAAGTTTGATAACTCCATGTAAATGAACTGCATTTCCTTCCACAGTAGGAGCCCATTGTAAATGGAACGTCAGACGACTACTGCCATCTCTCTGGGAATAATGACAAAACCAGTGGGTGAACTTATTATTATTAGACTCGGCTTTGAGGCTGTTTTTCATCCTAAATTACAAAGCCGGAATTTTTATAATTGCTATTTGTAAAATATGAAGTTTAAGTTTGGATCATTTTCTGTTGATGAGTTTCAAAGTTAAGGAAGAAAAAAAAGAGGCAGTATTATAAAACGTCTGCAAGATAACGAATACCTACGCAACGTCTCTATTCTGTTCCTTCCAGCCGTGGCAGTGGTCGAGCAGATTGGCGGAGTCCTGTGAGAGCAGAACAGAGCAGATTCACCATAATCTCCTGTATGATGTCAGCTTGTTATTGTTCTCCTGGTTTGAGCTGTGATTAAACAGCAGATTGAAAACATTTGTCGTGTGCAGCCCCACAGATTACCCAGAGACACAGTGACAAACAGCAACCAGCACCGGCTGACGTCTGTCCAACCGCGGCTTCCTTCGTTTCCCTACCCTTGGCTGTGTGTGTGGGGGAAATGACGCGAGGGACGTGTCGTTTCACATGAAACAAAAAGTGTGTCTAAAATCTTAAAACTTAATCCAGTGTCATGGCCGCTGAATGTGCTTGGAGGCTGTACCTGCCCTTAAAAGTGAGTTCTACTCTGCACTGATATCAGTGGTCCACACGCACACAGACGTGTGTGTGGATGTTTGCCTCCGCTGTCTAGCGCTCTAATAGCGTGTCCTCTGGATTAAGTGATATAAATGGATAGCTTTTCCTCTTGATGCACCATCCACCTGCAGTTCTGCAGGAAAATAGGCCCTTGAGAGGGACGTTTTGCACAGGCCAGCTTTCCCTTTCTTCTCCCCTCTCTGGAGCACAGCATTCCAGGGACAATGCCGCAGTCGCTGAGGATCAGTCCTGAGGATCAAGAGACAAATGAAGAAGCAGATGCACTGTGCAAATAAAATCTGCCTCACTGTCAGGGGACGTGATTCGAAACACGTATCTGTGTGGAACCAGAATGTGGGAGAATGAATGAGGGTGGGAGTACAGAACTTAATGGCCTTGTAATTTGGAGGCCATCTTCATTCACAATGAGCCCTTCTTTACATGCAAGAGAGAAGAGCCGTATCACTGTGGACATGCTGTAATGACATCACAGGAGGATATTCCCAGCGGTCGCAGAAAAACGTTCAGCCACCCGACATGAGCGGCCGATGTCGGTGTTTCACCGTGAAAGCGCTGGTTGGTGTTTTTACGTCTCGCACATGAAGAGCATCCGTTACAGATGACCCTGAATCCTCCAGTGGCGCCACAGCATCAGACCATTATACGGTGGAGCCACAGCACGTTGCATTTCGAGCTGAGGAGATTTTCCTTCGGCGGTAGAACTGCTGTTCTTGCTCCGCATCGCTTTCTGCCTCCACATGCAGAACCAACACGTGCGCTTCTTTTCTCTGGGGTTTGTCAAAAGGCATTTGGGGAAATGCTGGAAATCACTACAGTCAAGCAGAATTCAGCAGCAGAGAGGAAGTGGAATCTGCAAGAAAGCACCAGAATTATTTATAATCTACCTCATAAAGATGATACGTTTGGGTGCAGAAATGTGAAATCACGAGTGGACGTTACATAGAGTGTAAAAGCATGTTTGTTGCCTCCTGAATACCTTTAAACTGTATTTCACCAAAAACTGCACTGACATGCTGCAAATAAGTGTTTTCCACTTGAGCTTTGAAGCTGCTGCTCTCTGCAAGTATCCAGGCTTCACACCTGGTTTTCCGCCTCTATTTCCTGGACTTTAACCTAAATTCGAATGGTGCAAAAGTTTCTAATTTGCATCACAACATCTTCACGGTATTTGCCTCCCTCCGGCTCTCCTCTGTCTTCCTCGCGTCTCCCTCCATCACCTCCACACCTTCGCTCACCTCGCTACCACACATCAGTAACAATCTCATTTACCGCCCCATTAATTGCTGGATTCCCAGACACTGGGGTGTGTGTGTGTGTGAGAGAGAGAGAGAGAGAGTGTGTGTGTGTGTGTGTGTGTGTGTGTGTGTGTGTGAGAGAGAGAGAGAGAGAGAGTGTGTGTGTGTGTGTGTGTGTGTGGTTGGTACTAGTAGTAATATAGTAGTAGTAATAGTTACTAAGAGTTTTGCCAAAAAGAAACGATCCCTCATCGTCACTAAAGTACTGATGAGGTGACTCCAGCTAGAGGCCATTATTCTTCATTACTTCAAATCTCTACGAGTCGCAAAGCACCAGACGTGGACGTAAGAGCAGCAGGTATTTAGCGTTTAAAAGTTTGAGACGTAACGATGTCGATGAATCCGTTTTCAACTTTGCGCCGCTGCAGCACATCTCAAGAAGCTCTGCACTAGAACAGCTGCACAACAGACACACGTGTGCATCCAGTCACGTACTGTACACACACATGCAGAACGTGGAGTGGTGCATTAGCAGGGGGGCGTTAATGACGTGGGTCCCTGCTGCAGTAATGAGTGTGCAGATTTAACTACATTAGCATCCCATGCCTCCTCAACGGTGCGTCAGGTAGGGCATGACAGCGCTCACAGTCAGACACGTCACAGTTATTTGCTGCGACATCGATCCAAGCATCAGGCTGCTGCTGCTTTACTAGCGCAGGGGATGCAGGGGGAATTTAGCACTGAAGTACTTAAAGTTGTGCAGAGTTTGTGTTTGGGCTGACGCTCTTCTTACGCGAGCGTCACACGAGGGGTTTTTATGACCCAAAAAGGAAGCAAGGGAGGATTCAATTATGATTATTAGCAGTTTTATTTGTTCCAAGGCATATACTCATCAGCCGTCACACCTCCACGTCTCCTGCTGTACTCCTGTACGTGCTCACTCTCTGCATGCAGGTGCCAGTTATACTTCTGACATGCGACAACTCTAATGAGCGTCTCTGCATGCAGAGCACATCATGTGGATACTTGGCCATGAAATGGAAGCATAATTACACCAGGGAAGTGCTTTTGTCTCTTCATTTTCTCTCATCTTCACTATTCTGTGCTCCGTCGCTCTCAGGTGGCAGCAGTTCTTGCGCGAACGCATTCGGGGGGCAGCCTTTCTGCGTCTCTTCATCTTCCTCAGCTTCTCCCTCTCTCACGTGTGTGTGTAGACTTTCTACTGTCTGTGTAACAATCGTTGTCAGGGCAGGTCCTAAAAGAGTGAGCGAAATAGAGAGAAGGGATGTGAGTGCATGACGAGCTTGAGTCTTGGATAAAGGTCAGGCACAGACTGATGGCTCTGAAATGCTTCGCACAAGGTTATGACATCTTATATCACCAACGTTATCAGCACCGGCTCCATCAGCGCACGTTTTAAGTTACCAGTAAGTGGCATCTGACATTCCAAGGCTTTTTTGCAAATTGTTCTCTCGACTCTTCGAGTTGGTATTTCGCTCTCACTCTCGCAGGTTTCAGCTGGAGATGAATAGGGATGTTTAAGTGGCGGTTCGGGACGCCGTCAAATCGTCCTTGAGTGTCGTACAATAGACACAAAGCGGAGCGGAGAGGAGCGAGAATAGGAGGCGTAAATAGATAAGAGGGAGAGGGTTAACAAAGAGGCTGTCAGAGACTGAGGCGCTTTGTCATTGTCTGGAGCATTTAATGAGCAAGAATTAAACAATGACAGCCCGTAATAACCTGAGAGAGGTGTGTGTGTGAGAAATAAAGAGAAAGAGAAATACCTGAGAGTGTTTATTTTAACATCTCACCCATTATTTTAAACTGCGTATGTATATAAATATACACCCACACCTGTATCCTCACTGTTAGGATGTTAATTGCATTATCCTTGATTGGTTTCTGGTCAGGCTCCGTTGTCAGCTGTCTAGTAATAAAGACAAAATGCAACGGTGGGTAAAGTAAAATTAAGAGTCTGCAGTTGCAGCAGCAGTAACTGCATGGGATGCAGGCTGTCGAGCTAAATGCTAATTTCAAGATGAAAATAACGTGAACGTGACAACGATAACACACTGTGTGTTGGGCATTTTACAGCTCTTGATCGCCGCGACATTAATTCATCCTGAGGGGCGTGCAAATGTCTGTACCAAATTTAATTTGGCGTAATCTCGGTAAAACAGTTTTGAGGCATTTCCCTCTAAGCCACAAATGTTAACCTCATCAAAGTCATCAGGATTCATCATTTTGGAGACACGAACAGCTGCAGCCAATTTTGGGGCAATCCATTCAATAGTTGTGGGACGTTCCACTTAAAAGAAAAGCCTCGCTCCTTAAGAGGGTCTTAGAAAAAGAGAGGATTCAGCCTCTGGGGACCATCGATGTCTGCAAATTTTTATGAGCTATTTGAGTCCGGACCAAAGTGGTGGACCATTGCTCTGTGACTATACAGAGAGCAGAGCTTTGCCTTAAGGAGCAGAGGTTGGATATTCATGCTTAGCACACGTTCTGCATTAGAGGTGCACACATGCAGTATTTCAATAAATCAATGCGTACTGGAGGGGGAGGGGTTCATCAGCTCGGTACGGCTGAGCTGCTTAAGGCTTTACTTCATACTACATAGTGTCTGTCAGTACGTGCAGCTCCAGAGGGACCTCTAAAGACAGTATACAGCACAATATACATGTAATATTTATCATGAATACTACTATGAATGACCTGACTGCACAGTTACATGAAAGCCAGGAGGATTCACCCTCTCATTTATAGAAACTGAGCTACTTGTCGCAATATGATGCAACATTCACTGGAGAAGCAGGAGAGGCCACCTACCGCTGTTACAACGCTGCACTGCTGGAAATCCACGCTTGCTGCAATCCCACTTAGGTGGGTGGACCATAAAATGACAGCAACTGTAAATCCATGCAAACAGCAAAGACGCCGAAATCAACTCCCTTCCAGGAAACACAGCTATTGTCCCTTAACACACACATGTCCGCACGAAACAACTTCCATACCACTGTCTCCTAATGAGCATAATCCTCCGTGTTTGAGTCTTACAACCCAGTAAACGGTCTGGCCACCCAGCTTGCTTTCCAGCTGACTCCAATTAGGCGCTTCCCTTAAATAATATTGTAATGCAGCGGTTTACCAAAAAGCGAGAACAGGAGTGAGAGGAACAGAGCACATTAAGGAAGCTTCTCATCTCCAGAGGTTAATCTTCCATTTTCAGCCTAATTTACAGAGCACCAGGAAACATGCATGCAGGCAGAATGCTAAAGAGGAAGAGCCAGTGCGATGGGAGGAAGAAGAAGACTGACAAAAATAAAAGAGAAGATATAAACATGGAGCGAGAGGAAAATAAAATAGGCGAAAGGCCGCCGCTCCTCCTGGATTCTGACCAGACAGCAACGCCGCGTGTAGCCGAGACATTTCATTTGATGTCTATTTGAGTGGAAAATGACTTGTTGTGATCCAATCAGGCCGCCTGTCACTGAGACGTGTGAGCGAATATGAGGAAACATACACAGATCAGACTTCCCCCACTGCAAGCATCAATTTTCACCGTCAGATTAACATGCTGAAACGATCCGGACCAACTGGGCAGTATGCAGATCACACCGGCGCGGAAACGATGACGCAGCTGCCTCAGAGGTGGACGGAAACTCATCCCTCGTTAAAAAAAGACAGAAGCATATAAATACATATATGGCTGCGGTGGGAGTTTTATCACAGGATGTTCACACATTGTAGCACAAAGAAGATCTCAGGGTGAAGACGTCACATAAATGTCAAATTAGGCAGCAATTATAGTGTGAATATGTTGAAATAGGTCAAGCTAAGTACAGCTGATCTGAGGTCTTTACACAGCAGGTTGAGCCGCATTCGTGAGGCGACTGTGTCTGTGAAAACACACACCGTGGATGGGGCCTCCTGTCTGGATACACAGCGCCCCCTAGAGGACGAGCCAACGCAGGGACTCCCTCTGTGCATGGACGTGTGGGGAGGAGTGAAAGAGAGTTTGTGCATGCGTTTGTGTGTGTGCACTAAGCGGCGGATAGGCCGAGCTGAGAGGGAGACTCGGTGACTTTATACTCCTGATAATCTGGATTAAGGCTCTCTGGGACAGCATTAAACACCATCGACTGGGCATTACACGCACACAGACACACACACACACACACGAGCTCTCAGTCCTGCTGTAGTTCTCCTCCCGTCCCTGTGTTTGTGTGCGAGTCCAGAAACCACATTCTCTGCGAATCTAAATGTCACATATGTGTGTATTGACTTTTTGATCTTGGAGCTGTGTGGAGCCGAATGTTCGCTCATCTCATCCACATGCCTCAATAATCTGGGTTTAGTTGGACGAGCTCAAATCACTCTGTGCTACTAAACCCGTGCACCTGTGGAAGACGCGGGAAGCGTGGAGCCACGTGGCGGCTGGAGGCTGGGCGGGCCGGTCCTGCCTGGCCCAGCGGGGGTGTTAGGTTTGATTGGATTGAGGTTGGGGATTTGTGTATTAAACAGAGATTACCGTGTGATCCAGCATTTGGGAGGGAAATCCACGGCGAGAGACGGAGCTCGTAGAGGGCGTCCACTGATCTGATCAACGTATCATTTTTACATACGTTGCGTATTTTTTAAGAGCTTTTCACAACCTTCTCTTTTGTCAGAGTCTCTTGCTAATATAATGTGATTTCCACCAACAGATGGGGTTGATGCATGTTCCCCTGGAAGTGGCTTGTTAAACGTCCATTTTGTCTTCTTGTGGTGACGAAAATTTTTCCACGTAATTATAAATATATGACATTTACAGTACAATTCAATTCGCATCAACATGTTGTACACAATTATGTCATGTATTCATAGTAATAATAAGATCATCCGATTTACTTCACACTATGATACTGGTCTTTAATTTTTCATGATATAGTCTCTCTGCTATATTATTGCTTATTTAATGTTTTCTGTAAAACTGTTTTTGCTGTTAAATCATTTTACTTTTGCTGCTGCACCAAACTAATTCCCCCCACAGGCATCATTAAAGATTGAATATTTCGTATCATAAAATTCAAATGTAACTTTTCGTCCTCACACCTTCTCTGCAGATTTTCACACAGCCCCCACGTTCCTTGTCTCAGATTCCACGAGAAGCGCGTCTGACTGCCAGGACGCATCACGACTACACACAATCTGCACTTGTGCCGTTACTGCGCTTATCTCTATTGACTGTTGTTCTTCTCTAATGATACCTTACTTTGTGAGTAATCAGATCCACCTGACAGCCCCCGTTGTCAACTGTCACACTGGAAGTGATGCAGCGCAGAATGTCATTGTGCATCTGGTGTCCACGGTGTGTGTGAGAATAAGCAGCTAAGACTAGTGCCCACAATGAACGTCAAGACTGAAAAGAGACGTGACAACTCTGTCATAAGCCACAGACATGAATCCATAGTGTTTACGGTGGGTCAATCGTCCACCGGCCTTCATCTCTCTCCCTCCCTATGCACGGTAGCGGTATTGGGCCTGGAGAGTGCGTCATTGATTTCCTGTCAGCAGTGCGAGCGCTGAAGACCCATTAGGCCCAGACGGACAGACAGTGGACAGACATGCACAAGCTCACACATATAAGCTTAGGCCATGCAATGTGCTGCCACATGCATGCAAATAAACCGGGTGCGTGCAGCTCCAGCGTTACAGCACCGCTGCGGAAATTTAGCGTCACCATGTGACAGATTTGAGGAGCTTGTTTAAAATAGATGATGCATCATGTGCATCCCTGCACCCACTGTAGATTAGCAAAGAAAGGTCGTATGCAGATGTTAAAGCGTCTTCCCAGAACGTTTCAGAGGGTGTAGCTGCTTTGGAAAGTACATATTGAAAGATCCCCCAAAACTGCTTCATGTAGAAAAACGCTGAAAGTGCCACACGTGTTTGTGCTGCATTACATCACCGCTCTTCTCCAAACTTTCTCCGCCTCCTCTCTCCCGCTCAGCCTGTGAAGGACATTTAGTTGATTGATGGCGGTCCAGACGTTTGTTAAGAGGCTCCAGGTGGAAAGCTGTTATCAGCTGTAGGCCGTGAGATTACCTCCAGCCGCTTTCTGCTCCAACTTTTCCCTGCTAAATCCTCCCATTCATGAGCTGCTCCCAAGAGACACACGCACAAACACAAACACACAGACTCATAACTTCATGGAGTTGCACAGGCAAACTCACATGTACTATATGCTGAGGTACAGATGGCAAAACTCACCCACACAACAGATTTTTTTTCCCCCGTTCCTATTTCTACACCACATCCAAACTTTCTTTTACTCGCTTTGTATTTTTTTGTATTTTTTCTTCCTTCGTTTCTCTTTTCATGCCATAAAACTTAAGCCAACAGCTTTAACTCCACTCTGTCATGGTCGCCTCACGCTGGCACCTTGGCTCCAGCCTCCTCCATGTGTTGACCCCCGGATTCTAGCTGCCGTCACTCTAAATCATTTCCCCCTGTTTGAGCTGTTGAAATATTAACAACGCTTATTTTGGGTTTGGCTCTGTGGCAGGTCGGACATCAGAATATGAGGGGAAGTTAGCACATTTAAAGAGTTCAGCAGCAGCCACACTGAGAATCATACCTTTCCCCTCCAAGGCTGCTCCTGGCGCGATGGCTGACTGAGAGCTCAGAGCATCATACAGGAAAACCACGGATGAATGATAATTACCAATACAGTAGATCAAAGCAAAACCTAAACACTTTGCCAGTCAAGGTAGGTTTTCCTGTTTGTAAATTTGCATAATGTCAGCGCATTGAAGGAAGCAGAAGTGGAAGCGGTTCTGTCAGCAGCAGCAGTCTGGACGATCTGCTTTTGAATGAGTTTGCCCTTTAGCAGCCCTTGCAGGCAAAATACGGGGCCTGCAGAGATTGGAAGCAAACGGATACACTGGCTATTATGCACGAACGGGAGATAAAAGCTGCCAGGTTGAAAGACAAAAGGGCTGCTAAGTTAGAAGTCGTGTAAATGGTGAATGGAGTTCTTTTGGAAAGGCTAAAGGGCTTTAATACTGCTTCACATTCATTGCCCAGTAAATGCACTACATTAAAGAGATGCCGATCTGCTACACCAAGTTAGGAATATGGTGAATCCTGCACCTGTTGCCTCGAATTCCTGTCTGAGAGGAAAACAACGTCCACGAGGGTCAGTGGAGACAAGAGAATGTTTAAAACCAGTCAAACTGAATGAGAAAATTGTAAATGAGTAAATGGGGTCATTTTTCATGTCTGTCTCTTGGTTTTGAATGTTTTCGTGTTATGTTTGAATTCACTTCCAGTCATTCTCTGTCTTCCTGGTGCAGAATCCCCACAGACTCATTGCGGCTGCACCTTGATAGGTCACATCTGTCAAAAGAGGCAGGCCCTAAAATAGCATGTGAAAAGCCTTCTCATCTGAATGCTTCCACCCCTCCACCCTTCGCTGCACATTGCACGGTGGCACTTCTGGGTCAGCTTTCCACCAGCGGTCCAGACTTGCAGAAAGACCCAACACATGTAAGGAACAGACAGAAACATGGGAAAAAAAACTGAGGAAGGAGGGAGACTGGGAGTGGATGAACGAAGGAGAGGAGACATATGGATGGACACAGTCCAACAGACGGAGAGCTATGGGAACATTTGGAGGATACATGAGGCCCTTATGAACCTATTTGATTTCTTCTACAGGAGCACCCGAGTGTCACTAATGGCAAAGCAGGGGCTGGTAAACACATTTGTGTGAAGGCGCAACACTGCCGAAAAACAAATTAAACTCTCTCCTCGCGTTTCACACCCTCTCAACCCTTGTCTCTCGATTTTCCTCAACTACTCAATTCTTTACTCTGCTCTCGTGTTCGCGTCTGTCACTGTTTGTCCGTCTCTCCGTTTCAGCCCTACCCATGCTTTCTGATGTTCTGATGCAGTAAAGCGTCTCTCCGCAGGCTGCGGCCACTTTCGTGCCCGGGACATGTGGACAGTTGGCTGGGAGCGCTGCGATGAGGCTGGGGGGTGTGTAATGAAGCTTCTGGGTCCTTGTGTAGAGCCGCGTGTGCGACGGCAGTCTGAGCAGCTGGTGCAGAACAGAGCGAGAATAAATGCAAAGAGTCATCTGCAAAACTAAAAATGTGAACGTCGGAGTGAGCAACAATCTCACAGGTGCGATTCTAGGATTCCCTGACAGTCTGGGGATGTGGTCTGTGTCTTTTGTAATATGATGCACATGAACACAAACAGTGGCCGTGGCTGAATGTGACCTCTAGAATGAGAAATAGCTGCTGCACACACGTCCAAAATGAATGAATGAATGCAGTTAATTGGTCTCTCTGCTGCTCTCGTGGATTTTGGACTCTTTTCAAAGGGGGATGATTCATCTCAAGGATTTTTCTAAACCTTCCTGCCTTTTGTTAAATTCTGGTGGTACTGAACTAAGTTTTCTGTCTTCACACAGGCGCGACGTAAACAGTCAGAGAAGGAGGCCCAGCCAACGTGGTCCCTCCGGACTCGCTGTACAGTCGGCACAGTTGCTCTGACTCAACTTGCCTCGTTTTTGACACCACATCACACTAATTCTGACGATACGACACAGATGCTATGAGGTCTCCGTCCAGCCTCCCCTTCCACTTCACTCTCACTCCCTCACCCCCTCCGCTTCACATCGCGCCCCACATTCATTCTGTTATCAGCGAAGGTGTCAGAAGAATGTACTTAACACTTACAGCAAGCGCTGTGTGAATGTGTGCGTTGGTGTTTGTGTTTCCGCATTTAGCGAGGTGACACGTCGCATCGACCGTGCGCTACTACAGGGGCCGATGCCGGTGTGAGGACCTGCACGGGTCACGAAGTTCCTAAGCCAGTAGGGGATCGCTGCTGTTTACCGGGGCCCTGGCTAACACCGACACCACGCCGACAGCGGGCATGTGTGTGCGTTGTGGGCGTACTAACTTCTTCCTGGACTTTAATTCTTCTGAGGAACATTAGTAACAGAGCAGAACATTCCCATCTGCCACCGCTCTGTCCTTCCATCGGCCTCCCATCCTTTTTTCTCTCCTTGTTTAATCCTCCCTCCAATCGTCAGCTTATACATTTTTCTTTTCGGGATATTTTTTCCGTTCTTCTGGAAAAGCTTCAGCCACTCTTTTTTTTTTCATTTCCTGCATTCTGTCATCCCTGCCACCTGTTCTTCTTGACATCCCTCCATGTACTGTATCCCTCCTATTGTGTTGCCATCCGCTTCTACAGCAACTTGCATGATAAAACTCATTTATGTGCACAATTTAAAATATGATACGAGACACAGCCACGACTGGGGACACCTCCGTTTTTCAGGCTAAAAAATATGTCTGTCTCAGTGATTCTGCTTCGTTCCTCCCCCTCTCTGTCTCTCTCACACACACACACACACGCACCCCTACCTCCAGTGTGTGGAATAGTAAAACTGAAAACAATAAACGTTATCACAACAGCCACTGAATTCAGACAGATAAGAAATTCATTAGGCGCCAGCTTGCTAATGACGTGCAAAGAGATGAAATTACAGCAAGGACGAAACGGGTGTTAGAGACGGGGGGAAGGGGAGGAAGAGACGAAATGTTCCCCCAGCACAGCGAGTCGTGTCGAATCACTCAAGTTCGATTGGCTTGTGACCCCTGCAAGTCAAAGAGTTAGGCTTCACGACGCGAGACAATGCTGCACCTGGTTCTGTCTCTTTCTCCCTCCCTACGTCAGAACCGCGAGGAAACCGAGGCTCAGAGTCAGAGCGTCACGTGCTCCTGCAGGTCCGTGTAAGAGGACGTGTTGTACGTGTAATCGTCCGACGCTCAGCTGTTTCAGGTGTGGAGGGTTTTTATCCACCTGCATTTTATACTGAGAACAAAACCCTACAGGTCCATCTGTGGCACATCAGAAGCGGAATAGCATAATCCCAACGTCAGTGCCTCAGCATGCTCAACATTTCCTCTAACACACACACACCATCTGGTGCCCGTTCTGCCCCGTGCTACACCCCTCTCCGCCCGTACGGGATTACCCCTCAGTATTTACATCGTGCAAATCCAGCCGACGGTCTCTGATAGGGGCCATCTGTAATCTAAAGGTTATATTTGTGCGTGTGTGTGTGTGTATCGGCCTGTAATTTGTTCCTGCTCAGCGCAGGGAGAGTATCAGCGTCCACGACATCTGTTCAACACAGGGCCTACACAGCAGAACTGAGCGCATTATCTGTGGCGCACAGCGCTGGGGTGAAGCAGTCCCTCCCACGCACACGCAGACATATTGCCTGTGGTGACACACACACACGTGAGCGCATACAAGTACCCACAAAACATACACTGACAAGTTGAGAGTATTTCCTTGCGCTGGAGTCCTAACCTTGAGTCTGTAGGCTGCACCCTACCCGCGCAGTAACGCAGCCTAATAATGTCCGTCATTAAAACCCTCCGTGCTTGTTGCCCCCATTTGCTACTGCTCCTGATGAGTAAAGTGACCTTGGCGAGCAAACTCAGTGAAGTGGCCCTTTAATGAGTCTGATGTGTTTGCATGGAAGTGAGTGTGTTTTTCTGTTCAGAGTGATGCAGCTGTGCTCATCTGTGTGTGGTCAGCTGCAAACAAATGGTCTCGGTTCCACTCGGAGAGACGCCGCAGCAGGCGGAGGAGGCTCTCCGAGTCTAAACACGGGAGATTTCCAGCCCCGCGTTCCTCAGCGAGGGATCCACACGGAGAAGGAGAACAAAAAGCCCGGAATGAGCTTCACAGCTCGCCCGTTGAGGGGAGGCGGATGTGTCGAAGATGAAGTGATGATCATGTCCGTTCTCTGCTAAAATGAAAGATGATGGCGAGGGAGCTCGGTGCCATTTCCTGCCTGGCACAGGAAGCGCCCATCTGGAGCTGAGTGCTGTCTGTCCTCTGTTGTGTTGCACGGCGTTGTAATAGCACTTGTCACTGCTGTTCCTGTTCTCAACGCTGCTATTTCTGAAGCGTGGCACAGGTCAGCAGAGAGAGAAGAGAGCACGCTCATAGTTTAACTTGCTGGGGATTGTTGAGCGCAGCACTGGTAAAAGGGGAAATACGTTTATTCTGAACTGGGAGAGGGGGAGAGTCTGTAGGAGGGAGACTCGTGCTGGCAGCTGCCCCCACGACTGTCACATCCCACCGCCCGCCAGAAAAAGCAGAAGGAAGCCACTCGTCATCGCCGTGACAACCAACGCGTGACGAGATGGAGGCAGGAAACGTATCCATCAAAAAATGATCCAGGGATGAGTGCACTCCTTTGTCTTACTGCCTGCACACAGAACGCACTCGTTGCCTTCATATTTCATTCGGGTCATCTGGAACAAACGTCTCCGAGAGGAAATCTCACGCCTGGATGTCACGCCCAACGACAAAATAATGTATTTTCCTTGTAATGAAGTAACTGTGACAAGAAGAGGATGGGAAACAACAACTCAAGTGTGAACTTAGAAACATCCTAGAGCCAGAAACTGTCGCGCTGACACTGAAGGCAACTGTGTGCTCGCGTTGGAGACAAGGAAACAGAACCAGAATCTTCAGCATTCGTGGTTTTAGACAATGATTATTCAAACCAGGATGTTTGCTTTGTGGCGCATTCAAATCCACTGAATATTTCCGCTGTAAACTGGAAACCTGGCTGATGGATTTCCCATTAACTGTGAAGTTAATGGGAACGTGACCTGTAGCCACACGTATCAAGCAGCTACATTAAGCAGCTGAAATTGCAGACTGATGTTTGGGGATTTCAGGAAAAACTGGGGTCTGACAGGGAGGCCTCATGGAAAGCTTGGATCCGGACTGTGGGTGGGGAGCGCCACCCTGTGGCTGATGTAAGAACGGGCCTCAGGAAATTGTGTAGTTCTCTCTCAAATGAGTGACATTAGTCCTTTCACGTGCTGCAGTAGACTTAGATTTATCAAACAGCAGCCATTTCAGTTTCCAACAAACTTGACTGAATGTCTGTGTTTAATAAGAACTGTTCTATTATATGACACCTTGACAATGATGAGACTGAGATTCTGTAGCAGGACAGTTTTGCTGTAAACACATACAGAACCTGTTTGAGTATTTGTTTGAAGATACTGAGACAGAAGCTGAGCAGAGGACAGGGCAGTGTCTGCTTCTCGCTCTCTCTCCACATGTGAGATTCACACATGTCACATCATCTGGTCACACAAATCTGCTTCTTCCGCCACGGGCCCCTCCCCCCCAGAGATCAGTGGGGTCAATATTCATAAAGGGGGTTAACGCAGTGCAGGATGAAATGTGGCATTTACATTTGTGCTGGAAGACGAAGGCAAACATCGACCTGTGGTGTATGTGGACACATGCATCACACCAATTTATCCCGTTATTGAACTGTCGTCTATTGGTAACAGTGTGACCGGGGTGAGAACCAACAGGCGTGACTGCAGCCGCCAAAGACTAATGACTAATAGAAGAATAATGAAGCGTAATGTATGTACAGACGTTGACATGCAAGGGAAGAGACATAGTTAATTATGACTGGCTCTGTTCTTTCTTCGTCTTTCTTCAGTTTCATTAAGAGGAAGTGACAGAGGATATCAGGGCATGTAGAGAAACGCTGTCTCACAGACTGACAAAGATCAACATGTAGCTTTACACGCGGCCAGACCATTGTATTAAACTGAAGGCACCATTTAGAACAACATACCATGTATTGGCTCGCCTGCCCTGACTCGCATGTGAACATCTCATAGGGTTCAATATGACGTCGGTCCACCCTTTGCTGCTTCAGCTCTTGTCCACAAAGTTTAGGCCCATCAACTTCATCCACACCAGACTCTGTCATCCATGTCTTTATGGACCTTGTTTTGTGCCCTGACTCACATTATTTGGATGGTTGAGCCAATACGTTTAGAAATAGAGTATGTCACAATAAGAGTTGATGGACAAAATCATTTCTAACTTTACTGTAACCCAGGAGTCTGCTGAATAAAGTTAAGTGGCAGTACACTGAAGTAGCGTTTAGAGGAAGGGTTTTATTCTCTTGGCAACTGTTGCCATTTCCTGTTCAACTGGGTTGAACAGGAAAAAAACCCAACGTTTTTCTGTATTGGTTTCATTTGGATAATCATTTTATTAACTATACTTCAGTGTATTGCCAGATCAGATTCTGTTCAAAAGCTTAGAAACCACAGAAATGTCAGTGCCTCTAATAATTAGACCAAAAATAAACCGCATTTAAATATCAGCCAGAGGGAACCGAGAGTCAGGCCTAGTCGTTCAAGGACAACTGTTCAGGCAACTGTGCAGTTTGACTTCTGCAATTTCTTCTGCAAACAAGATGAGATGTTTTGACTCTGTGTTTACTGCAAAAGGAACTTTACGCTTCCCTTTCGCTCAGGTAGGGGCTTCCTCCATTCTCACCTGAGCTCGGATTATTAAAACTGGAATCATTCTCAGACAACATGCTGCTCGCTTTTTGTCTCCTGTTCTTCGTGTTGAACGACACAGGTAAGAGCACATCTGCTACTAAATATAGCTTTCTGTTAATTAAACATTTATAGTTCTTGTCTTGTCTCAACAGCTGATTCCCAGACTGTCTATACTTCTACTACCAGTCACACTACTGCACCAGGAGGTAATTGTCAGGAATCATGAGGAAGCCGTAACATATCCTATCAGCACTTTTAGTACTTTTCAAAACATTTTAAACTTAATGATGCTCCAGAAAGAAATATTATAAGATCATATTTTTACAAAATGTCTGGTGGACTGTGACTCTCCTTGATCCCAGAAGGCCCTTCCTGTGTGTTGGTGGCCACACCAGACTACCCAGTGGCAGCGGGTCAAACCGTCCACCTGTACTGCAGCAGGGAGCCGCCCTCTTCCATCGCCTCTTCCAGGTGCGTCTGCCAACGCCTGAAAAATCAGACCTGGGAAACTGTGAGCAATAGCAGCAATGTGACGCTGGCTGAGCCAAAGGAGAGTGGGCTGTACCGCTGCTCTGCTGAGAACACGTCGCCTCTGTGGTCCGTGAGTCAGAACCACACGGTTTTTATTGTTGCCGTGCCGCCCACAGGTTGGTAGTTTTGCTGCATAGCTGCATGTCTGTTTCTTCCTTTTTATGTCACATCATCATCTAAGCAACTAAAGCCTTTGACATAATTCTATCATCTTTACCTGACAAGAGCAGAAGAGAAGCTAGAAATCACTGCCTGCGTCTTTTCTGTCCTCGCCTTCACCATCAGTGTTGCTGTTCTGTTCTGGCTGGGTTTGAGAAAACCTGGCGTTACTTTGCCCATATCTAACACACCTAAAGGTAATGAACACTCACTCTTTTCAGACTAAGCAAATATTCTAGGGCGATTTTAACAGTTTTGATTTCTAAAGGTCTCCCTGCGCCTGAAAACGCACCAAAGTGAGTTTCACTTGCAGAATCGCATGCATTGTTTTATCAGAACAATCAATCTGTCACCAAACGGATGTTTGTTTGCATCACGTCAGGGTGAGATCCACACAGCCCGAAGATGACGTGTACATCAACTACACCAGCACCCAACAAGCCTACACTGATCTGGATCCCACCAAAATGTCAGTGGCCAGCGTTTACTCAACTCTGTCGTAAAGATGTGGCAATGCAGAGAGGTGCAATGAAATGAGGAAGAATGACAAAACAGCATGTTATCTTGCAGAAGTCTAAATGAGGTCACGTATCGTGCTCACTACTTCTGTGAGACGCTTTTCTGTGGGAGTTCTCTCGCAGATATTTTGGTTCACAGGTCAAATTATCTAAATATGATAACACCAGATCTGAACTGCAAGATACTTTCTCTGTTGGTACGTGCTAATAAATGTTTTAAAACCTTCAGTGGGCATGAGGTACATTTCTCAATTTTACCAACACGAGTGAAAAGTTTAGAAATACACTTTATTACCCGCACATAAAAAAATTGAGATAAAAAAATATAGTATATGCAGCACTTATATACAGCTTTTTTGGTCACAGTCATGGATTTTTACAATAGGACAAACAGTGCAATGTGACTTTTGGGGGAAATGGGAGACAATTACCTGACACATTACAGTATTTTCCTGACACTGTTGCTGCACTGATGCTGCTAAGCGTCCCCTTATATAGAAATATTGTCTTCATACTCCTGCTTGCAAAAAGTTTGCATTTCAGTTTGTATTTCACAGAGGAATTGCCAAAGGACTGGTGCAATTTAAAGGTAAGATACAAAGGAACTCAGCAGAGGTAAGCCTGGGTCAGTTCTCTTTGGGATCTTGGTTCTCGCCTTGGAGTCTCTGGCTCTGATTCCTGCTGTCCATGGACAGCTGAGACGCGACTGTCTGCGAGCAGCCCTCTCCCTTCGCAAACTTTTTAACATGGCTCTTGATGAATCGTCTGAACTTCCTCGTAGCAAAAAAGTAAACCACGGGATCCAAGATGCAGTTGAGGGCCATCAGAACCAAGGTGATCTGATGCGCGTCGTTGAGCGCCTGGAGAGTCTGCGGCTCCCAGCCGACCTGGCCCCAGCCCTCTTTGATCTGCAGCACCGCCAGCGTCCAGGGGCCCTGGACCACATGGTGGGGGAGGAAACACAGAGCAAACACTCCCACCACTGCCAACAACATCTGCAGGGCCCTTCGTTTCACGCCTCTGGGCCTGTTGTCCGCAGAGGACATGGTCAGGTTGGACTTTCTGGATAAGACCTTAAATCTGACTGATTCTGACTGAGGAGCGTTTTGACTGAGTAACGCTCGAGCAATAAGAAAGTTACAGACCACCACAAGAGAGAAGACGACAAAAAACAATGCAATTATAGCAAAATGAGTGCCGGCCACGAACTTCTTATAGGACTCGGTGCTGTTCTGGTACCCCTCGGAACAGCGAGTGATGTTGCGGGTGTTGTCAGGGTTGGTCCCTGGAGATGTCAGGTATGGGACAGTCGGCAGCACAACCAACATCCAGATGACAACACTGATAACGATGCCACGGCGCCTGTGGTCTGAAGAAGCCGCGTCCAGAGGCCGAGTGACTGCCCAGTATCTGTTAACGCTGATGGCTGCGAGGAAGAGGATGGAGCAGTAGGTGTTTATGAAGAACATGGCTAGAGTCAGCCGGCACATGAAGTCTGTGTAGACCCAGTCCCCACCGCGACTGTAATACCCGACGTAGAAGGGGAGGGCGCACACGAAAAGAAGGTCTGCGACGGTCAGGTTGGTCATGTAGATGCGGATCTCCCCCATGGCCTTGGCTTCACGGAGGGAGCGCAGGACAAACAGCACGTAGGTGTTAGCGATGGCGCCCAGGATGAAAGTGATGCCATAGGCAACAGGAAGGAGGATGTAGCGAAATTGAGAATCCAGGAAGTTTGAGTCACTCAAAGCTGTGGGGCTTTGAACAGCCTGTTCTGTGGTCGATGACGCCATTTCTGTCTGTGGAACATAAAACATATTTAACATGGATGTGAAACCTTTTTCTGTATTCTGTATAACACCTTAGATTAAAGACCACAACTTTTTATACTGTGCAGCTCATAACCAACAAGTTACTGCTGATGTGAAAGCACAGGAAGCAGCTGAAAGGTGTTAAGACGAAAGTCAAAGAAGTAATGTTAAACGTGCAGTTTCACGCCTGACTGTCAAAAACAAACTGTACTAAACAATGACAGAGCAAAACAGTTATACGACACTAGAGTGTTTTGGTGCTGTTTGAGGGTCTGAGAAGAGACGACGCTGCTGTTCAGACGGTAAACGCTGATGTGCTGTGGACCCTGGATCAGTTAACCGTAAACTCAAACCTCCAGCAACAACCTAGGGGTCATCAGCAGCATCATAAAGATTTACAGCTGAAGTGACTCACAGGGACCAGAGTCCCGACTTCAGCGCCTCTTTCTTGACTTCAACCAGTCCAGACGTTGCACCGACCACATTCCTCTCATTGTGCGGTTCCAACAGACCTGCACATTTTACACGAGCGACTGTAGTCACAGAATCATTAAGACCTGTTCTTGCCGTTAGTTCAAAAACGAGTTTGGTCAGGCTTCCAAGACTCCCAACACCCTGACACCTGAGATGGGTTATCAACTCTTCACCGAGTCGAATGACTGGCAGTTACTGGAGTTTAGTCTGAGAAAGCAAGTAAGTAAGTAACATTGACCTCAAAATCAAAATAACCTATTGTTGATGAGGAAGCATAACACATGTCAGCTTTGGTTCTGCTGTGGCACCAAACACAGCGTGAACCTAAATTACTCAGTCAGCCAGAAATGACAAACGCCGGCAACGCAGATCATCCTTTCACTAAAAGCAGCGATAAATCTGAACATTTCTCATCTGATACATTCGAGTTTGCTGACAATCAGCTCAATCAGTGAGTGAAGGGTTTGCTGTAATAGGTCACAGAGCTTTAAAGAGTTCAAGGTTAATTTAAACACTTCTAACCTTTGTGCTTTCCTCCTCTGTCTCCTTTGTCTCCCACGCTGTGAGCTCTTGCAGCTGCTGTGTCTGACAGACTGAAGTGTCAGCGAGTCACCGGGTGGTGCCTCTGAACGCCTCACGAGGCGGCGGGGGGGGGATTTCTTCCTGCTTGGGAAATGCTCACATTTCTTGGGAAATACACGAGTGGTGCAATCTGCTTGTGTTTGTCATATTGATTCCTCACAAGTCCAATTACAAAGGAGCCCACTTTAAGCAATGTGGGACTTTTATTAGTTGCAATTCTTCATTCATAAGAATAGTAGTTATTGCTCTGGATGGGAAATGATGTCAGCAACAAAGAGCTGGTAGAACAGGAATCACCTGTGGCCAGTATACGAAAACACAACACGACTTTGGTCTTTGTTAAGTTTTTTACATTCTTTGTTTTTATTTACTGGGCTGCTGTGGCTCTGGTCCAACCACAAAGTTTCACTATTACTACTGTGTAATATATGTATTGTGTTTTCTCCTTACTCAGCGTTTCTTCTGTACTTATGTAGGTCTGCTCTTGGTTCTGTTTCTACCCTCAATGCACTTGGTTGCGTTTCCTGCAGCGGTTTCTATATTTGTATACGTCTTCTCATCAGTGCTCTTCGCTCTCAGGCCTGCAGGACTGCATGAACTGCAGTCAAACTCAAGCTTTGCTGCGACATATCTCTGAATTAACTGTAAAGTGAATAAACACAGCACATGTTTGAATTCCTGTTAGTGGAGGAACAGTCCATGTCCTCTCTCAGGCAACCTCATGTCGTCCAGATGCCATGACTCACCTGGATGTAGTAACGCATGTTGCCCACACGGGGGAGAACGAGGTTCAACAATGAGAATCAGGGCATCTAAGGCCTGAAACGTCGCAGAGCAGCGGTGTGACGTCACTCTAGGTGATGCTCCACCACTCTGTCTCTCCTCTGTACCATCAGCTGCTCGGTAGAAGCACATCACAACATCTCTTCTGCTTGTAGTTCCCACATCCAGCCTCACTGCTGTTACTGTGGCCTGGCGCAGGGAGTCTTGGTTCTGGTTCGCTGGGTATATGCAGGCTCACACAAAAAAACATCAGTTCACGTACATTTTGCTTGTGGTTTGGGTTTGGATTCACTAGATTCCTGAGCAAGTCACTGAGCTTTGTCTCGGGCTGAAGCAGTGCATGAAGATGTGGATATGGCAACAACTCTGTGGAGACTATTCTTTCTTGCAGTTGAAATATTACACGTGCAGTTCAGCAGTTTGGTGAATATATTTATTTGCTTCATCATCAGGAGTTAGAGGAGAAAACAGAAAACACTGTGATGTCTGTGCGGTAGATTTGAACTACAAGCGCTAAGCTGCCTTGCTGAAGGGTCACCGCCTCCAGCCGAGCTGAATCTCTTGTTTCGGTGCGTGGCTAGAACGGACCTACCAGCTGCTGTGAGCGTACTTACACTACACATGAGATTAGTGTTAATCTGTAATCTGAGTCACGTTTGTTTCCTGTGATAGTAATGAAAACACAGCCAACCTTGATGAGGATCCGTGTTTACTGCCGACCGAACCTTCTGCTTATTTAGATCATCGTGAATGAATCAGTTGTCTGGAGCAGGTATTTGCTGCTGGTTGACACTGTCCCAACACCGACAAAGACAGAAGTAGCTTTACAAACCCACAACTCTGAACTGGTGAGTTAATGAGTATTGGGTGTGGATTCATTCGTATTTTAGCCACCTGGGGGCAGCAGCAATAGGGCGAACACTGACAAATAAAGGTTTAGGTCAACTTCACCTTATATATTAATATTTAAAAGAACTTTTCAAATATAACTAGAGCTTTATATCGACATTAGGAGCTACATACATCCAAGGTTACTGTTAGTTGACATGTCAGTCACAGACACTTTAAAGGGCTTTATTTTATTGCGTGGTCATGGTAACAGAGACATCCTATGTGATACGCTTGACGTTATTCAGGCTCCATCCCAATTGATTCGCTATCGCACATAAATTCCTCAATGTGTCTGCTAATGGCCCGGAAAAACAAGCCTGACGTCGAGTCGTGCAGGTGAGCGGTGATGTGCTGCATCTGCTGCATCTGCTGCATCTGCTGCCCCGCGCGTCCTTCCAGTGAGGTTGCACGTTCAGTCCAAGTGTAAAGAGCTAAAGGGGGGGGCGGAATGCTCTGCTGTTTTTATGGGATATCTAACCATCGTCGTGGAGGAGCCACACAGTCAGAAGTCAGAGCTATGCATTCCTCGGGGAGGCAGGACGGGAGGGAGCTGCCTGCATGGAGCTCTCCTTGGCCCATTAACACCTTTTACAGTCGCTCCTTCACCTCACCTTGATCCACGAGCCTTCGCCTCTGGCAGACATGAAACTCACTGGCATGAGAACAGATAAACGGGTCGTGTTTAGCTGCATGGCTTTCCCGGTAGAGTGTGGGTTTCTCTCAGGCAGATTTACTGTGTGCCAGAGGCTGGGGCTTGAGGAATGTCCCCCTGCAGTGAGAACGAGTGAGCGAGACAGGCTGAAGCATCTGCACTTCAGAAATCATGTCGGAACTGACAGTCGGACAAGAACTTTTAAAAATCCGTCAAAGGTTTCAACTCTCTCTCTCTCTCTCGTGGGACATTCTGTGTGTTTTCAAATCAAAACACGCTCGACAACCTGAAATGTCCAACCTATTTTTGAGTGCGGCGAGCGACAAGCCTGTGAAGTTGTCAGTGCTTAATGGCAGAGGATAAGTGCATGTTTTCCTACATGTCAAGCTGTCCCACATTTTGATCCATTGGGGTTACATCTGTTTAAATACTGCCCATTACCCTCTCTGAGAGCCCAGTGAATTAAGCGCGCTAATCCCCAGCCAAGCTCCTAAAACGACGCAAAGCAGGAACACACCAGTATAAGCCACACAGTGGAATTACATCCCACCGCTCGCGTGTTCATTTCTTACATTAGTTCATGCTGTAGTCAAATGAATATTTTTGTCAGGTGACTGCTGACCTGATCCGTGCACTCTGTTCTTTTGCCTGCTTGTAATTTTGGTAATCTGCAGAGGATTATTAGAGATTACCGCTGACTGCTGTTACAGTCACTGCAAGTCTCTGTGGGTGGAATAAAATGCTTAAAATGTCAGAGGCAAACAGTGAACCTCCTCTTAGAAGAAGGTTCGAGCTGCTGCCGCCTTCAGGAGGAAGTTTGGGATTAGGAAGGACGTTGGCTTGCTCACAGCTCTTCCTGACACGGCTTGTGCTGCTGGAGATTACATTCCCTCAAACCACGTCCTTATGCACCCGTCTGCATTATACATTTACATTTATATCACTTGATGTATTAGGGCAAATTCCTCAAACGACAGAAACTTGTCCGTGCATGAACCGAACACGTCAGAATGGATGAAACATGACCTCATAAAAAAAGAGTCTTAGCCCATATGTCATCTTCTGTTTTTGTTGTCCTGATGGATTGTGGTGCTTTGCATACTGTAGACCAGGCTTTGTTTTAATGTCTAGACCAGACCAGGGAGGGATAAGCTCGCATTGCACATCTCCTTTTAAGTTTCAAAAAAGAAATATGCAGACACACGAAGCTGAATAGGTGAGAACTTAGGTGCATGTTCACAGACACCTGTGGCTTTAGCTGTGTGGCGTTCAGGTGTCTGGGCATGTCTGCTGTGCCTTAAGCTTCTAGAGGGATTTCATTTCCCTTTGATTGCTCTGTATCTTTGGCCTTGTCCCCAGCTGGAGAGAGCCGCACTGTGGCAGCATTCGTAACTCGCCTTGCCAATTATGTCAAGTGATATAATTAGAGCGGTATGCTTTTCTGAGACAGAGTCGTGTTTTTAACAAAAGGCCCGACTGTGGGAATATCAACAAATGGCAAACGCCTGTGTGAAGACACGCAGCGTCAAGGCGGCTGACGACCGTGAGACTTTTGACGTTCAACAACTGCCTCCTGTTTGGAGCAGCTGATGTCCCCGTGAAGTTGCTTTTCACGATCAGACTGCGTGTGGGTCTGTCTTCACCTGCTTGGCCCGGCCGCCTATCAGATTCACAGCGCTAAGCTGAAACGGCTACATAACTGAGAGACAATGAACATGCAGTGATGGTTGTACTGTTTTGAAAGACGGGCTCCCAGAGGTTTGGATCCGGGGGGAAGAAACCGGAGGGTTGGGATGTGGTTCGGTACCATAATACTTTATATACAGTGAGGTCTGTGTCTGTTAAGGCAGCTTACACATTAGACATGATTATACTATAATCATATGCATATTAATCATCATTTGCACAAACATGGCTACTGGAGAGGACATTTAGTCTGTTACTAGGTGACCTCATGGTACTGCACTGTTTGGAGTCGTTACATATTCTGCTGTGCTCCTGGAGCAGAGGTGATCATTAGCTGTGTCTGCTGTGGGAGCTACTGCGTTGAGGTCACGCAGCCTCCGCTTGGATCCCTTCCTCCTCTCACCGGCCTCGCACTGTGGGGGGAGAGAGGCGGGACCTCGCAGCCGGGAAGGGCGTTCTCTTTGCGGTCAGACCGGGCAGAGTCTTCCCGAGAGGGGTGGGTCCTCCGGCAGCAGAAAAGGAAAACCCACCTTTTTTTTTGGTCATTGTTAAGGACGCGGTGGAATGTGAGGGTTTGAGCTCCCACGGCCCAGGGAGGGAATATCCGAGAGGAAAGGAGCAGCGAAAGCGACCCGGGGGGCAGCAGGAAGCCGAGAAGCAGCGCCCGCAGCGCAGCCGCTCTCTCTCTGGTGGGGTCTGGATATGTGGACCAGTAGCAGCGGGTCCTTCCGGCCGCGGGAAGTTGTGGATTTACTGTCGGCGCGTTTTTGACCCGGCGCTGGAGCCGCTGAGGTAAAGTTGTCGCCGTCTCTCGTTCCCTTCGGCGGCGTGTGTGGTTGTGCGGACTCGGGGGCCAGTGTTTGTGGGGTCGGGCAGCGGCTTCCTGAGTTGGAGTCTGAACTGCGGCGAGTTTCCCCAACCCTCCTCCACCTCTGCGCGTTTCGTAGCCGAGCGGAAGCATCCAGGGCTGCGGCGCAAACCCCCCCTCAGGTGGCCGGAGTGGAGCGGCGCGCACAGTCTGCGTCTTATTTCGGCCGGGACCGCACAGTTTCCGCGGTGTAACGCGCACAGTCACACGCTGGCGTCGCGTTACACCGCAGGTCGTTGCGCAGGCGACTACACGACAAGCTGCCAACGAGAAGACGCGGATTAAAACAAACGCGTTTCGGTGGCGCAGACGCTGATGTGCATCGCATTTAGCTGCTTTAGCTCATCTAGACTTTGTGCCAGACCACCGAGACACTGACCTGGACCACATTTAACACACCCGAGCATAGAGAACTTGGCGTCGTAGGTTTTTAAAGGTTGAACGCCGCTGCCGCATGAAGTCATTGTGAACTGTGCGTGTTTTTGTCTCCAGGCTGCCTGAATGTAACCAAAGCAG
This sequence comes from Macropodus opercularis, assembly GCA_030770545.1. Taxonomy (NCBI): domain Eukaryota; kingdom Metazoa; phylum Chordata; class Actinopteri; order Anabantiformes; family Osphronemidae; genus Macropodus; species Macropodus opercularis. The sequence continues at coordinate 6,216,063 of JAUCMP010000026.1, read as the reverse complement.
TGGACGGACACGAAGTGAAAACTGGTGCTGATAATTAATCACCAGTTGCAGTAAAGTTACTGATTACGTTGAAAGACTTTTATCTACAGCTTTGGGAGGTTTAAGGTCCAAACAATTTCAACTTTGTCTACCAGATGTGCTCCCTCTGTGGAAGTGTGAAAACAAGGTGGCGAGGCCCAAAGTCTTAGTGTCAGTAGATTTCAGTAGAAGAAAAGGTAGTTGTGGTGGAGGAGCACCAGTCTGCCAGGTGGGGCTCATAAAGAGCAGCACGGGGAGGGAAGGACGTGGAGGGGACCTGCCTTGACCTGTTTCAGACGCGAAGAAGACAAAAAGCCTGGCTGAGGGTTTTCCAGTCGGGCTCGCCCTCCTAGCACCAGCTGAGCGTAGGGATTCTTACGCCACATGCCGAGGAAACGTCAGCAGTTTCTGCTGTCAGGTTTGGAAATGTTCCTTCACATGAACGCTAAAGGAAAATCAAATGAGAGTAGCAGCAAAGTGAGGAGCGAGACGTGTGAATTAGCCCCGATTATGGCGCTTGGTGCGTTTAGGCCTTTTGGAAAGTGCTGCTCCCTGTTCGGTTCCGTTGTGCTGGCTGGCTGTGGCCCAGCGATGCCCAGGTTGCTGAACGCGCCTTGGTTCATGTGGCTGGTAGCCGTTGGTGTTGACACAGGAGGTGTGCCGCCACCAGCTGGTTTATGATCACTCGAGTGTCCAGGATGCCAAGAAATGAAACTCAAGGCACAAGGACACGGTTTGCATCGCGTCCTGTCCAGAGCCTGTCGCACCCCTCTCCCCTCCTTTACGACCCGGACTGCACCTCGCATGATTGGTTTTCCACTCTGCAGAACGCCGCGGCCGCCGTATGAAACTGTGTGCACAGCTTTGGGTGAAACCAAAAACTAATCATTATGGGTGTCCAATAAGGGTAATTATCAGACTAAGCACTGGACCTGGGGATTAGGCCGTGGCTAAACGACTGCACTGGGGATTAAATTAAAATATTGAGGTTTTTTGCCTGGGAGAATCAAACCGCCGGGAATGTCGAACCAAGCCAGTGGCTGCGTTCCTGCCACACAACACATCAGCGATTATGTGCGTATCCCCTACTGTTAGTGTGGTACCATCACATTAGTGTGGAATTACAGAATTACATTTGTGTCACATGTTGCAAGTGCATGCAGAAAAAGTATGGATTGTGTTATTTCTTAGTGGGAAGGAAGCCATACTGAGAAATTGCCCCATTTAATTTCCATCACTACCCTCCAATAATATCAAACCCACAAGAAAAGATCGCAGAGGAATAAATGAAAGTTTGAAGAGCAGACAGCGTGTACATCCCATTAAGACGGTGCGATAGGTCTGGCACAATTGACACTGGATGAGTTTGGCTATTATTGGCGTTTGCCACATTTTTAGCCTCGGTAGCCCTTCTCGCCCAGGAATAGAGCAGCGGATGCACACGCTCAGAGTGATGTTGCAAGCGTTACAAAACCGGGGCCTCCTTGAAATAGCGCAGGTGATTCATGGTCTCTGGGAGCTCGTATTAAAGCCCACACAGCCAGTGAGCGCACATCCGCTATGACTGCGTGTTTGTGTTTTGTTATAATGCAGTTATGGCTCAGTATCAAGGACAGAATGACGATTCACAGGCCTCCTGGAGTTGCTGTCTGTCTACGAGCAGCCTTGCGAGAACATGGGTCAATGGCGTAAAAGCGTTTTCGGAAATGAACGTCCGCAGGGTTTTCTCCCGATTTAAGTGAAATAATTTGCTAAAGGCTTTAAGCAGTCGCCACAGGGCACAGAAAAATATAGATAATGCTTCAGGAAGTGCAACAGAGGGAAGATTTTCCAGGACAAACACACTTCCTGGATGTTCTGTATCGTGCTCTCTGTTCATGTTCCCTTCATTCCCCGCCGCTCTTCCTGCCGGCGTTCTTTATCAACGGTGGGCCACTGACAGGGCAGGGCTCTGTGATTTCAGCTGCAGTTCAAACTTCTTGAACCCTGTGCGTCGTATGTGTGCGTCTGTGCGCGTGTCTGCACGCCGCGGCGCTTCCAGCCATGTAGATCTGTCATCAGATACTAGAGGCTGAGAGTGTCAGTCACTCAGCGAGCAGCAGCCAGAAGCACATCTCAGCTCGGAGCGTTCGCACACCCCGCTCTCATTAACGCAGACGCCAACGCACAGCGCTGCCGTCCCTTCTGTCTGTCTAATCGCACAATCTACGTGTTTTTGTGTGAATCTCTCTTTAGGGAAGTTTCTCACATTCAGAACCCATCACCCGGCCTTCATCTTGAGTTTGCACCATAGGACAGAACCACTGTATTTACCTCAGGGTCAGCTCGTGTTCTGTTATTGCTTGATCCACAGTGAAGCGGTCAGTCTGGTAGTTTGGTCTCCAGGTTTTGCAGTCGGTGTCTCACGCGTCTTTTTGGTCCTGACAACAATGTGCTTAGTAGGTGCACAGGTGTAAACACTTTAGGTGTATGTGAATCTGTGTCTTTCTCTCAAACCCTCTGCCCTCAATCTCTTTCATATATCATACACATATCTTTACAGTGGCAGGTGATAAGTCTACTGTTTAACTTGTGGTCGGCCCCACATGGCTGAACGCATGTGGGTCACTCCACTACTTATATAATATTTGGGTTTTCTGTTAAATATTTCATCCTCTACCATTTCACAGGAGCGTTTCGTTCCGGTGATAGTGGAGGCTCCTCAGAAATGGCTACCTCACGGGGCTGGGACGAGTGGAGGGAAGAACTGGAAAGGAAGTGGCCTTCAAAAGCATGTAGGAGGCACAGCTAGGCAGAGCGGGAGAGGGAGGGAGGGAGGGAGGCATTTTAACTGGGGAGAGCTAAAGTTAAGACTTTACTTGTAAACTCTCTCGCCACATTTGTATTTTCCTCCTCCATCAGGCCAGTATTTCCCTTCTTTCCTTCCGATTGTTATCTTGCCTTGCTCACTTTCTCCCTCTCCCGAGAAGAGCACCCCCCCCCCCCTTTCTTTTCCCGTCACTCCCCCATCTCCCGCCTGGTCCAGGAGTATTTTTGGAAGTTAATGAAAAGAGAAATCTGAACCGCTTACCCTTAAAAGGCATGTCTGGGTCAGCTGGGTGGAAACTTGTTATTAATGTCCTTCACATTTTCTATGCGAGTGGGTCATCTGTGATTATAAGTATGCGTGTGTTCGGTGCAGTGCACAGCGCAGGAATGCTGCGGGTTGGGGATCCAGAAGGGAAAGAGGGTGGGCTAGCAGACCTACGTCTTCAGGAAAATAAAGGGGGGCTTCAGGGGCATATTTGGCATATTTCAGGAGCCATTCCAGGCTGCTTAAGGTGGATTCTTCCTCCTAAAGATCTGGCCAAACAGTCAGACAGACCATAATCAGAGGAGGGGAGGAAAGGTGAACCATGCTCTAATTTCTATTTGGTCCCACAATACTCGTGGTGGATTGCAGAGACCTGAAATACCTCAGTGTGATGGAGTCAAAGCTAAAAGGCTGCCAGCGATGGTGGTAGATGCATACGACTCCATGCCACCTGCAGATGTGCAGCAAGTCTTTAACCTCAGCAGTATCCAAAAATGGCGAAATGTTGACCCCAAGTCCTTCGGCCAGCAGCAGGGTTTGTATGTCTTGGGTACCATCACTACAGTTTAACGACTGTTTATATGCTGGACGCTGTAACATGTCTGTTTCAGCCTCTCTTCCATGGCATTATAGTTACAGCTTCCCTCGCCTAGAATTTATGATGTTTAGTCTGTTATTTGCAGTCGTTGGGCTACTGACTGACGTGACAGTTGCTGGCAGAGGTTCAGTGCAGCCGCACCAGTCCAGGCCACCGCAGAGGCTGGGTTCACGCTGAGGGTGCACGTCATGGCCGAGGACAAACAAACGGAAGCTCTGCTCGGTGCGTTTCATGAAAATTGTGTTTCATAAGTGCGGCTCCCTCGCACATTGAACTAAAGGTGTTCGTGTCATTTTAGTACAACCTAAAATGCATTGTCCCGACTCCAGCGCTGCCTGGTTCTGGGTGAGGCTCAGAGAGGCGACATCAAATGTGTTTGCTGTCTTTTTTTTTTCCTACTTTGATGCATCTGATGGCTCGGCTTTGATCTGTGTAGGAACACGAACATGTGGATTAGGGAACCACAACTAAGAAGACAGAAATGTGGCAGATTAAAGGAAAACCTGACTGGATGCATGGAGAAACTGTGGATGCTTGCAGAATGAATAGTGTAGCGGGGACTGTTTAAACTAATAATTTTAATTGAGCAATTCTAAATTAATTGAATGATCTCTATGCAGACGTTATAGCCGGTAAGTCTTCACACCTTCATCAGCCAGATGCGCTGCTCGTCTGGTCCGAGTCGATTTAGCGCCACACTTGCAACGCTATCGCTCTTAATACGCATCGTGTTCATGGTTCAGAAATAGTGGCTGGATGCAGTTTGCTGCTTTCTCTTCAGTTTTGCTCCTGTACCTTTGTGCCCCACATTCCTCAAACAGCGAGACCCTGAGGTTGTGAGACGGAGAAACTAAATATAGTGGAAAATAGTTGTGTGTGTGTGTGTGTGTGTGTGTTTAAATGCTCCGAGGGAGAGATGGAGTAAGAAGCAGCAGGCAACCTGTAAAACATGACTTAATGGTCATGAGCACTGATTCATCTGTTCTGTTCGTGGAGGGAGAACAAAGGCGTCAATGGTGTTTAAGTGATCAGGCTTTTGGGGGCTTAGGGCAGTTCTTGTGAAGATCAGCAGTATCTTCCGTCTTCCTTTGCACTTGCTGCTGCGTAAATGAAACACTGAATGTTGAGGTTGATTTAAAAAGAACAAGTACAGGCTGAGATGAGAAACGTGTGATACCCGTGTCAACGTCGTCTCCCCCAGACCTTCCCCAGACCACGTGTGTCCTGTGTGAGCGGGTGGGGACGTTTGCTCAGTGGGTCATGTGTTACTCGAGCCTCACATGTCCTCCGCCCGGTGATGCCCGCTGCTTCTACGTTAGCTCTGTGGAGAACACGCACACGGATTCATTCACACACTCCTGTCTGACCTGCTTTAAGCCTCGGATCCCCGGGCGGCTCTCAAAATAAAATTCCTCCTGCAGATTATTTTTCTTGTGATCAGAAAATATACATGTTCTCAGAGAGTGGAATGTTCAGACGCCATGGCAACCTGGCAGTCGCTCGCTTCCCCCTCTTCTGTTTCTCCCGTCCTGGGCTGTTTTGTCTTCTCTGCTCTGTTTCGACTTGTCAATGTGCTTTTTTTTCCCCTGCCCTTACAGAGTTTGGCTAAGTTAAGTAATAAACTTAAATCGTTTGGTGCCAGCTTTTCTGTGTACGACCTTTGTTTGGCTTTCCTGTTTTTTACGACGGCACCCTCACCGTCTGAGTCGTTTCACCTCCCTTCATTTAAAACTGTTAAGATGTCTACCATCTCCCACAAGCATCCCTCCTCCTGTTCGTCCGTCCATCGTCATCATCATTGTGGTGCTGATGCATGCAGACCCCGACCGCTTGGCTATTTTCAGTCCTTCCCTCTCCCTCTAGCTTCTGCTTTGCTGCCTTGCGTAAAGTGCAGACGAGGGTTGGGCTGACTTTTTTTTTTTTCTCCATGCCAGCGTTGCTTTTGAAGCTCCTTCTCGTGCTAGCTGTCCCGACCAGTGGAAGTGAAGCAGCACAACGAGAGCCGTGGCACGGCTGTAAAAATAAACTGGCTGAAGTGCAGATTCCACTTTAAGAGACCTGAACGACTTTTAAGTTTTATGTAGAACTAACGGATGAAGGAAAACAATCCAGACTAATTCTTTTTAGGCCTTTTTAACTTTTTGTTGAACTGGTGTAAAGCCAGACAGAAAGTGAGGGAAGAGCGAGAGCAGGAAACAAACTTCAGCAGTTTGTCAACTTTTTATTGTTTGTTAGTTCGAATAAATGGTGTTTGAAGTGTTTTTATTCTGACAGTCTGGGAGTGTGACTTGTTAAATCAGTGTGTGTGAATGTGTCATCTTGAAATTACATTCATTAACTGATTCCTGATCGTTGTGTTCAAAACTGTGTCGTAACCAACACAAAACATTGAAGAGACAAACGTTTTTGGACTTGTTAATAAAATATCCATCGATCTAATATAATGCAACATATTAAGTAAGTTGTCCGCCCCCCTCTTCATCTAACCATCAATGTGTTTCTCTTTGTGTGCTTCACTTTTAACTGCTTGGACGTCAGGTTGTGTGTGTGTGTGTGTGTGTGTGTGTGTGTGTGTGTGTGTGTGTGTGCGGACACATTCAGACTCAGGAGCCTCCATAGGAATCGCGTTACACCCTCAAGTCCTTGAGTGGTGCGTTTGTGCACCGTGGAATACCAGGCATGTTTCCTGATTCAACCTTCGGCCGCCTCCTTCTTTCTCCCATCGTCTGGGTTTACACGTGAAGCCAAGCCGACCTTTTCACTCTGGTGTAGAATTTTTAACCTGACGCCTTGCTCCACAGCCAGTGAGCACAGTTGGCTGCTGTGGCCGAGGAGCCACGGTCGTGAAGTTGCTGCCATGGAATAAATTACTCGGTTTGTCACCGTGTGAGATGTTTGGCTGTCTGTGTGGGGTAAGCATGTATGTATGTTTATCGGTACCCGTTCCTGTGGCCTTGACAAACACACTTACCGCATGTGGTGTGTTTTGGCTGCTGGTCAAACAAGGGTACGGCAGAGCTCGCTGCCTGTGGCAGATGATGTTTCTCGCCCACCCACTTGGACAAACTCTCTGTTTACACCCCCTAGTCATACTGTTTTCTGTTCTTTCTAAACATCAACTCAGATGTTCCTTTCTGAAATGCTTTCACCTTTCCCGTCGTTCCATCCTCCCTTTACTTTTACTCTTAGGTGTGAAGTTGAACAGAGGAATGCAGTTGCATTAGTGTTTTATCTCTCCCAGCAGCCGGCTGCATCTGTTCTCTCAGCCATGCCAAGCTTTTGAGAAACAATTGACCTTAAAAGGAAACAATAGCAGCCTATCAATTCTGCTCTGCCAGTCAAGGAACGGCTCACTCCATGGGCAGGGTTCAGCTTGCTCACGCAACACAAGGAAACGAGAGGCGCGTTGCAGCCCGTGACGCTTTCCTTGGGATTTTAAAGTGTAGTAGTTGTTGTTTGTTTGCACTGGAATATATCAGCGTACAAATTCTCAAACCCCCACCATCGAACTGTAACTGTAATAGACTGAAAAAGTCAAATGACAGCGTTGTCTCGACAGTTGAATTTTTCCGTGTGAAACGTCCGTGTGCTTCCTGCATGTTCAGACAAGTGTGTTGTTCCACCAAAGGTGATTTAAGTTGAAATGCTGGCATCTGTGTGCTAATGCTACACGGTATCACCAAGTAGCTACAAACCATCCTTAGCCAGCATGAGTTTCTCCGCCACATTTCATTCCAAACCAGCTAATGGTTCTTGAGACGCGTCTCAAAAATCCAAGGAATGTCAGACTTCATTATGGTCCGATTGCAACGGAAAGGGGATGACTGAAGGCTGGAGCGAGCATCCTCCACAACTGTAGATTGACTGATAACTCGGCAAGCAGGAAGCAGGTGCTGGGCCAACAAGCGTGTTCACTGACTTTACTTGTTGTTATTATAGTGTTGTGCAATAAATATGCGTTAACTTTCTTGAGTCCGCGGTATCGCGTGAGTGAAAGTCTCACAGGGCGGCTGCAGGCCTGTAAGCCATTAGACATTAGGACAGGTTGTTCTGGTTCGTCACTGAGCTGCTTCTCCATCTGACAGCTCATCAGCATGTAGACAGATTCTTACTCCACCTTGCTGCTTTGCTGGAATGTAATTAGTATCAGGAAGAATGCTGTTCACGGTCAAATGAGGAGTCAGCGCGTTGCTCCACGCCGGTCTGGCACCTCATCCACCTTTCCTTCGTCAGCTCCTGGTGTATCTGCTGTGGTTTGGGCTCCTCTGCCCTGTTCTCGTCCTCCTTTCTCCTCTCCTCTCTAGCCGTCCTGTTCACTGTGTTTGATTTGGGCATTCCTTTGCTCCCAGTGCAGACAAAACAACCCCGGACCTCTCTGCACTGCAACCCCCAGTGTGCACACACACATTCTCCATTCTGGTAATCACTCACAGGAAATGGGCTCCCATGCAAACGAGACCCGTCTGGACACTGGAACCCAAGATGGAGTTTCAGGTCTTCTGTTTCTGTTCTTCTACGGAGGAAACGAGGACTCTCTCGCCTTGACACTTCGATTTCCATGCAGCATTTAAATGCATCAGTCTAACCAAACATAAAAAGAAAATTGTAGATTTCTACCCAAATAAAACTACATTAAAGCATCTTCTAAAGCTAATTTCAAATCCCATGAAGCTTGTGTGTGTGTGTGTGTGTGTTTGTGTGTGTGTAGCCCCAAATTTACTTTGTGTGTTCATAAAACAAAAGTCTTTGAGAGCATTCACTCCCCTATCTAATGCCCTGCATTGTGTTTGTGTACTTAAAGATGAACCTTACTTGATAAAAGCTTTGTGTGGGAGGAAAACTAACAGGAGGCCTTCAACACGCATCATAGCATTGAACACACTGGCTGAACCTGCAGCGTAGGACGCGATGCAGCCAGGTTATAATGGAGATTGGAAACTTTGCGACTCAGGTGCAGACGCCTGGACCGAAGGGCCTTCACACACTTCTGCTGAGCAACATATGCGTGAGGAGATGTGAGTTGGAAGAAGGCAGGGGAGGCAGACAGCTGTTTTCAGTTTGATTTGGTTACGGGTTTGCTAACCATCCCAGTGAAACGCTATGATCCCCCTCCTCTATACACACACACAACCCATATATCCACACAAAACCAGACAAACATGTCTCCGGTCACTTGAGTATTTGGCGTCTCCTGGATTGCTGAGAATGTGTCAAATCGCATCACTAAACTCATATGCATCAAAGCGATAATTTATTATTGCACCATATCCAGAAAGCAGTTTCACTAATCAGCAGAATTTGGTTCAGTGTGCAGTAGAAGCTCTGAGCAGCGTGAGAATGTCAGATGATTCAGCAAAACCCGAGTGTTGACGTTATGTCGCTGCCTTCATGAAGCTGACATGATGCAGCTGAGCGCAGAGCAGCGGGACGGTCTCTTCTGGTGAAGACAGGATGACGCAGAGCTGAGACGAGAGTGGCAGAAGCAGCGAAAACACAGACGCCCGTGTCCATCAGCAGCTACTTACATGATCAAAGTGTCTGCGAGCGAGTTGCTTGCTACGGACAGAAGAAGAACCTCAGGACTCTCCGAGGTTCATTTCCCTCCCTCCCTCCGCCTCCTCCTCTCATTCTTTAAATTCGCTCCAGACTCCAGTCTTAAATCTGGATTTTCTGTGCTTAACCAAACATATGGAATGCTACTGTAGTGGAATGCTCCAAGTCTGGCTCTTCGTGTGTGTTTGTGTGTAACCATGCACATGTTTTAAAGCAGATAAGAGCTTCTGCTATGATGATGATGATTATGATAATTGTGCGTGTGTGTTTGTGTGCACCAGTGCCACCCCGGAGTACTGAATAGGGCCTTCTGTTGTCGTGGCCAAACGCTGCTTGTCTGCTCATGCATGAGTCTATTGCAGAGCTTCCAAATGTGTCCCATATCTGAGCAGTTAGCTCATTCTTAGCCCGTTAGCTTGACTGTGAACGATCTCCCCTACAGTGACTGCATTGTCGGCCTGGCCACAGGCTCTGGTCCCTGCCAACATCCAAGCATAACAATGGTGAAACGTGACATGAGTTTGTGTGTCTAGATATTGTGACGACCAGGCAAACCGCTTTTACTAACCTCATGCCCTGCTTGTGTGTGTCTGTGTGCGTTTAACTACAGGATGTACAGTTTGCTGAGATGATCATAACATGCTGCAGAAAAAACGGATGCATCTAAAATGTAAGTTGTGCCTTCCTGGGCTTTGCCCAACAAAGGAACCACTGTGCTCAACTGTTCAACTCGTCCCTTATGAAACTCCCGCTTTGACGAAAGCATGGAGAGCTGTCTCCCAGGGCTTCCAGCGTCCCAGTGAAGTCTGCCAGCATGATGCAAAGTCATGTTAACAGCTCCTACATCCAACATATGGGACATGTTGATGTGAAATGAGGAAGGAAAATAGTGAACTATTGCTTTATCAGTCGATCGTAGTGCAAGTCTGAATGTGAGTCTTCTAGGTCCCTCTACTCCTCTTCCCCTCCTTTCCCTCCTCCTCCTCGCCTCCTTCTTCCCTCCTCTGCTCCTTCTGAGCCTGTATCCTGTTGGGCACAAACACCGGCGCCACACTTCCTTCCCGTAGCTCCAAGTCACACAGGAGTGGCACATACGTGCTGCGGCCTGCTCTATAGCACATTCTGAGCCGTTCGGGCTCAGACGCATCGACGTTCACGCTGCCGCGCGCACTTCTTCACTGAACTGCATTTGATTTGCAGACGTACGCGTGTGTCCTGCTTCGGCGGATGTCGTGAGAAACAGCCCAGAACTAGCACCTTTAGGATGCGCTGCAGTACATGTGCGATTCGTGGGATCTCCTGCCTCCTCGCTCCGTCTCCTCCGCCCTCCCTCCCTCCCTCCCTCCGTCCTGCAGCCAGTGCTGCATTCCTGCTGCAGTAATCCACTCTGGCAGCTACCTGCTCCGCATTCTGTGGAGTCACTTCCCTCCTCTCTCCCTCTCGTTTTGTCTTGTCTTTCTATCTCTCTTTGCTTACGTCTCGTTATCACGCTCATTTTGCTCTGCACATTTGCTTCGCCTGAGCTTTCTCCTCCTCTTTCTTTTAACAGAGAGCCATTGAGGTCTTCATTCAGCCGCAGTAGGCAGCTAATGCCAGGGCTCAGGCTGATGAAGTGCCACCAAGCTCTGCCAACCAAACTCTGTGTGTGTGCACACTTTGTGCAAGGATGGGAAAGTGGTGAGTGATGTCAAGCAGCCAGGCAGAAGGTGGACAAGCTGTATGTTAAGAGCTATTGACGTGTCTGTGAGGTGACGGTGTTTGTAGGCAGCGGTCTTCAGCCTGTTAAAATGCCTGCAGCGTGGCAGGGGAATGAGGATGAAGGTCGGAGGAAGGAAGCACAAGGATTGGCAGCTGAAGTGGGGGGTTGGGGATGATAGAGGTCAAAGTAGGGAGATGACAATGACGGAGCGTGTGGAAAGAAAAGGATGCTGCAGTTGTCGCTGTCCTTGAGTTTAATACAAAATGATGTCGCTATTTTCTTTGACTTTTGCGTGACTTGATGGCGTCTGTGTCCATTTTGTCCTCGTAAGGTGTTTCTTAAAATGTAGCTTAGTATAAAGTTTGGGTGATTTCTTAGAAAGTTTTCTCTTTTTTTTTAAAGCTGTTCGTGCAGTGATTAGAAGTTTGTAAAACTACTAAAAGACACAATCGAATCGATCTGCCGCTTTCTGTTTTTATCGCTCTCTACGCTCCTCGCAGCCTTTGTGTCTCCGCCTCACCTCGTTCCTTCCCAGCCTGACTCACTCTTAATCAGTTTCTGTCAGTTTCCTGGTGTTGACTGGAACAAGTGTCATCATGTCGATGATATTTAGATGTTCTCTGTTAATGACACACATGCACGTACACACACAAAAACATTCCTGAGCAGTTGATCACCGCACACAGCTTTAAATATTCCTGAACTGTTTAGTATAGTAGATATTGTCTTTTTGTTCTTCTTGTAGATTCACACTCTCTGAACATCAGTTATTAGTGCAGCATGTCTGCGATAAGCTAATATCAGCAGATGTTTGTTTTTTGATAAGCATCGTTTATAGCTGTTCTGTATCTTCACCCTGTACTGCTTCTTCCTCCTGCTCCTTCTGTTTTGTTGATGGCTTGTGTTAATGTCATGTCATTGTGTTGCGTAACCTACCACAGGTTTCCCGTCTGTCCCTTCACAGCCGAGAATTCCCGTATATTTTACAAAATCTGACACATATGCATAAGCTGCCAAAACAGTTTTCTGACCCTCTTTTGTTCCGAATTAAGTGTCAATATAATTTGTTCTTGTCATGTGACTCACACGTGACTTTTATGGACACTGCTAATCATGACTAAGTGAATTCACTATTTATTTCATTCATGTTCAAGTAAGTAATTTGTTTTAGGAGATAAATTCTTTTATGTTTTTGTCTGTAGAGCAGAGTGTTTAGCAATAAACCCCCTAATTTTCCTATTCAGCTTAGATTTATTTGCAACACAGTCTGTTGTCCTGAACGGGGCCTCACGCGCGTTGTGTTGTATTGTATGTTTACATGTCAGTGACCTCTGACCCCAAACACATGCTGCAGGCTGAGGACGCGCCAGAGCGGAATCGACTCCAGGAAAGCTTGGTGGGACATAAATTTGTGTGTTTACAGTAAAAACAAGAGCGGTGCCAAGCATGTGTGCATTCGAAACACAACAAAGAAACTGTTTTACAAACGGACCCTGTTGCTTTCACGTTCCAGATATTTCGAACTCTGTATGTTTGACCACAGGGCTTTAGGCAAAACATCAACTCAAACTAATTTATATCTTTTTCCTGATGTAAGTTGCTGCTCTGCGTCTGTTGAAAGCACCAGTGCAGATAATGCTGTGACAGTATGATATATAAGATAATAGAAGATATTAGCTGTAACAGGGACAGAGTCTCAAGGTTTGGTTGAGGTGTAGTTGAACAAGTTGAAGCAACGTTTTTCCCTTTGTGATATTTTGTGGATGTCCAGACTAGAACGAAGTTACTCCAGATTTCTCTTTCTGCGTATTGGTCTGAGGGCTCGCAAGCAACTGACTGGCCAGTATTTTCGAACGCTGCTGTTTTTAAATAGAGCATCTTGAACCTCTCCCTCGCTCTGTTCTCGATCACAGCACCAGGGACTGGTGAGTGTAATCCTGTGTTTAGTGGTGTACTGTGAGCTGGGCCGCTGGAAAGCTGGGGAGCTTTCAGTCTGGCGTAAAAGGCATCTTCAATCAGGTCATGAACTGGAACAGAGAAGTCATCGGACTAAAGCGGGCAGGTCCCACGCTGCAGCGCCCCTGGCTTTCATTTCTCACCCTTCCTGTCTGGTGTTTGTCAGCCCCCTGTCACTCATATTTCCTTGTACATTTCCTTTACTTGTACAAGCAGAGTGTTGTCTTATTCAAACCCCAGCAACAGGCCTCCAGAAGTAGCAGGTCAGGGAGGAGAGACCTAGAAAAGGCTCTGGGTTACCAGGGTGAGACCAGAGAGGATGGCTGCTTCTCAGAACCAGTTTGGCGTTCGTCACCTGACTCAGCACGTCTCCGACCTTCCCGTCTGCGCCTCCTGTATTTATTTGGGATACAGGAGAGATGTGGGGATGTGTTGAGATTCTGCCATCGACTCTATTATTATTACTACGGTGACCCTGTGGTTCTAAGCTGCGTGTGCTCATATCGCAACAGTAAACGTTTATTTTGGGAGGTTGCAAGTTTTGTTTGCAGACAAACTCTCCCCTGTCTCGTATCCTATTTTCCTTCAACTGTACCTTGTTGGTTGTGACTCTGCTCATCTTGAAATTTGCCATTTGTTTAAACATCACAAGAACTGAGTGATTAGCATTAGCACTGTTTCTACTCAACAGTAGGTTTCTTTTCCCTTTTCTCTTTGTCTCTATTAGAAAATGTACATTAGCGTACAGTCTGCAGCCAGGTTCAGTCTAAGAGGAATAACTGATGCAACAGAAGAGTCCAAAATAATGTCGCTAAGGAATAAGTTAACATGAGGTGATGCCCTGACAAATAGACAGCATCTGCTCTGTCGTTTATTGTGGTATTGTGGTTAACTTGCATGTCTTCTCCTATAAACAAATGTTTCTACCAGTATATTGATGACATTTTGTTTATCCACAAACTTCGCCATATTTCAGTGCTGTAAGTGATCATCTCCCCCACTAACTAGCGGCGCTGGCGTTCCTGTTCAGTTTCCGCTTGCTTTAATGAACAAGCTACAGGACCCTAGTTCCTCATCCGTTTTTCTGCTGAAATGCAACACCGCCTTTCGTTTCGTAGCCCTTTTTCCTGAAAGGGTGAAAGAAATGGACAAAAAAGTAACATGACAGGACAGGAAATGACAAACCGAACATTATGGGATGTTGGGTTTTCTCTTTCTTGGAAAAGGGAAAAATAATCAGGCCATGCATCAGGTCTACACCATCTTGTGGCTTCCACTGCTGCGCCAGCATCCATCTCCATCCACAGTTGCCCCCCCCCCCCCCCCCCCCCCCCCCCAACACATACACACACACACACACACAGAACAATGGTCACACGTTCATATACTCAAACTGGCAGTAACCCCGTATGTGAAGATGTGGTTGAAGCATTTTGATTGGATGCGAGCCCTTTATTAACTACAGTTTATGAGGCAGAAGAGCTTAAAACCCATAAGTTCCAACTTCACGTCAAGTGCAAAAGGAGAGGGGATTTTTTTTTCTGTGGTAGAGAGAACAGAATGTACTGAGGGCAACAGCGAGGAAGAGAGCAGCTAAAGCCCTAATGATATGGTGTGTGATTGTAACCTGTGTGTTTGTGTGTCTGAGGAAGAGCGCGTGCACCCAGAGTACAGGCCTCTTCGATGAGGTTTTATTCTCATGGTATTGTGCTTTAGGGGGAAACTAATTCCCATCTGGTTTTCTCTCTTCGTCGTAATCCTTCCCCTCTTCCTTCATGCATCTCTGTCACGTTCTCCCATTTGAGCGTTGCCAATTCACCGTTAGCAGAATAAAACTTCACAAGAGCAGCCCGAGACCCCTGTAAAGGCCGGTTCACGCGCTCCGTGCCCACGTGTCCAGTGCAGCCTGAGTGACTTGGATTTCGACACTTCCCATGGGTTTGAGGGTCCAGACAGACTCAGCGTTGTCATTATACATCAGTGTATGCGTAGAGTGAGTACCGTTTCATAAGAGGTCAAACATAGCGTATAAGCTGGCCTTTAAACGTCCCTGCCTACGCCGCCTACATCGAAGGAAAGCGACAGCAGCAGTTTAGACCTGGAGAAAACACATGTTTATGTTCCTTCCTACAGGATGAGAAAGTAATGGCTGCACGTCCATCTGTAGAGAAGCAACGTGTGTGTGCTTACAGCATTATATACGTTATATACGCCCGCTTTGGCTTGTTTACAGCGTAAAAGCCTCCAGCTGCAGAGCTTTGCAGGAGCTGTTGCAGGCCTCGTCTGAAAATGACGCACTTCTGCGTCTCCAGGTGTAAGCGGCTGCTTGTCCTCATCTTCTTGCCGAAGGAGGCAGAGGTTTGACTGGAGCTGCAGCTACTCCTCTGTTAGTGGTAGTATAGTAGTCATTCTATATGATGCTGTAGTTCATAAATTATCACAAGCTAATAACCACATGGACAATCTGCAGCCACTGAGTCTTGGACATCATTTCGTTCACACTTTTTTTTGCCGCTCTGTGTTCTCGCTGCCCTGCTTCTCGTAACAGCGGCAGAAGCGAGTGAAGGGTCAAGCAGGGAACTTCCTGTCCAAATTTCAGGAAGTGGAGGTTGCCAGAGCCGAACGGTGTCGTACTGTACTGTCGTACAGTCAGCTGTGTAGTATATAATGCTGTCTTATATTTGTATTGGGGTCAGTGTTGGCATTATTTGTGACAGTAGCACAAGACAATCACATGCACAGATGGCAGCCTTCACAAACCATCCATGAGCCAAACTCTGAACCGTTCCAAACCCCTTCTTGCCTTATCAGTCTATTTCCTTGAAGTCTTGTACTTGACTGAGAAGATTACTTAACCACTACACACTAAAGTAAGGAATAAACATCGACACACACAGCAGCTTAACCCTTTATGGGGAAGCCGATCTAAAAATAAAGTAGTTGTTGTCATGTTGACTTATTACTTACTTACTTATTGCCTTGGGTTATTCTCAGCAAGACTTTTAACAAATAGTGGAAAGAGAGGTTTGGCCTTCATCAAATGAAACCATAGGACATAAACTGTGCGAGTGAAACCGTGATGGCGAGTTATACTTTGTTGTCTGTAATGTATGTGTGTAGTCCATGCAGATAAAAAGACTTTTTAAATTTATTGCGCTTCACATGATGTTTTTACAGCACTAATACTTCTTTCATGTAAAAGAAAATGGTAGTCTTTATATGTTGAGGTTGAGCTTTAGCAAGGCAGTCTTTGAACATGGTGCTGTATATGAGGAGACTGAGTGTTGTGGTGGTTGAGGAGGTGGATAAGTGATGATGTGTGCAGATGTGCTACCCTTAGGTCTGTTTTTCTCTTGTGGTCAGTGGGGGAGCCTTGGCAGATTGACCGGGGGATGGGGAGTAATGGCATTTTGGAGGAGCATGGAGACTTGTACCTGAATCATTCATGAGACCAAAGCACCGGCTCTTTGATTTATAGACGTCCTGCTGACAGGCAGTTTGCTAATGATCTTTGTTCTCCTCACACAGAATGGCCGGTTTCTACTAAAAACCCTGTAGTGTACTGGCTGTTCAAATGCACACGACTGTGATGACTAAACATTTGTTCTGACCTTGTACTTTTAATTTGCTAGAACTTGATGGTCTAGAATGAGACTGTCCTTTGATAACTGCATCAGTCCCACGGGGCCATAAATGATGTACTGCTCTGACAGGCCTGTGATATAAGGCATTAAGAGCTGCTGCTGTCAGCAGATGCAGGCAGAAATCAATATTGGGTACAACAGCAGGAACTGTATGTATGCATATTTATGTGTCTATACCTGGCATGTCGGAACCCAGACACTACGTCACTACTGACTTTAGTAAACAGCTGAAATGCGTGGTGGTTCGGTGATTATATGGAGAGAGAGTTTCTCATTTCTCTCGCTATTACCGAGTCAACTTTTGAGAATCAAAACGACTGTTATTGTCAAATTATGGATGACTAAGCATTGTTACTTGTCTTTCTCCAACAGATGACAGGTTTTCCTGCAAAACACCATTCTGAGGCAACTTCAAAGTCCTAAGGTGACAGTTAAGGAACCACACAAGACAAACTGCCAAAGGAAGAAAAGTATTTTCCCCCAGGAGCCTAAAAGTCTTCATCTCGCTACGACACAAATGTGGAACTCCCAAAACACTATCATCAAATAATTTGAGCAACAAAGTCAAGACATTGGATAGAACACAAAACTTTGTAGACATGTCTGATCATAAAGACATGACACATCGCCATCTGCGGCACAAGCTACAGAGTCTTGCCCGAAGACTGGATGAACTGGAGGAAGCTACCAACAAGCTGCAGAAGTCAGAGGATGAGCTGCTTGACCTGCAGGTTAGTGCCGGTTGATTTGTTGTTGTCAAATCAAAAGATGTGTCAATACATTTATTCATGTCTGATCTCCACTGCAGGACAAGATCATCCAGGCAGAAGGCAGCAACTCAACCCTGCTGGATGACATCGAGGCTCTGAGGAAGCGTCTCCTGAAGATCCAGGGTAAGGATGAGGAAGTACGCAAAGCTGAGGACCTCTGTCGTACAGTCCGAGAAAAACTGGAAGAGGAGGAAAACCTTACAAAGGAGCTAAAGGCTGAGATCGAGCGTTTACAACGGAGGATGGCCGAACTTGAAAAACTGGAAGAAGCTTTTGGGAAAAGTAAGTCTGACTGCAGCCAGCTCTGCCTGAGCCTCAATGAGGAGAAGAACCTGACCAAGAAGCTTTCGTCTGAGTTAGAGGCCCTCAAAGCTCGGTTGAAGGAGGTGGAGGGGGCCGAGACTAAACTGGACAGAGCAGAGCAGGCTTTGGCTATGGAGCTTGAGAAGCTCAAAGGATTTACCCAGACGTTTGTGAGCGAGCGCAAGAGGCTACTAGGGAAGCAAAGAGAGGATGAGAAGCTCATCCTAAAGCTGACTGAAAAACTGGAGCACCAGAAGAATCGTCTGGGCATGTCGGCGGACGCTGGCCAGACGGATTTCTTGCGGTCACGAATTGAAGATGAGCTGTCGTCCACCGGGTTCCTCACCAGCAAACTGAGGAGGGCTGAGAAGAGCCTTGACTACTTTAAGTTGCCTGAAGACAAGATCTGTCTTGTGAACAAATCTGAAAATGAGAAAAACACTGCCCTTGAGGGCTCACACGAGGAGGACAACAAGGTAAAGGAGCTCACACAAGAAATAGAGCGGCTGAAGAATCGCCTCAAACAGCTAGAGATCGTAGAGGAGGATTTGAAGAACTCTGAGTCCAAAAATGGCGAACTCCACGAGAAGTTCCAGATGGAACGAAAACGTGTGCGTCAGCTGAGCGAGCAGGTGGAAGAGCTCAGGACACAGCTATGTGGAAGAGGTGGAGGCAATGGAGCGTGTTATGTGGATAAACACGGAAATGGAGGCAGTAACATTTGTCCCAACAACTCTGCCAACGTCCTGGAAAACGGCAAAGCTGAGAACGAAGAGATTATTGCGAGGAGTGGTTTCAGACAAGAGAAACCTAAATATAGAAGCCCTGCAAGTGTCGCAGAGACGAGCTCCCCCAAACACAGAACCAGGGAGCTCTCTCCTCAACACAAGAGAGAGACTAAGCTGAAGAGCTTAGTCTCAGCTAACCCTGAGGAGAGTTCTCCTAAGTTTGCACGGAGAGCCCCCAGTCCTGCTCAGAAGAGCAGGAGGACACCCAAAACCCAAACTACAGCAATGTCCACCGACAATGGGATGAGAGAGACCGGACGGGGCACGGAAGAAAAGACAAGAGGTGCCACAGACACATCTTCTAGCGATGTTAAAAAAGTGTCTGTTCTCAGTCGCTACCCGCCAGCAGCTAATGACCAGAAGCCTTTGAGGACGGCCCACAAACCGGCTGATGGGGGGACTAAAAAGATCAGGGTGGAAAAGTCTTCAAAAATGTACGTAGGCAGTGATAGTGAATCTAACAACTCTGATGTAGTGCCCGACTGCTCCAGCAACACCAGCAGCATCTCTGCACTAGAGAAGGACGCGGCATCGATCGGCCCGGTTCAGGAGCCTGTCTGTGCCTCTGCTGCCTCCACACTGACCAAAGCCAACGGGTCGTACACAGCCTACAGATCCCATGTGACTCCTCTGCTGCCCAGCGACCAGGGCTCTGAGGGGCATTCCTCCGCCTCCGAGACAGAATCTACTGGTTCAAGGCCCTCTGAACAAGAACCCACAACTGAAACAGCTGCTACAAACGCAAGCGGTAGGACGGCAGCGTCTAGATATCCCAGGTATTCTCGCGTCCATGACTCCCAGTCAGAAGGCTCTTCTTCCAGGAGCTCATTTGATGAGGAACTCCACAGCCGAACACAGTCCACCGAGGGGGGCCACCAAGGTCCCACGCACGGGGCATCTGGCATTGAGATCCAGCGGGTGTGCAGCCCGCGTGAAGCACTGAGGTCAAAAGCTGTCATCAAGCCTGCTATTGTGGAGATAGACAGGAAGGAGGTGATGATTTCAGAGCCTCTGTCTACCAATGGCAAACCCAAAATCTCCACCAAACCGATGGTGGCCACGACTAGCAAAATGACCAGTAGCATAACGATCTACCCCAACGACCCAAGCTCTTCCAGAACCAGCAGCCGCAGCAGCAGTGTGTCCAGCGAACCCGCGCCTATCAAAGAACGCCACACCTCCACCAGTAACATCCTTATAGGTGGGTGTCATTGTAAATCTGTAACAACGAATGAAACTGTTATAGTATGTGCAGGATCTTCTATCGTGCACACGAGCGACAGTATAACATCCCTGTAGCGTGTTGTCATTTAGACACCAGCACCTACATCGAGTTATTTGGCTGAAGTTAATGACAGTATTAGTAATGTGCATAGTGATATTACAATGCACATACATGAAAATATATGAATCTTTGTTACTCATTGCCAGGGCCGAGCGTCGAACACCATGGCAGTGTTTCCATCCCATATGAAATCTCCATCCCGAAGAGTGAGATCACCCTGCGACCGTGCCAAGACCCAGACTGTGGGGCCGATGACCACAGCGACTCCCCATCAAGGTCCAAACTCCACAACACTCCCAGAGTGGAGACCACCACAAGTCACCTGCACTGCCAGCGCAGCAGCTTCAGCCTCCAGTCCCAGGACACATCAGCTACGGACTTGAATGACACAGAGTCGGGCTTTGAGAGCAGCAGCAGCAGCACCACCACAGTCACCAGCTGGAGAAGCCAAAGACAGAGCCAACACTCCCAAGAAGACAGTTTACCAGACCTGAAGAATGTGACCGTGAGAAGCACCTGGAGGAACAGAGGCGCCGCGTCGGTGGATGAAACCGGCCGGGGAAGAGGGGGCACAAGGACGATGGGGGATGGTGGCTCTGAAGACGAGGCAGAGGCAGTAACAACGTGGAGGGCTTATCGGGCCACCACCTTTGACACAGAAGAAACAATAAACAGCAACACAGGAGCTGGTGGGAACTCTGCGGCACAGAGGGGAGTCAGACCGTCCCCCGCTGAGGTGAGAGAATAAATGCGTGTGTGAAACCAGAGCCCACATTTATCAAGCATCTCAGACTCAGAAGTCCACTAAAGACTAAAAATACCCAAACCGCTATTTATGAACACTCCTACTTTTAGTGGGATGTAGGACCAGTCATCGGGAGGCAGGTGATGTCACTGTTTTACGACGCCCTGTGTGTCCAAATTACAGCGGCGTGTTGTAGCTTTACTACAAGACAGTGGAGATTTGTAGTGGAACAGCTGGAAATGGAAAACCGAAATTAATGTGAGATGTCAAATAGGTCTTTAGGTTTATGTGAATAAAAACATAGCTAACAGACCACAAATATTAAAGGCTCTAGTTATGCGTTAATTATATTTCCAGGGTTTGAGTGGAGCGTGACTACATTCTTTGTACATTAACAAACTAATTACTCACTTATTCATGGGTCCGTGATGTTGCTGATTGTGCCACTCCGTGTTCTAGGTGTACATGCGTAGGATCAATAGTGTGGCTACGAACACTAAAGATGCGGAGGAAGCAGCGTCTCGCCGAGGCAAGCGCTCTCAGTCTCCTACTACGGAAAGGACCGTTCCCCACGCACCGGTGACATCCCAGTCCTGGAGCCGATCGTACACACAACAACCACCGGTAGGACAACAAGCGTGCATTCATTTATTTCTGTGCCATGTGACTCGATTTTGTCCATAACTAACTTTAAATGATTTCGATTCATCTCCCAATGTTCATGTTTGCTCTGGCTGCCAAACCTGTCACGCGTGGACCTCAAATGAATGTACCCACGTTCTGTTCTGCCGTCTTGCAATGGTGATCGTTAAAGCACGTCTCCAGCTGGTGGTTATGATTTGCAACCGCTGTAAATAGTTTTGTCCCAAAGATGAAAGTCTTTAAAGTAAAAACCGCAGTGCTGAGCTCCTGGTGTGTGCACTTGTATTTTTTTTTCCTGACGCAAGACTCTGCAACTTCAAGCTTAGCGCAGCAGTTCTGCAGGCCCCACTCCTGCTGCAGCAGTAAGCATAAAGAGCAAGGGTGGGACAAAAGAAGAGGGAGCATGGAAACATAAAAGTCAGGACAAACCCCAAGGCGAAGAAAACTGCTTTCTTATATATTTAAAGCTGCAATAACTACGGTTTTACACACTTCCAATCAATTAATTGAAAAGTGGGACAAGACATGTATCAGCTGAAGTACTGGAGTGTGCAAGTACATTTACACATCATTACTGTGTCTGTTGTCATATCATCAGACTGTATGGTTGCTTACAGACTAGGCTCCAATAACATCTCTGAGAGTTTGGGCTGTTGAACAGGCCGCGAGGTGTGATCCCTGTGTGTTCCACTATAAATAAACTGAAAGTTGCCAAGGAGACAATTTTGGACTGGTTTGTGATATAGGGCAATAAAGTCATCTGGAATTGTTTGTTTTTTCCTTTATTTACACATGCAACACAGAGATCTGGTGGAGGAATGTCAGAGCAATTATTTTGTCCTGCTTCGTACAGTATGCTAAGCATTAATGATCCAGTGGTAAACCGCAGTGGTGTTGTTTGTGTTTCTATTGTTCCAGTGCGATGACTGAAGGTGTTTCCAGTTAGTTAGTGTTGAAGCTTCTTGACCAGCTCAGGACCAGAGGACTTTACAAAGTTAGAGTCTGAGTAGTTTCGGACCCAGTGAGTTCACGCACATCTAATTGCAATTATGCTAAATGAATCACTTTGTGGCTTTAAAGCCAGTATTGAGGCAGAATAAAGGCCATTGGGAACATTTTGTGTTTGAGTAAATGTGTAGTTGGCTCAGTAGGAGGAGGTGGATTAGTTTTTGACTGCAATGTGAAAGGATGGTGGAGAACTTATTTATTGCTCCTAAATTGATCAGCGGCCGTTACCTAACCATGACTCATGACTCTGATTTGTCAAAACTAGTATGATTGGAACACATGTGGGCCACGCTGGCAGCTCGGCTCTGCCCGATGGATTACTGTGAGTTTTGTCCTGACATTCGTGTTCCTTCGGAGGATAAAGCCTGGTGACTGTGGTAATCCCCGACTTCTGATGTTAACTCTATTTTGACTAAGACTTCTGTTTATGTAGTGGAATAATTGAACATCTGGATGTCTGGTTTGGTCCAGGAAGTTGTGGAGACACAGTTACATTTGTAATTGGCCTCTTTTTAATTTGTGATTAAATACTTCAAATATCAACAGGAATTGTTTGCTTTCTGTATCAACCAGAACAGCGTTGTAGTAGCAAACCTCAGGCAAACACCAGTCTGGCTCATGTACTGGCTGGGAACAGCGGCGCGACAGCCAGTGAACACGATACCTCAACATAATTTGTTAACTCAAACACCAGCAGTAGCGAAGTCGCGTGGGATCAGAGCTGCTGTACTATTCTATTCTATTCCTGATGTGACCTGTACAGAAGGGTCCTGGAATATTAGTCTATGCAGCAGCTGAGGCCGACAGTTCAGTGGTAGGTTACAACAGCAGACA
Organism: Macropodus opercularis; assembly: GCA_030770545.1. Classification (NCBI taxonomy): domain Eukaryota; kingdom Metazoa; phylum Chordata; class Actinopteri; order Anabantiformes; family Osphronemidae; genus Macropodus; species Macropodus opercularis. The sequence continues at coordinate 6,193,147 of JAUCMP010000026.1, read as the reverse complement.
ACGACCCATGAAGAGCAATAAATGATTGACTTTTATGACGTGTACCCAATAAACAGATTATCATCCAGACCGACCAACCGTCGTCCTGTATCAGAACGTTTTCTCAGTTTGTTCTCATTCTGATTTCCTACAGGGTTTATTCATAATTCTATAATTAATTTCTTTCATTCTTTATTGATCCTATTGATTGAACTACTGTTACAACAAGAGGCCGTTTAGCAAAGCGATTATCTCAGAACACAGCCGTCTTGTTCATTTACCAAGTTAGACTGTGGAGGAATGTTTTTCTCTGTTCCACCTTTTGAAACGCTCGTTGAGTTCTGTCAGAGACGATTTACTGTTGCTGATTATGACACCCTATAAATGTGGCTTCTTTCCATGGAGCATGTCTGTGTCGAAAGCAACACTTGCAATTCCCAGTGGATTTCCTCTGATGTGGCACATCAAGTTCTTTAACAGCATTTAACAAGCTGACGTTCCACTTGCCCAGATATTTGCTGAAATTAACACTCGGCCACATTGGAAACAGTTTTCTGTGGTACAAAGAAACTGGCTTCTGACGCCGTGTGTCGTTTAAAAGCTGTTAACAGTTACGTTGCTTTATCATTTTTAAGGCTCTTCTTTTATACTGTTGTGTGTGTGTGTGTGTGTGTGTGTGTGTGTGTTTTGGATTCTCTGAGGTTATTTCCAATCTGTTACAAAGTGTTGAGTGTAGGAGGAAGACTGGAAGTGCATCCCATGGCAACCTTAGTGAAAGTCCCCAGCCTAGTAGCAGCAGCTTACCATAGAAGGAGAACGTGCCAGTCTGCCCCCCACCCACCGGTGACTGTAGCAGGAAGTGACCACACTGAACACACCCACTTGGAAGGCTTTGCTCATGACTGATTTCCTGTCTGTTACCCCTGGAGACTGAGAGAGGCAGTCCAGCAGGGCTCCATTAAAGCCAATTAGCAAAACTGCACCAGAAGCCAGCTCCAACCCACCAAATGTCACTAATTATGGTGCTTTTTTTAAGCTGAAATTACAGGAGCGGGTGCCGACTCTGTGCGCCGAAGGAACTGCACCGTCATCTAACTCTCGCTTTCTTAGAACAGGGTTACTGAGGTTATGAGAGGGGACGTGCCGTTGGAGCTGCCACAGACTAGTAACTTGGGGTCTATTTTCTAGTCAGCCCAACAAATTATAAATCTCTCAGCTTGGGGTATGTTTGGGGTTTTTGGTTGGGGATTTTTCCCCTGGCAGAGGTCCACATGGCAGACTTGCCTTGTCACACACCAGTTAATATAAACAGCATGTATTTACTGTAATGACCACAATACAAAAGTCCAGGCCCCAGATGGTTCAAAAATAAGCCCAGCGCTTCTATGCACGTCTTAAAAATATTGGGTTATAATAAAAACAACCTTTGTTTTAATGACGAGGCCCGGTCCACATTTTACACTTTCTAATTCTCTTCTCCTTATCAAATATTGTAAACCCTCTAGGCTCCTGATAGCATAGACTCCGGTCCAAACCCAAGCCACAGCCCAGCTTCCTGGAGACGGCACCTACCCAGCAGTGACTCACAGCACCTGGGAAGCTCTTATGATCGAGCATCCAAGACAGCAGGGGCCTCCTCCAGAGGAGGGGAGCTGTGGTCCAGTCGGGGTCAAGGGTCAGGGGCCCGAGCCGAGGGGAGGAGTGGAGCGGGCAGCCGTCTGTGGAGCCATCGTCAGTCTGAACATCATTAGACCAAGTGGGGCTGAACAGGACTTCTACAGCAAAGAGGACAGGTGTGAAGCGACAAGGACATTAAATATAGTTGAGATGAAATATTAACATGAGAAGCATCAAGTAAAAATCTTCTTCTTTTATTCTCAACAGCCCTTCATTCATCTCTCAACAACACAAGCAGAGCCAAACGCCAGTCGCCCATCAACAACTGGCTGCAACAACAACATCTGCAGCTTTTATAACGAGCAAAGCAAATAAATAACAAAATAAAGCGTCGGACGCAGGCACACAGAGTAACGATCCACAGACCTGGCCTGACTCTGGGTGTACGCTGAGACGCTCTCTGTCCCAGAAGAGGCACACGATGAAAGACAGCCCATGCATCCTCTTCTGCTCCTCGTGTTGGTTGTATCATAGTGTAATCCCACAACTTGACAAGGGAGAGGCTGGCATGCTGTCTGCTGGAGCCAGAAAGGGTTCAGAACGAGAGATGAGGAGGTGGAGGGACTGCCTTTCTCAGAGGACCACCACAGCTGGACACGTTGCTTTTCAATCAGAGTTACAACATTTCCCGATCGCAGAAAAAAACAATGCATCTTCGTCGCACAGGGCTGGATCTTCATGCACGTTTTTACCTTAAATGTGACCAAAAACAGGAAGCGACTTACCCTCTTACTCTTTGCTGACTTTGTATTCAAACATGAATCTGTTTTTTCTGTGTTTATATTTGCTTTGACCAGTTTTCTTTTTGATTTACTGAAGATATACACACCACACAGACGAAGCGCGTACAGTTCGAACATTAGGTCTATTTTAATTTTTTGTCACCGCCTTCTGCAGTGACTGGATTTAATTTTGGGTTTTAGACGCCGAGCGAACGTTTGCATGTTTCTGTGTAATAAATGAAGATCACTTGAAAGCGTGTGACTCAGCATGCACTCTGCTTCAAGGATTGCTGGTTGGCCGCATTTTAGGAGGCGCACACATTACACACACATTATTTTTGACAGATCGGGACCTTATTTATGCTTTCTTGCCATTTTTACCCGTTGTTTGGAGTCTTTGTAATTTGCTTCCTGTTCTGGGTCTTGCTTTCCCTTTCTGCTCAACCGTATCAACACAAAAAGACGTGAGGAGGCGGCGGCATTGTTTTGGACCTCAACGCATGCTACAGTGCTTTGTTTTACAGCTGTTGCGACTGTCCTCATTCGTGCATTGAGCCATAGCAAAGTGGAGATTCTGTTTAAACTGAACTTTGGACTTTGGATTACCAGCAAACCTCACCCGGCCTGGCGGACATGTCTTTCAGTGCTGCTGAAAAGTCATAGGAAAGACCCTGAACTGATGGTCCAGCCTGTTTGTGACTGGGTTCGCCGTGCGAATCGTCCCAGCTTACCTCCGTTTCTTATATCTATAGAGGTGTATTATTTTGTTACGTCATTAAATATCAACTTGAGGTTGATATGTTGGAGCAATTTATAGTTATAGCAGGGGCCATAGCAGCAGTGGGGGGTGCCGTAGAAATTGATTTATTAACGGCCAGTACTAAAAGGTATTTTCATCGAGGTGATTGGTGCATATCTATGCCAGACACCTCGTGGACGTTGTTAAACTGTGCAGTAAAGTTCGAGTCTTTGAACAGACTCCTGCTGGATTTTCGGACTGACACGCAAGATTTACTGCCGTACGACAGGCAACTTTGATCCCACCGCGAAATTTATGAATGTTGCTAAGGAATGCGGCCGAGAATGACCAATGGCTTTATGGCTTTGATGCACCAATACAACAGGAGTGACAAGATCGCGTCGCCATAACTGTGACAGCTCGGAACATATGGGATCTGCTGAGGAAAACGTCTCCTCTTCACCTGGCGGCTCTGCTGTTGTAAATTTCCGTGCTGTTGCGTCCTGCTGGCGATGATCAGTTTCAGTCTGACCTCATTTCCCAAGCCGCCCACATTCTGCCGCCTGTCATCTGACTGTAATACTTCTAATCTTATTTGTACAGGTTCATTTATTGTGGAGATGCTATACATGCAAACCACACGTCTGGATGCACATCACATTTACCCTTTGCTAAATACAGCAGTGAAACCATATGTTCTCTGTGCCTTGAAGATGAGTGAGGTAGATTGTCCCAGAGTGTGATTTACACCCGATTATTTAACTTGAATAACATGCTATGATTTGTACATTGTACAACATGTATGTATCAAAGTGGGGAAACTGACATTCCTCAGGGAAACCCCTCCCTAAGAGATGTCCGAACTTGGCTTCCTGAGAAAAAGCTACTTCAAAGTCCTGTTTTAAACAATATATGGGACTCAAAGAGCCGTGTCCTCTGGATCTGTCAGGCGGAGTTACAGGGTTCAGTGCAGCATGAGAAAGGACTGGGGCCTCTTCGCGGCCACTGCTCGCTTTATGATGGAGCGAAAACAGACCAGACGAGCCGTTTTGGAGTCCTTAATGGTCATGCCAAGACTTGATCACATAGTCATTCTATTTCTTCTAGCTCTTCTTTTCCTGCCACTCTTTTCACATTTAGCAAGAGAAAATCCAAATCTTCCCTCCAGCGCTTTCTTCTTTCTGTTTTCACTGGGTCCCCATTTCCTAAAGAGGAAAGTGACGATGCGTATTGAAATGTGTTTGTTGGTTCAGAGAGTAGTTTTACAGAAGGCCAGATGCACGTCATTAGGTAGTGATGAGCAGCTCCTAGGTAGCTGAAAGGTCAGAGGTCAGGGCTGCAACTAATCCTGTCTCTGCGTCTTGACTCAGGGCTTCTAAATACAGGGGAACGGAAGACACAGCCTGGCAGTTATTTCCACTTTAGGTGTCATTTAAACCGGGGGGGTCATGCTGCTGTAGATGCACGTGGTCGTCTGTCAGTGTGTGGGTTATTAATACTGTGACGGCTCGACATGCGGGACTGGAGGTTTTTTTTTCTCCATCTTTAAGGCTGACGTCACTGTGTTTCAGGTTGTATATACTATAACTTGGTGATGCACCTATTAACAGCAATGCACTCCCACCTTTATCCTGCCTTACCGCCGCCACAACATTTCATTTCTGTGTTTACTTTACTTTCTGTCCTTCTTCTCCTGAACCGTCTCTATACCCCAAAGAGTGCTGAAGTCGGGGGTGTCGGGAAGAGTCCAGCTGTCAGAAACTGTAGGTTTTATGAGGGCTTCCCTCCTTGAGACATTCTTCAAAGGAAGCAGGTCTCTTTAAAGGGCAAAGTTGAAACCCCATCCTCCGCTATGCATGCTGCCTTTCCTCCTTACAAGTCCCAGAAGTAGACGAACACTAACCCAACTACACACTCAGTCCATCCACCAACCTGGATGGAGTTGAGAAAACCAGTTACAGCTTCCATCGGTTTATGCTGTGGCCGTCGTGCCCCTGGCTTTTTATCCCTTACGTCCAGGAGCAAGACTGTATTGAAGCAGAGAAATATATGACTGGTGATGTGGGACTTTACAGGTTTCAAGACGTGTGTGTCGGGGGGTATTTTGGCACCTCAGACAAACAGGATGATGTTTGAGAGTTAGTTGAAATGTGGAGAGGAAAGAGGCTGCTGCCGTGCTCAAATAACAGGAATCCTCTAAACCCCTACAGATGTGTGTGTGTCCACATCCCTCCTTTACTGCTCCTTTTCCCTGTTATAACGTAGACTAGAATGTACTTGGGGGAGATTGGCGTCGCTCCGTGAAAAAGCTCTTGGGTAGTGAACAGGTGTTTTTGCTCAAAGGCCGCTATTGTAAAGCCAGAGTCGTGGTGTCATTGGGTGGCGCAGGCTGTAATCTGCACTTAACCAGCACTTAACTTTAAGACCTCAAATGAATAATGCCCCCTTTAGTCCTGTTCGTCACAACGTTTCATTTTTCGAGCCCCAGTGTTGTATGTATTCAGCTGAATGTATCCTATGTGTATTTTGCACCAACCAAATTAGAGTATTTAAGAGTCATTTCAAGTAAAGAAAGACAATTGGCACGCACTCGGTGGGATGGCACCCTGTTACGCCTGCATCCTAGCCTTCTAACGTTGTGCCAAAATCATTCCACAGTATTTCCAGTTTACAGTGAGAGACGGTGCCAGTGTTCGGCCCAGATGGATGCCCAGTCTCAAAGATGCTGAAATAAAGGGGAAATAATTAGTTGTTGCTGTTTTCTGGTTATGTATGTTTTTATTACTTTGTTAAACAAAAGATGTCTTATTTTGGAAGCTATATCCAATAGGTTTTATTTAAGGAAAATCTTGTAATTTTGTAAAGTGGGCCTTATTATTGAAATATATTAAGTATTTGTCCATCTTGATTTTAAGAATTTTTTTGCAACATAATGTATCTTCCTCTTTGTTATAACACTCCTGGAGAGTACTACTTCCTGCATTTCGTGTTTGTTATTTTAATTCACGATGTTTCTCGCGACCTGGAGACACGATGACACACCACGATGGGAGAGAGAGAGGGAGCATTTAAACCGGAGAACAGAGTTGTGTCATAGTCACTGAAGTAGGAGCTGAGCAGGCCTGCGGTGCTGTGTGGCCCAGGAGGTGTCGTCTTGTTTTCAGCCTCTTCATAAATTCAGGGTTTGCACATCTTCCGAATGTCATGTTTGTAAGAGCTGCCAAAGAAAGAAGCGTTGATGTATATAGATGCAAACAATCTCACAGGAGTCATCAAATAGGAATAACGCATAACTGGGTCTCATCACTCTCACACACACACACATACACGCAAAGACACAAGAGTCGCAGGCTTGTACAATCAACTTTTTAATGCAGAGTGTTTCGGTTTGTGTGCAGAAGACTGAGACTGACAGACAGAGGTGTCAAACACAAACATGTGCTTAATGAAATCTGATCAATGTGTTTTTCTGATTTTACGCTTGCTTCTGTGGGTCAGCGATGCCAGGTAGACCGCGTGGGAGGCTGATTTTAGTTAGTTTCCCCTCTTTTAGACTATGTGCATGTTTAACCTTACTGTGGCTGGCGCACTGCATGTAGGTCTCTTGACTGCCAACTGTACAGCAGACCATATGTATTCCAATAAAAATTAAAAACCAACCTTCTAACACGTGTCTGTGTCGGTGTGCGTGGCATGTGGCCATGTATGTCAGCCTGTTAGTTTTGTTAAACATTAAACAACCTCAGCAGGTTTGGGTGTCATGGCAGTACAGTGTGTGTTTGTGTGTGTGTGTGTCCTTCGTAACAAATCGGTAGCCGACGGAATGCAAAGTAAGCAGGCAAGCACAGGGAAATTGTTCAGGTACAAAGAGGAAACCACAAGCTGCTGGGGAATGCAAAGTCAGCGCTCAACTTTCTCTTAAACCGCTACACCTTCGTCTAAAACGTTTCTCCTGAAAGTGTGGCTGGCGTGAACCTAATCACCTAATTTATCCCAGTCATCCCAGATAAACCTGACTTTTCATATTATGCTGTTTTGTGATTTCTTTTAGTTTTGGACAACACAACTGAGCAAGTCAGAACGTTCTGTGTTGAGCCACATCGTCTTAGGTTTTAACTAACTCCACAGTAATCGCATCCAACTGCTCGTTACACATTTACCTGTAGCATTAAAAAGGTTTGTTTGTAGGTTTGTTGATACACACATCGTATGTTGTACATGGGGAATTAGTGTAATAAATGTACTCAAGTAAAAACTATGAAATCCAGCTTTCCAATACTTGACTGATCACATTTCAAACGTAGGCGTTGTTGTTTTGCTTTGATTTGAGAACCAGGGGTTAACACTGTCTCCTGTTTGTGCAGTGTAATCTGTCCTAAATTCAGATGCTGGGAGGTGCTACCCTGACGCACTGGTGCCTGTTTGGACCCTGGTACTTCTGAGCCTCGGTGCTGATGCCTGACCTGAATTAGTGCTGTGAAGTCAACCATAGAAATGCTTCAGTGGTGCTCCGGGCGAGTGGAGGAGCAGGGAAATGGAGGATGAGTGTGACACATGGGTTTCACTGCCTACAACAGGTGTCATGCAAAAGGCTCGGGGGGATCTGTGCGAGCGCATCCACGGGGTTGCAGAAGTCGAGCACCGCCTTTTGAAACACCATTTGCTTGGTAACTGTACATGCAGTGTGGGCGTTTATGTAATTTAGTGATCCACAAGCAGCTCTGAGAGTTTAATCATAGAAGTGCTTGGAGCTAAATGCTGACATGAACATGCTAAATTTGATCATGGATGATGTTCAGATTACATGTATCAGCCTGTGGGAGGTATTTCTACCTGTGTAGGTGCACATTCCACAGCACATCTGTGAATCACAAGATGTGCTCGGACACGCTGTGCTCTCTCATCCAACCCTGCTTCTCTATCAAGTAATCGGCTGATGTGAGCCTGAGGCCATAATGAAAAATAATCCCACCAGTCAACAGTTACACGCGGCTTTGAGCCTATGGTTTACCAGGGAGGTGAAAATACCCGAGTACAGCAGTCCAAAACCCCAGCTCAAATTACTGTTGTTACATCAAACATCTCCTTTGGTCACGATAATAATAACCACAGCTCCAAGGGAAAACAGGGCCTGTGACGCTCCAGGGTGCATGGAAACAGAGGGGCACGAAGCCCTGGAACACAACGCCACAGAAAAAACTAGAAACTAGCTCATGCCGGACCATTTTAATCTTCCCGATCCCCAACTATGTGGAACTGCTGCCAGGGGCCCCCCATCTATCTGCCTCACACGGTGCAATAGATGCGCCAGACCTGCAATGCAGGAGGGTCAGTGGAGGGTCAAACCAGAAGCGAAGCGGTTCCTGTCTCCCAAACAACACATCTGCAGGTGATAGAGCAGCAGGGTGAGAAGATAAGAACAAATGCACTGAAGTCACGATGCAAATTCTGCCTGCTTTTAATAACAAAACAACTGACAATATAAAAAAGTATGATGACATATGTGAAAATAAAATACTTAAACGCTATAGCAACAGAAACATTCACAATTCTTTCAACATAAGCGTCTCTTTTAGCTTTTAATCTGAACTATTTTCACTATTTTCTGAAACCTACATTTACGAGGCACGCGGCTAAAGTAGACAGCAAAGTTTTAAACCTTAAGACAAAACAGGCTAAACCTCTGGAATGACATCAGAGGGGAAGTGTCTTTAGTGGATGGAGCCTGTGCTGCTGAGGTGGTCGTCTGCCCTGTACAACGTCTGGTTTTAGCTTGTGTGTACAATTAGTAGATACATTTTTAGCTGTTGCTTTATCGGTCACACAGGGTCACATAAATAAATGTGGAGCATTGCAAGCAAGCGCCACATGGGATCATTTACACTGAATCACTCCAAGTACCAAAAAATGCCTCGCTGCTTTTTTTAAGGCTTGCACCAGAAGGCGATGCAATTTAGTTTTTTTTCCCATTTTGTAGTAGGTCAGGCTTGTTTCTCTTGATGTAGGTAAATGTACGTCTTCTCACATTTTCTTAGGAATGTGCCAACTTATAAAGGAAATAAAACCACAGTATAAATGCACCAGGAAATATCTTTAGAAGTGTAACTTTTCTCAGACTGAAAGAAATGTTTCACATACAGAAATGTGAGCTGCATACGTGCAAAAGTTTTTTTTTCCTCCATGAACTGCTATCGTTCAAACAGTTTTGTGTTGGCAGGAAGTGGAAGAGATTGTTTCAGACACTGGGGGTGGGCTGAGGCTGCTGAGGGTTGCTGGCTGCTGTGGGCGTGGCCTGTCTGGGCAGCGTGTACATGGCGCCCAGGAACTGATCTGCGATGCGCCCGGCCTCGCGGAGCCCGCTGAGCAGGGCGCCGTGAACTGTGGCTGGGTAATTCCTTATGGTGTGCTCGCCAGCAAAGAAGAGACGGGGGACGGGCTGAAAGGAGAAGAAAAAGAAACAACAACAAACATTTAAACCGAGATCGATGTTGGATTCCTTCAATGTACCAGAGAATTAAAAGAAGGCTGCGGATTGGTGAGGGGGTGAACATGTGGCTGTGAACTGCCAGAGGCCATCAGTCGGCACATAAATAAGAGTTGTTCGCATCAATCAGCGTGCCAACATCAAAACAGCCAAAAAACATCTGTGTTGCAAATAAACTGCTCTGCTTTGGTTTGGTTTGGTAAAGTATTGCGGGCAGGCTGTGATGCCGTCTCTTTCTCACACACATACACATTCTCACCCAGAAATCAGACTCTCTCCTTCAGTGTGTGCCTGTTTACCTGCGAGGCTCCAGGTATAGCAGGGCCAGGTGTGATGGGTTGTGCCATAAGGTCATAGTCGTTACCCGAAGAACCTGCTGCGACGTAGGAGTAAGAGCCTCGTGCCCAGGGGTCGGCTCGCCATCGAGTGACGACAGTTTCCTTTGGCTGCCATGACAACAAACAACACAGACTTTTTAGGAGTTTCCATGATATTAGCAGGGTCTGTAAACAGCTGGCTTGTGAATAGCTCCAGTGCTGGCTTCCATGCGTATCATTTCATCCCATTTGAAGCCATAAGAAAATGATTTACACTGATGTGTGGTTTGGATGCTACTTCACTTGCGTGTGCCTTTCACATATGCGCTGAGTGCAAAGCTCTGGTTATGGGGGTCAGTTCAGGAACGAATTTGACATTCCACTTAAAGTTGTGGAAAAACCAACAAAAAACCCAAATGATTGAGCTTAAAATATAATCAACCACAACTTTCCTGTAAACAAAAAGCATAATAAAGCTGAGCTTTGTCAAATTCTGAATATCTTTATAACAAACTATTTGGAATGTGGAGTCAGGGAAAGCCAGTGAAAAGTCAAAGCTGTCTGGATCTTTGTTTGTCATACCTGGGGTACAGAACTGCTTCCGAATATTCCTTTGAGAATGGCCAGACAGCGTCCAACAATAACATCATCGCTGATGTTCTCCATGATGCCAGCAGCCTCACCGGCCATCAGAGCGAGCAGGATAGGGGCTGACAAGAGAAAGGACACTAGACCGTTAGAAACAAAAGGTTGACTTCCTTAAAGAAACATTCATTATTTAAGTTATTATTGAGGTTTAAGTCAAGACGCAACAACCTGAAGTTATCACCTTTATAGAGGTTCCAGAAGAGGAAGAGTTCGCCTCGACTCGCTGTGGTGGAGCCGACATGACCAAACAGGTTGACGCTGGGATCCCAGAACACGCGGTCAAAACACAACACCACCTTTAGGCAGTGAAGACAGAACAGAACAGATTCATTGTCTGTGAAGTACATATCCTGCTCAGCAGTTCTAGTGCCAGCACTTGTCATAGGCGAGTGAGGGGCAGAGCGCCCTCTGCTGGAAGGAGAGCAGCTGAGATTGCATAATCATGCAGCACTCTCCTTTGTGCTGCAGCACAATTAGTTCAACTACTGTGCTGCAGATGATGTTCAGCAACAGAATGAGCTCTCAAAAGCCAAAAGCAAGCTCAGGCTACTTCTCTCCCCCACACACACTGCCCATGCCCCAGTCTGGACACAACTGGAAATGTGATGCGACTGTGCAGCTTCAGTTGACCTTGTTGAGGTTTCCAAAGCCCATCCTCTGTATGGCAGACGTCTTCCACTCAGGCAGTGGGGGAACAAACTGCACAGCAGGGGGCTGCTGCTTCAACACACCGAGGGGCAGGGTGCACAGCACAGCATCACACTTGTATATGAAGGTCTGCGTCGTGGAGCGTGTATTCACAGCAATCACTTCACAGCCTGCGAAAAAACAAACAAATGAATAAAAGTTCATCACTTTCTACAGGAGCCGTAAAATGGAAATCCATACCGACGTTCTTAGCACTTACCGGATGCCGTGTATCGGACCTGCCGCACTGCTGTGTTTAGTTTGATGTCCAAACCCTCAGCCAGGGCCACGGGAACACAAGAGTATCCATTCCTTACAGTGAGGTGACTGCCAGTGAACTCAAAGTCATCATCCTGTTAAATAACGCCGTTGCTTTTAGTAAACAAACGTCTCTTCTGGTACCTACTAACCAACGTTGTTTGACATTTCAAAATGGGTACATGTATATACCTGATCCCAGTGCTTCAGCGAAAGGGTGGAGAGGGGTGTAGCGTTGGCAAACTCCAAGTTGGCAAAATGCCAGTCGAGGATCTGCCGATCCCTGGATGACAGGTAAACATCGCTGTGGGAAAGACAGGACGGACAGACGCATAGTGATGTTTAGTGACAGCTATTAAGACATCAGAGGCAAGTCTGCTCATGCACACGCTGCAAAAACTCAGGTGGCTGCTAGTGTAATAACACGTACACTGGTAATTACCCACCAGTGAATATAAATAAACTGGTAAATTGCAGGTTGCTACAGGTTGCAGGGCTCCAACAAGCACATAAACCATTTTTGCTTCAACGTGATTTGATTGAAATATTTAGAGATATTTCTGTCATCGCCCTTGCTGAACCAAGTGATAGCCCAACTCATAACACAGTATAATGCTGCAGTCTAGACGTCTCTTACCTGGGTGGATTGGCCTCCAGCTCCTGCAGCTTCTCTTCCAGTTTGACCTGCATCTCCACCAGCTCATCATACTCCTGCACAGAAAGCAAGGAAGCCATTTTCACTCATTAGGTCTAATGACTGGGAGGCTACTCCTTTACTATGGGACAAGTTTAATCTCCTGGAAACCCTAAAATATTGAGTGGGTTGATGATTAAATGGTATGAAAACAGAACTGACACGGCTTCCATGTTTTACACTGACTTAACGCTTAATGTGAGTTTACAAACTAAAGTGATCTAAAACAGACAATTGAGATTTACTAGCTGTTTACCCTTTTAACTAGGCCAGTGTGTGTTTGAGAGCACAATTACACACCCTGAGGGTTTCAGGTGATGTAGAGGGAACAAGCAGTCTTGACAGAAAGGGCTGATGCAACCTCAAGGTCATGCTGTTACTGGCATTAAGTCTTGTTATATGGTAGGTATGTGCCTCTTGTGCATGAACCAACTCAAACAAACTTGTGTCCATTCTTCCATGATGGAAATGTGTGTGTGTTCATCCGCACACATAAAGACAATCAGACCGTGATTCAACGCCTTGAAGTGGTTTCTCCATCAGCGGATGGGCAGCAGACACATCCAGTTCAGACACCAGCTGTGTTTAAACCAACTAAAACCCACATAGCAGCAGCGGAGGTGATTTGTCTGCACCAAAAATAAAACACTCACTTTAATAATACCGGAGCATTAAACCGCTTAGACCCAGCCTGTCCAGTTTACTTAGTAGCACAGCATTAGAAACTCAATGAGGCATTGCCTCCGACCTAATAGCTAATAAAATACCTCGTGTTCATGCTAAGACTTCTTTGCAATAACTGCATTTTTTTTTTTTACTAATATGTCTAATGGTGATGGACCTAATAGCAATGCACTAATCCAAAGTGCTTCAAGCTGCGAACACACTATGTGATGCCTACAAAATCACAAAACACAGCTGGGAATAGTTACTGCTAGATCATTGTAGGCTCTAGAGTGATTTCTGCCTGGCCAAAGAGACCTGTGGAAGTAGGACACAACCAGGCTAGATAACAACAGCTTGTTGCTCTTTTTCATATCTCGGTTCTAGTTTCTGACGGAGTTTGAGCTCACTTTGCAGAGTGCAGTGAGGTCACGGTGCTTGCTCTTCACCAGGAACTCTGCTGTGATATCTCTTGGTGGTTTGACCTCACTGGCCTCTTTATACTGCTGATGGAGCTCCTTAATGCGTTCCTTAGCGGTCACCATCTGAGGGAGAGAAAGGAAGTCATGAGATGGTGGCGGTTGTCATGACAGTGGACAGACTTTGTACAAGCGTTGAGAAACGAGTTGTTGTCAAAATGTCACGTTATGCTCACCTTGTTGAGCAGATCCCTGAGATCCTCCTGAGTCTTAACAATCTTCTTCCAGTGTTCGATCTGTTCATCTTTAACATGCTTCTCCTGCAGCCTGCGCACACAGACAAGATAGACAAAAAGTGCTTGTGTCTTTCTGTAGAGACATCTTCCATTGATCTAGAGGTACAGAAATACGCATAGTGTACACCATACTCACTGTATGACCACCTCCAGGGCCTGTCCCAGAGAAACAGGCTTATTGTTGAGGAAGTTGAAGTCCAGCTGGTGACTTAAGTAGGAAGTGGCCTCTAGCAATCTGTTGAACTCTTGCTCAACCATCTCATCTTTCTCTTTTGGCACCTAGACACAACAACAGTCACATGACAGACACTGTGCTGTCAGTCACAGTGTGAAGACAGTTTCTAGCTCAACAGTTTACCACTACGCAGTTTCTAACTCGTAGTTACAAGAAATTAAATTATTAACAGTATTATATAAAGGAATCAATACATACACTTGTGCATCGTTCTCCCTTTAGTAGTTCATCCAGTGATGAACACAGAAGTAGTTGAGAAGACAAGAAGGGAGGGAGGAGAGAGCGAGAGCAAAAGAGAACATGTTAAGTAAACAAATTTAACCTCAAACAGATTTGCACAAAAGTAAAACATGTACATTTAATTTGCTTTTTCCTGTGGAGAAGGAAACCGGTTACACATGACGTGGATGCTTTATGAGACTGGCTTGTCTCCACTTCAATGGAATTGCCCTGAACATGAACCTAAACATCCTACTACTCTGGCTGCCACTTGATGGACAGAAGGAGAAGGAAAAAGAGGGGAAACACTGTTTATTCCTAGTATAATGACATTAGTCTAGATCTGTTTTGGATTTTGCTCTGCCCTGAAAGGAACTGAAGCTGTTGTCGATGACACACAAGGGTTTGCAGTTAAACGAATCCACCATTCATTGTGTTTTTGTGGCTCACGAAAAGCCAGACCTCAGCCCCAGGACAACAACATGATAGGAGAATGGCTATAAACTGAAAAGCACAGCACTGCCAAGACGAGACTGAAGTGTATACATGAACGTCTTTTGTTAAAGGAAGTAAACAACACAAGGTCCTGGTTTGAAAAATGAAGTTCGGATACACATATCTAACACAGCTGCAGATTTGATCCGCTGTTCTTAAGAGAACTTGACCTCGTGTGAAGCTCAAATTGTCAGCAAGATTAAAGCAGGCATTTAATTTTTAAGCATCAGCTGGCTAGGAAATCACTCGCATGCCTCTGGGCCCATTCAACCTCTTCCAACTATCAAGCTGTAACACTGTTGGTCAGCTTTACAAGAATATTTGGAATTTGTGCAGATAACAATAATTATAATAATGGTAACCTTGAAATGACTTTTACTGTAAACAATCACACACAGGGAGCTGTGGAGCTATGTCAGGGTAGTGTTGTTGCTTCATTATACTCACTGCTTGGCCATTGGCTTCATAAAGTGGGCACTTCTGTTTGATCTTAGCCAGTTCCATGTTAACCTGCTTACTTATCACTGCCATGGGATTCCCCCCTAAACAAGGAGACACACAGACAGTCAGTGACACAGCATTTATTGGTGTTATGTCACCCTCAACTGGTGAATGTAAGCATGTGCAGAATCCCTGTAAAGGAAAATTAAGTATTATGCATATTAAACATTAAATCATAGACAACTAAGATTCAAGTGCTGTGACAAAAGAAATTAAAAATAATTGGACTCTCACCCAGTCCTGTCACCACCATGGCTCCCAGATCAGCAACGTAGTTACCCTTCCTAAATGTGGCCACTCTCCCTCCAACACGGTCCTGTCAGGAACAATTAAGTTAATCATTAATATAGTGAACTCTGCAATTATAATTTTACAAAACACAGGTTACGTTAAAACTAATTTATACCACAGTAAACTTAAAGTAAAGGCCAGTTATGAAAGTGTGATAAAGGTACAAAAACACCAGTGAATTGTTGTCTGTGACCTACCCGGGCCTCTAATACTGTTACATCCATTCCAAAGCTCTGCAGCTGTCTGGCTGCAGCCAAACCAGACACACCTCCACCAATGACGATAACCTTCCCCGTCTTCTTAGCTGTAACAAGTAGAAAGTACATCAGCTAGTTATCCTACACAGATCAACGACTCAGCTGCTCAACTAATGGCTAGTGTTAGTCAGCTACGTGAATGGACTGAACTCACTGGGTAAAGGCTTGACCCTCTTGTAAATGCCAAAGTTAATGAGACCATGCCTTTCTAGATAGCTGTGTATTCTGTGGACCAGCACAGCATCGCCTAGAAAGAGAAAAGATGGGACGGTGAACCTACTTTTGTAAAGAGCATTTCTTATGAAAGACACGCGTTTAAACATGGAAAAACTAACTTACTGTTATATGGAGCTTCAAGTTGCTGTGCTGTGGCTTCAAACGTCAGCTGGATCTTAGGGTTGTCCAGCCACAGCTGGAGCTGAATAAAGAAATAATAAATTAAGGTATACACATGTATAAGAACAATCCACCCATAGCCCATCCAATCATTTTGACACTTACTGTACGGTTACGGATGTAGAGGAAGACTTTCTGAGTCTGCTGGGGACCACTGATGATGTCAGGGAAGCAGGCAGCTTCTTGGGATGTCATGCGGTCATGAGGAAGACGGCTCTGAAAAGCAGCTCCTTCCACACCTCAAAATAATCATAAATATCACAAATGTAGGTTTCTTTTCTTAACAAAATCATCAGGTTTCATTTCACTCTCACCAGATGGTTCCTCTGGTTCACTTTCGTTCTCTTCCTCTACAGGTGGAGCTGGGGGAGGAATGACCTGTTTCCTCTCCTTTTCTGCCTTGGCGTTCCTCTCTTCCTCCGAGTAATATTCATCCTCCGACAGATTAGCCAGGCTCTCATCCATCTCGCGGTACTCCACCTGCAACAGTAGGCACAATAAAAGCATCATTAAAACCAGCATTGCTTACCCTGATTAACTGCAGTGATCATAATTTACCTTAAAAGTGCTAAAAAACTATGAGAACTTACTTTTGTTTCTCATGTCCATTGACTTATACATGTAAGTAAAAACCTTGGAATTATACAACAACAGCACACTACTAACTGAAGTCTTTACCAATCCTTCAATAAAACACTGTAGGTAATTCTGCCACTTCCAAACTCAATAAAAAAATCCACGTCACTGAGTAGATTTCTTCATTGAGCTTACAGAAATCTAAAATGTTTACTTTTGCTCGCTTGCGGCGACTCGTCCTGCGGACTTCAGCTGAGTCCGGGTCTGCCCCCCCAGGGCCTGCTTGATGAGGCAGAGCCCCCCCCCCAGCTTCCCCACTAGGGGATGACCTCTCCTTCTTTTTTGTATCTAAAGTTCCTGCAGATGAGGCTGAGGGACCAGTCTGAGCATCTGAGATTGGAGCTCTATCACCCACTGCTCCAACAGAAGAAGAAGAGGAAGAGGAGCCAGCATCTGACTTCTTGCTAGACAGCATTATGGAGGATGTCGGAGGCCTCTCCTGGAAACAGGTGGGAGAGAAATCAGGTCAAACACCGAAAAATGAAAACATACATCACAATATGTTTTAAGTGAAATGGTTAAATTGTTATGTCTCATGATTTCAAAACATTTTAAATCAATAAAAAAAAACTATAAATATTCCTACAGAATAGTTTGAAAAGGATGATGTATGGTTGGTTGTATGCCCAGAAGAAAACTATTTACAATGTTTCGTTATGGTATGTTATGGAATACATTAGTGGTAGCAAGGCACAGTCCTGTCTGTTTTCCAACAATCTAACTCCTCCAACTGCAGGACGGTAGGTAGGACTGTGAAAATAAGCCTAAGACACTAGTAGAAACTGGTCACTTTGATATTGGAGACAGTGCCTGAACCAGCTAGAACCCATCTGGCTTTGGGGAATGCATCACGTAAAATCTGTGTCACTGAGTGAGTTAAATAATATTAACTGTGCATGAATGTCATGATTTTATGAAATGGGGTCTCCGTGGTACAGTAACCTTGTCTTGTTTTACCCATTTCTCCGTGCACCTGGTAATATCCATTCAAACACTACGAAATGAAGACAGAACCAGAAATATGGTTACGAACAAGACCTGCTAAGAAGAAAAAAAAAAGGTTTGTCCTCTTATGTTATACTGAATGTAATTTAATGCAATTACATGTCACACATACCCATTGATTATCTGCTACATGTGTTACATTGTAGATCACTTGTTTATCAGGATTTTATGACGTTAACCAAGTAAAAACACAAAACTGAAGGTACTTTTATGGGCCCTCATCGTGGTTAGTTGAAGTGAATTCCCTAAATGTTATCTAAAAACCTTTGTTCTGGCCAGTGTGTTAGGATTTCATTGATTTCATTAGCATTCGTTAGCTAGTTAGCTAACTGCAACGCTAGCAGCAGAAAGACACCGCTTTCACTGTTAGCTTGATTAGCTGACGGTAAGGTTAGCTCTGTTTTGGGTAGAGAAGCGCATATGTTGTTAGGTAGCATTGGGGTGATTGATGCAACGCACACATAAACGCGAAACACTACTAACCGCACATCTGTGAATATTTTACGAGAGCATGTTACTTTAGCTGATGCCGCTAACAATAGACCGTTGTTAGCACCAACAGCGACACAGTAGCAGGTGAGAAGCAGTAAAAAAAAGAAAACACTGGCTTCGATCGCAAATAGATCTGGATCAATGGATTTTCCTACTGTGTTAATGTGTGTTTTATAAAAATAATGCTAAGTAAAAAAAGGTTAAAAGTCTAAATATTACCTCTCAAACCTGAAGATGTCAACACAAAGACGGCACGACAGCAGGTCCTCCTCTCAATATAATCTTACGTGATTGGCTCGTCGAAGACTGCGACCAGTATTACTCAGCAAAATGATTAGTCAAAGCAACTGTCAATCAAAGAAATAGGCGGAACTGTATTACTGGTATTCTACCGCAATAGGTGGCATTTAAAAACTATTTCATAGCCGTGCTGTTTTTACAAGATGTTTTCTGTTTTTAAATGTAAAACAATAGATACGTTTACATCCTTATCAATCAAGTGAATGGCTAAAAATAAAGGTCCTTTATTAAATGACTGGATGTGATTCAAATATTTATGCCATTTTTGAAGCAATAAGAAGTTATTTTTGCATGTTTTGTTTTAACTTAACGTAAGTGAGTGGGAATGCTACAAATCTGTGGCTTCTACGTAGGTCGTTGTTATTTAAGGTCATTTTAAACCGACCCTTGTTTAATCAGGGGCGAAGTTGCCTTCTGCGGTCGGCTAACAACTGATCCGGAGTCGGTTCGCTGCCACGGCGAAGATGACGTCACTGCGAGGGAAGAACGATGGGCAGGACCGGAAAACAGGTAAAGGTGTTCGCTTCCTTTACGTAGACTCAGGGAAGTTTACCGATGGGTTGTTGACTTCGTTTCTTCATTTTATCAGATTGTGTGAGTAGTACTTTGAGTGAATCAAATATGTATACGTTTGTTTTTCAAATTAGTTTAATTTAAGTTAATTAAAGTGTTGCAGTTCGCTGGTCGTCTTCTTTTTTCTTGGCTACTTTGGGTGTAGCTGGTAGTTCAATTTAGCGATTTCTTCTAGCAGGAAACTTGTGTGATATGATTATGATGGAAATTATATAAACGGACGCGCTACCTAATGCACCTTTATGTCATATCTATCAATTATAAAACTAAGTAAGTGGGAAAATCTAGCAAATTTATCTTGGTTCATTAGGAAGTGCGTTTGTCAGTAGTTATGTTTGTGTATAATATGATAGGTTACACTTAACAATCTGTCTGCTGGACAGTAAAAGGGAAATGGTGAAACACGAGCAGAAGTCAGCCAACCGGCCTGACAACACCGCCTTCACTCAGCAGAGGCTCCCGGCATGGCAGCCCATGCTCTCCGCTGGCATTGTCATCCCAGGATTTCTTGTCATCGGAGCAGCCTTCATTGGAATCGGTGTCGCACTCTTTGTCACTTCACAGAGCATCCAAGTGTTGGAGGTATGAATAAACACAACAAATAAAGTGGCAATTATTTATGCTCAACAGCTTAAAGACATCAAATAACAAATAAGTGTTTAAGTTATAATAAATAAATAAAAAGAAAATGATGGAAATGTCCTAAATGAAAACTTTGTTTGTTTTGTGAATAGTTGAGTAATAACTTTTTTTGTTCTTTCCAAACGCAGATCGACTACACTGGAGATGATAAAACATCCCCGTGCTTTCTTTGCATTTCCCCAAATGTCAAAGACTGTCAATGCAAAATTACCTTCTCCATTAACAGTACCTTTCAGGTCGCAAAGCAATTTACTTGCCTTCACACATAAAACCGTCTAATATGACAAGCTGAACCACATGACTTTGTCTTACTTGCTTTTTACATTTCTGTTTTTCTCAACAGGGACCTGTGTTCTTTTATTATGCTTTGTCCAACTTCTTCCAGAACCACAGAAAGTATGGTGTTTCCAAAGACGATAACCAGCTGTTTGGAGACCAATCGTACTTTACAGTGAGTGAGAACCAAACAATGCTGAAGAACGCACACAGTTCTTGTTTAATTTCAAAAAAAGAGTATGGGCTGCTTCTTCTCTGAAAACGCTGTCCTCTGTGTTGAAGAGTCCTAGTTCCAGCTGTAGTCCATACCAGTACGACTCCAACAACAAACCCATTGTTCCATGTGGATCAGTAGCCAACAGCATGTTCAGTGGTATGCAAAAGTAATGTAATTGACTACAAGATATTTGTAGTAATGTTTAATCTCTATAGATTGTATTAATTTTTACAGATAATAATTGTGTGTTTT
Source organism: Macropodus opercularis (assembly GCA_030770545.1). Lineage (NCBI taxonomy): Eukaryota > Metazoa > Chordata > Actinopteri > Anabantiformes > Osphronemidae > Macropodus > Macropodus opercularis. The sequence goes on along the minus strand of JAUCMP010000026.1, from coordinate 6,172,777 downwards.
TGTTTTCAAAGACACCTTTCAGCTGTATCAGGTTGTCAATGGAACAAACAAGCAGGTGCCCTTAGATGGAAAAGGAATTGCTTGGTGGACAGACTACAGCATCAAATACCGAAACCCCAGTGTCACGCCGCTGCAGAATGCTTTCAATAGTAAGAACTTTAAACTTGCTGTTTGTTCTGTTTAGTTATGCATTAAGTAGCGGGCGAGAGGTTTGGTAAGCCATCCTTTAGGAGAAACCACATTAAAGGGGATGTAAAATGGAAAATCAAAAAACCTGATCAAACATTTGACTTTCAGATACTGTGAAACCTATAAATTGGGCCAAAGCTGCTTATGAGTTGGACCCCACAGACAGTAACAACAATGGCTTCATCAACCAAGATTTCCTGGTGTGGATGAGGAGGGCAGCCCTGCCAAATTTCAGAAAGCTGTATCGACGAATCACACAGGGGGATTATGCACAGGGTCTACCAGCTGGAACCTACCTGCTTAACATTAACTACAGTATCCTCATATGCAGTAGATATTCTGATATGATTGAAATGATGGCGTCATAATCTTGTGCGTGTCTCGGCTCGACATGTTTCACTCTGAAGGTTTTATAAGTTGATTAATAAACCAATACTCACATGGTACATTTTCACAATGGAGTGATTAGTGGTTTTAATGGTTGTAGCCATACGGTAGGATTTAGTAGGGATCAGGCTCTAAAATGGCAGCATATTGTTAGTTTAAACCAGCAGTGGCTTTGTTGAACTGGTTTTACTAGTGGGACAAATTTTTTTTTTGTTTACTGGGTGGAGTCAACAATGACTCAAATGCTGCCTAAGGTGAAAGCAACAGGCAAATATTATGAGGTAAGTAAATGACTTAAGCAAAAAAATGTTTCCATAGACTAACTAATGTTTGTCTGTCAAAACGTCCTGTGGTTTGAAAGAAAAATCTGATCTTGATTTTAATGTAGTATCAAATGAATAGTTCCTGATATATTTAATGTATTTCTTGCTTCAGTGAAGGCATTTAGCCAGTTTTCTCTGCATTTGTGTTTTTGGTATATATCCTTAACATTTTTTTCAGCCTATCCAGTCTCCCAATTCGGGGGCAGAAAGAAGGTGGTCTTCAGCAATGTGTCCTGGATGGGCGGCAAGAATGACTTCCTGGGCATTGCCTATCTTGTGATAGGATCGATGTGCGTTGTCATGTCTGTAGTCATGCTCATTGTCTATGCTAAATTCAAGTTCTCTGATGAGGAATAGTCACTCGCTCATGGACTGTGTTTTAACAGGAGCTTGAATACCCTTGTTTTGGCTTTGTTTTATTGCATTTGATGGTGAAAGCAAAGCTCAGTTCACCAGTGTACCCATCTTTATGGACATCACTTTATTATTTTCTGGATATAAGAGGAATGGCATTTTGTGATGCAGGACTGGCCACTGAAGCCACTGACTGCAAAAAGTGCTTTGTAGACACTGGTGTGATTTCCTATATGCAAACATGCATTTTGTCTGTGGACACATCTGTGACATTACTTTTTTGTTTGTCTGAGTTCGCTGGACCACTGGAACATCTGTTAGGAGCGGTTTTACTTTTATACCAAGGTCTAGTTTTAGTTCCAAGAGTGGGAGAGAATATGGAACTAATGTGCACTGTGCTTAGGCTATTAGTTGTGTGACAGAAGACATATGTTACTTTGTTATTTTAACTTAGGAAGACTTGTATCGGATTTCTTAACTTCTACCAATACGAAAGCCATAACTAATTTATAAGCTGTTTGGTACTTGACAAGACATTGCATTTTATATGGGGGGCTACAGGTATACAATAACTGGTCAACTAATACTGTTCAAATGAATTACTACTCTATTAACTCAGGGATTTGGTGCAGACTATCCTGTTTGTAATGTTGTCTTTATGCTTCTTACAATTTTACCTGTAGTTTGTTGAAAGTACCAGTCTACTTATGCTGATATTTATTCATTAAAACAACGCTAAATCACCACGCTTCCCTTCTCTGTGTTTCATTCTATGGTAATTTGGGCTCTTCTGTAAAAGGTCAAACTAGTGCACCGTATACAAATTGTACTTACATCCACTGTCTACTCGGCTCCACGGTCTTTGTTAAGTATCTTTCTTTTTTATACATCCAGATCTTGCAGAGGCTCTTGCTATTTTAATCGATAAAGACGCTGAAGTAACATTTTATTGAATTAATTTACTCTGACACTGGAGACAACTCCCCTTCGCCCCCTGTCTGTTATACGTAGTTACAACAAAAGGTGCATTATGGGTATGGTAGTTTTCGTGGTGTGTAGCCCAATAACATACTCGTCCGTTGAACGACAAGTACCACAATCCATTTCACACATAAATCACACGGCTACACTTGCGGCGTTTTGACAGCAGCAGTCGGCCTCTGACCAGCTCCCTGGAAAAAGGCAAGCAGCTACTTTACGCTAGTGTCGCTTCTTTGTTCGCCGTCGTACCGCCAGCAGTCGTCTTTGACCGCCTCAAAGAATGTCTGACGGCGGGGGAACGGAGGAAAACTCTGGCACCATGGAGGTGTCGGCGGTGCAGACGGTCGCCGATACCTCGGTGCTGCAGAAGCACATTCGGAAACTGGTACCGCTCCTCCTGGAAGATGGCGGCGAGGCCCCGGCCTCCCTGGAAACCGCCGTGGAGGAGAAGAGCGCCGTGGAGCAGATGAGAAAATTTCTGGCTGATCCCCAAGTTCACACCATCCTGGTCGAGAGAAGTGCACTCAAAGGTGCGTAGCTAGCATTAGCTGGCTAATATGCTAGTCTTTTTAGTTAGTGGTGTATTCATATCAACGATTGCTTTAAGATGTTGTTAAACGCTAAGTGAATGTTTCAAACAAGCTAACGTTAGGTAGCATTATTAATCCGTCTTGCTGTCGCCATCCACCGTAACGTTATATTGTAACTACGCCACACTGGGTGGGGAAATGGAAAAACAGTCAGTGGTTCACTTCAGGGAAGATGCCCAGGGGTTTGTCAGGCCAATGAAGTTTTATTGCCAGATCATGTCCTAGTGCAGAGCTGCTCAGAAAAGTATATGCAAGTCAGAATGTTATAGTTGATGACTAGTAGTTGTTTGCGCTCGGGATAAAACCACAGCCCTCCAATCTCGTTGAAGTACAAAGAGAACCGTGTTTGCATAATCCTGGTTTTCTGTCATATGCGCCAGGTTGTATCAATGAAAACATTATTTTAGGTTACCTCCAGGCCAACCGATTGAGAACTGCTTGTCCTAAATAATGCTCCAAGAATGCTGAACCTTGATCCCTTGGTCATGCACATGACCAGCCTATGACTCACTGCCTCAGCCTATTCAGATACTTGCACTAAGAATATTAATGCTGCAATGCAGAGAGTACAGTGACTGCTGATTTTTTTTTTTTTTTTTTTGTGGCATTGATCTCACTTGCAAAAGAAGGTGGGGGCATAATGAATGAAAGCAGAACAAGCTATCAGATTGCACAGCTACTATAGGGCTCCACTACACACAGACCACTCCAGTCCATTTCCAGTATCAAACATTTTTATTTCTTGGAGCAAAGTCTGTCCTGTTAGCCATAAGATATCAACTGTTACTTGGTTTCTAAATTGTGATCTGGTTCATGGTGTGTGACAAAGCTGCATCAATCACTGAATCACAGAAACTGATTTGTTAAATTTTGTTTTTTGTTCACACAGAGGATGTTGGCGATGAAGGAGAGGAAGAGAAAGAGTGCATAACGTATAACATCAGCATTGATATACATTATGGGATTAAATCCAACAGGTAAACCAGTGGTCTTGTTCTGTACAACACTGTAGCACAAAATTCCATCAGTGAAGTAAGGAGGGGGGGGGGGTTTGGTTCTTATTTCTCAATTCTGACTACTATGAAACTATAACATGTTTTCCTGTAGCTTGGCTTTGATCAAGAGAACAGGAGTCATTGATGCAGACAAGCCCATATCAACCCAAGTTCGAGTTCTTACACTGAGTGAGGATTCTCCCTATGAGACCCTTCACTCTTTCATCAGCAATGCTGTGGCACCTTTCTTCAAGTCTTATATCCGTGAGTCTGGCAAGGCAGACAGGTAATTTAATTGTTTTAAGAATCCTGACTCACAATTTCAGCATTTAGCAGTTAAATGTCAATGAAAGCCCTAATATTACTGCCATTACTTGTTAGAGATGGAGATAAGATGGCTCCCTCTGTTGAGAAAAAGATTGCTGAGCTGGAGATGGGCCTTCTCCACCTGCAACAGAACATTGAGATTCCTGAAATTAGCCTGCTTATCCATCCAATCATCACAAACATTGCTAAGCAGTGCTATGAGCGTGGAGAAAAGCCCAAAGTCACAGACTTTGGTGACAAAGTGGAGGACCCATCTTTCCTGAACCAACTGCAGTCTGGCGTCAACCGCTGGATTAGGGAGATCCAGAAGGTAGGAAGCATTACTCTATTTTGATCTAAAAGTTACCCAAAGCAGTGATGTGACTTGAAAAATGCACCTCTTTTACATCCTCTCTCTTATCAGGTGACAAAGTTAGATCGTGACCCAGCTTCAGGCACAGCCTTGCAGGAAATCAGTTTCTGGCTGAATCTGGAAAGAGCCCTTAACAGGATCCAGGAGAAGAGAGAGAGCCCTGAGGTTCTGCTCACGCTGGACATCCTGAAACATGGCAAACGTTTCCATGCTACTGTGAGCTTTGACACTGACACTGGTGAGTAACATCTGTCTTTTTTTTTTTTCTCTTAATTTTCTCAAAGACTTGTGCTTCTTTTTCTGGCTGTTGTTTAAACTGTAAACATTTTTTCATTCTCTACACAGGTTTGAAACAGGCTGTGGAAACTGTCAATGATTATAATCCTTTAATGAAGGACTTCCCGCTCAATGACCTGCTCTCTGCCTCGGAACTTGATAAAATTCGTCAGGCACTTATGGCCATTTTCACTCACCTGAAAAAGATTAGGAACACAAAGTATCCTATCCAGAGAGCACTGCGTTTAGTAGAGGCCATCTCCAGGGATTTGAGCTCCCAACTCCTCAAAGTACTGGGCACCAGAAAGCTCATGCATGTGGCTTACGAAGAATTTGAAAAGGTCTGTGTTGTTGGTTCTTTACAAATAATCTAAAACCTACTCCATTATCTCCCCCTAAGGATATGCTTGATTCTGTTTTTCTTTTCTTGTCTTCTGATATATTGCCTGCAGGTGATGGTGGCATGCTTTGAAGTGTTCCAGACTTGGGAGGATGAGTATGAAAAGCTCCAGGTGCTTCTGAGGGACATTGTGAAGAGAAAGAGAGAGGAGAACCTTAAAATGGTGTGGCGTCTGAGCCCTGCCCATAGGAAGCTCCAATCCCGTCTCGACCACATGAGACGTTTCAGAAGGCAGCATGAGCAGCTGAGAGCTGTCATTGTCCGTGTGTTGAGGCCTCAGGTAAATAAATCTTTTTTGGGGGGGCTTTTGTTAAATGTTTAGTTTTATTTGCACTTTATTGAAAATTTGTTTGTAAAATGTTTGTCTTCAGGTTTCTGCTGTGCCGCAACATGCCCCAGGGGAGACTGTTGAGCCTCAAGACATGAAGGTTGCTGGCGTTCTCTTGGATGCAGCTGATGCTAATGCTATTGAGGAGGTCAACCTGGCATATGAGAATGTAAAAGAGGTCGATGGTCTGGATGTGTCTAAGGAAGGTGTGGAAGCCTGGGAAGCTGCAATGAAGCGCTACGATGAACGCATTGACCGCGTGGAGACTCGTATCACTGCTCGCCTGCGTGATCAGCTGGGAACCGCTAAGAATGCCAATGAAATGTTCCGAATCTTCTCCCGCTTCAATGCCCTGTTTGTGCGCCCCCACATTCGTGGTGCTATTCGGGAATATCAAACACAGCTGATCCAGCGTGTGAAAGATGACATCGAGTCACTGCATGACAAGTTTAAAGTGCAGTATCCTCAGAGCCAAGCCTGTAAAATGAGCCATGTCCGGGACCTGCCCCCCGTCTCTGGATCCATCATCTGGGCCAAGCAGATTGACCGTCAGCTGACTGCATATATGAAAAGAGTGGAGGATGTTCTGGGAAAAGGCTGGGAGAATCATGTGGAGGGACTGAAGCTCAAGCAAGATGGTGATAGCTTCAGAGCTAAACTCAACACTCAAGAAATATTTGATGACTGGGCTCGCAAGGTACGTCAGTAAAGCAGTGGTATTTTTAATTGTCAACTTTTTTTCTTTTCTTTTCTGTTAGTCACCTTTGTTTTTGTTGTTAATCAGGTACAACAGCGCAACCTTGGTGTATCGGGTCGCATCTTCACCATTGAGAATACTCGTGCCCGAGGACGTACTGGAAACATGCTTAAGCTTAAAGTCAACTTCCTGCCAGAGATCATCACCTTGTCCAAAGAGGTCCGCAACCTTAAGTGGCTGAGTTTCCGCGTTCCTTTGGCCATTGTCAACAAAGCCCACCAAGCAAACCAACTGTACCCATTTGCCATCTCTTTGATTGAGAGTGTCCGCACCTATGAGCGCACTTGTGAAAAGGTGGAGGAAAGGTCCTCTATCTCCCTGCTGGTGGCTGGGCTCAAGAAAGAGGTTCAGGCCCTCATTACTGAAGGCATCACTCTGGTCTGGGAATCCTACAAGCTGGATCCTTATGTTCAGAGGCTGGCTGAGACTGTCTTCAACTTCCAAGAGAAGGTCAGTGTGGAGGCATTGTTTACATTGAGTAGTGTCCCCCCTGCATGAATGAAGACTTGCATCATACCTTTGTCTTTTATTCTTTGCCAATATCTATGTTTTCTGTTTTTTAGGTGGATGACCTCTTGCTGATTGAGGAGAAAATAGATCTGGAGGTTCGCTCTCTTGATACTTGCATGTTTGACCACAAGACCTTCTCTGACATCCTCAACCGAGTCCAGAAGGCTGTGGATGATCTCAACCTTCACTCCTACTCTAACCTCCCCATCTGGGTTAACAAGCTTGACATTGAGGTTCGTACCATAGATGATTAACAACAATTTAGGACAGAAACAAAATGTTGTTTCCATTAAGTTGGATTTCTTCATAATTGTGGATGGTTATGACATTTATGTTTTATTTATTTTTTCATAGATTGAACGCATCCTTGGAGTGCGTCTGCAGGCTGGCCTGAAGGCCTGGACTCAGGTGCTCAGAGGTCAGGTAGAGGACAAAGCCGATGTCGACATGGACACAGAGGCTCCACAAATGAGCCACAAACCCGGAGGCGAGCCTAAGATCAAGGTAATAATTGTGACTAGTTAGCCTATATTGATTCATTCATTTGATGTAATTTGCCTGCAGAACTTTGAATATCGTGCTGAACGTTCTTTGTATCTCCAGAATGTTGTCCATGAGCTGAGGATTACTAACCAGGTCATCTACCTGAACCCACCAATTGAAGATTGCCGCTACAAGCTCTACCAGGAGATGTTTGCCTGGAAGATGGTTATCCTTTCTCTCCCCAGGATCCAGAGCCAGAGGTACCAGGTAAGAAAAAAATTTTTTATTTTCTCTGCAGAACATCATGATGAAAATAGGGTTGCTCTTTATTATAGTGTTGCAGTTGCTTTTTTCTAAGAAGGTCTGTTGATCCCCACCAGGTGGGTGTCCACTATGAGCTGTCAGAGGAGGAGAAGTTCTACCGAAATGCTTTGACAAGAATGCCAGATGGCCCTGCAGCTTTAGAGGAAGCTTACAATGCAGTGGAAGACATTGTCGGTGAGGTGGAGCAGTATGTTAAGGTAAGGTATACCTTTGTCTTCAGCTTATTTCACACACCTGCATTTACTGTTTTCACGTACATTAGTTCATCACTGAACTTTTATTTTCTTTGCTTGCTTTTCTAGGTATGGCTGCAATACCAGTGCTTGTGGGACATGCAAGCTGAGAACATCTACAACCGTCTGGGTGAAGACCTCACTAAGTGGCAGGCCCTTCTGGTCCAGATCCGCAAAGCACGTGGAACCTTTGACAATGCAGAAACGAGGAAAGAGTTTGGACCCGTGGTCATCGACTATGGAAAGGTAACAATAGATTGTATATGATTTGCCTAAAAAACTTCACCGTCAACAAAAACCTACCCGTTTCTAATTTTTAAAAAAAATATATTTTGGGAGACTTTTTATTAAGTGTCAGTATTTGTGCCTCATAACAGGTCCAGTCCAAGGTTAACTTAAAATATGACTCGTGGCACAAAGAAGTCCTCAGCAAGTTTGGACAGATGCTTGGCCAGAACATGCAGGACTTCCATGCTCAGATCTCTAAGGTAATGCACACGCTGGCCCAAAATAGAAGAGTATTACTTCAAACTAGAATCCTGGTGTAATCACTTTTTTTCTTCATGCTCTTTAGTCCCGCCAAGATCTGGAGCAACATTCTGTTGATACAGCGAGCACCTCAGATGCAGTCAACTTCATTACATATGTCCAAACCCTCAAGCGCAAAATCAAACAGTTTGAGAAAAATGTGGACGTAAGTACGCTAAACATGAATAATCGTTTCTTTTGTTCCTTTGTCTGCATGCTTTAGGAACAATTTGCTCTAAACATAATGTACGCTCTTCAACCTCTAGTTATTCCGTAATGGCCAGCGTTTGCTGGAGAAGCAGAGATTCCAGTTCCCACCCTCTTGGCTCTACATTGACAACATTGAGGGAGAATGGGGTGCCTTCAGCGACATAATGAAGCGAAAAGACACCGCTATCCAGCAGCAGGTGGCCAATTTGCAGATGAAGATTGTTCAAGAAGACAAAGCTGTGGAAAACCGCACCACAGACTTGCTCAATGACTGGGAGAAGACCAAACCAGTTGCTGTAAGCGAAACTGTTCATGTTAATAGGTTTTGATGTTTTAATTATTTAATTTCAATAGAGCTTCAACTGAATATGGATTTGAATCACTCAAGATAATTTTATCAAATTACATCATCACCAGTTACAATTTTATTAAGTCTGACTTAATTGATTGATTTATTGATTTAGTTACTATGTCCCTCTTTTCCATCAGGGTAACCTTCGTCCAGAAGAGGCCCTTCAGTCCCTGACCATTTATGAAGGCAATTTTGGCCGCTTAAAGGTTGAAAGGGAGAAGTGTGCTCGTGCTAAAGAGGCTCTGGAGCTCACTGATACTGGCCTGCTTAGTGGCAGTGAAGAGAGAGTGCAGGTAATTCCTTTTCACAAGGTCTCAAACTAAAGTGAATTTGTTTTCTCTTCAAGCTCTAATATTGTATGTGTGGTGATTTGTAGGTGGCACTAGAGGAGCTACATGACCTAAAAGAGGTGTGGTCTGAGCTGTCCAAGATCTGGGAGCAAATCGACCAGATGAAAGAGCAGCCATGGGTGTCTGTACAGCCTCGCAAGGTAAGATACCCAGTAAGCATTACAAATTCTTGTTTATGTTATAATTTATGTCGCATTTCATAGTTTTGTTGGTTTTGTGTGTGTGTGTGTGTGTGTGTGTGTTTATAGCTTCGTCAGAGCTTGGACGCTCTTCTGAACCAGCTCAAGAATTTCCAAGCAAGACTGAGACAATATGCGTCCTACGAGTATGTCCAGAGACTCCTTAAAGGATACTTGAAGGTTGCACAACATTTTCTTATCATTTTCTATTGAAGCACAAATTTTACATACTGAGAAATATAAACGTATGTAATAAAACTTTCACCAGGTCAACATGTTGGTGATCGAGCTAAAATCAGAGGCTCTAAAGGACCGCCATTGGAAGCAACTGATGAAACGTTTGCATGTGAACTGGGTGCCGTCAGAGCTGACCCTGGGACAGATCTGGGATGTGGATCTGCAGAAAAATGAGATGGTGGTGAAGGATGTTCTCCTGGTAGCACAGGGAGAGATGGCTTTGGAGGAGTTTCTCAAACAGGTAAAGAGGGATGGTTCTCAAGACATTATGCAGTGGTGTTGTAATGCTTATCGGCTAATGTGACTAATGTGTTTTTTGTTTTTCGCTGGGTTTTCAGATTCGTGAAGTGTGGAACTCGTATGAGCTTGACCTGGTCAATTATCAGAACAAGTGTCGTCTGATTAGAGGCTGGGATGACCTCTTCAACAAAGTCAAAGAACACATCAACAGCGTGTCTGCGATGAAGTTGTCACCTTACTACAAGGTCAAAAGAGTTTTATGTTTAATTTCTGGAAAATTGTTACAGTCTTTGTTTTCCAGAACAAGATAATAAAAACAATTATTCTTTCTTTTTTTTTATTTCAGGTGTTCGAGGAAGATGCCCTGAGCTGGGAGGACAAGCTGAATCGCATCATGGCTTTGTTTGATGTTTGGATTGATGTCCAGCGTCGCTGGGTTTACCTAGAAGGCATCTTCACAGGCAGCGCTGACATCAAACATCTGCTGCCTGTAGAAACACAGAGGTTCCAGAGGTAAAATAATGACCCTAATCCACAGTCAAGCATATATTTATACGTTTTAATAACATACTTCTCTATAGTATTCGCTTCTGTAACAACAATGTAATCTCTCTGGCGCTTTGCTTTACAGTATCAGCACAGAGTTCTTGGCACTGATGAAGAAGGTGACAAAATCTCCATTAGTGATGGATGTGCTGAACATACAAGGAGTTCAGCGCTCCCTGGAGCGTTTGGCTGACCTTCTAGGAAAAATTCAGAAAGCTCTTGGAGAATACCTGGAAAGAGAGAGGTCCTCCTTCCCCAGGTAATAAAATGACTAAGGCAGCATAAATGGAACAACTGCTAAACCAATTGTCTGAAACTATGAGCAAACAAATTTTTCATTTTTTCCCCACAGGTTTTACTTTGTTGGAGATGAGGACTTGCTTGAGATAATTGGCAACAGCAAGAATGTGGCCAAATTGCAGAAACACTTCAAAAAGATGTTTGCCGGTGTCTCCAGCATCCTGCTTAATGAGGACAACACCGAGGTGCTGGGAATCTCCTCCCGTGAGGGTGAGGAGATTATTTATAAGACACCAGTTTCCATCACAGAGCACCCCAAGATCAATGAGTGGCTGACACTGGTGGAGAAGGAGATGAGGGTGACCCTGGCCAAGCTGCTAGCTGAGTCTGTCACAGAGGTCACAGCTTTCAACCAGGGCACAGCCCTTGACTTGGGCCAGTACATCAACTGGATTGATCGTTACCAGGTTGGCATTGAGAGCATTCTCCATATTATACATCAGCATTTCACTATACGTTATACACTTGCTAAGTTGGAAACCTAATCACAAAATGTATTTTTCTTACCTGCATAGGCCCAGCTGGTAGTCCTCTCCACCCAGATTGCATGGTCTGAGAACATAGAGTCTGCACTGACCACAATTGCTGGTGGTGGGGAGATAACGTCCATGCAAGGAGTACTGTCAAACGTGGAGGCCACACTCAACATGTTGGCTGACACTGTGCTGATGGAGCAGCCACCACTCCGGAGGAGGAAACTGGAGCATCTGGTGAGTGGTGATTTTTCTAGAAAGGTTTTTCATAGTTTGCAATGGTGAAAACGTATAATCGTCTTCTTTTCATCTTAGATCACAGAGCTAGTGCACCAGCGTGATGTGACCAGGACTCTGATCAAAAACAAGATTGACAACCCCAAGTCATTCGAATGGCTCAGCCAGATGCGCTTCTACTTTGACCCCAAGCAGACAGATGTGTTGCAACAGCTGTCTATTCAGATGGCCAATGCCAAGTTCAACTATGGCTTTGAGTACTTGGGTGTCCAGGACAAGCTTGTTCAGACGCCTCTGACCGACCGCTGCTATTTGACCATGACCCAGGCTCTGGAGGCCCGTCTCGGAGGATCACCATTTGGTACAGACTAAACATTTGTAAATACATAGCTAAACTGCACTTTTTGCAAGTTAATTATCCAACTTCACTGAGTTTGTTGTGTTATTTAGGTCCCGCTGGCACAGGAAAGACAGAGTCAGTGAAAGCGCTTGGTCACCAGCTTGGCCGCTTTGTCCTGGTCTTCAACTGTGATGAGACATTTGACTTCCAGGTACATGATAGTTTTCCGATTCTTTGTCCTCTAACTAATTTGTAGGGAAGACAAAGTTGGTCTTCCATCAACCTTCATCTGACGTTTAGTTGAAACTTTTATTAATCTTTATTTTATTCTTTTAGGCCATGGGTCGTATCTTCGTGGGCTTGTGTCAGGTTGGAGCCTGGGGCTGCTTTGATGAGTTCAACCGTCTGGAAGAGAGAATGCTTTCTGCTGTCTCTCAACAGGTCCAGTATATCCAGGTGGCCTTGAGGGAGCATAGCAACCCCAACAGAGACAGGAGTAAGTTGAGTTGCATATGCATCTGGCAATTTGTTAATAGCATGTACCTCTGGCTTAATTCTACATGGGAATCTCTGTAAATAAACTTCTGATGTTTCACTCTCTTAGGTGTACCTGTCACTACAGAACTCCTGAACAAACAGGTGAAGGTAAGCCCAGACATGGCCATCTTCATCACCATGAACCCTGGCTATGCTGGCCGATCCAACCTGCCCGACAATCTGAAGAAGCTCTTCCGCAGCTTGGCCATGACCAAGCCTGATCGGCAGCTCATCGCACAAGTCATGCTTTACTCTCAAGGTTTCCGCACAGCTGAGATCCTCGCCAAGAAGATTGTGCCCTTCTTCAAGTATGCTTTCTCTGTACTAAAAAAAGAAAAGAATTCTTAACAGTCTTCCCTGAGTTAATTATGTGTCTTTTTCAGGCTGTGTGACGAGCAGCTGTCATCTCAGAGTCACTATGATTTCGGTCTGAGAGCTCTGAAGAGTGTGCTGATTAGTGCTGGCAATGTCAAACGTGAGCGCATTCAGAAGATCAAAAAGGAGAAACTTGAGCGTGGAGAGGATGTTGATGAGAATGACATTGCAGAGAACCTACCTGAACAGGAGGTATGTAAGATTATGAATAAAGATTTGATATTTGTATTGTTTGATTGTTGCCTTTTTACAGTCTGTGAAGAGCATGTATGGTTATTTCAGGTACTGTTTTCTATTTACTCCTGATACTTTAGATCCTGATTCAGAGTGTGTGCGAAACAATGGTTCCCAAGCTGGTAGCAGAAGACATACCTCTGCTGTTCAGCCTGCTGTCGGACGTCTTCCCAGGAGTCCAGTACATGCGAGGAGAGATGACTGCTCTGAGAGAGGAGCTGAAGAAGGTCTGTGCAGAGATGTATCTCACCTACGGAGATGGTGATGATGTGGGCAGCATGTGGGTGGAGAAGGTATGTAGCCAAATCAACATGTTTAATCAAACCCTGCTCCAACCTTTAAAACTTTAAAATATAGTTTACTGACTGATAATGAAAATTATGTTTAATGTTATGACACTTTGTCCTTCAAACTTCACCAGGTGCTCCAGCTGTACCAGATCACACAGATCAACCATGGTCTGATGATGGTCGGTCCTTCCGGTAGTGGGAAGACCATGGCATGGAGGGTGCTGCTCAAGGCCCTGGAGAGGCTGGAGGGCATTGAGGGTGTAGCACACATCATTGACCCCAAGGCAATCAGCAAGGACCATCTATATGGAACCTTGGATCCCAACACTCGTGAATGGACAGATGGCTTGTTCACACACGTCCTCAGGAAGTAGGCTCTTTGACACAATTTGTTACTTATTTATTTCACAAAATGGGACTTAAAGTTAATATAAACTAAAATCAATTAAATTCTAGGATCATTGACAACGTTCGTGGTGAGCTGCAGAAGCGCCAGTGGATCATCTTTGATGGTGATGTTGACCCAGAGTGGGTTGAAAATCTCAACTCGGTCCTGGATGACAACAAGCTGCTCACCCTTCCCAACGGAGAGCGTCTCAGCTTGCCACCAAATGTAAAAGCACAGACCTTCAGATACTGTTGCCTTAGTTAATGGAAAGGTGGTTTATTTACCCTGTGTTTCTGTCTTCATCCACAGGTGCGTGTGATGTTTGAGGTGCAGGACCTGAAATATGCCACCCTGGCCACCGTGTCTCGCTGTGGTATGGTCTGGTTTAGTGAGGATGTCCTCAGCACTGACATGATCTTCAACAACTTCCTGGCTCGCATTCGTAGCATTCCATTGGATGAGGGAGAGGATGAAGCTCAGCGCAAGAGGAAGGGCACAGAGGATGAAGAGGAGGCTGCGTCACCAATGCTGCAGGTAAATGGAAGATGCAAAAGAAAAACCTGACCTCAAACATTTCTTCTCTATTGATGATCTGCTTTTTTTTTTTTTTTTTTTTTCCTAGATTCAGCGAGATGCTGCAGGGATCCTGCAGCCTTACTTCACCTCCACTGGTCTGGTGATCAAGGCCTTGGAGCACGCATCCAAGATGGAGCACATCATGGACTTCACTCGCCTGCGATGCTTGGGTTCACTGTTCTCAATGCTGCACCAGGCTTGCCGTAATGTGGCACTCTACAACAACAACCACCCTGATTTCCCAATGCCCATTGATCAGCTGGAGAGATACATGCAGGTAAGGCTCTGCTCTCTGTTGCTGTTTTGTGTTACTGTTTTTACTGCTTGTTCTGTAACTGTTGTGGCATTTCTCTGCAGAGATACCTTATCTACGCCGTGCTCTGGTCCTTCTCTGGTGATGGACGACTGAAGATGAGGGCTGAGCTTGGGGAATACATTCGTCGCATCACCACGGTGCCTCTCCCCTCTGCTCCCAATGTTCCCATCATTGACTATGAGGTATAGACTCTGTTATTTATTGGCCGTATATGCAAGTCCCTGAAAGCAGTTCTTCATGCTTTATGTAGTAAATTTCCCAAATCTTGTCTTTGATTAGGTTTGCATCTCAGGTGAATGGCAGTCATGGCAGGGCAAGGTACCCCAGATTGAAGTTGAGACACATAAGGTGGCATCCCCAGATGTCGTGGTTCCCACCCTGGACACCGTTCGCCATGAGGCCTTGCTTTACACCTGGTTGGCGGAGCACAAACCACTGGTGCTGTGTGGACCTCCAGGCTCTGGAAAAACAATGACCCTGTTCAGTGCTCTCAGGGCCTTGCCTGATATGGAGGTAAGTTTGTTTGATTATTTGAAAACCTAATTTCAAATGACCATAGATGAACAGTAAAATTGTTTTGTATTTTGACAGAATACTAACAAATGTACCTGTTTCTCTTTTACTAGGTTGTGGGCCTGAACTTCTCTAGTGCCACTACCCCAGAGCTGCTGCTGAAGACCTTTGATCACTACTGTGAGTATCGGCGCACCCCCAACGGTGTGGTCCTCGCCCCCGTCCAGCTGGGCAAGTGGTTGGTGTTGTTCTGTGATGAGATCAATCTGCCGGACATGGACAAATACGGCACACAGAGAGTCATCTCCTTCCTCAGACAGGTCTGATAGCTGCAGAATTATTGATAAGTAATTCAGAAGTGTACTATGATGTATGTATTATATGTTAAAAGGTTCTGTTTGTTTTGCAGATGGTGGAACATGGAGGCTTCTATCGAACCTCAGACCAGACTTGGGTCAAACTGGAGAGGATCCAGTTTGTTGGAGCTTGTAATCCTCCCACTGACCCTGGCAGAAAGCCTCTCACCCACAGGTACATACAGAAAGTAAACATCTGAGTAGGAAGTAATTTTATCAATGTATTTTAGTTGTGGAAATAAGGTCATCACTGCCATTCCAAGGATGCATGGCGAATCCTGACAGTGGCTATGTGTTTCCTGTGTTTTTAGATTCTTGCGTCACGTCCCAGTTGTGTATGTGGACTATCCAGGACCAGCCTCTCTCACACAGATTTATGGAACATTCAATCGTGCTATGCTGCGCGTCATCCCCTCTTTGCGTACATATGCTGAGCCTCTTACTGCTGCTATGGTGGAGTTTTACACAATGTCTCAGGTAACGATGATGGTGAAAACATCCTTTATTAAGGACTGAAAATAGTGCAAACTAAAGAGAATGCTGATGATGCTAAAGTTTGTTTTTCTTCACATCTAGGAGCGGTTCACCCAGGACACCCAACCCCATTACATCTACTCTCCCAGGGAGATGACCCGCTGGGTGAGGGGTATCTTTGAGGCTCTGCGTCCTCTTGAGACTCTACCTGTTGAGGGGCTCATTCGAATCTGGGCCCATGAGGCACTCCGCCTCTTCCAGGATAGGTTAGTTTTATCAAAGCTTTACAAAAGAGTACATTAAATCTAGGAAGGCTTGTTAGACGTAACCACACTCCTATTTTTGTTTAACAAATAATTTAGCACAATAATTTGAATTTTAATTGTGATAAATATTTCAGGCTGGTTGGGGATGAAGAAAGAAGGTGGACAGATGAAAACATTGACATGGTGGCTCTCAAGCACTTCCCTAACATTGATAAAGAGAAGGCTCTCAACAGACCTATCCTGTACAGCAACTGGCTCTCCAAGGTAAACTAGCAAATGTGCTGTGACCTAACAATTCTACCAGCACGTTTCCATTTTTACTGAGTTTCTTGTTTGCGCATGCAGGACTACATCCCAGTGGAACAGGAAGAGTTGAGGGACTATGTCAAGGCCCGTCTGAAGGTCTTCTATGAAGAAGAGCTTGACGTCCCACTGGTGCTGTTCAATGAGGTGCTGGACCACGTCCTCAGGATTGATCGGTAAGATCACAGGCTTTTAAAACATTTCCAAAATTCAAATAAATTGTATTTGTGATGATTTTTAAGAGTGTGTGTGTACGTCTTTAGAATCTTCCGTCAGCCTCAGGGCCATCTTCTTTTGATTGGGGTCAGCGGAGCAGGAAAAACAACTCTGTCTCGCTTCGTAGCCTGGATGAATGGACTGAGTGTCTACCAGATCAAGGTTGATTAAAATGCATATAAATGTTTTACCTGTATTTGGCCAGCTGTGAATTTGTTTCATTTATTTAGTGTGTGTGTGCTTTCAGGTACACAGGAAGTACACTGGAGAAGACTTTGATGAAGACCTTCGTACAGTATTGCGTCGCTCTGGCTGCAAGAACGAGAAGATTGCATTCATCATGGATGAGTCCAATGTGCTGGATTCTGGTTTCCTTGAGAGAATGAACACACTGCTGGCCAATGGAGAGGTAGCTTTCTGACACTCTAGTATCTTCACTTGCAGGAGGAACTGTGTTTTGTCTGCTCTTCTGAATGTAACTTATCACAAATAGGTTCCTGGCCTGTTTGAAGGCGATGAGTATGCCACCCTGATGACTCAGTGTAAGGAGGGAGCCCAGAAAGAGGGCCTGATGCTTGACACACATGAGGAGCTGTATAAGTGGTTTACTAGCCAGGTCATCAGAAACCTCCATGTGGTTTTCACCATGAACCCGTCATCAGAGGGCCTGAAGGACAGGGCTGCCACATCTCCTGCCCTCTTCAACAGGTGCAGTCATGATGAGAACTGAGCATATATTGATGTTTAAGAAATAAAGGAAAATTAGGTGTTTATGAAGTTTCATATTTAAATAAAATCTCCACAATTGCAGGTGTGTGCTGAACTGGTTTGGAGACTGGTCGACAGAGGCACTTTATCAGGTGGGTAAGGAGTTCACCAGCAAGATGGATCTGGAGAAGCCAAACTACAAAGTGCCAGATTACATGCCCATCGTCTATGACAAACTGCCCCAGCCACCATCACATCGTGAGGCTATTGTCAATGGTTGCGTGTTTGTACACCAGACACTTCACCAGGTAAGAATATTTACACTTATGGTTCAAGACAGTGTGACCTGATGTGGCACAAATTATAGATTTGGAAGTGTATAAACGTAGCATTTACTGACATACCTCAAATGTGGAATCAACAGGCTAACAACCGTCTGGCCAAACGAGGTGGTCACACAATGGCCATTACTCCTCGCCACTATCTGGACTTTATCAACCAGTACGCCAACCTGTTCAATGAGAAGCGCAGTGAGTTGGAGGAGCAGCAGATGCACCTCAACGTTGGTCTCCGCAAGATCAAGGAGACTGTTGATCAAGTAAAATAATCAAATTTACTTCATTCATTGTGCTTGCATGCATTATTGCCAATTTATTCCATCAGTCTGTCAAACCGGAGAAGACAACAGACCTGCGTAATTTTGCTTGTGTTCAGTATTTAACTCCCTCCCTGTACCTCCAAAAAGGTGGAGGAGCTTCGTCGTGACCTGAGAATCAAGAGCCAGGAGTTGGAGGCGAAGAATGCCGCAGCCAACGACAAGCTGAAGAAGATGGTCAAAGACCAACAGGAGGCTGAAAAGAAAAAGGTTTGTCCTGGAAGCCGAATGGTGCTAAGCAGTTGTATTTATAGGTTATTATTTTTATCAGTCTATAAATTATTAACTACTGTGCTCTTACTATTGTAATTCCAGGTGATGAGCCAGGAGATCCAGGAAGCGGTGTACAAGCAGCAGGAGGTGATCAAAGACAAACAGCTGAGAGTCAAACAGGACCTGGACCAGGTGGAGCCTGCTGTTATTGAGGCTCAGAATGGTACAGTGGCTTATTTATGCACCTATACCGTGTGATGATGGCTTTGTTACATACTTAACAGTAGAACTGCATATTATTGTACAGAGATGGAATGTTTCCGTTGTAACAATGTTTTTAAATGCGAGTTTCTCGGCAAGGGATTCCTGTTAACAAGTTAATCTTTACTTGCATCCCCCATCACTGCCCCTTCCCTTTCATAATCACCGTCCTTGTTCACCTGATGTTGATAGCTGTTAAGTCCATTAAGAAGCAGCACTTGGTGGAGGTGCGTTCAATGGCCAATCCACCCGCGGCTGTGAAGCTTGCCCTAGAGTCCATCTGCTTGCTCCTGGGAGAGAGCACAACTGACTGGAAGCAGATCCGATCCATCATCATGAGAGAGAACTTCATTCCCACCATTGTTAACTTTTCTGCTGAAGAGATCAGGTGAAAGAAAAGCGTGTGTTCTGAAACTGTTGACTGAAGAGTGCTCTGTTTCTTTCTCCATTTCCCCACTTTACGCCCTAAACTCTCCCCTTACTTCCAACCCTTCTTATTGTCCATTTCTATCAAACCAATTTCCTTCTTCCACCTAACTAGCGGTGAGCTCTATTAAGCGGCAGCACCTAGTAGAAGTGCGGGCTATGACCAATCCTCCAGCTGCAGTCAAACTGGCCCTGGAATCTATCTGCCTTATGCTGGGCGAGGAGACCAATGACTGGAAAAAAATCAGACAAGTTATTATCAGGGACAATTTCATCAGCAGCATAGTCAACTTTTCTTCTGAGGATATGAGGTACTGGTGTCAGAAAGTTTATTTAGGCTAAAATAATATTCAATCAGTGTATTAATCAAATGGCACCTGTGATTATTAATCTAAGTAGATTTCTTCCAGAAACCAAAAAAATTATTGTTTTATTAATCAGATGATGAACTGATAGGATCTTACCTGATCCTGTGGTCCTTGTCATGATTTTTTTACAGATGGTACAAATTGCATCCCTTTCCCAACTTAAAAACGTTTTGATGATCCTGTGCAAAACCCATTTGCTTGATTTAAAATTTCCTCTGATTTGTCACATTGAAGTACTTGAATGTTAAAGCTGCTGGTGTAGTCTGACCCACTGTGGTTTCTACATTATCCAGTGACTCTATTCGTGACAAAATGAAGAAGAACTATATGTCAAACCCAAGCTACAACTATGACCAGGTCAACAGGGCCTCACTGGCCTGTGGGCCTATGGTGAAATGGGCCATTGCTCAGGTAAGAAATTCCAAACAATATGCAAATAAATATTTTACTTGGTTAAAATGTATTTTTTAACGTGCTATGTTCCTTTATTAGCTCAATTATGCTGACATGCTGAAGCGTGTGGAGCCTCTGCGTAATGAACTGCAGAAGCTTGAGGATGATGCCAAAGACAACAAGACAAAGGCAGAAGAGGTGGAGCAGATGATCAGAGACCTAGAGGCCAGCATTGCTCGCTACAAGGAAGAGTACGCCGTTCTCATCTCTGAAGCCCAGGCAATAAAGGCTGACCTGGCTGCAGTCGAGGCGAAGGTAATAAGCCAACAAAACCATGCCTGTTCGCGGTCTTTAACATATTCAGCTTTGTTTACCTGAAATCTTGGCGTCGTCTGTAGGTGAATCGCAGCACAGCTCTGCTGAAGAGTCTGTCAGCTGAAAGAGACCGCTGGGAGAAGACAAGTGAGACCTTCAAGAACCAGATGTCCACCATCGCTGGAGACTGTCTGCTCTCTGCAGCATTCATTACCTACGCTGGGTACTTTGAACAACAGATGAGACAGAACCTGTTCACTACTTGGTCTCACCACTTGCAGCAGGCCAACATTCAGGTACTAAAAGCTATATCCCAAGTGTGTTCCCTCCAGTTGGGGAATAATGATGATGGGCGGGGGTCTTTATTTAAAAGATTATTTTGATTATTTTTTATCTTCATACAACTATCTTTTTAATGTGACGTCAGATTTCTAACTTTATTTGGACTAAAATTATTCCTTAGTTCCGAACGGATATTGCCAGAACTGAGTATCTGTCCAATGCTGATGAGAGGCTTCGCTGGCAAGCAAACTCCCTCCCAGCTGATGACCTCTGTACTGAGAATGCCATCATGCTCAAGAGGTTCAACAGGTCTGTACCTTAAGTCATTGCTGCTGCCACATTTCATAGGCGTTCTTAAACATTCAAGAATCTTAAGTGAATCATACAGCTATATTCATCTTTTATTTACCGTCCTTTATAGGTACCCGCTTATCATCGACCCATCAGGCCAAGCTACAGAGTTTATAATGAATGAGTACAAAGACCGTAAGATCACCCGTACCAGTTTCCTGGATGATGCCTTCAGAAAGAACCTAGAAAGTGCTTTGCGTTTTGGAAATCCACTGCTGGTGCAGGTAAGATATTGCAGCTGTATGATCATCATCACTTGTAGATCATCCTACAACTTTGTGTTTGAGTGATTGTTTGTTCATAACTATTAATTCATTTGTTGTTGTTTTTTTTTTTTTTTTTACTCCTTAGGATGTTGAAAGTTATGACCCCATCCTGAACCCAGTGCTCAACAGAGAGGTCCGTAGGACTGGAGGACGTGTCCTCATCACTCTGGGAGACCAGGACATTGATCTGTCTCCTTCATTTGTCATCTTCCTCTCCACACGGGACCCAACGGTGAGGATTGTAGAAAAGTACATGGTGTTAAACAAAGCTACAAAAAGTATTCAACCAGTTGCAGACTTAATCATATAATACAATATAGTTTACCACAAACAAGTTTAACTGTGTCGTGTCTTGCATGCAGGTGGAGTTCCCCCCAGACTTGTGTTCTCGTGTGACATTTGTCAACTTTACCGTGACACGCAGCAGTCTGCAAAGCCAGTGTCTCAACGAGGTCCTTAAGGCTGAGCGGCCTGATGTGGATGAGAAACGATCTGACCTCCTCAAGCTGCAGGGTGAGACAAAAGTGAAAAAACATATTAACAAGATAACAGGACATTTGGCACAAATGCTTAGTAACTCGGCTGTAACGGAGCTTCCCTTCTCTCGCTCAGGTGAATTCCAGCTGCGTCTACGTCAGCTTGAGAAATCTTTGCTGCAGGCCCTTAATGAGGTTAAGGGCCGTATTCTTGACGATGACACCATCATCACTACTCTGGAGAATTTGAAGAAGGAGGCAGCCGAGGTGACGAGGAAGGTGGAGGAGACTGATATCGTTATGGCTGAGGTGGAGGCAGTGTCGCAGCAGTACCTGTCTCTGTCTTCTGCCTGCAGTAGCATCTACTTCACTATGGAGGCTCTCAATCAGGTCTGAATACTACTGGCATTGTCATCCATTCATATCTTTAACATGCATCACACTTATCGGTCGTTATCCATGACTTAAATGTCCACATACATGACATTAACATGAGACTCTTGGTAAAATTTGTGTTCCAGATGCATTTCCTGTACCAGTACTCTCTTCACTTTTTTCTGGACATTTACCACACTGTGCTGTATGAGAATTCCAACCTGAAGGGCATCAGTGATCATTCACAGAGACTCGCTGTTATCACCAAGGACCTCTTCCAGGTATGATCTGTTCCTATTAACAACAAGTAACTTGTGTATGACAGTTGTAGACTGATATTTTCTTATTGGCTTGATTCCAGGTGGCGTTCAACAGAATAGCTAGAGGCATGCTGCACCAAGACCACATCACTTTTGCCATGTTGCTGGCTAAGATCAGCCTGAAGGGCATGACCAGGTAAAAACAATGTTATTACACAAATGGAACGCTATAAGCAATATCACATGATCCCAGGTGGCCTAATATCATCACTTACTTTACTGCATTTCAATCAACTTGCTTGCAGTGAGCCCTCATATGATGCAGAGTTCCAGCACTTCCTACGTGGCAAGGAGATTGTTCTGACTGGCACCTCACTGCCCAAAGTGAAGGGTCTGACTACTGATCAGTGTGAAGCCATGGTCCGACTCAGCCGCCTTCCAGCATTCAAAGACTTGGTAGCCAAGGTTCAGGCTGATGAGGTGAGGATTAACACTCTTAATTTATTAATGTATTCTGATATGTCAATAGAAACGTTACCTGAATAGATCTGTCAGCAAACCCTTAAAAAAAATCAGGTAAGGATCAATGCAAACAAAAGTTGTTTATTTCTTTATTTATTTTTTAATCTCCAGCAATTCTTCATGTGGATTGAGAGCAACACTCCAGAGCTGGCTGTTCCTTATCTGTGGTCAGAGGAGAAGCAGTCGAGTAAGTATATGGGTTTATAATTTTAAAAGTCTTCAACGTTCTCTGCGTTGGTCATGACTGTTATTCTTTCCACTTCCTTCTCAGCTCCTGTTGGTCAGGCAGTGCATCAGATGTTGCTGATTCAGGCCTTCCGTCCGGACCGTCTGCTGGCCATGTCGCACATTTTTGTATCAAAGGTTCTGGGAGATGCATTCATGAGCATTATTGAGCAGCCTCTAGACCTGGCTAATATTGTAGATAATGAGGTGAGAAAGTTTAACAACTTCGACTCCTGAAGAATTTTGTCACTCCTGTTGAATTCGTTATTAATTAATTCGTTATTAATTAATCTTTTTTCGCTGTCTCTGTGTCTGTAGGTGAAGCCCAGCACTCCAGTGTTGATGTGCTCTGTACCAGGGTATGATGCTAGCGGACTGGTCAGAGACCTGGCAGCTGAGCAGAACAAACAAATCACCTCCATCTCTATTGGTAAGGAAGCCAATACATACTGGTGTGTTTAAACGTACCATACGCCCTGCTGAGCTTAGTGGGCATAATCAAAATGTTCCAATACTGTCTACAGGTTCAGCTGAGGGCTTCAATAAGGCCGACAGAGACATCAATACCGCTGTCAAGTCCGGCAGGTGAGTGAAAGTTGTGAGTTTGTGAGAATCTAGAGTTTTTAGTTGTATTTTTATTGTGAGTCTTTTCAACCTGCAGGTGGGTGATGTTGGAGAACGTCCACTTGGCCCCTGGGTGGCTAATGCAGCTGGAGAAGAAGCTTCACTCTATGCAGCCTCATGCCAGCTTCAGGCTTTTCCTGACAATGGAGATCAATCCCAAAGTAAACCACTTGTGAAATCTATTAATTACAGAGGATTTCAGTGGCGGTTCAGCTATGAAATAGTTTCTAACCTCTTGTGTTATATGCCAGGTGCCAGTGAATCTGCTTCGTGCTGGACGTATCTTTGTGTTTGAGCCGCCTCCTGGTGTCAAGGCCAACATGCTCAGGACCTTCAGCAGCATCCCCGTGGCTCGCATGTGCAAGGTGACATAAGCTTTCACCAAAATGATCAGAACTGTCTGCACAGATTCAGCTCATTTGGTATCTGAATGTCTCCACAGGCTCCCAATGAGCGCGCTCGTCTCTATTTCCTTTTGGCCTGGTTCCATGCTGTGATCCAGGAGCGTCTTCGCTATGCACCACTGGGCTGGTCCAAAAAGTATGAGTTTGGAGAATCAGACCTCCGCTCTGCCTGTGACACAGTTGACACTTGGCTAGATGACACTGCTAAGGTTGGAGCCTACGGCATGAATCCTAAACACTGTTGTACATATGTCGACAGTATTACTAGTATTAAGTAGTATTAGCAGTGTACTAAAATCATTATTAATGTTTCCATACTTCACCTCCGTATACACCCACAGGGCCGACAGAACATTGCACCAGACAAGATCCCCTGGGCAGCACTGAAGACTCTAATGGCTCAGTCCATCTATGGTGGACGCATCGACAATGAGTTTGATCAGCGTCTGCTCAACACCTTTTTGGACCGCATCTTCACTAAGGGAAGCTTCGACAGCGAGTTCAAACTGGCTCTTAAGGTTGATGGACACAAGGACATAAAGATGCCTGATGGCATTCGGTCAGTAGTGTTTCATATTTAAAAATTTAAATTCCAATTTTTTTTTTTTATTAATACAGATGCACTTTTCCCATTCAGTGATCAGTGAAGTTTGATTGTAACTGTGATTTGTTACAGTCGTGAGGAGTTCATGCACTGGGTGGAGATGCTTCCAGACACTCAGACTCCATCTTGGCTCGGGTTGCCTAGCAATGCTGAGAAGGTTCTGCTCACCACGCAGGGTAGGTGGCAACATTTCTGTCTGCTCTCTGACCTTTTGTCATAGTAACCTGACCAACGGTCACCCAGATTTTTTTCCCCCTATGTTTGTGTAAGAGTTAAGAGTGTAAAACAATAACTCTCTCTTTTTTTATTCTAGCATCTTAACTCTTGCTTTGACAGGGTGTCTCAGTCAGTGAGATGGTGTTGTTTTGTCTGCCAAAGGAGAGGGTTGTGTGTGTGTGTCACCTCACCCTCCAGCAGCTGTATTTCACAGCCATCATGTCGCTTTGCTCAGAAACCATCCCTATCCCCACCAAAGTACAATGAAGTACAGATCTCCCATGCCCTTACTTCCATCACCATATCCTCCCTCCCTGGTTTGTCCAATTCATTCCCAAACCTACCCACCTTTTGAAGTATCAATCACTTGAACAACCATACACCCCCCCCCCCCCTTTTTTTTTTTTAATCTACACTTCTCTTCCTTAGTTCCTCCCTCAAACCCCAGCTCCATTCAATATTTACTTTCATTTCTTTGACAGGAACAGTCGGTCAAGGATGTGGCTTATTTGTCCACTTGGGAATATGTTGAATGTTAACTTTGTTGCTTGAAGCTTCTCTGTGTTTGTTTTACCCAGTCTAGGCCTTATTTGTTTGTCTTGCACAATTTCTGTTCTATAAACTAAGCCTCTTTACACTTACACGTTCCTAAGGTAAGCTGTTTGTTTGTTCCACTATTAATTTTGTTCCCCCTACCTCCCACCATGGCCTTGTCTTCTGCCTCTCCCACACCTATCTCCCTGCTTACTTGCTCCGATCGCTGGGCTGCACAGGCACTGACATGATGGGTAAGATGCTGAAAATGCAGATGTTGGAGGATGAGGATGACCTTGCCTATGAGACAGAGAAGAAGGAGCGCACTTCGTCCACATCTGATGCACAGCCTGCCTGGATGAGAACCCTCCACACAACTGCCTGCAACTGGCTGCAGCTCATGCCCCAAACAGTCAATCCACTTAAACGCACAGTGGAGAACATCAAGGTAAAGACAGAAATGAGATGAAAAGTGGTGGGTAAGCAGCCTTCAGGGTACAAGCCTAAAATATCCCTGGGAGTCGCTGAACCAAAAGCCGATTTGTTTTTTTTCCTCACTTAAGAAGTAACAAGGTGTTAAATAGAAACAGGTTTGAATTTTAGTGGGAGAATAATATGGTGTTTTATGTATCTTTTGTGCATTTCCTTCAATGTCATTTTTGTCTAAACGCAAAACACCAGGACCCACTGTTCCGCTTCTTTGAGCGCGAGGTGAAGATGGGCGGCAAGATGTTGCAGGAGGTCCGTCAGGATCTGTCTGATGTGGTGCAAGTGTGTGAGGGCAAGAAGAAACAGACCAACTACCTGCGTACGCTGATCAGTGACCTTGTTAAAGGTAAAATTTCTCTACAACACACTGGTGTTTTTACATGTTTAAAAAAAAACGGCTCAAATGTCGTTAGGTCTGATCAGGAAAGTACCCATGAAAACTTTATACCAGGAGTGAATAACTGCTATGAACTTTGCTTGCAGGAATCCTCCCTCGCAGCTGGTGTCGTTACACAGTGCCAGTGTCCATGACTGTGATCCAGTGGGTAGCAGACTTCAGTGAGCGGATCAAACAGCTGCAGCAGATCTCCCAGGCAGCTGCCAGCGGGGGTGCGAAGGAACTGAAGGTATTATGGAGAAATGGTGGCGAACATATTCAGGACTCACTCGCTCACAGTATTTCATTGACCTGTGTTCCTCTGCCGCCCTCTTCTCCAGAACATCCATGTTTGCCTGGGCAGCCTGTTTGTGCCAGAGGCTTACATCACTGCAACCCGCCAGTATGTGGCCCAGGCAAACAGCTGGTCTCTGGAAGAGTTGTGCCTGGAAGTGAACGTCACCAACGCCCAGGGTGCTGCTCTGGATGCTTGCAGCTTTGGCATCAAAGGTTGGACAGAGAGAAAGATCAAACCTCACACAAAGACTAACTCTACACTACATTTCTATACTACAATGGAAGAATATGTACTGTGTGGCAATATCCCTCTAACAGTAGCCAACTAATTTAATGACCCTAATGTTGCCTATTCTTCCCAGGTCTGAAACTACAGGGAGCTACTTGTGCCAACAACAAGTTGTCTCTGTCTGCATCCATCTCCACTGAGCTGCCCCTCACTCAGCTCCGCTGGATCAAGCAGAGCAATGCTGAGAAGAGACACATGGTATGAATGAGGAGACATAATGTCTAACAATTTATGTTGGACGACGTAGAGCCAGTTAAGTTCTGCCTTGGCTGTTCTAAACACCTTTTCTCCCTCAGGTGACTCTTCCAGTGTACCTGAACTTCACCAGGTCTGACCTCATCTTCACTGTTGACTTTGACATCGCCACCAAGGAAGATCCACATAGCTTCTATGAACGTGGAGTTGCCATCCTGTGCACAGAGTAAATGGCAGCTCATAGCTGAGGACGTGAGGGTGTTCATTAATAAACCATACTTATTATACTCATTCCCTATTAACCACTGTTTGAAATGTAGTATCTAGTCTCATGTTCCAATAGAAAACATAGTTAGAGCAGTAATCGACATGTAACCACTGTTAGTTCTTGGTAAGTGTTTTGGAAGGGCAAAGGAATGTTGGCAGGTGGAGAATGAAGAGAAAAGGCAATATGGAGATGGGAAGGTAGGAAGGATGTTTTTAAATGAGGAATGGGTATGATTTTAGATGGAAGTCAAATGAGCTGCAGTAACTAGTGTCTCTGTACAAGTAAATGTAATTTGATGTATCACATGCTGCGTGTTTTGTCCTTAAGGCTTTCAAAGTAAGTCATTAATAAATATTCTGCTCTTCAGATTTGCTGTCTGGAAGATTTTACTTCTCTGCATTGAAAGCTGAGTCTATGTTCAGACCGTCGCCACACTTTTAAATCTGGAGCTGTATACTAGGAGGCTCATACGGGCTTTATGGTCTGTGGAACCGTTTTAGTGAGTAGCTGACTTACTGTATGTTTCATTAATACACCTGAGTGTATGAAGTCAGTATAAGAAAGCATGAAAACTGAAGGATGAAGGTTTTTTATTTTCAGATTCCAGGTCATTTCCTCACATCTAGGAGAAGAGCTAACATGGTATTAAACCATATTTTATCATAAGACCTTATAGCAGCCAGTGATCTAAACTTTTATCTATCATAAGACCCTACAGACTTTAGGTTTCACTGCACCACCTGCTGGTTGAGAGGAAACTACTTTTGCAGAAAGTGGTTATAAAAGTTGCTTTCAGTGAAACTAACCATAATCTGTGAAAATAACTACATAAGAAAAACATGGAACACACGATCATGCTTGTAGGTTTTGTTTTTTTGCAGTGAAGCAGTATTTTAGCATTGGCTGCAGGTTACTCTACCCATTCTAACAACTCAAAGAAGCAACCTGCATAAGTTATGAGGCATTCAAAGTGCATTGTCAAGTAACTATTTACATCATTTCATAGCTTAAATCATAAGTCACCTAATGACTGCAGTCCATGGTCATGTGACTAACATGGCTCAGATGTAGAGTCCATGGCAATGTGTTCATCCTCCACGTTAACACATTGCCTTTTTCTTCGCCCCAACTCCACCACGTCTGCTCCAGGTAGACAGAGCTTTCTCTTGTAAATAGATGTGAAGTTACACGGGCTGAGAGATCTCTCCGAGGAGCTGTCCTGCATCTGGGACAAGTTCCCTCCCGCTGCTGTGAAAGCTCCAAATGTGTGAGGTGTGGCAGATATTGTAGCTTGCAAGCCAGAATCAAGTTGGAATTCAATATCCATGGTTTGGGTTTGCATCGTTGAATCTTTTGCTGCTACAGTCTCTCTACCACCATCCTTGTCATTATGTGTAGGCAAACTCTGAAGCTCACAGACCCACACTTCAGAGTCACTACCACAGTTCATTGGAACGTCCAAAAGATGGTGGTGTTCTGCTGCCGGATCTCTTTTTGCAGTTTTCATCACTTGTCTAACAGCAATAGAAGCAGGGTGGGGAAGGACAGATCTCCTGCCTCGGCCAGACGACCAACCTCCCGCGCCGCCAGCCCCTCTTCCCTGCTGCTTCGGTTGCCTTGAGACACCGGCTTCAACGCCAGGCTCATCAGAATCTTCAGAGCTCCCATCATACGGGTCTAGAAACTAAAAATGCAATTGAATGAAAAGAGCAAGCTGCCTTTCAATGACAAATGGATCAGTAAAAGAGCATGTTTACCGAAGAACAACCATGTCTTGCTGCTGGCTTCAAAGGCAGCGTCCGACGTAATGTCCGCTGTGGCACACGGCTCGCGCACCCCTGCAAAACAAGGGATTCAACACTGAAAATGAATTATTTTCAAATTAATAATGATGAAAAAGGTTTGTGGATGTGTGCAATAGCCATTGGATTTAATGTTCACCCTGCAAACTTGTTTCCAGAGAAAAACTGCAAAATGCAATCAAAAATTTAAATATGACATCTAAAATCTCTGTTTTATGCCAAACTTTGTGAGAGGCGTGTTGTTGGGGTTTGACAAATGAACGTCAGGTTCCCTGCAACACAGAAGTGAAAACCCTTTAAAACTGAGTGCACGTCTCTTGAAAATGAATGATCTGCGTGCGTGTGAGGATACTGTACCAGCAACACAAAGGCATATACTGTGATTTCAGTGACATGTGTTGCCATCATGGCCTCATTTCACATAGGGAGCCACTACAGCAGTGTGGCTGTGGAGATGTATGCTTGACCGGCATCTTGCAGCAACAAAATGTACCGAGTTGTCCAAGGGAAAAAGTCCTATGTAAGGGACAGGGCTTATGAAAGTGTCAAACCATTTATCCCTTGTGCTTCTTGTGTCATTGTGTGTGTGGTGTTCACAGGATGCAGAACAAAAACAATACCATGGAGCTGGTGTCGGACCATCTGGGACTGATTTCTGAGTCGGAGTCTGAGTCGGTGTCCACCTTACACATCTCCTGACAGACAACAGAGGTCACTTCAGTCCACATTTACACACAAAGGCAATGAAAAGCGAGGTGAACTTTTAAAAGTATCCATGGCAATCTCACGATGGTGCTAAAACGAATTACCATGTACTTGAAAGCAAGGTGGTCCATGTTGTTGGGCACATGTCTGTTACTGTTATCTAAAAAAATATATATTTGAAGATATTTATAATTAAAACGTTAAAAAAACACAACAACACATAATATTGTTGTGTAATATTAAGTTCAAGACAATAAATAACATATTTTCCAGCCCATGTTGCCAAATTCAACGTTAACGTGGAAACAAGAAAAGCAAAAGGTTCCCACCTGGAAGTGAGAGCTGTCGTCTCCTCCTCCATGCCATCGTTGGACCGCAATCAAGTCAAAAACTAAATTAATATTGCTTTATTCTCGCCAGGAGAACAGGCAGATTACCTAACCCTGGTGCACCTGGGGCTTCTGACACCGTGCAGCAACATGTGGCCTCAGGTGAGCTGCCTGCACATGGCAAACAGCGACGGCAGGAGTTGGCTCATTCAACATTTTAACAAAATAATACGTCCGGTTAGTTGTTTCTATTTTTCAAAATAAAACGCGCAATAACGTCGCTGCTCTGTAGGTTCTCCATAATATCATATTGGTCGTTTAGTGCCGTCTTAACAAGCTACAGGTTAAGTATTTATTTTTGTAGTTAGTTAGTTTATAAAAGGCATAAAATCAGATGAGTTTATGGGGGCGTTAGAAATGACCATTTCACTTGAAGATAAGTAATTCACTTTAGCTATTGTTGTTTTGTTCTGAGGTTGTGTATTTGTAAATATTTAGTAAACGTCCTCGGTGCGTTTGTGTATTTCTACCACCTCTGGCATCAGTGGAACACGTGTAGCCGTTCTCGGGTTGGCCGCTGGGGGGCGCAGGAGAGTCGGAACGCCCGTTCCATGGCCCGCTCGGTGCGTAAGATCCGGCCTGGGGGAAAGGGATGAATGTTAATTTCAAAGATGGCGGCGGAGGGAGGAGGGAAGGAGATGAACGAAATTAAAACTCAGTTCACCACTCGGGAAGGCGTCTATAAACTCCTCACTCACTCCGAATACAGTCGTCCAAACCGGGTGCCTTTCAATTCGCAAGGCTCCAACCCCGTCAAGGTCTCCTTCGTGAACGTCAACGACCAGTCGGGCAACGGCGACAGGATCTGTTTCAATGTGGGCCGTGAGCTCTACTTCTACATTTACAAAGGCGTTAGAAAGGTAGCGTGCTAGCGGCTAATGTCCGCGGAAATGCGCGGCAGTGCGCGTTGCCATGCTTCGCTGGGGTCTGGGCTGCTGCTGGAGGCGCGTGTTGTCCGTGTTGAACAGTTGAGGCAGGTGCTTGACTCTCTGACAGCTAGTTAGCTTGAAGCTACGGCGAAGCTAGCCCACTGGTTAGCTAGCCAGCTCAGCTAGCTGACGTTAGCAGCCCAGCTACCCTGAGTCCACTCCACACTTTGTTCGTGTGCACGTTTTACTGTGTGGTTACTTTGTGATATTGCGCCCAGATCACCGGGAGAACAAGCGATCGTTCGACTGACTTTAAAGCCGAGTCGTCAGCGTTGAAACTGCTGCTTTTAGCGGCTCTAGTTCGTAGCCACACAGGCAGCTTGGCGTAAACACTTGTCGACGCCCAGTGCCGGACAGTTGTGGAGACGTCCCCGTGATGCAGGTTGAGTGTGTGGACAGTCGTGTCTGCCTGGAGGGCGACCAGACACCGTCCCGCTGTCATGCAGTGCTGCTCCGGTCTCTGCTCTTCTATTCTGGGCAGAAATGTGTTAATGATCGTGCTCTGAGACATGTATTGATTTTCCTCTCAAACTGCTAGAGAGTCTGTCACACGTCAACTTATGTATAGCTATAGATTGGCACAGCATGTACTGAATATAGCTACTAGCAGCATTTATTAACTGCAGCTAATCCGGCATCAGATTTTGATACGATATCAGTTGACTCCTAAATATGTTATAGGTCTCATGCTAGTCACGTATCCATTTCTAATTGGAGCACAGTTTACTGGCTCTAAGTGTCCTATTGGAGCTTAGCGATACCTCCGATTTATTTTACTACAGAATAGTGATAAATACTCTGATCACCATCTTTAATTTGAATGAAACCGTAAGATGCCAAGTACAAGTGGAGTTTTATTTGTTTGAGTGTGAAACCACGCAGGAACCTCCACCATACATCACGTTATTGATTATTTCTCCTGTTAAGTTGCATCTGAAATGGCGCTACTTGTGTTTTGCTGGAACACAACAATTATGCAACTATGCTTCGTCTTAGACCCCACATTTAAGAGATGTAGAGCCTGTTTATTGTATCGCATGATTCTGCTGACCACTGTCTACGTTAGCTTCTTTTAAATTGAATGTACATTTCCAAGCACTGTCTAATACATGCGCCGTGTGTGTGGACTAGATTTAGTTTTCTTACACTGACTGTTTCATGCTTAATGTCATATTATCTTTCTGAGTGTTACATCTAACAGTAGTGGAGCAACCACTTAATCATCGTCATACATTCCAAAGAAGTTTCCACTCTGTGTAGTGTAAACTGTGAATCATTAACAGATTTGGCTATTATACTGGTTATACAATTGATACTCGTGAGGTTTTGTTTTTTGCGTATATTATGCTTTTTCCTTGTCTTTAAAAAGAAACATTCATCCTTTATGTACCTTTTGTTTAGGAAGGAGTGCGGCATGGTACAATATAACTGCACACTCCTCTAGTTTAACCAGACATGACCTTTGTGTTAAGGTTTTTCACTCACTCGTGTACGTTTATTTTCCTCATCAGGCTGCTGATCTGAGCAAGCCCATAGACAAGCGTATCTACAAGGGAACGCAGCCCACCTGTCATGATTTCAACCACCTCACCGCTACGGCAGAAAGTGTCTCTCTGCTGGTGGGTTTCTCAGCAGGACAGGTACAGCTCATTGATCCCATCAAGAAGGAGACGAGCAAGCTTTTCAATGAGGAGGTATGTCTCGAAAAACATAGGGTAGGTTACTTAGAGTTTTGTTTCAGGGTTTCTTACAAGTAGTGAGTGCAGGTCAGTAGATGATTGATTTGTTATCCCAACAAACATTTTCTACTGCTGCTATGTTTAATTTCTTGTGAATATTACTGAATGATCTAAGATTTTATTACTGCATTCTGTATGAAATAGCAAGAATTTCACTATATTCAAAGTCAGTTTCTTTTTACACCAAACTAACATTGTTTTTCTTCCTTCACTCTTCCCTCCCCACCCGCTTCTCAAACCTGACGCTTCCTTTTGTTCTGACAGCGACTAATAGACAAATCCAGAGTAACATGCTTGAAATGGGTGCCAGGCTCTGAGAGCCTGTTTCTGGTGTCTCATGCCAGCGGGAATATGTATCTGTACAACGTGGAGCATACTTGTGGCACAACAGCACCACACTACCAGCTGCTTAAACAGGGAGAGAATTACTCTGTGCACACCTGTAAAAGTAAATCAACGCGGAACCCTCTTCTGAAATGGACAGTGGGCGAGGGGGCATTGAATGAGTTTGCCTTCTCTCCAGATGGGAAGTTCCTAGCCTGTGTAAGCCAAGACGGCTTTTTACGGGTGTTTAACTTTGATGCTGTTGAACTTCATGGCACCATGAAGAGCTACTTTGGCGGTTTGTTGTGTGTGTGTTGGAGTCCTGATGGAAAGTACATAGTTGCAGGTGGAGAGGATGATCTAGTGACAGTGTGGTCGTTCTTGGACTGCAGAGTCATCGCACGAGGTCATGGGCATAAGTCATGGGTGAGTGTGGTGGCATTTGACCATTACACCACTAGCGTGGAGGAGAGTGACCCAATGGAGTTCAGCGGCAGTGATGAGGACTTCCAGGATCAGATGATCCACTTTGGACGAGATCGAGCCAACAGTACGCAGTCCCGACTCTCAAAGCGCAATTCCACAGACAGCCGGCCTGTTAGTGTGACATACCGATTTGGCTCAGTGGGCCAGGACACGCAGCTGTGCCTTTGGGACCTCACTGAGGACATCCTTTTCCCCCATCTTCCACTTTCACGGACACGTACTCACACTAATGTGATGAATGCCACAAGCCCCCCTGCGGGTGCTACAATAATCACTAACACCTCTAGTAACACTGCAAACGGAAACAACAGTGGTGCCAATACTCCTGGCATTAACTCCCTCTCTACTACGTTGCCACGCTCCAACAGCCTGCCCCATTCAGCCGGATCCACAGCAACAGCAAACAATACCAACAAGGCCAACAGTGGTGGTGGTATTATGGACAGTGCCATCGCAACTGGTGTGAGTAAGTTTGCAACACTGTCGCTTCATGATCGCAAGGAGCGCCACCACGAGAAGGACCACAAACGCAATCACAGCATGGGTCATATCAGCAGTAAGAGCAGCGACAAGCTCAACCTGCTGACAAAAACCAAAACGGACCCTGCTAAGACTTTGGGCACACTGCTGTGCCCGCGCATGGAGGATGTGCCCCTCCTTGAGCCCCTCATCTGTAAAAAGATAGCACACGAGAGACTGACTGTACTCATATTTTTAGAGGACTGTTTAGTGACTGCTTGTCAGGAGGGATTTATTTGCACATGGGCAAGGCCAGGCAAAGTGGTAAGTTCTTTTTAATGTAGGAAATGTGGAGACATTTAAAGTGGTTCAGCTGTTTTTAAAATCATTTGCAGCCTGTAATCAAAATTTGAGACACATTTTGAAATGATTAAAAAAGATGGGGCTTATAATTTTTAGTCTTTGTCAGATTAGTGTTTTTTACAGGCAGACAAGTAACCGTTTTGTTTACTGCTTTTAATGCCTCCTTTCCTATGAATGAACGATTAAGTTTCAGATTTAACAAATGCTATGAAAATATTACACTGGTTCCTTATTACAGATGTCAAACCATTCAAAATATGTTCACTGGTGCATCATAATCATTTCACAATGCTGTCATCCACATACTCTGAACTCACATTTCAGCTTTTATGCGAACGGCTCTGTATCTGATATCTGCAACCTGTCTGTGTTTAGAAAGCTTTGTGAGAAGAAAGTACGTATAGTTTGCTCTTCAACACGGGCCAGTCTGAAAGTTTAGAGACTTTAGACCAGAGTCAGACATTAACCGAGTGTTGGAGCAAAATGCCCTTGAAACAGAAGCTGTTATAGAAGTAAATATGTAAAACAAGTAGCACCATGGTATTGGGTGTACAGTATAATTTTTGCAGAATCATAATATATATATGATTTTAGTTGTTGTAAAATAATGTCTAACCAACATTTTGTTGAGCAGAGTTAGTCTGGTATAGGACAATAGTTGTAATCGAGCAGACCTCCTTTGAATCAACATAATGTGATCCGGAAAAGATTAGAGGCTGATGTTTAAAAAAAGCGAAAGCTATTTGTTGCTTCATTTAAAAGAAAATATATAATATATATTTATTTTTTTCTTACAGTATGTTAACTTTCCCAATACAAATCTCCTTTTTTTTTCCTTTTTTCAGGGTTTATTGTCATCCCAAAACCAAGCCAGCTCTCCCAGTGGAACAGTAGTATAGCCACAAAATTTCTGCTGCTAAAGAACCCTGCAACCCAGAGCCTGGTGCTGCTCTTCACCCTGCAAGCGTTGCAAGTTTTCCGTTTCATTTATACCCTGACTTTGTTTGTTAATGGCTTTTCTGTTGTTATTGTTTATCACTCACTTGACCTAGAGGAGGAATGAAGCAAGAAAAGGTGTGGTGCAACTGTGTGCTGTTCTCTGGAGTTTTAACATATTTTAGACTTTTAAAATCTTTGTTCTCATCAGTGTCTCCCCTCTGGAAATAAGGCTTGGCGTTGTTAGATGTAAACCAGGCAGTTGCGGCTTGAGATTAAAGGGATAGTTTGTTAAATTTTCATAAACTGCAAATCCCGACCCCTTCCTTTTCTTTTTGTTTTTATGAATCTATTCGTGCAGCCCAGTTGTGGCTCAGGGTTTCAATCAACTATCTTTTTATAAGTGTGTGAGCATCAGACAATGACGCATCCATCTGCATTCACCCACCACTTTTTTTTTCTTGAGTAGACTCTCCCCATCAATGACTTTGCACTGATTTTGTTAGTTTGTTTTTATATCGACTCTAGTGGAACAAAACCAGAGGGTTGAGGACTGCCTTGTTGCACTTGGCTTTAACATCCTCAGTCTTGAAATCTGAATCTATAAAGCTGGATGCTGCAATCATAGTCTTTTTAAAGAAAAGATGTTTGCACTTAAATTAGTTAGTTAGAAGAAATGGCTTTACATTACTGGGTGTGCTCAGAACTCACAGATGGCTAATACAGTAGGAAAATGATAAAAACTATTAAAACCTTTATCTATTGAGCATTTATTTTAATATTATTTCAGATTCAAATCTGCTCTGTATCATAATGTGTATATTGTAATTAACTGATTTGATGGGGGCCTAAGCAAACTACCATTACTCCAGTGGAAGTTTTGTCATTGATAGTTATATTTCTAAAGCCTAAAGTATACATATTAATAATATTAAAATAATCTTGAATATACTGCTTGCTGTTCTTTTTTCCACCACCTTTGTGTATTTTACTTGCATAAGCTGCCTCTTGTTAAAATTGTTTAGAATGTCAAAGTGCTATAGCTGCAGGAAGGGGGCTGTCAAATGTGGAAATCCAAGAAGCTTTCCGAAGAAGTAAGTAATGAGAAACAAGTGGCTTAAAAGACAAAATGCTCTCTCTGTGCAATATTTGCAAATGTTTGAGAAGCAGAGATTTGTAATATTGATTTATGTGGTGTTTGGTATTATTTTGTGTCAAATAGCATGTCAGGAAGACTTCAGTGACCTCAGCACACTGCAACGCTGGCCAAGCACATTTATGGAGTGAAGGAGCTTGTAAGTGGTTTGTATATGTGTAATGCAGGGAAAATACATTGTATGAATAATACCTCACTTTTTAACTTCATAAATTACACTAATCAATACAATAGACGTTGACTGAGTCCCTCTTAATGAGCTCACAGCTCATTAAGCCTGGTCGGCTTCCTGTCTGCCCACACAAAAACAGGTGTTTTATACGCATTTCATCTCTCTGTCAATGTTCTGTAAAGAAAAGTGGCTATTTAGTTTAAAGTTGATCATGAAATGTACGTTTAAATAACTTGTTTCATGAAAGTTGTTCACTATCCAACTCTGTGAGTTTGCTTTAAAACTTTGAATCACAGCTGGTTTGTGAAATCCTTTCTAATAGATTTTGTGTTTCCTTGGTGTTTCAGAGCTATTTCTACTGAAATGCATATTCATTCTGTGGTCACGTGCAGATTTCACCAGGATTTCCTCAATGGTTCTGTAATTTGTTTATTTCAGTGCATGGAAATGTTTTTCATACGCTCTGTGATTTTGCTGGCTCAATAATTTTCTTTATCCCTCGTGATTCAAAGTTGTAAAAGCCTAAGGGGGTGTGACTACTTAAAAATAGCCGTATTGTTTTCCAGGAAGATCGTGTTTCAAACTAAACCATATTCATGAAGTATAATCTACACAACTGTCAACACCTGATGAAGTCAAGTACTTAAACTACACACTGTCAATCCAACGTAATTAGACTATGAGAGTACATTGAGTTGGGATCACATCGAATTTCAACATTACAATCGGGGTTAAACATTTTGTTACAGGTGGTAAAATGACAGGATTTATGGTTTTCATTGCCTTTTTTTCCCAACATCTTTGTGTTGCTTTTAGATTTTAAAGTCAGGTCTGTTCAAACGTTGTTCTCATAGGAAAGGTTTCTTTCAGACATGAAAATGTTTTGGCTTCAGTAGCCTCCATGTTTCCTATCCAGAGGTGGCATATAGTAGGTCTTAAAAGCTGTGCGGTGTGACTCATCCCGGGGCTGTGGAGAGAGGAAAAGCAGCATGAATGCCAGATTAAAAGCCTTAGTCAAAGCACTACTAGGGCACTAAAGCCAGATATCTATGTAGCGCTACCTTTGCCAACCGTGACTGGCACTTTTTCGATGTGATGGCTGGCAGCGTGCCTCGGTGAGTGACAGTGAATGCAGGCACAGTGGAGACTGGGAAGGAGATCTGAGGTCCTGGTACGACCATGTTGAGCTTGGGCAGCTCTGTGGGATAATGAGCGATGTTCCGTCTGATAACGGGCTCTGCTACATGCTTCATGTTGTGCTGAAGAGGAAAAATTGAACAAATCAGATGGGACAGTTGCATTCATAGTAGTTTGGACGCCTGTTGTTTAAGTTAACTATAACAGGGCTATGTTTGGCCTGCAGACTGAAAACTTACACTCATTAAAGGTGTTTGTCTAGTGTGTCTTCCCCTCAGCTGTTTGCCAAGCTTGGTTGGGCGCCAGATGTGCTCTAAGGAGCTGTGTGTTCCACTACTGCCTACTGCATCCATATTCCCAGAAACTCTGTGAATGTGAGTGTCGGCTTTCTTCTCTGCCAGTCTGAAAGCAGAGAAAACAAAAATGAAACCTTTTCACAGAGATTTCAGAAAGTGTTTTTATGTGCAAACACAGCCATCAATTAAATGCTGTAGGGTAGTTCTGTTTCTCATGCACCTATTATAGTTCGTTATAACTTAACCTGATTTCCCTGAAGTATGTGTGCCGCAGAGCAGTTTCTGCAGTGATACGCTCATCTGGGTCGTAGGCGAGCATCTGATAGAGCAGTGACAGCGCTGGGGCTGGACAGTTGGGAATTAACCGCGAGATACCGGAGCCTTTCTTAGGAGGAAAATTGAAATGCATTGCTCTAGACCTGCCAGACATTAAGACACCATGATTATGACTGTTTTAAAGTTATGGAATAGTAGACATTGACATTTATTTAGCTGTATTTGAAGGAAACACATACTGCTTGAACTTTTGGAGGACACTGTGATCTGGTGTCCCCAACACATCATGTATCTTAGCAACCTGGTCCAACTCATTGGTTCCAGGAAAGAGAGGATTTAAGCTGGAACACAAAGGTGAACATAGCATAAATGGCCACTGTAAAACTAATCATGTAGCTTTTGTCTCACATTTGTTTATGTGTCTAGTGACGGTACCTCATGATCTCGAAAAAGACACAACCAGTGCTCCAGATGTCCATCTTTAAGCTGTAATAGCCATCAGTAAGGAGACACTCTGGGGCTCTGTACCAGCGTGTGGAGATGTACTCTGTGTGTGGAGGCTTGGAGTACACACTCCGACAGGAACCAAAATCTCCAAGCTTCAGAACATTTTGCTACAAGTTGTACAAAATCTGATTAGCTCTCTTAGATTTCTTTAAGGTACATTACATTACATAGTGCTGAAACTCACTTTGATCAGAATATTCTCTGGCTTTACATCTCGATGAAAGATCCCACAGCTGTAAAACGGGAAAAATCGAATTATTATAGAACATTTTAATATGAACTTATTTCTTATGTTTTCATAACTACCTGTGCATATGTTCGAGCGACTTGCAAAGCTGGTACATGTATTGTTTAACAGTTTGTTCGGGTAGTGGAGTTTGTCTTCCTGCAATTAATGAATAGTGTATAATGGGATAGAACCTCCACCAACATCATAATGAAGATTACACAGACATGTGTAAAGGCACTGGTTATATTTGCATACTTGCCTTGTATGTATTCATATATGTTCATCTCCATCAGCTCACAAATTAAAGAAACAGTTCCGGTTTCTTTGTTGCTGAAACATTTACAATCAAACATTTACAGTCAACAAACACGCCACATAAAGCACAAAACAGAACAGTAGTCCAGTAGGTTGATGATAGCGGCAGTACTCACAAAATCAGTTCATGTAGCTGGATGATATTTGCATGTGGGCTCAGTCTCTTCATCGCCTGAACTTCCCGCAGGTTATTAGCCTGCTCCAGACTTGACGACAAACAATGAGAATTTGGGCCAATCGGTAAATTTTAAGAAACGTGGACGGTTACTCAGAGAAGTGCAGTGCAGTCAGTGACAACAACCAGCGCGCTGACAACTCACATCACAACACTGACAGTATTAAGATGACATCTCATGGTACAGGGGCTGTCAAGCTGCTGACTCAGGTTTCAAAGGTTCTTACGCATCAGAATATGAGGAAGCGGCACTGATTACTCCTGAACACGTACCTGTTAATGGTCTGCTTCATGGTTTTACATGCGTAGAACTTCCCATCTTTTAGGCTCTGAGTTTTGACCACATCTGAAAATGTGCCCTCCCCAATTTTCTTAATTATTTTGTATCCTGCAAAGAAATTCAAAGCAGCATTACTGTTGAGGATACATTCAAATTTGGGAATAACTTAAAATCAGAAATCTTATCAATCTAGATAGATACTAATTAATCATGCGATCTGTGAAACTTTGTCTGCCTTATACTTACAATCACTGTCCATCACTAATCATTATTGATTAATCATCAATTACTGATTCATATGAATTGACTTGTTCGGCCAATATTACAACTGATTATATGACGGATTTTTCCAATAAATGTTGCTACAAAAACGTTAAATGTAGCTACTTTATTATTACAGGTACCTAATAACATTACATTTGGACTACACCAATAGAAAAATAACCAGTTTATGTGTCCTGACAATGTAACGATTATTCAGAAAAACGAT
This sequence comes from Macropodus opercularis, assembly GCA_030770545.1. Classification (NCBI taxonomy): domain Eukaryota; kingdom Metazoa; phylum Chordata; class Actinopteri; order Anabantiformes; family Osphronemidae; genus Macropodus; species Macropodus opercularis. The sequence goes on along the minus strand of JAUCMP010000026.1, from coordinate 6,132,575 downwards.
GCCAAATAACATCACAATCAAATGTCGACGATGTTAGTTTAGTAGTTTCTTACAGTCGAGACACATTAAAGTAACTATTGATCCTAAAAAAGTTGCAGGAGCGAGCGAAATGTTTCGAGTAAAAGCTTCGTGCCGTGACCTGTCACCACTCCGCTCCGCCGTTAGCAGACGCTAAGCTAACTCACAACTTACGGTGCATTCCTTTCTGGTTAGCCGCCACATGTAATTCGGTCACCCATAACATCCGGACAGTACATTTCAACGCGAAGTTTGAAAATGCAAGTGTGTTATTACGCATCGACGTGTCAAAAAGACGCTAAACACGCCCGGGCGCTAGCTTAACCCCGCTAGCGAGCGCTGTTAGCTGACCGTCGCCCTGGTAACGGAGCACGCCTTCAGCCTCCACTCTGACCTGAGGAGGATGCTGGAGACGCCGGCTCGCTGTCTGCCTCTCTCACAGCCGCCTGCCGTTCAAATTAAACGCAACAACGCAGCTAAGAGCGCGTTGCCATGTTAGAACATCCAGTCGTGCAGATTTCCTTCGCCGCAGGCCCGACTTTGTCTTTGCAGCTGTGCAATTCGCGTCAGTCATTACCTTTACTCCAGAGGTGGGCGGTCACCATCAGCTCGGATGTCTTCTCGTTTGACTGCGGGTTGTTGTTCTGCAGGTCCACGACGTTTCCCCTGTTGCCCCAGTCGGTGCTAGGTGGCATTTTACATGCATTGCGAAGACTTGCCCTGTTTTTCACGCCAATGAGCCAGTTTGAGTAGTGCATCATTAGAGCACATTGACTGGTGAAGTGCTTACCATGAGCTTAACAAAACCTCGTAGCAATCCATTCAACTCAAGGAGCTCTCATCTGACCGCAGCTTGTCGTTACTAAGCACCATTAAGTCCCATTCACAATCATATTCTGCTCACTCGACACCAGCGTGTGTAAAAGGCGTAGACCTCTCTTTTGGTTCCACCTCGGCTCCCGTAAACGTTGTGGCGTGTGCGCATGCTCAGCGTTTTCCTGCACGTCTCACTGCTCGCGTTGCGGGAGAAATGTGAATGTTTTTTGTCAGTGTTTACTCTTCTGTTTCCTGGAGGTAGCCAGCGTTTAAGTCACAATGAAGACCAGATTCACCACTGTGGATATCAGGGCAGTCATCGCGGAGATCAATGCCAAGTACGGGACAATTGTTATTGTCGTTAGCCGGGTGGCTAATGTATTTTAGCCACTGATTTGTCCTAATCATCCTTAATAGGGAAGCGTTTCGTAAATGTTTATGTGGCTTCTATGCATTTTCCCTGTTCTTTTACAGCTACATTGGCATGAGAGTAAACAACGTGTATGATATCGACAATAAGACCTATCTCATCCGGCTGCAAAAGTAAGAATACTTTAAGAACCTGCCCCTCAAACTTTTATTGTAGTGGCGTTTTATAGGGTAAAAAAGGTTGTGTTAAAGTATTTTTAGGTACAATGCATTTCTTGAGTCAGTGCAGACTGGTAACGATATAAAGTATGATGGCGTGAAAGTGCTAAAGGAAAATACCTTAGAGATGCATTCAAGTGCAGATCTTGAATAACTATGTTGTTGTTTCAGGCCCGACAGTAAAGCGGTTCTTCTGATTGAGTCTGGGACCCGGATTCACTCCACAGACTTCGAATGGCCCAAGAACATGATGCCCTCCGGCTTTGCAATGAAAGTGAGAACAGCTAGTTGATATCTTTAAACGGCAAAGATTCAGATCAGCAGATTCATATTGATGTATTTCTAAATTTTTGTGAAGGAACTGATTTGATTAAACAGGATTCTGTTCTGAACAGTGTCGAAAGCACCTGAAGACACGGCGACTGACCCAGGTTAAACAGCTCGGCATTGACAGGATTGTTGACATCCAGTTTGGTTCAGATGAGGCTGCCTACCACTTGATTGTTGAACTATACGACAGGGTGAGAGTGTCACAACTGAGCCTGGTTCATTTTAGCTGTGATTTTGCCTACATGCTAATATATACATCTGCCCATGTGTATTTCCAGGGTAACATAATCCTTACAGACCATGAGTACACCATCCTCAACCTGCTGCGGTTTCGCACAGCAGAGGCCGAAGACGTTAAGATTGCAGTGAGAGAGCGATACCCTGTGGAGAGTGCCCGGCCTCCTGAACCCCTCATCAGCTTAGAGCGGTAGCCACATATTTATGCATGTTTATTGTCTGTATCGCTGCGAAATAATTCATAATTACTGCTTTACCAGTGTAAAGACAAGCTCTTTTCCTTTTTGGTGTAGGCTTATTGAAATTCTCAGTAAGGCACCAAATGGAGAACAAGTGAAAAGGGTCCTGAACCCTCATCTCCGTAAGTAGCAGTGCAGCATGCTTGTTTTGGTTTTAACCTCTTACAGATCATTTGTCATATCTACAGAGCTTCAAAGCATGTTGCATGTCCTGATTTCTCTCCAGCCTATGGTGCCACTCTAATAGAACACAGTTTGATTGAAGCAGGACTGCCTGGCTCTGTCAAAACTGACAGCCAAGTTGATGCTGCTCAAGGTATGTATGTATGTGTATATAATATACATATATGTGTGTGTGTATAGGACGTGTGCTGATGTGTGATTATAGCATGTACAAACTTATTTTTGAGATGGCAAACAATATATTTTCTTAATATTTGATTTTCTCAGTTGCACCTCAAATCCTGGAGGCGATGCACATTGCAGAAACATACATGGACAAAACGGAGAACTTTAGCGGCAAAGTAAGAGAACTTTATTTAAAAGCCTCTACTTTGAGATCCTGATAGACATGTACTAAATTCAGACTCTGTGACCTTAATTCAAGGGTTACATCATTCAGAAGAGTGAGAAGAAGCCAGTCCTAACTCCAGGCAAACCCAGTGAGGAGCTGCTCACGTATGTCTTGTTTTGTTTAGTATAAAGTTTTTTATTTTTAATATGCTTAGCTTAATTGTGATTATGACGTGTACTTACAGATATGATGAATTTCACCCATTTCTCTTTGCCCAACATGCAAAGAGCCCTTATTTGGAGTTTGACACTTTCGACAAGGTGAATAATTAACATGACATGGGTTGTGTTTGTGTAGGAAGGATTGTTGATCCTTCTCTGTTACAGTATCAATGTTCTCAAGATATCTAAAAGGAATCCAATGTGATGCGTTCACTCAGGCAGTGGATGAGTTTTTTTCTAAGATGGAAAGTCAGAGGATCGACATGAAGGCCTTACAGCAGGAGAAACAAGCTCTGAAGAAGTTGGAAAATGTTAAGAAGGATCACGAGCAGAGGCTGGAGGCCTTGCACCAAGCACAGGTCAGCTGCGTTTGCATAGGTGAAATCTAAACCTAAAATGCACAGGTCAGCTCATTCAAAGTCGACTTTGCTGAACTGCTTACGTTATGTGTGGCAGGAGGTTGACAGAATAAAAGGTGAACTGGTGGAGATGAACCTACCTGTGGTAGAGAGGGCACTGCAGGTGGTGCGCAGTGCACTGGCTAATCAGGTGGACTGGACAGAGATCGGCATTATCGTTAAGGAAGCACAGGCTGCTGGAGACCCCGTGGCCTGCGCCATTAAGGAGCTGAAGCTGCAGACCAACCACATCACCATGCTGTTAAAGTGAGACCTTCTGGAAGTTTCAGCTCACTATATTTTTGTTGGCAATGTTTAAACTGCTTTGGACTTTCTCCTCCAGCAATCCATACATTTCAGAGGAAGGCCATGAAGAGGAAGAACACATCGAAAGACTCGAAGAGAAAGGAAAGAAAAACAAAAACAAAGGACAGAACAAGAAGCCTCAAAGGAACAAGCCCATGTTAGTGGATGTGGATCTTGCCCTATCAGCTTATGCCAATGCTAAAAAGTAGGTTTCAACTTGAGCCTTTATTATGATCAGGGAGAGTCACAGTTGTTTTTACAAGTAATACACATTCTCATTATGCTGTTGCTCAGGTATTATGACTTCAAACGCAGTGCTGAGAAGAAGGAACAGAAAACCGTCAAGGCAGCGGATAAGGTGAGCATTGTTTTTAAATTTACGATCACACCACACAGAGCGACAAAGATTAATGTCCATGGATAATGTGTGTCATTTTTTTATTAAGCCAGCATGGTTTGTGCTTGGATTTAGAATGTACTGTTAACATTTTTTTTTCAATTGTTCAATTCAAGGCCATGAAGTCTGCAGAGAAAAAAACCCAGCAAACACTAAAGGAAGTCCAGACAGTGACCACCATTCAAAAGGCCAGAAAGGTCTACTGGTAAGTTGCCCTAGTGTCCAGACTGTGTGGATCCAGCAGGTTGCATTTGTGCTTGACGAGCGGCGCATCGATCCTTTGGCAGGTTTGAGAAGTTCCTGTGGTTCATCAGCTCAGAGAATTATCTCGTCATTGCTGGAAGAGACCAGCAGCAGAACGAGATGATCGTCAAGCGCTACCTCCGGGCCGGTAATGGCAAACATCACGCATACACGCTCGCTTTAAGCTGAGGCTGGTTTGTCTCATCACACATGCTTTTGTGTTATCAGGAGATATCTATGTTCATGCTGACCTCCATGGAGCAACTAGTTGTGTCATCAAAAACCCCTCAGGTATACCTGCACACCTAGGTTGTATCTGTCTGCTCGTGAATGTTCCGTTTATGATGGTTTTTGTTATTTTCTGTCACTTCAGGTGAGCCAATCCCTCCACGCACTCTGACAGAGGCTGGCACCATGGCTGTGTGCTACAGTGCTGCTTGGGATGCCAAGATCATCACCAGCGCTTGGTGGGTCCTTCACAATCAGGTGAGGCAATTTTTACTATAAGGTAGTTTATTGTTGTGCAGCATTACGCATACTTAATTCTCAAAGTACATTTATTCTGATCAAATGTTTGATGCTTTAATAAAGTACTGAATGGAACAGAATTGTTATTTGAAATGTATATTTAGAAACGCTAGCATTATATTCTCCATTTTTTTTATGTTCAGGTGTCTAAGACGGCTCCGACTGGAGAGTACCTGACCACAGGGAGTTTCATGATAAGAGGTATGAAACATAAAAAATACTAGTTTTGTTATAGGACAGCACAGAAAATAAAGAATGATGATGTTTATATCTGTGCCTGCAGGAAAGAAGAATTTCCTGCCTCCTTCTTACCTGATTATGGGCTTTGGATTCCTCTTCAAGGTAAATGCCATCATGTTCTGTCAAAACATTTTAACTTTTTCACTCTCAAACAATAAGACTTAAAAAGATGTCAGTCTGATTTGTTTTAAACTGGGACTGCTGTTTATGTGCCAATGTTTGAATTCAGGTTTTGTGATTTTGTGTAGGTAGATGATCAGAGTGTGTTTCGGCACAAAGGGGAGCGAAAGGTGAAGACCGTGGAGGAAGACATGGAGGACGTGACGTCCAGAGCTGCTGAGCTGTTGGAGGAGGGAGAAGAGCTGATAGGTAGGAGCTTGCTAAAAAGTCTTCCTCGCCAACTGTTTATTACAGTATTGAGTGATGTAACTGATTGTACTGCCTGTGCAGGTGATGACAGCAGTAACGAAGATCAGGGTGAGAAAAGAGCAGAAGGGGACGAAGATGATGATGATGATGATGAGGAGGATGAGGAGAAGAGGAAGATTAAGAAGCAAAACAGTGTGGAAGATGGTGCGAGCAGAGACTTAGAGACTGTTCCCGAGGAGCCTGGAGCAGAGCACAGCATGGAGGGAGAGGAAGACGGCAGGAAGGAAAAGGATCTGAAGAATGAGGACAGTGAAGAATTTGCCTTTCCTGATACGATGATCTCTCTTGCTCATTTGCAGCCCAGCAGGTAATGTTATCTCTGCCAAATAGTAATTCATTAGTTCTGTAATTGGACATAACTATAAACTTGCATTTTCCTGATTTTAGGAATATTCAGAACCCTGGTTTTAAAAAGGAAACAACCACTCAGGTATTTGGTTACTGTCTTCAGCCATATACATTTTTAGCTCCTCAAAAATCATACATTTCTAATGCTTCTTTGTGAAATTCCCTTTAGGCTAATGTAGAGTCATTTGGGAAGAAACGCATGACAGCCAAGCAGAAAAGGTGGGTTTGCGCCACTTCTACCTGTCAGTGCTGAGACATTAGTTCAAGATGAGAAAGGTGGCGCGTTTTTACTTCACTATTAGCTAAGGATGAACATTTTTATCTAGCCTTCACAGAATCATCAGTCGGGTCAAGCATGAAGAAATTAGTCCAGGTATTAATTTGATTCTGTTTTTGTTCTTAGAGACGAGAAGAAGAAGAAACAGAAGCAGGAAGGTTGTGACACTGAGGAAAAGACTGAGGTTGCTTCTGGTGACATCACGTTTGAGCCACCATCTAAAAGTGGAGGAGGCTCCTCCCAGCAGCCACTGAAGAGAGGCCAAAAGGTGAGAGAAAAACTATTTTACATTTTAGAAAACACAAATAACACCAAGAAAATTCATAATTGAGATTAAAGTTGGACACTAACATATTGTTCATCTGTGCTGTTGTTACTACAGAACAAACTGAAGAAGATCAAGGAGAAGTACAAAGACCAGGATGAAGAGGACAGGGAGCTCATGATGCAGCTGCTTGGGGTAAGGGTCAATAAAAGGACACGTTTCTCGATATTGACACAATAATAAAACTGCTTTTCTTCCTCAGTCAGCTGGAGCCACTAAGGAAGAGAAAGATAAGGGGAAGAAGGGCAAGAAGGGGAAGGGTAAAGACGAACCCGTCAGGAAACCGCCCTCCCAGAAACAAGCTCCGAAACCTGCAGCAAGGAAACCAGAACAAGCAGCAGGGGGAGGGGAGGGAGAGGGGGAGGGGGAGGGAGGTGAACAGGAGGACAAGGTAGATGGAAACTGCAGGCAATATTGAATTTGTGTTTATGTTTTAAACCTTTCTATAAACTGGATACATGTGGAGTAAAAGCTTTGAGAAAGTAAAAGTCACAGATCACTTTCTTTCAGGAAGATGATGCTGAACAGGACAACCCTGGAGCAGAGGCAGGTTCCCACTATAAACCTTTTACAAACACTGCTTAAGCTAACTATTTCAGCTTAGTTCTCAACCAATGGCATGAACCCATCAGTAAGAAGCTTTTTGTTTGTTTCAGGAAGCAGAAAACCTGCTCACCTCTCTGACAGGACAGCCTCATCCGGAAGATCTGTTGTTGTTCGCTGTGCCCGTCTGCGCTCCATACACTGCTCTGTCCAGTTACAAGTAAGCGCAACACAGTGTTTCAAGGGTAAAAGCAACGTTTAGTGTACAGAACTGATGAGCATTTGCTTACGCAGGCACAAAGTCAAACTGACACCAGGTTCTCAAAAGAAAGGAAAAGGTAAGAATTGGGATTCATTGTGACTAATGATATTGGTGATGTTCATTCAGTGAGAAAGATGTGTGGAGTTGACAGTAATGTTAGTTTTTGTTCCTGCTAGCTGCAAGAACTGCAGTGTTCAGCTTTATGAAAGCCAAAGAGGCCTCAACCAGAGAAAAGGACCTGTTCCGCAGCGTTAAGGTAATCAATTTCTCATTTTCAAAACACAGGCTAATTTCTAGATATTAAATTGAATTGTAGTAGAAGTAGAAAAGCTGCTGAACTTGTTTTACAATACAGTATGTTTTCATGTATCTAAAAAGTCCCAAATATTTGAGCAGTAATTTTAGCTACAACATTATTGTGCCGCTTGATGATTAGTGCATCCTAGACACTTAGTCTGCCCCTTGTCTCATCCGGTGCTGCAGGACACAGATCTATCCAGAAACATGCCGGGAAAAGTTAAAGTGTCTGCTCCGAACCTTCTGGCTGCCAAGAAGAAGTGAAATGCAGGTGAAGACGGACGTGGCTAGAACGTCGCTGTGATTTAAGAGGGACTGAATCATTTCAGACATGGGGGTTACAGGTGAAGTGCTTATGAGTGCCCTGTTTGGATATAAATAATTTTATTGTACTGATTGTTGAAATGAAATAATGTAAATTAACAAAGTTAAATAACAGATCACCGATTCGTTTGTTTATTCTTTCAGTACAAATGTACAGTATTCTGCAATAAGAAAAACAGAGGGAACATTGTGCAAACCAGGCAAATACAAAGCCCTACCAACGTGAGGCATTTCAGTGCAACAAGGCTCAGCATCCAATACACTTGCAGTATTTTAGGTTTTGGATTAAATAAAAATCAGTGCTATAGGAGCCAATCAAGACAAGTTAAAGGCTTTTAAAGCCTCTATCAGGACCCACAGAGTTTATCACAAATATAAATTAACTGTATATACAGATTCAAAGGAAAGCTTCGAAGATGATAGTCTTGCATGACAACGCACTAGTTGTAGGCCTGTGACAACTTAAACTACTCTAATGACCAGCAAGACCGTGTCAAACATTTTTAAAGCAGACCTGTTTCAGTGTTAAGACATAAATGCATCAACCACAACATGGTTTGACTGCCGTGGAGAACCTCTGCTACGCCTTCAAGCTACGTTTTCCCTCCTAGCCTCACACCAAAAGGATTTTATTCCAGTGTTTCAGGGGTCTTCAATATATGAAATGAGGAAACTGGGTATTTTTGTCCATATTTATAGATAACGTTAATACTAAAGCGTCTAGTTCTAGACACTAGATTTTAGCAAAGATGTTTCTGTTAGCATTAATCACAGAGACCTGCTTCTGTTCTCTCACTTAAACAGAATGAACAACTGATGTAGTCTGCCAGTCAGTGCCCATCCAACAACTCCAGTTATTATAAATATGGACAGAGTCCCCTTTAAATGATTGCTACCTCTTAGGATCCCAGTGTGTTGACATGTGCCATTCTCTGTTTGAGGCTGTGCAGGAGATGTTTAGGCAGGCAGTCCCAGTACGTACACAAACGTTCTCTGTGCTGAAGAACAGCTTCCATGCAGAAGCTGGCAAGTAGGGAGAAGCGCACATGAGCAAAAGAAATGATAATGATTTTAACCCTGTAAAGCCTGACACATGAAAAAATGGTCAGAAAATTCTAATTTTTTGGAACTGAGATGTTTATTAAGCAATTTAAGAAAATCAAAAAAAAATTATTCCCATATCATTTTGTTTCTGAGATTTTTTTTTTTGTATCACATATGATACATTGGGCGATTTTGACAACTTTTTGCTCATGTCAGTTTTAACTTTAGATACAAAAAAACATTTTACATATAACATTTAGAGTATATAATACATTTCAGAACATTTTTCTGGTTGTTTTTTTTTTAAATATAATATATATTTTGCACCCTTTTTATTGCTTTTTTTGGTAGGCAGAAAACTGTTCCTGTCGTTATCCAGCACATCCCCACATTTTGAAACCCCATTTGTGAGGCTTTCCAGGCATGTAGACACGTAGACGAGATTTTGCCTCAAATGGCACCATAATTTCATCAACTGCATGGCATTCTTCAGGAGATATGCAGAGAAACTGCATATCTCTGCACTATCAGTCAAAATATGTCCACACTCACCGAACTAGTGATTTGGGTTGAACGTTGAAAATCAGTAGCTCATTGCTGTGGGCCTGTTAAGTAAAAAAAACCCCGAATATTTGTAAAAGTAATTAATGCAAGATTTCATTGTACACTGTAAACCTGAACTGCAGCTCACCGCTCTCTGATGTGACAGCAGGTTGTTGGCACACCCTCCAAACACAAAAACCTCTCCATCCGCACCAGAGCAAGCTGTGTGCCACAACCTGAAACACACAAGCACGACTGCTCAACGGTCTGTAAAATCCAAACTAGGCACCTTCCTCCAGAGCCATTCAAGATTTATCTATCAGCACAGAAGGCAGTTACCTGGGGCTCCCTGTGTGACTGTGTTCGAATGGCTTCCATTCATTTTGACTAACCGAATACAGCCAAGCATCACCTGAAAAAAAGATCAGATCATCTGAGGCCAGTGACAGTTTGGAGGATGTTACTATAGACGTAGTACAGTTAACGTCGCATGATAAATTGAATGGGGCTGTGGGTGCACCATGTATTGAATCCTTCTGAGAATGAGCTGAAGGGAGCGTTTTAATTTTCTGTTGTGATATAATCTAACTGGTGAACTGAGAACTTTTAGGCAAACCAAACAAAAGGCAAATCAGATAAGTAATTGGAGTGTGTACCTCATGGTGCCCCTGTTCACTCAACATTAAACACTATGAAATACATCCCACAAAATGGAAAGTCTGACTTACTCAAGGTCTCTCTCTCTGTCGTAAAACCTCCAAATAGAAAGATGTAGTCGGGTGACACTGGAGTGAAGGAATGCCAAGACCGACCTACTGGGCCCTGCTGGGGAACACTCCTACAACGGGAGTCAGAGCAGCTGAGGCTTGTTATGATACAAAAAAAAATGTATACTAATATACAGTAAATTCATATTACATGTATAAATAACTTTCTACATTTTGGCCCTTTAGATGAAAGAAAAATTACTTCACTTGCAATTTTAATGGCGAGTTAAAATGCATGGTTAATTTTTACTACATTCTAGAGAATTGAGATCCATTTGGTGTCTTTTTCACCAAGGAACAGATTTTTCCATTTGAATTGATTTTCATAGATCACTCCTACTGAAAACAAGACTTACATTTCATGCCACTCCCACGTGTCCAGGTCGATGTAATACAAATCATTTAGTCTGTAGTTCTGTGAAGCAAAGGGGAAAAAATATTTATTTACTTGAATTTTTAAGGTGAAAATGTATGATCAATTACATTTTTACCAGGCAGACCCTTATAACAATTCCTACCACTCCCCTCACCTTGTATCTTCCTCCAAACACGTAGCCTCGGTTACCAACAGTGGCACAGGCATGGGCTGCTCTGGGTGACGGGGTGTTCCCCTTTATCAGGCCACACAACATAAGACAATATGTCATATTACTGAACCTGACTACGGCAGGGAAATTGTTGAAAAAGGGAAAGACCACGTGTGCGTGTTTACCGTGGTGATGGGCTGGCTCCATGTTGATGTCTCCAGGTCCAGGATGTGGATGTGATTGTTCCAGCCTCGACCAGGACTGTCAAACTACAGCGGCAAAGACAAGCACAGCTGGATAATCAGAGCGCTTTATATAACATATCACATTTGGTTTGTCAGGATTTGTTTACAGACCACAGGAGAAGATGTTTCATCATACTCAAAAGTCCCTCGATGAGGTCCCTGTGGAGCATAACCATAGCCACCAAAGTATACAAGTCTGTGAATATCAGACATAAATCCCTTTAAGCATTAATAGGTCTAGGTCTTTGCAAAGAGACAGTACACATTATTAAGCTCATCATATAATACCACACACACACTCTACTGTAATTCAGTTTATTGATTTGTTGCTGATTGGTCCCCTGAACTCCTAATAAATTTATCACATGCTGCTACTATACCTGTTTTTCTGAACCCAGCATCCTAGCTTGTCTTTTGAGGATGGAGGGAGTCCTTTGAGATCCCTCAATTCCTCCCAGATGAGACCAGGAGCTCTCAGCGGTAGACGGTAGATCTGCAAAGTGAAGAAGAGAACACAGGTCTGAAAGATTATCAGGATGAAGAGCAGGATAACGTGCCTCCAAGTCTGACCTTCACACATGAAACAAACATTATGAATGGCACAAAACACATGGACATCAACTTGCATATAACAAACATACTGTACCCTGTTTGTGTTACCCCTGGAGTAGTGTCCTCCAAATAAATACAGGACTCCATCAACACACACTCCACAGCTGCCGGACATGGATGTCTGCAGGTTACCTCCGGCCACATGCTTGGCCCTGTGCAATTAATTTAAGAGAAATGCTTCTTGGTATGAAAACGTAAAATGTGCAGACGACAATATGAACATGTAAATTTAGCTGCAATTACCATACTCCAGATTCCATGTTGTACATCCAGATCTCATTTCTTGGCAGGTACAAATCGAAGAATCCATGGTTTTGCGCATTCTTGCACAGAGGGGGAGGTAAGATTTTAATAACCAACATGGGGAATAGTTTATTTAACAATGTAACATTTTGCATCCATACCTTATAGCCACCCCACACATACATGATGTTTCGGTCCACCACTGCTATATGTCCACTGCGCTCAGCTGGTGAATCCAGCTCAAAATCGGTTACAGATACTAAGACCTGCTCATCATCTTCCTCATCCTCATCCTCCATCCAGGCAAAACGTCTGTCATCCTCATCTCTGTCTGAGTCATTGTCATTCTCTCCTGCTGGCTGATCCCCAACGTCTTCTTCCTCCATCTCCGCCATTCTCTCTGCCATGTCAGTCTCTGCTGGCTCCTGTCAGGACGACGAAGGAGAAGCCATGTAGCGGCTAGGTTAGCTACTGCTACTGGGATTACTGTGCAAGAATCTGAAAACGTCATGTTATGGAGAGGACACCGTGACATGCACACGCTCTTTGTGTTCGTGTTTAAGTTGCTCAAGAACCAAACCTTCACGTTTTCCCAGCTTGTCGGGAACCTTTCAGACAATTCAGGGCAATGAACCAGAAAACGTTAGTATAGCAGCCACTCTGGTTACTCTTGATCTACTTTGATAGAATAACTAAGCAGCTTACAAAACCAAGGTTAGCTGTTAATTTAGTCTTTATATGCAAAGACAACTCACTGGCTTACATTTGTTTCAACACACTAAAGTGCTTCACTGCTCATTATGCTAGCGACCGTCTACCTAACGTGTCCATTAGCTACAGAGCGTTTGTCAACTTAGAATTGCAAACAATTCGGCGTTTCTAGGTGTTTGGAAATGTCAAAACTCATTTTCATCACACTGACATTGAGTTAACTCACCTGTAAATGCAGCTTTGGGCAAACTGAATTCGCGCCCGTTGTTGTAATGTCTGCTCAGATGTTTGTTTTGCTGCAGATTTCAAAAGCCATGCGCCATTTAAATGAGGTCATCACTGGGGACATTCTGGGGGCACGACCGGAAGTTGGCATGTTACACCCGCCATCTTGGTACGGTCGGGCGTATTAGACCCTTATTTTAAAAGCTTATTTTTATTTTCCGAGTTGATTATTATTATATTATTATTATTATTATTTTGTTATTAGAGGGGCGCACGGCGGTCACATTAAAAGTATGGGATGACTACCAATTATTTTCCAGCAACATGTCAAAACACAAAATAAAAGCTTTATTATTCAGAAGAGACCAAACAGAAAGATACATACAAAATAAAACACAATTTCTAGTCTAGTTTTGACAGAGTATCATACACAGATTATGTACAAAATTCCTGTACTCCTCCTGTAAAGTTGCAATTTTTTTAGAGGCCTTGAAGTTTGCTGTGAAATTGTAGGAATAAAACATATTAGTATAATCTATAATGATGTTGAATGAGCTGAAAAAATGAAAATGTATTCTACCTGTCCTCGACGGTCTTGTTGGATGGGTAGTACACCTTGAATGTGAAGCCACTTCTTGGGAATGAGCCCTATCATAACAATCACAAAATGAAGTATATTAGTGATTAAAAACACAAGGTTATATTACGAGCTGCAACCCTGGGCAGCTGGACAAATATCCCTTAGTTAAAGCTTGTTCTTTTCATACCGGGTTGACACAGAGGCAGTCTGTGTTGGTGATGCTGAATGGGTCATATTTGTCTGCAAAGACAATGACGTCTGGGACTGGATAGACACGCAGGGAGTAGTCATAAGCCCAGAACACAGGACTGACATATAATGGCAGTGGAGTCAAGTGACCCTGAGACAGAATGGTCTTTACAAACTGTGGACAGGAGGAAAACAAAGATAAGAAATCAAATCAACTTCTGAATTTGTGAAGTGTCAAAAAATTAGACTGGTCTTTTTGTCACTTACAGATTGAGAGTCATCAGTATCATTACAAAAAAAGCTCATTGCTAAGGAGCCTACGCAAAGATTACTAGAACTTAATATATTATATACAAATGTAAAAATATTATGTGATATAGACAGGTTTGGTAGCTGATATTTACATGATTTGGAACGTCGAGATTGTTGTTAGGCAGCCGCACACAGTTTCTGCACATCTTGTTGACAAGATCTTCCCGGATAATCACAATCTCTTGGCTGCAGTATTGTATCCTGGCAGGAAAATTATGCCATTACAGGGAAGGTCAGTTTTACAGTAGTTTATGTATCAAGTCCATTTACAATTTCCTTTAACCCTTCCATATTAAATGTGTTAACTTTACTTGCTGTATGGTTACGATCAAACTACAAAATCCACATAGTGGTTTTACCTGCATGGGTTTGTTGTGAAGATAGAAAATGGCACCCTCTGTCTGAACTCTTCTGTGATGTGATCTGCCAACGGCGGCCTGAGGGAAACACATTTATTCCCATTTGCACGCTAAACAAAACTCTTCCATTTATGTACATACAGACATGTCTCAACAGTTACCTTGGCAGGATAGTGCCTGGACCAGGATCTTCAGGACCAGGAACAAACACAAAGCGACTGCTGCAGGTTTGGGATAAACACATTTAAACCGAAACTCTAACGATAAAGCACAAATAAGAGCAAAGCAACAACTCTGCGATCGTACCTGCTGTGAATACTGGGATATGCACATATAGCATCTGCAAGTGCTTTCAATGACTCTAAGAGGGAAACAGTAAATATATGTATATTTAGGTCATTTTTAAAGTAATTACAGGAACTTGCAGACATGCAGTTTTTAATGAGAACTGAAAGTCACCTTTTAGTGATTTGATTTGTGTTTTCCCATACGGGGCTGAAGAAAAGTTTCCACACAAAATGAAACAGGTGGGAGGCATTGCTGCATAGCCTGTAAGAAAGAGACTAGGGCTTCATTTTGTAAAAGTGCATTTAGCAAACACAATAAAACAAAGGTTATGTATTTCACTTAAGCATTACCAGACCTGAGAACATGATGTTGAGCTTTTCCATCACTTCGACACTGTCGAGCCACACATCAGAGACTATTACAAACATTGCATCCTCGTTCTCTTGTTCCAGCTGCTTCAGTTTTGCAGAAGCCTTCACTGAAGTATTAGAAGGACCGCCAAAGAAATTCACATTGCCATAGTATGCCCTGGACATGAAGCAAGGATTACACACAACATATACAGGCTACACCTGGTCACAGAACTTTCACTTCTTCCCAATAACAAGCTAAAACAACTTCACTAATGTAGTTTACATATTGTGAAAACCTACAGAATGGAGCTTTATTTCCCAATTACTTGACATATAATATTTTGCTACACCAGTAGGACACGGCTTTACGTTACAATAAACATTTTTTGTAACGCACTGACCTTGTTGCTGATGAAGGTTCTGTTGGTGGGAACCCAAAGCCGTTGACATGGAAAACTGAATCCTCATACCAACCTGGATGACAGAGGGATTTACTTGATGATTTTCCAATGCAAGTATAATATTTTAGGGTAATTTTCTTTATGATAGTAAAGTAACAGTTACTCATACCCTCTGCCAGTACAAAGCAAGATTCTGTGTACAGGCCATTATGAAACTGGTGGGAACATGGTTAAGGAGTACATTCATGTTAGAATCCACAGTTTATTCCAGCATATAAAGTTGATTTTGAAAGGCACCAGTGCACAGATTAAAAGGATATTGCTTTAGACATGTCCAACTGTACTGTTCCACTTGGGTCCTCCAAGTAAAATTTCCCCTTAAAAAGCAAAATCTTTGTCAAAAAATACAAGAGATGAAACAAGAATGGATGTTTCCTTTTTAAAAATTAATAAAAATAACTATTACCTCTTTCAGTTGTGTGACCATCCCCAGTACAATCACCTCTCCCAGTTTAGCTGTGCTGCCAAGCAGTGCTTCAATTGTCTTCAGCTGAAAAATGCAAATCACAATAAAACCTTCTGCAAAGTCAAATCAGTTAAATATTAAATGTTTCCAGGAGCTGACTAATGTCTAATATTGTTTATGATGTCCAGGATTTCATACTTGAAACTTGTTTTGACCCTCTTCAACAGCTGCTCCTATTGCAGGTGGGGTGAAGAGCTCATGACGATGTGTACGCTACAAAAAAAGGAAAGAAAGGGAAACCACATTATACACACACACCAAACAGAACCAAATGGGTAAGTTGCAGAATTTGAAGGTTTAATACTAATCAGAGCTCACTGACCTGTTGTAAAATTGTGTAGCGCTCTCTGAACAGTTCCGCTTTGTCTTTGGCAAAACCACACAGACTGGGGGCTGGATGGTTGGTCATGCTGATACTAAATTAGAAAGCAAGCACACAAGGTCTGAAATAAATTTAAACATACAGTTGACCACCAGCACTAAAAGCATGGAAATTCTGAGACTGAAAATATTTTAATGAAATGTTTTAGGTTCATCTGCAACAAAAGAGAAAAAAAAACAAAACAGTTTTTTACTCACGGTACAAATTTCTTACGCTCCACACTGTAAATGTATCTGGGTACATCAAAGGCTCCAATTATGTTAAAAACATTATCGCTGTAAGAGAGTTAAAGAGCTGAAATGAGAAAAGGTTTCTCTGTACAATAAAGTAGACTCCACAACTGCAACTCATCCTGAGGCTGGAATGAGTAACCAACATCTGACATTTAAGTACATGTCCTCTTACCTACAACTTGTGAAGTTGTTTTTTTAAACTCATATTTTACTACATCTATTAACCCATCGGTACAATAATTATTAGGCTGCAATAACATGACTGTACACAATAATATATACACAAAAACAAATGCAATGATCACTGTTCATACAGGATATCAATAATTTAAACTTGCTACCACACTTACATGGTCTCATCACAAGACTGGGTGCAGTCCTGCACAGCACTTTCCACCACAGACAGTTCTATCATACTAGAGGACACTGTTGAAAAAGCACATTAGGGTGACAACATGAAAACATGTCGGCCAAACATTGCGATCTGTAGAGACTGATCTTTGTTCTTACATGGCTGCTTCTCCACCGCATCCAGAACCCGTTCAATAACATCATCCAGATCAGAGGGACTGACAGACTCCAGCACCTCCACAAGGTGCCTGCTGGCTTCCCTGGTGCACAAAACAAGAAGAAAGGAGAAAATCCTCTGTATGTTGCTTTTACTCCACTACAACATAGAGGGAAGTACCAAATTAGAAATACTGTACTTCATTACTTCTATTCTAGTTACTAGGTACTTTATGATGATGCTAATTCTTAATACAAATAGACAGTAGAGAGTTTCAAACATGCCGCTGCCCTTATTGACAGACCAGCGCTCAGCTATAAACTAAGCTACAACACTTTCAATGTGTTTCTGTCATTAAGATACGTACGGCCGCAGTATCAGTCCCCGCATCTGGAAGCCGGCGGACACCTTAGTCTTAATTTTGCGAGAAACATCCATAGTTGTTTGTGTCGCTGTCCAACTCAAGCTTTGGCGCTAAATGTCCGTTTCCGCCCCTGTTGCGTCACTTCCGCTGAGGATTTGCGTCCTCCTTCCACAAAAATAAAGGCACAACATAAAGAGGCAAACTTTATTTATATATATATATATATATATATATATATATGTATGTGTGTGTCATAAGCATCGCCTTTATGTTTATATATTTGTGTAATTTATTCCCTACATGTTTAGTTGAGACAACTAACAAACAAATCCTCAGTGCACAGAAGCAATGGTTCAATACAACTGTTCCAAAGCTTTAATTAGACAACTGCTTTAGCTTTAAGCTCATAGTTGGGCTGCATTATAACAATAAGATCATTGTAATTACACATTTCTGAACATTCATAGTCTTACATGAGTAACAACTAATAAAGCTCAATGTTCAATTTTCAATACACTATTGCTCAAAAACCTAAAAATGGCCGTTTGCACACGCTGTCCAATTGTTCATTTAATTTAATCTATTTAATGCGTTACAGATTTATTCACTAACAATCATTCGTCAAACGTTTTATTTTGAAAAAAACGGAAATGCTCATTTTTGACGCAACATTCACGGCATAAAAACTCATACTTTCACGGAAACGAGGCTTTTATGGCTGTTTTTAGGCGGCATTAAGAAAACGGTTTGGTTTTTACAACATGACTAAAACCGATAAAACGTAAAGTGTGTCGTATTATGTGAGTATATTTGTGTGTGTGTGTGTGTGTGTATATCCGTGCGTGTTTTGTAAACAGCTGTGGACGCTGCTGTCATTCCCGTCCTCGCTACAAATACAACAAATGCACAAATACTACATCACAACTAACCGTGTTTGAAGAACAACGTTCGTTTTTACACAGACTGTGGCGTTTGGGCCTCATAGCTGCGTCTTCCCTCTCTATTTATAGCATCCAGACATGGAAGCCGACGTTGAGAGGCGCTGCTCGGAGCTGGTGGCCAGAGAGAGGAGCGGACACTCGGCCGTGGTGGAGGGGAACCTGCTGTACGTGTGGGGGGGTTACATGGTGAGCAAACAACCGCTCGTGTGCCCAGATCCAATTCATTTCATGTGCTTTTAAACAATTTGCTTTACATTTCTAATTTCAAAAAGCCACAAAAACACGATATTGATGAAAAGTGATCCGTCTCAACAGGCGAGTAAGAAAATATCGACACACAATATTATGATATTACACTGTATCCAATCAAAGAAACGGTGTTAGTAGTAGTAACAGTAGTGCAGTGCTGCTATAATGCTGTAATAGTTGACGTGCACATATTGGTTCGTTGTGCATTGTGGTTATCAGCCTTGCTTTGCGGCATCAGTGTATGTGGCGACATTGGTTTGTATCTGTTGTGACAGCCCCAGGTGTCAGTAGGCCACTGACAGAAAGCAGGTTCTTCTTGGGTAATCAGTGAACTGATTGTTGCACTCACATTAAAAATGGTTTTAATTATTGTTTTCTACAGTCAGTTGCTGATGACGAAGTTTTTCTACCCAATGATGAAATCTGGGTGTATGACTTAGAACGTGGTGTCTGGTAAGATTACTACATGGATTGTAACAACACTGGTTTCATAATAGATAATAATATTAACGCATCAACAACATTTTCCCTGTGTTGACTGTCATTTTAAATTGTTATCATACTGTGATGTACTGAGAAGTGTTCATCTGGAGCCTTGTGCTGTCTTGTTTGTTGTGTAGTGTCCCATGACCTAAATTAACGCCAGTAGCTTCTTCGCACTCTTCTTTTGTTTTGAAGGAAAGTTTTTCACATGACAGGCGAAGTCCCCCCCTCTATGTCAGGGACCTGCAGCTGCTACCTGAATGAACATATGTACATGTTTGGAGGGTGTGATGACAATGGACAGACCAATCAGGCAAGTCACATAACGGATGCATGCAGTTCATGTGGGAAACTATGTGGAATATTACTATACTATAAACTATATGTAACTGTGGATATTTAACACTGGAGTTAAAATGGGTGTTGTTAGAACACTGATCCATAACAGAATTACCAGCAAATTGCTTCATGGGTTTTTTGCTACTGATAATTGTCAGACATTTGCACCAGATGCAAAAAGTTCAATGTTTTAAAATGTTTTGAATTTTAAAAAGGTTTCAGACCCAGTCGCTGATGCATCACCCGTCAAGAGATGTTCACTACTCACTGAAAACAGTTAACACATGGATGAATAGACACAATGCATCAGTGTGTACACACCGAAAGGTCGAAGCTTGGACTGAACAGAGCTGACATGAAAAAGTGATCAGTGTTTGACTTCACGCAGATCTATTGTGTCGACCTGACAGATGGTAAATACATGTGGAGGAAAATCATACATGAGGCTGGTTCTGCTCCCTCCCCAAGGGACAAACTATCCTGCTGGGTTCATAAAGGAAGGTAAGTTCTATGGACATGTGTGTTCTAAGGATTTGTGTGCTATAAAGTTGGGTTTAACAATGTTTTCAGGTTTTGGTTTATTTACAAATATCTCAGTCTTATTAATCTCAGTCTTCTCTTTTACCAGAGAACACGTACAAACAAAAGCACAACCTGTTGACCTCCTGCCTGTTATTAAATCCTATGATAGTATAGTAATAGAAATGAGAGTTTGGTCTCCATTATTGCTCCATTATGAAACAAACCACTGGTTTGAGACCAGTTGTGACCATCTTTGTGACATGCGTACTTTCTAGGATCATCTACTTTGGAGGATATGGTCATAAACAACTGACTGATATTGATCACAGAAACAGAAGTTTCATTGTGGATGAAGCATCATGGGTATGTTTTTTTTAATGATTACAATATAAAATATTTCCATAGCCCGTTTGGTTTTTTGAAGTGCTTGGGTCGTGTGTTCTTTTGTTGATTTTTCCTAGCATTTGCAGTACAGGCTTCTCTTCACACCGTGCAGAACACGAGTTTAATTGCATCTTTCGTTGTTTTTTCGTTGTTGCTTTTTAGGTGGGGGACGGCTTCTGGGGGTGGAACAATGAGGTTCATATGTTTGACCCCATTCGGGCGAGCTGGAGCGAACCACAAACACATGTAAGTCTGTTCATCGGTTGGATACGCTGCATACAGTTACTGGCACATATTGACGTTTCTACAAGGTATCAGCTTTTACAGTTACGGTTTCTGTGTGCAGGGCCGTGCTCCAGCTCCCAGGGCTGCCCACGCCAGTGCCACAGCTGGAGGAAGAGGATACATCTGTGGAGGCAGAGTCATGGTGAGAGCTCATCACTGGAAACTAAACATGGAAAGGAGCCAGCCATTTGTAACCTGTACATCTGTTTTAACATGCAGGAGACCAGGACCAGTGACGTTCACTGCCTGGACTTTGAATCTTGGACATGGTCAGAAATGTATGTTCTGTCATTAAGAAACTCCAACTTCTTCAATTTTAGAACCTTAGATTTGTATAAACCACACACCACATTATTACTGGTTGTATGTTTATTGTGTATTTGCCTCGTTTTTCTTTGACAGTATTATCTGAAATATGTTATGTAGAATCCCAGTGTCGTCCGTCCCAGTTGGCAGGTCGTGGCACACGCTTACAGCAGTCTCAGGCAGCTCCTTGTTCCTGTTTGGAGGGCTCAGCGTAGACTGCAAACCAATGAGTGAGCTAATGCACCCACTTACAACTAAGTTCTTCCATTCACTCGAAGGTGTTATGCTTTTAAACGTCTTCTTTTTCTTCCATACTGTCCATCAGGTGATGGGTGGTTGCTTGATGTTGAAACAAAGAAGTGGCGAGAAGTAGAGCATCCCTTTGAGAATAAGCCAAGGTAGAAAATAATGGCACATTGTTTAATGAGCTCATAGCTCAGTCTTTGTTCACTTATTGAAAGGGTCTTTCTGTGTCCCCCTTGCTGAAGGTTGTGGCACACGGCGTGTCCAGGAAAAGACTCTGATGTCATTGTGTTCGGTGGAAGCTGTGACTACATTCTCCTTGTTGACACCGTGTGTATCACAGGACGAAACATAATTTACATGAACAGAAATATCATATAGTATAAGTCTGAACTCAGATGTTTAACACAAACTTTATGCAGGTTAAAAATATATATATATTCAACAATGACAGCAGCATTTTTATGGGCATAATTACATAAAATATATTTAGTGATAAAGGTGCCCAACAGTTTTGCAGTACTACAAAAACGATCTAACCCAAAATGGACCTTTACACACTTTGTATTTTTCTTTTCAGGGTCACTGCAATGATGCGCTTGTTTTCCAGATGCAGCCATATCCTCTAATGAGGTACAAATCACTGTCTTTTATCAAGTGAATAAATATAGAAAGACTATGCATAACTGAACTAACTAACAACATTTTACCTTTCAAGTCGTGACTTGTCAAATGCAAGTGAAACATATATACATTATATTTATATATACATTATAATTGCTAATTTACATTTACAGTGGATGTCACTCAGTCAAAACCGAGTCTTTTTTTAAGTTGCTTGTTTCCCCTGAGCTAAAATACAAACATTTGCTCTTTTCAGGACGTGCTAAATTTACTTTAATCATACATTCTGTTTTCCTAAAATAGAAATGATGGATGTTTTTATTTATTCTTTTGGCAGGATTTGTGAGGACTACATTGCTAAAAATGTGAGAAACTGTGAGATGCTCAGAAATCAGCTTCCTCTCCTGCCTACTAAAGTTCTCACGGCGGTACAGACCAGGATGTCTTTCTACAGGCCTTCAAAGAAACAGAACTATTAGGGTTTGAAGAATGTCTTAAAATAACAAGTGAATTTTTATTTATGCTTATTTGCTTCAGTGTGAACGTGTGAGTCACACTGTGCAGTAGCATTTGTATTTTTGAATACCTTCTCCATAATATTTTATGGTGCTACATTTTATTGTTGTACTCTCTGTGATGTGGGTTCTTAGTATTAGTTAGTAAATATTTTTCTTAAGTGGAATGAGAGTGTACAGTAGTAGGGGAAAGATTAAACACTGACACATTTTCGTAAAATCTGTGTTTTATGTGCAATATAAAAGACAAATACTGTTTCTTGGTGACAATTGCAGTTTGTTGACATGAACGTAATGGATACATGTACACAGCTACTCTCTTCCGCCACTAAGTGGCACCGAGATGTAATGACTGACTGTGGCAGAAAGCTGTCATCAGCAGAAACGTAGCTGGGTCAAACAGCCCGACTGAAAGTCTGCTTGTTGCCACACATTCCTTCTTCGTAAGGGTGGAGAAGTGCAGGAACTGAGGTCAGGAAGTAAACCTTAGATAAACACATCCCAAATCAAACCTTTGCCACAAACCAAAGTCCATGCAGTGAACACTTTGTACAAACCTGCTGCTGGAAAATAGATAGTTCTGTGTAGCGTAGCCTGAAACCCTTAAGAATGTACATTTACATAGCGTGAAATGGTTAACTTGATTTGAATTGAATCCAGGAACATTGCATCAATGCAGTAAAATAGCCTCCGCATGGAATTTGTCAAACAAAGCCCTGCTTTTTCCTTTTTTCAACATTTCCTCTGCAAAGTGATTCCTCCCACAACTGTGGCTGAAAAGGTGAAGGGTCAACTGAACTCTTTCTCTATAGTGTCCATCAGCTCCTCTTCTGATCCATCGTACAGGATCACGGGCATAGTGAGAGAAGAGCTGTGGCTGCAGCTGCCAAAAGACAAGGTGGAAGGTTAGAAAGGCGTCAGCAACAAGATAATAAACCAGTGACATAAGAGAAAATATGTGTGACTCTGTTGCAGATGTATAACGATTGTTCAAAACAACCAGCGGTGACACCACAGTGAATCAGGGTGGAGTGGAGAAGGGACTAGTGCCTATAAATAGTTTTTGGTTTAGTTTCCGTTTTCACACTCACCTCAAGCAAAGTAGCAACAGATGCTGTTTTCTGCTGAGCTTGCAGTTCTCTAGCTAAACTGATCCGCACTGAGAACAGTGGGTTGGTATTCTGATCCCCTTGAGTTAAAATTGATCGGCCTGCTCTGCTTGTACTACTCCATTCACCTGGGAAATCAATTATTTATCAGCGTTGTCTACTTACGATTGTTTGTCTGATGTGGGCACAGCTTCCAGCAAAGTCCCCGTCAGCCTGAGTCCCTGTGTGGAGGACTGACAACAGCCAGAAAGGACAGAAATCATATGATGTGTTTCGTTTCTGCTGGCGCATAATTATTCCAAAACCCCCCTGTACTACACAGTTAAAGCGGATATTATACCATCCAGGAATAAAAAGTAAAACGTCCTTACATCGCTCAGACTGGGACACTCAGTGGTGTGTTTTTTAAAGTGTGTGAAAGCACCATCGCTCCTATTGTTTACGTCTCTGGATCCGCCGCGTGAGCCACGTGGCCCCTCGGCTCGCTCGGACGCGTCCTCTGCGTCCTGCCTGAAATGACACAGCCCGTATGTCCTAGACTTCATCTTCCTGAGAGAAGGGTTCCCTGCTCGCTTCTCTACGTCCGCAACTGCGTCCGCGTCTCCCTCATCGTCCTCCGCCGAAAAGTCAGAGTCGCGCCCGTCGCTGTGGCATCCCGGCGGTTGCGCACGGTTGCGCTCGTTACGCAAAACGGCGTGGATCTTCAGAGGCTTACGTGGGCGGCTGGCCGCTTTGGACGAAGTGACACTGGAAGCTGTTTTGGCCGCGTTCACCTCGCTGACACACGCAGGTGCGACTTTCTTCCCTCTGCTCGTACCGCTGCCCATGCCCGCGTCTCCAAGTTCTCCTTCGGGCAAAGCAAGAGATTCCAGTTGAATATTAACCAACACAGACTTGATCCATAGCAGAGTTTAAGGTCGGCTCAAACCAGCAGGGCGCTTCTTTGGCCAGCTCTAAAGGCCAATGCTCCTAAAAATAATGAGCTCCTGTTGTGAAGACGCACCAGAAATATCAGTGGATTGGCCACCTTTTACAGAGCGGACTGTAGCCATGAAGATGAGAAGCAGAGTATCCGTTACATAACACCACTTTGGCTCAGGACCCCGTGGAAAAAACTCCGCCTTTTTATAGGGGGAAACACACACACACACACACACACACACCCTTTATGTTTCCATTTATTTCTACTGGGGGAAACAAATCCAGTTCTTCTTCTTTGCGCTCACTGAGTTGCACCAACAATGACTTTAATTCTGAGGAATCGCAAACGAGTGATGATAAATGCACATTTATTGGCTGTAGAAACAACCTGTAAATGAAGTCGTGCCGGGATAGAAGAGTGAAAAAGGCCAATTTGCTTGGTTTAACACAACCAGCTTATTGCCGTGTCTGTGTGCAGCTAATAGGCTTTATTGAAACAAACAAATTCAAGAGTGAATGAGCTCCTGTCTGTCCACCAGGTCTGGGAGGCCCCCAGTTCAGCGGCCCCTCTGGTGACTGATTAGGACACAGGCACTGAGCCACAAGAAAAAGGGGCATTCCTTTCCAACAGCTTAGGCTTCCCAGAGATTCTTCAATAAGCTCTTGTTTGGTTCACTTGTACATACAAAAGACACAGCGGGGGCATCTTCCTGCCAGAAAGAGTCCACCCACGTAAAGAAGCTATTTGCTATCGTTCGTCGAGCGACTATTTTGCCATCTTTCCTTCCTTGTGTGCACTCATGCTTTTACGTGTGTGAGCGCCAGACAGCTGTGCAACCTGTTCCCTCTGGAAGATGACCAAGTCAAAGACACCTGCTGCTTCAGCAACTGGAACAAAGCGGAACAAAGCGTCAGCCTGGAATTCCCAGATGTCTCACGATGGAAATGTCTGCTTTACTTTAGAGCAACATGTTGGACAGTGAAACGGTTCCTGACATGAAAATGTGTAAGAAACATTTTAAGCTGTATTTGAGTTTCATGAAAGTTCTCATCAAATTACCAAACATCTTCAATTCAGTGATTTTCTCAAAAGAAATCAAAATTAAATATAGGAAAATGCTTTGGAGCGAAACTGGAACAGATTCCCGATTGTGCCCATGTGATGAATACCAATTCAATTGGCTCTAAAGTTACATCGTCAAGACAAAAGTACACCAACGTGTTGGCTGTACAGCCCTGCTTCTCGTGGCGTTGCTCCCTGCCTAAACCACTGGTTCATTAAAAAATCAAGAGACCACATCTGGAGGAAAACTCAACAGCTTCCAGACAAGGGGAGGATCTGCTACATGACGGCGGCCACAGCCCAGCTCGCTGCATAGCTGTGGTTTTTCTGACTTCCCTCGGCTTCAGGAATAATCCTCAGTCTTGGATGGAGACTTGAAAGTCTGAAAGAAGTTCTGTCTTTCTGACACGACGTCTTCATCATTTCCTACACAAATACACAAATCAAAAGGACTCTGGCTCTTACTGTTCTTGTGCTGCCTTTGTTTCCTCCCAACAGCAGTGAAGCACGTGTGAGATTATTTTCTAATTATCACACAGCTGTTCCAGTTGAAAGGTAACAAGTACAGCTATTGTTATGTTTGAACCCCCCCTAAAAAAAGAAGAATGTCTGCCATATGTCTGGCAAAACGAAGTCTCTTAAGAGTCTTTAATAACGGGTGAGCATTCCAGTAAAGCTGCCTGGGCCTCTTAGTAGTAACTAACATTCGCATACATACCTCAGAAGAGCAGACGCCTTCCAGTCAGAGGAACAGACGTGATCAACTGACCAGATGAACAGAGCACAGACGGAGAGATATTGTAACGGTGACACCGAGACATGAGGTTGTCAAGACAACGGTCAGCGCAGCCAAAGCGAGTTCAGCCGTAGTGCAAACGCGGGAGCAGCCCTGTTTATCTTAGAGCGATCCCTCTTAATTAAAACAATCTGAAATGAAACAATTAAAGCTTCTGCTGTTGTGTTGACGACCCACAAATAAACTTCTGAACTTCTGGAACTTCTTTTCATCATCAAGGCATTAATAGTGCCATGAATCCTGTATATTCCCATTCACAGCCTGCTGTAGGAGGTCAGGAGGTGCTTCCACATGGCTGAGTCCATGGTATACGTCCAGCAGCGTTTGGGTTTGTGACCAGCAGATGGCGCCAGTGTTCAAGAAATCCATGGACCTTAAAAGTGGTAGAATTGTTATTTTATCAGTAACATGAGAAACGACAGTGTGGTGTTTTTCTGCTTTAGTACCGTCAAATAATAGTGTGAATGCACAGTGTGTACTAGCAACGGTGTCTTTCAGTGACAATGATAAAATGAAGCTCCCCGTGTTCCTGCATTTTCCCAGGCCTCCGTGTTTGCCGTAACCCTGAACTGGAAGCTCTCCTCAGCCCGGTCTGTGGTCACTGCTGCTCTGGCCCGTTGTTCTGTCAAAAGGCCATGTAATCAACAGAAAACAATTACAGCCTCTCTCCGGCGCTCAAAGCGCTCAATACCAGCATCTGCTCACTTCCTAATTACCTACTAGGTGGAGAGAAACTCACGGCAATCAATCCTTGCATTAAACCTGGCTTGTTTGTCAGCATCCTAATGTGTCAGATTGGAAGTGCCAGGCCTGTTCACTTCAATTTGATTTGATTTACTCCTCCTCTACCTACGCGCGTTGTTTTGCGGGTCGGGTTCACTTCTTCGTCGCCTCAAGCTGCAGCAGCACCGGCCTCTTCCTGCATCCTCAGCATGCATTTTTAAACACTCCTCTTTTGTTTTGTGAACTTATTCCTTGCTTTTTGCTTTTTGCTTTAGCTTTTCGAGATCCCTCCTCCTGCAGACAGCGTGTCACGTTGCTTAGAGCAGGTTGCTGTGGTTCACTCCCCTCAGTCAAATCCTGGCTCCAGCATTCAAGAGCTGGAGGACACCTTGTTTCTCAGAAAACGCTCGTGTTCTTTACTGGTGTTGTACGCTGGACTGGGAAAAGTCTAAATGACGCCATAAACCACCAACCAACCATGTCACAGTGACTATGGCGCCATGCTACTCCGCTACTCAGATCACCACTGTGCCTACACAGCCGTGCAGAGCTGCCAGCATGCAGAAGACTTTCATATACTACTAACACGCTGCATCCACAGCCGCTGAACCGCACCTCAAACGCCTCTTGTCAGTGATTTCCTGTTTTTTCCCCTTCTCCTCTCTGTCAGAACAACACAGAGAATGTGAAACGTGATGAGATTTCTTTCCCTTGGTATTTCTGTTCCACCATTTTGAAAGTAGTGGAAAAGTCCAGGAGAACAAACAACCCCAGTCGGATGCTGTCCATACTGCTGACAGACCACAGATGGCACCGAATGGCTTCTAGCTGCACATAAACCCTTCCTCCAGTATTTAAGTGGCGAGGTCCTGAGGGCGAACAGCTACAACGCGCCATCCAGGAGCCCAGACTTCTCTAAAGTCCTTTAAGATGTGCTTGGATTATACTGACGTTAAATATTTCGGAGAAAATCTGCAGCAGCTTTCTCTAAAGCGCTTGAAATAACATGGTGGGTTGCAGATACTCTCACCAAAACCATCACGCTTGAAATACAGTAACAGAGCTCGGTGTTTACTGTGTGTGTGGATGCCTGTACCTGGCCTCGAGGAAGCCCAGCAGACATGGATAAGTATCCTGGGCCGGGCATGTGCAGACGCCCCCTCCTCTCCATGTTACATAATAGCTCTGTTGATGGCTGGCATCATTATCGACCCTGTCTACGCCAGTCTAAAAATATGCTTCAGGACTCCAGTATGTGGCATTTATGTAACTGGGGAGAACGGGAAGGGTTTGGATCACAAGCTGTTTCTATGACAGTCCAGAACCAATGTGACAGAGAGAGGGCAGGTGCGGAGGAAGGATCCAGACTGGAGTAAAAAGCGAGTCTGAGGGAGACGTGTGTGTGTGTGTGTGTGTGTGTGTGTGTGTGAGGTGAGAGCGAGACGGATGGAGCCCTGACTGTGGAGGAGGAGGAGGTATCTCAGCTCTATTATCATGCACATTTTAGATATCCCTGCAAGGACCACCTTGCAGAAAAGACAATTCTTCCAATTTTCTGCCAGCGCAACATTACGATACACAAACATCTTCTTCTTCTGCAGTTTTAATTCCACAACCCTTAAAGGTATTATTCCAGTAATGTACACTGCAAACTAACAACGTGCTCCACTGAAATGAAAGTGGAATCAAATTAAATGTTAACTCCTGAGTAAAGTTGCACAAATTAAATGCAGATTCTTGAATATCAGAGGAGAATGAAACACTTACGTTGAACTAAATGTCTGTTTTTAAAGTAATTGCTGATTGTCTACTGTATCACATATACCCTGATGCAGTGAGGATGCTGCCCTTTCGTCTTCCCTTTATCGTCTTATTACAGAGGTAGCTTGTGTATGTTTAAGCATTTACAGGGTTCTTTCTTTGAAATGATGAAGCAGGAAACATCAATAAGTCAGTGTTTCCAGCGAACTCATGAATATAGAAACCGTGGCCGGTTCATCAGAGAGATCATCTGTTGGGTAGAAACACTGCATGGCGCCGGCTTACTACTCCTAAATATTCAGTCTTATTGGGATCTAAGCTTGCACGACCCCGTTGGTTACCTCAGTGAGAGAACACCATTTGGCCTCAAGAGGTCTTTTCTCTGGGAAGAATAAAAAAGCAGCCTCAGCATAGTTTTGTGACACCGTTAACCCCGCACATAAACCTTTACTGTCAGGTTGCAGGATCAGGAAGCATTGGAGTAACGCTGTGCTCTGTTCTCCCGCTTCCCGCGTCTCGTGCAGGCCAGACCCAGCAGAGGGAATCGACTCAAGTGTGATTAGAGCAGCGTTATTGGTTAACATTAACATGCCGTTAGCGTCAATAGCGGGACGGTGCTGTCATTTGCACCATCCATAAGCCCTGGTGATTTTTCCTCCTACGTCCACATATCGAGCTGGCAACGACGCTGTGCTGTCAAAATTAATACTTCTTTATACAGACATCCAGCACATCACAGCGCTCGGTGCAGGCTGTAAAAAGAGCTGTGTGGGGTAATGAGCTCTTGATTTACCTCCTAATCGATCTCTGCATCAGCTGCCAGGAAGACTCCAGTGCTGTTTGTGGTAATGGACTTTAACATAGTTACCTACTGTGTCTGAGCAGTAAGTAACAGCTGTCAAACAAATGCAGGAGTTGCAGTGAGGTGGACGCATAGAATAGCATCAGTAAGACCCACAGCTGGAGCCGATTGTTTTATTTGATTAATGTATGTGTAAATTAGATAAAAACAAATGTTACACGTAACAGTTTGGGACACGTACAGTAATACCCGTTAAATTATCAGCATTAGGTCTTGATGGCAGCTCTGCCGCGTCCTGATCTGAGGTAGCGATGCCGCGCTGAACTCCAAACCGCGGCTGCGGCGAGCTGCCGAGGCAGAAGGCCGCGCTCGGCGTGGAACACACTTACCCATTCTTGACAAATTACACCTGGTAAGCAAGTCTAAAACACATTACCTCAGTGTTTGTGAGATTTATGAGCACGTCTGCATCAACATCTAATTTACTTGGATCTGGCAGACATGGCAGAAATTCAGTGATGGAAAAAAAAGACTTCCTGGCCTTTTTTATTTTTTGTGAAGACGTTTGCACTTCCTCTGTCATTCAGAAGAGGCTGTGAAAGGGAACAACCACAGACTCATCCTCTGACTTACGGCGGTTTCTGCTGACGGGATGTAGACGAGGGACTTGCAACTATCTCATTTACTTGTCTGGAAATCAGGAGGGAAACGTGTCTCATATCATCTCTCTCTGTGTTAGAAATCAGCTAACGCTCAGTCTGAACAGGGTGCGAGGCGTTACCCTCATGAACCGATTAGTTCTCAGGTTGTCTTGCACAGAGCTCATACACTGCTGTTGTTCTGCTTGTGTTATCAGAGCTCAGTGGACTGGGCTGAATAATTCAATGCTCCCAGCAGTCTTTGCACCGACCTAGTTTACAGCTGGAGTTTACAGGTTGGGCAGGGGGCCGGAGACTCGACCAGCCCTGGTCAGGAAACCAAAATAAACCCTCAGTATATAAGGTCGACCTCTGAAAGGTTTAAGAATTTAGTTCCAGCGTGTAATTAGGTTGAACTAAATGTGCGTGTGTCCAGTGTGTCCTCCTCTATCAGCGCTGATCTATAAATAACAGCCACAGCAAGTCAAACAGGTTGCAGGGTTTAACTTTGAGCCCCATCCAGAGGCACAGCGTTAGTTCAACCACCTGCCAGTCCGACAGAGCAGCAGTGTTACGCCTGTTAAACAGACCACCGGCATCCAAAAGCACAGCGCAGCGACAAGCCTGACGGTGCTCACAGCTCCGCTTTGACCTGCCAAGCCCGCTGAGCTCAGATGAGCTTAAAAAGCAGCGTGAAACGCAGGTTGTCGACACTCATCTGAGAGTGGGAGTCTGCTCGCCACAAGCTGCGGATCCAGGAGTTGTTGAGAGATGACAGCACAGATCTGTCACGCGGGAACGCCAGGTTTTTGGAATTGTAAATGGACACATTACACGTTTCCCTCAGAGGAATGAGTGAAATCCGTGCATTTAAATTTGTAAAAATAGGCAGAGTTTCTGCATGTTTTCCTTTCTATTGCCCCCGAGTCAAACCTAGTTGGAACAGCAGATGCCAAGCGCCAGAGTAAAGAGTTAATGAAATTTCCCCTTGAGGGAGAGAGAATGATGAAAAATCTAGCAAAGAAAAATTGAATTGGGCAGCTTCGGGTTCAGGTAAGCCAAGGTTAAGGAAATGCAACAAAGCAGAGCAGTGTTTTCATAGAAAATCAATACAGTGCTTCTCATTAATGTCCCCATGCTGCTGTGTGGAAGACAGGCCCGATTTCTCAACATGCAGAAAGCTCCGAAGGAAAGAACGATCAAACTAAGTGCAACCTGTGCTTCAGAAACATACTCAGACGGTGGAGACGCACGACGGTCAGCAGAGAAAAGATGTTCTTACTGTAAATGGACTGAAAACAAAACTTTGCAAATGGACTAAATATTTTTCATGTGGCCCAGTCAGTGAGGGCTTTAACTTCGTATTCCACAAACTCTGGAGTTTTCAGAGAGATTTAGATCTCATTACTTTCACCTCTCATGTTCATGGCGCATGTCCCACTTTTCCCCTGACCTCTGTTTGACCCCCCATTAGCAGCAGCTATCACAGAGCGGCATGGATATCAGAGCCGCGGGTCGGTATTCGAAGCACACCTCAGACGTGGCGTGGCCTTTCCTGCCAAGTCCCCGTTCATCCATTCTGGGCAAAAACGTCAGAATTATCCCCCCGTATGCCAAAAAAACTCTGCTAAAACACTTGCGAGGGTTTTATTTTCTGGAAGACTGATTGGAAGAGAGAAATTCGGGTGAAAAGCCTCACGCTAGACTTTAATTACATTTATCCTAAATGCATAACGCTGAGCTGGTGGTAGCAGAACCAGGTTCTAACAAGCTCAAGCTGACACACCTCATTCCTACTGTATGTGTTGCTTGAACATGTTGCCTTCTTGCTGTTTTAATTTCCATTTCGTACCAGACAACCACTGAAGTTCGATCCTCCATCCGTTTTCCCAAGCGCTTGACCTCGTGGTGGGGGTGTGAATATTAATATATGTAAAACACATTTTAATTTCTACTGTCACCACCTGTGTGCCTCTAGATTATTATTATAAAATATTCTGTGCCGCGTCGTAATCGTACATACACAGTTGAAACTACCAAGGGCATTTTTTCTCCTCAACCATGAAACATTATGAGAGATACTAATGATTCATATGCCATGTTCAGTGTGTTGATTTATATGTTGCCATTTCTTTCCCATTTTCCACTGCTCCCTGTTGAGATTTACTAATGCGATGCCAATAACTGCCACTTTGCTTTTGTCAAGGCAGATTATAAGAAACGAAACATCTCAGCCGCTAATAAACACGACTGAAGGTCAAACTACTCCCTGTGCAGGCATCCCACGACGAAAACCTACACGTCACCTTTCCAAGTAAACACACACACACAGGCTGGAGCTGCGGCTTGGTCCTCTCAGACGCTGACCTCTCTTTGCTGGTCAGAGCAGTCAGCCAGAAGAATGAAGTGAACGAGCCCCGGACACGAAAGGCCATCCCTGCTTGGCTTGTGATCGGCGCCGCCGGAGCTGACATCAGGTGTTATTACCATATAAATGAGATAAGGTCTTTGGTAATTGCTGGGAGGAATTAAAGCCAAATAGTCATGCGATGGAGACAGTTTGTCTGCATGTGGAGGGAAATTGTGATGCCTTACAGTAGAATGACCTGGGTTTCCTGGATTAGTGTATTTGTTAAGAACACTGTTTACAGCAAGTGTCTGTTGTAAGACATATATAAGAAACAACAGTTTCTGTACAACAGTTGTTTCTAAAACGTGGTAAACTGCTTCGCTTTGAGTGTCATCAAAGCCCTTAATGCTGCCTGATTACAAAACGATCACTGTTACATTGCTCATAGTAGCGGGGATCTTAATAAGCGTCGCTAATGACATCTGCAGCGAGGTGTGTGTCATCCTCCGATTCTTATGACTGTTGTGCCTTATTATCTTAAGGTTCGATGGTGCTGAGAGAGGGGCAATGGCATTTATTAGTTGACGGAATAGCCCACCTGGGATAAGAGCAGCCGTGACATTTCAGCAGCGGAGCGGAGCAATTACCCCAGGTGTCAGCAGCAATAGAGCAAGCTGGCCTTCTGTTGTAGTTCAACTCATCTGGCTTTGATTTCTACATAGATTTCTCTGGCTGGACATTTAGAGACGAAAAAAGCACCTGTCTTTGTTCAAGGGAAAAAAAAACTAATGTACAGTAGGTATTTAAAACTACAGGTTGATTCATTAGTCGTAGATGTGAACCACATGAATAAAGCAAAGTAACGATAAAACTAAGCAAAACAACAACTTATAAGTGAATATAAGCTAGTGTGGGCTAATTGAAGGTGTACGCCTACAGCATGAAACGCAGTTGGAGCCTGGTTCAACTTGACTGAGATTAAAAGCTGAACTTGCCAGATCCCATGGATGCTGTGCTCTCATCCCCTCCGTGTTTATTCAGACCAGAGCTGCAGCCAGTCACAGAACGGGTTCTGCCTTGTTGACGCTGTTATCAGATAAACACAGACAGAGAAACGGTCCCCGGAAAAAATGCTTCAAACTGAGCTGGTTTGAGAGGCTTTTAATAAGTTTTTTGTTATTATGGTTTTGGTTGTCACATTTTATATAATGCAGTAGTAAGAAATGTAGTATTGACATTTTTGATCTCCATAAAAGTGAACTAAAAATTTACCCGATGGTTCTTGGGTTGTTTTTCAAAGGCAAGTTAACACATTCATTAAGTTGTAAGAACAATAAATGGTCACAATCTGAATGATTTGGTCGTATACTTTAACCTTTTCTCCTTTAGAAGGCAGAAAAGTGCAGCCAAAGATTCCTGTGGTGTATCCTGACTTACCGTGGTTTAGTTTATGCCTCTGGACTAGTGAATACATTTAAACGTGAAAACACAGCGGAGGCCGACTGTGTTTCGTTGTCTCCCGATAAGAAGCAAGCTGAGAAATACTGAGGGGTTAAAAACCTGCTAAATAAATCACGACAAAATGAATGATTAGGTAACTTTTTAAATAATAGAGTTAAATCAGATTAATTAACGGGTTAGGCCATTATTTTGTGAGCTATGTCACCTTGAACATTAGATGCTGCCAGAACAACAGCATCAAATCAAAATGAATGACCTCGACTCTGCTGCAACCTTCTACCATCATGAAGCCAAGAATAAAAACATCCACTAATCATAGCGCTGCGTTTCATTTGGCCCCACATCTTAATGCCACTCTCCTCTCTCCATGAAGGTCACGGCAGCCTTTTAGTGCCGCGTGCTGTCCAGGACTATTTGTTGTGGCCCTTCCACTGTCTGTTGTCTGTCTGTGCGGGGTCTGATTGCACGCAGTGTTGCATCACGAGGTCCTGGCCATGGTTCGTGCTGCGTATTAGTCATGCGGTCGGTGTGCGTTTTTGAGTCTGTCATCTTGTCAGCTGTGTTAAGAATGATGCACAGAGGATGGTGGTCATGTTACAAAAAGCAAGCGAGAAAAAAAGACCAAATCTCTGTGTGACGACTTGACTGATTTGCTCCTGACAGAGTCCTCTCATTAATTTTTCACTTCTCGCCTGTAGTTATCATTACTAAGAAAACCGTCAGCCTCTCCTCCCTCATTCTGACAGAGTGGCTCACTTTCATCTCGACTACAAGAACAGGGAGAGATTGTTGTTGTTTACCACCTGCCCACCGTTCACTGAACCTCCACATTTAGCAAGCGATCCACTGATAGACATGTTAAGACACTTGCTAATTTAGTGTGTAATGATGTTTGTCTGCGAGTTGTTTTTAAAATGGTTTAGAATGTAACGGTAAAGGAAATTCTTGATGATGCTCTTGTTCTGTGTTCACTATGTGCTGTTTTCGTTCCTTCGGTCTTTAAAGCAAACAACTGAGCTTCAGAATGTCTTTTGTAAAAGCTATGTGAGCCTAACAAGCAGAAAATTACTTTCAGTCAGCTTTACTATTACTAACATGATTGTTTGCTACATGTTGCACAGATGTGACATGTGGAGGTTTGGAGACGCTGCTGGTCAGATGCCGTCGTCATCAGACAGAGCCAGCTTGCTCGTGCCAGCTGTGGCCAGTGTTTGTGCTGAGCTCATTAAGCAGCATCTGGCACCAAAAGAAGGCATCAAAGACTGTAACACCTGTAAAACCCGAGAACAAATACGTCTTAAATAAGCCTCAAATCCACTCACTGCCACTGATGTCTGTACGCTGAGCCCTGCTGATCGTTCGCAGCAGCTACTCTCTGGGCGTCATGCATATTCCAGCTGCTCGCCAAATGTCACCGAGCTATCCCCTAACAATAATGGAGCATGAAGTCTGCAGACAAGTGGGCACGGGCTGAGGCGAGCTAATGAATGCTGCTGCCTCGTCTTGATTAGTTTGGATGACAAATGTTTTGATAGACACGGCTCACTGGGGCTTCCACTTACATAGCGCTACTTTCTTCTCCACGCAGCGACTTTTACAGGAGGCAACATGTGGACCAGGAACATTAAGGTCTGATTGAACATAAGTAGCCTTTTCTAGGTATTTTAATCCTAAAGTACTGTAAAATGTAATTATACTAAAGCATTTTTTATTCTATTGTCCAATTTGCAAGGAACAAACATTAGACAAACACAAAACAGCTTTCAGTGTAAAGTAACGTTCAACTGGTGTTAAATCTACCTGAACAAAACATCAGTTCCTGTGATACTGCACATTACAAGCAAACAGGTTTCAAGGGTTCACTTCAGGAACATTGTCTTCTGGCCACGTTTATTGTAAATTCAATTTATACCCGACTGTCTCTCTGCCACTCTGACACAGGAAATCTCAAATCTCTAAGCTGGAACATTTGTGGGAGCTGGCGTCGCCGTAATTACTGGGAATTGTGCCGAGTAGCAATTTTAGGGCGGGACCTGCAGCACAGCACGAACATTAACATAAAGAATGTTGAAAAGAGGTTTTATGGGATTTTCAGCTCTTGAAGCTGGATGGAATGACAGCAGACGCACGGCGCATGCAAGACGTAACAAGCAGCTCGGACTTACAGGCGACCGTGAAGCCCTACACAAGCGTCTACACTTGATTATACTCGTAACCGCAGGAAGTAGCGAGCTCTAGTTTACTCCCAGTGATCTTTTTAAAAGACTAAAAGATGCTTTGCCTTGATAAATGGTGAAAACATAGTTGTGGAAATCAAGCGGTTTACGTAACCAGTGCGCGTATGTGAACGCATGCTATGGTCGCCTCAGACCCAGCTGAGGTCCTGTATGTGTCCTCACTGAAAGCCAGATGAGATCCACTGAGTCGGCTCTGATCTGGGTCACCATGGCCTTGCACTGGACACTATGGGCCAAAAAAAAAAAAAAAAAGCTGCAGTCACGAAGACAAGCTGACCCAGTATGTGTAATTTAACGTGAAACAGCTGTTTACCCACTAAAGCGTCTACATTTCGACTTCCCGTATGTAGAAAGTCCAGTTTTTAAACAACACGCCATTAATAAATGTAGCTGTGGCTTCTTCACAGTTGCCGCTTGCCAAGGTTTTGCTCCTGGAGTCGGAGAAGATCATTAAATATTAAACCACCACAGCCTGCCACGGGGGCGAAGCTCTGTTCATGCAATAACAAGAAGCCTGTTTACTTATCCTCATCTTGCAGCTGAGAGCTTAATTTTTCTTTTATTATTTTCTCTTGTGCAGGTCTAGAAAAAGTGGGGCACTCTAATTGAAAAAGTGTTACGCGCCGTCGCTGTGAATGAACTCTCTGGAGACGGGAGAGTGAGGGTGTCTGTCACCACGCTCACAGTTGCATTTTCATTTTATCTATCAGTGGTAGAGAGTAACATGTCACATTTACTCCTGTACTTCACTGGAGTATTTCTTTACACTACTTTGTAATTGACCCTCATGTAATTGTGATACGCTCTCGAGTTACCTTAAGACTTGGAGGAGGCTTGGAGCTTGAATAGAAATTCCTCTTTGTTCACATATCTTCTGTTTGGCAGATTTAATATCATACTGCTAGTTTTGATTGGAAACGGTTTCAAAACATGACATTAATATTTATGATGGATGGAAGATTCACTTCTTCAACATGTAGAACAAATATGTGCGGTAAACGCATGATAACATGGGTGCGAAAGCATCCAATTAAAGCTCTGAAAATTATAATAGAGTTGAAATTACAAAGTATAAATAGCTACAGGCAGGGCTGCAGCGAATTGAATTCCTTTTGGGATGTAAAATAGAGGGTCAGTTGTTGTGTTGGATACCAATGAAAACAGATTTTGACATCAAAGAGGATTTTACATTGCACATAAATGGCTTCTTCTACAGAGACACGGAGAAGATGCTAAATTGCACTTTCTGTACTTCGACTGTAGCATTAATTAGACTCAGTGAATAATGAGTGGAATATGTAAAATATATCCTTGGTGCCATCGTGGTACTGACCAAAGGAAGAAATAAAAATAAATGTACCAGAGGCAGAAATGTTGAAAGGCCTGCAGAGCTCTGTTAGCACTGTTTACATGAAGACCTAGGGGCCAAATGTTCACTCGTATGTCCCGTAATTAAAAAGGCCAACATCTCCCGTTTGGTCATTTCTGGGCTGTTTGGGTTTTTAGCTGTCCCTCCATAAAGTCGGCTTTGTTCTATAACCAGGAAGCCCATCTGCCCCTGTGTCTGAACGAGAGCAACACGGCATTTAACTGCGTCCTGTTTTGGATTTAGTGACAGTTTAGGAAAAGGAGACACAGAGTAGAGATTGAGAGAAACGTGGTGCTCGGAGGCTGCATAAAAACTTATTTATGAATTAATTCACAGATGACTTTCAGTGCGTTTTTGAAGCCATGGTAGTGACTTTGCTCCAGGGGTGTTGGTCAGATAGAGTAAGATGTGGACAGGACAGATGCACCACGACATCCAATGTCCAGATCAAAGGGATAAACTGAAACCAGTCTGGGGACAATGTCAGCAGATCCTAATTTGTGTTTTATGAGATTATACTGCAAATATTTCTTAAAAATCTGCCTGGTGGCTTTTCCTGGGTCTCCCCACACTGGGGGCTGGACGCAGAGGACAGCGAGGACGTCAAATTCACAGATGAGTTGTTACTTTTGAAAACCTTTTATTTATGGATCCTTAAAAGCTGTGCTGCTGTTGTCGGGGTGTAAAGAGTTACAGCTTTGCCCTATGAGAACCTTGAAGCCCTTTTAACTAAATGTGGTTGTATTTTTTATGTCTCAGTGCCAACCTCTATTAGTATCATGTCACTAAGTGCCCTTGACTCCAGTCAAGCAGAACTGCGCCTGTTGGTGACGTCTGGGTTACATTCATCGTCTTCACCCCCCAAAATCTGCACATCCCCAGCTCCTCCACACAGGAAGTGACTGCTGCTGTAATTCCAGCTTTGTTTAGCAGAAACCAGTGCACGCTCCATCTCAACATACAGTCATTTGAATGGCTTCAAAGACACAGTACAGTATAATGGTACATTGCACTAATATTGATAAGACAGTATAAAATATTGTTATTGTGTCGTGTGCAGTGACAGCGCTGCTTCACCTATAATTCTTTGTAATGTTACATTAGCGGCTCTGTGTGGGTGTCAGGATCACGCAGGGATTAAACTGCATGAGCAGGTTCATAAAACCTTTCAACCATTTTTATGTTATTAAATTTCCCAACTTCATTTGCGAGTGAAAGGTATCCTCCGAATAGTTTCTTCACAGCAGTAGGCAGATCGAATCTGTTTCCAGACGTCTGTTGGTACGATCTGAACCTTTTCACAACTATTTACTGTGAGGAAAATAACGTTGCTGTACAGAACTATAACTCTCGGCCTGCTTTATATTGTTTAAATGTAACATTCGATGCCCATGTTTACAACACACAATCAATCACTGTCGTCAATAGTAATCAATGCCATACTGTGTTATCCAGCGCTGCTCATGCACAATTCAAACACAATCAGCTTCGTTTGGAATTGTGCCTATTCCTCTGACTGAGCCACGTTTGGAGCAGGGCGAAACAGACGAGAAGTGCTGTGGCATCCAAACACAGAAAACCTTGCTTGTTGGACCCAGAAAGATGTCCTGTACTTGGGTCAGCAATCCTTCTACCCCCTAAAAAGTGCAGCCAGAGCCTCTCTAGAAAGATTAATGACCATTGATTCTTGGCACCAGCCACTAGGACAGCAGTCCACTGTTTTCCTTCAGTCCCCATGAGCAGTAAAATCCTCATTACACAGTTTCTGAGTCTTTAGGTTTCCCCTCTGCGCTGCCTGAACCAAGTCCAAGGACAGTTGCTGATTTTTGCCTTGTTTTCTTCAGTAACGTGTGTTGATGGCTGATATTTGCTTACTGGCCCGTTTTAAAGTGTGTTTTTTTCTTTTTGTTCTCAACATATATTTTAAGTAAACTTTACATAAATGCAGAAAGGCGCTGACAAACCGCTGACGGGCACCATGAGTCAGAGAAAGCGTCACCGCTACGGGAGCTTCGTTTTCTAAAGCGACATCCTGAAAACAAAGACACAGGAACCTACAGGAAGAGAGAGACCTGGTTCCTAGGCTTCATGCATAACGGTTCTAATCAGATGGGCGTTTCAAAAGCACACAGGGCACAGGGTCAAAGCCAATATGAGGCTGAAACAACAAATTAGCAATAGGCAGAAATATTCCTTCAGTAAACCGGCTCCGGCTCCTTTCTGATCTGTGGGTCTGTCTGACTTCAGTGCCAAAGCCTTTGATGTCAGGAGAGGCTTGAAGTAGCCGTGATTTAAAAACAGAGAAGTAATGGTCTTTATGCAGGCTGGGAACAGGTCTACTTTGCAGGAATAACTTGTCTTTCTTTTAAAGATCTTTTAACCAATTAGTCTGACATTAACTCACTGCTTAATTGGAAATCAATATGTGACTAAAAGTTAGATTAAGATACGTTAATAGGGATTAATAAATTAAGTTGTTGCACATTAGATACTTGGTTGTTGCTGCTGTGTTTGTTTTTAATCTCGGCTGAATGTGAAGTTTATGATTTGATTTCACATACAGGTGCAGTAGTTCCCTATTTCCACCTGGGCCCCGTTTATATGTGCACGAATGAACGATTCTGTTCAACCCAGCAACTAAACCTCCTCACCCCAACTTTCTGCTTCGCCACTGTACACGCAGGTCGCCCTGACCCCTTAGCTGCTGAGAACGTGATTCCAAAACCGGACACATTTGATTTCTTCTGTGGGCGCAGGGGTAGGTCAGTGAAAACCTGGTTACACGTACTGTATACAGCCTACAGCTAATCCTCAGCGTCCTTTGCACATGTGTATCGTCGAGTAATTAATGACGCTGTTCTGTGCGTTGGAATGAGTTGACAGTACTCACGCATTGACCTACAGGGCTGACACCGGTGATCCAGCGCTGGAAATGGTGCGTGGATAAATTGGCTGTGATGCCAGCACGAGGAAAAAAGCCGCTGTCATAGCAGCTCCATCGTTAGGAAACTCTGTGATGGACACTAATCATTCAAGATCGAATATATTTCAATTAACCAATAACATCTGCTCACACAGTCATTCTGGTGATTCACCATATGTTTCTCAACCTCAAAGTAGCGCTGACGGAAGATGGATGTGTGACTGTCTGTTGCCAAAACCGGAAAAAAACCAACAGAAGAAATAAAAATCCATAAATACTGGAGATGATGTTTCACTTACAGGCTTGAACATATGTGACAGGCAGAGTAAAGATCTTTCAAAGTGACTTTGAAAGGCCCCAAATGAACTCGG
Source organism: Macropodus opercularis (assembly GCA_030770545.1). NCBI lineage: Eukaryota > Metazoa > Chordata > Actinopteri > Anabantiformes > Osphronemidae > Macropodus > Macropodus opercularis. The sequence continues at coordinate 6,091,868 of JAUCMP010000026.1, read as the reverse complement.
GTGAGACTCAAACTGCATCTTTATCACTGTTAAACATATGGTTTAACACGAGCTCACGGAGATACTGGTTTTAAGCATAACTCAGTTTAGGTCACGAGGCAGAAACTTGACGTTTTACTGCCGACAGATGGGCTAAAAATAAACAGCTAATTTAGATTTCAACACATCTTTTATATAATAAAAAAAAGGAAATGGAATTGATGCATTTGAATAATTGCATTTGTTCCTGTTTTTGTCTCCAGTTAAACATTTTAGCTCAGAGAAGAAAAAACGTCTCCTTTTAAGTGGGATAAACAGGGTTTGTCAGCACATTTTTACGCATCTTATGTGTGATACACATAGGCCCGTCTGCTCGTAGGTGCTGTGTCTCTGAGAGGGTTTTGGTCTATAGCTGAACAATTTTCTGGTCCTGTGGGATCCCGTGGTATCAGTTCAATTTATTCCAGTAAATGGACCAATTCATCAGGGAAATTTTACTATGTCATTTGTGTTTATCATCAAGCGATACCTTTCTCTGCCTTTTTCACCAACACAGATGGATTAAACACTCGGGCAGACGCCTCCACCCTACTGTACACGTGCACGTGAGCTAAGAGCATCAGGGAGACTAACGCATGTTGAGAGGGGTCATGATAATTAATACATTCAGGTGTTTACTGCTCACGCACTGTGAGCTAATATTGATTGTTGAGTAGGTTGAGAAAACACATTTTCTGGCACTGTGTGATAAATTGGTTTGAATTTAATTGCGTTTACGTTTCATTTAATCAGTGAAGAAATGAGTAAAGGAATCAGGTAAATGATCCTGGCTTTCCAGGATCAGCGTAGGACTCTCTGAGCCCATTTAAGAAAATATATAAAAGAAAAATGTTATGAAATCCAAGAGGAGCCAGCTCAGGTAGCTCCTTCCTTGGTGCTTCATACCCTTCCAGATGTCTGTGTATGCGACGCTCCTCCCTGCTGGCCCACGCTGACAAGCCCGTGTCATCCGGGTGACATTTCCAGAGCCTTCACATGTCATCGAGACCATAATTAATCATTGCCGAAACAATGTGGTGGCCTGCCACGCTGGGGCTGCCACTACGCCGGCGAAGGGGAGCGAGTGTTGCCAAGGGCCTCCTTGGCACATGCCAGGGTTCGACAGACAACAAGTTGCCATGGTGACGCCTTCGCAGCATCGAAGGCCACAATCCCGCTGTGACATCTATCGGGATCATGGACCGTCACTGTAACCAGGCTGCTATTGGGGAAGGACAGACAATGGGTGATTCAATTAACATTTCATTTTGCATGTGTGATATACAAACATTTGTGGACAACATTGCATTGACTTTTGTGTGTTGTATTGGCAGGTTGTTGTCAACACAATAAATAACTGACTATTAGAATTACAGTATTTCAGCAATATCCTCTCTAACCCTTATAGTCAACCGCTGTATATAAAACAATATTAACCTAGAATTTGTGGGACAGATATAATCATGTCTCAGCCAGTGGCCAAAACGTAGGGTTGAAAACTATTTCTTAAACTTTAACTGTTTTAGTGGTTCCTCTGGTTTTACAGCATCTTGACTGATCTTATTTTGAAGAAATGTTCAGTTAAAATTGTCCCTAGTGCTAGAAAGTAGATGAATCCCACTCAAATTACATTTCATGTAAATGTAATTTTTATGTGTTCACTTGAAGATGTCTCTAGTGTTGAAACCAGTTCAATCAGCTTATCTGCAGATTGAATTCAGCTAATGTCGGAGACACACATTAAACTTAAATGAAAAATATCATATTATGTTAAAACTCCCCTTATGGCACGAATCAAATGTCTCTAACGTATTTGTTAAGGACGAAACAAAAGCATCACGTATTCAAACTGGTCACGTAAAATACCTTTGAATCATACTTTAAGTACTGTACTGGCTCTTCTGAAGCCTTGTCAGGGCAGTAGAACACAGTGTACAACGCACGATAAGGAAACACAGCCTTTAGGCAGGAATAAAGGCTGAAAGAGAGCCAGATGTGTCCCGGACTTTCAGGGTGTATTAAGTATAGAAGTACAGATAACCTACTTTAGGTCTGTCAGCTGTACACACGTTCTCTGAAACGCCACTATAAATAAATCAAAGGTAAAACAATAACTCTCTCTCCACTATGTGTCTTAAGTATTAATCTGCCGAGCTGTGCTAGATGCACCTTTATGAATTATAACCAATATCAGTTAATTCAGCTTTTGTTTCAACCAAAGTTCACTGTTTCCCCAGCTTGTCACGGTGACCTTTTAATGTGTCGTCCCTGTGTGTTTGTGCGTTTGCTCTTTATCAGGGGAGGATAATGAAAACGGAGGCGTCGTCTCTCGCCAGCTTTTAATGTTAATTGGCAGTGATTTGTAGAGAAAACAGGGGGGGTTGGTTCGTAGTCACAAAATAACCTTTGCAAAATAAAAGAGGGTTAATGCTGCAACTCCCGCTTTGTGGTGTTCACACAGCATACACAATGCAAATCATCAAAGTCTACCAAACAGGTGAGGTCAAATTATTATCAAAGCTGCTGAACCACAAAGTTGATACAATGTACTGTACGTGCTCGAGGGGGAAGACACTGACAGTTCAAGGCCTTTGAGTCGGCAAGAAAAGAGGGAGCTTGGTGGAAATGCATCCGCAAGCACTGGAATTATTAACATTTAGGTGTGCTTACAAGACAGTATTAAATCAAAGTAAGCAGAAAGGGGAAAAAAGGCTGAAGCAGTGCTGTGTAGATGGACGCTCACGTCCACAGTTTTATTCACTCATTTACAATTCATGTCAAGTGAATCGCAGCGGCCCCTACTCTGCTGCTCGGCCTTACATTCACTACATACTGTCTATCTCCTGGCATTTTGTCAACAGCAGGTGATGATTTCCGCCCAAAGCTAGTTTTATGACCTGAACCCCTGTTGCAGATTATTTTCATTGTTTACTCCGTGTCCTGTCTTTGCCTCGGCACACGGTCGATATTTCAGTTGCTTTATCTCACTGTGCCTTCGAAACGGAATCCAATCCAGCTCAAGATCTGCAGGTTTTGCTTAGTCCTCAGAGCAGATTTTGTAACCAGCCACCTTGATTTACTGAAAAGCTGCTGGTAGTTGGTACAGGAACCCAGTCAGAGAAGTCTATCCCTCTAACCCTTCAAGGCAGTCTGCTGGTTTGATGGATGAGAATTGAAAGGCAAATCAATAGAGATCACGGCTTAAATGAAGAGTGATTTTAATTGGCTTACTTTTATTGACATGTGCTTCCCTCAGCTCCTTGGACTTGCTCTGGGGCCACAAGAGAGTCTGCGCTGTGGCTCCAGCAAAATGAAGATTTGCTACTCAGCTGTTCGCTGAATGAAACGACAGCTAACAAGGAGCGACAATGGCAATTCATATAAACGTGGATTAGGGGCATTTTGGTACATTCATCTTCTGGTGGTGTGTCTATTTTCAGGGCCAGTCGAGAGACGGATAAACACGCTTGGAATCACAAAGAATCAGAGTCTTACAAAGCAAAACGAGCTTCAGGTCTGCTTGTAAGCACAGTTTGCCATCCAGCGTCTGCAACTTCAAAACACTTGCAACTAAGCAAACAGAGTAATTTCTTGTTTATAATGGTGCAAATGCAACTAAGATAAAGCTGGAGGCTGAGAACAGATAAACATTGGTCTAAAGTGGTTTTATGAAATTATGCAAGATAGTCAGTTCCCACAGACCCTGGATTCAAAACATGCTCTGCTGCATTAATACTAACACTCTCAGACTACTTTGAATATTAACAACTGTTATTCATTATAGCCTTTAGTCACACGTGAGTCTGAGTGCACTGCAACGTTTTCCTAGACGTAACGGTTTGTCTCACGATGAGAGCGTCAGGTTTGTCGTCTTCTAAAAGTGAAATATGCAAACGCTGCATGTGATTATGAAACAAGTTGCCTGTATGAGCAGCACAGTGAGCAGCAGGGAATGCCTAGATTAACACAGAGGGCCCCTCTCATTATTGCGTTAGGGCTGCCTGAACAGGCCGTTTTAATAATGCATACTCGCTCATGCATATTCTCAGCACTGTGTCAAGTACAGTGGAATTAAACAAGTTTATCATTTGAAAAAATGACATCAGCCTTTTTCACTGAGCGGGCGATGGATGGCGTTTCCACTTTTTGCCTGTCATCAAGATACTGAAATAAGTTATCTGTTATCGGCGGTCGCTGAGAATCCTTAATTTCCTTCTAGGGCCAGAATCAGGGTTTAGATAGATTGAAGAGGTCTCGCTGGTGGAAATCTCCTCTGAGGCTGAAGTGTACAGTGTAAGCGATCGGATCAACATTCAGTACTGTACCACTGATTATTAACGGACCTGATAAAGAAACAGGCGCTGAAAGGAATGATGGGATCAGATTTGGCTCCTGGCAATACGTGAGTGTCCTCCTTTCCATCTCTATCTCAGATATCACTGTTGAATGATAGCGGAAGAAAGTTATTATTTTATATTATTTCAGATGTCTTGACCAAAATGCAAGACACGACTGTAATCAGCCGAAATGAATGAAATGCATGAAGGTGTGTTTGCATTTCTGACCCGTCACAAAATCAAACCTTAACCTTGTTTCTTTTTTCATTTTACCATACAAAATACAAACACGCACACAAAGGCAGTGTGGGTATTGATAAAAATACGACTTCATTGAGGGGCTTGAACTCGGTCTAAGGGAGCAACCAATAATGCCTCATGTCTGAGTAAGAGCTTTTTCTTTTTGTGCCTGTGTGGGAAAAAGACAAAATGAAAGCGAGACCGATGGTCAGAGAGGAAGACGAATCGTCCTGCAGGATCAGTACTATTGGTGCGCCTCCTAAATCACCTTCATTGAGCAGGGCAGAACAGAGCAGCAAGGCCACAAGATGTTCTTATTTCATTTTTAATACCTCCAGATCGGATCCATCCAGGATTGCGTTGCTGTAATCCCTTGGCTCGATATCCCTCATGTTCAATATGGTAATGTCTCCCACCGAACGGATCATTCGTCAGACAGACTTGGCAGATGGGCTTGCAACCATTTTAGAAAAGACAGATGTATCGACACCCCTTTTTAAATTCTCTGTGTTTTTCAGCAGTTGACTCGACATCAATGCGACAATAAATGCTTTTTTTATATATGATGAAATAAAGACGCGCCGATTGAAGGACCGATGGGGTGTTTTTCCACGCAATAATGTCGCACGACGAACAGCACGACACGCTGTCACTACCCACAAGGCCGAACACAGACGCTTTTGTACAGTATGTTTGAATTGCCAGAATCATTTCTCAACACATTCTTTTTCAGCCTGATAATGATCTGTGTCTCAGATCCACAGTGTCCTACTTAGCCTACTTAAAGTCGGAGAGAAAAATAATCATCTGGTGTCGAGGAGGCTTCTTAGTCTTGCTAATGCTGCTATGTCCTTGATTTTTATCCTTAATGTTTAATAGCTTAAGGCCAATTCCCTTAGGGAGGATCTTTTAATGCATTCTTATATAGGAGCCTCCTAATTGAGCCACATAAAACACTGCATGTGTTGACTTGAGGTGTAGTGATACTAGTGAAGGAACAACAGAAGAGGAATCTACCTGAATATCAAATTGATGTTCCACAGACATCGATCGCAAGAAGAAAGCAGAAAGGGGCTGTTCTTTAATTTCGATTCAGACCTCAGCATCTCAATATTGAATAACCTGCGAGCTTTTATAATGCTTTTGTATGCAACACATGATTTATTACTACACCTTCTGTTGTACCATCAAAGTCTCAGAAGACAGCATGCTGTTAGAAAAACTCTCCTCAGCAAGCTCAGGCTGCTTTTGTTCCTTTTTCATTCATCAATTGTTTCCTTAAAAAAAGTTAAGACTGAATAATTTGCAGGCTGTTGTCTAACTGCAGCTGTTATGTAATATAATATACATGTCATTATCTTAGTCGAAAACGAACCAGCGATGAGATTCAGGAAGTTTATACACACACACAGTCAACGTTGATTTATAAGGTGTCACTAGAAATTCACAATATTTCATACATGCGATTAAAAAGTTCCACAAAGCCAGATGTTGTTTTCTGTGTCTATTATCTGTGGACGCCTGCTGACGAACTAAGATGGCTTCCATGACTGGCTTTGAAAGCTGACGGTAATATTGAACGACGCAAACATGAAAGCTGATTGCCTCGTGCCTTTCCCCCAAGTGTCCGCCTGATTGACGGTGAGGTTTTGTTTGTGCTGCGGAAGTTCAGACTTTACCCTGTACATGAAGGGGAATACATTTGAATTGATTTCCATCAGAGGAAAACACTTATAAAATGTCTATGCACTGACCCATGGACATCTTAGGATGGGCTACCACAGCCCAAAAATGAAAGCTGCACTGTGTGTTTGGAGGGAGAGCAGCTCTCAGTAAACAGGCTTTCATGTGCTCGGGCTGACGGGCTTTTGATGTAAGTAGTAGAGTCTGAGATTTAGCTCGGAGGATATCAAGCTGGTAGAGAGAAAGAGAGGAAAAGAAAGGTGTAAGTGTGGTGTAATGGATTAAAAAACACCATCACATCCCTCTCTCTTCTATGTGTGTAGTTTATAAGAACATCAAAGAATACAGCGCTTCTCTGGTACCGATAAAGAGAGACACAATCAACACTCTTTAGCTTAGAGGTTCATCAGTATCCCCTCGCCGGCTTCTTTTTTTTTTTTGGCTCTTCCCTTGATATGCACAGTTTGTCTAGACAGTTGGAGGGAGCACCTCAAAAGCTTCAGTCTTAGAAAGAAAAGGTTCATTTGCTGAAGCGACGTCATTCTTGACCTTCACCACCAAATGCAGCTTGTTACCCCAGTAGAGCTTTGATCGTGTGATTCTTGACGTTTGAGAATGAAGTTGTGGAAGCTCAAATTTACATTTTGAGGTAATGAACTGAGCTCTATGAACTGTGTGATATGATCAAAACGTTCTAAGGCAGCAATGACACTGTATTTACATTCTTCAACTTTTAAGATGATTTGCCTTCCATTTAAACATTTAATCCAACATGGATGGTGGCTTAGAAATTGAAATTTGTTTGATCAGATTAAGTTCCTGTCAGCACAGTGAGCTGTGTTTGGCTGGTTTGCTTAATAGGAAGAAATAATTATGATGTACTCATGATAGTGATGTGCTTTGTGGCCTTATAGCTAGCGCTTATATTAGGTTTCTATGTAGTTAGCTGTAGTCACGCTGACATTTGCATAGAATGTCGATTACCAAACATTTTTTGCTTTTATGATTTATACCGGAGGAAATGAAAAATCTGCATAGAGGGGCATTTTGTAATAATATGTGCATATTTGTGTGTCATGCGTATGTGTGAGTACACGGTAGTATACAAAATATGTTGCGCTTAAATAGTACAACGACTTTTCAGACATTCAGGTTGTCTGGAAATTCATTTTCCGCCCATCGTTGTAAATGGAATTCATACGTCTTTATGTCAAAACCACATCTGGATGATAAAATCTTTAACTACAGGGTCAAAGCAAACTTCCAGTGAACGTGTACTGTCCTATCTGATTATAAAGCTCCACAATTAAACAATTGAATGAAAATTCTAATAGGAAGCAAAGTCTTTGCCTGCAGTGGACTTTGACCAATCAAGCCTGAAAGCATTACTACAACTACTTCTAAGTAATGCAGCTGTTTTCTGTAGGTCAAGTGTTTTATCAGACTTTAAACTACTTAAGCACAGAAGCAGAACAAAATCCCAGAACTCTTAAATCAATCTTTAGTGTTTTCTGCTGTTTTACATTTTCTGTCCACCCACAGCACCGATTTGAGGTTACCAGGATCAACAGGAATGCTTTTACATTGTCTAGCCTCCGCTCACAAGCCATCCGTCTTTCCCAGAGAGAATGAAGGAATAAAACATATTTCAAAGACTGAATTTCTTACCTGCCTTGTCTAGAAATCTTTATTAGTGACAGCGACAGGATTGGGAGAGCAGAGATCTCTGACTGGATGTGCTGCTGTCATGTTCCCTGTTAATTAGGATTAATGGCAGCCGTGACACTGCCTTTCCCCTTAGCCACATACAAGCACTCTGAGAACCAGTTTAACCTTCCATCAGGCACCTCCTATAGAAGAAAGAAGCGAATGTGTTGTGGAGGTTTCTAGGCAGCCAACACGATCTCACACTTTTCATTGTTTGATGTTTCTTCAAGCTGTTCTGACATCAATACAAAAGCTTTTGTGGACCAGACCTTCCATACATTCCTTCTGTCAACAAAAGTTCTGATGTTGACATTGTGGGAAAAGAGTGTTGTGATTGTGGTAAACTTGGTGTAAGGGCACAACTTTCTGGCTTCTCAATAATGAATGAAGTGGCAGCACTGAGGTCTGAAGGACGAATTAGAAAGCGCAGGTTGAATGAGCAAATATAAACTCACTGAGCAGATGTGAAGAGGAAAACTAGAGGCTTTAATTGCTGATTACTTCTCGTCTAATCTGGATTGTGAAGACCCTCAGATTCTTTTACCCTTGAATCCAAAACAAAACACCAATACCTGGAGCTTTTGGGGAGAGATTTTCTTACACCGATATACAACAAGGCCTTTATGTTGTTAGATGAACTTTATGCAAACTACATTAGCTTTACTTGGTAAATACATTAAAGTAAAATCAAGGCTTATGTTTTTCTAAACTAGCACCTGCGGTTGTTCATTTTACTTGCTGTATAAAAAGTGCGTCTTTCTGTTTTCCGAGCTCTCAGAGATGCTCATTGCTTTGGAACAATTGATCAACGTCTGCCTGTGCAGGCAGTGACAGTCTACGCGGGTTAATCTTGATACGGAGAAGAATGCAACGCTCACAAAAAAAGCTGCACCACGCTTTTAGTTCAGAGGGAATGTTTCCATTTGGATTGCTGTCCATTCCAGGTCGCTCATGTAAAGTAACGCCAAGCCTCCATGTGAACTGATCTGTTATTTGTTTCGCATTCTAAACATTACGAGCTAAATTTATCCACATAAAGGAAAATCTGCTTTAAAACGTCTTTATTTTATTTCCCAACATTTCTGGCGTAAACCTTATCGCTCGTCGTTCAAGCATATCAAAATCCTTTTGTATGCTTGTTCGCTGCCTTTTGGCTTTGTTCAAAAAAATCAATAAGAGAAATGTGGTAGAGTACGATTGGAAAATGCAAAATCAAGTAAATCTAGAAAGGTCTTGTCTATTTGTGGTGATGAAAACACAAGGAAAAGTCATAAAGGACACATACAGTATTAATATGCAGCGTTTATTTTGTCCTCTTGACACGATATAATCTTTGCAGAAGGGCCAAAGATCTGAATGTGAATCTGAATAATTACAGTATAAATATTCAAGTAGCCAAAATACCTATTTCCTTAAATTTGAAATATATGCTAAGATGCTAGGAACTAAATTCATCAAAAACTGTCACTTTTTTGTAGGGGACTGTGAAAAAATGTAATTGGCAAAATCACCGTAAAGCCACTGTCCAGCTGAGGACACTACTGCTCACTGTCATGCTACCATCAACTGACAGATGCCTAGTTTTGACAGGAGCATGTCTGTTTTACATAAACACAAACACAAACACACACACACGCACACACGTGCCCACCCCCACACACACTCACAGATGGACGAGCGATGCGTTTGGTACATTTTCCATGACCACAGACACATGCAGAATATCCACAAAAACACACCGGAGGAGACCCTCGCCCCTCATCCCGGCCTCTGTCACAAATGTTTCTTGTCGTCAGGCTCCGTGTGACTCCCCTGAGTCGGTTGCCAGGCAACCGTGGCTGCATTAATATGCGCGGGAGAGAGGGAGCAGGGGATACCTCTTGCCTGTGGAGTGAAAGCAACCACGACAGCGTCGGTGTGAGGCGACGGTTTCGTTCACAGCACCCCCCTCTCTCCGTCTGCCTTCCTCTTGAAGCCGTCCAGCGTTGCTCCGCTCAGTTATAGGGATACACGCTCAGCCACTGGAGCACGACAAAGGATTTGCTAGATTGTGCACCATATAGAGCAAGCAGGGGCTTCCACCACTTTAGCAGGGGTGCCTATTTCCTTTTTTTTAATTTTAGTATGAAACATTTAAAAGCCAAGACCAGCTAAACATGGGTTATGTTGCTGAGCAGCATAAAAGTTTGATAGAGCAGATGAGGCTTTAATTGGGGTTGATAGGTTGTCTTGGCAAAACTGAGAATCTCTCTTTGTTTTGTAAGCTTCGCGGATTAAAGACAAAGACGGATGCAAAAATTCACATGAACCAGCTTTGTTACCCTCCCACCCCCACCTGCCCATCAACCGATTCCATTCTTCAACTTGACATCATCCTTCCACACAGACAAGAAGAAGAGGAGGAGAAGAAGACGGCAGAGGTGGGGAGGCAAACAAAACAGAGGGAGAAGAGGAAGAGCCAAGAGGAGGTGGGCTGCACAGTTTCAGCTCTCAAGGCTGAGGAGGAGAAAGTGACGGCAGCTAGAACTTGGTTACTAGTGAGATGAAATTCAGGGAGGAGACGCTGGAGCTTTGCAGGGTACGCCATCCAACGAGAGCCCTAAAATTGGACAAGCCAGCCCTCTCCGGATCCCGTGCGCCTCCACAGCTGAAGGATGAGAGGGGTCGACTTTCACCTTAGCTGCCAGGGATGTATGTGCCCTACGGAAAGGCACCCCCGTCCAGCATGTCCAATGCCATGTTATTCCTGATGCTTTGCAAGGTAGGTCTTCAGCGCAGCACTGTCAGTGCCCATACGGAGCTTTTTCATTAAACTTAAATGTTTCACAGCTTCTCAGTGTCATGACAGTGTTGGGTCGAATATATCATGCATCATAATTCATTTGTCTTATTTATGGTGATAGTATCAGCTGTGGGTATTACAGTATTTGCCACTTAGCGTTGTTTTGCATGTAGGTTGCTTAGAAGTTTGAATTTCCATTACCTAAAATCAGGACACTTGTGAAGGAAAGTGTCCCTTGGATGCCTGTAGCATAAATATAAATATAAATATAGTTCTGCTATATTTTTGTGGCGTGATCAGCGCAGTCACAAGCCTGTTTGGACTTGCACCATCCTCCTAATCGATCCAGGAACTGTCACTAAGGCTCTTGTCATGTTACGCTTCAACTTTCTGTTTGTAAGTTTTTTGATCTTCCGACCAGTAAAGATGTTCTTTAAAAAAAACGGATCCGTCTTCTCATCCCACTCGCAGGATGCCGAGTACAGGTTATGAAAAATGGGTCATTCTCACAATTGGTGTCATTTCATCAGATTTTGCAAACTGCGAAATCAAACCATTTTTCATCTCTTGTGCGTTTTCTCCTAACTTGTGCACTGGTAGACAGTATGGTTGTGTGCATAAACCTCTGTATTATGTGTCACCATGTGAGTGTGTGTCTGTGTGTGTGTGGGGGGGGTTGCCTGTGTACGAGTGTGTCCATGCACTTGGGAGGGGTCAGGAGCTGTTTGCTTTAATTCCTTTTTAAAACAAAGCCCAGAGCGACCCTGGCTGTCAGACTCTGTTAGCATCTGGAATCCTTTGACATGCTCAGGATTATTCAAGTGGCAAAAGGTTTTACTCTCCACTGATCTGATCTGAGGAGCTTCGCATCTTAAGGTGTAGCGGGAGTGTGTGGATTTGTTGTTGCAGGTACGGCGTCGCCCCCTTTTCTCCCCTCACGCCTCCTCCGTCTACGCTTTTAATACAAAGACGCTCCTGGCTGTCACTGTACAAGCGGAGAGCCAGGTGTGAGTTGGGCTCGCGAGGTTGTTTTGAAAGGGAAGTTGTCGCGCCACACATGCTGCATGATTCGAATTTGAGTCACCCTGAGAGTAACAGGCCTGCACAGACCAACCACTAAAGGTTCAAACGCAACGATTGCGAGATGGCTACAGTAAATACGCTGCTGCCTTTCGCTTGTGGCTCGTTCTGGATTATGACATCTCTGATCCCTATCACACACTGTCCACTCTGAGTCTTGGAAGTCATTATAGGCGGCTAATGATTATGGGACAACTCAGGATGCTGGCGCCGGCTGCCTCTTGAAAGCTCGGAGTCTCTGGATGTGAAAGCAGTGGGAGCCATCCAGAAGGTTTTCTGTGATGCTGTGCTCGCCGTCTCCCCAGCTGCCAGGTTTTGGCTGAGCCTGAACCATCCCTGTCCTCCACCTTCCCCACACTCACCACCAACTCTCGTCCATTTCTCTCACACATTTCCATTTTTCTTTCTCATTTTTTTGCTGAGCGCTTGTTTACATCTTCATGCATGAGGGCGTATCCAGCTCGCCACACCAAGATGTCTGTTCAGGTGTGGGGAAGCCTGTTTATAGGGGTTGCTAATCAAAGCCCATTGTTACCGATCAGGGGAGAAGGACACGCTTCTGTAACACAGAAACAGAGCCCGGCGGGATTTTTACGCACGTCAAGAGCACAATGCATGTGGATGATTGGACATTGCTATTCAGAGCCAGCCTTTACAAAGGACAATCATTAAAGAAAGAGATTTACTTGATCAGTCTGAAAATCCTTTTAAGTAAAATTTATAGATAATCCATAAACACAAAAGCTATTTTCCTTTTCCAACCGACTTGAATTTTCGAAGCTTTGCACGTTTGCCTCATTAAGTCCAGCATCGCCCTGATATCACTGGTCTTCTCCTTGCTGTGATCAGCTCAGACAGTTTAATCTCGTTCTTCTCTATAATCCATCCACACAAGACAACACCTAGACTTTGATGTACTGTAACCGACCTCTGGTAGGTGATGATTTTTTGCCAAGACGTTCCTGCTCTGCCAAAGTTTCTGAGAACGCAATCAGTTACATAACGAAAAGGGCAAATGCGCAGCATCACTGACAAAAATATCTTTAATTTGGCAGAGCTGTTTTACGTCATTACAGCGAAGGACGTCGGCAAATGAGCAGTGATATCACGTATGTTGTAACTTTGTGAGTAAATATCTATGGTTCATCATCGCGAAAGGTCACGTTAGGAAAGCGCTTCTGCTCACATGGGGGATTTGTCTTTAGGTGAATTGAGCACAGAAAGGAAATTGTACAGATGTCAAGGAAAATAAATGGTCAATATAATTTGACTTGGTACAGCTGAAATCCTGTCACCGCATCAGTAATATTAAAAGATTCAGGACTGACTATTTCCTCTTTCACACAGTGCATCCGTTAGTATCTCAGCTCATTCCTTCTGCTGGAGGTGAAGGAAATGTGCGTTTTTTTTTACTAAGAGGAACCAGTTCCTGTTTTTAGGTTTACTCTAGTCTGCATTCGTTTACATGCTTTACTCTTGCTTGTAACATATAAAAAACCCATTGACCTGCAAAAAGAGTGCTTTTCTCCTGAGAGGTGCTTGGATGCCAACTTGCACAAGCTGCTGCGCCTGTGGGCTAAAAACACACAGCTAACTTCTAACACTCCACCCCGGGCTACAGAAATCAATACACGCACACACATACTCCTAAAAACCTGACACGCGTGTGCTGATGCACTCAGAGCTTCAGTCCACAGCTTCACATCACAGCCGTCCCACAGCTGAACAGTCTAGTGCAGAAGTTTCTGCCTATTTCTTCTCGCCGAGCCTCAGAGAGCTGCCAGAGCCATTCCTCTGATGTCCAGCGTGTCAGTCAAGAGGAGAGCTGATGTTTGCGTTCACCAGTACAGCGCTATCATGGCTGCAGTGCTTCTCGTCGCGCATCCAAACAAGTGTTACTTTAGCAAGAACAGACAGAAAGGAACAAAATCCTGTTTGAATACCGGACATTTTGCATCAAATTAAAAAATTCTCCTGTACGTACAGTAGGTGCAATATATTATATTGCACCAATATATTTTGGCTTTAAAGGTCTGGAGCTGAATGAAGAGAACAACAGAACTAATTAGTTTAAATTGGAAACTGTATTCGGAGGTTTGCTTGATGCAGTGAGCAGATAGAAGCAGTAGACCCCACTGTTTGTCCTCTGTGTGTGTGGACCCTCCATACAAGGGTCAGCATTTTAAATGTGTGTACTATATTTAACCTATATTTAACTAAAGGGGCAAAAAAAACCAAAAAACAAAACAAAACAAGCATCACACATGACTGACATTTGTAAATCTGTTTGATGGCATCTGATTCCTGAGCCTGAGGAGTTTCCACATACTTGCTATGGAATTTAATTTCTAATTTATTTAAGTTCCACAGTATTTAGTTAAAGAAGATAAAGATGAAAAATTATTTTAGTGTCCCACCAAGCAACTCCAATAACTTGCTTGCGTTTATTCATTATCGCTGGCCACCATGCGCAGTGAGCCTTGTCAAAGAAAAAATAATGATTGACAGTAACTAACACATAGATTATGTTTTTTCTCTCTTATCGTCCTGCTCCAGATTGGTCTAAGGCGAAAACTGCAGACTTTTCCAGGGAAAATGGTAAACACTGTCTACAGTGATGAGGAAAAGGGAACCCAAGACAAGGAAAGTAAAGAAGAGAGCATCTTGGCCATGTTGGGCATCATTGGGACCATTCTCAACTTGGTAGTCATCATTTTTGTCTACATCTACACCACCTTGTAGGTCCTGAACACTTATCGTACTGATCTGCGGATCAGAGCTCCTCTGTGGCACTGCAGCGACGGTATGTTGATGGATGTAGAGATGGAGATGGGGGGAGATAGGATGACGCTGGTTGTCCCGAGTGGCGAAGTGGATCTAAGACTGCACGAGTGCCGTATGGCTTTCATCCTCCATGGCTTCAAACAACGAAGGGAAAGGCTTGTTCCTCCAGCACTTACAGGTAGAATCACCCAGAATATCCGGACATGGTTAACCTGTACATTAAAAGCATGAAGCTAACGGAGGAGGCTGAAAAGATGCAGCTGTTACCTCTGCAGGGACACGAAAGACTGCAGAGACAGCATGGACACCTTAGTTGTTTTTTTTCCAGCTCTTATTAACTGAATTATTATATAAATTTATGTGATTTGCTTACATGAGTTGAACAATGAACATGTACAGAGACCGGTACCTTTTTATTACGTCTTGTTAAAGATGATCTCACAGATACATTTACATGTATATGTATAGAATTGGGTTTGATTTTTAATCTGTTTTTACAGTATTTGCTCTACGACATCAATGGTTCTTTATTTAATCAACAGCAACAAGTATTCAAGCCACAGGTTAAGCAGCAGTCTGTCTGCGAATGGACGCCCGTGATTACTTTAATGCATCACTTCGGGCTTTAAGGGTCACATCCATTATTTCAGCACATCTGAGAGCAACACAGTGTTTTTCTCTCCGTGTCCAGGCAGACGCAGCTGTTTAGCAGTTTCAAACTGTTCCATGGGACATGATGTGATCACAGGTTCACCTGTTCACTCGCTAATGTACATAGGGTTCGCAGAGTGTAGGCGCTTCGGATAGTTTTTAATGATTGTTTGCCTTAAAACATGTGGAAAACGCAGTTCCCATGATGTATAAAGGTATCAGGTTATTACTACTTTGTTAAAGGTTTCACTTCTTGTATATACGCTCTGAAGCTCAGATTGGTAATTTTATAAATGTTGTCTTCACAGACATGCAAAACCTGTGAGTTTTTAAATTGTGACTTTGTGACATTTGGGTTATTTCCAGACCTGGGCCTACTTTTCATTTTTTTCACTTTATGTTCTGTGAGAGGGGCGAGTTTTAGCCCACAGGACATTACTGTGAACGTTATGATACATGAGCACTAGAGGTTTCCGAGTAACTTTGGGATAAATGACTTAAGTGGCACTGTGTCATACTGTCCTTATTGTCTCCCACCCCATCCATCTGGGTGTTGAGGCACATTTTCACAAAGGAAACATTTATTTGGCTCAGGACTGGAGATAAGAAAACATTTTTATATTTGAGGAAAACAACCAAGAAAAAAATGTGACCATTTTATTCTGACCAGGTTGGGAGGCAAGGTGGTTTCAGCATGTATAAACTAATTCATGTCAGGTCATGTGAGTTTCAGTTGTTAATAGCGTCATGTGTAGGTGGTCTCCAGAATGATTTACACACAGTTAATGTGAACTGAAGGATACATTTTTGGGAAAACACTGTATTTCTGGAGTTGCTGTGTTTGAGGCTGTTTGTGTCCTTACGCGAAGTTAAGCAGCTTCTGACTTTACAGTAGTTTCATATTTATTGGTCTCATATAAAAGTGGTCCTGTGTCTGTCTTTTCATGTCAACATTTCCCCAAATGTCTAACAATCCTTTAAAGAAAGAAGCAGTATGAGATGAGAACTGGGCCAGAAAATAAACAATGTGTGACGAATGTAAGGCAGGACAACATGTTGCATTATGTGTGTTTTATATAAAAGTGCCTGAGATCCAAGTGTCTCCACCTGACCAGTGGACAGGAGACAGAGAGGGAAACACAACCACTGGAACCAGTGAGTGGAAGGAAGAAACGCTTGGATTTCTACTTCGTGGCTTAGTCAATGATATCAGCCATTGTTTTGTTCTGTGTGGTGCTCCTACTCATTTTACTGGAAGAGGAAAGCATAGTAAGCACATGGACAAGTCTTGCGAATGTATTCATATTTGATGTAAAAGTTGATTATTCCTGTTACTTTATCGTTTACTTTCCTAAAGCTATGTAACCTGAATTAATTCTCCGGTTTTACTGTGTATGCTAATCTATTTAAACTGCACCGTCCCTTGTTAGTGAGTAATGGAAGGGTTCCATATTTTTCAGCCTGCAGTTTTGTTAAAAATATTAAATAAATACACCTTGAAATTGATAAATATCATTGTTATCTTTGTCTAGAAGGATGAGCCCAACAGCTACTGGACGTTTATTTAAATGAATTGACGTGAATTGTGAAATACAAAGTAGAAATTGTTGACTTACAGCACTGGGACACGAAGCGATGCTGTGTGAGATTACAATAAAGCCTTGACACGTCTCTGTGTCTCGCTGCAAATCAATCTGAAAGCCGATAAACCAACGGACGGAGCACAAAGACTCGAATAAAATGCCATTTTGTTTTTAAAAATAATGTGTCAAAATAATTTCTTGCTCCCTTCGGACTGCTCAGTAACTGGAAACACACTGGAACAATCCTGTTGGAAATTAAAATAAAAGCACCTCGACTGTTTGTACATAATGGATTAGGCAACGAAACTGACTCGTGGCCAGAATCCTCCTTTGAGCTATTGTTTCACCTACATCCAGGAAGCAGACGCTTGGTGAACAACGTGCAGGCGGTTGTGGCGCATCACAGATGGATGACTCAACCAAGCACATCGCGCTGAGCTGACATCGTTTTGATGGTTTCAGAGAGAAGCTGTGTGGGCAATTAATCCATTCACCACACAAAATCAACAATCCTCATGGATGGCAACGTCAGGCTGCTTTTGTTGTTCAACTCAACCTGTGGCAGGAGCACACATTCAAGTTGAATGCGTCATTATAAAGCAGTTTTTAAGTAACCATATCAACAGAATACAGATTATTTTAGCACAACACAACATCCTTCAAGCATGATCACACTCGATGTGAAAATAATTCAGCTCGACTGGTAAAAGGGTCGAACGTGTAATCACTTCTTCTGGCGATAGCTGAGTTGAAACCAGTGTTAGACAGTGCAGACAAATAATTTATCACTCAAAAACAAAACAACATGCATCCAATGAAATGTGGTGTTTTCACGTGTGTGGCTTGATACTGTAAAAGCTAAAAAGCAATAAGAAAACAGTCCAACTTATTGAAGTCTAAGCTTCCATCATTTTCGTATCTACTCTTAGATACCGGTTCTGAGCTAAATTAAACACTCGTACTTGCTTTCTTACTGGTAGTTTGATAAGAAGTGAAATCTCAGGTCTCACAAGACTCGTACATTGATCATTGAGCTGGAAGAAAGTCAGAAAAAGCAAAACAAAAGCGGCGCTTTTATTTGCCCAACCCGGTCTGAGTTCACTCTAGGACATCGGTGTTGTGACTTTCTTGAGTCCAACTTCCTCCCACAGTTAGAGAGGATTTCCCCAACAGATGTGTCCTTTATAGATTTCTTGTCACAAAGGATGCACATATCCAGCTGCCTTCCTCCACGTTTATTCATGCAAAGAAACAAATCCCGTAATCAAAAACGGGGAACAGGCTTGAAAGCCGTGACAAATCCTGATATAAATGTAAAACTCCAGAGAAAAAAGTGTCAAAGTGTCAGGTTCAGCTTAACTGTTGGAGATTACAGACCTTTTTTGCATGGATAATTTTTTCAGTTGTGTTTTGGTGGAGATCAATAGTCTTTGCTATCGTCATTGGGGATTTTACTGCAGTTTCACAGTGAAGCGTATTAGCAAGATACAGGTGGTGGAGCAAAGATAAATTTGAAGTAATCTCATCAAGAAAGTTTATCAAGAAAGTTAAAAATAAAACCAATGATTTTAAAAGAATCATTTGTTTTATATTGTTAATAACTGAATTGTGGTTTGCGACATTTTTATTTTTGTTTTGTAAAATCATAAATTTTCTTCCCAGGATTCAGTGTTTACTACTCCACTTATTTCATCCATATGTCCTAAGAAGCTTTGCTTTGTCTCCCGGCACAGTCTGAGAAGCGTAGAGGAGAGACCAGGTGAGCAGCCATATAACACAGCTGGACAGGGTCGTAAGAGGGCAACAACGCAGCAGCAGGACCACTGTCTGCTCCCTAGTGCAAGGAAGAACACGAAGGACACTGAGAGGACGCCACACAACGACCTCCTGCAGACTACTGCTGAGCATCGTGTCCAAACTGTCAGAAACAGAATCTACGAGCCCCATAAAGCCAGACGACCTCTGCCGCGACCTGTGCTAAAGGTCGGCCAGTGGAGCCCATTCTCTTCACAGGTGAGAGCCAACTCATACTTGTGTTTGGAGACACCGTGGGAAAGCTTTTGCTGCATGTGGCCTCATTAAGCATGGCTGGCTCTGTGGTGGGCCAGTGGTCTGAGGAATTAAATCCTTGGAGGGCTGCACAGACCTGTACGCCAGCTGCTGTGTGGTGGTGAGACAATATCAACTGTCACAAATCATACTTGAGTTTTCCAACTTCATAATTCTTTCAACAAAATGTTATTTCATAAAACAATGTATGTAATGTATAATTAGAGTTATGAAGCATCATGCAGAAGATACCACAGACTCACAGACTTTAACACCAGACCTTATTGTTGCTCCATCTTTTGCTCTTCATTTACATTTCCCTGCAAAACACATGATTATATACATTTCACTAAAACCTGATCTGAATGATTAATCTGTCTCCATACCTGCATGCTTTTAAAAACTAGAGACTAAAGCTTGACCAGCCAAGAGTAATGAGAAAAAAGTCATTAGTCTGCTCCTCACTAAGTGAGAACCAAACTGTTCTCGTATCATCATGCTTGTATTAAAATCATAAAACATATGCAAACAATACACCCCCACATCTATCTCCACGCTGCTTTATTAGTGCTAGACAAGACGAGCAAGAGAAAGTCATTAGAAGGAGAGGATGCTCCTAAGCAGTTTGTCTTGCATTTAGGACACGAGCCAAGGATGCTCACTTCGCAGAGCAAACATGCTTCGTAGTCATCTTTACCAAAGAAAGTGGGTCATCGTTATCAACACAGTGAACAGAATGTAAAACTTTATCAGCCTCTGTTTTGTTGCCTACACACTTATCTTTCATTCAGCTGTTATGAAATAGATTTGGCGACATGTCGTTTGCAGCTGCTAATGATGAAAATGCTCTGTATCGTATCTATTACAGCATTAAACACTCATTAGTGAATGATGTCAATTATAAAGAGGTTGATCCGTTCATTCAAGGCGACAAAGATGTTGCTATGAAATCATGCTAAATGTCAGAGCAGCTCTTTAACCATAAGTGATGTTCACTATGATGGATAATGTCAATTCTTATTTATGTCCTGTGTGACAGCAGGCCGTGATTAAGAAGCTCTCCTGTCAGGAAACTTGCGTCTTTTTATTCCAGGCTGATTTCCCTAAATATTACATCAGCCCACTGGAAAGTCTTAAAGTGCGTCCAAAGATGTTCACTGGTGGTTTACAGACCGAGTTTAAGTTTAAGTTGAATTAATACGCTATATAAAATCTGACTTCATGCATTTTTACTTTTTAAAAATATGTATTGCGTTCGAACTTCAATAAGCAATAGCGGCTGTATGGAGCGATGACAGGAAGAGATCACAGCAAGCGCTTCTTTAATGGGCAGAGGAAAAGGAAAAGTAAAGTGGGGGGCAGTGGCTGTGTTGTCTCAAGCTGACACTGGACGACTCAGCTCTCAGTATCTGTCACTGTTGTCTAAACAAAGGCTGCTGAGCTGATCGATAGTGTGCAGACCACAGGGCTCCTGGCAAACTGACTGCTGTGGTGATGTTTACGGTCGCACTGTGCATGGAAAAAAGAAAAAAGACAACTACTGATTCAAATAGAAAATCCAGAAAATCCATCTGTGTTTTTGCATTGGAAGCCAAGCATTAAACTGCAAAGACCGATGGTTAGAAAGTACAAGGTAGATTTGATCTAGTGTGAAATCGATGCCTGCTAACTACGTCCACTGTAGTGGATAAGCTCAGCAGAATGGGATTTGCTCTTACTGTACTTCTCACTTGGAGTCTGATTTGTACCCAGAGGAGAGGGATGGATGACTCCCTGGCCCAATGATTAAAGCCGCGTGGAGAGGAGGTTTAAGCAGAAAAAAGCCAGCGACCAGACGCAGTCGTATTCTTGGGCTGAAACACCCCAGTGCACTTCAATCAGTCCGGTTGTTGAGGTAGCACACACACCATGCGGCTGCTGAATGTACATTTGCTCATTCCTGCTGTTTGAAGCAGCCCTCTAGTCTATGGAGCATCTAATGTTCGCGTGATTTCTGCACTGGCATCAACTTCACTGCAGAACATAAACAACATTCTTCCTTACATGATCAAATGAGTGTTAGGTTCTAGGTACTGTAGGTGAAAGATAACTTGCATTAGTTTCGTGGTCAGGTAAATAAATCTGAATAATTATTAATTCAAACCAAAAACTGAAACTGTATCTGTGAGTCAGACCAGGACCAGCTATGACCACAGCAGCTGGAGCTGCGTTTGTAAAACGACTGAACACCTCATCAGGTGTTCAGAGCAGCAGTTTGGGACAAAGTCACATTTTAATGGGGTCGCAGTCATCACAGAGTCTGTCTGAGCACCTTCAGCTGTCAGCACACACACACCCATTGATTAGCTCTACATTAAACAGCCCTGTTAGGACAGATGTAGGATACAGAGGCAGACAACGCAAGTATGCTGATGACTGCCAAGCGACTGAGAGAAGGTCTTCATTTCGGCTGCCAGAGACATTTCACAGCTCCAAACAACGAGCCTGTTTCAAAGTAGAGAAGAGAGAGAGCGAGCGCAGACACACACTGCCCTCTGCTGATGGTTGATGAGAGAGGACGTGCTGGCTTCACGATGAGAGTTTACTGAAATAACAAAGCAAAGCATTTGTGATATGAAATGTACATCACATAAGAAGTTCAAGTGTTGAAAAACACAGTTGGGTCATAAACATTGAGACAGTTGAACAGATTCGTCCACTCCCATCGTATCGAATGACACAGAGGTATGAGATCATCTCAGCATTTCACTTTAATCTGCACAAATGCAGTCCCGCGTGTGACCCCACTAAAATTTGTCAGCTGCTGACCTCTAGCTGAGACAGAAGGTAACAACAAAGTGTGTCAAAGCACTTTTTCTTCTATCAAGGACACAGAATGCGGAAGATGCAACATGAGAGAACACCTTGTTTACTGCGACTGAAATCATAAGTGGCTGTAAATGTTAGTTTGTTTCATTTTTTATCGTCTGCTCAGTGGATTTCAATGTGTGACTTTGCTTCTGATTAGTATTCAGCCCGTGGTGGTGTTGTCCACTCCACATTCACAGAGTCCATTGATATTCAGCGGAGTGAGTCTTTGATTTAAACAGTCAATGCTCCACTTAGAGCAAAATCTCATTTCTGACTCTGTGTTGTTAGCGATATTAAAGTTCACGCAGCGGCTCGAAAAATGACACAAACACACAACATCTACAATGACGCGAACAAAAACCACGATTAACCTCTGTTCACCCCTTTACATCTGTAAGACGCACTTTAGCGCTCAGGTAAAGACGTGACCTCGCGAGTTAAAGTCAACTCTCACGTTAACGCAAGGCAGGAAATAAAGACATCAGACATTTATGAGCTACAGCATTATAGAGATTTCCACATGAATACAGACAGTAAATGTGTCACCAGCGCTGAACGTCTAACATCTGACCAATTTCTTAATGAGTCTAGAAATGGACATGACCTTGTAATCGTCCCACTTTCTCGTTACACGGCTGCTAAAATATGCAGGCCTACGTGAAATACGACCTTTTTAGTCTGTAATTTTCAAGTGTCTGGTTATTTGACGCTGCTGGAAAAAAATTAGAGGAGACGACTGTTCCATTAGCTCGGGCCTAGAACATGTCACCTTCTGGGGATGAACGGCTAATGTGTTGCAACTTGGTGTAGTCATGAATAATTTATAACCATTAATTGCACACATCTGATGACCTTATCCAACCCTCAGAGAAACGGGCATTATTGCTGATGTAACGCCATCAATGGGTTTGGGAACAGAACTTGAAAGCAGCATCATATTATGACATTTGACACATGAGGCTCTAAAAAGTCTTTAGGAGGTGAAAATTCAGACCATGCTGCCACATTGAACAGCAGGTGGAGTTTTGTTGCTCACTGCTACTTTCATTTCCACCGAACAAACGTGTTGCTATGCAGCCGATCTCTCACACTGCGTTTAAGGGCTTCTCCTTCCTCCTGGATTCATCTTCTCATCCAACTTGTTTTCTGTTGCTTAAAGGCATCATATTAATGTAAACAAACAAACAAACAGAAAATACTTCTAAAATAAATTTGAACATGACCCTCGAATTTAGTTGGAAAAACTGCTGCAAAAATGTATTAATGTTTATCTAAAATCTAATTTGTTCAGTGGAGTAACTTGTTGGACACCATTTTGTAAACCGTCCTGTATTTGCTGCTTTTTTATTATGATTTGTATGTTATAAACCCTTTTCTCAGGCACACGAGATCAGTTCTTTTGTGGCTCACACTGTGTCTTCCTTGCTTGAAGCAGTGGCAGGAGAGGAACGATGGTTACGTTTGTTTTCATGCGTGTGAGAGGGAGCAGACGGGGTTAGTGACCTTTTCAGAGACCTATTATTTTATAAACGGTGACAGCCTCTTAGAGACCACTTACCATTCATCCGCTCCACAAGATTAGACCCTCCAGTGAAACTACACGGTGATCGAAAACGCTGTCCCCAGACGACACAGTGACAGACGGAAAACACAAAATCAATATTTCAGTGTTGAGGATTCATATTTTAGGATATCTGGCGGCAGCATGCAACAGCCCCCTGTCCATCCATCTATTTTCTATACCTGGTTAACTATGCTATGTCACATTAAGACGGACTATAATGCATTTGGGGAGAGGTGCTGTTGTTCTAGACAGAACACAACTCCTCCCCAGCAGATGTCTGTCCTCACAGACCCATGCAGCTGTCAGACAGCCCTCAAAGTGTAAAAACCCCTTAAGACTCCACTGGAAAGCTGTAACAGTCCAATAGTTCAAAGAAGTTCTCCGATAAATCTGCGTCGAACAGGAAACTAAAACCGAAAAGTTAGAATCTGAAATATTGTGTGTATTTATTTTCGTCCTCAGTTCTAAAAATAATTGAAGAACTTTTCACTT
Organism: Macropodus opercularis; assembly: GCA_030770545.1. Taxonomy (NCBI): domain Eukaryota; kingdom Metazoa; phylum Chordata; class Actinopteri; order Anabantiformes; family Osphronemidae; genus Macropodus; species Macropodus opercularis. The sequence continues at coordinate 6,068,048 of JAUCMP010000026.1, read as the reverse complement.
GTGCAGTAAGACAATGCTGATTTTAACCCCCTGCAAACAAACAAACACAGTCCACCCATGCGCGGCGGCGAGGCAGGCCTGCTGTGAGTGCTCGGCCACGCTCGCCCGGTGACACGTTTCATGCACCACTGCAGCAAACACGAGAAGTGCATACCGGAAACAGGCCCGACAAGGATGAAAGCAGGACTACCAGCGCAGGGCACGCAACTACTCCTTTCATCTGAGGCAGCCTCTCGCCCCCAGCCGCATGTTTGTCTTATTAAAAATGAAGCAATTACACAACCTTACACAAGCTCCTCAATCTCACATTTGAGGTTAAAAAAACCGCAGCGCTCTCCCCTGCTGAGGAGCTCGTGGCGGAATCACATGTCCCGTCTTTCAACGTCTTTTCAAACAGACGTGGGCAGCGCGTTGATAGTAAGACAAGGGACAAATTAGATGAATAAATTAGTGGGCCACCCTGTACCAGAATACATTTACATCTAGATGAGATTACATTCCTGACATACAAGCTCATTACTGGCCTCTGCAGCTTCCTCCAGATGTCATCAGCCAATTGCATTCTAACTCATTCAGCTGGGCCGTGGCGGTGACTGTGACGACGATGCGTGATCGACGTGGTAAATCACAGGGAGGGACATACAGAACCTACAAGCTGCACATTACGAAAGGTGAGTTTCAGTTACTGCACAGATGAGACCATAAGGTGAAAATCCTCCGGATGCACACACGCACACACTCTTTTCCTTCCTCCTATGATGAAGTGCTAGCAAATAAAACCAAACCTTCACATACTTTCATTAAAAGTACCGGAGGAGTCCTGTTTTTGTGTGGTCTGCAAGGAGACTCATAGTTGTATCTAAACTCAAAAATCAGCATTTAGTTACATGACATACTTGGGAATAATTACATTTTAGTACTTTAAGTTTAAAGTTCTACATCATCACCAGGTGACGTTACCGTACTGGCTGAGCGAAGCCTCTTGGAAACTCAACCAGGCTGTAGACTGTTACAAACAAGGTCAGATGTGTTAACATGACACAGCACCACAGCGACAAACCTACCGAGTCTGAAGCAATTCACTAATTAGAGCCAATAAAGCAGGATGTAAACAAACCCAGCGGTGCGGCACCAGCGTTCCAGTGGAGTAATCACTGTCTGATTACATGTGTGGAAATGTCTTAGAAAAGCGCTGATCGACTTAATATTCCTCCCTCCTAGTTTCCTCCCAGTACAGAGCGCTGTTTAAGTCAAAGTGCGTTCCTGCAGATTAAATGATGAAATTAAATTAGTAATGGAAATGACCTGCAGGGACAGTGAAGGGAAAGTGAAACGCCAGACACAGACGGAAGGAGAAAACTGTACAGTGGTGTGTGGAAGGGAAGAATGGCTCCACTGGGAAATCAGCTGGAGGAGAGACTCAGAGGGTGGATCAGAGCCTTTAATAGGTGACCCCAGCACAAGAGCACACACCTCCATACTCAGCTGTTCTGTTTATTTGATGCTTTCTAAAAATACATTCTTATTTACCGTCATTTCCAGCCTCCAGATGTTCATCACATATCTGAATAGGAAATGCATGAAGGAGGAATAAGAGCAGGCGTAGAAAGAAGACAGATGAAGTCACGGGCTGCCGGTAGCGGCGCAGCAGGGAGTTGTGGACGTGCGCGGGCTGGTACATGGCGCTGTTTATGGTTCACAGCTGCCAACAGGAACGAAGCAGGGCTCGTGGTGGACAGGAGGTACGATTTGTGCTGAGTGACACCAAAATCCAAAAGTTTTCTTTTTAGGGTTATAGGCGTGTTACTTAAAAATCCCTGTTTTCCTAATTCTTCTCTCACTTCAATTTCAAAATTGAAGTAATTATTCCTCTTCAGTAGTTGGATGAACAAAGATAAGTAATGACATCATTTAGCAGAAGTTTACAATAAACAAAATTATTAAATTGAAGCGTCTAAATTAAATCTGTTTCTTAAAAAATGACCTTGAACACATTACATCAGGTTTATTCACGACTGCACGTACACTAATAAAATAAACTGATACAAAATGGACTTCAAAATAAAAAAGAACGGATGACATTCACCGGAGGAGAGTCGATCTGAGAGATGAATCACTCATTGTCCTTGAAAGCATTTTGTGGTTCTGCGTGACCTTTAACCTTGCCATGATGTGAGTGTAACAGCATATACAGTAAGTCATAGTTATGAGAAGCCCTGTAAGCACGTTACTGGTAACGATGTTTCATAAACACACACGTGAGGACACAAAACACAATGTGGAGGAGATGCTGTGTGTCAGTCATTTAGATTCAGAGCAGAAGGGCTTGCTTTGCTTCCCAGGCAGCAACACAAGCCTGAAAACGGGTTCAAGCGTGTTCTGACGTCACTCGCTGGATAAAATTCCATATGGTGCCTTAAAAGCCTTGTGTATTTCTAGTAAAAAGGCGTTTTTCAATCCCAGGGATTCTACATCTGCAGAGGGACGACTGCCTCAAAGGTCAGGACAGCTTGGCCTGCATTTGCTGCTAAAAGTCAAACGTATGCGTATCTCAACATGCTGGCAAGCAGCCCAGCAGAGTGGCACAGCGCCGTGGCATCCGAGCATGACAGACGCTGACGGAGAAGCATGTGTGTGCACGAGTGTTTATGAGACTGAAACCAAACCTTGGTTTCATCGACACTCGGATTGTTTTTAATAATGTTTTCGTCCACTTCAGTTTGAATATATTACCACAAAGGACAAAGCAATCAGAGCCAGGAAGAGCACAAGAGGACATCTGAAAGTCAATTTTATTCATAGTGGGTGAGTGGAGCCTTGGGCTAAGATGAATAACCCAGACAGACCTAAAATTAATCAGGTGATCATAGAAGTAGTCTTTGGGAGAGCAGCTCATTTCCATTCACTGCGAATGGGCGAGAGCACGTAGAGGATGGAAGACAGCCAAGGCAGAAAAACCACAGAAACTGGTTTCCCCAGGATGAAAATGCCACAAGCTTTGCATTGAATGAAAGGAGATACTCAAGGTGTCTCAAGAGGAATGTGTCCCAGTGTCAGAAAGCTTGGCCTCAGTCACAGGTCAATGGACCTCGTGACACATGTCCATATCCTGTTAAGGTGTTAAGGGGCACGGGAGGTTAGAGAACGTCTCAGTCGAGACCTCGTGTTGAAGTCGACAAACTGGTTTGTTACCAGGTGGAAAGACGAATGAGGGAAGGTTCAGGGTTGTGATAAAATGGGGTTAAGCATGAAGAGGTGAGCAGGGGCTTGAATGGAGATTGATGAGGTACAGTAGAAGGGAATCCACGGAGTGAGAAAGGTTTCATTGACTCTGCAGTGACAGCTTGGCTATTTCCTGCACTTTAATGCACATGGATTGGTCTGTTATCCATCACCCAGGGCATAACAACCCATCAGACGTACACTGTCAATTCACTGTTTGTATACTTTCATCACTCGCCTATTGTAGAGCACGTAAAGGATGATCATAAGAGATATGGTCAATATCTGAGTAAATGTGAGCGTAAAGAAGCAGACTGTAACGAAAACCTAAATCTTTATATTTATTTTGAAGTTTAATTTATTTTTGCTTAACGTGACGTGACAATCCAGATTCCCTGCAGGTTAAAGGGGCTAGAAGAGGTTTTAGATCACAATGTCATCCAGGTCAGGTGTGTGCTCCCATTCCAGCTGCCAAAGGCCATGATGACACTCGCGGGACCTTGATGTTGCTGCAACAGCAAAAGGGCTGTTTCTGTCAAGACGGGGAGCTGAAGGCTAAATGGTCAGGGTTCAAACCAGTTTGCTGATTTCTCTTCCATGTAATCGAACACACACATCCTTCCCGCAGTCACCAGGCGCCAGTGTTACAGACATACTGTACAGTGATGGGTAAGGATTTGAAATACACTGACAATAACAACAAGAACAAACAACTAAAAAGGAAAAGTATGTTGTCGTACGCGTAGGTATTCGGATCACACACACGTGTGGGGAGGATAATCACCTCTGGGAATCCGTTTTAAGTAAAGGCTAGAAACTCCTCTGTTCTCATCAGGCTGAGATTGGCAGCTGGGGCTTTTGATGTGACTGGTAATCTTCCCCGTGCCGGAGAGGTTGCCTGGTAGCTTTAAAGCACAACAAAGCAGCTGCGGCGCACAAGGCTCTTAGCTCACAGCGTTACACAGATTCATTTTCTTTGAAAGTGGAAAGGGGCACAAGGCGTGTCTGCTTTCTACGTACGTACAGCCTGAAAGCGCTGGGAGGTGCATTCAGTCAGGATGAGAGCAGAAAACACAGAGATACGTTTGTGGCCTCTCTTATTACATATAAGCAAAGAATACAGTGTATACAGTATTATTTAGTTAGGAAATACCTTTAATCTACTAATAATCTAATAATAATCTACTTTAATCTAGTATTTACTCCTTTTATAATAAAGTTTGTTCAGACCTTGGATGCTATACACCTTCGTTATTTGAGTTATATAACGAGTGTCCCACACCCCTGTAAACATTAAATTCATTTAGATACATAATAAGATTTAAACTTTCCTTCATAGTAGATACAATGACTGTGGATAAACACATTCGTTCATAAACTGCGCCCACTGACTGTGCATTTTTATACAGAACAATGGCTCATACTGTAAATCTGTTGCCAATGTGCTTTATCACATCTGACTGGCCAATAACAGCTGCTGTCAGAGACTCTATGCCAGAGAGACCATCGCAATCTTGGACTGTGATATGGTTGAAATGCATTCATTTAGCTGGAGCAGATGTGTTATGCAGATGCACACGGAGGGACGTCAACACAGATTTTCCATCCCTGCGTGTGTGTTGTTAAAGGCGACTAGTTTCCAATGGGGGGACTCGAACTTCACCAAGTGTCTGGAATATGAAGCCAAGTGGGAAATGTGAAGAGAAGCACATATGAAGACACTCTCATGGGTTAACTGTGGTCAACCACACATATGATGAATTTCACTAGAGTCAGCTTAACATTAATTATGAATCACCGGCCTTGTCATGTCGCGAGGAGATACAACAGATTATACAGCACATTAAAACAGCTTCCATTTAGTTGTAGCTGCTCTAACGAACAGCGCATCATTGCACAATCGCGCCAGGTGACGGATGAAGCTCTTTCTGATTTGATTCACGTGGATCTCAAACAGCAGCGATGTTGTTCATCGGTCCTGACGTGCAGCTGTCAGAGTCAAAAGGACAACGAAAGCCCCCGAGATTAAGAATATTTAGGACTAATCAGAGAGCGTGAGATGTGGACTCAGGGCGGACAGATCATGTCATACTGTACGCGGAGCAGGCCAAACTCACTACCATCAACCTGGAACATGTTTATATGACAAGACCCAGTTTGATGCTTGGTAATAATCTATTTTTACTGACATTATACTGATGAGAATCATAGTCAGTGAATGGCCAGTGGCTCCGCAATGAAATGCAGAACCGAACAGCGAATACGGCGAAAAGGAGTCTGAAATGTTACGCGATACATAGAACAGGTTTCTGCTTTTAATGTAGTTGCTTGTTGTATTGTTTATCTAACACCGGTGCAGTGTTAGTGCTAGAAGACTCACGAGTGTTTGACAGATTTGGCTTGTAACTGGGAGCGAAGCATGTTGTCTGTGCTTGATCAGCAAAGAAATAGGAGGAACACAGAGGAACTGCTGATGTGGGAGATCTTATCCATCCTCTCCACAGCTTTATGTTAGTGTCTGAGAGCCAGTCCACGGGAACATAGCTGACATGAACACTGAAGCGCCAGCTGTCTGACCAGCCCACTCAGAGAATGGATTTTAGTGTTCCAGCGAAAGGCGGTCGCCATTAAATGACCCCCCCTCGTGCTGTACGTAGAGTTAGTTAATTGGCTTTGTGAAGAGACTCTTCAGTGAATAATAGCAACGTCCTCTATTCCTCAGACCTAGTTAATTTGAAAATGTGTCATTAGTTTTAGGTCACACGTTTTCAGCGGTTGGATGCGCTCGAGAAAACGTGTGAAGGTCTGAGGCTTTGAGGCCACAATGAAAAAACTATGCGGACACCTGGAGCGTGTTGTTCACACGAGACGAACACAATCTTGGAAACTTGCTGCAGGAATTTGCACTTGTACAAAATATCTCTTTGTATACTGTAACATGAAGTCATTAGAATTTGAACAGCTCTGAGAAAAAGTTGTCAACAGCAAACGAGACAAAGGAGCAGAGAGAGAGAGAGAGAGAGAATGGGAGAGAAAGGGGGAGAGAGAGAGAGGCTTCCTCCGCCTCCCCCGCTGCTTTTCTCCACTCTCAGACTCTCGCATCCCCTTCTCTCCATCCCTCAGTCTGTTCTGCATCTGCGCCTGCTTTTCTGTTGCTCTTCTTTCAAAGAAAACCCCATTTTCTCCTGCTTACACCTTCTGCTGGTTAATCGTCGACATGCGCCCCACGTGAAGTCGGCGAACTAAAAATAGAAGTAGCTCGCGTCGGGAAGGCAGATGCTCTGTCGGAGGAGGAGAGGAAGAAACGCGCTTCGCATCTTTCGCTGAGCGCCTTGCCCTGAGCCGAGCGGCGCCATGGATCTGTCATTCATGGCTGCGCAGGTGAGTCTCCGCTCCGCCGTTTCCTCCGAGGGCTTTTCTGTGGGTCCAACTTTCTTATTACTACATTTTGCTGATCGTCTCCACGGGCGTGGCCGGTCAACAGGTTCATTTTTTGCGTTTGGACGAGCTCATGTTGTCCAGGTCCATTAAAACCTCTCAACGCAACAACAAACGCAATGAAGATGAAGTAATTTATGTCACCATTAATTAATACTTTTATAACGCACAAAAATATATGAGCTTTGATATTTATGGATATACTACTGCAGTAGTTTTTAGTTAGTAGTTTCCCTGTAGTTTATCATTCCAGACTAATAAGATTTAGGATTTCAATAATTCATAAACTGAAACAGCTGCAGCTTTTCAGACCAAACCAGAAGTTTGTGTTACTAATGCAAATATTCAGTTGTGATGCTTTGCATAGTGATACATGTCTTACACTCCAGTGATCTGGAACAGAGAACATGTGGTTGTGCATCTGAAATGTGATTTGTTTTCATCGGGAGCTGAAGTGATATTGGTCTCAGCTGGTTTGTCTTGTGCATCTACTCTGACTCTGTTGCAGCTGTGATTAAAGGCGTCATAGCATCGAGCGTTTAAAGCCTATAGGCCATGTCCTGACTGAACCAACTTTCACAACAGAAGCAGTTCAAGTTACCTGCGTTCGGGGCAACTCGCCAGCAAAACTCGATTATGCAAATATGGCGATTTGTGTGTATGCAATGATGCAAGACACCATGTTTATCACAGAAGACCCCCTATAGCAGATGCTCTGTTTTTGGTTTTAATAATTTCCCTGTGATCTCCCCATTAATCCTCCTGCTCCTTCACTTCTCCTCGTTCCATCAGACAAACCTGCTCAAGAATGCAGCTCTTTCACTGAGGTAATGGCTAATTTACCCAGAGTGAAATCTAATCTAATGCTCTGAGTCTCTCTGTAATGGTGACTTGAATGAAGTCAGGCCAATATCCCCTGAGCTTTGAAGACTGACTTCACAATGCATGATTTTTTTTTTGCTCGTCCATCTCAGAGTAGCTCTGCTGCCTACAAATCACTGGACCTTTGCCATCGGTTTGTCTCTAAAAGATGATGGATGCCACCAAAACACTTCTGTCCTCGACACATAGGGAAAAATGGCACCGATGACGGAAAAAGAACAAATAGTTTGGAGGATTTTCAGCATAATTATAGCTGGCGTACGGTGTGTATGAGGACATGAACAGGAGGAGTTCGGAAGAGTAAGAAATGCTGCGAAATAAATAGGATGTATCATGTTACAGGTGAATCATGACTTTAAAAATACAGCAAAAGCTACTCAAGTGTTTCTCATGGCAGAAAATAGCACAAACCAGTCACGTAATCTCAACCCAAGACAGGACTGAAGGCATGAAATCTATATTTGGTCATGTCTTTATGTTGCAGTTCATTAAAGTATTAATATATTTGGGTCCAGTGCTAATGCATGTGCGCTACAACTTTCACGCTTTGTGCAGTAAAATGAAAACGAGCACCCTCCATCTGGCCGACAGCGGTGGCGTCCTCGAGAAACATGGATTAATAGGTGACAATCACAGCGACGCTTTTGGAGCTGAGCAGGAGGCCGTTTATTCTTTCCCTTCAATTACACTGACTTGTTGCTTTAGGTACAGGATGGATATATGTAAGATTAACTTCTCTGCCAGACCCAGAACGGTGGGTGTAAATCACAGCACGCGTATTAGTGGATCAAAACAAGCTGCGGCTGCTATTAAACATGCACATGTTAAGTTATCCTGTTCCTCGGTTACTAATTGATGTTCAGGTCAAGTGTGATGTTGTCGACAGGCTTCAGATCCATCCTGGGCATTTTGCCAGTCTCAGACTCGTCTCAGTTGACACACAGCAAAACCCTTAAGGCTCTGTTTGAGCACAATGAGCCGCTGGACTGAACCTTTTACTGGTTTTACACTTGTTTATTTCCTTGCTTTCCTAGATGGTTAAGTTCTATTCTACGAGCATGTTTCCATCTCTGTCGATGTTTACCGTAGTCTTTTTAGCAGCACATTTCCCATTACTCAATAATTAATTCAGTGACGTTGTGGCTCATTCAGTCTGACAGGACTGTCAATCTCCTCTCGTGCTGAACGGGACAGACAAGAGTGAAAGAATAAGGATGGAGGCAGAGTTTGACGACTTCAACACAAACAGACAGGACTGGCAAAGACACGTAGCTTGACCTTGGTGCCAAATGTGTCAGGGAGTTAATTCAGTCAGACACTTGATAGTGATTATAGTCAACAGGAGTGTCTCCCACTTAGCTCTTCGCATGCAGCGAAAATAATTTATTCATTTAGAAGTATTTTAAGGTAAAAGTGAAACGACCAAAATGGCATAAAGAGTGTCTGGAACAAACCAGACCCAGAAATGATCATTCTCTTATTTAGTGATTACTGATCTATATGTTTGATCCCAGTTGGAAAAAATAATTTACCCAATCACAGCAGTCTTTGTGTGCACTCATCAAACCCTGACTGTCCCTTAAAAGAATCTCTAGGTGCCTATAGCAAAAGCTTATTTGAAGTGTGTAATAATGACACACCAGCCTTTTCGTCTTGAGGAATTTATATCCCCTCCGGTCCTTTGTCTGCTTTTCCAGCAGTTGGTTTTATATGAGATCTGTAGTCTTGAGATAGCAAAAACTAGCAACAGCCCCAATTTCCAGCCTTCTTCAACTTTTATGAGCCTGCAGGGCTGTAAACAAGCTGTGGGAATAACAATCACCTCCAACCAATTACAAGAATGGTTAACTGTCTCCGTTACAATAGATCAATTCAGCAGCTCTCCAAGAAGAGTTATCAAGCCTTTTCATTGGCAGTGAGTTTTACACTTGAATTAAGCTGCATTGTGTTAGTTTAAACTGCAGATAAGTGTAACTAAAAGCAACATGACAATATTAAGCAGCCAGTGTTGTACTATTTGTGAGTGTCTGTGTGATTTTGCAGACGCAGCAGGAGCATTCGGATACATTCTCAGGATGCACATTAAACCCTGCTAATGGGGATAAACACAGCAGAGAGTGGTAAAGATGCGAGTCCACCTGAAGCAGGGGCGTCCGGGACAATGTTACGTTTTAGTGGGAGGTTTATGTCGTCCTCCCGATGAGCAAAGCAGAGAAAAACAGCTTGCGACGCTCGCTGCAGGTGGTCGTGTTCTACGGGCAGCCAGGTCCTCTCGCTTCCTGTCTTGTTCTCAGTGGGAACAAATAACATTCTGCCTGGAAATTGCTGGTCTATTTTTGGCAGCTATCACTTTGGATGCAGGACTCAAGTAGCTTTGTAACCACACCGACCGTGTGGTGAACGTCTCTGTTGAGCACTGATTGTCTGATCATAGCTTGTAACATGGTCATTTGTGTGGACTGAACCTTATCTAATCTAAAAATGGGTCCAATGTTGTGTAACAGCCAACTTACAAACTTAACATAACAGCAGCTCAGATCAGCTCACGGCCTATTAAAAGGTCTGTAATCACAATATGTGACTGCTGCATATAATATAACATATACAAAGAAATGTACAAAAGGGTAATACGTTTTTTTTTCTTTAAATATGTTTGAACAGTAGATACAAAATGGGGGGGTGCGTATTGAAACAGGTGGAGAGTGAAACCGAGCTTTAATGGCCTGTGACAGCCAAGTATGAAGTAATAACAGCTTTTTCTGATGGACCTAACGGCTTGATACTTCCGATATAGTTGTATCTCCCACATTCAGCTGTTATGAATAATATATTGCTGTATAAATAATCTATTTTCCACCCACCCTGAGATAATTTCAAAGCAGCTTCATCTCTCGTATCAATATGTTGCCGAATAAAATTCAGCTTTGATTTGTGGTGAAGCTTTAGATAATATTGCCTCAGTGTGCTCGTCATAAAATAAACATACATATCTGCCATTAAAGTGCACTTACAATTCAAATCTGAATTCGGCTCAAGAGCAGCTCTTGACAAAGAAAGTTTGAAAAGGGACAAAGAGATGAACTTGCTGCAGTGAAAGCTGATGCGTTTTGTGATGTAATGTGTTTCACTAGGCCTTATTCCTTGTTAAATAGGAAGCTGCCCTGAATCGAACGACAGATTTTCCCGCTCACTCACGCTACGCGACATCGCGCGTACAGCAGAGCCCTGTGCTGAGCCCTCACTGCTGCCCCAGGTTGGAACGCTTCCTACAGCCGTTAAAGTTACTCTGTCAGCCTCAGCCTCAGTCTGGATTATGTGCCATCCGTCCTATTAGAACTCACTTACTAAACCTCAGACAGTAGCTCATTTGCATCACATGAAAATTCAGGCTGCAGATTGAATTTTGCTGCTGATGTTCTTCTCAGAGGGGAGATTACTCTCCTCCTTTTTTTGCATGTTGCCACTTGATGAGTTTACGTCAGATTCTCAACGGCTATTTTTGTCATGCAGTCCCAGCCAAGCCAGCCAGTGCTCTGCCGTTTCCACGATGTTTTCTGACGGTGACCTTTCCATTTCAGGTGCATGCAAATTTAATGCCCCGATGATGAATCGGGCACTTACACTACAGCTGGTTGTATCACATATAAAAATCTTTTTAATGCCTGATGATATGCATGAGTGGTGGAGAAAAACACCAGCTTTGATTTTTCTTAATTATACATTTTTCATGACTTCTACACGTTCCTTTGCAGATGTTGTAATCACAGCTTCGGTCCCAAGCCTCCATCAGTCTCAGCAGTGCATGTGGATCTACGGTCTCTGGTGCTGCTGTGTTTCACAGCTCTGGCCCAAAGCTATTTACAGGGGAGCGCCAAACACATTACCTCATTACTTTTTTATGATATTTTGGGGTATTTTGTTCCAGTAAAAATGAGTGAGTGAGTATCAAGCTTAGCCGCGTTACTGGAAAACAAAAAATGTGCCCTGTAGTACATGCATCACGTATCTATTTGGGCTTAGAGCTGCTCTGTAAGCACAGCAGCAACTGCAGCGTCGATGCTGTGCAGTGATTATTATTTACCGGCCAATGCGTAAAAATAAAACACTTAAGTGCTTGTATGGTTTAGAAGCAGTGAATATTATTGCTCTTTCCTGCAACTGCTAATCAAATACTGCGAATGTGTTGTAGGCAACCGTCCAAGTTATGGATGAATAGAAGATATATGCAGTCACACAGTTTAGCTGTTGTAGACACATGGTTTGACTCATTATCAGTAAACCAACAACAAATGAAACTTTCCTTCACATACAGTAAGAAACATGCCAATCGATTACTGAGCATGTGCGGAGCCAGGGGCCACTGCTGAACTGTCGCACTGTCTGAAAACCCTGATTCTATAAGTAGGCCAACCTGACACACACATGACAAATTCATAACATCCCACACCCTCTCCCCCAACATGGGAAACACATACAGTTAGCAGTCATCCTGTGCAGCGCGTCAGTTTCTTTAGTTCATGTCCAGTTGTTGCACAGCGTTTTTAGTACGCATGTGATTCTCGAGTTTACTTGATTTAGTTTGTTTTGCATTCGTTGGAAGAAAAAAAATCAACTTTTAGAATTAGGGAGTAGAGTACAACCATAATTATTCATGTTCCTCCACGAGATTGATAGTTTGTGACAGCAGCGGGCCAGCTCTTACACAAGAGAAATAACAAAGGAAAATAACTGTGAGGCCACTTTGATATGTAAATTTGGGAAAACTAAACTAATTGTTAAAAGTGACGTTGCCAAGGCTGAGATTAATTGAATGTGTTTGATTTCTACTGTGTGTAGTAAGAAAGATGCCTTGCACAGTGGAAGTGGCCCCGTCCATCCCTGCTTGCCTCTCATGGACGGGGCCAAACCCAGCTGTCCGTAGGCAACAGGCAGGGTACACCGGTCCAGTCCATCGCAGGACGAACGCAGTGAAAGACAACTCACGCCTGTGGGTAGTTTACAGTCACCAATTAACCGTGACCCAGAGCTAAGCGCATGCCCTGCTTTAGACACTGGGACGAAGCCATGGAGTAAACCCAGGTGACAGCGCTAACCATCACACTACTGTGCTGCCCTTTAACCTCCTCCATGCGTTTCTTATCGTGAGGATGACGAGGGTGGTGATGATGATGGTTCATGGCACTCGCTGCCATAGGGGCGCTATTTTAAGGAGACATTCTATAGGTCGTACAAGAGAGAAAGGACAAATATTGTGGTCTTTTGGCTGGAGGACATCCCAGTAGTCTACAACAATGTGAACTGGTGCAAGGAATACAAATCACTGTAACTGTGGGATGCAGACATTAATGAAACAAGACATCAAGGAGACAAGAGCAAAGACACGTGAATACAAATTATTGGGCATAAGACGAGTAGAGAACGGATGATGTTGGAGCTGATACTGTCACACAGTGGTTCAAGTACATTTAGTAGATATGATACCAGATATAGCAGAAGGAGACAGGAGGTGTTACTTTTCAGGCAACGTGGAGAGACGCACAGCGACTCTACCGTTCTGAAGTCACTGCAGCCTTAGGGAACTAGAAGGAAAAGGATTTGAGACCAGCAGTGACAAGGTCAGAGCAGGGAGATCAAGAAGAGGCGTTAAAGAGCAGACTGAGGTTTGAAGTTCAGGCCTGAGCCAAATGCGGAGGCTTGCTTTGGGTTGAAGAAGGCGTTCAGGAGGTTCAAATTTAGGTGCTTTGCAATGTTTTTGTTGCAGTTGCTGCCTTTGTGTTTTTTGCCATCATTCAGATGGTGAGAAAAAAAACCATTTGCATAAAAATCGGATGAACTGTGGGAAGAATCTCTAGACTGAGAATCACTTTGATGCTGCAACAGTGTGTCATTCAAAGAGGAACGGATTGTGAATTTTAAAACTGTTCCAATATTGTCTTCATCACATGGATGTAAATTCCATATGACTATCATTAGATGGAACTAAGGGAGCTTCTGTCTAGAGTAGCTGACCATGGCTGCAGTTTCTTAACATCATTATCTTTGCTTATGATTACATGGAAATGGAGGTAGTCTGGTGAATGTAACACATAAGATGACAGAGCGTGAATCACAGAGCACGAACGGGCCTGTGGAACCACTGCTCATCGTCTGTTAGAGATGATGCTCTGAGATCTAAGTAGATCAGGGTGTTCCTGCCTTCTCTGTATATTAAGAGTGGGTGGAAATCACAGCACCTCACCCTGAGCAGGACTTACAAGATGGGATTCAATCAAACGTTTCTATCGTGTGGCCCAAAACTGAGCCGGAGACATAAGTGGGTCAGTCATGACAGGGTCAGTTATGGGTCTGCTGCACAGTGCGTGTTTTAACGACTTAGAGAAATTAGTAAAACGCAAATGTATGATTAACCCAAACGGTAAAGAGAAAGAGGGTGAAAGGTCTCCAGAGGACACAGAGGCAGGCTCCCAGCCACATGCTCATATTGTTTAATGAGTAGCATATGAGGAAAGGAAATGCAGTAGTTCAATGAGAAATTGCAAAAAGATGAATGGAAGTTACAATAAAAGTGTTTCCTGTATAAAAAACCCACCAACATCTTCAGCGCACTAATAAATATGAAATAAAGTAAATATTAAACAGGTGCTTCTTCTGTATATACTTTACAATTTAGGATATTCCAGAGAAAACGTGCAAAATATACAGGAAGGTGCCGACAGACTAAACTCTAGTTCGGTTCACTTCATCAGTTTAATGACTTAATGTATTTTAATAATCATCCATTTTATCAATACGATCTTAAAGGCTTTAGTGAAGTATTAACGTAAAAGGCTTTTGTAAAAGCTTTTCTTGGCTGACGTTTTAATGCGCAGTCTGTGATCTGAGCTTCTTACGTCCTTGTTGGAAGGAGCAGACAGGTGCAGCCAGTAAATTTCCGAGTAGATTAAATGGAAAACAAAAATCCAGACTTGTCATCATTCGTCCTCTGCCAGTGTCGGGTTTTAGATGCTGATGTCAGTTGTCATGTTGAGTTTCAGGATTTCTGCGATGTTTCCTGTGCGATCGTCATCACAGGGAGCTTGAGGGAGTAACAGACACAGCACTGAGGCTCAGACTTTAACTGAGACATATCAGGCCAGACGGCGAGAGAAAGGAACACACACGCACACACACTCTCTTTTTTTTTTGTAGTGTTATAGAAGAGGAGCCATCCAAGCTACTGCCACTTGTCACGATGAGGCCTGTTTGTTTTTCCTTAACACTGAGGTCAGGTACTTGCTGAACCCAAATCATTAACAGCATTAAAGAAATATAATAAAGTTTGCTCTGTGCTGCTAAATCTCCATTGTTTAGGGAGGACCGCTGTTGCCGTGGGCTGCAGAGATTTATTAAAACATGCTGCTGGGCTGCTGAGACGGGAAAATCAATGAGAGCAGAGCTGTAAATTTGAGCAGCAGGAACCAGTCCTGAAACCAGACGTCTCACCACTTTTATACGTGTGAACAAGCCTCTTTAAAACCTCTGTAAATCTCCCCCCAGATTCATGGCTCGACTGTGTCACGACGCTACGGCTGTTTTTACTAAGTGGCTGCTGCAGGATTGTGTAGACGCTCGGTCCTGTAGCAGCGAATGGGACAAATGCGAAGCTGCAGGATGTGTTGTGAGGGCAGCGTCCGTCCAGGCGGCGCTGCTAACAGAGCAAAGGTCGGAACAGTTGAGAACATCTGAAGTTGGGCTTCTCATCGATTGCGCGTGTGATGTCCAACACAAAGTCAATTATTCACACCGCAGGTGTCTCAAACTGCACCTGTGCCTGTTGTTCGTGCAGTTTGTGCCTCACAAGGACACAAGTACCGACTTAGATTTGAGATCGATTTTTACAAACCGGCATGTTCTCTCTCATGTTTACTGAGCAGCCGTCTCGGAGGCGTCTTGGTTTTGGGTGTATGTGCTTGCTTCTGCAACATTTATTTGAATTCAGGCTGTTTGCTCCAAACTCATTTCACAGAGCACTTGGTGGCGACATCCCAGAGGACGTAATTACAGTCTATTCTATTTCACAATTACTATGATCGCCCGTGTAGCATGGCACAGCTCTCCGAACAGCTGGGACAAATAAATCAAAGCTGGGAGAGCAGAGCAGGTGGGAGTGTACAATCTTCAGTGTGTGCATTGCTATGCATTGTTTGGTTTGTGGAGCCATCACTCACGGCCAACGTGGCGTGGAATACGTAATCCAGGAGATTCCTCAGTTGGAAGGATATTTATGAATGAAAGATTTAACAGTGTTCTTGAGTTGCTTTATTAGTTTAGTTAAATTAAAATGATTTTTTTCTGCGAAAAGGTTCCCACTTTAAACTTTTCTTAAAGAACACAGCGATTCTTCTGCAGCTTCTTCTTCTTTACAGACATGTTGCCAACTCCCACTCAACAAGGCAAGGAAGCCACTTGTTGATCCATCTTGAAGCCA
Organism: Macropodus opercularis; assembly: GCA_030770545.1. NCBI lineage: Eukaryota > Metazoa > Chordata > Actinopteri > Anabantiformes > Osphronemidae > Macropodus > Macropodus opercularis. The sequence continues at coordinate 6,052,039 of JAUCMP010000026.1, read as the reverse complement.
TGAATGTTAAAAAAAGTTAAATTAGTACACAAACTGTGGCTGAAACCACTTTTGCATGCAGTAGGAATGGGAACGCTACTGTATGTGACTTCAGTTCAGTCGGGCTGCTCCGATCGATTCTAATACAGTTACCTCGGTGCCGATCCGTCCTGCTGCACATGCTTATTAAGGCCAGTAGTTTAACGTTAGGATGGGTTCAACGTTCATGGTTTCCAGGAAACTCTGGCTAACTTTGTTACTGAAACCTGTCAGTCATGGCAGTAATGCTTAGGAATTGACCTTCGGCGCTGAGATGTTGTCTGTGTCCCTCTGTTAGTGTAAAGACTTGTCCTGATCTAAATGGGAATCGTGGGCAGAGGAGCCGCCCCCATTAAATGGTGATCGAAACACTATGGGCAGCGACAAACATCTCTTTGCTTAAAACTGTGAACCTAGGCAATCAAATATTTAATCCAGGCTTAGTTGAAGAATATCTTTGTACACATTCTTCTTTTTTTCAGCAGACTCCCTCGTTTATGCAAACAGCTCACTCCTGGGGACAATGAGTTATAAATAAAACATACAGAACGCAGGCAGGAATGAGAGCTTCAGTTATTGTTCAACTAAGTTTATCTAAGATGCGGCTTTGAATACTGCATGACGTCCACAGCGTTGGAGGAATCAGGGAGATTTTAAAAATAAAACTGCGAATCAGCAGCTCCTTGATGAGGACAGACGAGCTGCTACAGGTTTAGCTAAATGTTTTTAAACCTGATTAAAATGACTCATTACCTGGAATTTCGCATTCAGATCAGTGAACAACAATAAATTACACTTTTTCGACAGATTCCTGGAAATGTTTCTTATAATTTTCTAAATATTATTGGTGTTAATTACAAAAAAAACTTTTTGACTTTGTATAAATTGTTTTCAGTTTTAAAGGCTTGGAACTGAAATCTTGTTTATTTAACTGATGGTTTGGTTTCCCTCCCACCTCCTGTAGATGCACATAACCTTCTGAGCTGCTCTGGTGGATGAAAGGATCATTTGACACGTCATGTGAGTTAGTGTGTTGGCCTAGAAGACCCAGGTTCCTGAACTCCCATCGAGCACAGAGCAGCGAAATGCTTTCTAAATGTTGTTTATTCCCGACTGGAGAAAAGTGTGTGCTGCCGATTATTATTCATGTTTTAGGGGCATGTGCCTGTGTGCACATCTCCACTTCCTTTTGGCAACAAGTAGCAACTCAGCGTAACTATTAAATCATTAAGTTGCATATAAGAAGGACATTTTGGCAGCTTTCCAGGGCTGCGGGAAAATTGAGACTGCGTTTGAGGGGCAGGGGCAAATTCTAATTTGGGTAGTTGTTCCAGTTGATTAATTAATTGGGAGGTTTAGGATAAGGAGCTAGGGGATCCAATATATCACTGAGCGTGTTTACCAAAATAAAAGTACAAGTGTGTGTGTGCGTGTATAATGCAAAATGCATTATCCTGCTTGTCCGTGAGAGAAATGCAGGGGGTGAGTGAGTGAGAGCAAATGTGAGAAGGTAAGCAAATGAGCAAGCGAGAGAGAATTTCTGTGTTTGTTAGTGCTCAGCATCCCTCCGAGGTATTTTTAGCATTGTTTCCCAGCGATCTTCAGAGTTGTTTTTCCATCCTGAGTGTGCTACGTGTCTCTCATGCATTCCTCATTCATACGCCCCGTTATGGACACACGACTGCATTCAGTTCCTTCTGCTCTAATGGCCAACCAAGAAATGAATCATTTTCACTTGCCACATGTGAAATATTAATTTCGTTGTAATGATGCACACACGTATAGAAACTCACACAGGGGGTCTGCGTGTCTGCAAGTAGAGCCTAAGTGTTGTAATGGAGTCATAGCTGCATAATAATTGATAAAAGTCTCATATGTTGATATTTAAATATGTTTTTACGTCTCTCATAGATCCCAGTCATGACGGGGGCCTTCATGGACTCTTCGCCCAATGACGACTACAGCGGCGAACACTCGCTGTTCAACTCCTCGGCCAGCGTCCACGCTGCTGCCTCGGCCGCCTCGGTTCACGGTCAACAGGATGAGTCTCAGTCCATGTCCAGCGATGCCATCTGGCTCTGGATCGCCATCGTTGCCACCATCGGAAACATCGTTGTAGTGGGCGTTGTGTACGCCTGCACCTTCTGATGAACGCACGCTTATAAAGACGAACACGCATCTTTGGAGCCTGTCTCTCTCCCTCTCTTAGTCTCTTCTTTTGCACTTTGGACTGCTGAGGATGTGGACGTTGTGATACTAGACGCTGACGTGTGGACTATTACGTTTCCCCATCAACTGACGCTACAAGTGGAAGTTCATCACTTTAGGCCACGAATCGAAACTTTTTCAGCCTAAGTTTCTTTTCGTGTTTCTCCTCAGACGTCACTCTCACTTGTAATGCAGAGAGGAGAATGGAGATTAAATGGGGTTTAAGATTCCGGTTCATCCAGGCCACCGTGCACACCCACCCGATACTTTCAAAGCAATTTAGGTCAGTGCTGTTTAATTATGCGGCTGAATAGAGATGGTGAGTGTTGAAACATTTGGAAAGCGATGAGATTGTTTTCATGTTAGACAACCCTGAGCTTCAAGACATTAAAGCTCATTTAGGGAATAATTTGTGGATGAAGCATAGTGTGGACACTGATCTTCAGAAGATACTGTACAGTATCATTTTACAGATGTGAAGCAGAGAAAAGGAAACCAGCTGTCATTCATTTCCTAATAGTACATATTATAATCTCATGAAAATGTTTTCTGCAGTGCTAAATCAGTTATAACCCATCAGGGATAATTAGAAAATGTAATTGTATTGTCCTAGTCTGTTCAGTCTATATTTATATATTATAGAATTAGAAGCACAATCTAAATCAGACACGTGTAGCATTTTTTACTTGTATTCAACTAAGAATTTTTGCTTTTGTTCTGTTTTTTGCTCAGTAAGCAATATTTCTTCTTAAAAGTAAATATTAGTGATTGAGATGTTGAAATCAGTAAATGCTCTACAGTACGGAAGCATCGAGCGAGTTCTGGCGAGATGTGGGAAAGTGAAAACACAAGTCCACAGTTCGGCTAATTAGTCTCGTGATGCTGTCAAATCTGGAGGCAGCCGTCTCCATGGCAACAAATCCATGTCCTAATTGGGAACAATAATTATAGTTTGGCCCAAGCATTAACCTGCAGACACAGATGCGAGAATGTTTTCCCATCTGAACATAACATATAAAAACGCTGCATTTATGCAAATTTTCCAATTGGTGTCATTTGCTTTTGTCTTTAAATATGCAGATTAATGTTTTGGGCGATAATAGATAATACATGAAGTACTACTGCTTTTTCTTTTTCTGTGATTTCAAAGGTGTAACCAGCTTTTCTTTCTATTATAATGCATATATTATATTTAAACAAGCACATAAGAATATTAATATGCGTATGCTTTATGTTAATCACCATAGCTTCAGCTGTCTATACAAACCATGCTGATTTACTGTAACACCTGTACCATGTAAACTGCAGGCAAACCCTCGTCTAATCTTTGTAATCAGTCTACTTGGACAATGTTCAAAGGACTTTTCAGGCCTGATATTTTTATCAAATGATTGATGTAAAAATAATTAGATATGTTGTAAACCACACACACAATCCTTCTTTTGTAAAGACATGCTACTAGTAAAATTTCTGTACTGTACTTTCTCAGTTGACAAATGAGTCATTCGTGTTCACTGCAGCAGTTCGCAAGGATGACGAATGAACGGGAAAGTGAAGAACAATGCGCTGGACGCTCTAAATGCTAACTTTGGGCTGTGTTCACAGTGTTTGATGACGCGAGAACGTGTTTTAGCTCCATTTTTTTTCCTCCACCTGATTCAGCTGGTTGTTGCAACTGGTGAAGCCAAACCACTGGCAGGCATCATCCGTCACTGCTGAGCCATCAGGTGGGATTGATGCTAAGTTTAGATGGCGCCATCTGTCATTGTGACACAGGCTCAGGTTGTTTAGACACCACTTCCATTCACTCAACTCTGGGGCCCTGCTCCTGCTCCCGTCCATCTCTCTCTCCCTCTCTCTCTCTTCTTTCTTCCTCACTGTCTGTAGGCTTCACTGTCTGGGGACCATACATGTAAAAAATCTGAATAGTTGAGATATTATAGATATTATGGACTGGTGGATATTTCCATGGGGCTACAAAGGCTAAAAATCCTTTACTATTGTTGCATACGATCAAGCAGCTCAATTCTGAAAACAAATCCCGGAGGCTTCCCTAAACTCACTCCCAGAGGCAAAGGAGACTGAAATCCCTCTGAAAGACCAAGATGAAATGGATGATCACTATTCAGCCTGGGCTAATCTATGCTAATGCACGATATTTATTTGACTTTGTGAAAGTCTACGGTGGATAAAATCTTTCAATTATTAGTATGATCTGTGGAGGCTGACTCTAGCCACACCCATAAATTAGAGACCATTTTCTTAATTAAAAGCCAGGACAGGAATAATAAATTACGAGGAAAGGAAAGTAGACAAGGGAAGGAGGTAAGGAATGGAAACAGGAGAAATCAACTTGATCCTCACTTCTTGTCCCCGGAGCTTCGCAGGATGCAACCTTTCCGCCCGACTCCTGTCCACTGGACAGTGACGGTTTACTGATAAAGTGCTGGGTATGCTAATATATGCCAAGCTGCTTAGACACATCTTGTCAAACTGCATCATCCAGTACTGTGTGTGTGTGTATATGGTCCCACGTCGTCGCAAAGGCTGTATGTACCGTGCTGTACGCCCATGAAGCAAGGGGTCAGCAGGGACTAGTAGCACACAGCAAGCGCCTCCGTTTGAAACGCATGAAAAGTTGTACTTTTAGACATAACACTCAAACTTATTGAGGCTAAACTAAAAGAAAAACACTGAACATCAGATACTATTGATCTAATTTCACCAGCAGTCAGGCTGTGCAGCAGGGAGCTCTGGAGATGAAGTCAAAAGTTTAATGGATGTCCCCGGGGAAATGGTGGCGGAACAGACAGGACGAGGGCTACGGAGGTTCACCAGTCTGCCACAGGGTCGTGTTAACCAGTCATCAGACGTTAATCGGCCTGACGCTACTACACTGTTTAATCTGGAGAACTGGAGATTTACAGCTGTCACAGCACTAACAGAGAGTTTTCACCCGCTGCCACTGTGTGATGTGATTGTCTCTTGATGACATGTAACAGGGAATAAAGCTTGGTGAGAAAGAGGTTTTTAGGTGGGCTGCAACCATGGCAACAGTGGCCTGTGATGTATTTAGACTGCACCTGAGGCTCGTGGCAGCCATTTCAAATTTCTGGACCTCAATTTGGCTTCTTATTTTATTTTTTCCTCTTCAGTTTCTTTCTCGCTCACAGTCTCGCGCTCTGTCTTCAGTGCTGCTTGTCAAGCTGCACCTCCACATGCGTGAAACAGTGTGCAGCGTACCGCGTGTGCCACGGGGAACAAAGAGTCTTGCTTTCAGTCCCAGGGCTCCACCACCCCCTGATGCTGTAGAAATGCTTCATTACTGTAACTCCATGATGGGAGCCCAGGCTCACTTGTCATCCAAAAGGCAGCGAGGCCTATTCTTCACATTTAGTGTTGCTGTTGAGAGGATGGCCAGGCCTCTCGTATATGAGGCAGAAGGACAGACGAAGTATCAGTCTGTGCCTGTCATCGCATCGAGGAAACAGCCTTAGAAAGAGCAGGGGATTTATGAGAAAGCTGCACTTTGAACAAGACGGATGTGGCCCCGTCTCCAGCGCCTTGAGACTAACATAATAAGCAATTTACTGTTATCATTTTTGCTACAGTATGTTGCAACCATACAACAAGTGTGTTGACAGAAGAGTCATCGCTGTAAACAGCAGTGCAGCTGGAGCCCGGGACAGTAATTACACGAACGGCACTCAAAGTTACGTCTATATTAAACACACAGACACTGAAATGGTGAATACAGGAAACACTTAAAGGGCAAAACAGAAGAGACGAGTCATGCACATGTCACCTGAATGGAGCCAAAACAATCGTCAGCTTAGAGAAAAAGTGGGGGCATCATCAGGAGGATAGTAAAAACCTGTGTGCCGATGAAATCTGTGTCTTCAAGAAACGCACGTGAAGGGATGTCAGGATGCAGAACACGCAGCCTGTCCCCATGGTGACTGACATGCATCACTCTGCCTGTCTCGCACATCTTGACACACGCATTGGCAGACACAGCTGAGACTGAGGTTGCCAACCAGAATTAAAGAGGAAACCAGGCTGGAGGCTCAAGAGACAGAGAAGCAAAGGGAGAAATGATGATGATGATTTAAAAAAAAGCTAAGAATGCAGTAGAAGTGGAGGGAAAGGAGCAGGACAAGAGCTAGATTAACAGGGAAGCGTGTGTGTTGATGAAGGTTTGACAGCTGTTGTCTTAGAGCTGGGACTGATGGATGTCGATCACCTCAAGCTGACTCTGGCAACACCACAACTACACATCACCTATTTGCACAAAGTAGCATTGTCATTGTTGCTCATCAAGGAATAAAAACAGATTACATTTCATTTATTATCCTATATTTCGCAATAAAACATTTTTTGAAATATGTTTCTGCTGGACACAGTGAAAGCAATAAATAATTTTGTGCATAATAATCAGGTGTCAAGTTCAGGAAATTGTGTGTAAAGTTTCTTTTATGTTTTTATTACCAAGGCACGACAGACATTTCGAAGCATTATTGTGACCAGTAGAGGGAGACATATTTTTTCATATTCTGGTGCCATGACCACAAGAATGTAAAGTACATGCACAAGAGTTTATAGTATGTGTAAATAAACCTATAGGCATGGAACAAAACGTCAGTGTGCAGAGAAGGGTTCACAAGAAGGAATCTTGAAATAGTTACGGACGTGTGCTGCAACATTAACTGGTTAAATGAAGCTCAAAGACATAAATGTAAATATTTTTTCATAACAGAGATGTGAGGACACCGTTTAGTGTAGCTACATGGCAGCAGTCCTCAGTTAGTACGTTGTCAAAAGCCATTCAGTAAAACATGCAGTCATCTACTCTGTCGCTTTGAGGTGAACGTTGTTGTGCTGTGTCAGTTTGCATCAAAGTAAAGAGTCGAAGACAAGATGTGTCTGATATCTTACATTACATTTAGTTGTATAATTTATTAGACATTTTCCTTTTTGGTGGAAAGTCCCAAAGAAACAGGAGCAGAAGGTTTCACGTCTCGTCTCTGTCACATTCAGATGGTTTTTTTAGGAAAATATTTACAACTAAATGATTTTCCGTGCTCGACATTAAACTTGCAGTAAATGGTCTGACGCTTAGAAAACTCTGGTATTGCTCAAGAGATCTTGTTCGGTAAAATGGTTTGGGGTCGTAACCACAGCTGACTGTCGAGCATATTCATTCCTAATCAAGCGGCGCCTTCCCACACAGTTTACCTCTCACTCAGTTCTTCTCTAAACTATAAACACCTACAGCCAGAGGGAGGTCAGCTCTGACTTTAATCCGTGTTTGGCCATAAATGGCAGATTTTCTTTGTTTTTTTGCTTTGTTTTGTTCTGGCGTCCAGATCGTAGAATAAAAGCAAAACCACACATTTATTAGACCACCACACCCTGCAGTACAGAAACTATTCATATTACTCACAACATCTGCCAGGAACATCTGAGGAGTCAGACACAGCGTTAAACGATGGGGATGGATTTGACTTTAGGTAATGAAGAAATTCAGGCCTCTCCCTTGGTTGGATGCTTTAGTGATGTCACACAGCACACGTCCCTGCGGATGATTTGATTTCATCTCCTATGAGCGTTTATTCATTTTAGTTCTAGAGGCCCTGGTTGTACCGGACAGCTGTGAAAACATGCATAAACCACGCCAGAGGAGCCGAGTGCCTCTGTGTCCATCTGTTATCAGTTATGGGACAACGGAGTGAGATCAGGAGCCGGTAATCGAGCTCCCGACCTGGAAAAAATCTCCAGGAAATGAGCTCAGTAGCGTCAAAGAGGAGCATGAGCCGTCTCCTCCACACCCAGACATTCATTTTATATGAGTGAGACATCAAACAGCAGATAAAGGATCGGACCAGCGTTAAGTTCAAGTGACAAGGCTGTAAACTCTGCTGGTATGTTTCCTTAAAGGGGAATATTTATTCAATTTTCACATTTTATTGGCTGTGGTTTTGAGACAACCACCTCTGAGACTCCTGTCGCCATCTCAGAATCGTGTTTTTGCTGCTCAGATTACTGGATTTCATTTGAAAAACCAAACAGCTGCTTGTCTTTCCAGTAAAACCCAGACCTTGTAGTTTTTTATTACATTCAGTTGAAGATGCTGGTTTCCAGCGACAGCTTCACGTTTAGCTCTGCTGCTGCAGGAAACCCTTGCATCCATGTTTTCATTGGCAGAGTTTCACTATTGTTACAAAGTTGCTGGTAAAACCATTGAAAGGCTGACACAACAACATGATAAATGTAGTTCTGCTCTGAAAAAGTACAAATCAGTGAGTTTAAGTATAAATAAACCTGAAGACCTTTAGCATTTCCATTTATTTTTACAGAGTAGAGAGCTTAAAATATTTGGGACATAGATTGTGGATCGATTGTTCTTTAAATCACTTTTCATATTTCCTGAGTCAACGATGTCTGTACATCTCTACAAATCGAAACGTTTCATCTAATTAAATCTATCCATGTAATTCTCTTACGTTAGGGCCCATCTTAGCAGAATATATCAGAGAGTAGGACAATCACATACCTAAACAGATTAAAGAGAGAAACCAGAGTTTATGGGTGAGTCCCGTGCCCTGAGCGATGTGTGGGCTGAAGACCAGGGAGAATAAAAGTACTGATGCATGAAGCTAAAATTAAGTTCAGTTTGTTAAATCATTATATATAAATGTTCTAATACCTCCACGGTCTGTTGTGAAGTTCTGACATAACTACTTGTGCTCTGCTCGTATCATTTAAATACCCAGTTTACATTCGCTTGCACTGATGTGTCAGGCATGAAAACAATAAAATACAAATGAAAAAACATCCATCCAATGCAACATCTGAATGCGATTCTCTATCATCAGGAGGCGAGGAAAAGGAGGAAACCGTTTATTTGCCGCGGCACCAGGAAGTCTTATACATTATCACGGTGCGTTCGGACTGAATCACGGACAACCTGTTATGACCTGTCATGGAAAACTAATGGTGGACGGGAGAACAGCTCCGGAAACGTACGACTGGGCCAATTGTTTGCTGCAGGACTTCCACGTACACAGGCCACAGACACCACCAGCTACAAACCAGATTACAGGCCTTTCTCTAAATTATGCTTAAGGGCTATGAGTGATAACAGACTCACATCTAATGCACAGTTAGGCAGAGTTAGAGTTAGGCAACATGATGCTTGTGTCCGAGTGTTTGCAACTAATGTGAAGTGGGGGAAGTGAAATGTACCATTACAACATTATTCGGGGAAGGTCCCAATCTTATTATAGTGTGTCATTCAGATCACTAACTTCCTCATGGACATGCATTTACAGCATGTTAATCACATGTGTATGATCCACCACAGTCGCTTTCGCACATTATTGGCTATTAAGCCCTTTGTCTATTCTCATCAAGTCTAACTTGAAAATGGCCTTTGGTTTAAATTACGCTCTCCCTCCTCAGCTGCTCTAAAGAGATTTTAATGTCTCCCAAACTGCCGCGCTCTCCCTCCAAATGTGCTCTCTGAGATAAATGAGTCTCAGTTCGCCGTAAAACAGATGTAATAGTGTCATTTGTCTGTTACAAGCCTTAGTTTGGAAGATTATGACGAGGGTAGAAAAAGGTTTGCTGACATCACACGGAGGGGAGCGTGAAATTATACATGATCCAACATGAGAGGGCGAAGCAAACAATTAATGTTGAGTCACCACAAGATGATGTAGAGGAGGAGGAAAAGTTTTGATTTGTTTGTAAACATTTAACAGACTTATTATGGGGAATGTGAAATTGTATCTTTTTTTTCCTCAACCGATCCAAGATTTTCCTTCCATGTTTTTAAAGTCAGTGAATTTGTGGGATTATAGGCTTTTAGAAACCTGAAACTACACACAGTTCAATAGCGCTTTTACCTGCCTCAGCGTGTTTGGAGGTATTAAGGATGGAATGTACAGTAGGTCTTGGTCTCAAATGTCCTACAATCGAACAATTCACCTCATAACAGGGTCCAAAGTTTGTCCTTTGAACCCATCTCAATATTTACTGTAATATAAATCTGACACACTAATACAATGACGCAGTAAAGTATCGACTCTGGCTGCAGCTTAATATGAATGATAGAGGAGAATTACAGCATCCAAGCTTAGCTTTGCCATTTTCACGTGCAGAGACACGCTGTGTATGACTCTGCTAAGAGGACAGACAGAGGGAAAATGAAAGAGGGAGAAAAAAGCCATGCTGAATAAACTATGAGTGTTTGGCTGGCATCGCTGTAATTACAGCTCCCTCTAAGAGAGCGAGGCAGGGATAGACAGAGTAGAGCAGAGCAGAGTAAGGGAGGGGAGCAGGAGCAGCAGCAGGAGAGAAGCTGGGCATCTGGACACTTCACATCTGGACCGATTCAGGAGGAATGGCTCTGCAACCTACAGGGTACGTACACCTTTCATCAGTCAAGTGTCTTTTCCTTTCAAACACCGATGATTCATAGTCAGTGTAACGTAAAAAGATGAAGGAAGCCCATGTTATTCATTGATATGACAGGTGACAGAACATGCAGCGCTGGCACGTTAATGACATACGACGCCACAATAAAGATCACAATAAACTCATGACTTGAAAAACTGGACGTGTCTCTTCCAGCTGACTTGTGTGTGTTAATGTGTATTTATTAGTCTAAACAAGTGCGGCTGTATATTACAGCCGTTTAGCCCCTAGAATATCAAATATAACAATGTTATCATATATTTATATTGTTTTACTCTATACAACCTGATCAGTTTACCTCCTGCCACTGTACTAGATTCTTCTTCTCATAGTAATTAACAAACTCTTCTCCTGTAGCTCTATATGAAAAAACTAAAACAATTAAAGTTCAGTTAGCTTCAATATGATGCTTCAGCACAAAAGCGACTCTTGGCCCAGTGAGGTAGCATCTTTTGTCCTCGACGTTATCAGACAGCGCAAGCGCGAACGGCAACAAACAGAGCGGATCCTCTCGCTCATTACTGGAGCTGCACTGCATGAGCGAGATGCAGGGATGATAAATCTGATGATAGATCTGCTGGGTGTGTAGCTGGCACCCAGACTTCACATGTTTGTCAGCTGTGTTCGTGTTCTGTAGAGACTGTATATATATATATATGCGTCTCTAGGGTTTAAGTAGCTCAGACTATAACGCACAATACACTCACTGGACAAATTTCCACCTTTGAACCGCTTTGGCCACAACATGTTGATAATGTGTTTAGAAACGGGGAGAAACGTAAGCAGCAACCAGACAGCGTGTAAACACTGTTATGTCACTGCCGGTTCCAGCCCATCCTGCACATGTGTGTGTTGCTGTCGCCTGGTCCGCAGCCAAAACACGACACGAGTCTCAGCTGCTGGTTATCATCTTTATTAACAAGGTTCTTCATGGAAATACCTTTAAGATTTTCCCGTTTGCAGTCTCAACACTCAGCCGCATGTTTACTGTCCAGTCTTGTATCAGTCCATCTCAGCTGGACACCAACATGTTGCTAAAGCAAGTGCTTTGTTTCCATTTCTCCTCAGCATCCCACATGTCAGCGCCACGCTCTTATACGCAGACCAGAACGGCACTAATGGCACTGAGTGTGCAGACCAGGATGCCTTGGAGTGGCTCCACACCAGTCAGCCAGTGTATATCCTGGTCATCACCGTTCTGGGAATTGTGTTCAATGTGTTCGTCCTGATGGTTTTCTGCTTCCACAAGAAGCCCTGCACCGTGGCTGAGATCTACCTGAGCAACCTGGCTGCCGCTGACCTCGTCCTGGTGTCTTGTTTGCCCTTCTGGGCCGTCAACGTGCTCAATGGTTTCAACTGGCCCTTTGGACTATTCCTTTGTAAAGTCGTCAACCTGGGTATTAAGATGAACGCATACTGCAGCGTCTACTTCCTGGTTCTGGTCAGCATAGATCGATATGTGGCTCTGGTGCACACGATGTCCCACGGCAGAATGCGCAGGCCCAAGTACGCCAAACTGGGCTGCCTGCTGATGTGGGGGTTTGGCTTGCTGCTAAGCGCTCCCACGCTCATCTTCAGGGAAGTGGAACATTTCCCGGACTATGGCGTGACCGCTTGCTTTTTGAGCTACCCAAACTACACCGTGGAAGTGTTCTGCGATGCGATGCTGATCACTTTTGGCTTCATTATCCCCATTTCAATTATATCATTCTGCACTGTCAAAATTATTCAGGCGTTGAAAGTCCAGGCGATAGAGAGGTTCAGCGGTGAGAAAACGGAGCACAGAGCCACCACCCTGATTCTGGCCGTGCTCTTGGCCTTCCTCATCTGCTGGGTGCCGTTCCACGTGACCGCCACCGTGGACGTGCTCGTAAAAGCCGAGATCCTGGGAGGGTGTCACCTCACGACCGCCTTGGACATCTGCAACCAGCTCTTCACCTACCTCGCCTTCTTCAACAGCGTCCTCAACCCCGTCCTGTACGTCATCGTGGGGAAGAACTTCCGCAAGAAGGTCTGTGGACTCTTCAAGCAGTGGAGCGTTAAAAGGAAAGCGACCACTGAGTCCACACGTTCCAATCAGTCTTCGACTCTCAAGACCTTTACGTAATGCGCAGTGTATGTAAGAAGATTTTGCAGAAGCAGAAAACAAATACGTTCTAAGCTAAATTCATTATTACGTTTGCTGTGGATGCAATTGTTACAGGATATTATTCTGTCTCAGCCATGTAACTAAGGAGACGTAAGTCACTGGAGTCGGTAAAATCGAATCAAGCGTAACCGTAACCGTTCCACCACATGTAATAAACCACAGTTTGACCTTTCAGACATTGGCAAACAACATCTGTATTTTGAATGTACAGTTAGTGTGAATGTGTCCGATTAATGTAATCTAATTTATGCAGTTAGGGTTTCTGATCCGTTCTGATTGTCTTTGATTGTATGTGTACAATAAAACATAAACACAACGTAATGCACATGTTTTTATTCAATCTTAACTATGTTAAGTCGAGCGCACGCGGGAGGGGCCCAAGAAGTGCTTGCTAGGTTTCCTGGTGTTTCTGAGTCATTGTCTGCAGAGTTAAAAACAGACACGAGTTTCCAGTGGTGACATACAGACGTGCTTCTTTTTGTTGGCTCTGTACACATTGCTTGTGACTTTATGCATTTCTCTCCACGCCACCATTTAATGGCCCAGTGTTGACTCAGCGTGGGAGGTGGGCGGGGGTACACCCCTATTTGTGCCCAAAATGACGACGTGCAATGCCAAACAGGAAATCTTTGTTAGGAGTCCGACTCTACCGCCGTTACTCGGGCCTCGAAATTGTTATGGAACAAAAAACACTCAGTCAGACGAAATTACCTCAAACTGACAAACGTCTGCCAAAAATATGCAGTTTGATCTGGTTTCATGTATATTTTTGCATTTCAGGGTTCTGCAGCCGAGTTTTTCACTCTCTGCTCCACATCTGGAATGTGGCGTTTTGTTCAAGGATGCCTTTGACCTTTGCTGACCTTTGCTGTACTTCTGTACTTTGTTTGACTGTCAGACTGATGCAGCTTTACGTAGTGGACGTGTATAAATGTGTGGGACTGCGCTTGTTGCCAGGACTCCCCTCGGTGATGCCGGCATGTTCACGCTGTGTGGCGTAACTGATAAACCACCATTGTCTACACTCCATTAAGTGTTCCATCCTCCATTCACACCTACAAACCTGAATGTGACACACACACACCACAGACACTTATCATGTGTTGACACGGTTAAAAGGTTTCACTGACACAGGGTTCAGCCTTCGAACACATCACTAACACTGTGTTTACTGTGCATTGTATTTCCACAACAATCACAAACCCAACAGGTGACACGACAGGGAACAGAACCTGGCTCTGACGCGGCCACTGTCCCACGGCAGAGACGGGCCTGCTGGGCACGTGCAACCCGCTTAGGCATCTGGATGGCAAAGGTCTGGTCCTTTAAATGCCAAGCAAACAAACTGAGAGGAGCAAAATCTAAAAGACATCTGTGTATGTGTATGAAGAAACATCTATTACAACTGATTTTAAAGAGGTGAGTTTTAATTAGTATAGAACTGTATCAGTGTCAGAGGTCTGACATTACCTTCAATGTCTAACCTGCTCCAAAATGTTTTCCACTACACTATCCAAGCCTTCACAACCGTCATTATACTAAGTACAGTGCATGTGCTGTAGGAGCGATGCATTAATAAGCAACAGCGAATCACAGACTAAGCCACATTTCCTGTCCATATGAATAGTAAATAAATTATTGAGTTGCTGCAGGGCTAATGGAGGTAATTATTGCCCGATTCAAATGGATGTTCGCTAGATTTAATTACTGATTTGTGAAGACGGCCATTGACTGCGTTGTAATAGATGAACATGTAATTACTTCACTAGTTCACTACGTCATTCATTGCTGACGTTTACAGTCCTATGAAAAAACAAACAATATATACAATACAATAAAAACCATATGTGAAATAATTTACTCTTTGTGAAAAACATGTGACGTGACTCCACTGTCTGTAAATCACCTCAGAGGTACTTTGGACTAATGTTTTCCGTTAGATTCTATTGTGTTTGTCAGTCTTGAACGTGTTTCCATGTTTCATCAGTGTAAACAGTGGTTTCCCGTCAAAACTCGTCCCCCTCTATTGTTGCATTGTTAAGGTTCTGCTGGTGGACGGTAGTAACGGAAGTAACAGAGGCAACAAATAAAAAATTAAAAAATCATCTATCATCTATCAATAAAACAAAAACATGTTTTAACTTCTGACAAGAACATCTTTTAAAAACCTTCAAAATGTTCAATGTAGGAATGTTGCAATATTATCTTTTATAGAGTATCATCTTGATCGTTACGTAATCATGGTTATTAACTGCAGTGCGTTGTTTCCTTTGGCCTTGGAGAAAGTTGTGATTACAAGAAAACACTGTGCAGCACTGAAGCCGCAGCCTTCGTAGTCGCCTACCGTGCACAAGCCGGACTGTGACGCTTTCATAAACAACTAGATTTATGGAGCTTCTTGGCTGAGGGTGTGCAGGCGTCCAGCTCTATATACAAAAATGCCTGTTGTCCGTGTCTCGGCTAAGTCGCTGTGGACTCTGACCAGGAGCGCGGTGAACACAGACGTCCTCGCTCCAGACCGATTAGAATCAGCAGTGCTCTGACCACATGAGGCACATTTTCATAAAGCGGATGGTAAGACATATTTACGCTCCTTTGTGTGAAGAGCTTGTTGCGTTTACCTAGAGGACCCTACAGAGACATTTAAAGAGGCGGTTCAGTGAATATGCATCTCAGAAGGAAATCAGTGACGACAGATGTTCACACGTTTAACTTTATGAATGAAACCCTGCTTTTTCACTGTGTGTAATTATGTTGCTTCCATAGCCCATGGAGCCAATGAGACTTGTATCTGTGGCAGCCCTGCGGTTTGAAAATAACAGTGCATCCCTGCCAGTCAACGCGTCACAGCCTTCAGTCTCTGAAGGATGGGAGATGATCCGTACTGTCATCCCTCCCTACATCTTCATCGTATCCCTGCTAGGCCTGCTCTTTAACGGCTTTGTCCTCGGGGTGTTTGTGCTGCACAAGGATCGACTAACCGTAGCAGAGATTTACCTAAGCAACCTGGCGCTGGCCGACTTCGTTCTGCTGTGCGGCCTCCCTTTCTGGGCGATGAACATCCTCAACAGCTTTAACTGGCCCTATGGAGATGCCTTATGCAAAACGGTCAACTCCATCATAATCATCAATTTCTACACCAGCATCTACACGCTGGTCATGATCAGCGTTGACCGCTACTTAGCTCTGGTGAAGACCATGAAGGCCCGGTGGCTGAGACGGACACTCTACGCCAAAGTGACTTGCGTCATCCTGTGGGTGTTGGGGCTGTTGCTGAGCAGCCCAACCATAGCTCACAGAAAGGTGACCTACATCGAGGAGTATGGGACGACATCCTGCGTCCTGGAATACAGCCATGGCAGTGCCTGGAAGGTGGCTCATCACATTCTGATGAACGTCGTGGGTTTTGTCCTCCCAGTAGTGGTCATTATTTTCAGCAGTGCTAATATAGTCAAGGCGTTGGTTCAGAGGCAGGAGAGTGTGAGTCTTCATGACGCTAATGACACGAAGGCCACGGTGCTGGTGTACTCTGTCACGCTGCTGTTCTTGCTGTGCTGGGGTCCCTTCCAGGTCTTCACCTTCCTCGACACGCTCTGTGACATCCAAGCGCTGGATGAGCTGCTGTGGTCGCACACTCTCGACATAGGACACCAGGTTTCGGTGTATCTGGCCTTTCTCAACAGTGTCCTGAACCCTCTGCTGTACGTCTTCTCGGGGCAGTACTTTAAGAGGAAGGTTAGCGCCATCTACAGGCGGACCAGACACCGTCAGCGCAGAGGATCAGACATGACCACGTATCAGCGCTCTGTCGTGTCGACGTACATCAACAGGACAGACGTGATTAAGCCTGCAGTTGTTTTAAATGCAAAGGATAATATGTGACTTACTCACAACATCCTCCTACATTACGGATAAAATGTATAATCATCTTAAATACACACATGAAATGCTCAGTATGATAAATATTTACCTCAAATGACAAAATATGTATCTAATCAATGATATTTAAAACTTTTTTCATCCTTAATTTACTTTGTAGACTCAAAGTCCGGCATGAACTCGCTCACATTACTGCAGGTGAGAATGTACAGTATTGATTTTTTTTTTGCACACTTGCAAAACATAACAAATTCTTTTGTAAAGTTTGCACTTGTCTTTATAAACTTTGCCCTTTTGATGAAAAACGATGCTGGTTTGGTCACTTTTAAAATTTATAAATTATTATTATAATTATTATTATATGCTCTCACCTCTCCACCAGAGGATGGAGCTGTTTCAGCTTCTGTCACGGCATCGTCTTCAGAGCCTGAATATGCGTCGTCTGTCTGTCTGGTGGCCTGTGTAGGCTTTGGCCCGATGACAGCTGGGACTTGCTACAGCATCACCCTGATCCTTGACAAGAAAAGTGACAATGAATGAACTTGAAATCCGTTCCCAGAGACCTGCTATTTAAATCTAATAACGTGAACAATAACAGTTAATTTCGAGTGTTTGCTTTGGCCTGGTTTAATCTCCGCACAGCTGCGATGTGTCTGTTTTCCTAATAGGGAAATATTGAGCTTAATCTGTGATGCTGACAAAAATAATCAATTTGTGTCGAATAAATCACAGACCAAAGACAAAAGATAAGACTATTTATTATAATTAAACTATATCTCAGTATTTCCTTTAAGCCATTGTATTTTTTCTGTTCTGCTGTCTTGCCTTCACCAAACATGGGAGTTTCACACAGGTTTCATGAGTCACACGTTTGCTGTTTGTTTCTTTTCAGGCATTTTGACCTGTTCTGACATGTAAGTAAAAAAAGAATGACTATGAATGACTAGAACGTTACATAAGTGAGCTAGCAAGGAATTATGAGAAGGGTGTGATGAAACATGAAACATTAAAAATGGATCCTGATTTATTCAAGTTTCAAAATCACTAAAATAGACCTGTAGCACTATGAAGAAAGTCATTAAATATTAGCACAATATACATAATATAGTCAAAGTCAAATACGGACGAGGCGAAAACATAAACTAAAATGTTAAAATAAAAGCAACTGCAATGAGCAGAAAAAAGTAAGAAATAACAGATGTAAAAATGTCATGAAGTAGCTCAGATATCCTGATGTTTCACGTTATTATAACAAAGTTATCGGCGTGAAAACACTAATTACTCCACCGTCCAACCAATCTGTGTGTTTGTGAAAAAAGCAGGAAACAGGTCATTGAGGTCCATTTGAGGAGCTAATTGTGGAGAATAAGAACAATCGTCTTCAGGGTGTGACGGGCTAACAGTAGACTTCCTGTTCAAGCT
The DNA here is from genome assembly GCA_030770545.1 of Macropodus opercularis. NCBI lineage: Eukaryota > Metazoa > Chordata > Actinopteri > Anabantiformes > Osphronemidae > Macropodus > Macropodus opercularis. Next base: position 6,033,885 of record JAUCMP010000026.1, on the reverse strand, counting down.
TTCTCAGAACACAGTGGACTCAGCTGAATACAAACATTCTCAGTAATTATTTGGCTCATCTAACTGAAATGGGGATTTTAGAAAGGGCAGCATATATTTTTAAGGCAGCATATAATAATTTTAAGGGTCTACCAGATGTGAACTCCTCATTTTACTACCTTTCGAGCCCGGACTGTCTGAATGAGGAGCAGCCCTCAGCAGAGGGACATAACTAACAAGGAACAGGTCTGAGGCAGGGGAAGGGCTGAGCTGGTGCCTGAACCCAGGATCCCAAAGGTCTCTTGCGAAATTTTGTGAACTGGTAGGTGACATGCGGTGATGAGTGAGTTAGGGACAAGGCGTGGCCTTTGAATGATGCCAACCGTTTCTTCATCCGCTTTGCCTCGCGCTGGTTTAAAGTAAAAACAAATCCAAGCAGAACGCTTCATTTTTCATTGGCCTACAGCTGCTTCTACCGTAATCACATCAACGAGTCCAATTACATCGTCAGAATGGAGCAAAACGCTTTTTTAATGCCAAGACTTTTACTCGCGACATCCTGTCCTTGCTGCTTATGGATTAAGTGATCTCAATTTGTTATTTCATAAGACTTAACACAATAATAGTTCTGTTATTTAGATGAACAGAGGATGTGACATGCAAACGAATAATAGACATAATGCACAATGGAAATGGAGGCCGAGTCATCATAACAAAGCTTTCATTCATTTCATTATGGATCAGATGCTGGACCTTCTGTGACGTGGCCTTACTGTATATGACTTTTAATGTTTCAGTCCAATTCACATTCATGCAAAACCCTGATTTAGAGTAAACAGTGACCTAAGATTCAGACAAGTGGGTTCAACGATCTACATTCCAGCAGTTAGACAAACACTACAGTGAATCACCCATGCAGAAGTAATGTTTTGTCACAAAACTCTATCTTGTGTGCCAACAGAAATTGTTGCGACACTTCTGCTAACGCTCAACTGGTTTGAAACAACAATATCGAAGCCCATAATTAAGGAAGTCATTAGAACCAACGCCTGAAAAGCTGTAAAGTACATCTCATCCCGTGAGAACACGCTGCCCGCTGTCCAGCCTGACCACCTCCACTGTGAGAACACATCCATTAGTGACTTCAGGACAGGGTTGCACAGTGTTCAAAGCATAAAGAAACACAGATAATTGATGTCAAACATAAATATTAAAAGGTGCATTAACAGCAGTTTGGTGCAGTTGGTTAGTTTTCAGTTGCTTATGTTCAGACTGTGCAGTGTAGCTCATATTTCCCAACACGTTGTGGTCTAGATCTCATTATTTCACCAGCAAGTGCAACACATGTATGTGTGAATCTGCACAAAACTGTTCTGCGTGTGTATAATATTCATTCGCTGCATAACCCAGACCCTCATTATGTTGCATCTGTTTCAGGGTCATGTGCTTCTCTAATATTATGATCAGTCACAGGATTTAACTGCACAATCTTTGTTTTGGTTTTGGTTCGGTTTCCCCGCTGTGCATAGTAAAATTGTCACCCCAATGTTGAGCATGAACATGTCTGAGATCCAAACATGAAACGACACGCACTACGAGGAGAAATCATCTAACGGCAACAAGTCAGCCGAGCTAATGTAAAAAAAAAAAACAAAGCACGTGGGGAGAGAGGGAGGGAACGACAGCGTCCAAGGAATGCGTCCGCAGTCGACATCACCTTCTCCTCCTCTGCACAGTGTGAGACAACAGCAGGCAGTAGAGGTGCGTCTTGCAGGAGAGCAGCCTAGCGTCGGAGTGTTTGACAGCTGGAATCAGCAAACAGCGGGAAATATGTCTACAAGGTAAGAATAAGCCCTCTGCATGGTTGGAACAAGGGTTTTACTTTACCATTAGATAAAGTAGATTAGATCTGAATATTTATTTGCAAAATTAACATTATGAAAAATAAAAGCAGGCAAATATTGGTAAACTTATTTGTACTTGTTTTCACACAAATGCTGCCGTGTACACGTACAGTATAAACCTGATGTAGCTTAGCTGCATGTTTCTTGGCGTGGATTCAGTACAGAGCATGTGAACCATCTAAGGATAATTCATGCTGTCGTGCTCTCATACAAGCCTGCAGCCAGAGGGGAAACAGGAGCATTGTGTTCAGTGATGAACATCAGCATGTGGAAACATCTAAGGACGTGTTTTTTCCCCCACTGTTGTTTTTATTAATGACAACTGTTTTGTTTTTTGTATGAAAACAGGAAAACTTCCATTCATATATTATTTTTACATGTGAATAAGTTTAATTAGTATCAACCTGAACCTAAGTGGAGGCAGAAGCCGAAGAGGAGGAGCGAAGTGTGACTTCCAGCAGCAGAACTAAACGCGTGTGGAGACATAAGACTGGGTTTTCAGGCCAGACTAAGAACTGTTGAGTTGAGAAAATGTTTTGAGTTGACTTTCTTGAGGGCTTATCAAACACCGGCATCTTTAATTGTGGGATTTTGGGATTTCCCGTTATTCCAAGTAAAACAAAGTGATTGGTTCTTATTAATGCGTTGTTGTGTTTCTCCACAGTGTGCCCAGTAGCAAGCCCTCCTTACATGAAACCCCAAACCAGAGCAATGCTTCTGAGTGCTCCAGATTTAAAACAGTACATTGGGTTTACGATATGGTCCAGACCTACATCCTCTTCATCTCTGCGCTGGGAATCTTGTTGAATGTGTTCGTCCTCGTGGTTTTCTGTTTCCACAAGAAGCGCTGCACCGTGGCTGAGATCTACCTGAGCAACCTGGCTGCTGCTGACCTCCTCCTGATGTCTTTCTTGCCTTTCTGGGCTGTCAGCGCAGCGAACAGTTTCGAATGGCGGTTTGGTCAAGCCATGTGCCGAATAGTCAACCTCTCCATCGTCATGAACGTGTACTGCAGCATCTACTTCCTCTGTCTGGTCAGCGTGGATCGTTACTTGGCGCTGGTGAAGCCGCTGTCCAATGAAAACATGCGGACGCCGAAGTTTGCCAAGCTGGGCTGTCTGCTGGTGTGGGGTCTGGGCTTGCTCCTCAGTGTCCCCACCATCATCTACAGAGACGTGAAGCCTCAAAGAAATGTTACTATATGTTTTTTAAATTATCGAAGTCAAAATCTATATGTGCTGTTCGATGGAATGATCACCACATTCAGCTTCATCGTTCCCATTCCCATTCTTTCCTACTGCACTTGGAGGATTCTTCGAGCTCTGTACAACCGTTTACCAAACAGCCAAGACAAATCTAACAAGGAGCAGAAGGCCAACACTCTGATCCTGGCCGTCCTCCTGGCCTTCCTGATCTGCTGGGTGCCGTTCCACCTGGTGAGGACGATAGAGCTGCTCTACAGAGTCGGAGCCCTGACCCACTGCGGGCTCAAAGCTGCATTGGGGGTCTGCAAGCAAGTGTTTATGTACTTAGCCTATTTTAACAGTGTTCTCAACCCCATCCTCTACGTCATTGTAGGGAAAAACTTCAGAAAAAAAACAAAGGAGCTCTTTAGGCCCTCGGCTAAACGGGAAACTCTGACCTTCAGCCGCAGTTCTAGGAGCACGTACATAAAGAGTCTCAGAAGAAGCTTTAAATCTGAGAGCGTCTGAAGCTCAGGATGGGTTCGCTCAGCACCTCACATACACCGATGAAGGACTAAACCCCTGAAAAAGAGGAAGCATCAAGCCCACAGACATTCAGTTGACGGTGCCTGAGCGAAGTCGACGCATGCGCTATAAGTAATGACAACACATTGACCGGAGGGGTTGAGTTGTACGGCTCTTAAGTTTTAATGCATCAGACATTCAACAGAGCTAGCAGTTCACTTAATAACATAATGAGAGTAATGCACAAAGAGCCAGAAACAGACGCTCATTTCCCGTAGAACAGCGAATGTCAACAGTCTGTATTGTATTTGACTCCGCTGCTCGTGCGTTTGCCTCGTCTGTTGAAATAACATCACGCCGCTCTGCTCACAGTTCCCTTGTTTGCATTCTTGAACCGCGTGTTCCCTTCTGAGTAACCTGATGCGCAATGTGGCTCTCTGCATGTTTGCGTAATGACCAGTGTTCAATTGTGCGAATACAAGCTTCAAACAACGAATAAAGTGTTATTGTACGTTTCTGTCAGCACTTGGCGGATCAAATGATTAGATTTTCTACTGTAGATATCTATGGAAGGTGGTGTCTATGGACCAGGACAAAGACACACCACCACATTTAATTATTATTATTTAATTAAATAATGCACCAAAACTTGTCTTTTGTTGTTCCAAATAGTAGCATGTTTGTTTCAGCATGCTGATGTAATATTGTGTATGTTATACCACGTGTCTGCTACTTATCATGCTTATATTGAAATTGTATGAAGAATAGGTTTGTATGAAGATTTACATGTGTCACATTAGCTTAAGGTTAACGGGTTAATATATTACAGTAGCTCAACTTTCTGCAGCTTAATCAATAAAAGATCATATTTTGCCAGCTGGTCGTCTGTGCCTCATATTGTCATGTAATTCTTTGTAAATGTGTGATCACAGAAATCTAACTCTAATTTATTTATGCCCACACAAAGATATGATGAAGCCATTTCCACGGCTTTGCCTTTCATTCGCTAGAAGTCAGGGGAGATTTGCAAAATGTACAAATGCAGAAAGACAATGTACAGTAATAACCGATTCAGCCTGACTTACTGGCCTTTTACATCATGGAGAGGGGAGTGAAAATTAGACAGATAAGCTACGGGCAACTTAAGACTGCCTTTTACCGGACTGCATGCTTTTGGGAGGTGGCAGGAAGCTGCACCAGCAGGAGGAACCCTTGCATGGAAACTCCAGACGCCTCTGGCCGATCCCAGGATTTTAACTCAGGACTCTAAGTCACATACAGAGCTCACAGTGTAGCATTTCAGCTCATTTGTCACCATGATGCTTATTCTATGCTTTGCTCGTCTTTACTCCATGCACCTACGTTAGCGTTCCTTCTCTTCGTGTTCTAATGCTGTGCAGCCAGTGTTACCCAGCAGCCAGGGAAGTGTTCCAAGCTCTTCTCATTATGGTGCAGGCAGAATAACATGCCTGCGCTCGTTAAACCCTGTCTGCACAAATGCACAGTGTTTTTTTATTCCAGTTAGTGGGAGGGAGGAGACCACAACGTACCCTCCTCTTTTTCTCTAATGTGTCACTTTTTTCCACAAGGCTGAAACGGAGTTACAGTAAGTATTTTGACGCTGCTGCCAGGCATCTGGATATTTTACTCCCGAACTTACTCAGGAAAAATGACTCCGTCAACAAGGTATGAACAACCTTTCTTTGGTTCGCATGTTGTTTTTCTCTGATGGAGGCTTTAGTTTCCTGCCTTATCATTATTTACTGGCATAGTCAGTATTTTATTTGACTTTCAGTGCTTGATATATGTTGTACTGTATGTCCTTGTGAAGTAATTACAAATAGTTCAGTTAAGTTTATTTTCAAAGACAGAAAACCTGATGCTTATTATTATTATTATTATTATTATTATTATTATTATTATTATTATTATTATTATTATTATTACAAACTTTAATGTTGAGATCAGTTTGTTTTCTGTGTCTCTCCACAGCTTTGCTGCAAACTTCAGCTCTGAACTGTGGATGCAAGGACACCAAACGAAGACAAATGCCACTAAGTGTCCTCCAGAAAAAACAGAGGAATGGGTTTACACTGTGCTGGAAGTGTACATCCTCTTCATCTCTGCGCTGGGAATCTTGTTGAATGTGTTCGTCCTCGTGGTTTTCTGTTTCCACAAGAAGCGCTGCACCGTGGCTGAGATCTACCTGAGCAACCTGACTGCTGCTGACCTCGTCCTGGTGTCCTTCTTGCCTTTCTGGGCTGTCAGTGCAGTGAAGAAGTTCGACTGGCCGTTTGGTCAAGCCATGTGCCGAATAGTCAACCTCTCCATCGTCATGAACGTGTACTGCAGCGTCTACTTCCTCTGTCTGGTCAGCCTGGATCGTTACTTGGCGCTGGTGAAGCCGCTGTCCAATGAAAACATGCGGACGCCGAAGTTTGCCAAGCTGGGCTGTCTGCTGGTGTGGGGTCTGGGCTTGCTCCTCAGTGTCCCCACCATCATCTACAGAGACGTGAAAGCCCACAATAATTATACTAAATATACATGCCACCTTGATTACCCAGGTGACAAAGAATTGATGGTTTGTGAAGGAATGGTGACCATTTTCAGCTTCATCATTCCCATTTCCTTCATTTCCTTCTGCACTTGGAAGATTCTTCAAGCTCTGAATAATCGATTAACAAGGGCATCAAAGACTCAGCAGATAGAGCAGAGGGCCACCACCCTGATCCTGGCCGTCCTCCTGGCCTTCCTGATCTGCTGGGTGCCGTTCCACCTGGTGAGGACGGTAGAGCTGCTCTACAGAGTCGGAGCCCTGACCCACTGTGGGCTCAAAGCTGCATTGGGGGTCTGCAAGCAAGTGTTTATGTACTTAGCCTATTTTAACAGTGTGCTCAACCCCATCCTCTACGTCATTGTAGGGAAAAACTTCAGGAAGAAAGCTAAGGAAATCTTTAAGTCGTCATTCAGGACAACAAGTACTAGAACAGGAAACTCCGGTTTTAACCCCAAATGCAGATGCCTACTCAAAAGTGTAAGATTTTAGAATGTCTTAGGTTAACTTCCTGGAAATAGCGAGCGCATATTTTCCACCACTAATAAGTCAATAATATTATAACGGTTTTAAATAATTGCGTACATAGATTAATTATGCATAAATCCTCTGAGGGGCAGACCGATCCTTTATGCTGCCTAGTTGATTGTTTGCTGCAGGTGGGACTTAACACACAGAGGTTATGGCTTTGGTTATATTACAGTTATAGGCATCGGTCTGTCCCGTTTCAAGCACGTTTCATGGCCTAAATGCTTTCAGAGTTGTGGTACTGCTCCCTCAGTCGAACCGCTCTAATACTAATAGTTTATATACACATGGCTGAGGTAATGGCCACAGAATGATGAAGTATGATAATGGATATACTGTAATGACCACTGTAACTTGGTTACACACCCATGTGTGCACTGCCATAGACACAGTGTGCATTTGCTGTCATATGTTAAACTTGTTGACTCCTCATATAAAGTGTATATTTATTGACACTGTGAATGATTCTTTTCATTTTGCTTATGCATTATTGTTCAACCGGGGTATTGTGGATATGCTATTTAACTTCATTGTGCATATATTGGCAGAACATGCACAGTAAGCTATTCTATCTGTGTAAATATAAACATGAGTGCAATGAACACAAGCACATTGCATGAGTCTCGGCTTACCTACAAATGAGCTTTACCTGTAACGCGATAGACACGAGTTCTTACAAAAAGTGCTTTTATTTTGTGAATATGTACAAAATCATTTATTTTCGCGCTTTAAAAGTCTAAAGTATATAAGTAGTATATAAAACTGCAAATGTACAAACATGAATTACTGTCAGCTGATTCAGGCTAGAACCCATCCTGCCACCCAGCTGAATAATTGAAGATCTTGAACATAATGAAGGGTTTGATGAAGTGCTCGCTTGTACTAACATGAATTTTAACTTGTCTGATCAGGAGCCACACAGGTGACAACAAAACAGAAGCTGTTAGTGTGGGAAAGACTGCTGAATTTTTAATGAAGAATTTCTGTGTGCAGGTCAAGTTGAAAAACTTCAGTCTTGTTTGTCTGCAGCTTTATATGCTTTAATCCCTTATTATCCTCATGCTCATCTAATTCCCTACATTCTGTAGAGGAAATACTGAACAAGTGACCTTCATTTTCATTTGTTATAAGATATTATTCAAGCACTGAGGAAGAAATATTTGACTGTTTGAATATTTTGATCTTATATGACTAGTTGCGTTATATTTGCTTATCGTTATATGCACCTCAGTGAGGCTATTTATGCTAAAACGTTTCAGTATATGCAAGAGAAAGACCTGGAAACTCAATATGTGATGGTTTGCATGTGTTTTTATAAATATTCAATCGTATTTGGTTCATTTGGACGACATTTTGTTAACGCACGTGTTAATAAAAGCATTGAATTGATGAGTACTTTTTGTTTTGAATCAGTTCAATTGATCAGAATAATGGTTTTTGACCAGCGCTAGCACTTTGTATCTCAAATTGCAGAAGTTTAATGGACACATAATAGGTTGCTGGAACTAATGTATAAAAGAACTGGACACTGACTTTGGTTTCCTGTCAAACAGCAACGTCAATATGATAGTTTAATAGGACAGTAAAGCTTTGATGCCCAAAATCCATATGTAAAAGCAGTAGTTTTATAAGTAAAGTGCCGCAATACATGTTTCAACTGGACACAGGCTGCCCACTTCAAATAACGCATTTTTTATGGCCTGATTTGATCTTATTACGCCCACTGTTATGATGAACCCATTTCCATCTGCTTATCGTTCCCTGGAAGTCACAGAAATGCAAATGCAGGAAGACAATGTTCTGCTGTATGGTTCATCCTGAGTTCTCTGTATTGTCCTTTTACAATGTGAGTGGAAAGTGAGGTTGATTTGGGAAAGAGATGCAAACTAAACATAGAAGACATGTCACATCCTGTGCTGTTTAGCGGTGCGAGTTCTCATCATGTATTCTTCATTCCCAGAAGTGAAAAAAACTGTAATATGTAAGTATTTCACATAACGACTAAATAAGAATATCAAGCCATAGGAAATAGGTGAAAATGTAAGAGAAGACAAGTGTATGGAGCATATTCATGTATTGATCGGAATTCAAACTTTAAATCCAAATGTATTCTAAATCCAGTTTCTTATTAAAGAGACCAAGTCTGAGAACACTAATACTACTAAACTTTACAAATATATAATATTCTCTGCTCTGACACGCTGACATACCAGCTTTGGTTCGGAAAAACGCTTGTTGTTCAGTTTCAAGGCGAAGGCTTGAAACATTTCATCCCTCTCTTGTGTTAATAAAGTGGCGAACATTAAAGGTGCGGACATTTATCTTGCGAGATGAATCTCTGTCTCGTACTGACATACGACACTTCAGCATTACAGCATCAAAGCGTCACATTACCGGATCTTACACTTCAGCTACACTGCTACATAATTCAAGAGCACTCAGCTGCCATGTGGCTTTGTTCTAATACCGCAAACGGTCGGACACACTGAGCTGGACTAGAAGCCAAAGTTGAACTACGTGCTGAATAATAGCTGCTGTGGAATCTAGGTCTGACTAGGGGGATGTCTCTGTTTCTATTTTTACGTCGAATCTCAGCTCGAGTAACTCCACAAAGTCTTTATTTGGTGAGACGTGATCCCCAAAAAATAAACTGGCAGAAGATCTCACAGGGCTTCTGTGTCCACATGATGAATCAAGTGCTTTATGTAGCAGGCCTGGTTTGTCTCACTAGCACATTGTTGGCTGCATCAACTTAACCAAACTCAGCCAAACTAACAGAGGCGTTAGCTGCGCCTTGGTCATCGTTGGTCATGATGCTGGTGGACCTGCTACCATTTCATTGCCAAAAAGATGATTTGCTCCTTAAATCCCAAAAGGCCTCCAAACTATTTTCACTGCCTTTTAAAAACCAAAACGTCTTGCAAGGCGGTGTCCAGGGCTACAGGCTGTAGCAACAACAACACAGTTGACATGGCGTTATAACTAAACCACACAAAGACAGGAACAGACACTATTTACATTTGCATCACATTGATTATCTTAGTTCAACACTGTACTGTTTCCATTCACACCCAGGTACGGTCAACAATACTTTAGGATGGACTTAGCCCTGGATGCTGTTAGTGAATAGGAACCACATGGCAGCCTGCAGAGAACTCGGACACAGACCTGCCTGTTGCTGATCAGCTTACTGGCCGTGTTTTTACAGCGGCTTTTATGGCTCATCGATCCCTGTCAGTGGAATCTTTGTGGGCTTGAGAGGTGGCTGCTGTTGATCCTACCTGACCACACGGGGGCGCTGCTGGCTTCCTCCACAAGATTCACGTGGAAGGAGAAAGTACCAGGTAACAGGGACCTCAAAGCAGCATCACACCGATCATAACGGGATCCTGGCCCCTGTCTTCATCGTGTCGCTTGGTTTCTGGCAGATCGTGTATCCTTCTCTGCTGTTTATTAGTGGGAGTGCTCAGAAAAATATTAGTGGAGCTCTAGAGAGTAGGAAGTGACCAGAAAAACTCTAATGGACTGCACTCAGTTTTATAACAACTAAATAATTGATCTGATTCCTCTTAAACTATAATTTCAGATCGAATGCACCACAATTTATCATTTAGGAATAAAGTTGGAGATGGAGCATTGATTCTGTTTTCTGGTGGTGTTGTGTTAATGGTCAGACGCTGCCCATGGTTTAAAGAACATACATTTATTTGTGATATAATTATCGATTATTTATTAAGTTGATTCACAGAGGAATTAAACAGAGTAAGATCTGCACTGTGCATTTTGACCTAATCGCTTTCATGGAACTTCACAATAAGAACCGGAGCAAACAGTGAAGCTTTTCAGTTTGTATCTGGTCACGTGTCAGAGAACAGAGGCTCTGCAACAAGCAGCAACACCAGCGCAACTGTGCTAAGCAAACAGGCACCGACAACAATGCTTTTCCACAGATATTGACACATACAGACAGTGTCATAAAGAGTTGGTGCTGAAATTAAACTGCTCTCCAGCCCCGGTAGTTTGTTTTGTCATGCACTGCCACCCAGTAAACGACAGACTGTACTCAGGGACAACAACGAAGCAACTGGGTCGTCTTCCTGTTCTTCAAAGTAGCTGATTAGGCAGAGGATGGAATGAACCCGTTTCCACTCTGATTACGGCTTTTTTTACAGACAGAGTTTGGAGCAGATGTGGTATATGATGACTGAATATGACAGTAAGTTGAAATTTTTTCTCATGACGGAAGAGTGTTATTTGTTAATGCGTGTTTATGGCTGAAGCTTAAAGACTTAAAGACCTTGAGAGGCCTATTTTGGCAAATTAGAGGCTTATAGGCTGATTATCCACTTATGGTTGTTCCATATATTTCAAAAGTATCGCATCTGTGCTATAGTAGTGAGGTTAATAAGTAACTAGAATCTGGAGAACAGGGAAGGCTGTACTGTCGGTGTGGGGTGATTGAAACCCTCATCACTACGTAGTTAGTTCACCTCGTCCCTCTCAGGCATTTATATTCAAACATCAGGTTAGTGTTCGTATTACAGGTTAAATATTTATATGTTTTGTTTGTTTCTCTCAAAGACGTGAGGATATGAACGTCTCACCTGCGATGGATAACCTCACCCAGGTCGCCAATCATTCTGAATGCCATGTGGGAGACAGCGCATCCAGGAGGAGGCAATTTCTATTTTTTTACCTGGCCGTCATCACCATTGCCGTCCCCTCTAATGCCTTCTCCCTCTACATCTCCTGGCAACACATTAGACAGAAAAACGAGCTGGGCGTGTACATCTTCAACCTGGCCCTGAGTGACCTGACCTTCACTGTGTGCCTTTCTCTGTGGCTGGACTTCCTGTGGCGTGGCGTTTGGGCCCACGGCGGCTACGCGTGTGTGCTCTCTATCTACATTCTCTTTACTAACTTCTACACCAGCGACGCTCTTCTCTGCTGCATCGCTGTCGACCGCTACCTGGCAGTGGTTCACCCCATGAGATACACATCCCTGAGAAAGGTTGGCACTGCAACTGCTGTCAGTGTAGTCATTTGGGTGTTGGTGGTGTGTTTCAATGCCTCCACCATCACGTGGAAGGACTCGTACCATGAAGGCAAGTTGTCAGTGTGCTTTGACATCTTCCTCCCGCTGTCACAGAATGCAGCTCGGGCTAATGTGGCGCGCTTCTTCCTGGGACTCATTGTTCCCCTTCCCCTGGTGGCCTTTTCCACCTGGGGGATCTGCGTGGCAGTAAAATCCAACAAGGCGACAGACAAGCAGGAACGGAAATGGATTTCAAAGCTGCTGGCAGCGCTCCTGCTCTGCCTTTTGCTCTGCTTTGGGCCCGTCCACATCATGATGCTGATCCGCGCACTGGTGCACGACTGCGGGAACGTTGCAAAGCTCTTCTATCCCTTCAAAATCAGCGTAGCTATTTCAAGCCTTAACTGCCTCGCGGATCCAGTCCTTTACTGCTTCATTACCAGAACAGGGCAGGAAAATGTTAATCAGGTGCTTCTGTTCTTCCAGGGAAAGAAGAGGAGTAAAGAAGCAAGTGTGGTGTAGACTCTTTAAATGGAAGACTCTCTGCAAATAATTCAGTATTCATTCATAATTCAATAATTTCCTTCTGAAAATGAAAAGATTTGGATGCAAATGTCATTTGCGTCTGCTTGCTCAGTTTACACATTACGTTCCATGTAACAGACAGAATGAATTTCTCGTTTTCTATTAGTACCTACAACAAACCACTGTTGTGTCTGCTACATGTTAAACTTACACATTAGGTTGTACAGATTTACAGCCAACAAATCGGTGTATTCATACCAGTTCATGCATTTATTTATTTTGATTATTTTTAATGCAAAGCGTGTGTAATTCTGTATGTATCACACACTCACTGATGATGTCGATAAGCTTAAGACAAACGTGGGTATCTGATGCTCTCTAGTGGACAGTTACAGCACGGAGTGTTTCAGATCTTCAGAATCTTCATTGTGTTGCTGTTGCTCAAACAGCAAAAATAGGAAATAAAGAAACTGCAGATAAGTTATAATAATCTTCTGTGATCTTTATTTTGGCAGCATGGTGCTCTTGAACATTATTTTGAGCTTCTCATGCAGCAAAGCCCTCGACCAGGAAGCTCCTAAGCTGCACACGATTGTTTCTTTAAAGAGAGGTTAACCTTGTAGGGATCTCCTCTATGTCCCCGAACGGGAAGCATGTCCTTCTAATGCATTCAGAATGCACAACACTATTCATTTTGTCACCACGCCTTCATGACATCAAAGGCCTGATATGGCCTTCCTGCCTCTCATCCATTCAACCGTGTTAAATAAAAAGCTCCACCTAACACTGGATGCCCACCATCAGCACAACTTGAGGTGAAGCTCATTTGAATATCCATCTTCTCAATGTGGGCCTGTCCTTGGCCGTTTAACAGACAGCCTTGTTTATATGAAACTCTCTGAGCATCTGCCTGGATGCTGGCAGGGTTCGGTGACCCCTGCTTCTTCGTAGGCATGACCAACGAATGGGGGTGAAATCAGCTGCAGCGGTTTAGACGTGTTAACAGGCGCTTGCTTCACTCCTCGCTTCATTTTGGCCAATCGCAGGCCTGGCAGCTGTGGCTGGTGCCAACTGTGGGAATACTGAGGATAATGTACACGTGCACGTGCGGCAGAGAAACTCTGAACTAAATACACACGTGCTAAAAAAGGAAACAGATGGACCGATATAGCAGTCTACAGCTGAGTGGTAATACCATTACATAATGAAAACACTTGTAATGTAAGCTAAGAATAGAATCAGTCTAGTTTTACTGTAGCTGTCGCTGTAGATTTCTGAATAAATTGAACTGTCAGTTAGGTTTTATTAGATATTTGTTCTTTGTAAGACAGAAACATCGCATAAATCTCTTGCAAAGGTTTGGGCCACACTTACATAATCAAATATAAAAAGTTTACGGTGACATCAACCCATCAGCTCTCAGCATCCTTTTAAGCAGCTCATTTGTATCTGTATTAACTGTTATTCTTGAGTGTCACTTTCTCCTCACTTGCTTAGATGACATCATATTACACCTCTGTCCTCACTCCAGGGTCTCATCTAGCAGACACGGTGTCAGGCGGATTTCTCTTTCCTGTCGAGCACGCTGAGCTCCTGCGGGCGACTGTCTGACACTCCCTCCAACCTTTCCTCTACATCATCCTTCCTGTCGCTCTGAGCACTTTCGCACTTTCGCACTTTCTTCCTTCCTCTCAACAACTCCCTGTTCTGGCAACAACTCGATGAAATCTTGTGAATAATTATAATAAGACTGAATGTGGGGGAGCAGCGCTCTGTACTGGCAGAGGATTGGTTTCTGATTGTGATGTATTGACGGGTATACACGACTTCTGCCTTCTAATAACATCCTTTTGAACCAGCCTGCTGATCAAACAACAAGCTGCAGTCTGCTGACGACAAGCAAACAGGACAAGACAGGCTTTAACTCCCAGCAGTGCAGCTCAAGGTGCGATCAATCTGGCCGCTTACGCATCCGATTAGCTGAAAACAGGTTCAGAGGTTTGTTGTTCATTTGTTGTTCAGGGCTTTCACTGTACAAACTGAATATATTTCAGCCGCCGACATGATGACATCCATGCTTCACGGCCTGAACTGTCAAGGTTTTTATTGAAGAGCTAGTAGACCGTGCAAGGTTAGTATGTGACCCCGTGCACATGAGGGCATCCTTTCAAATGAGATATACAAGCCTGGATGCTCGTCCATGCGTTGTCGACCTCATGGCTTCCCAGCAGGCGTTTGGGTGATATTATAAAGCTGCAGGTCTGATGGTTTGACGGTTAAGGTGATGAGCTGACTGTCAATGTGCTAGAAAACAACTAATGCCAAATAATGGGCTGCTTTGAATCAGAAAACCAAAACTCATGCTTGTAATTTTTCCAAACAAAAAAATAAGCACATCTGATCTGACGTGGTTCAATAACAGTGACGCAGTCTAAGATTGGGTTGAGAGGCCAAACGTATGACAAATCACATATCCGTTGAATAGCTATCAAGGTCAAGCCCGTTCTCACCTTTTTATTGTGACTCATAAAAGCAGGTGACTGGGGGCCACACATCACAGACGCCATTCTATCCCTGCTGGCTCTAGAATAAGAAGACAAATGTGACTAAAATACACAAACACACCAATAATACTAAGAGCAAAGAGCTGCATGAAAGGACAACCTGTTTCGTGCAGACGTAGCTTGGATTCGTTTCAACGGATCTACTGAAAAGCAGATAATCAGGCAAAGGGAGCAGCAGGTGTGGGCGCATTCTGCAAAGTGAACACGAGCACAGAGTGGATGAATTGAAGTTCATTAAGTAGATGATCTGATGCTTAACAAGTAAAAACACATGAAATACCACAATTATGATAATATGGCGGCACAGCTGCACGTGTAGAACTGTACATGAATATGGAGGAAATCTTTTGGGGGGTTTTTTCACATCTTGATTAAAGGTGCAGGTGTCTCACTTTTCAAGCATTTCCTTGTGAAAGTCTTCACCTTCCTTGAAATGCGACAAAATATAAACACTAGGTAATAACATGCAACTATTTACATCCAGAAGAATGACTTTGGCTTTTTGGTACCTCAGAGCAGTGGCTTGCACTAAGTGCTTGTTATGGGCCCAAATGCAGCTGGTTAGGCTTGAGTGTCCATCCGCCAGTTTCATGTTTTGTGGACAGTGTGTTAGTTAATTATGTCTTGTCCTGTGTTTAAGGGTGATGTTAAATGCATCATGAAAGATTAAGAAATCTCTTCAGTCGTGTATTTTGGATTTTTATGGGATTTAAGTATTCTGCTCAATGCTTGTTGTGACAGAAGAGAAAGGAGGAGGGAGGCGTCGGCTGAGGCCACTTGAAGGAAAATCTCCACAAACACACACAATCACACAGACACTTTTCCATTACGTGCAATTTATAGCTGCCGCTTTACCTGATTAATGCCTGTTGTGGTGCTGTCAGCTGGCTCTTTCTCACGGGCGTCACATAACCTTTGACGCACGTGACTGTGGCTCCGAGCTGCAACACACTTGGAGTCAGTTACATAATAATGAATCCTGTCATTTAATTAGGCAAAAGGTGCATCACAGCAATCTCACTGTGGTGTTGTTATGGTTTCAGAAAAGAAAAGGTAAAAAAACCAAAAGACTGCACAGTATTCTGATAACTTTGTAGCACAATGGAAAAACCATTCCCATCCAAAAGAACTGGCATATTCATACTTGTTTGTTTTATCATGTTTATTTTCTGGGAAAAGGCACTCACTACATTTAATGTGATCTGTTCATAAAATAAACTGTACACAACAAATAGTCTATCAACTTCTCACAGGTCATGGTCATGGTCAAAGGTTAATGCTATCCATAGCAAAAACAGGTTATAAGTACAACCAGTGTGTTCAGCAAGTCACTTTTTAGAGATGCATGCAATGCACACTAGTGCTAATAATTCAGTACGATCTGAAGCAGGTGGAAGCATCAGTACCTGTAGTGAAATGAACATGAAGTTGAAATGGTTGTGTTGACAAGAAATACAAAAAGGAAGTTGTGTCATACAACTAGCTGATATAAAAAAGGAGTAAACACAGATGCAACATGCTGGGTGAATACAAACGCAGCAGCAGCACATTCATCAATTGAAGCCGTGTCGAGACAAACTGCGCGTGATAAAGGTGAGTGACGAATACGAAATTAAAAAGTTCAAAGCTGAAGATTTGCTGACAATCTCATGGCCAGAGGCGAAGAACTGTGTGGGGTGGATTCCTGCTCGGTGTTGAGAAACATGGTGGCATTTTTGTTTTTGTAAAACTGCTGTGGTTGTGTTTTAAGAACCATGCACAATCAAAAACGATTCATTTCTTTTTTATGAGCTCTTAGTTTGTAGTAGGTTATAAGCCAAGGCTACATTTTCAAAGTCACATATCATGTAGGAATACTTGTACACGTCACCTGGGTAAATGCTTGCTATTGTCTATCGATCCAGAAGAATCACAACGACCTTTTTTGTTTATTAGTCCTTTTTTATGAAGCTGCTGAAATAGCCGTATATAAAGTATGAGTTCACAAAGCGGGGAACAATGCTGCTTCTGAAAATGAATGGAGTGAATCAAGCTCTCTGCATGCCCTGCCCACGCGGATAAAAAATAAGTTGGAGCATGAGCAGGTGGTTGTTGCCCCCAAAGGTCTTGTAGCAGCCGCGAGGGCTGAGAGATAACATGGCTGGAAAACCCGTTCCAGGAGAAATTTAAATCCGTAAGTAGCCCATTAGACGGCAACATCCGTAATGAGGTATTTTAACTACAGTCTCCTCTGTCTTTTCAGTTTTTATTCATTTTTGGCAACACGTTTTCTTCCCATGGCTATGGCACGATGACTGAATTTCCTGGTAGCGGTTCCAATCTAAGCATAGGAAACAGAAAGGCACATTTCATGACATCTAAAAGTATCATGCACTCTCAGTCTGGGTATCTGTCAATCTCTGCTGCCTGTCTGTGGCTGAAGTGCTTCCATTCAATGCTTAATCATTCTCTCCTTCTTTGGCCTGTGTGGGTATGAATCCATTCAGCTTTGTGCGGTCCATTGTGTACAGTGACAGATTTGTCAGACTGGTGTTCTCCTCTTTCCTTTCTCCACTTTCCTCATCTGGCTCCCCATCCTCCTCCTCCGCCGTCCCCTCCCTCTCCAGCATGGCGCTGCCGTTGTTTATGCCCACGCTTGCGCGTCGCACGTCTTCAGGAATGTTTCTCCGCAACTCGCGGTTCTTGTTGCGTCTGGCCAGCTTGGTGAGCGATCCAAAGCGCAGGTTGCAGAGGTTCTCCTCCGAAGACGAAGCAGTCTGCTGCGTTGGCTCGCTGCCCTGGTGGTCGTACGACTCGCAGGCCCCCTTCAGCCTCAGGTTGTTCAGCTTGCTGTCAATGCTCTCCTGTGAGGAAGTCTTGAAGCGGCCGGCGTCGAGGCTGGCGAACATGGCTCTCTTCTCTGGGGAGAGCATATCCAGGGAGTGGGCTCGCTGCTCCAGGCCGAGCTGCCGGCGCTCCATGCTGCGGATGGTGGCGGCCCGCTGGAGCTTGTCGTGGATCTCCACGCTCAGGCGGCGCCTCGTTTCGCGGAACTCGGCTCGTACGTTTGCCTTCCATTCAGCCGCGTGAGCCTTAAACTCCCCAACCTGTGCCAACAGAGTATTAAAGAGAGGATTAGGAGGGAAGATGTGCCACTGCTAAAGCACAAGACTGATATTAGTCTGATTGTTCAAATAAATCCCATTAAAAGACTAAACTGCTGCTCAGAACTTTCCACCCTGTCTGTGACAGTCAGCCCCTAGAGATGAACTAAATCTTATTTCTATTAAAATCCTAGAGAAATATGAGTTTAAAAAGACACAGTTTTAGCCACATATTAATATGTGAGTATTAAAAGCCACATTGATTACAGCAAAGCATGTCACTGTTTACTTTACTGGTAAAACTTTGTATAACACACTGACAGTGCAGTCAATAATGTTACTACTAAACATAAACAAAATGAATAATGGACAATGTCGCTATTTATGACGTTTGCTGCTTTCACTACCATCTAATACCAGACATTCTACACTGAGCTCATTCTTTCCACTCTTTGGATCGATAGGTCATTTTATTTTTGCAAGCTAAATCTGAAATATCTCTGACAGGCACACCATTTTCAGAAAGCGCACGCAGAAGGGGGCAGGAAGCATCTGAGTGAGCTTTTATTTTGCTGCCTCGCTAATGAATCACAGAGCAGCGTAATTGAATGAAGCCCACCTCCTCTTTGGTCTTTTTAGAGAGCACTCGAAGCCAGTCTCCAATCATGCTGAGGACTGCTGCAAAGTACGCCAAACCCACCAAGATCCAGAACCACACTAGTGGCTTGTACCACTTCATGTAGTCCTTCGCTCGGTTGCCACCTGGCATGGATGGGAAAATAATCCATACGGTCACAAATCAGTGAGAACAGTTTGACAAAAACCCGACAGAGGAGTGTAAAGGAGCACAGCTCTACCTGCCACATAGTCTCCTATTCCCACCGTGGTCAGCGTGATCACAACGAAGTAAATGGCGTCCAGCGTGGTCCACTCCTCGATGTGTTGGAAGATGACAGCAGGGATGGTGACAAAGACAATGCAGCCGGCCAGGATGAAGAGGATGGTGGACGTGACTCTTATTTTAGTCTGGCTGATCTGTCGGTGCTTTTGCTGAAAAAGAAAAAAACAAAACAAAGCTGTCAGAAATAATACAAGGAAGCAAAACGATCAACTAGCATTGGTGGGATGAAAACGCCCCCGATTCAACTGAAACCTACACAAATAAAAATGCATCGTGTTACTTGCGGCTCACCCTGAAAATCTTTTCAACTCTCAAGATGCTTTTCACAAAGATGGTCCC
This sequence comes from Macropodus opercularis, assembly GCA_030770545.1. NCBI lineage: Eukaryota > Metazoa > Chordata > Actinopteri > Anabantiformes > Osphronemidae > Macropodus > Macropodus opercularis. The sequence continues at coordinate 6,014,764 of JAUCMP010000026.1, read as the reverse complement.
CAGCTGGTCTCCAATCCCCGCCAACAAGAAGCCAAAGAGGGGGATGCCAAATATAGCATAAAGAATGCAAAAGATTTTCCCACCCTCCGTGCTGGGAGCCATGTTTCCATAACCTGTTGAAACAATGGAAATTCGAATAGAAGGGAGAGAAGAAACAAATGTAGGGTAAACGGGTGACGAGCCACGAGGTGATGAAAAGGATGAGCAGCTGGAACGATGCGAAGAAAAGCACACAATAAAGTGTTCTTATGTAACATGATCAATCGATGCGCTTATGTAAGAGCTTTTAGTTACTGGAGCACAAGTCTGACATAGCTAAGAGACAATAATTAGGTTCCTTTTAGAGAAAATTGCATTAATTATGGCCCCACAGTGACAGAGATACAACAAAGACGCCACAGGGACACAGAAAATTTTACCCTGTCCCTTCCATTTCAACCTGTTGAGCAAATCGTGGAGCTTTTATGCAGAATATTTACTCTCATCCCCCCCGTGAATAATCCTGTTCTTTTCAAATAAAACCTGTCTTTAATCCAAACCCATTTGAAGTTTTAGTTTTAGTATTTATCTGCCTAAAGTAAATGAAGCTCTGCAGCACATTAGCAAATGCCATATTTAATGATGCCTCTGGACGGTAACAGCTCAGGGACATTGTTTTTTTCCTGGAAGCGCTTCCAGCTAATGGAGATAACAGAATAATCTGGGAATTATGGCTCCTACATGCAAACAAGATGTATTGTAAAAGGTCTCAGGTTGTTATGTCCCCCAGTGTCAGGGCTGCTTCGTTTAGCACCACCTCGTGAGGACTAAAGGGATTTGGGAGACTCACCTGAGGACAGCTAGACACAGATTTGCACAGCTTAGCAGAGATTTGTAATGAGAAAACACCTTTAACGAACTGAGACGCTTCCACGGATCAGTCGTGCTCATATAGGAAACAGATTCATTTTACAGAGAGAGAGGGTGTTGGATTGTCTCGACTGGGGTTTATTTTAAGAGGGCGATAAATAATAAAAACAGACCTTCGAGGTTAAATTGTTATAAAGAAAATTCAAATTTAATTTAATCTCTTCTGTATTCACTGTGAAAGTGGATTATTTCTGGTTACCGATGGTTGTGATGACGGTTCCTGCGAAGAAGAAGGCACTGCCCAGGTCCCAGTAACTGGAATTGTACGATGTGTTTCCGATAGGACTCACTCCAGCGCTCACGGCATCTATTGCATGCTGGGAAAAAAGATAACGAATCAAATGTAGAACAGTGCTATAAAAGCAAATGTAAACATGACGACATTTTCTGACAGCAAATTGCTTCACAGACACACTAAGTGGAGCCTGATTCACATTTTCAGTCCTTATCAACAGCGACGTTTCATTTTTTATTTTTGTTTTGTGCCCCAGCTCAGCTGAAGGCAGCACAGCAAACGCGTGTCTGCTTTGATTTCACTTGGTAACGTCCTGATGGTATAAACAGACGCTAAACTCAGTGTCAACATGTCGCTGTGTCTCCTGTGTGTCTGCTTGTGTGTGTGCGTAACCTGTGCCGCTGATTGTGTAACACTCGAGAGAGCACTGAGGCTCGGTGACAATCTCTACATCAACCTGCAAGGTCACCGACTGATAAGAGAGACGCGAGATCTCAGAGACAATCCTGAGTGGTGGAGAGGATTGAATGCGCCCAACAAACAAAACTGTTGAGTAATTTCTTTCAAGAGCGTAATTTTAATAGCTGCGTACAAAAAGCACCCAGTTTTCTTGTCATGCATTCATAGTGGGTATGTGTTTTTCCACCTAGCACGAGATCTGGTCCCATTATTCAGTGCCTGCCTGCTCACGTGGAATTCTTTCTCCGCTCGGCCCAATTTGCATGTTTTAACAGTTCATACTGGATAAATCTACACAGACTGTGCAGCAGAAGGGCCTTTCTCTTCTTTTTGCTTCAGTCCCTCTTCTTTTTTTTCCCTCATCTTGCCGTGTCAGAAAAACATTAAGAAGCCACAATGTCTGCATTTACTGAAACATTATTCTCATTGATCTCCCTCTGAGCTCCATTATGGAGCCATGGAAACAAAATCTGTTATCTCTCTTTCCTAAACTTCGCGTTTATCTGAATTTCATGAGAAAGGCATTAGTTTCCTTTTTGTTTGAATTTTGCCTGCAGGCTCAGTTAAACGTTGCGTCTGTTGACATAAAAGTCAATATGAGGGATGCCTTTGGTAAGAAATCGCTTCAGCGCGTGCTCTAACGCTCCTCCAGGTTCCCTTCTCCATTCACAGCATCCCCCTGATCCATCCATGCAAGCTGTTACCGAAATGCACGTCCATGTAATGAAATATGCATCAACTCTCGTGACATACATTTCAAAGCAGACAGAGTTGAGGACCGTTTTATACGCGTCGCTGCACATGCCTGCTCATAATCTCGCATGTGATTACCTCGACTGTGTGAAAACCCAGATTTCTGTTGGTAAAATTAACTCATTACATTTTTACAGCTTTAAAGAGGCACAGCTACTTTATATGGCTAATATCAGAGCGGTAAATATGTAATAACTCTCAAATAACCTAATTCCGGCATCAAGGGACAGTTATAAATAGCCTCACAATGTATCTGAATACTTTATGAGGAGGTCTATTTTTGCCTCTTGCCTTTTCGCAGCCAAATTCATGGTGGACTAGAAATATGGGCAATCCCCTTTTGCACGTGCAGTTCAGATGCACGGTGACTTTGATTTGTGCGATGAAAACATCACGCTCTCTTCTGTTTAGGATGCACAAAGGAGTCAGCACGCAAACATTCTGTCAGACACACAATCACCGCCAAGTCCTCGTGACGGGCTCATAATGTGTTTTTATGTTCCCCACTGCAGGACCATTAACAGGGAGCCTAACTCACTGCAGATGTTATAGCCTCTCTGTGCGTGCTTCTGCCCCACAGCAGGCGATGGCAGGGATCCAGCCAGCACGGAGCTTCGCTATCTCCTTCACCGACCCTCACGGCGATGTGCTGCCAAGCTCGCTCCTCTGCAGCACTTCCATCAATCCATACTAGTATCTGCAGCTTCCGTTTGACCATGTACAAGCTTTATAGCCATGCAAATGGCCGTGGTGCATCGGTGCTGAGATTGGTCTAAAGTAATATTAAACACTGTATTTGATATGTACTCAGTGGCCATTTTATTAGGTACACCTTAAAGTTCAATTACAGCAACTCTGCATTTAAGATTTTGAGTCAGAAAGATGTTAAACTGAAGTGCATTACAAGAGGTGGTTCTAATGTTTTGCCCCATCATTCATTCGTGGTTAAATCCAATTACTCAACATTACACTTAATTAAATACATTAACAGTAACAGTATGATCATTGCTGTAGATACTGTAACATTTTGTGTTGGTGTAGGCTCTTTACTGGTCACTGTATTATTTTTATTATTTTATAGAGGAAATGATGTCATCTGTGCCATCAAAACATGACTGTGCTGCCTGCGTGTGCTGACGTCGTTTTACTGCAGGTAGCTCCGTTTATTTGCAGCTACTGTAAGTGACTCATCAATAAATGAGGCTTGACTCGTGTCAATAACAGCGCTGCTTCACATGGTGCCACGGTGTGAGTCACCCCAAAGCCAATTAGGACTGCCATCATTGTGGGCGCACAGCGGGTAGGTGGACGGCCGAGCTTCTAACGCAGACATTAGGAGGTCAACAGACGTGCGCAGACACACGCTTGCCCACATTAAGTCGACACGCGCAGTGAATCCAAGAGCTGCCTCTCTAATAGATCGTCTCCTTCCGTCTCATGCAAACACACATGCTTCCCGTGGTTGCCATTTTTCTGTCTACTCCTCTGCCGAGCAGTTTGACAACAGTGAGTCACCACTGCTGTGTCCCCACTGTGGGTCTCGGACTGAGTGACGGCTTGACACAGCACAAACAGGCCGATAACAAAACCTGTTAGACCGGCAGAGTCTCTGATGGAGTCCTTGTGAAGCATCGTGTCCTGAAGGCTTTTTCTTCAGATAGCAAAAAATTGTGTTATTTGTCAGTGCAAGGTTCACACATGGCTTGATATTCATTATTTTTGTGACACCGATGGTTGAAGTATCATCAAAACTCAACAGAGTGTTAAATCAATCAAGTGTTGTTCAACAGTTTGGTAAAAGCCACTTTGTTGCTGCGCGTTAGACAAGAAGATTAATATCACTTTCATGCTTAGATGGTAAATAATGACACACCACTCGCAAACGCTACCTTAGCGTAACACTAAGACTAGAAACAGAAGGAAACTCAGATCAGTTCCAGCACCTCTAAAGCTCAGCAATGAACATTCATCTGTCTGAAATCCAGAGTCTGCTTTTTCACATTTAATATTGTTATTGATTTCTATGAAGTTTCAAAAAGACAAACAGCTCCCTGACTTTTAAGCCCTTGCCAGACCCTCATATGTAACCTGATGAGAGGGATCCGATCATACATCCAGCAGACACTTTTGTCTTCAGCTGCTATTAGCGCTGCTGCTTCGAGCCACGGGAGGTTAGTGACTGCCATGAATAATTGATTTCCTCCACGCCCCAGGCACAACATGCTAAAGGTTTTTATTTCCACACTTCTCCTTAGGACCTCCTGTCATTGATTTTTACAAAGTCATGACGGTGCTTTTGTGGCTTAAAAGTTGAGCACCGCAAGCGATAACAGGTTTTATGGATCTGGGACCGACACTCTGCAAGAGACCACATAAAGGAGACAATAAGGTCTGACGCACACGTCCCTTTTTCAGGAATATTCAAATTTTATACTCTGTGTGCTTCTCAAGTAAAAGTGACTTCATATTTGCTATTTCGAACTCGCAATCGTTCCAAACTCCTCCTGCCAAAGGAAAATAACTAACCTTCAAACACAGTCGCTGTTTGTCTTCCTCTGTCTGAAGGAATTGTTGACTGATCTGCCCACTTTTCACTGCCCTCCCTCACAAATCAAACTTTCCACTAACCCAGCTGCACACCGACACATCTCAAATCACTTTTCCAATCTTGGTTCCAGTTGTACCATGTCAGCCTCATATCTGGACCCGTGTTAGTGATATTAGAAAGCGCATGCAGCACGGCCCTGCTGACAAAGTGAAAAGACTCTAAAATGCACAGTGAAGGCAACACTTTTTGTGTAGGTGGGATGCGGTGCACTGCAGACACAGCATCCTTTAGGCCACCTTAAATCAAACTCGCATTGTTCTCTGTCACTTTTTTAAATTGCAATTTCACACAGGTTGTTGAACTATTAATTAAGAATTTTTCATTTTAAGCTTCATGGACAGGTACCATCGTCCTGTCAAATCCCTCCTTTTACTAAATGTTGTGTTAACACAGGACAACATGATGCACTCTGTTGATAGCAAACATTACAAAACGTCATTGAAGTGTTTCTCACAGTTAAGGCAGCTGTGGTGGTATGGCCGTGAGCTAGTTTCCATATTTAAAGTGTGTAGGCGTTGATAAAGCCTCGCTCTGGAATTCCATACTGTACTAATACACCTATTTTTGAGTGTCTGCCGCATTCAGGCTCTCAGTTATTTAATCAAGCCATCTGGTGCACCCAAAAATGAAAGCTGTGTTTATTACAAATTGTTTATGTAAGATACAAATAAAATAAAACAAAACAAGAATCCATAAATGTGTGACAGCTGTGAAATGAAGGCCACGGTAGCTGCACATCTTTTCAATGAGCGTAAACATCGTGGGATGGAGGCAGGAATTAGCATTTGTCTTTCAGATTACCTATGTGCTGTTATGTAACATATAAATGCACGGCATGAGTATTTTCTACCACCTGCAAAGTGCCTTTTATGAGAATATCACAGTTCTTCCTGCTGGAGGCTAGACCTGCCTCTAAGCCTGTGTCTGACATTTACCCATCTCCTGTGGACCAACCAGGGGGCACAGAGTGGGCGGTGTGTCCTCTGAATACGCATAATCGATTTATCAGCTTATCAGCATGAGAGGCACAAAAATGAGGAGGCTACATAAAATGAAATTAGCATTTCAAGTGTTACGACAACATCAACATTTGATTGTGTTTAATGTGACGCTTAATACTGGCAAACTCTCAGCTTGGTGCCTGTGATTTGGTGAGAGGACAGAGTGTGCTCCTGTGACGAGGTTTTTAGGTTTACCCAAACAATGAAGCACGATGACAACAATTTAAAACAGCGGGCTAAAATGTAAACTAAAATGTACAACCAATCCCAAAGCTGCAGCAGTAACAGTCTAAAAACTAAACTTAGATCCTCTGTGTAAGAACGGTGTTAATATTCTTTTGTCAGAGAGAGAACACACTCGTAAACAAAATATAGACCTAAATCTCAAAACGAGACTGGCTTGTCATGGTAAATGACCATAAACAACCATGTCTTTGCATTTGTGCTGCTTACTTGTCACATGACTGATGTTTAAGGTGTCACGTCCTGAATCCTGACCTACTCTGTTTGATGAAGAAGAAGATTCATCAAAAATCTTGACAATATCAAATTCAATTACGCCACTACAAGCAAAACGACACATTACATAACCGGCATTATGCCAATGAGAAACGATTCGGGAAATTTAGCAGCATTTGTTTATTTCTGTCCATAGTCATGGTCATTAAGGGCTTAATTTGCTGAAGGACAATGTGGACATAGGACGCATGGAAGTAGCATCCGAGCTGTTGGAGCTCATGTGACTAACTAATGAAACCAGAATTAATTAGCCTGGGAGCCCCTAATTACCCCTGATAGCAGCCATCAACGAAACTGCTGCTACAAAGGTCAGTCCACTGACTTTCTTCCTCTTATCTACCAATCAAATTGAACAGCACTGAACAATCATATCATGTCATTTATTGTTTTATCACCATATCTTCCTACAAACTAATCTTAAGGGGATGAATAGCTGCAAGCAACGCAATGTACAAGGTGTCCAAGTGGAAAATAAGAAAACCTCTCTCAGTATATGAAACTCCCAGATCTGATCTATGCATGTCCAAACACTCACCTTGATGAGCGCCTCCAACTCATTAGGAGAGACACAGGGGTGTCTCTCCAGGAAGGAAGCCTTCTCCATGGTGATGCTGGTCTTCTGGTTGCTCTCAAACGGCTGTTCGAGTGCCCTGAACACCAGCCCGCCGCAGACCAGGTAGAGGACAACCACGATGAACACCGCGAGCACCGTCTTCCACTTCATTACGGAGTGGAGCGCCGCGGCCGAGCCATCGCAGCTGGCGTCCATGCTGGCCACCATACTGGCCGAGCGAGAGGAAATGGACAGGCGCGGCAGCGGGCAGTGTCCATTGGCCTTGGGGTCGTAGCCCATGGGGTTCTGCATGGTGGCGACACTGGCATGGACCAGGCTTGACTTCACCATGCCAGGCTGGAGCTTTTTGGGAGGGACCAGGTTGGTCTGGACCGCCACTAAGAGATGAGAGGACAGATAAGATGGAATTAAAACACTGTGTGCTGTGCTATTTATGACAAGGACAGTAATACTTGATCTTTTGAACATTCTTCTGGCAGACACATTCTGGCAGCATCTTCTGATAATTGGCTCAAGGCCCTGAATCTTGTACAGATGGGATATGAAAACTGTGATGACAGATTAAATAATCAGAAGAATTCTTCTCAGATGGTGTTTAGATGCTTTATGTATTCATCTTTAAGGCATCATAATAGACTGAAATTATTACACAAAGCAGTTTGTCTTTTGCCTTAGTCTCTAATAACCAATCTGTTACAATGATAAGAAAATTAAAACTAATTCCTAGAAAAAGTTTAATTATAGCATTGTTTCATTGTTTCACACTTTTAGGTTTCATTGGCCTCCTTCTTCCACATAGAAACATCATGCACCACCTTAGGACAACAATCCTGTTACTTGTACAATACATTAAAAAGCAATTTCCTGATCGTACACTGGATTATTAAAGACTTTTTGCGGAGCTGTCACCCAGAGCTATCCGCACAAAGAACCTTTATCAGGACTAAAGCTTCGCCAAAGTCGACCTGCAGCAAGACTTTCCATTTACTCACTGTCTTTCCAACTTGATAATTTGTTTTGGGATCCACATATGAAAGCCATTAGTCGGCTGAAATGGAGCCTAGGAGATCCACAGGCACTACCTTGACTACTAATGCAGAAACCTTTACCATTAATCTAATGTTGTAAAGGCGAAGCCTCAAATGGCACCCTGAACTATGAGCATTAATAGAATCAGGACGTCGGCGTGCACTGCGAGCTGAGTGATTGCAGTGCATTCCAAACAACAACAGCTTTCATTCACGGAGCTGCACATCTGCACGCCCCACCATTTCTCTTTACTCATTATAAACGCACAAATAAAAGGCTTAAAACACCTGCACCTGCAGCTTCACGCCATTACTAAGTGGAGGTGAAAATTGATATATCTTCTTTGGGTGCAGTCTTTTTTTTTTTCTAATAGAGTATGAGAATGAGATAAGTGTCCTTTCAGACATTGGCTTTTAGATGGGTTTTATAATAAATGGAACGAGTCAGCCATGAGGTGAGCAGCACCTAGGACGTAGGATAACCTGCACTGTATATAAGGCATGCTATAAGCTACTCAGAGCTGCAGGCTTCACCTCTGATGCCCCCGCCTCTCTCACACCGGAGTACATAAAGTGCCCAAGAGCTGTGAGCGGAGCCTGTTTTCTACAATGATGGAACGGTCCGTGGTAGGAAGGAGGAATTGATCAGCTATGGGAAGCACTCGTGTGTTTAATTTGATAGTGCCACTTATGGAATATGCTAGTACGCACAGACACGCATAAAGAAACACACACACACCCCTGATAAGTCAAGGACATCCATGATAAGCATGATTCTCCAGAAGCTATGAATCTTGTTAGTAAATCCCTGGATCACGAGTGAATCAATAAGAGCAAAGTGATGCCACAAGCTTAGAAAGGTGCAAAAATGCCACTTTCAATTTGCGGTATATGACTTCGATGACTGGAGTCGGCAATTTTCAGAACATAAATAAATTCAAAAATTAGAAGAGAGAGGTGAAGCTGCAGAAGCTCTATTATCCTATAGTATTTAGCAATTTCATTTTGACATATACTGGTAACATAGCTGCAGTTGGGCTGTGACGTATTTCACGAATGGTCCAAAGATGGAAGATGATAAGTGAACTTAGGAACTGCTACAGGGGCAGATCCGAAAATCTTACATTTCACGTTAATTTCAGGGATTGAAAACAAGTATAAACATATCAATCTGTTTGGTAAAACAAAAATCAAACTGTGATGGATATACTTTGCTTTGAGATTCAAATGTCTGAAGATGTGAGGAATTCATCTAAAATCCTTTTTAAACCATTATGGTTGCTTCATATTGATTTTTGCAAATGAAATTAGGCCTGAGTGGAAGGCAGCCCTTTTTTTTAGGCTGATAACATCTGATACTTCGTCTCAGCCCATCTCTACTTCCAACATGTCGGCTAACAGCTACAGAAATCACCTGATACACACTCTGGTCCATCAGGTCTGTAAAAACAGATGTAACTAACTTACTCACCATAGAATGATTGGGGAAAATATGTTGATGAGGAATGTATAGATGCCAATATTTCGGCATTATATAGCGTAGCAAAACCAGCATGCACCCACTTGTGATCAAAATTAAAATCTAAGTCTAGTAGTAATAAACATAAAGGCAATTTTTGGGTTGGCTCAGGTCGGCTCTTAGCCCAACTATTCCCTGTGGAACTAGACAGGTTGCAGGCGTTCAACTCACCAGCTGAGCCTCAGAATCAGGCGTCAAGGCAGCCTCAATAACACGTGAAGACCAAGATTTACAGTAAAGTCAAAATTCTAAATGAAATATTTCCAACTTGCAATAACTTGCCTATTGTTTTATTTACGCGCTAACAACATTTACAGCAGAATTATTATTATTTCAAATCTCAATATAGTTTTGAAACCCTAACAAAATAAATCACATTCACATTGCAGTGAAATAGATGATTGTTTTGGAAACGGCCATTGGCTTAAATGTATAAATAACACGGGTCAGTTTGATAGTTCAAATATATGATGAAATGCTCAGAATTGTACGTGATGAGAATATAAGGTGTTAATTACTCAATTTTACGTCTTGAGCTTTTATTTCGACAGGTTTTCCGGTTTGCGCCTGTTTGTTTCTGCCGCCTTGACGATGCAGGAGTCCGCTCCCAGCAGCTCTGCCTCGCACAGCTGAGCACAGGAAGGATGGAGAATAAAGAAACGACCATAAAGGCTTTGTCTTGTGTTAAAGGTGTTTTTGCGTCACAGAAACACACAAATACAATTAAACGAGACCCACGATAAGATGAATAAAATGATAAATAAAACATCGTGCAGCCTACAGCAGATCATGCTGGTAACGTATTGACGCGACAAACTGAGTCTCAGGTACCTCCGCAAGGTGTTGCTGAGATTGGTAGTATTAAATAACACGTATGTAGTTGAGGGACAGTGTAAATATTTACCCACCTTGCTCGGGATCCCAGTTAACTTGTTTCCGTGGGTTCTCTATTGGGAATTTCATCTCTGTTTTGTTCTGAAGCAAACCGCAGGGAAACGTGTTCAATGCGATTGTGGGGGGAAAAAATAGCTCAAAAACAGCCAAATCGCGAGGACTTCATCTCCTACATATTCTGCACATCATCTTTTCGTGGACGTGGATGTAAATTGTATAAAGAAATGAACGCATCACAAAACCGCATTGTCTGCTCCTGGTGCCCCCCCTTCGTTTTCCTCCACCTCTATACGCGTGGTGTGCTCCTGACAGACTGAGATGCTGTGAGACCTTTCGCTGAGCTGTCGCACCACTCAGAGGACCGAACCAAATCCCACCTCACTCTAAAACACACACATACAAACGCACATAAGCCAGCGGTGCGGTCCAGAAACACAGTCGGAGCGTGTCCACACAAACAACTTTACGCACGCTGCAGTGCAGGATGCTCGCCTCCCTTTCTTTACCAAAGCGCACTACCCCGCCTAGCCCTCTTAGCCCAAAGATGTGCGCATCAAACCACGCATCCGAAACCCAAACTTCTTCGTCCAATAGGCTGATAAACGGCTCTACTCACTCTTTGGTGTTTCACTTCAAAACGGGGTTAAGCTCTCATCGTTTGGCAACCGGCGACTGAGCACATGGCGCAGGGCGGCAAATCAGGGATGTACCTCAAATCAGTGGTGGCCTTAAACCATTACATCATACACATGTATGAGGAACAGCACATTATTTATGAACACCGAAATACAAGTCACCTCCTAGAGCCCGTTAGAACCGTGCACAATACTGAGAAGAGCTACGCAATATGTCGGGTTTTTAACAGACTTTATCTGATTTTATTTTTATCAAAGTTAGTCTGATACATCTATTCTATTCACTCTATTTTAGTGCAGGGAATACTTCAAAGATTAATATACACTAAGGTAAATAAATAAAGCATAAAGGGAAAATAAATAAGCAAAAGTTGTTTCACACATTGTGGTCTGTCACATTGCTATTAAATCATTCACAATCTTTTGTTGGTAAATGATGCGAGGGGTTAAAAGGTCCACAAAACAATACAAGGAACATGACAGAACACAGAATTAACAATACGCTGTTGACAGAACGTTCTCACGAGTAACATTTACCTACTTTAATCAGATTTTCTATTTTGCGTACTCGGTTTTCCCACAATGTTTCATTCCGCTGCATCGTTGACATCTCTGACGTCTGTGGTTTGCATTATGACACACGTCATGGTCAAATCTTGTCAATCATAGAGCTTATAGTCATTAAGGTTCTTCATTAGCTTGGCATCTGGTGAGTTGGAGGGTGAGGGGCACAGACAGGATTTAAAACCCTTTAGTGGCCGCATGGAAAAACCCACAAATGCTAATTCAGTCAGGGTTTGGTTATAAATTAGCAGTGCAGCAGCTATTAGAGCGGGCTAGGTCTTTTGACAGTTTGACATATAGCTAATTTACTGTAGCAGCGTAGAAAGGTGTAAATGAAGTGAAAAAGTAAATTACTGATGAATGCTTTCCATTTAGCTGCTCCAGTGTCACGGTCCACCATTAACATGTCGATACTGGCTCACTGTCACCAGAACCAGCAATTTGCAACATACATGCAATTTCTACAATGACAAGTCAGAAATCGAAATTACACACTTGGACGAACGAACCAAGCATCTGGCTTTAATGTGAACATCTTCAGTTATACCTACACAACTGCATATAATTTGTATCTATTTATCTATCTGTTGTCTGACTCTTGGGGCCGTCGTGTGAGGAATCCAGCAGCAGACAAGGACCCTGTCAGGGATGATAGATATTTACTGTTTCATGGCCCTATGAGGGTAATGATTTCAAATGACCCTGAATTTTCACTGAAACCTGTTCCTCTTTACTATTAAGCAGGCATTTGTAGAGGGGTGTTGGGGCTGTTACATGGTGGCACAGTAGCTCCAGTACACACGCCTTTGTCTTTAATGGCCAGTTAAGACAATAAAGGCTTGCTTTTCTTGCAGTTTATGGGCTTCACACTGGTTCCACTTGCTTCACCATGTGGATTACGTATGTAGCTACAAACAGTTGCTCCAAAAATACCACATCCGCTCCCAGAAATCTCACAATGACACAAGACACGATACACATGATAGATGCCATTATTCCTGCCTGCTTTCTTTTCCTTCTTTCTTTTAGGAATAAATAAATACAAATAATAATGTCGATACTTATAGAGCTATTAGGTTTTCATTGAAACTGAGTTAAATCCTCCCTTCGTGACTGTTGTTTCACCCACTGTTCCCAGTCAAATTACAGGTGAGGCGGAGGTGGGTGGTTTGTGGCGTGATCTGTCGTACGCATGCGCGTGATGACGACACCGTCATCGTCATAGCAACCAGCATGGCGACGGAGAAAGCGTTGCTTTGCCTCCCATCTGTTTATTAGCTAGTGTTGCGTTGTTACTTTCTCAGCGTTAAAATGGTTCCAGCGGAGGACGCGGTAGTTTCTGGGTGTCTAGCGCTGCCGCCTCAGAATATTGAGGAAAATGGATTTCGCTGAGTGCAGCGTTAGCATGGAGTCAAGAATAGGTACGCAAACACTGTTAGCATTAGCTCGGCTAGCCAATGGCAGAAAGAAGCGTAATAAATAAAGTCTTTACACACGGCTGGAGCTAAACTCATTTCGGCTGTCCACACCTTTACTGGTTTTACAGTAAACCTGGTTGAGAGGCTTCCTATTACCAACAGTAGACCTGTACTCGCTTAAATGCGAAACAAAAAGAACAAGACAATAGCTCGTAACATGAGGCTTTTTGACGCCTTCAAAGTTATTTAGTTTAGATTCATGTAGGCTTAATGTTAAAAATGAGTCCATATACACCCAGTGCCTGGTATTAACCCATTTGTATTCATACTGTATGGTCATTGTAGGCAGTGTATCTTCTGGACTAGGGTTCAGCCCTAGTGTGAGAGGACAAAGTAGCCGTGAGTATCAATATGTGCTAATATTATCGTGGTAAATAAGACAAGTAAGTTGTGGTCATTTGTAAGATAAAAAAAAATTAATGTTATACTGTATCTTGCTTTCTGTCTTTTGTTTTTAGCTTTCTGCCCTCCGTCCACCAGCAAGTTGACACAATCCATCATTAAAGACCACATGATGTCTCATTATAAAAAGGTTTACTCAGCTAAAGGTGAGACATGTGACATCACATGCTGAAGAGCTTAACACACGTTGCCTCTGTTATATAGTCAATAGAGTAATATGTAAATTCACTGTCATCTTGCTTCTTTTTCATTTTACAGCCGCCATTGATACCTCAGTACCCAGAAGCTTGATTCATAGTGTTAAATGTAAGTAGCCACGTGGTCAGTATTAACAATACATAGAGGTTGTACAGTGGTTATTGTCACCTGCAAGACTTAAGCAATGAGTAACTCAATGGAAAATGGTAATGGTATTATTTTAAAATTCTTAATTTTGGTGATGCAGTGTAGACATGCTTCTCTGCTTACTCTGCAGTTTTTCATTCCTGTCTACAGACAATGACCAGATTAGGAAGGATCGTTTGAGGAGAGGAGGTCGTCCTCAGTCAGCACACTCCCTCTCACAGAGGAATACCAGAGCTTCCTGTTCTTCAGCCCAGGTTAGAGGTCACAATCACATAACTGATGTTTTTCTATTACTGTGTTACTGTTTGAGTAACATGCAGAATGTAATAAAACAAGATTGCATATGTAGAGCTTAACAAACAGTGCACATTGTCATTGACTCTTCACTCTTCAGAGTAGACTCTCCATGCAGTATGACAGCCCCTACCTCTTCTCAAGAAATTCTATGGTCTCCAGCCCAAGGTTCAGCACCTCTTTCCATGCTAAGGAGATAGTCTATCCATCATGTGAAGTCAGTTCTCAGAACCATTCTTATCACATTCGCCCAGCATCAGAAATGAAGTACAGGAGCTCAGAGGCTGCTTTGCACAGAAAGCAGTCAGCTTGGTCACTGGGAGCATCAGGGGTCCCAAACTGTTACAAGACGTTCCAGGACCCTGTCCAGAAAACGTACAGTGGGGACCTGCTCCAGAAACACTCACAGCACTTTACCCAAGAGCAACCTTTTACCCCGAAGACGCTGAAATCAGAAAACACGTCATACCTGTCAAAATATCGCTACTACAGAGCACCATTAAGGAAACCTTCTCAGGACTGCACAAACTCTAGACTGATACGTCAGGAGACGTATCATGGAAGGTATGAACCATATTTACATTTCAGATGTGTCAAAAATATTAAGAGAGTCCTCACAAAAATACAAATACTCAACATAGTATTTTCCCTACAACTGTTGTAGAATAAAACGTAACATAGATTAAAAAAATATATTCTGGTAAAATATGCTTTACTTTTAAGTGCACTTGAATACTGTCCTTGAGTAAATGTATCAATTTATTACCATCTGTGGTCTCTGTCACACTCTAAGTATATAGTAATAGAGGGCAACAAGTTATTCAACATGTGAATAACATCTTGAATTAAATCTCTTTAATGCAGCACAACAAACAGGAAATGTTTACAGGAATTTGATGAGCCTACTCAGGTAACTCATAAAATATAGTGTGATTCTTCAAATGTTGCATATTGTTATATTGACCATCAGACTGCCTGCAGACTACCTGACTAGAATATTTGTGGCTTAGGCTTAGTAATACTTTAGCTATTCCTGTAAACCATAAACAAAAAAATGAAAGTTGCAGTGTTTGCAGATACATTTTTGATAAGTATATGTCACAATTAAAACAACTTGACAAACTCGAATATCCCTTCTAATATTATAATCTTATTTGCAGGAATTTGACACAGAGCTTGAATGTTCTGAAAATGAATTGAATGGCAAATACATCTTAGCTTCGAGAGAGGAGAGTCAAGCAAACAAGAGCAGAGACCATTATTTCATTCAGTCATCATCCAGGTGAATATGTGAGGTGGAAATATAATTGTTGTGTTTTATATGCAATGTGTTGTTTTGTATGTTTTTGTGAAAAATCTAGAAGTTTCAAACATGCTCTGAATTCATGTTGTGCTATAGTCTGCCAGTATTTGCTCCTAATATACCTAAACTCTAGAAACTCAAACACAATCACAAAAATAAAACAATTTGTTCTAGGGTCTCATCAGGTGGTGGGAAATCTCCAGTTATGAAAAGTGTATCTGCAGAGTAAGTTCTCTTTGTGTCTGTACACATTTAAATGAAATAGAAACATATGATTGCATTTATCTGTAAGAATTTAAATGTTTTCATGGATGAGTGCATCAATATCAGAAATGTTAACAGTCTAAAATGATATATGCTTCATGAAGTTAATTGTTCTGTTCTTCGGCAGGGAAGAAGAATTAATGTACCTTGAATTTATTTCTGCTGTAACAGAGGATATCTTGGCCAGGGGACACATTTCTGACAGGTCTGTTGACATTTCGTGCAACTGATATGGATGACATTTTAATCTTTTAGAATAATTGAAGAAGTTAAAAAGTGGCTAACATCCGTTTAGTTACTGTATGATGTAGAAGTCTGTCTTCTCTGCAAGGGTCCTGGACCGAGTGATAAATCACCATATTGAGATGAATCGAGGTCGACTTGATGAGGTGAGTAAAAAACTCAATACAGAATATCAAATATGTTCGGTATGACTTGTCAAAATGTTTGAATGGATATTAGAAAATAACTGGGGACTCATTACTTTCTCTGATTGCATGGCTTGTTTCCAGTGTAAAATGCGCCACCTTCTGGAAGTACTGCGTAAAGACTTTGAGGGACCACTCAACACTTCCACGTCAAGTACAGAACTTGAAGAAAAGGAGAAGGATCTGCTTGATACACTCCTCCCACATCTAGAATCAAGAGGAAAACAAATGAAGACCAAAGAAGACAATGACCTGCTCTCCTATGCGTCACTGATTAAACACTGTGCTACACCAGACCACACTGATTTCCTACCAAGCTTTACAACCTCATGTTCCCCTGAAAGTAACGCCTCACCAGCAAAAACACAAGAAAATCATGAGGAGGGTGAGGATCAAGACAACTGCATTGGCTCCCTTCGGTTTAGTGAACATATTATCAATAATGCAGGAATCAGTGAAGAAGACTTCCATCAAAATCAAACTGGCACAAATGCAACAGGCATAGAAATAACCAGTGAAAGCCACAAAAACACTACTGTAATCAGTGGTGAGGTGAAAGAGCTCGAGGATTTGAGAAGAACATTCTCCGAGTCGCTTCAAATATTCAACAATACAGACCCTCACATTATGGAACCTGCCAATGAGCAACATGCCGATGTGGCGGCTTCTGTCAGTGATGATGACTTCTGAGTTCTGCTGCAATAAGGGGTTTAATGCTCCCTATTTACCAAGCGAGTGTTACCTCAGAAAGAATCAGAATTTCTGAAAGTTTTATTTTGTATGTGTGTGTAACTGCAACTTGTTGTGCTTCTGTTTTTCCACCAATGTGGTATTCCCTTGATTTTTTTATGGTCTTTTTACAAAACTATGTTACACGAGTGAACATGTATATCAGAGAAATGTCTTGTTTTAGATGTTCTAGAAAGCACACGTTCTTCTTCTTTACGTTATGAGGTAGCTGCAATTTGCAAACCGAGATTTCTAGAAAAATTGTAAAATTACATGGAAACTGTGTAGTGTGGTCGGGTCAGCAGTTGCATCTGACGCGTAGCCGGGAAGAGCAGACTGTTACCACTGTTGCAATAAATTTTTATTCTTCTGATTCCTGTGAACTTGCACGTTACTGTGAAGGGCTCGTTACAAACTGGTAACTGCTCAGCCACCATCATCCCTTATTAATACATTTACGATTTACAACTTTGAGCGTTTGGCAGACATTTATAGAGGGAAACCCTTCCGTCGTTGCACAATGCTCAGTGTTTGCCAGTGCAGCTGTCAGTCGCTGTAAAAAGTAAACAGACAGGTCGGCGGACAGCTGGCCCACTTCTGGCATTTTCACCGCTCGGCATTCCTGCCGCGTGATGTCATGGCTCAGAAAACCTCCGTGTATCCCTCCGCCTCGGGGGAACTATAGTACTTTTTGGAGCGTCTGTTCGGGAAAGTCCGGCTCGCATTAAGCTCGGCGTACATTTTATGGTGGGGGTGTAATATAATTAATGCAACGCTCCTCATTGATCGCCTGCTGGGGAACAAACATTAACGTTATACAGTCGCGGATGTAGACGGAATACACTTGTTGCTCCTCCAATCCCAGGAAGCGTCATACGCATGGAGCACAATGTTAGTTTTGATCCAGAAACAAACTGCAGCAAAGTCAGCACTGTCTAGTGTCTGGAGCTGTATAATCATAAAACATCCAGCTGACTCGAATGGCGGAATCACACAGGACTGAATCCTAGTTGGACTACTGACGCGCAGCTGTTGGCTAACGGTAACGTTTACGTTTTTGCCCCGAATATTTACCGGCGACATCAACTTCCCAAGGGTGTCGTCTATTTGCTGGAACATAACTAAGCTAAGTTAGCATGTTAGCGATAAAGCTAATGCTTCGGTAGATGTTATTGAACCGTATACGAGGCAATTAAATTGCCAAGACAAGGTTGATAATTCGGGAAATGTCTGACACCTCTTCAAACTTCTGCTCGTGCAGTAAATTAAAGTTAGATAAGTTGTGTGCGCATACAAAGTTAACAGAGTAGGGACTTTGCTTTTAGCTTACAGGTTCCTTTGGTCAGTCAGGATCAGACTATTTGCCGAAAGGATTAATCCGAGCACAATTTGGATAAATGGCTCGCAAAACACGCCAAGCACACAGACCGGGTAGCCTGCTACTAAAAGTTTATAGATTTGTATGTTGTAGTAGTAACAGTGGCAATAACGGGAAGAAGCAGACTGCTCAAAGACAACACATGCACACGTTTAAACGCAGCGTGTTGGGATGCGTGTGTTTGGCTTATCTGCATCCGGTCCAAGGTAGGACATGTGACACACCAGGTGTGTCTACTTGTGCCATCTGCATCCGATATTACTGACAAGCGTGACGACTACCTGGATGTGGTTTTGCATTTGTTTCTTGTGTTTTGAGATGGGTTGTGTCTTTTCGCTTTCCAGATCTGTTGACGATGAACTACTTGACTTGTAAGGTTCACACATTTTTCCAGAGGTCAGCGAGGAGACCAGTTTCTCAGACTAAGTGAATACCTCTCTCCTGAAGAAGTGTGAATCATGCCCCTGCCATTTGGCTTGAAATTAAAAAGGACTCGAAGGTATACCGTGTCAAGCAAGAGCTGTCTCGTCACCCGGATTCAGCAGCTCAATGGAGAGTTTGTTGAGTTTACACTTTCGGTGGAGAGCACTGGGCAGGAATGTTTGGAGGCAGTTGCCCAGAGACTCGAGTTGAGGGAGGTATGTATGTGTTTTCTGCAAACACAAGTGTCGATTGTGTCTTTCTGTTGGACCTTTCTGAGAGTCAACATGTGTGTTTTTGTTTGGGTTGGCCTCTGGTGACAGTCATACTTGAAACTACCGCGGAGAACAGAAAGCGAAAAACCAGTTTCTCGGTATTTACGCATTAAGTGACATTGCTTAGAGTTTCTGTCCTGCTTATGACATGACTTGGGAATTTGTCAGCTGCGTTCTCTGCATATCTGGCTGTCGCAGAGCGTGGGCATTGTGGTCAAGAAATGCGTTTCTCAGCCATGACGGAACCCAGTCTACATTGAATCACTGTGACCACAGTCACACCACCTGCTAGTCATGAACTCAAAGGGGTGTAGGCTTTAGTGCTGTCACACCCAACTGCACATTACATCGACAGAGACTGGTAAACATATAGGCAGAACTTACCTTATTTATTTAGTCTTGGTGGCAGTGTCGGTTCTAGTGGTAGACTTCTTAGATATTTTACTATGATCTAGTGCTGTCATCATTTCATTTTTTAATGTAACTGACATCCACTATTTGTTTCTGATCCATGTGTCGGACACAGATTGGCAAAAAAAATGTAGGCCACAACGTTTTTTTTTTTTTTAAACATTTGACTATGTTGCCTTAACTTAACCACTTTTATTTTTTTCAAGCATGTCTTCTAATAACAATAGGTCTGTCTAGCTAAGTTGTCCTCCACAAACAGCAAGCCTAAAGAGTTGACTATGCTTATCCTTGTTCATTGTGAGTTGTTTACACAGTCACACAAGATTAAATGGGGAATGTTAACAGGTTAAGTTGGATTAAAGTCATGTTTTCATGTAATGTAATCAAGTTTTATTTGTATAGACCAAAGGAGGCTTTCAATCCATATAAATATCTACACACTTTGCACTTGCACTATTTACGGTTGCCATAAAATGTCCTTGTTTATAGCATTGTTGTGGTGTAATGTTTTTGTTTGCTTTCTTTGTGTGTTAGATAACCTACTTCAGCTTGTGGTACTTCAACAAGCAGAACCAGCAGAGGTGGATTGACTTGGAGAAGCCACTGAAAAAGCAGCTGGACAAGTATGGACTGGAGTCCACTGTTTACTTTGGAGTCGTGTTTTACATACCCAGTGTTACCCAACTGCAACAGGAGATCACAAGGTGATGAACCCTGAGTCTTCCGAAGTGTCTTATAGGCCATTAACCTTATTAGTGCTAATTGCTGTTGAGGTTACCAGTCAAAAACCTACAAATGTAAAGCAAATCTCACTGAAGTGCAGCCATGTTTTTTGTAAGATCGTATTTGAATTCAGTAGATTTACTAGATAGTGTCTATCTTTCCAATGTGTAAAATATACCTCTGCAAATTAAAGTGTTACTCTCCTTTCTTTCATACCTTAAAAAGTTGTATTATTTGGCTGCTACTTGTCTTTTCTTGTAAGTAACCATTTTCTTCTCTACAGATATCAGTATTATCTTCAATTGAAGAAGGATGTTCTTGAGGGAAGGATCTCATGCTCCTTAGACCAAGCTATACACTTAGCCAGCCTGGCAGTGCAAGGTAAAATAAATATATGATGAAACAATAACAATTGTTTTACATCTCATGACATCCTTTGCGATAGTTTGTGTCAAACGTCTAATATTACAAAAATTAAAAACCTCCTCTAGTGTACAGCATCTTACAAGAACCGTGTGTTTTGGTGTGTCTATACTAACACTGGAAGCCTCATCACTGACCTGCCCCCTGCTTTTGAAAAGAATCTCGGACACTGACAGTTAAATCTAACTGGCCTGGGTTTTAGCATAGCAAGAGATCCATTACGACATTTCACGACAATTTCTTACGGCCAACCAGCATCCGCCTTAAAAAACTTTAAGGCGGATGCACTGTCTTCTTGCACTTGACCTTAAAATCAGTCAGCCCTTAAGCTGTTATGCAACCTAAGTTGTGTAGCTCCTACAGGCAAGAATAGCCTAGAGGGAAGCGGTGTGGTAGCTTTTGAGCATTGCTGATGCCTAGGATACTCAACATAGCTGTGAGTATGGCCAGCAGGCATCTGAAGCTGGAACGGTTTTGGACTGGACGTTGTCAGACACTGAAGCAGTGCCATTCCATAATAAACTAAAATTAGGCCATCCAGTCCTCCAGACCTGCAGCTTTCCAAGGGACGTTACATTATTCTGCAGTTTTGAGTGTCTGAATACATTGAATACAAGGTAAAAATCTTGTATTCAATGCATTCAAAAATGTTACAGGGTTTATGGAGACTACAACAAGGCATTTCCTGGCACTGACTCATTTAGTGTATCTGTCTTTATGTTCACAGCTGATTTTGGAGACTTCAATCGATTGGATTCTCTTGAGTTCCTTCAGAAGTTATTACTATTCCCTATTGTAAGCATTTTCTTTGACATTTTCAACACACACATTTTGTGTCAACTTGGCATTAATTCAGACTCTGCACAGGACTGGATCCAGGATGAGCGGGTACTGGAAGAAGCCATTCAGCAAGTGGCTCACCAGTATCAGTCTCTCAGGTAAGCAGGCTGCCTCTTAATTGTGCGGCTGACTGTAGTTGTTCTTAGTGTTTTTTGTATGTTCTCTGTAAAACTACATAAATGCTTTTTTAAAATCCTATTCAGGGGTTTATCACCCCCAGAGGCAGAGATGTTGTACATGCAGGAGGTGGAGAAAATGGAAGGATATGGCCAGGAAAGCTATCAAGCCAAGGTAGGTCCATACAGAAACTCCCATCACACCAAATTTCAGAATGATTATTATTAGTGTTTGAGTGTTTGTAACTACACAGCTTCAGTTGTTGCGATTCTCTCCTCTTATAGGACAGTACTGGTACAGATGTCACCCTGGGATCCTGCCTCAGCGGCATCTTTGTCAAGCACAAAAATGCGAGGCCACTTCTTTTATTTAGGTAAATCTAAAACCACGACATTTAATAAAAGGAAATAAAACCTGTTAAAATTGTTTGTTGTAGCCGTGAGCAGTAATTATGTCAGTGTAGACTGAGACAGAGGTTTATGACAGAGCTCAGAGCTATTTTTAGAAATGGTATGTAGACTAGAACATCTAAGAGGAGGTGAGTCAGGTAAGTTGTGATTGTAATGCTACTAACGCTTAAAAATACTTTTGGTTTTGTGACCACATGACGACATGTTTTTTTACAGCCTCTTTCTCTTTGCCACTGTGAATTGTCTGGTGTAGGTGGAATGAAATTACCAACATGAGTCACAACAGGTCTTTCTTTGCCCTGGAGCTAGCCAACAGGGAGGAGAGTGTTCAGTTCCAGACAGTAAGTTTCTGCTGCCATTACACCTTTTGTTCTCGTCCCGTCCCCAGGGACATTACTGTGTCTTGTTAAATGTGAGAAAATTGGAAAGGTCCTTGTAGTGTTTATAAGTGTGACTGTAGCGTGGGGTTGTTTGGGTGTGAGCCATCAAGTTACTTACAATTTTCTGAAACAACAGTATGTGAGGGCAAACGCGTGTGTGCTTTTATTCTGTAAATACTTAAACACCACTGCTAAATTGCCATCTAATGCTTTTTGTTTTTTATCTAGGAAGACATGGAAACCTCCAAATATGTGTGCCGGATGTGTCTGGCCAGACTCAAGTTTTATAAGATTAACAGGAGTAGCCCGTAAGTGTTTGTTCTTTTTTTTTTTTAACAGGTCTAGTCTAGTTCCTGTCTCCTCCTCTGTCATCTCATGCCTTCGTCTCTTAGTGTAGCCTCACTTCGCTACCTTTCTCCTCCTCTCTCTTCAGAGAGGAGTGTGACCCCCTGCCTTCTGATGGCTCCCAGAAGTCTCTTCTTAGTCTGTCTTTTCCCCGTTTTCCAATGCTCTCTCGTCCCTCTCTGCCTGCTAGTAAGGGGTGAGCAACACTATCAGCCACCACCTATGATAAATCAATCAGACATGTGCCGGAACCAATCTATTTGTAATAGCCCTAGACAACAATGCTACAAAAAACAGGGACACTGCTTGTGAAAGGCATCCTGGATATGGTGACTGGTACTGGAGCAAAAGAGAAGATTTTTATAAACTAATAGTACTATTAGTTGTGGTCTTCCTCAAACAACCTTTCTTTTGCCACCAGACAAACCCAACCCACAGTTGTCAACCCTGTCAGAAGAAGATCCTCTACTAGAATATCTCTGGTAATGTCCATATTTACGCATAACATACTTGTATTCTTTTTGCCACCACTCATTTATACTTAATTATTTGCTGTTGGGCAGTTTTTAGATCACACATTCTGAACTTGAATCCCTCTCTTGATGTTTTGTAGCCAAATCCTCCGGCCTATATGATGACCCCCCCACAGATGCACTACAATGGCCATTTCACTGAACCATACACATCATCACAGGGTAACTACTGCATTAAAAGAATCATAACAATTCAAAACCTTTAAAATCATATATAGCGTTTGTTTTTCTAATTTATTACATGGTCTCACCTTTACAGACAACCTGTACATGAACAGTCAGAATGGTTATTACTACCATTCCCAGACCAGCTTGGACTGCTCTCCCATGGAATACAACAGTGGAGGGCGTTTACGTAACGGCAGCGTCTACAGTGCCCACAGCACCAGCTCTCTAACTAATCCCCAGCACTACCTTCAGCCCTCACCGATGTCTTCCAACCCTTCTATCACTAGCGACATCACTAGACCGGACAACATCCTGTCACATCGCCACAGTGCTCTCATCCCGCCGTCCTACCGTGCCACTCCCGATTATGAGACGGTGATGCGTCAGAAAAACAGAGGGATGGGAGGTGGGATGGTTTTGTCTCAGGAGCACCGGCAGAGCCACTCAATGAGGAATCTGAACATTGGAAACTCGTATGCTTACAGCAGACCAGACCCTCTAGTTTACAGCCAGCCAGAGATCAGAGGGGAGCATGGTGGAACAGCCCAACACCACCACTATCTCTTTCATCTGGGCTCCAGTTTCCACAGCCCTTCCCAATACCCTTATCCTACAGAGAGAAGACCTGTAGTGGGGGCAGTTAGTGTCCCTGAGCTCACTAATGTTCAGCTCCAACAAGCCCAGGAATATCCAGCCCCCAACATCATGAGAACCAAAGTTTATCGGCCACCTCCGCCGTACCCATACGCCCATCCTCGGCCAGCAAACAGCACACCAGACTTGTCACGCCACCTATATGTCAGCAGTAGCAACCCAGATTTGGTCATCATGCGGCGCGTGCATCATTCAGTCCAGACTTTCCAAGAGGACAGTCTGCCGGTTGCTCATTCGTTACAAGAGGTGTCAGAGCCTCTCCTCAGCGCCCCCCCATACAGACACCCATACCACGCTCAGAAGCGTAACTCCATTGAGATTGCCGGACTGGCTCATAGTCTCGAAGCGATGAGGGTCAAAGAGCGCACCATGTCGTCCTCCGCAGCTGAAACCTCTACACCCCCTCCAATAGTGTGTGGCGGACGCTCTCAGGGCTCCCAGCTTAATGTGTTTTTGGAACAGACCAAATTGGAGGACAAAGGAGACATTAAGGAGGATGTGCAGTATGGACACAAAAAGTCCCTTTCAGACGCGACAATGCTGGTTCACAGTAGTGGTGAAGAAGAGGAGTTTGAGGATGATGGGCGTCACACTCCGCTCTCTCAGGATGCAGTTGCAGCCATGGTTTCTGAGCATCCACCACAACAGCATCACAGCTTGACAGCTCTCTCTTCTCTGACCCCCCAGCCACAGACTCCAATAGAGCCTCCCCCCGCATATCCTATCGGCTCCTCTCTTGATCCTTCCATAATGAGCTCCTTGACCTACACGGTTCACCCCCTGATCCAGGAGAGCGAGCCTCTGTATCGGCTGTCAGATTTACCACAGCCTAGGATTATGCCCTCAGTGTCCGAGGGAGACCTGGCCAAGCAGAAGACTAAGCCGGACTTCAAGAAGAGGCCTGTGTCTGACGTGCCTCCTGCAAAGAAAACCGTGGAAGGGCTGCCGCCTGCAGTGAGTTTTGTTCCCGATTTTTGTCTGCGCTATGAGCCTTTCAGTCACGACTTGGCCTGCAGTTAGTCAAAGGGTAGTTAAGAGGTAGCTCCCTCACAACAGGACAAACATGAGTTACCTATGTATTGTTATAACTTTTCACCAGTGATGTAAACACACTCAAAAATGTAGTTGGGCTGCTTTGAAGAACTGGATAAGTGACATTCTGTAAGAAAACGCCCAGTGAGTCTGCGCAGTCCCGCCTCTCACCTGCTCTTCAGCTTTCTGTCTGAAACTCGCTCGTAACAACCAACTTTCTCTGTCTGTGCTTTGTTGGCATACTAGGGTATGAAAAAAGGGTCAAGGTCAGAGGTAAAGAAAATGGGCCCTCTGAAAGTGGCCACGCTCAACGGCCTGTCTGTGTCCAGGCAGCCAGTGCCAGACGAGGTGAAGGATGAGCCTGAACATGCCTCTAATGACGAACG
This sequence comes from Macropodus opercularis, assembly GCA_030770545.1. Lineage (NCBI taxonomy): Eukaryota > Metazoa > Chordata > Actinopteri > Anabantiformes > Osphronemidae > Macropodus > Macropodus opercularis. Next base: position 5,989,328 of record JAUCMP010000026.1, on the reverse strand, counting down.
GGTAAGAAACTTTGGAATATTTGCCTTTTGCTGGTTGCAATGTACAGTTTTAAATCAAAACAGAAAATATAGTTAAGTTCATTTCCATAACCTAAGCAGCAATAACCTTTTGATGCAGTACTTTCTAGTGTTTGTCCTTTGACACGGTTAAACTGGTCAGCCTTGTTGATCTTGAAAATTGTCATTTAGAGATAGCAGTGCTTTGTACACATGGCGCCTGTTTGCACAGCTCTTCACTTAACTAAATTTTACTAGTACAGATTACATTTAGTAAAAACGTGACAATGAAGTTCTTTATTTTAACCTAAGGTATAAAGACATGTAAAGATTAAGTGAAGATTGCTTTGAAAGCTTTATCTGTGACAGTCATTTCTGAACGGTTTCCTTGTTGGTGTGTGTCAGTGTAAAGTGCTGGAACAACACATGGAGACGGGAGAGCTGTTAAAAGAGTACGAGAAGATCCCTAAGCGTCCGGGAGGAGAATGCACCGTTGCCCAGCTGCCAGAGAGCGGAGACAAAAACCGCTTCCAAGATGTCCTGCCGTATGACAAGAATAGAGTGGAGCTGGTTCCCACTAAAGAGAACAACACAGGATACATCAATGCATCTCATATTAGGGTGAGTTGCCAAGAGATTGATGTCATGATGGATCCTTGAACAAAGTACATGGAAGTAATTTAGTTATTAATGAAGCAAACACGCCTACACACTCAGGCAGGTTTTTTGACCACAGGCTGCTGGGCTGGTCTGTCCTGGAAAGGATACATCAATTATGCGAAGCACTTATCGTACAGGTCGTGGGAGTGCTGGTGCCTTCAGTGGAAAATACTAGAATTAAGCATACATACACTGGAGACTCAGCTTCTCGTACAGCCCGCGTCCTTCTCTAGTGGACATCCTTGTAACTACAGTTACGCTGTACTAACGCTGAAATTCCTCTCACTTCAACCCCTCAACCTTCAGTAAAACACAAATGATTGTCTACAGTATATTCAGCCTGTGAAATCCAAAGCCCACATACAGATTGATTGTATCCTAAAGTCTCAGCCATACACAGTGATTCTCTATTTTCTGCTGCACTGACTTTATTTGTTGATAAAGGCAATGATGTGGACGACTGAAGAAATATTTGTTTCCTGTCTTAGTTAACAGTAGCTGGAGAAGAGTGGAACTACATTGCCACACAAGGTCCAATGTCAAACACGTGTCAGGACTTCTGGCAGATGGTGTGGGAGCAGGGTGTCTCCATCATCGCTATGGTCACTGCTGAAGAGGTGCGCCCCTTTCATATTTCTAGCATTTGCCTTCTCCCATTACTACCCAGACTGACCTTGTCTGTGTCAACGCCCCTCCAGGAGGGTAACAGAGAGAAGAGCTACCGGTACTGGCCCCGACTAGGATCACGACACAACACGGTGACGTACGGGCGCTTTAAAATCACCACACGGTTCCGCACAGAGTCGGGCTGCTACGCCACTACAGGGCTCAAGATCAAACACCTCCTGACAGGACAGGAGAGGACTGTCTGGCATCTGCAGTACACAGACTGGCCCGACCACAGCTGTCCAGAGGACTTCAAAGGCTTCCTCAGTGAGTGCGATCAGCATGGTGGCACATCAAAATATCTGCCAAAAAACATTTCTGTAATAGAACTATTCGTCCCATAATACTGAGAAAGGAACATTTTCTTTTCCAAAGATGAAGTAAATCCAATTTTTACCAAGTTAAATATCTACTGAACGTTTGTCTCGTTCCCCAGCTTACCTGGAGGAAATCCAGTCTGTGAGGAGACACACAAACAGCATCAGCGACCCAAAGAACACCAACCTACCTGTGCTTGTCCACTGCAGTGCTGGAGTGGGACGGACTGGAGTGGTCATTCTGTGTGAGATCATGATAGCCTGTCTAGAGCACAACGAGGTAACTTATAGGTGTAAACGTCAATATCGCGAAAGTCCTATTTTAAGTAATAATTTTACATACGTGTAGAGCAGATTACTGTAGAAACGAAGAATTAATGTGACCTTGATCTGTTTTTCTGTCATGATGGCTTGACATATGCATGGAAAGCAAAGGGGGATCCTTTCAGTCTCGTCGTCTCAAGTTTTCATAGCGCACAGAATGAAACCTTTGGTCTTAGTTGTTTTTAGACAAGCCGCCGCATTTGTCTCACACTAAACACCTGTTTGTTTCAGCCGCTGGACATCCCAGAAGTCCTGACAAATCTGCGTAATCAGAGGATGATACTGGTTCAGACTTTGTCTCAGTACAGCTTCGTCTACAAGGTCCTCATCGAGTACATTCGCAACTCCAGGCTGATCTGAGCAAAGTCATCCCTCCAACGTTCACCGTTATTACAGATGATTGTTGGAGTTTGCAGCACTGTGAGGCTACAGCTGTAGAAATCTGTAAATGTAGCGTTGGACCATGTATCCAATCACACAAGGCTGAAGGAATGATGTGAGTATACAAGACACAATGCTGCATGAAGGAGCATTAAGACTTATGCCTGCGTACAAACAGTATTATATATATTTTTTTTACAGACATTGCTTAATGAAACTCAGCACTTTTACGGATTGTTGCTGTAATAAAGAACCAATGTTAAGCTGCATAATTTTTTAAAATTAGATATATATTGAAAACAGTTTATTTTTCGTGATGAAAGATGCTTCATATGCACTTGGATTGCTGTTTTCCATAGTGATGAATTACAGAAGTTCACAAATAACAATATGAAGGTTTGGCTTTGGAGCTGAGAGTTTAGATGAGACGATGGGCTGAACTCAAACACTGGAATAATGGGCAGCAGGAATTTCAGAGATAAGTCTATTTGGCAGAAGACAGATGGCAGGAATTTGGGGTTGAATGTAAAACTGGAATTGTCTTTTTTAATGACAGATACAGTAACTAGAAGGGAGGGTGCTGTTTTACAAGAAGAATTCATTTCCTGATCTATTTTGTGCCTAAATGTCTGCATGTTAAAGTTGAAGGGTTTTCCATTTTTGCAAAATATGAAGGACATTTGGTTTGTTAATGCCAATCACCAAACATACCATGTTATTTATGAATTAAATTCAGATCCCTCCGTTGAGCTGTGCGGTGTAATTTCCCATCACCATTGCTGGCTGGTGTTCAGTATCCGTGTGAAACAGCCAAGCTTTCATTCAATTACTTTTTTTCCCCTCTAACATTGTGGATTTGTTTGCACAATAACTTTTTCTAGGGACCAGGAACCTTTTGAGAAACTTGGTTACTCCTGCATTTCCATTTGAAGAACCACAGTCTTAATTTAGTTTCAAGGCCGCAGTTGTAGTCCCTGGCTGGGGTTAGTCCTCTATGAAGGCCACTTCATTTAATTTAATTTAAATTCACAGATGCTAATACAGTTCCTTCAGTCTAACCCATGGACTCCTGGACTTAGTGGAAAAGAAAAGTACCAGGTAAAGGCTGATGGAATTGAACCTATAATGAACTTGCAGTTAAAGGTGACTAGAGATGGGTACAAGTTATTCTTGCTGTAAATATGGTTATTTAAAGATCAGTTAAGTGGACTGACACACAGACAATGCTTTAAAACTGAAGTTTACATGATGTCAAATATCCTTAATTTTGATTTGATCTGAATTGGGATCAAAAACTCACATCAGTAACTTGAGTTAAATAGACAAAAATACAAACTCATTTAGAAGCAATCTAACTTTCTCTGAATTAGTTTCAGATTTTAGTGTTTTTGTTTGCAGGACGCGGGTTTACTTTGGAGGCTTAATGTGATTTTTGTGGCCAAAATGTAACTGTGTCCATGTACAGTTGTGTTGTTCATAATGTACACAATGTAAAGTTCTGCTTTAATCAGTATTGGAAAGTGCGTATAAACTGTATTAAATGAAATACAGCATGCCATTGGAAAAGTGTAGAATGGTTTTAGCTGAGAATAAATGTTTGGAAGTAAATTGTCTGATTTAGTAACAATTCCGCCACCTTGTGGTAGAAGTTTGCTGTTGGTACTGTAACCGATTACATGAATACACAATTTTCCATTACCGCAAAAAGGGTTTATTAAATAAAACCAGGTGAAAATGTTTGGTGCTGATAAAGAAATAAGATTCCACTGCACAAACAAAAATGAGTTGAAATGAGGGAACGACTTGAGGATTCAATTTGGGAAATATAACCTGTGTTTAAGTGCAGTCTAACACTTATTCTACATCCAGAAAACATTGCAGTTCACATACAGACTGTTTGAAAATGCATCGCTCTTCCAGTGTTAACACCTCATGCTTAAAACTGGTTTGTAGTGTGGATGAGACATGGGCTACTAAGATCCACTTAATTACAGTCCTGTACCTCCAATGATAAACAGAAAATAGACACTAATGAAAGAAAAAGAAAAACAAGCATTTGACGTCCAAATTATCTGACGACAGTTTAAAAAAAAACCTCCCTTTATCATGGGAAACGCAAAACTGAGTTCATGTAAAAAGTCCAGTTCACACAAGAAAATGTGTATAAATTAATACTGGTACCGTCCTCTCTTTCCGCCGTGTCTTCCATGGTTCCATCCACCTCCTCTCCAACCTCCACCTCCACCTCCACGCCCTCGTCCCCAGCTGCCTCCATCCTGTCGTTTCTGCCAGGGTGGCATCTCAGGAAGTGGGGGTTCAATCTCTGCGGGACGTCCTCCTCGATCTGGCACTCTTCCCATCAGGATCTGAATAAAACGGAAGCAAAAACGAACTGGTAAACTGGTAAATTAAGATTATTTACCAGCGAAAGGGTAAAACCTATTGTACCTTGTTGACAGCACAAGTGGTCTTCTCCCTGCTGTAGCCACTGCTGGTCTTCATCACATTGCAGATGTCTTCTCTGGCAGCAAGCAGATGTCCCACATCCACTGTTGACTGTGGCTTCAGGGTGTGCCTCTTAGGCTGGTAGGCCCGCGCCATGCTGTCCACCCTCACCTAACCAAGGAAAGCATCACCAACTAAGCATCAATGCCGGGATTTGTTTAATAACACAAGATTAGGTTAATTAATTCAGTTGTAGTCGACGTTACATTGCTTATTCGCTATCTGAAAATGCTTTCTAACACAGGAACAACATGGTTTGGTGCCAGGTTAACGTACCTTAGCTCGGTCCGACCACCCAAATGACTGAACGGTGACATCCAGGCGTTTGATCAACATCCTGCGCCGAGACTCATACTCTGAAGACAGAACAGTGTTGATGTTGTTCAACTTCTCCTAAAAAGAAATGGAATTCCAATAACACATTACAATAAAACAATAAACAACAAAGTCATATACAGACACATAGTTAATATAACCATTTATATCGAATGCATTTATTTACTTACCCACTGGTCATTGCTGAGAGATTTCTTCAGCACTGGGCTTCCAACTGAGCCATTTGGAAGATCTTTAAGTCGTTCTTCAACCTGAAAATGACAGATACAACACAACAATATTTTATTTCAGCTTTGAAAAATTAAAACTCCAGCAAAAAAAGCAAAGACCCTTTGAAGTAGAGTTTTCCTTTGACAGGAAAGATGTAAAAAAAAAAACGCTTATGAATACATCGGACTATCCCACCTTGTTTAGGACTTGGGAGAACACTGCTGCTGCACTCTGTCCCCTGGGTTCAGGCAAACTTAGAGTCTCACAAACGGCTACAAGCTGCTGGTGTGCAGGTCTCTCTTGCCGCCGTTTATCAGAGATATGTCTGCTCTTCACAATCTGAGCTGCCTGAAGCTCTGAGCTCAGAAACACTTAGGACACAAAGTCAAGTTATCAGGACAACAGAGTTCAGACGTATCACAGTGGATGAAATAAAAAGACTGATTACATACGGAGATATTTGAGATGATCATTTGTACTTTGTGCACCACCCGTAAGAATCCCTGAAACAGCTTCTTCATAAGGACAACGCAGCTCCTTCATCAAGCCACTCATTTCAAACTTGAGGCTGTCCGTGTCGCCTGGAAGGAGGACAGAAGGAAAACAGATTGAATGGGACATGAACAGAAGAGACGATTAGAAAGACGTAGACGTAGATGTAGATGGACGTCGCTCACCTGGAGCGGATGTAATGCATCCCTCTAGGTCACACAGCTGCTTCAACCTGGACGCCAGCCACCTGCACAGGTCCACATACTGCTGCGAGGACAGGCCTCCCTCTGCGGCTCTGATCAACAGCTTCTCCTCCAGGAGAGGGCCGTCATAGCTAAGCAGACGAGGTATGATGACCTCACAGCAACATTTAATGCCACAACTACAGCCTGTTCGTCAACATAACGGTGTTGGCTAACGCTGACTGCGCAGCTGAACAGTAACGTGCTAATCGTGTTAGCTTACCCGAGCTGGTCTAACGAGTCCAAGATGTCGCACTCCATCCTTCGCCCTGTGTGTTATTTATATGCGTCGTTGTCCTAAAACATCTTTAGCTTAAGGCGAAACTATTACAACGCAAACACAAACGTTCGCGACCATCAATCTCTGCAGCGCTAACATCACGCTTTCTTGATGGTCCGTTTACATATGTGAGCCGGAGTGAAACGGATTACGTACAAACTATTGTTCCGCAACTTTGGTTCCGACGTATTAGAAAAGACAAATTCTTCCGCAAATGTTGGCAGTAAAGTATCTAATAATTCATCCACCTCTAAGTTAACGCAATGACAAACAGAAGAATTACAAATCACACTGAACAAGCTAGAACCAGCCATTTTAGTCAGTTACCATCATTTATCCCGATTGTTTCTGGTCAGCTTTTGATCATTAAATACAAATTGAACAAATACCATTTTCCTTAGAGTCACCGAGGTAAAACTCGAGTTTACAAAGGTTTCTCTCCACAGACAATGACGTCTGATCTGAAACGAGGTTGTTCACTCTACACGGGGATGTGAACGCAAACATACACAGAGAAACACAAAGCACGCAACAAAAGATTAAAACTCACAATTTTATTATGATAATGTTATTTGATATGTCAAATTACAAGTGTATGGTGTAACATAAAAACAGTTACAAACATATGTATGCATATTTACATTATATATTTATGAAAAGTAACAAGCTACATCTGTATAAAGAAAATACAACTATGACATGAGTTATTGGGACTATAAATTTTACATCATATACTTGGTATTCTCGAGCCATGATAATACCTAGACATGTAGAAACCAATAGTACCAGAACGAGAGATGTTAAATTGCGAGATGGAAACTAGGATGGACGTGAGGCACTTTTTTGAGGTTGTCAGGATATGAAAGCTCATGGCACTAAGAAAAAAAAAAAAGATGCACAAAAGAATATGCACAAAGAGAGTGAAAGAAAGAAAAACAGGCAGTGTATACAGAATAGATAAGAGTAGTACCATTTATACTGCAAGTTTCAAAACACAAATGTCTTCCACTATTTAGAACTAATCACATAAATGTTACATCAAGCGCTGTAAGATGAAAAAAGAAAACTTACATATAGTATCATCAGTGCACCAAAGCATTGGAGAATCGAAACATAACCACTCAACTGCTGTGAAAAGTAACCTTTTAAAAACAATACACTGAAGAGAAACAAGTTTATATAGCTTTTTTCTTTTTTAATCTACACAATGTCAAGAATGTACACGTGTATGCATTCCCAAAGATATGCACAATTTCCAAGATTGAAAGAGGATAATAGACTAGCAGCAAAGTGGTTAAAACTGAAGTCTCTTAATAACGCAGGTCAAAAAAATATATATATTAAAGCGGACAGACACATGTTGCATATATAATACAGTACATGACAGGAAGTTGCACTGTGCTGGTTAATGCAGAATGAGAAGTGTTATGTCAGCATTCTCTACACTTGTGTAAATGCACATCCTACATTTTTGCTTCTCAGCCAGCAAGTTTTAATCAGGTTCATCAAACCTTGGTTCAGCTTGCAACAACGCAGGGCATTCGAATCCAATTACTATGGGAGAATGACAACTAACCAAACATCTGGTTACACACCAACCCCACATGCACACACACACACACACACACACACACACTGGTGGGAAACACAAGAATGCACATGTACAGTAACACCCGCATGCCCACACAACGTGGACCAGAGTCCACTTCATCACACAGAGCAATCAAACGTGTAAAAACTCGTCGACATGGTTATATGCTGTTGGAGAAGTGGAGTTTAACAGTCGTTCATAGCTGATTTTCTCTATCAATACAATAAAATTAGTGATTGTATCTAGCAGCTTTATATATATATTTATATTTACAGTTACAAGAAAAAGTAATGGCACCATTTGCAGTTTTCTGAACTAATGATGAGAAGTGATCTGATCTTCAACAAAATCACAAATATCAATAGACGCTATATTTTTAAGCTGATAAAACACAGTCATGCTCTGATATGTCTTCACTGAACACATACGTTAAAGACACAGGAAGAAGGGCCTAATCTCCTCCTGCAGGTGCCAGTGCCTTTTCTTGCCTCTGTATATATGGAACTTTTTAAACAAGTGGACTGCCACTACTGTACCGTGTTAGCAATGTCCTTCCTTCTAACATACAAAACTATAGAGAAACTCTATTAGAAGCTCAATAGTCATTTCCATCACAAACGCCCTCTACTTTTCAATGTGAAATAATACTAAAAGGTGACCTATGTACATAATGCTGTCAATTGAAGCTACAGTATATGCTGACAGCAACGATAAATACAGCTCTATCTTCAAAATTTCAAAGACAAAAAAGCTGGGATTATTATCAGTATTTAAATATAGTGTTAAATATTTACAGGTGTTTGGAGTTTGGTACCAGGGGTTGCTTTCTACCTTTAGAACATTACAGTGTCCCGTCCCATCACTGACTGTCTGCAGAGGTCACATGTGTTTCCCATGTTAGAAAGTTTGCATAGAAAGTAAAGGGAGACTTGGTCGGGTTGCAATTAAGAAAATACACGTTTTTTCTTGTGAGCCATGAGATGCCGACACTTGTTATTGGACTGGAGTGATTGGAGCATGCGACGGCGCATGGGCGTCCCAATCTGCAGTTAATTATTAAATTTAATTCATCTTAAACACGCCGAGGGAAAGAGAATCTTGGTTATTGTAGCCAGAGAACCTGTGGAGGCAGTTTGAACCTGAAACCACAGATCAGCAGAACAACAGATCTATCCAGAGCTAAATAAGTGCACCTACCAGCTGCAGTGACTTATTAAAGACTAGTCAAGTTAAATGGCAGACTTGGTTCTAAACACACTGAACAGTATGTTACTTACATATAGTACTGAATTGTTAGAGTATTAAACTGTTTTGTTTAAATCTGATTTTTTTGGCAGAAGAGAAAACAAGCTTGATGACGTACTGGAGGAATTTAAAGAACACAATTTCCCATGAGTCCTAGCTACTCCCTCTTATTTAATCATTTGAGCCACTCAAAAATGCCAGTCCACTAATGGCAAGTTATAGTCAAGTATGAGTTGTATGTCACACAATAAACCTGCACCCTGTCATTTGTAGACTTCAATGTTTGCATCACACATGTACAGCAAATTCATTCCTAAGCTTTAGTGGCGCTGGTGTGCAGATACTAACCTGTGGACAGAACTAGGCCGGCGTTTCACCTTGTTAATGCCTGGATCTGGTTTCAGAGAGAACACGGAGGTGTGACAGTCAGTGACATGAACCTTTTGTGTGAAAAAGAATCAAAGCCACCAGACAAAGACGAAACAGGACGCTTGTTTGTACTGTTAAGACTCAGGAACTCAGCGGTGACGTTACATGACATCAAGTCACCAGTGCATATTAAGACCTATGTACGCACACGTAACATCTGGATATTTGTTGTTAACACAGATACTCAGCGTTCCTGAAACAATGCCATCATTCATTCTGGGCCTGTTAAATGAATATATATGGAAGGAGTGAGCTTGGAACACAGTACTTAATTTACACACGCTATGGGGAGAAAGCATAAAAATAAAACAAGTAAACATGAATATCTGGAGAGGGTGCTGCAACCAAAGCTTGGAGAGCAGTGCTTTCAGGGGCGGTTCCCCCCATGCCAAACTGGTAAATTAGTACAATTTATGTACAGACTAATTCCTGGATATGAGCATCTCTCATTTAGAGAATAGCCTCATTTAAGTGCCTTATCATTTAACCATGGAGCACTGGAACCCCTTTATTCACCAAAACAAAACTTGCTGGTTGAGCAACATTTTAGCTTGTGTGTAAAAAAAAAAAAAAAAACAACAATCAGAAAATGAGCAGGAAAATAACAATGAAGAAACAAAACCACCAATTTCACTGCAGCAGTAAACACCTGAACTAAAGCAGAGATTCACTGGCGTAAATGAAACTGCCATGTATTGGTTTCAATGCAAATATAAGGGGAAGTTCTATGCAATTTCATGAGGTGAAAAAACTATTTTGGGGAACTCCGCATAGTAAGCTCATTAGCATTTTACATTTTTAATCATGGAATCAATTCCTTTATTTTGGAATGCAATCGAATAGTGGAAATATGTCAGAATTTAAATTAATATTCAACCTTCAAAAAAAACATTTGTTTTAACATTTGATGCGAAGGCAAACCAACTGGCCGTACATCTACCACATGTCGCAATTCTTCAAATGATACCACGGTATTTCTTATACTATGAAAATTTGAATGGGCTACCATTAGTCGGGGGGGAATTCAATTTATAGTGCACTTTTCTCTGTCTAGTAATTACACAGTCAGCAAATGCTTAAGCCGTGAAGCAAAGGCCACTGTTACTCAACTGCAAATTCACGAAAAAGCAACATATCCCTTTTAGCGTAGTCAAACAGCAAGTATTTTTCTAAAGTCAGAGTAGTTTTTTCTTTTTTCTCGTTAAGTAGCTCTCTGTACAAAAGACAAATTTCCTTCATAAAGTTACACGTTACTTGCAGTAGAGTTTTGACATATGTGGCCTGGCTTTGTCAATGCGTGAGTGTGAATGCAAGAGGGGGTTGTGTGTTTGTGTATGCGTGTGTACAGGTGTGTTTAACATCTCCAAGTCTATTAATCTTGACGTGTCCTCCACCTCTTTTCCACAGATTAAGCTCCTGAACTTAGCTTAATGCTCAGAGCCCCACAAAGCATATGGTTTGTCCTCCGCTGCTGCATGTCATCGACAAACACAAACTCAAATCTCCAAAAGCCCTCAGAGCTGGGGATCAACAACATATCACCCCGTCTGAGAGGGGAATGAAAAAAGGATGCCGGCTTTTAATTTTCCGCTTTTATCCACTTCTTGTGTTAGCTAGCTTTGAGGGTGTCCCAGAGTCCGGCATCAGGTCACCCCGCAGCCTTGTGCTTGCCCCCACAGCAGCGGCACGCCTCGCCACAGTGGTGGCAGGCTCGCAGAGGCAGGTAGCAGCACATGCAGGGCGCGATGAAGGAGAGCGCCACCAGGGCCAGCCAGCGTAGACAGAACTGCTCGTCAGATGTGTCACATGAGCAGGGATCTGAAAAGTCGCCCTCGGAGTCAGACATGCAGTGGTACAGCATGCTCTCAGCGCACAGCATGCAGCTGACTTTATAAATGCACTGCTTGATTGGGTCAGGGGCGTCCTGGCACTGCCCCCGCCAGTTGTCTTCGTGGTTGAACATCTCCCGACAGTAGATGCAGCGTGAACGCTCGCCGTCCTCTCGCCGCCGTCGGCCCTTCTTGGACTTAAGCACGGGCGAAGGCTGAGTCTTGATGGCTGTGTCCTTGCCCAGACCCATACCTGTACCCATGCCCATACCAGGGCCAGGGTGGGGCTCGCCACCGGGGCCGTCGGTAAAGGGATACTCGCACTTCTTACTGTCCAGTTTGTGAAAAGCGGTGGGGAAGTCTGGGTCTTCGCGGTCAGTTTCCCCTCTCCACATGACAGGGTGGCGGTAGTCTTCATAGCCACGGATCAGCACGTCTTTGCGTGGGTTGATGCGAACGATCTCGTCTTCGTCCACATGAAAACTGACATGACGAGTGGGTTTAAAGACCTTTAAAAGAAAAAATATGCTGGATTACTAAAAAAAAATCAATCACTTATAATGACACATTTGAATACATTGAAGAAATGAATCACATTGTGAAAGTAATACGGAGACGAGCAGACCTGTGGAGGCAGGTAGCGACGGTTGCTGGAGGTAAATTCATCGAAGGGCTGGGCACGAACATAACAGCCCCTGAATGGCTCGGTGGAGACAAAGTTGTTCAGAGGAGAGAAGGGCTGTTTCATTGGGGTACAAATAGAGGGAGGCTCATCGCAAACCTAGAGAAATGAAGACAGACTTCATGAAAATGCGTTTCCTGTTGAGACAGTGAGTATTGAATGGGCAGTGGAACACAACTCTAAAAGTAGAAGAAGCAGTGAGTTCGGTTACATGATCACTATTGTTCTGACTCAGGCTGTGTAGGCTGTGTGTTCCACTTGGAACCACCAGGGGGCAGCCTGTAGCCAAGCCTGGCCAAATCACCGAGTGGTGATGACTCAAGGCCCTTCTGTTAAGAACTCAGAGTTCCCATCAGCCTTGCATGTGTTCCCACAAACATTTTAAGTGAAGCAAAATCTACAAACGCAGGCCTAAACATGAGGCATTTGAAGGATACGAGACAAAAGACGAGTGAGTGAAAACGTCCTCTACCTTTTGCCAAATTATTCCTTCATTACAGCAGTAAAGCTCTCTGGTGGCATCAGTCTATAAATAACATCTTGTAAACGGCACAGTCAGCATCACACACAGTTTGTATTGTACACTCAGTCAGAGAGTACAATACAAACAGTCCCGATAATAAGTATTTAGCAACCACATCAAAAGAGGTGAGATATATATGGTAACTGATGACTGATTCATGTGGTGATGAGAGCGGTGAGGGAGGACAGTCAAGTCTTACATCAGGACCTTGCAAGATCGTGTACATCCAGCATTATTTCCACGCAATCACATACATAACTTACAGCTTCTCATCTTCTTTCCCACTGGGGAATTCACAAGTGTGGGTGGACACAAGTTAAGGTATCTTCACACGCTCGGCAACATTCAAGTGTTGAGCACACTGACTAGTTGTCTCTCTTTCCCACACACGCCCCGACCTCACCAAGGCAGGGTTAGTGCTCCTCTCTTCTCCTTCTCTCTGCTCTGCGTGTGGAGGAGGCTGCTGGCTCTGGTTAGTCAGTGCTGTGTGTAAAGTAGCCCACGCCAGTGCCTTAACGCACAGCGGAAATCTGGTTTGCTCCCAGCTGCTGCAACAGTAATTACTGTCCTGTGGTTGCTAAGAGATGCTTCCTTTGACTCCCCCCCCCCTCCCCCCAAGACTGCTAACACATGGCCTGTGTATGTGCGCGACTTTGCTCCTTCGATGCCTGCAAACATACCAAGTGGTGTAACACACATCCATGGCGTCTGCAGGGGAATGTGTGGAAAAGGACATAGAAACGGAGAGGAGAGAAAGAACAGAACAGGAAAAAATGAGCGTGTGTTGTATTCTGATGTCTGTGTGCGAGAGAGGGAAGCGAAAGGGAGAAAGAGCGAGAGGCCAAAGAGTCTGCTGAGGGAATGTCATAAACCAGCTCCAGCTGGAGAAATGCAGCGCACAACTTGAAAAGCCAGATGACGGAGGAGCGAGGGGTGGAGAGGGCTAGAGAGTAGGGGGTGAAATGGGAAACAGACTTAGGCTTCCTTTAAAGCGCCTGCCTAAGCCCCACTATTCAAAGGCATGTGTGGGGGCCAATCTGGAGCTGATCTAACCCTAGAGATGGGGCTGGGCGAGGGAAGACAGCAAAGGAGACATGGAGATGGTGGAAGTCATGGGTAACCTGACCTTCAGGGCCAACCGTGCTCCACACTAGCATCAGGGATCCATGAACTTCTAAATAGTGTGGGGCTGACTGAAGGGAAAGTACGCTCAGAGTGGTGAGCAAATCATCACCAACACCAAAGATTTGTTCCTATATACTGTAGGTTTCTCAAACGATGGCCAGGACGAGTGGGGAGTCGGACCACTGACCTAGAGGTTCATAAACCACCAACTGATCTACTGCCACGCTCAGAACCGCAAATTAAAGACACATGCTCTTCTCTCCCAGTGTTAAACTGACTGGTTGCTGATTGTACTTCCATATTAAATGGACATATAACTGGACCGGCCTTCTTATCTAACGCACAGCAGTAAAGCTCTACAGCACATTTGGAACCATTCTTCTGAATCACTCACCTTTGCAAGCTGTTTTATGGAGCCATGTCAAGCCACAGCAAACCAGTCTGAAACTTTTTATTCTTTGAGTGAGGCTGTAAAAGTCAACTGGCCAACAAAACCTCTGTGTACTAAACTGATAAGAGAAAACTTCCTGCCAGGGCTAAATTAGATGCGGATGTTTTCCTGCAGTATTCAAGACAAACGCACAAACACACACAAGCAGCATTGATAGAAAGACGAGTGGTATGGCATGATTACTGGCGGTGGGTCATCACAGCTGAGACGGGTGTTGTGCAACCACTTTGTGCTTTAAATGGGTAAATGTTACATGTGCACACGTATGTGCGCTGAGTGAGAGGGAGAATGTGGTAAGCTAAGGGCATACATGTGGGAGCCGAGCCTCAGTGGGCAGGAAGTGGGTAGAGGAGAAGGTCTTGAATGTATGTGTATTGACACACACACACACACACACACACAGCACGCATTCACAAGCTCATACTAATGCAAGGTTATTTATCTATTTAATTTATGACCTAGAGATTTCTAGCGATTCTAGAATCTAATCAAGGAATTAGCCAAAGTTTGATGGTGACCTCCCATACTGATGATCCAATGGTGTCTGTTTCCTTGACAAGGTCATAGCTACTCTGAATAGTTCTCAGGTTTCAATCTGGGACCAACGATGACACAAACATACACATTTCATAGCAATCGTTTTCTCTGTATTCTCTCTGAGTCAGCGCTGGGACTTTATGGCCAAGCATAAAGCGGCACAGACAACATCACACCTTTCTGTGTGGAGGTATTTTCTAGTTCTCTGGCTACAGAACTGGTTTACTTCTCTTTCTCTGTAGCCCAGGTCTCCAACCGCAACATTCAGATGCCAAATCACCATGGTGACACCCTCTGTGGCTCTCTCACTGAACCTTGTGAACACCCCTTTCTCTGCCCCCCTCACGTTGTGCACCCCCCCCCCAACACCTCCCCGCTGCTTAGCAACAGTAGTGCCATTGGATTTCCTGTATGTTCAGGCTGATTCCTTAAAGAGGAACCTCTCCACAGGAACAGGAACGCAGAGGGATTCTTCTAGACCACATCACACAGCAGGTCGCCTCCAAGGCCTGTCAAAAGCGACAACAAGTCCAACAATACAAACTGAACCACAGGAGGGACAGTGTCATAGCCAAAATAGGATTGTAGGGGCAGATTGTTGAACTTGTGAGACATTTTTAAGAAGAAAAGTTTACATTTCTGAAAAAAAAAAAACGTCTGCTTGCTCTAAAAATGTGGCCACCACCTCCTAGTGATTCCCAGCTTTGTACCATTGCCATTAGTCTGACGCGGGAAGAGAAAAAATAAAATAAAATGCAGAGGGAGTCAAGCAAAACAGAAGAAGAAAGCAACAGGACAAAACGAAAAAAGAAGGACAAATGTACAAAGAGGCAGAACCATGGAGAGAGTGGTCAAAGTCAAGCTCAAAGCTCTTCTGACAAGCTTAGTAACTGAGTACAGGTGCAGACGTGACCAAACCATCGTCATGAAATGCAATAACATTTTAGAGATTGATTGATTTAGAGACAGGAAAACGTAGAACCACCATGCGATGCCATATAACAACGTTCAATAAAAGCCTTTTGTGGGAACGACTTCGGTGCTGTGCATTAAATCAATCTCTCTCTTACAGTGTCAACGGGAATAAGTTATAGTCTTCATACAGGTAGAACCTACTGCGAGACTGTTAACAATGAACTACGCTACACTGAAGGTTCTGGAGCTCGTCATTCCGCTTAAATGTGCATTTCAAGAACGTCTTTTCACCTACTTTGCAATCAGACAGGTGGCTGACATTCCTGTAAGTGCGCTCATATCTAAAACAAATAAACATGGGTGTGTAGACATGAACTGTATACCTGTCGCCTTTCCGCACTAAAGAGAACATGGCACTGTTAACGCATGTCAACAGCATAGCCCCGCATGCAAATTTAAACAGAATTCACCTTAACAATTCATAGCTTGTCAACAAAATTAGACACCTCATGAAGAAACATATTCAGGGTGGAGAACATTGAAATGACAGAGTCTCTTCACCAAGCGGCCTTTGAACAACCTGCTCCTGAGGCAATAGTTATTATGTCAGCATCTATTGTAACAAGAGTGACAGCCACTAAAGTTGGATTGACAGAGGCAGCTAATCTTGCCTTTGGCACATTTACTGGCCAACACCCAGCTTTGCCTCAGGGTCTGGCTGGTACTGGTTTAACACCTGTAAATCACTAAGAACAATCGTTAAGAAACAAAGGCAGGTATCAGTGTTTGGCTGGGACACAACACAGGATACAGTCACAGGTTCTAGCCATGACCTGTCATTTATTTAACAATGAGTGAGAGTTGAGCAACAGATCGAACCTACACTAAGAATCTACACAATAACCTATGATGGATATCTACCGTTTCCTTTGTAATGTAGATTTACTTTGTAGAGCACTTTATGATGATAATAATAATAATAATAATAATAATAACACTTTATTACAAAAACCCAAAATGCTAATACAATTAGGCAAAACTAAAACATCTCGTCTTCAATCTCACTTACTGGTAGTCCATCTTCAGAAGTATCCCCTTCTCCAAATGACCGACAACCTGAAACACAGGTAAAAGCATGAAGCAAAGGATTAGATGACTGACTCAATTACTTATTTTGATTAAACTAATACAGATAATATTAGGATGAAATCGTATAAAGTAGTAGCAGTACAAATCCTATTCAGTAATATTGTATAATATCATTAACAGCTACTGACAGTAGCATCAGGTCAATGTGTATTACAAAACCCATACAATGACACAATGGAAAAAAACAAATAAAAGATACGACTTGTTCTTGAACCGCTAGAGGGCAAAACCTCATTCAGCATCTGTCTGAATGAAATGTCCACTTCCTTGTGCAAATGCACATAAGAAGGTATTTCATTCTGACTTTATTTTAATCCTTAGATTAGATACTAATTCCAGATTCTCTGTCAACGGGTGAATCTCACCTGCTAAACACGTTTGAGCCAAACACTTACAATGTTGATTCTTGCCAGCACAGAATCAACCCAAGACTTCTGCTTTTTTCTGACTGCTAAACTAAATGAGGAAATGAAAGCTGCTTTGTGTCAGTGGGGCATACAGACACTGAACGAAATATGCATGCCTAGAATAATGTAACCCCGAAATAGGCTAAAACACTGTGTGCCATTTCTGCACCCAAAACAAAAGCAGGCAAGGTGTCAAAGCTTTCGTTTTAGGAAATCAATCCTAAAAATTAAACTGGTTTTAAACCATTCCCACTGGGATGAGCAGTTTGTACCCAAGGCATCAAATGGTTGTTTAAAAATCTTTGATTCACTTAATGACTATCACAGATACATTATTTGTAAATGGCCTGTCTGGCCTGAGGGAGGCATACAGCAATACATGGCAATGCTGCCGTCCACAGAGAGGGCACAGCAATTCCCCAGGCTTCTGTTGGACACACTCTGTCTATCAGGCCGTCTGTCTCTGATTCACATGAAGAAAGGTGTTTGTGTATATGAATTTCTCCACTACTGAGAGAAAGAGCTTTCCTGCAGCACGACTCTGGCAGTGCTGGGCCGCAAAGCTGCCTGAGCCATGTGCCTGGCGCTGCCATGGCAACAGAAGACTGCAAGACTGATACACATACACACACGCAAAACATATTCTCTCTCACTGCTTCTTGTCTCCCCACACACATACACAGCAGCAGTACGACGCAACAGGAATACAGAAGATCCTGACTGCTTGTGCTGTGGGGAGGCATTACACAACACAGGCAGAATACACAAGATGCCAGGAGAGAGCGAGGACAACAGAAGGAGAGGGCAGTAGAGAGAGAAAACCACAAAAGAGACAAGGCACCAGGGACACAAAAAACACCATCACCTGCTATAGCTGACATTAACCAGAAAGAGCTGAAGCATTTAGTAGCAGAAAGAAACAGTATCGTCTCTGGGTGAGGTGTATAGGTTTAATAAACAATATTCTACTTTTTCCACAGAACATCTGGTTGTGGGAACTATGGCTGCATCTATAATTCTTTTCAATAATTACCATCTGTTAATTTTTTACTAATTAATCGTTTGTTCACAGTGTGGCAGGGAAAAAAAACTGCTTGCCAGATCTTCAAGTGACTGCTGTTTTATGTTTCTCTCGCAAATTGTGAGAATCTGTTTATTATCAAATATGCAAGTAAACCAAACAAGAAACTATCAAGAAGGAAGCAATTCACTTAAACTAATATTTAATTATAAATAAATTAGATGCTGATTATTATTTTGCCATTCCACTGAGAAACAGCTTACATTAACTACTGTAGGTCTCTGACTAGCTAGTCAGCCATGTCACCATCTTATTATTATTTGCTCTTATCTTTCATCTGAAAATCACAGGAAGAGATGTTTGCAAAGCCAGTCCTACAGTTGCCCAGGATTACCTTTCACCTAGACTGTGTGGCCCTGTGCCCAGGAAGTTTAAATCTCATAAATGGTTGTGGGCAAGAAGCAACTGATGCCTAGCGGTGATAAGCGTTTATGATATGTTCTGCTGTGCCTCCTTTATGCTAAAGTAAAGGAGATTATGGCTCCCCAGTCAGCCAGGCAGCCTCTTGTGTAACATGGGGCTTGGTGGCAGATTGCTGAGCTGGCAATTCTCCTGCTAATTGGATGACTTTGCAACCTCTGGCACTGTGCTGAAAAATAATGCTTAGAAAGCTGCTAACTCAACTCTAAGACTAAACTCCACCCAAGTGTGATATGTAGTTTAGCTTGGAAAACTGTAGAAATGCAACTTTATACAAAGCCAGCCCACAACTCACCTGTTTCTTCACTAGGTATCTTTCAGGAAGGCATTGGGTCTGAGCAGCACAAAAGCCCAACCTGGTCCCGTTTCTTCTGCCTAAAGCCCTGGTTGCCACACGTTTTCATCGTTTCAATCCTGCCTCCTCTTTCTTACCAAACACCCTTTTCTATGTTTCCCACTGTCTGGGAAGTGGAGACCTTATTTGGGCAGCTGGCACATGGAGTTATGCTTGGGCGGGCAAGCAGGTAACAGGGGAGAGGGGGGTCATCAACGCTAATCAGCGTTTTGCATCTCTGCTAAAACCAATGCTAGGTCAGTCATTACAAGCCAAAGACAACAGCCAGAAAGCCCTGCATTTATACACCCATATTATTTTACACAGCCTGCCAACTCAGCAAGTATAGAGCAACCCTGTTAGAGGGAATTCCAAACAAACCTGGTGTCTTGTAGATAGGGTGAGAGGGAGAAAGGAGAAAATGAAACCTGTGAGCTGCTTTGATTTTTCTTGATATGGATACAACAGCCAGTGCTGGGTTGCTTGATTTTTTAAGTTAAGGAACATTCCAACAACTTGCTACCGGCTTTGTTATCTACTCTGACCTGCTCCAACCTTCAAGAATCCACACAGAGAGGCAGCATTAAACAGCACACACCTTGACTGATGTCCTCTATGGCCCGGCGTATGCCCCGGTCAAAAGCGCGGGCGTCAGCGGGGCTCTGAAATGTCAACCCAAACTTCTTGTCGTTGATTCTCCAGTGGTGGAAGATGGGGTTGACCTTGTTGTACACAACATCTTTCTGCAGGACACACTCCAGGACCACCTGACAACACAAGCAGGGAGACAAGCTTAGCAGAAATTAAGCATAGGATCCACACCGTTCATTCCCACTAGATCAAGAAAGTAAAGGAAAAAGAGACTGAGAGGAAGGGCTCAGGAAAATACAACTGTTGAGTTTCTGAAATTCTGAAAAAAATGTTAAAAAGTCACTTTAATCTAAATCACATACTTTTTGCATGACTTGTAAAACACATTCTAAATAGCTGGGTTTTCATCGCAGGTGATGATAAAGTTGGTGAGCAGTGAAGGTGGCAGGAAAGGGGCGGTTGTGTGAGTAGGTTTGGAACCAGGCATTGTGTGGCGGAGAGAGGCCATGTTTCCAAAGCCTATTATTAATCAGGGCTATTGGGCCGCCTCTTGGCCTTCCTCTAGGCAGATTAAATGAAATGAGAGATGGCCATTACAGTCTTTGAGGTTTTTTTTACCGGCGTGCACAACAGGTAGCTTAATGGGGTGTGAATCTGTGAGAGTGTGCATAGTGATCTGCATGAGAGAATGTGTGAGTACAGGAGCTGGTGTGATGAAAAGCTCAATGACCCTAGTGCCACACTGTGCATCTTTGCAGTGCAAATTCCTTGTTAGAGAATAACAAACCAACACCCATCAGCACTCGACAGTCAACATGCACACTTCACGATGGTGATCTGTGGCAGATGTGCAAAAGGTTGACAATGTGCAAGTGTGAGGAAGGTCTACATTTCATTCTGTATGTCTGAGCACCCTGATACAATTGCAAGTGTACAGTTCTACATGTAAGAGATCTGCCTCAAAGCATTAGCCATAATTTCACCTTTGGAAAAATGCCTCCCAACAAAAATGGAGGGGCAAGGATTAAGCTTGTGTGTTTATCCAGAGGCAGTGGATGAAAAGAGGGATGGATTTGAGGAGGATGGGGTGGCATGGAGTGGGAGGAGTGGGGGTGCTCTGTGCCTTTGGGACTGATTGTGGAGGCGAGACTGAATGGAGCCGGAGCAGGTAAGGTGAGCGTGCAGCGAGGCCGAAAGGAGGAGGAAGTATTACAGCTGCATGGAAGGACGACACTTAACACCACATTCCACACTGTGTGCAGAGAAAAGGGAGCCGAAGGAGGAGCCAAGCTCACAGAGAGACAGAAATGCAACTGAGGCTGAGGTGTTGGGAGGAGGAGGCACGGAGAAGGAGGCAGACGAAGGTGAGACGTGCAGAAAGCAGCGAAGAGATAGCATGCAAGGCGTAATACTGAGCTGAAGCAAGAAGCCTTGTGACAGAAATCAGGCGAACATCACTAAATATTGACAGAGAGTAAGATATAAATGTGTTTCTGTCCACAAAATTCTAGCTACGGTAGCATGAAAGACAGAAAGCATGCAGGTATACTTGGCACAGATTGCAACAGACATTAGTTGATCTGTGTGTGTGTGTGTCCAAGACATCATCAAGATTAACAGTAGAGAAACAACTGTATCCAGAGGGCCCTCATCCAAAGCCAAAGCTATTTAGAGTAAGCCTGAACTACACCACATTGTCAGCTGTATCAGTCAGAGACACAGATTATGAACAACAGGAAACGAGGTGGAGTGGCAGAGAGCTTAGCCAGAGATCTGTCTTAATCCAAGAGCCAGTATGATATGTAATCATCAACCAATTAGATTTATGGTTTAGGAAAGTCAGACAACCAGTGTGAGAGGAAGAGACCGAGTGGGCGGGGGGAGAAGAGTGATTGGTAGCTATATGGAGAGCCAGCTGAGTCATCACCAGTACACTCTGTGCCGCATCACTGCGCTTATAGACAGATCCCCTCCACCTCTACATTATCTGTCTCCAGTCTATCTGGCTCCACCTTCGTTTCCTGCTCTTTGACTACACAAATCTCTTTCTCCAAGTTGTCTCATATGTCATGCATCCAAAACCCACCGTTACTTCCAGCTGAGGTCATTTAAAGTTCTAAATCACTACATCTTTGCTTCTGTCTACTCCGCCGCTGTCATCGCACTTTCCTAATCTGTGAACTTTGAGAATTAAAAAATAGCACGTACCTGAAAACACTAATGAATATATCAACAAACAGGATAAGCCCCCTGTCCCAGGGTTTTTTGTCTTCCTCGTCTTTAACATAATTATGGTTTCATTCACCTATAAAATCTAAATAAAGACCATTTTAAATAACATCGTGATGAAAAGTACTAATGCTGCCCAGTAAAGGCAAACATATTCTTACGTGGTTTTGTACAGTGCTGTCGCTTCCTTAGATGCTCCTCTTAAAGTGCCCTGTGACTATCAGTAGCACTGTGGTTGACGCCAAGACCCTGGCACTGGGTGGCATTTGACAGACCTACATATATGACTGTGTGTTTGTTGTGGTGCATGGGGGAGAATGGTGGTGGCGATAGGGGTGTTTTACCACATCCCAGCACAGTTGCCAGGGTCTATGAGCCATGTCTATACCCTGTCTGAACTAGAGCATTCCGTCACACCCTTTCCCTTTGCCACACACACCCTTGGATAGCAACGGGCAAAACACAAACACCATAAACATAAAACACACAAAAAATGTGTTCAGTCAAAGGAGATAATTTAGATGCTGTGCTGCAAAATGCCTATTTAATGTTGGATTGGTAGGAAGCACAAGTGTCTGCACATCATGGTGGCCGCCTGTCTTCAGAACAGATTTATATTTTCCTTACCACAGACCAGGATTATCCCAGCACATCTACCAAATCTGTTTTATATCAACACAAAACAAGTGTGTGACAAAAAAATCAATGCTAACAAATCTACAGCTTTACTATATAAAATGTGTTTTAAGCACCTTCTACACTAAGCAGGAACATAACTGCCTGGTTTAACGTATAGCATAAAATAGTCTATACCACAAAGCTCTAGACAGTTGTGTACACATGGAAAAACGGGAATGACTGAATTTCCAGCTCGGGTCCCTTCTAGACTCTGTGTGTTTCCCACATCCTTCATCCCACATTCTCCTCTCCTGAGTAATCTGCCCTTCTCCCTGATGATGTCATCATGCATCACAGCATCACGCAGTTTGGTCCTATTTTCAGATACCTGCGCCATGGAGAAAAGCCAAACAACCACTTCCTGTGAATGTGTGTGCGTATGAGTGAAAGAGCGAGGGGAGACTGGGTGGCTCTGGATATAAACCTAAATGTGCATGAAAACCAGCTAGTTACACATATAGTAAGAATATAAATGTATGCAGTATAGAATATAAATACACTTATAGGTTGTCTTACCAATTTATCTTTCAGCCGCTCGCCCTTGATGTGGAACTCCACAGTGGTGGGGCTGGGGCTGGGACTAGGGCTACAAGGGCTGAGGTTGTTGCTGCTTCCTCCGCTGCCTCCACTGTAGGTGCTGTTGCTGTCCTCTGCCCGGCTGACCTTATAGACGGTGACACAGCTAAGGCCTCCACCCCCCAGGGGAAGCCACCCACCGCTGGAGTCATCCCGAGTCATGACCACTGCTCTCACACGCGCATAACTGTCACTGTGGAGGAGCAGGAGAGGAGTGGTAGGGGGAAAACAGGTAGTGGAAAGAAAGGGCCGGAGAAACACAACATTGTTATTTATTGTCATAGATAATAAGGTAAATACACATTTGCAAGCCAACAGTGTATATTTAACCCCAACCAGAGGGTTACTGACCATGTGACCAAGTTTGGGCTCTCGCGATTGCCAATTTGCAACCTTTTCCCTAAAGCAGGTGGTTTCGAACACATGACAGGGGCTCCGTCTGACATTGCCCTCTTTTATCTCTGATTTTCCATGCTAATGCTGCGTACTCCTCAGGGCCATACAGTAGAAGACCATCCATTATATATAAATCTATGTAACACAGGGAAAACTCAAGGCAGGCAAAATATGTGCAGGAATTAAATTTGGAGCGATTATTTACTGTAGTATTTGTGTGAATCACATCAGCATGTTTGACCATAACAGGGCAAATGTAACAACTATGTATTACTGTATCACAACACCCTGTGACACTATAGAGAAAAACTCCAGATATACCTGTTCTTCAACTCGGTTTCTCTTTCACCACCTATTTCTTCTCTCTGTCCCTTCACATCAGATGTTTCCGTGATTAGATAACACAGGTTGCATTAGGCCACAGGAAATGACAAAGGTCAGGTTGTGCTGAGGGCAGCATTTTGCACACACCCCTGGTAACATATTAAAGACGGAGGACGATCTGAGAGCTGAAGCAACTGAACAAAGGGAGGAAAGAATGTGACTGCCAGATTTCTTCCCATGACACAATGCTCTCTGGCTGATGTCTATATGACCAATGAGGCTGATGTTGTGTAAAGAATTTTGTCTCCGGATTTGTTTAAAGAAGAAAGAGTAATTACGAGAGAACAGACACCGTCTGACAACATGTATATTATAAAGTCAAAAGCAGCTGCTGTTCCAAGGAAAAAATATATCCTTTCCTTTACTGTGTGTCTTTTCTATATCATGACCTAATCAGCCTACCAATGTTTGGTCAATGACGATTAAATATATTTTTATTAGGTCACTTCATATAGACGTCATTATGATGTATACCATGAGTCCCTCACTCATAAAAGTAACATAAACATCTTTAATTGTATCTTTAAAGTGACTGTAAAAAGAATAATGAACCTCCAGAGAATTCAGTCTGCAGCTCACTTCTAGTTTAAAGAGCATCGACTCGCTGTCTAACCCACAGCTTTGCCATTAGGATACAGTGAATTTTGTTGACTTCCTGGATGGCCAGAAACATGACTCCAAATGAAACGTAATGTTACATCCCTGTTGTATGTGTAAATTCTAAAACATTTGTTGTATAAACATAAAACGTAACAATGTTAGTGTTGTGTTTATAACTTTCCGTTTGCCTCCAACTGGCCAGAAAAATCAATTAAAATGTCCTAATTTTGATTGCTGTGGCACAACAAACCTAAACAAACTACATAAAAAACCCATGATAAATTCTGAATTTGTACACGCCTAAACCCTCATAGCTGGATCAGGGCAACTGCAAAAAAGGAAAAGCATAATTTTTCAGCTTAAACAGCAACAACTGGTCGTGGGAAGCCAGCAGAAAAATATAACCATGACAAACGTCCTGTTTGCAATGTTCAAGCAACACCCTTCCTAATTACTTATAACAGTGTTACAGAAGCAGTGCTTAACTTAACCACAGCAAACACAGTGGGCAGTAACAGGCAGTAAAAAGGGGAAATATTGGTGCCGTTACACCCCTTGATGGCCCCCTATAGAGGATGCGAGGTGATGGGTGCAGGAGGGGCTGTCAGTCAGACAGGGGTCTCTGGGGTGAACAGAAGGCAGGCGGTGGTGTCGCTCAGCCATAACCAGGGCACAATGACCAGGACCTGACCCTTCAGACCTACCAACACACACATGCCAGCAACCATGACACTCTCAGGGGTGGGGGCTGGGTGGAGTAGGTGGGAAAGGCGTTGAGGGGAAGTTGAATGGACTGTATGTTTATGTGTAGCATAATGCCAACCTTGTTTTAACAAAAAGGTACAATAAAATGGTCTAAATATGCACCAAAGAAGTATAATAATAGAGGATTCAAAAATATAAATCCCAATCCTGTTAGATTTTATGACTGCAAACTTGAGCGTGCACACGCGCACACACACACACACTCTGGGTGAAGACAAAGACGGGCCCCCACGCCCCTTGCTGGGAGCACACAGTCGACTGGACACACAATTGAGAGCGGAAGCAGATCAGCTGGTCTGTGCCTGTGAGCAGGAGAGGTAGGGGGTAGAGAAAAGGGAGCCCCCCCGATTCCAAATTATTCCAAGTTAGTCTGCTGGATGACTGACTTCATTTCCGACCAAAACCATGAGAGAAAAACAGTGGGAGGCTTGAAAGTGTAACAGAGGACTGTGGGAGGAGGCGGCTGAGGATGGGAACAAGGTGGAGACCAAAGTGACAGCCAATAGCTCTTGTTCACTTCAGCTCTTTCTTGTCTTGAATTTTTTACAGCTATTTAATTATACAATATGATATAAGCAATGTATAAAAAAGGGACGAACACCAATTGCTTAACTCAGGTATTAGTTTTCAATAGGAAATTATAGCATAACGGAAAAGCATGGGCAGGCCTGGGACCAAGGCTGGGTCATTTAGTGTGTGGTGGAGAAGGAGGATCCTGGGACAACCATTTCCTAAGTGGACAAAGTGGCTGTTTGTCTGTTGCTCCAGCCCATGGTTCACTAGGCTCCAGTATGCCATCTTGATTTGCTCCTGTCTCAGCCTTGGGCTTCCCATCCCAAAAGAGGGATGAAGGGGGGGCAGGGGAAATAAAAGAAAGGGGAGGAGAAGAGGAGAAGAAGAAGAGGAGGAGAAGGAAGACGAAGAGTTCAGGAGGAGAGGAGAGAGAAAGGATGTGGCCTGAGTCCTGGGTGCTCGCCAAGTCACCCTCCCTTTCCTCCACTCCATCTCCCCCTTCCACCCAACCCCTCCCTGGCTGCCTCTCTCTACACAATGGCCGCTTCACTGCTGAAATTTCACGTTATTGGATCCCGGGCCTGGAGTTTTGTCCTCCCACAATGTCCAGGCAGCAGAGCATGCTGCAGGGGAGACACACTCTGCAAGCTAAAAGCTGGAAAACCATTCCTCCTTTCATTAGCATCAGAAAAGTGGAGAAAAGTCCCCCTAACCTCTTTTTTTTTTCCATCGCTTCTTTTCCTCCCCATCTCCCTTGTATCAAAACCGGAGAAAAGCTGTCAAGCTCAGTCAAGCTCCACTAGACCACTTTGGCTTGTAGAACTTTTGAGGGGAAGAAAAGAAAATCATTAAAATATCATTGGGAAATAAACACAAGCTCCTTATCCAAATCCGATTCTATAGATTATCCTCCAAAAGGAAACCAAAGGGGTTTGGAAAACGGTGTGAAAAGCTACTGTGCGCGACTCATTTGCTTTGAATCCTAAATTTCCTGTTGCAATCTTTAGCACCTGCTATTACAGTTAAAAATGAAACTAACCTGCTCTAGCAAATAGCCAGAATGCATTTCATGCAGATAAGCTTGCCCAAAAAGTGAAAAAACTTCTATGTGGTAACAAATATTTGTTGTAATCATAAACTGGTGGGGTTTCTTTCTTTCTGATCCCACCTCACTGAAGACGTAAATAATCTGTGAACTCACGTTGATTCATGCAGTGCATCTAATCTGAATGTTGCACGAAAGCTAACCAATTAGCTGCGGTTCAAATGCCATAAATAACCAACAGAAAACTCAAGGGCACAGACGTACCCACAACAAACAGCAACATGGATGTGATGCAAATTATGACATAAGGTTTCACCATTAGAATCAATAACAGGACAATGACTAAAGAAACAGCAAAGCATTACAAGCCTGCTACATTAGCTGCAATGAAAACCAATACACAGTCTATAGAAAGAGAAGTGAAAGAGAAATTTGCCCTATCTCCTCTCAACACCTCAGGCTGCTGGTGAGTCATCTCCCTTACGAGAACATTCAGCTTAGCTACCAACTGACTCAGGGGAAAAAAAGAACAAGCGTACGCTGCTGCTGCAGCACACAGCAAATCTACATTTCAAATTTACCACTATCCTTTCATAGAATCACCAAATAAAACGACAACAAATGAACTGATCATGTCACTTGTAGCAGCATCTATGACAGACGGCAGACTGTGGGTCAAATTAGCCTGTAGGCCAATTTACAACTAAATTATGTCAAAACTGCTCACTCAGACGCAACAACGATTTTCT
This sequence comes from Macropodus opercularis, assembly GCA_030770545.1. Lineage (NCBI taxonomy): Eukaryota > Metazoa > Chordata > Actinopteri > Anabantiformes > Osphronemidae > Macropodus > Macropodus opercularis. Next base: position 5,961,674 of record JAUCMP010000026.1, on the reverse strand, counting down.
AACCAACCCCTCCTATACTGGAGAGAGCCTGCATGTTCTAGGTACCGATGCACTGTGGAACTATAAATCAAAAGAATCCCATATGTGTATCAAATGCCAAAAAACTATTCTCAAACATCAATCAAAGGCACATATTGAGATGATCTTAATTTGAACCGCAAGCATTTGGAAAAATTAAAACCTTGTGCTTGCCATTACAATAATAAGGACCACAAATTTCAAATTCTGCGGCATCTCTGGTCTGCTTTGATGTAAAAGTAGTCCCCAGGGATCCAAGAGCCTATTGTCATAATTACTGTAAAACCAAAGGGGAAACACAAAGCTGGGGGGGGGGGGGGTCAGCCATCTAGCTGTGGGAAAAACCATCAACAGATTTCAGGAAAAACTTGGGAAGGATAAACCACCAAACCATGATGATGGCCTATGGATGTTAAGAAAAACTGCCACAACAAGTTGTAAACCTAAACTCTCTGGTGTTGGGAGAATCTAAATATTAGCATCGTTACTCTCATAAGAAGAATTTTAAAAAAACAACAGCTTAATAGCTCAATTAGAGTGACCAATACACTTTTTATTACATCTCGGCCTCCGTGAATCAATGGAAATCAAGAAACGCTTCTACAAAACTAAAAAGAAAAAATAAGTTTCAAGTTCCAGATATAGCCACCAGAAAAGACTCTGGTCAAACATATGCTGAGCAGATAAAAACTACATGTTGTTAAAGACGTCCAATTTAGACTCGTTTCAAACCTTTACTCATTTACCTATTCAGTAATACTGCATAAAGCTATGTTGGCTTAAACTCACTCATCTAGGAAACACATACATTTGCCAAGTTGCCAGGAAAATAAATGATACAGATACTGTAACGCTTCCTGTTTTCAATGTGTTTGGAAATTCAAAGACACAAGGTTTAGGATTTACATCTGTGCCCTTTTATGTCTGTGGACTTGCAGGAAAGTCTCTGTCTCTGCCCAGCTGCAGGAAAGTGTTCACAACAAGGCCCAGCCTTCATGCTCCCACATGCAGTGCAACAGAAGACAATATCCACAATTCAGACACTTAGTGCTAAAAGCACTTCTTGGAGGCATTGAGATATGGTCTGTGGACATCAGAGGCCCTCCTTCACAAAGAAATAAAGACAAGCTCTGCTATCTGGATGTGGAGATAAACACACACACACACACACACACACAAAAAAGTATTTTTGTGTAGGCCTACGTACATGAATCCACACCAGCTCTTTGCCCTAAAAAATAAGAAACCTACTTTGAAATATAGTCTGAATACACTACAGACATTTATGCCACTTCATGTCGTGCGTCTAAAATATTTGAAGAGGAAATGAAAATTATGAGAGGGAAGTGTCTCAGGTTTAAAATACACAGAATCCAGGCCCAAATCTGGCCATGGGAATGGAACACTCCACCACTATACAAGGCCTGTCCAGACAGTTGGCCTGTTTCTGTTACAGTCAGCCCAACCTTGTAGGTAACACAGAGGATCACTGCCATTAATCAGACGAACAATGAGAGAGCTTCTAGTTGAACAAGCATAGAAAGGGCTTTACTTTACTATGAACTACCAATGTTATCAACATTTCAGAATTACGCTGCATTTTACTGTAAATAATTATGTTAAACAGCAGGAAGTGGAAAGATTTCACAAGAACACTCTTTAATCTCTATATAAACTGAAATCTAATAAAATGTGACATGTCTAATGTAATCAAGTAATAAAGTCTAATAAAGTCAAATAATCTTAAACGTTCAGAGTATTTCTGTCAAATAACACATTGCATTGCCTTCTGTAAACCATTTTGGCCACATGCTACACTTCCCCAAAAGAATACAGAAGCAAAACCAAATATGTGTTCACCTCAGCAGACTTTATCAAAAGGTAAGCTTTGTCTACGCTTTAGACTTGACCACCTAGTAAAACTACAGTGTTCAAGGCGGTCATATCTAACAACCTGCAATAACACCAAATAATCCTATCTATAAAAAGGTTCAGGAAATTATTTAGCTTAACATAAGGGCCACAGGATATAGGCAATTACCCAGGCTATAAAGCACTAGTACTAACAGCTGAAGTAGCTGTCTCCCTTTGTTGTTTCAGGACATGATTGGGGTTGTTGCGGAGGAATGTGTTTGGAAAGCTCTGCAACAGGAATGGGAGTGCAAAACAGCCCTCAGGTGATAAGATCACAACACACACATTGGCAGATAAAACACTGAACTGTCAAATCAATCACACAGATAGGAAGAGGACAGAGAGAGAGAGAGATTCACTGGCGATCACCTGACTGCCGACAGACAATACCACAGAACTGCAGGAATCAAACAATGAGGATGTACCCAGAGCATGTTCAACGGAGGAACAAGGCAACTGACCCTTACTGACAAAGAGACAATGGCCTGAATCATTTCACAATAGAAGCTGAGTGCACCTCTTCCTTAGTATAGAAGCATTTTAGGTCCATTATTAGAGAATCAGCCTAATTTATTTTCATATATTTTCAACTTCACTCATGATCATATCCCTGGTCTGCAAAATTTCCATTACCCTTACACAACATCACACCACACTTTCCACACCAAAGCATATCCCAGACGCAAGACAAAATCTCACAGGACTTTATGTGCCTTTTTGTCACCCAGCCTTGTGAACATAGTTGCACCAAGGCCAAGTAACATGTTCTCAGCAAAGTGTGTGCTGTGTGTACAGCAGCTTGGTTTACCACCTATCATTCAGACATAACCACTTCACGACTACCTCCTGACATGGTTTCCGGAGAGTTTCAAAATTAAATGTTTACAGTGCAGGCTACATGAGAACAAACATATTTTATCCTAATTACACACAGGCACAAAAGTGTAAACTTAAAACATATCTAGGGTTTAAAGCAACAAATGGATTGATGATTTAAAAAGACAAGAAAATGACTCATCAAAAGATCAGAATTCATCTTATCTGAACACAAAGTAAAAAGGGACAAATCATTAAAAAAAAAGAAAATTTACACACGACACAAAATATCTGGTTTCTGTGAATGGATGTGTCATTAGGATGAGTATATTAAGGACATGGCCCTTCAGTGAAATAAATGGCTTAGACATTGCTCAGTATTCCGTTCACTCCATTGCTATGAATCATACTACAGCCATAAAGGCGGTGGAATCATAGCAACAATGTTTGGATCACTTCGCCATCTTAGCTGCTGCGATCACACAGTGTGGAGCAAACCCAGCATGCACTGTGGCTTACACGCCACTGATAATCTGTAGCCTATAGCACTAGTTCCCTAGGTGGGGCCTGGGCGTCTTGAGAAGTCCCTGAGGTTACTGAAAAGAGTCACATTCAAATTTAGGAACAGCTTAATTTCACTTCTCACAATGAAAAAATGCATTCAGCCTGGATCAGAGGTTTCACCCTGCATACTGGCATTAAACACTGGGAGAAATTACACCGTTTTGGCCAAATTGTGATCAACTGCAAAAATCTCCTCTCCTCTTTTTCAGGAACAGTTCATATATGGTCACTGAGTGGTTAAACTGTCATGGACGTGCTGTGGCTTAATATGAGGAAAAGAACCCCATGACATATGTTACATAAAAAAGCAGAAGTGTAGCTCAAGGACAATGCCTCCCTGTATTAAATCAATCAACCTCATAAAGCCAGATAGAAGGAATGAGGAAAACACGGGTGTGTTTCTAGAGATTAAACGACGACACTGAACAGCCAAGAGGGACATCTGACTTCCTCTGCGAGGGACGCGTTAAAGACAAACGTCAGACTGTGAAACGCTTCTGTTCAATAAAACATGTGCGACGCTTATGTCACATAAACAGCCAGAGACGAGCGCTGGTGTTCGTATGCAATTCACCGCACAGCAAATGCAGGAAATGTGATCACTGTGTGATCGTCGGTGCAATGCGAAACAGTGTACAGTGCTGTGAATGGGCAGGCAGGTACTTTATGAATGAAGGGGATCATGTGACCGCAGCACCTCCCGAAGCAGATATTTCTCACTGACTGTCAACAAGCGCACACAAGGGATCAGCCCATTAAAATAACACTAAAACGCGACTCGAAAATGGTCGAGACGTGCACGGAAACCCTTCAAGCACAGATTACAGTCGATCCCCGCGTATCGCGAGGACCTGGACGCCGACGCGAGGCCTCTTTTAAGCGTTTTTTTTTATGAATGGACATTGTGATATGTAAATGAGCGTGATTGAGGAAAAAAAAAACATGGCATCTTCAGCCGTTCAAACGCTGCCGCAATAAGCTCGACGGGGTTTCATCAAAGAAATGGCTGGATTGAAATACAAACACGATCGTCGCGATTTTAAACCACGATTGTGTTCGGATGTCATGGCGGTCGACAGTTACACACAGATCTGGGTTGTTCATGCGAGGCTATCGGATCACGATGTACTCACCAGACGTGTACATAACATTATATTTAGACTGGATTACTGCTGTATGCGTGTCTACAACGAGTGATCCCCCTCAACCTGCCAAATGACCCAACTTTAACGCAATAATACGAACCGTGGGCAAACGCCTTCCCCATTCATTGAACACATATTCAGCCATTAATGTGTGTAATGAATCTCAACGCGTAGCTACGTGTTAACTAAATTATAAGAGCTCGGTTATTACGAATGGTGAGGATTTTTTTTCCCCCCTGCATCGGCCTATGCCATTACTTGTCTGACAGCCTTCTTAATCTCTCCCAGTCATCTACCTTTCTACTGAATTACAAAATGTACCCAAACAACCACACGTAAAGTCTCTTGGCTGCTATGGCCGATTAGTTTATCGATTTGATGAAATACCAGCGTCGTTCTGTTGGAAACGACCCTGGGAACCGTGCTCGTACACTGTCCACCGACCGAAGTGTGCGTCGATGTCAAAATATTACGCGTATACGTGTTGTTGCAGCTGCATGTCGTGTGTGTAAATGGAATAAACAGCCTGTAAGCGGTACTCACTCGTTGTTTGGATTTGTTGAATCTTCACTCATCTTTTACCTCACGGGGATCCAAATCCTAGCAATAGCATCGACGGCGCAGTGACGGCGGGATAAAATGCCACAAATATCACCATTTTCCTTCGCATACAGAAACGAGCCCTATTTCAGATGATAAGTGAGCGGTGCACGGAGGGGCATGCCTGGCTGAGCGTCCCTTGTGGAAAAGGCGAGCGAAGCTAGCTGGACGTTAGCTTGGCTGGCTGCAACTAACGTTAAATCGCGGGGAGGAATGACAACCGTTGATTCATTTTATCCTCCCTGGAAGTAAAATCCGACCACAACAAACGGGCCAACGGCGTCATCCTCTTCGGCGGACACACAATCCCGACTTTGCGAAAGCGTGAATATATCCTCAAAAAGACGCAGAGGGTGTCGCGGGCTGGTGGCGTTTGGCAGGTTATTCGTGGCTGGGCTGTCGAGCATCCATTCGCCAACTTCAGGTCCAGGACAACACTTGAAAAGCGCAGCGTGCAGCGTTGCTCCGTCAACGTGTCCGATTAATTTGCAGTAAAGGCATCCAAAGCCCCAAAAGGGTTGAGCTGCTTTCGAGACTAACAGTGACGCGTTGAGCAAAAAATAAACACCTACACCTGAAATTCCCTTGAGAAGTTCTGGACATCTGTTTTAATCGAACTCCATTTTCAACTCGGGGGGAATGAAACATCGGAAAACTGGGCGGATGTGTCGCCCCTCGCTTGAGAAAGTTAGATCCTTCCGCGACGTAGTAAAAACACAACACCCGTGTGATTTAACATCTCCAAGCAGCGCGTATTTTATCGTATCCCGTTAAAGACTAACGCATGCTGTGCTAAAGTGCGCTCGTCTTTGTTCGTCTCCCGGAAATTCAAGGCGTTCCTTTTGAAAGTTGAGCTAAAGTAGTCCCCGCACTTCCCAAAAAGAAGTTTCCCTTCAATCACGCATTGATACAAGAGGGAAGCGTCTGTGTGATAGCACGCGAACGAGAAAATAATCCGGACGAAGAAGTCGCGCTGACACGTTCGCGCGGCCATTAACAACTTCTGAGGCGTTTCTTTCATTGAGCGTTTCTGCTGCGGTCGAGTCGGTTTTTTTTAAAAATGCCGAAGCTACGGGCAGTGGTTCAAAACGTACAGAGCCACGACCGCTGCAGCACGTGGAATTACATCAGATCCCCTTCACGATCATGGCTCCAGCTAGAACGCGTCTTATTATTATACAGTTAAGACACAAGAGCGAGTAAATGGTGTTTTCTAAAACGTACCGAATGCGTTCTGTGGGCTATTTGCGATGCCAGTGTGGTGGCGTTAGAGTAACGCAGTGAATTATAACGGTAAATGGAAAAATTAGACACCAGACTGACCTCCATCACAAAAAAGGGGACACAAATAGCTCTAGTCATACAATTTAAAGCTGCCCCACTTTGACTCCAAAGTCTTTCCGGGCACCTGGAGTCCTCTTAAAACCCCACTGGTCTTAGAGGTTACAGGAAAAATCCAGGTCTTGTTTGATTCTTATTTGCGAACGTGTTAAAAGCCGCGACGAGTGAATCGCTGGCCTGGTTGCGTAAGACTTAAATGCTATTGGATTTCTGTGCAGTGTGGAATGGCAAGAGATCAGGCTAAATGATTCTGCCTGGTTGTCATAGTGACTGCATGTTGTGTGAGAAGTTTCTTTGTGTTTCTCTGGCTTTCATGCAGCTTGTGGCACAGCCTTATGTTGCAGCCGTATAAAACACCCCTCTGTGGCACTGTATGCAGACGCCCAGGCATGCAGGGCCCTCACATGTGCAGCCCTGACACATATTGTAGACTTCCTTTGGTATTTGATTAGATTTTCTGTCTGGGGGTGTGTACTACTGCTATCCTGCTGGCTGTCTGAGAGCAAAGGTGAATGGTCTCGTGTGATCGTTTTGTGTGTGTGTCTGTGCTTATTTACACGAACAATTAGCATTTCTGGAAAAGAATCTCACACTGCATAATGAAGTTACAAAGGACCAGCTGTGTCTGCACTTTACTAAAAAGTGATCGTTTGTCTTTACTTCTTCGCCTTTAAATTGGGTTACAATTGTCATGGCCAAGTCCAAATAAAGCGTCCCTTGTTTCAAATAGAGCAGAAAAAGCAACAAGCATGAATTTTCCCACTAGCAGGCTTGTGTCCTGTAGGATATCCAGAGTTCAGGAAGTCAGTCATCTTTCTCATCCCACAAATGCGGATGGTCCTAGTGCATTTCCTGTGTTATTGACACACTGCACACAACACACTGTAGTGTAGTTAAACAAGGCAACAGGATGTTTAGCCAACAGAGGCGTCCCTTCACTTTTCTCTCTCAAAGTGCAGTCAGAGTCATTGTAATTCTTTTTAAACGGGCTAACATTCCTGTATGGCCAACAAGCAGCCACAGAATAAAGGGTGTCTTTAACTCAAATCTAACTTCATTCAGCAGAGTCCCAGAAAAAAAAAACATATTTGACTTACAGTAGGATGGCTGACATGATTTAAAGATCATTTTTGTTTAGTTATTTTTTATGGATTATTCTGGCAGCAACACAACGCTTTTACAAAGATATTTTTTTAGTTGTCATTTTTTATGATGATTCGTAACAGACAATGACCTCAGACACACAGGTGATGTGATCCCGAGTTCCCAGCAGCACAGTCCTCTGGTCACAAGAGGAGAGAAGTGAAGGCCTCTCTTTGTACTGTGACTATGGAAAGGAAACGCAGTGTTGCAGAGTTCAGGACGTCCACAGTGAGAAAGGCAGGAGATGACTAACAGGATCTGTTTGTTTCACCTCCTCTTTTCTCAGTTAGTCACTTTTTACCAGTTGTATGTTACTTCACTGTCTGTTGCATGAACTTTGATTTTCAAAGAGTTTGTAAAGACGATCATGTCCAGTTTTGTTTGGAGAGCAATCATCCAGTCACAATGGCCTCTTGGCAGTCTGGGTTTAAATAGGTGTGGCTTAAACAAGAGGTGCTGATTGTTAAAGGCCTGGTAGTAGGACACAACACTACATACCTATGATTAGTGTGGGCCTGGCCTCGGAAGCCTGCAACTTTTAGGCACGCTAATTGCAGGGTAGTAGGTAAAAAAGGTGTAGTGGCTAGAGAGGAAGGAAGTGTGAGGGCCTTAAGGCACATTTGACTATGTGATGTTGAATTCTCTCCATGACCACACAAGCATTTGTTTTACCGGGTAGTCGCTCCCTAAAATACTGGGTAGGACCGGCGAGCAGCAGGAAGGCGTTTTCTAGAGGAGAGGTGGATGTGGATAACTAGATGAGTAAAGTATGTCACGCCCGTCTTGCGATCACACACAAGCGTGTTGGTTCATATCGAAGGTCATTCTGTGAAACCCTTGAGAGATACGCATCTCTCCGACTGTCTACGTTTCGTGAATGGGCAGAATGTGAACTATGCAAGCGTCCAAAAAGCACAATGGAGTTTCATGCTGGACCTTTAAGACGATTTTATGTGTATATTACATGTTTGAAGGCCAAATCAAGACCTAATTACAGTTAACACTCAAGCTCTGCGTTGCAGCCAATTTGTACCATCTCCCATAGAAAAATGGGAAACCAAATTGGTTTCGGCCACAGTTAGCTTTTGAGCGCACAAGACTGTGTTACTTCCTATTGTTTGTGTGCTGTGCGTGGGTTTGATTGAAACCTGATCTAGCTGAGGAAGCTGTGTTTAGGGTGAGGTGGTCAGGCCTTTGTTGCTGCCTGAGGGGTGTTTATTTGGGCGGCTTCAGTTGGCTTCCCTGTCATCATCATCCAGCCCCACAGGATAGAAGGGATTAATGAATATGTTGGAGGGGAAGTTACAGATGACTATTTTCCATTTTCATTGGGAAGCGAAAGAACAGCAGGGCGAGAAGAATCTTCCGTGTACTGTACTGCCCTTACTAAGAGTTAACGAGAAGACTGCTACCACTTTATACATCAAACATGAAATCTGACCGTGTAATATTGGTAATGAGGTGCTAAATAATTCAGAGATGCCACATGTCTTTCATACTACAGCAAGTTTAATTTCCAAAAACCCGCATGTGGTGGTTTCATTCATTCACTGTAGTGTTGATTGGCTTCACGCGCACGTCTGTGCAAGAAAAGTATTTCTCTACAAAGAAAGACTAAAAACTAATTTTCAGAGAGTAGTTTTCACTGGTGTTTCCATTCCACGTCAAACAAGATGGAATCAATGACTGAGAGACTGAGTCAGACAGGACTCATAATACTCTTCAGGAAAGTGTTTGTGCATCATCGGATGCCGTACGCCCCACACACACACCTCACCCCGCCCCTGCCACTCGTCAGCCGTGCAGCCCCCATCCCTTAATCCTCCCGCTCATCTGGGAACCACCAGCATCCCTCCATGAGGGGACGCATTGTGCCCAGATTATTTGATTGTTTTCAGATGTTAAGGCTTTCCTACACAAAAGGGCAAGAGCAGGGTTTGTCCAAAAGCTGCAGGCTATTTGGTCCTGTGGATGGACACACAGCGAGGAGAGGGAAAAGAAGGCACCGGCGTGGGGCTCAGCGAGCAGACACACGAGTCAGGAAGTGACCCCTGCAATGCTAGATTACAAACAATGTGCTCTCTCAACTTCTGCAGTTCTTGCTGTGGAACGTACCACTTCTGCGGCGTCCAAAGGGGTGGCGCCTGTAGGAGGGAAGGATGGTATCAGCCCCCTCTCTCCCTTCTCCTTAGTGCTGTATCCATTCAGTGAGTGGCACAGATAGTAGCTGGGGTGGGGGTCGTTGGACCAGGACGGCACTTCACTGATGAAAAGTCGCCACATGGAAATGGATGAGAAGTGGGTTGAGGAGGGGTGAGTGGGAGAAGGGCGGGAATTGGCTTGCAATCCCAGCAGACGTGAACGGGGATGTAAAGGAGAAGAAAAGGAGGGAGATGAGGGACGGGAGACAAGGAAGGATAAAAAGGATAAGGATAGCGATGGGGAATGCAACAATAGGGGAAGTAAGCGTAACAGTGAGGGAGGAATACCAAAGAGTAATGGTCTGATTCAAGGCTTGTCAAGCATGGAAGTCCCGTGCTTGTCGAATAGCATGAAACCAACAACCTTTTTCTCTGAGCGATGGTGGATCCGCGTGGAGGGGAAGCAGCGCATTAACACTGAATAGAGTTTTTGTTCTGACATTGTGGTGTCTTTACGTTTGACCAAGCCTGCAAATGCAAATTTGCATAAGGCGAGCAGCAGCACGAGTTGCCGTTCTCGCACTCAGCGGTCCTGCTGTCCCTTTTTATGCTCACATCAGCCTCGAGAAGAAGGGATCATTGTCACATTCCTCGCATCTACACTGCATTTGTTTAGACTTCCTGGCGTTTTCGGCTTCAGTCTCCTTTTCTTCAGAGAAGGAACATAAGCAGATCTCCTGATAAGAAAACCCGGATGGGACACACACACACACACACACACACACACACACACACGCAGACACACACACACACACACTCCACTCCACCCCCGTCTGCACTGTCATGTGTGACTCACAGTCCATGGCAGCACTGTATGAACTTCAAAAAGAAGCTGGCTGTACATTCACAGTGTATTCAACCCCTGCTCTTTAAATAGCTCAGCCTCCTCCAAACAGAAACATCCATGTATTAAAATGTCTGAATCACACAAGAATTAAAGAGGCAGGAAACATATTTTCGCATAAGGTAGCGTAGACAACGTGAGCTTGTCTTGGCCTGAATCTAGAAGAATGTGTACATTACAGCATCTACTAGTGTCCATGGGTGGGAGTGTTTAGCAGCAAGTCAATCAGGGCTCACTTAAATATTAAAATGTGATTATTCAGATTATTCTTAAAAAATGCTCTCATACACAAAGCAGTACAGCAGCAATTTATGTACCGTACGTTGTTAGTCTAAATGTGTGTGTATGTGGGTGTGTGTGCACCGGAACGCACCTGGCCTGATAGGCGAGCAGAGGAATGCTGAGCACTGTCTCTCATCCAGGGGAGGCAAGGCTGGAATGTGGCCTAGGCCTTGTTCTCCTCTCCACTGCGCTGCGTCACACAGGAGAGCTGCTGGTTCACACACACACACACACACACACACACACACACACACACGATTGCACATCTACATTATCCTCAGGTCCCTTCGCCTTGCTGCCAAGCTTCTATGCACCTGTGTGTCTGTGTGCACGCGAGTCGGTGGAGGGTGTGAAAGCGATTTCCTGCCTGCCTGTGAGGATGTGTGTGTGAGTGCCCACACGTGCTTGATTGAACAAACGTCTCCAAAGCGAAACCTGAGAGCAATTAATTTTTCCTGTCTAGCAGGAGCTGTGTAATTTTCGTGGCTTCGCACATTGTTATTAAGTCGTTCCATGGCACTGCAAATTCCAGCCAACAGAGCAAACTCTCTGCTCCACATCTGCTGCCCCTTGTTAATTCACTCTGACCAACACAGATACAAAGAACAGAGTTTCAGTGTTTTTGTTGGCCAACTTTATTATAATTTGTAAAAGAGTTCAGGTTCACTGTGCTTCGCCTTATCATTTAACTTCACATTTCAATATGTTACGAGCAGAGGATACGGTTGTTACAGTTTGGTAAGTGAAAGACTCAACAGCCTACACAGACTGTGTTTCTATACACTGATGTGTGGCTTCCTCATGTTGCGTTGAGGTAGAGCAGAATGTGTTAAGTGACTGGAGTTTCCTAAAGTCCTCCATGTGGCTGTATTTATCATGGCAGCATGATGAGCTCATGCAGTGCCACCTGAAAACTCATTTTTAATCCTACACGGATGTTCACTCTTAGCAACAAGTCCCTGAATCTTTTCTTCTGTATGCGTCAAAAGCCTTAAATTATTTATTATATATTAATTCTTTATATCCGTTGACAGTTACCCTGCTAATGTTGGAATCTTCCAGATTAGTGTTATTTGAATGTTGACCATCTCTATCTAAAACAATGAAGTGGGTCAGTGAAAATCTTAAAATGTCCATATGCTTCAGTGAATAGTTTTGATAGCTTTTTTAGAAAACATGAAAGGATGAAATGCCGTCCAGTCGTTCCCTGGTCCTCCGGCCTGAACTCACCACACAGCGCTCACATCAAAGGTTCATTAAGGAGCCTAGGAAGTGTAGAGGTAGTTGGCCTCTATGGTTTATAAGTCTGTCACCGGTCAGCACACATGCAGTTTGGAAAACCAGGTTCTTTAACTGATTAGCAGTAATTAGTCTGTTTCCTACATCTATCTGAGCATCATGATGAAGTTCAGCTTTCTAGGGAGTCAGATGTATGAAAGTGTGCTTGATGGATTCAGCCTGAAAAATCAATTTAAAAAGATAAGATAGGACTTTATTAATCCAACAGTGGGGGGATTTTAATACTATTATTCATTCCTGTAAGCATTATCCCAAACCACAGATGCTTGGTTTCTGTAAGTTTTGCCACTCGGGAAAGATAATACCACAAAACCAATCACATGCTTTCAGTCAAAAGTCCCTTGGCATGATTTTACAGAGAGGAAGACAGGAAGTGTGCACTCTAAATTCACCGAAATGTGCTCTTATTTTTTAATGAAAACTATAAAAATACATGGTCCACACAGTGACATCATTCAGAGACAATTTCCTGCTTGGCAGTCTTGGGACTTGCAGAACCGATTGATTTAACATCACTTTTTTGATCTCCCACACAGCACCAGAATCTAGGAATTGTTTTGTGAAATGGGCCAAATAAACAGGGCCTGCGTGTTTATTTTGTTTGGAATAGAGAATGGAGAACGGGGGGCGATAAGGGTGGTGGGATCCTCCGTTGCACTGCGCTGCCTCAGAGCCTGGTGTCATATGCACACACTACCTAGACTGAAATGCTTTTCGCTTGCTAAAATATCCCAGTTTCATATTGTATGCGTAATAAAGTGATTCTTGTCTGTTCGTCGGTAGCATTTCGTGAAGAAACCATCTGGCTGCGTGTGGAGGTGATTTTGTCTGAGCTTCGGTGCTCTTGTGATGGATTGTTTGTGCATGTGAAAGTGGAAGGGCATCACGTGTACCCATGTAGGTGTGTGAATGAACAAGCAGCAGCCCTGTTGCTAGGTGAACCCTTTGGTGCAGCCTCTTTCTGTAGGTCTGTACCGCCACCAAGCGGGTGCTCATAGTGTTGCAAATGTTTTTATAAAATGTGCTGTTTTCCAGTCATGCCCCAAATCAAACAGGTCGAGTTAAGAGTCAAATCTTGCACTATACTGTAATGTAGATATTCTTTAATCCGATTTCTTTCTTGGGTTTAACGTGTATCGTTGATACACTAATACAAATACTTATCAAATACCATACTAGATCAAAATAAATCTAAAACTACAAAACGCAACAAAAAGCCAGACGCAACAAACCCTGTATTCAAAAAATGTTCACAAACAACTCACAGCTAACAGTTTTCATATTGGGGATGTTTACCGCCCCCTTGTGGCCATCATGTGTTTTTACGTTGTGTTTTCCAGATGCTTTTCTTTAGAGTTAAAGATCTGTTTCATGTTATTGTGTTGGCTCCAAACAACTAAGTAAATGTGTCTGTACGGTAAAACAAGTAAACACAAAATGTATGCGCTGTCGTTTATACAGTACAGCGATCATACGAGAAATGAAAACGTGCTACAAGGTCTGTAGCAAATCACATTGTTTCAATAAAATAATTGCTCACAGTCAGTGATGCAGCAAACCCAATCAAGTCGTTACAACATTGCAAGATCATGTAATTTTGTCAACGCTGCAGTTGCAAAACAGTAGTTGGAAAACAACTGGAACATGTTCTCTGTCAAAACCATTCTGTGACATTTATGTAATTTGTGATCCATTCAAAGGTGCTGAAAAGGGATTTGGACCATTGGATCCCTACGTAGCCTGAACAGAATTCTCTGGCCTCGCATAAGATTTCACTGTTGATAGCTATAATATTTTAATGCTGGACCTGCCATGATGGTTCAGGGATCACTCTCATCTTTCTCTGCCCCACTTCGTTACCACGTGCCCTTCTTCTTATTTAGTCTCAGTTGAGAAGATTATCTTCTGCTTTCTTCCACCCAGTATAGAACCATGTCATTTTTACAGAAAGTACTATACATTTTTGGAGGACTTATGAAATCAGTCATTGTTCATTGAACAAGTAGAAAGCATGCAATATGATTTCTTACTATCTACGGTCAATAACCAACCTAAAAAACGAACAGGAGGCATCACTTACTCAGTAGTAGTTATTTTTATTTTTATTAGAAGGGTGCAGATTATACACTACACTTATAATTCTCTTTTTGTTTTATTTGGAGAAGACATTCCCAGTGAGATTTACTCTTTGCTGACAAATTCAGCATTTTGCCAATACAACTAATAATGTTCAGTGAACAGAGCTGCTACGGAGCATATGCAGGTTAGACTTGTGTAAATAATACTAATGTGCATAAAGCAGGTGGTATCTTGGTATTTTATGATCCTTGGTTCAGTTCAGTATTGGCCTAAATGAAGTCAGACTGTTTGGAACAGCGAGCAGTGGTTGTGTCTCCAATCAAAATGCACCCATGGGTATGTGTATAATCACACACCGTGCAGAAAATGTAGGTTGAAAAACTCACTGACTCACTAACGCACTTTGTAGGAAAATGCTGTAGTGTTACTTAAATACGCTGGTGTGCTTGTCGATTTTGTGTTTTAATATACCTTAATGAGTTGGGATTTGGAGCATTAAGATTTGTGAACATACGGTTGCGCTGTACTCGGTGCGTGAGAGCGATATCCTTATCAGGCATGAACACGTTTACAGATTGTGACAGACAAAAACTTAGTTTGAATTTTCTTTGGGTACCAAACCCCAGATCTAATTCTCCTCAAGGCGTGTCACCAGCGCTTTGATCACTGTGATGCGTTCATCCTGTTGCCGTGAAGGGATGAGTGTCATTGTCATTTAACACACCCCCTCGGGTAGAAGAATCCTAGATATGTGCAAAGACACATGCACATACAGGAGCTATGAGTCCATCATCAACACTGTCAGACCGTGGTATCTTGGAAAAACATGTGTCCATTGCATCAACATCTGCCGTCAAAACTATGCCAAACAACTACTTTGAAAGACCGTCCCCGCTTCCCCTGAAGTGTCGAGTACGTTTGTTGCAAGTATACTGTGGCACACGATAACCCTGGCGTCAATGAGGACAAGGAGCAGCGAGGAACGAGGTAAATGCAACCAGGTGAACTATTTGTAGAGCTGGTAAACGCTGGACTGTTTCATGTCTGAGTCATCCCACATCAGCATCATTATGTTCATTATTCCCAGGTTGTGTTGGAGGCTTCAGAGGTTATTACACTGCAGAATACTTTATTTATGTAACATTCACATGCCTGTAGATGCCACAAATAGAAATATCATTGTAGTTTTCTTCATAAGATGTTGACGCATTCTTTCTGGTCTGCTCTCTTCTTTCATCTGCAACAGCTGAGTAAATGCTGGGCTTGCTTTGCTATTGTAAAAACAGTGGCAGCTTCTGAGCCGCGTATCGGTCTGTACACGCCCACGCAGGTCTTTCCGCCACCTAATTATAATTCTGCTGCGTGTGTGGGGGCGCGACCTGGTTGACTCCTGTCTTACTCTGTTGAACTTGTTGAACGCATGAGTACATGCAGCCACCAAAATGATAAAAAAGAAACGTCAATCAGAGCAGAGCTATGCTCAGCCAAGTCACAGGAAGCATCTACGTGTGTGTTTGCAGTGTCTTCAGGTGAAATCGAGAAACTGACACGACTGTGGTCTTAACTATTGACGGACACAGCTTGTGCAGAATCACCACTGGACTTTGAAACGCGAAGCTGTAAATGTTTAGTTTTGTCTGCGCTTATTGAGAAAGGCCAGCATTCACGTCGTGCTGTTGCATTACTTAATATGCACAGGATATAGTTCATGGAGTGATAAATATATCATCAGAAGCGGGAGGAAGTTCACGTACACTCTGTGGCAGACGTTTGGCTTCGTTGTTATGACCGCTTTTTGGTTTGGCCAAGTATTTAGGAGATTTAAATGTTTTATTATGCTTGCATTTTAATTTTGTTTACCCCTGAGGCATCAAGACTCAAACGCTGACAAAAGTCAATAAATCTGGGATTTAACACGACACAACTATGCTGCTCAGGTTTTCCACTTCATAATGTCAGTAGGTGAAGTATTGCACTTTTTGTCTATTTGTGTTATGCAAACACCTCTGGCTCATTTGAATATCAACTTTGTGTTTAATTAATATTCATGTTTAAATATGTTTTATTCTTTGTGCAACCCCTAACCCCTTAACCAATGTTAACCAATGGAGCACAGTAAGGGGCTTGGGGACCTGATTCACAAGCCTGTTTTGTAGATTTTCAGAGCAGGATATTCAGAAAGGTGTGTTTGTCTGAAGCTTCATTACTTTCTCGTTGCTCACTAAGCTCCAGCGAACACTTCCTGACCAGCAGAGCAGACAAACAGGCGCGTCTGCATTTTAGTGCCGAGATATTCTGTGTGAGTTTGTTCTTTCCTTGTTTTAAATGCTTTGCTGTTGGCAACAGACAAACACGCTGAAGGACTCTCCAGACAGTTTAACCTCTGGACCCATTCATGGTTGTGACTCAGAGTGTCCACTAGAGGGCACCGTTGAAGCTGAGTTCACAGTAATGTTGAGCAGACGTGGTAGAAGGCTCAAACCCAATAATCAAGTAAAGGTGCAACTTGTCTACTTATTCTTTATATAATAAAATTTAAAAAGATGCTGTTTTGTTTATTGACGAAGCAGATAAACAATGGGGCAGATTATGAAACCAGACAATGTTAAAACATCTAAAAGTAAAATGTATTAGACAAAAACAGATATTATCAACAGCATATCCATATGCTTTTTGTTGGAGCTGAACAGTTTCATTTGAATGTTATGATTTATAGCTGAGTTGCCAAACCCTGATACTATGTAGGCCGTGATTGCTCCCACCCTACATTCAGACGCTCCTGTAACTGTGCCACAGCGTTCGCACAGGCACAAAACCCAGAGCTCCCAAAGCTCCCAAAGAGCCGAGCTCCGTGCGACGGGGGGGGCGACGGGTTGCTCTCTGAACTCTGGCGCTTCACCTTCAACTACAGTGTAAGAGCAGAGGGAGGGGTAGGAAGCAAGGAGGATGGGAGATAATGGGGGGGGGGGGTGACACATTAAAAGTGGAAGCTCATCCTCTGATAAACACATAGCTACACATCCCACTGGACCCACTGTCTGAGATGGCAGCTCCAGCTAAACGTGAACTTGTCTGAGCTGCACTACTACAAGGGGAGAAACCGCATGGAATTCATGTTTTGTCCCTAGGTTGTTCGTTTGAGAGCTTTAGAGGATTTTAATGCGCCTCTCTGTACCTCGCAGTTTCCAATACAAGGGGCTCTCCAGACGCAGCGCAGCTCTTCACAGAAGACATGCATAATCATGGCAGAGGGGAGGGGCTGGAACAAAGAGGAGATGTGTAAAGCACCATATACATATGGCACTTTATATTGTACGCCTTTCAGGTATTCTTATGGGTGTTTTGGTTTTAGGTTTGATTTTTAGCGTTGTTACACACAAAGGAAACAGCCGCAGCTCCGCACTTCAAAGGGGCCCTGGCAATCCCACATAGACAGACCACATTTCAGCGGCGCACGCTGTGCCGCGCTGCACCGTGCAGACAGACAAGCGCTGTTCTGGAGAAGAGACCACGGGTTCTCATTAAAAAAACACCGCTTCTTTTCTCCACAGATTACTCTGCTGTGGGAAAACTACACAGGGAAGACACCCCTGCCACATCTGCAGCCGAAAGATGCAGCGTTACATGATTGGAACTGTCAAATAAAGCATACAGTTGGAGAAGCCTCAAAACAAGTGTTCACCAAAAAATGACAAAAGCGTTTTAATGGGATTGATTGACTGGTTGTTTACAGAGAAGTCTCAGGTTTCTACGCGTTGAGAAGCGAGGGCTTCTCGCTGTCTGCGTGTTGTTGTGTCATCCACTTGGTCAAGGCCTTCGAGCAGATTCCAACGGGTACAAAGGCCAGAGACGTCCAGTCCATATACATATACACATACTCGGCACGCCAGGCTACATCACCCAGAATATGTAATGCACGGGTTGTTATTCCAGGGCCCCTTCGTGGGCCTGCGATGCACACCTCAGATGGACGAAGACTGGCAGCTCACACTTATGTCCGTCGTAACTGGAAGCTTAACTGAAGGTCGCTCCCTGACCCTGAATCAGCAGGCTCCGCTCTCCTTTTAGCACACCTCCCTCGGTTTGGAAACGCTACACCTCTTTGCTCGTTTAGACCAATTCACAATTCACACAGATTATCCTGGAGCCGCAGTTTCATCTTTGCAAACGCTGGCGCACGTGTATAACTCGGGGAATGAAGTTTGTAAATCTACACTGCTGAAAGTCCTTCCGCTATTTTATCCAGCAGGTTATACATACAATGTTCTTTGGTGAGTCGCAGCCTTATGATGAGCAGAGTGTAGCGTGTAGGGGTTCTCTGCGAAGTGCAGAGAAATTTATTAGTGAAGCCAGGGGTGGTGCACTTTCATTTCCTGGTTTTAATGGAGACTCTCAGGGTCCACATGTGGGTCAACGTGAGGCTTTATTTAATGTTTTTATGCGGCGTTTGAGGACAGGTATTTCTTTTTCTACATGTTTTTGTGATTATGGTCAGTTTAGGACATGTAGAGAATAGGCTTGTTTTGTTTGTTCCCTATGTATTGAACAGGACAGATAAGAGGCCATTTTCTCAACCCTTAGGCTGTAACGCTGGTTATCTGTGTGTGAGCAGATTACTAATTACTGTTTTCTCTTCTGTTTGGATAAGTTAGCGAGCAAAGGTTGTCTCCTGCCATTCAGGGCTGAGTCGTGCGCATAAATAAAATACTGTACCATACCGTGACATTATCTGGGGCAGGTCTGCTCTACAGACAGCGTCCTTTTACAGTCACAGTGGCGCCTGCAGATCGCTGCCACACAGTGACCTGATTTGGAGGCTCAACGTCGGAACGTGAGGTCGGCAGGTTATGTGGGAAGACATACATACCTGACATCCTGCAGAACTGGTGTCAAAGGCCTTTTGCTTGTGACGCCTCCACTTAATCTTTTGTTTACTTTGTTTCTTTTTGTGGATCTTCACTGAAATCACAGAAGTGGAAGATGGTAAATGTAACAGCTGACCTCCACGCCAGAGACGCACTACCCAGGGCGACCTCTGGATGGCAGTGTCAGGCTGTGCTACCCGCCGTCAGCAGCTCTCTCATTAGTGAGGTCTAGCAGGCCCGCTCCGACATGTCTCATAAATGTCAACACCAATACAGCAGGGGACAGTGGGCCTGGATGTAACCAACACAGACGCCATGAAAGTCCACTCTGTCTGTCAAATCAATCACCCGGCCAGGCCACAAGCTGCATGTTCACACCTCACATGGAAACTACCTGCAAGTCGGCGTTTGCTTAGTTTACAGACTCAAAGAATAAATCCCTCTGGGGTTGTGGGGAATTATTTTCATCTTGAATGTAAGCTGGAATTTGTAGCATCCCGTGTCCAGACTCTGGCACCGCTTGTGTATGTATGTGCTTGTGTTCTGTCTCTTGAAGTTATTCTCACCTTGCTGTGGTCAGTGAGTTTCCCTCACCAGCTCCTCCAAGCCGCCCTCTCCCCTCTCTCCTCCTTGTCCGTTTCTCCTTTCCTTCTCTCCCACCCCCTTCTCTTTCCCATTATCAAGCCATGTGCTGCATGCACTCTTTTCCATTCTCTTCCAATCGGGCCACAGGAGCAGGTGGATTGGAGATAACTTGCGCTGTGCTTTGTTTTCGCCCTGACACTGTCATTAATCATTGCCCAAGCCACACTTCAACATATAATAATAAGGACTGGCTGCTGTGTGGGGGCTGCTGCCCAATTGCCTTTCATTGCGCAAATGCCAAATTGGAGGTGAACGGCCATAGCCAGACACTACTCCCATGTCCCCAGACTGTCTCATCATTTAGGTATTTATCCATCTCAGCCTTGTCTGTGGAGCTTCTCCCTGCACTCCCAAGAGGCCTAAGATTGTTAGGGGGAGGATCTGAGTTGTTGCTCAGGCTTTTTGGCTTTGATTCCTTCCCTATAAGTTAGGGATTAGAAGCAAATTTCCCACAGGGCAGTGCTGGATTTGCTGGTGTTTAACTGTTTAACCTGTCTTAGCGTTGTGTGGCATAGAGGTGTGGGCGGACGTGGGAGGGAGAGGAAGCAGGGCTTGGAGAGACACTGGTCAACAGGCCCGCGGAGACCCAGGTGGGTTAAGCCAGAGCCAGGCCAGCGTTGATAAGAGGCTCCCTTATCCATCAAATCTTCCCGTGGAGTTGTTAGAGTACTACAGTATGTGTGAGGGAGGCCTGGTAATGCCTGTGTGTTTGTGGGGCTTACTGAGAACCACACACCAATAAATCTGAATCCTATTGGTCTCCATTGGTTTCCACCCGTACATCTCACCTTAAACTGACAACATGTACAAATATGTAGCTGCTAAACTGGCCTGTGATTTGTCAATTATATAAGAAAAGCAAACATATTTGCATGCTGTGTAACTTTTTAATATAAAAGACAAATATTTAATCATGTACATATACAAAACAACATAGTGGTAGTAACTAAATGCATTTGCTCATGTGCTTTATTTGAGAATATCTTGAATACTGTCTTTGACTATGGAGCTTTAATGTGACTTTATTGTTTTATTAGGTGGACGTGCTGTATTTTAACTGTAGCTTTGTTGCAGGTGGGCTGTCTTAATGCAAAATAAAACTGATCATTTGTGTTGTATTTTTTATGGAGTAAGCACCTGGTAGTGAAAGCGTTTAAGCTTCTGTATTTAAATTAAAAAATGGCTGTTTTAATTATATCTTACTGTGCACATCTTTTGCTTGTATTCGAGGTTTGATGCAGGAGTGTGGAGGGTCAGTATCACTCTGATTGTGGTCCTGTTTGAGGGCTCTGAACCAGATAAAAGTTCCATGTTCTCAAGCTGCTTATGGACCGAGGCAGATCTGGGTTTAACTCTGGGGTCACGGCCTTGGCTGTAGCCACCCTTTGTGGGCTGTACTCCGGAATGGTCCAGGGTGCAGACCAGCAGGAAGATCCCTGTCCTGTCAAACATAATCCAGGCGGATTACTGTGATCTGAGGGGAACTTGGGAGCCTTGAGCGTGAAGGTGCACTCTCTTTGGGCCTGCCATCTTTACTTCTACAAACATAGCCTAAATCCCAAGGTGTCTGGATGGCAGCACAGACACCAGAGCCCGGGCTTTGATCTTTACCGTCACTCTGACTTCTCACCTACTTTGCTCAGTCCACGGCTGTAGTACAGTAGGTGAATGTCAACAAAGAGTGAAGCGTTGGTTGGACTGGGCTGCTGCAGCGTTTAGCTCTGATCTCAGTTGGTCAGTGTATTTGTGAATGAACCACTTTGGCAGTTTGACATATATCCAGTCACAGTTTTATACTCATTCTGCACTTTGGATCTCTGTCTGTACATATCTTGTGAGCTTCTATATCATTCTGACACATAGACAGTTAGGAACTCTATGTGTCTTTTAGTGCTGTTGGAATATACTGCAAAACCGTATTGATCTTTAATTAAAGGAGCTCTTAACCTTGGCTGGGCAGAGGACCCCCCAGGCCAGTGAGTTAATTAATGTACTAATAGTCATAATATTTGTGCTGTGCACGGGAGGTACATAAAAGATTATCTATTGTATGTGCAGTTTATCAGTCCAATGATGCTAGAGCCCCGTGCTGTGCATATATCAATATTATGGGCAAAAATCTGCAATACAGACAGAAGAAGAGCGAGAGTCTGTCTCTTAATATCTCCCTCGGTTCATCAGCAGTTTAGCAAAGCCCTGTCTGTCCTCCTGGGATCGTTCTCCCGTCATAACCAGGTAGCAGCAACGGGTCTTTATAGGCACTAATGCTTTGCTGCCCTGACAACACACAGCAACTCTAAGCCCTTTAAAAGATCCACTTCTCCAGATGAGTCAGGGGTCCCACTCCACCATTTACCCCACACTCCCACAGAGGGCTTCTCATCCCCGCATCAAACCCTCATACTACTGACCTTTCAGCTGCTCCCACCATCCACCAGACCCCCTTATAGAAAGGTCCCACTGAGGGAGGGAGGGAGCAACAAGGGGGGGTGACCCAGACACATTGTGATATCACCCTTTATAGCTTTATTGATTTCCTCTCAGGATGCAACTATTAACATTGAGCCGCTATGCTGGCTTCTGCTGCGTTGTTTTCTGCAGGTAACACTGGCTCACACCCCCGGCAAGAAAGTGGGTGGAGAAAGCACAGGGGAGGCACATGCTTTTATAATTAAGGTCAGCTGGGATGCATTACAGCGTTTGGAGGTGTTAAAACAGGCCCTCCTCAGAGAGTATGCTGGCATTGCCCACGCTCATAAATTAGCCACGCTCCCTGCTGATGTTAAAACAGGGGATGGGGGTGGGGGTGAGGGAAAGAGGGGTCGGTGGCTGGATGTTGACACGAGGGTGGATGTGGTTGTATTGGATTTTTATTCAGCGTCTTTTTGCTTCTGAGATGTTTTTTTTATATGAGGTCTAAAATGAGCTAAACAATAAACCAAATGAAACGATGCATTCTGCCATCTAGAAAAGCTGGGAAAGTTGAATACTGGACAGGTAAGTCAACAGATGCCCCCACAGAATGGACGGAGGTGTGTGTGTGTGCTCGCTGTGGACCAAGACAGGCAAAACAAAGCAGGGCCTTCACATTCACAATAGGGACGCTGTCAGGGAGGACAGGGGAGGGGAGAGGGAACAAACAAAAGCCAAGAGTTTCACAAACAACCTGTCATAAGGTGTTCAGCAAGACAGGCCTGACTGGGACGCCCAGCTCACACCCACGCCGTGGGTGAAGCAGGGGTCATTGTTCTTACACATAGTGGAGCATTTGTGGCAAGGAGCCAGACAGAATGATGAAGAAGCATCAGGAACTGGTTAAGAAGTAAACGTTGGGTTTGTGTTTCTGTCTCACAGAAACATTGTTTACCCAAAAGTCACATTGTGGAGTTTTATTTTATAAATATAGTCAGATATATTTCCATCTGTTTACATAATGTCCTGATGTGTGTATTTTATTTGGAGTAGGGAGGTCAATTGGCTGGATTGGAAGTCAGTGCTTAGGATTTGTTGGACTCATTGCTTAAGTAAGAGATAATTTACTAATTTTAAATCTCCACAAAGCATCGACTAGCGTCATCTCGACTGTGCGGCACTGATTTCAGTTTTTTGTTCATTTATCATGGCCAGCTTTGACAGCTCGTAGATATCCAGTCATCACTCGAACCCTCCTGCGATTAAAGTGGGTGCCAAAAACCTGACACGAGCAGAGTAATCAGAGCCTGTGCCACTGATCATTGTTTACGTGTGCTAAGCAGAACTGACAGAGTCTCCGAGTGTTACTTCTTTTTTAAACCAGCTGACTTTGTCATGAGAGGAAAACACCGTCCAGCAGTTTTCATTTTGCTTTTCTGTCTGTTAACAGGTCATTCGATGCTGCGTATGAGACGTTCAGAGGCAGGTGGAAGTGTCGGTCATCACAAATCTAACGTTCAACATTATTGTTTGATCAGAGGTTAGAGCTAGTTTTCGTCTTTTAAAGCAAAGTAACAGGTCAAGTGGGTATCAGTCTTTGATTAAAGGGACATTTTGAGCTGTAGAGGAAATGTTTTTAAATGAGTTTCATTTGTACAAGTAGAAGATGTCAAAATCATTAATATCTATATGTTCCATTTAAAGAATCAACTGAATTTCAGAAACGTATTTTAACATTTGATTCGTTTTTATAAAGAAAGTATTAGTAAAAGTCGTAGTTAATAATAAGTTCATGCTGAGTATTTCTGTACCAGCACTGACGCTGCAGATGGAGAACCAGCAGAGACCGATGATTATAGGAGAGAGTTGCTTTGCTCGTTGCTTCCTTATCTTGCATTCATTTCAAATTGACCATATAAAACCTCTGTTGAAAAATGACGTGAAAGCTCTTGTACACTGCTGAACTGTCATCCAAAAAATAGAGTAGATAGATTGGTCTCAAGCTGCCTGCACTGTTCACACAGGTGTTTTTTCTTTATGCCACTATTTATGTGACCATTATGTTAAATTGTCCCCATAAAGGCGCACTTGGCAGCAACATCGCCAGAACCTTTTTGTGAGCCATTTAAACATACCACTGGGGGCTGGTGTGTCCACGGACTCAATATGCTTCCTTAAGATGACTAAATCGAACTGTTGGTTAGGTAGTGGACTTACAATGACAGCAACTAATTAGTTATCTTCAGGTTTTCATTCAGTCTCTTTTGTGGTTGGGAAGCGTTGCATTGGCGTTTGGACGTTGTTGGGTACGTTATGCAATGTTTTTGGGAACAGAAAACAAACATTTGCAAGATAATTTTTCCCAAGTGTTACTATTCTGCTTGCACAAAGAGACACTCGTGCTTCATTATACCCTTTGCACACATTTCTGCAGAATTTCAGAGACTGGACATTTTTCTACAGCCCTTTACACTCCTACAATTATATTTCTGGAGCAGATATGGTGTCAGTCCCTCCCCCTTGACCTCTGCCCCTAGCGAAGCAGGCGAAAGTGTGTTTCCTGATTAACTGCTGACTGAGGGACATGGCTCCGGCTCCAGCACCTTGTCCTCCCAAACTGAGGTGACAGTCTCCGAGGCTCTTTATGGAAATTAACTGTAAAACATACCCAATTAGACCTGCGTTATTTAGAACGACTCAGCTTTTCACCCCGAGTAAAAGCAGGCCCAGATAAGACCCGAACACTCTGCAGCAAATTAATGTGAAGTGGTGGCCTGCCAGAGAGCTGCTCGGTTTAAAAATGGGCACTTTAAAAGCATGGATACAAAACTTTTTGCAGAAGCTGTAAATTGTAAGAGAACAGGGGACAATTAAAGAGTGGGGTTTGTGAATAACCCTATAATTATTACTTGAACTTACGGTGATGTGAGGCGATGTTTTATCAGGCAAAAGTAGCAAATTGTTGTGTTTAGATATTTGAGTGTCTCTACCGCGTGTTTACAGCGTAGTTTGTGCACAAAATTTTCCCAGGTTCTCCACCTTTTATTCCAAATGTGTAACTGGAATTAAGCATCTGTATAATGTCTTTTCACTCCAGCAGCTAAAGATAGGGCTCTTAGCCTGATACGCTGTCTTAATTTCCCCTTTCTCAGGTCACTGCGGAGAGCGATGGCATTAGAGTGAGTAGGAGGGTCCCTACTCTATGTGCAAGAATACACTGTGGAAGTTGCAAAGGGCAGAGTCTCTAGGAAATCTACTCTTTCTTTGAAAAAATGTCACGGGAGAGATAGGAGATTGGCACCACAAAGAGCCCAAAATAGCACGGGCTGCTACGCGTTGTCAGACAAGATTTGGGCTGAGACATTGACTTTTGTTCTGCAAAGTATTGGCCCCTGAAAGGGAGATGGGAGGTGTACAAATTGTGATTTCTTCTCTTCCCTTGGTTATGTGCAATACATTACCATCCTAAAAAGGCATTTTCCTGGGACTGAGGTTTGTAATGTCACAATTATTTCAAGAGGTTTGGGATAGAGTGGGGAAAAGCGTTTATTTATTTATTATTATTTATTAATTGTCACAAAGATGAAGAACAGATCACTAACCCTTGCGCTTTCCCATAACTCCATTCACAATTTCTTCCTTTTGCCCCCCTCATGATAACAAAGGCCCCATATATTTTATCCAGGTTTACCCCTTGGCCACATAATAGGATTATGAATAATTTCTACAAATTTACAAAAACAAATCACATGGCACAGCTTAGAGTTTGCTAATAATTTCTCCATAGCTGATAGATCAAAGCAAAGCGGAGGGACTGCGGAGCCAGGCAGTAGGTTGACCCTGATCAAGCCTTTTTAATGAAAGGGTTAATCTCCTCAGAGGTGACCATTCAGGAGCAAACAGTGTGACCAAATGAAGAATTCAGGTCTGGGATAAGCGGCAGAATAGCGGTCTTGAGGGTGCTGTTGGGTGACAGGGAGGAAAGCCTGAGGTAAAACTGTGTGCGGCTACGTTGGAGCCCATCTGACCAACCTCCTCCTCAGTCCATCGCTAAAAGAAATAGTAGCAGAGAGAAATCCTATGGTATAAAGGCCCAATGCTGAATCCCAGATACCCACAGAAAAACCAACTCATACTGAAACACGTGAACAAACGCACATATTACCCTTCGCACAACTACTGACTGCTCGTCTCAGAAAGTGCATGAATGTACTTCAGAGTCCCGTTTGGGTTCAACTTTGTCCTCAAGCACCTCTTGTGCTACTGTAAGCACACACGCCGTCTTGTGAGTAATTAGACTTGAATACCTTCCAAAAAAGAGAGCAAGAGAAAGGGTAAAAAACCAGATGCTTCTCTAAATGTATAAGCCCTGACTGGTTAAGTAGGTTTAGAAATCTCATCATGTTTGTGCTAAAATGGCCTCTTGGTAATTAGGAACAAATGAAATAGCTTATCACTTAGTGAATTACTGTGCCAGCCATTTGGCTGTGTTCAGAGGAATTAATCACAAGTGCTATTGACATTACATTGTTCCACAATTATCATTCATACGTTTTATGGTAATTGGGCCTTTTTTCACAGGGGAATTAAGGTACCTACGTAATTCCAGACATAATGAACACACGCAAATACAAACATTAATCAAATGCCTGAAATAACACAGTGTTTCAGTCGCTGATAGTCACACAGCAGAAATGAAATGTCTGAAATGAGGATATCAGTCTTCTCTGTGAAAGAAATTCAAATGCCATGTTAATAATTCACTGTGTGAATGACGATTATTCACACGAGCCGAAGTCATATTTGTGCCTGAAATAATCAGTGAATAAAGGAGGAGCATGGTTTATACAGCATAATCTAAATGTTTGTACACTGGAAATATGATGCGTGGAAGTGATTTATTGCGTCTTTTACTCTAGGTGTCACTATAAAAGCAACAGTTCATTTCAGATTTCTGCATCAGTCTCGTGGACTTGTTGCGCTAAGCCTTCCTATTAGGATAAGAACAAACCTCCAAGTGACATCAACCTAATGAAACCAATGGAAACTCAGACACATAACTCCTCCCCTGTGCTCTCGTTCCAATGCCTTCACCTCAGTTCCTGCATGTGAAAATGACGTGTGATTGTTCGAATGGCCTTGAGGGGTTGATAAAGGAAGACTTTGCCTAATGCTTCCATAAACGTGTTAGGCAAAGTCCAGCAGGATGTAATTGCATCTAATATATTTACAGAGGATTGATTTCCCTCCCACGACCCGCCCACCGGGCAGCAACAAGCCGCGGCCAGTTCACCCAGGTCACCGCGGATGAATTCAATGTCCACTCTGTCCTCTTTACACCAAGTAAAGTATTGGAGTGCAGCTTAATGAGGTAATTAGTCAAAGGCCATGACGATCACAGGAGGCTAATACCTGTGACCTCTTGATCCTGGATTCCTGACACATGTCTCTGGAGACTGCATAGAAAAGAAGGCTGCAAAATCCAAACGCTGCCACCTCAGCCAGGAACCCAGTCAATTTCGACTAAGAACACGGGAGACTCAACTCAAGCTGTGCAACCCCCTGCTTTTTTCTTTCTTGCTGTCCTTTTTTTTTGGTTTAATTACTCCTACACAGCAGTAATGGGTCTGCCTTCTTCCCCCTCCGAAGAAAAATAAACCTTAACAATCTTAAACTTATTTTACCTGTTTACTTTGAGAAAGAAGTTCAGGAGAATTGACAACAGCAGTGAAAAAGCACAAGAAAGGGAAAAAGGATGAACAACACAAAGCGGGCTGATGTTTTTCCCCCTCTCCCATCCCTTTCTCTTCTTTTTATCAGGTTATGTGACTGGAGGCTTCATTAATCACTACCTCGACAGCCTCTGCCAGGGGGAACTAACTGCATTTGGCCCAATTAGGCGCTGTAGAGACAATAGGAACAGCACAAGTTGTGCCTCTATGCCAGGAGCCAAGCGTTGCCTCCCTGTCATTACCTACAGAAAAGGAAAAATTAACCCCTACCAGCTTCCCTGCTTTCCTCCATTGATCCAAGGCTTTTGTGGTGTCCCTGGAGCGTGGCAGACAATTACAGATATTATTACATCTGCATTGATTTCTTTTTCTTTTTAAGAGAGCAGAGTGTTTCCAAGCAATTAAAAAAATTACAGTTTGGAAGTTGGCCAATTAAAATGCCCCCGGCCCGGAGAGGTGGCGGCGTCGGCGTTGATGGGAGCAGACGGACAGACTTCCCCGTCAGAATGCTGGCGTTTCACACGTGCTTTTGCAGTGAAGAATCTGTTCATGGTCAGGCCACTGGAAAAACAGGAGGACATTCCAGGGCGACTAAAATCTGCAGTAACATTATGCATCGTTCCCCTGACTATGATCTGCAGCAATCAAACAAATCCTGAAGCGTGCATGTGAGCTACACGATTCCAATAGTGATCCAGAAAGATGCTGGCGTACGGTGAATGTGTATATGCAGTTACAGCTTTTAAATATTCAGCCGAGTTATGCTGAAAACTGTTTCAATTCGAGCAATGACCCTTTTCACTTCCTGCTTTCCATTCTTCACTCGAACCTTGGAGTTGCTCTCTCACGTGGAGCAAACCCGGCCTTCACCAGGGCCATCACCATTTCCTAAATGAGAGAGAGAGAGCACACGAGTCCTCATTGGAGTTATGGTGAGGTGGAAGACAGTATGGAGATAAGGGATCAGGGTGATGCTAACGAAGCCTGCATCCAGTGTCTGCAGAGTTGTTGTTTTGTTGCTCTAATTTCAGAGCCAGGGAAAGTGTTACTGTGTAATATTGGCGTGTTTGTATTTGACAATAGCACATATCTTTGTGCACACATGCACCTACCTGGTGTTTCTTTGGAGTCAGGTGGGCTCTGGGATTATTCAAACCAGCTTTTGACTAAGGAAGTAAACAATATCCCCAAATAAATATAAGACATCTTTACATAGACAAACCAAAGAGTTTAATAAACAGAACCACAGTTTCATTGTCCCCTTTCCTCCTGCGCCAAATTCAGAGTTTTAGTCTTTTTATCACCCGACATGCTGCATGTGTTTGAAGTGGAAAATCACAGTTTCTTTAATCCATGGAGCATTCAAATAAGTTTATTTCTCTCGGATTAAAAACAGTAACAATAGCAGGCAGTTAAAAAAACAAACAGCTCCAAACAAATGGCAGTGAGGCTGCGGCGCTCAGCTTACCGGGTAAGCTCTCCATACATCGCGGTCTGTTTCATTAGCTTGAATGTATGATTATTGTTTATCTGTTGAGCCTTGAGATTAAAAGGGAGCCACGCTTTCCCCCGTTTGGATTACAGAGTAAGAAAGGTTCAGGGGTGGCTTGCCATTGTAATCCTCGAAATTCTCTTCCAATAACAACAACCTTGGAAAGATGGGAGAAAAAAAGGGCAAGGTTTCGACACCTGAACACCACGGTGCTTTTGATTAAAGAGGGCTAATGCAGAATATCATCAAAGGGGAGAGGGGCTTGCTGTCTCAGTTCATTGTGAAGCCCTGGCAGCTGTTAAAAGCAAGAAAAGCAGAACTAGTCTCACTCAACCCTAAAAAAATTTAAAGAAAACAATAGCTTTATGCAGTTGTGCTAAAAGGATCTAAAATCACCATCTTTGTCATGTAAATGTTTTACAAAGTGGCTATAAAATACTTTGAAATGCTTTCTTTCTCTGCGGAGAAAGCAGTTTCAAGTTGTCCTCGTGTGGCCGTTACACAAATGCTGCGGAGTAATGCTGTCCAGCTGTCAGCTGGGTTGCAAGTCATCAGTGGCAGTAAATGTGAAACGCACATCAGAAAGACAGAGACGCATCAGATGATAACCAGATGAGCCTGATCCGGGTCCAGGCGGATCAGGCGAGGCTCACATTCCTCCGGGGGCGATGGAGGAACGGAGCGGGCTGCGGTTTTAGCAGAGCGAATATACCGAGATATAAATGAGACAGTTGACTCGTTTCATAATGAAATATCAAAAATTCACCTGGAATTGTCGCATTGGGTCCTTTTTAGGTGGCAGACTATGAAAGCTATTGGTTACAACTGAGCAGTTATAAATTTATGATGAAGGGAGTGATTTTTAAGAGAGCCCAACTAAAACAGTGCAGAAAATTCCTTTGGGTTTTATTCAGACTGTAAGTTGTTATCAGACGGCTGTGACTCACATTTACATTCTGAGCCCACAGTCATTTATAACAGTCACCTCTGAGAAAGCCCCCACTGAGCTGAAATGCCCAAAATACATGAACATTTAAATAAAATTATGGGAACTGCCTCGACAGTCAGTGTGATGACACGCTTTCAAATCCCATTTGGAATGGTTTGAATGTGGTGAAATGTAAAACGCTGGACGCATGGAGGCCCAAATGGGAAGCTAGATTCTACATGGGTCAAAGACAGGAAGACTATAGAACTGAGATAAGCAGAGGGAAGAAGGAGGGAGAGATTCTCATGCGAATCGTTTACCAGCGGACACACCGTGCCACTTGCATTATGCTGACTGTTGCATCAAGGGCCGATGCAGAGGGGCCCTCTTTCTCTTCTCGCGGTGCACCCCAGGGTTTTTGCTCTTCTCGGATAAAAGGCACCAACCATTTTTAAAATTGAGCTGCTAACTCCTGTTATGGAATCAGATTTCAGGTGGACGTTTTTTGTGAAAGTGGCTCAACGTACATCAAGTGTGTATCTAAACAATTAGCGGAATATTAAAAAAGGTCTTGACATCAAGAGAGACTGTGTTTCAACAACATGGAGGAACGTGAAAATATTTGTGTCCATATTTTTGTACAAACTTGCTTTGTTTCATGCCCAAGGCCTACGTTTATGTCATGCTCATTAGCATTTTACTGCCTGTCACTGTCATTATATCTCCAAGTTCACTTCATTCACAGTGTCTGACATGTCTTATTTATCAATCTGCCGAAATCCATACTCAAAGCAGCTTTTCATTATCATGGACGTGTTTTTGAATTAAAGGTCAAATAACTGGATTTCCGATTTCTGGAAATCCATAAATACTGCGCTTCTCTCTTTTTTCCACGTTGACTTGTCCGCTATGGATACAATGAAGCGATTTGAGTGTGAGCAGCCGGACATTACATTGTCTGAACTCTCAACAAAAGAGAGAAATAATAAATTCTTGAGGATTCTTTTTCGTGACTCTTTTTGAGTCAGTGCAATAAAAATATATACATTTGATGATTTTAGTTTCACTAAGTAGTTGCTTTGCTCAGTGGAAGGTCGGAGATGTTCTATAATCATGCTCAATACTGTTTAGGAAATTCTAAAGTCCATGTTGTTACAATCTCAGAAGAGAAAAAAAAACTAAAAGAAACCGCGGATTCTCCGCTTATTTCTTTCTTCTCCCTAGAAACAGACAGGTGCTGCAGCGATGGATTCATGTAGAAGTTTCCCCTGAAGCCAGTAAGTGCCAAGCTGTGTCAAAAATGACATGCATCTCCTGTTTCCATGTCATGCCATGCATGTGATGTGATGAGCAAGTGAAGGCAGTTCCTGCAGAGAATAGTAGGGGGTCATTATTAAGCCTCTTAAATTAGTGCCCCCACCCACACTGCTCTTGCAATTTTCCAAGACCCACAATCACATGCACACCCACTGAACTCAACACACATTAGATTTGACAAAGAAAATAATTTGCAAAGTTTACTTGCAGCAAACCCATTTCATATGTGAATGAATTGTACCTGCGTGGTATGACCCATTTAAACTCAAAGTCACACATGGACGCTTCGAGAGCCCATTTGAGCAGAACCATGCTGTTACCCAGCTATAGACTGTGCCAATTGCATGTCCTATGCAATGCAATTTACGTGTCTCTCCATCACATTCACTTATATGGTTCAACTCACAAGAACTACCATTTTGATCACTTATGGGGGAGGGGAGCCCTGCTATAATACCATATGTATGTTCTGCATTGGTACAGAGTGGGTGGCAGCAGCAGCGGAAAGCTTAACCTCCATTGCCCCTGGACACATCCTCAGTGAAACATAAATGACACCGTGACAAAGTCAGGTTGTGCCCCAGCTGTAGGAATGGACGCTTTGGTGCTACTCCTCTCAGTTTGATAGGCAGGTACCACCACTCCAGCATCTGGCTGCCCCATCTAGAGTCACCTAATATCCACAGATTAGGAGCCCCAAGGTCAGCCTCCGAGAGAACGGATTTGTGTTCTCAGGAGTGAACACCTTTTTTTCTTTTTACCACGCCCTTTGTCTGACTTTTATTCCACTACCTTTCACTCATTTTCAATCTCTTCTGTGTCTGCCTTGGGATCTATGCATCGCATTCTCTTCCTCCACCGCCACCGTGTATATGCATATTTACAAGAGTGCTCATAACTGGTGTCTGGGGAAGGGTAAGGAGCAGCGGGGAAGGGAAGCCATTAGGGGAATAAAGAGAGGTGCTGCCTCACAGCCGAGCTTCACAGGTCAGTGGAGCAAATCAAATTGGGTCTTGTTCTGCGGCAGAACACACACGCGTTCATGTACTCACGCAGAGACTTGGTGACAGCGGTGCAGGCGCACAGATGACAGCAGAGCCTCTGGGACATTGCAGGGCTGGGCATGTCTACAGCTGGCCCACCAAGGGATCCAGTCACAACCCTCAGCTCTCTGGAGCCACAGGTTATCTCGTGCAGGTTGAGCCCAAAACATAGAATTTCTTCTGCAAATTTCTTAGGCAAAGAGAATAAAACAAATAATGAAACAGACGTATTATTGACTTAAAGGGACATTGTGTCTTTATGAACTGTCTAAGTAGCCTTAAGGTGTCATTAGTTGCCTTGTTGATGGTAACAAACTTAATAATAATAAAAAAATAGACAAATTGAAAACCTGTGACATTATTCACTTAAAAAACAATAGTTCAGCACTAAAAAGTTGGATACAATAAAATGTCATGAGGTCTCATTGATGATGGCTGGTTTTCATTATCCATCTACAGTAGCTTCTCTGCACTAATACCTCATTTATAAGGCCCAAATCCACTGCTCGGAGAATTGACTCCAGGTACAGGGCACTGAAGCTAATGAAAAACGAGATGGAAAGTCATTCTTAGGGCTTTAGTTTTATTAGAAATACATGGTAATATCGCCAAAACCTTAGTCAACATAATGTTCGCAGCCATCTGTATGATACCGTCGCCTATGGGGCACCATTCATCCACGGAGAAATAAAGGGGGAAGTGTAAAAAATACATGCAATGCTTACACTTCATTCAGTTTCTCTAAAGGATTACAGCCACAAATCACTTTTGCTCAATTCATTACGTGCCTGCAGAGAGAGGGCAGATGTGTGATGGATGGTTGTCTGCAAATGGACTTGTCGGTAATAGAAAAATGCACACACTTTAATTAAAGAGGTGCCGGACAAGTGGATCTGGGTGTATTTCCACATCTGCACAGGCAGAGTCGTATATCAGCGCGTTCTCGAGACGCCGTGCGTAAGAACAAGTTGTATAGGTTCTCATGGTAACATAGTTATGGAATCACAGACGTATTATTTTTCTTCTGTCCTCCACTTACTCTTGTGCGACAACATGAGCCGAATCCTGTGCAGCTACTTTTGTTTAAAACCAGCCTGTTAATGAAGAGCTCTCCAGCCAAACGCATCTTTATGCTGCGATTAACGATGGTCCTTGAAGGAAGCACTGATGTGAAAGGAGGCTGAGGCTCTTCAAGCCTTTACAGCCACTCCACCATCAATCAGGCCTGGTGTCCAGTAAGTGCTGCTAACATTTATGAAATATTCATTAGCCATTCACTTTTGCTTTCCACTCACCCTAATCATTATGTTTGGGCAGCATTGTGTCACCTCTACTCTTTTTTTCCATTTTGAAAAGGCTACAATCGCTGAAGAGAGGAGAATTTGTGATGTCTTCGATTTTCAAGCCATTTGTGTCATCGTTGAACCCGTGTTTGGTTTTGTGTCTTTGATTTCTTTGCGTGATGTTCCTCTGTGTCACCCGTGGACACATGCACATACAATTCTTGGCTCCTTTGCGTCTGTCATCACTTTCTAATGTGACCTACTGACACATATTTGTGCTGCTTCTTTTTTGTCTCAGTAGCTAACTTGCCTGTGATGGCGATTAATGTCATTATAATACAAAGTGTATGATGCTTGTTTGTGACTGACCAATCCAAGACCCAGCTGATGATCGGTTGGGATATTCATCACCATCCACTCTACTGTCAAACGTGTGTGTCACTTAACAATGGCTAAGGCAAATTCCACCTTATTCGTTGCCCATTTGCAATTCTTATTGCAGTGAGCAAGTTAATCTACCCCTAGCAATAACTCATTGGACGTTACAGCTTAAGCGAACATGTCCTCAGTTGCCTGTCTTGCATTTTAAGCAGAGGGCAAAGAGCTTTGCTACAATTTTCCAAACACAACTGAGCTAACACTGATTTATTGCTCCAGTTTATATAACTCATATTAGGAATTCATGGACCTGGCAAAAGGGATTAGAGCATTTATTTCAGGCAGGGAGATGATCCTGTCATTAATGGTCGATACTTTCATCATCGTTTAAACCAGAGGAATTTGCCCGGTGACGAATCGTGGCGGACATAGCTATCAGGGTTGTGCAGCTGTACTCGTTATCTCCCGACGACCCGCTCTGCTCGGTGAACGTGGACCCGCGCCCATCAAACTTGGATTAGGCTGTCAATCAAGCATCGGCCGTGTATATTGTGTTACAGTTTCTCCCAAATGTCACCAAGATCAGAGTAATTTCTTGGCTAATTGCATCTCCTCTCCCTTTAATGCTGCACGTTTAATGGTTTTGTTACATTGCGTGACAAGATGGGGTTTCTCGCATATTGGCACGGTGATGAGCAGAAAGAGGGCCCCCTCTATTGTTTAGAGAAGGAAATGAAAGAATAAATGACTGTTAAAGTTCAGAGGGCGTATTTCTGAAATGGCAGCAAACAAAGAGAAGAAACTGAGAAATGATCCCAATCTTGCCATAGCGTGACATCAATTACACGAAGTTCTCATTAGAAAGGGTGGCGGCGTAAGTCTGCTAGCTTTGCCTGCCTTGTTTTATTCTGGGAGTGGCAGCATGTTGTGTTGAAGATCTGTGTCAAAGCCCGCTCACAGCAATAGTGAGGATTTTCTCTCCTCTGACACCTACTTTTTTTTTTACATGCTGCTGACTTAGTTCGAACATGACAAATACAATTTCAAGCATTTTACCATGTCCGTGTGCGTCGCCACATCAAACAATAGTCGCCACAATAGCCCCATTAATTCCCCCTTCTCAGAAATCTGTGCTAGGCCAAATACTATTAACCATGTTAAATAAAATGCTAAAATGCTAATTCCACTGCACATCATCAGCAGGATTATATTTCCAATACGTGTCACGTTGTACAGCAGGGAGTTGAACAAATAATTATTAAATGTCTGCGACTCAAGTCCTCAAAGGCCAAAGGCAATGAAAGAACTGTGGAGGAGCCACATCCAAAATAAAAGCCACTGACTTTTAAAAAGTCTGTTTTGCTTTTTGTGTGTTTAACACAATCCAGTATCACACAAGAAAACCTTTAGCTCACATGCATTACACCTTGATGGGATGCACTCTTACCTTTGACAACACAATCAAATGCACTTAGTCTGCACCACCAATTATTATTGGTCAGATGAATAAAAGAATTCCATTAAAACATTGGAAAAATTTACATCTACTGTATGAATACAAGCTATAAATGTAGAAGAGAAAAGAAATAACAGAGCAACAATAACAAACACTTAACTGCTTTCCATTAGTGCACTTAACCTCCTCTTTATGGTGAGCAGTCGCACTTCACATTTCCTGTGGCTAAATGTGTGTCTCTAATTCACAAATGAGGGGACGTTTTGAGTGGCCCTCTGTCGCCCACATGAGCAAATGCTGCAATTAACTTTTCCTCCTCTTTTCCAAGGGAAAAAGGTGTTTTAAAGGCATTAGTCTGCAGTCAACAGCTTCTTCCGGCTACTGCTAGATTTGAAGCAGACGTTATTTGCTGTGGTATCTAATATTATACTTCGGTACAAAAGCCCCTTTATGCTGGATTATTCAGGGATCATTTAATGGAAAAATTTAAAGTAAAGTCGACATTCGTATGTAACTTTCATCAAGTTTTTATCTACAACACTTTCAAGCTTTCTATTATATTTATGCAATATAGTTAGAGTTAGTGAACGGCGTAATGAATCTCAGGTGCACAAAAGGTGCACGGGCAACAAGCTTGATGAGGATGTGTGGACAAAAAAAGGCAATAATAAGCAGCCTTGTGTGTTCTTGACATGACACTCTGGTAAATAATAAGCATATGTCAGGATTAAACCTGATTTCGTTGTGTAATGATCTCATAGCATCCACATGTGCATCGCGTGTGCGCGAGTGAGTGTGTACATGTGCACACTTGGCTGCGACTGCCCCATGAATGTGTATGTGTGTGTCATTACAACGAGAGCCGGTTGCATCCATGAGCAAAATGGCTGCATAATTGGTGATGTCCATGACACTGTGCTCTCTGTAGGTGTTTTTTCTGCATGTTGCCCAGACTCTAATTACTGGGGTTTCAGCGGGGAGGTAAGGCAGGCAATGAGGAGAAGGCGCCTGTGCCGCCTGATTCTGTCAACTGATGGGTTGTTCTGTCTGCGGCACAGCCAGGCAGCCCAGAATCCCTGGAGTGAGTTTGGGAGAGACCCAGCGACTGGTCATATCAACAAATCTTAATCAAAAGCCTGAAATTGTCAGCTGTCATACACTTTTTGTGATCTTTGATACCTTACCCCTCCTCTGACCCACACCGCCAAATAAAACCTAGCTACACACACACACACACACACACACACACACACAGAGGCACAGAAGCGGAGCGTGCACACACATTCTCACAGCCTACACATGCGTCCTCCTGGTGCACACGTACTGTACTTTCACAATGATCACATATGCAGGCTAACACATGCACACACGTACACATGCAGCACGCGTTTTTGAAAAATGCAGGCAGTCAGTCAGGGTCAACGCGTTAATGTTTTATTTATAATGGCACTTGTAGCTAAGCTTTGTATTTTTAGGCTCAAAATATAATAGTAATGATATTATTGATAATTATCTTTCCTAAACCAATGTCAGACAGCAACACTGGAAACACACTGTTAAATTTGGATCATGTCATGTTTCCAAACCAAACCAAAGCCTTTATTATAATAAATAAAACCTCTAATTCCAACAGTACGTGCTCCAGCTTAAAAGCAGCACATTTTGGTTTACTGAGTCAGGTCAGCGGCAAACAATGCCAACTTATTTTGCCCAAGTCCCTTTTTCAGACAATCTTAAACTTGTGCTCCAGTTCAGGAGAGGATGGTGGCTTTGATCGACCGACTGTTACTAAGAAGCTTTGAGGGGGTTTAAAGGACCTAAAATGTATGAAATGGACGGATCAGGAGGGAGCAGAAATTTGACGGTTCAGAGGCAGGTTAAAAAAGTACGACCATTCCCATACAATCCAGTTAGTGCATATTAGAGGACGGCAGATGACAAAAGTGGAGTCTAAGAGCCGATTAGCAGTGTTGTTAAACCTCCACAGCAGTATGGAGCTAACACATCTCCACGCTCTGGACTTCTGTGTGTTTGAAGGTCCTTCTCCAAAGCACAAAGCCTGCTGCAGCGGCAAGAGAGATGTGTGTGATGCAACACAAAGGGTTCGCAAGCAACTAAGTCCATATACTGTCGCACCAATGTGACATTTTAATTACTTCAAATTGTCTTTCTTCCCGTGATTGGGAGGGGAAATTGTATTTTGATTAGAATGCATGCGTGATTTGGTAATTGTCAAATTAAAACAACAAACACAAAGGCAGAATCATTAGTGTCAAAAAAGATCCTGTTATCATTCAATTGGTAAGTTATCGATTTAAAAACACAGATAAAGCATTTCTCTTTTGTTAATAAGGACACGTGAACAGAGGCCCTGGCCTCTGTAATGAAACAGGCTTGGACTGCTAACGATAACTGTTATTTATATTTATTCCATGGCTGCCCAGCTTTATTTGGGCCAGTGTGGCACCGTGAACCTCTCTCCCTTTGGTAATTAACATGTTGATGCTGCAGGATGCTTACCTGCAATTATACCATTTTAATGAGCAGCAGTGGATGGAATAAGGGCAAAGTGAGGTCGGCCAAAGGCGGCGCAGCACCGGTGTTTTAATAGACACTTAAATGCTGCTAATTTAGCTTCCTGTAATGGAGAAGCCGGCTTGCAGGAAAGAGCTACGGTTCCAGCAGGGTAAGTCTCGGGGAAGAGGCTGGGGGGCTTTTTTAGGGCAGGAGGAAAAGTCTTAAACTATTCAGAGACTTCACTTACTGCCCAGAGGAGGATCTCCACATCTTCTGCTTGTTATCGGAGGCAGTCTTGGCATGTTTTCAGCTTTCAGGACTGTTGATGGGTTTAGGCAAAGGTTTGGCATGTTCTCACCTGCTCCCGTCCTCAAAACGTGTCAGTGTCAGGCTGAGTGCTGGATTCTCGTAGAGCAGAACCAAGAGGCGAAGGAGTGAAGTTAAGAATGTGTGTTTACTACAGGATTTAGATGAGATTCATGTAGCCTCTGTGGGATAATGAGAAAAATATGCATTTTAAAGACAGGCTTCTCAGTCCAAATGATGCACGTGTTATATTGGTCATGGTTACTCCCCTGGTTTCACACACATCTGCTGCTTTTCCCTCACTGTTCACATGAGCCATGTATCACCTGTGCGACTGTAAGCGCACACTCACACAGCGCGCGGCTACAGTATGCAGGTTATTATAACTCCTGCGCTGGTCTCTGCGAAGGTGGTGTGATAACAGTCATTAGGGAAGCCGTGGGAGGAAACTGAGTCTTATTAGAGGAGCATGGAGATTCATTGGAAAAACATGCACTTTCATTAACAGGTGTGAAGCTATGCAAATACACAAACACACCCTGGTAGCCTCACACCTGCATGTGGAAAAAAAAAATAAAACAGCTGCTTATTAACACAGCAACCCTGCAATTAGTTTGGAAGAATCAGATTCAATTAAAATGAACCAGAATCTGTGGCCAGATGCGTGCGGGCATTCATAAATGCTCAGTGGAAAGGGAAGTGGGCAAATTACACAGAACCGGAAACACATAAAATCGACACGAAATGGTACGAAACCAGCAAAACTACGCGGCAGCGGCAGCGATGCCTGGAATCGGACGGATCAGAAGACACTTTCCTGTGTGACACATTTAATGCATAACATGCTTCCAGTGAGAGCTCTTGAATGGGTACATTTCTGAAATGTGCCAGAGTGGCTCCCCGCTGAGCAGTAAGCTCGGTCTTTGATGTATCGCGCTGTAATGTGGTTGTTATCCATAATCGGCTTGAATTCAGGAGGGCCACGGCTGAAAGAAGTGCAGCGGTAACATGTTCTTGTGCAACATGAAAATGTGACTGACTTCCATTAAAACAATGCGCCACCCATGTCTGCTGCGACCAGAACTAAACGCCCTGAAAACGCTCAAAAATATACACATCCAATATAAACATTTACCAAAACACTGACGCTTTTACACTTTCTGAGTATAAAGAGTAATATTAGCAAAGATCTCATATAAACCCCAGGAACCCACACGATGATGCTAAAACTGAGTTTCATGATGCTTATGCAAATTCTCCTTTTGGCACATTTGCGATACCATAAGTTTGAACAAGAAATAATAGTGATGCTATCGCATTAAGCTGTGATATGAAAGGTGGGAGGCAGACAAGAGTTACTGATACGCATCAGTGTAGGGCTGGCAAGGAATATGGAGATGATATTTTGCATTGCATGAATAACAATCAACAGTTAAAGGGAACAAAGAAGTGTTTCTGAAATATAACCTCTATTATGAACTAAATGAGAGCCCTAGTAATGGTGTTTTAATGTTGCTTCAGGAAACACAGAAGTCTGAACATTTAATAATCCAGGAAATCACCGGCAGCTTTGCCGACACATCTACCAAATAACACGGCTTCTCTTCGCGGCTCCACGTTTGCACCCTTGGTTTAACAGATACTCATTTACATTACCTGTAATAAACAGATTTTGATGATGCCGTTAGAGCTCCTGAAACAGTCCGACGGCCTGCCTAGTAAAAAAAACCCCATAAACTTAAGCACCCAGGTTGTGATTGTTGCTCTAGAGATCTACAATATTATTACCATCCAGCCTGTGCTTAGGGTTTTAATTTAGCAGTGATAATTTGCTTATGCAGGTCTCCACTGATTAGACTTCTTTGTTGCACCAACAGTTTTTAATATAGTGTGAATTACCCACTGTGCTTGTTTATACCACCCGAACAAGACTGAGAATCAGCAGCGAGCCCAGATGAAATTAAAGGCGGCAGGCAGACGGAGAGACGGACAAAGTGACGGAAAAAGTGGTCTGGTGGAGACGGAGGGAAATGGATGAGATTGTAGGCGTGGTTGGGGGGATGAGTGTTTGTAAAGGAGAGTAATCAAACCGCGAAAAAGACCAAAATATAATATTGAATGCAGCTGACTCTCTGACATTAGCGAGGCTATAATAGTTAGGTTTGAGAGGCCGTCCTCATTGAGGCTCGCAAAGGGTGAATGGAAGTGTACTAGTTATGCATCATTACGGGGGGAAGTGCTGTCCACTTCCTGCTGGGAAGAGATGCCCTCTGCTTTCTCTCAAAGCGGAGTAGTTCACAAAATAACAACATAGCAAGTGTCTGTCGCCTCTCTTTGAAGAGCCCGTGGAAAAGGATACGCCTCCATTTAAACTTAAAAGCAGGCGTCTAATTCACAGCTCGCGAGAGAGAAGTCATAATAGCGCACAGTTAAAAGATGGCAGCGGAAGAAAGGTTGTCAACAGTGCATACAAATGTACAATTACAACGGAGAAGCGTGCAATTTGATATTTTTCAACTGAGAAATGGCACAGATGGAAGATTTTATATTCAATTATGAGAAAAAATGTGGATTGTTTAAAGAGAAAATCAAGAGCTTGGCCCTCTCTCGACAGGTTT
The DNA here is from genome assembly GCA_030770545.1 of Macropodus opercularis. Lineage (NCBI taxonomy): Eukaryota > Metazoa > Chordata > Actinopteri > Anabantiformes > Osphronemidae > Macropodus > Macropodus opercularis. The sequence continues at coordinate 5,920,436 of JAUCMP010000026.1, read as the reverse complement.
GCACTGTGTATTGTGACGAGCTCCTGCGCTTTGTTTTTTTCCCCCATCAAGGTCTTATCCACTTCAGAGGTTCAGCAGATTAGCGATCCACCGGGGTGCTGTGGCTTTTCAGCGCCACGCTTTACGTCCAATTTGAACCGTCTGAGAGCAGGCTTGTCATTAGTGTTTACTCCAGACTGTTTCTTAGAGAGTCCGGACTGAGCGTGACATTAAAGACAAATAAAAGCCCATCAGCCGCGCTGATCTTCTCGAAGGGTCCGGAGGAACAGGTTCAACATTTTATCTTGGCTGACAGCAGTTGCAGAGGTTATAGATAGCGCAGCTTGCTTACGCTATTATTTACCACTGGAGCGAGTGTCAGGTCTCCTACACACAGCTCTTTGCTTTTCTTTTCGTATTGTTTGCTCCCTGCCTTTGTGAAAGGGGGCACTTTATGGAGGTGAGCGAGGGAAAATATTTCTATCTTGCCATCAATGGATCAATGGAGATGTGTTTACCTGTCTAGAGGCACAATGTTCACTCCATAATAATGGATATTAAATAGCTTGTTGACTGAGTGCTCTTGCCTTGGCCACTTGTCAATCCCTTAAGCACTGCTGGTCAGTGGAGGCACACACACACACACACACACACACACACACACACACACACACACACGTGATTCTGCTATCGGGTTTACCAGCGACACCTTCCGCACCCAGCGTCTGTAAGACTGGAGGCTGGCGGACGAAAACAGGACACGCAGGGTCAATGAGATTCTCTGTAATTAAACTGAAAGGGGTCATTTTCAGTGCGAAGTGAAGCGGTGGACGGTGGAAGGCTGCTCTCTGCTCACGCGGCCTGATCGGCCTGACAGGAGCGAGCGGACCTGTTCAAGTTCCTGCAGGGAAAAGCGAAACACGACATCGTTGCCACAGGGTCTGGCTTCTGCTCCTCTGTTTAGTCTGCAAGTGCTGATGAATGGCGCAAAGATGAGAATCAAACCATTAAGATTTCACTAGCTGCCAATTGTACTTCACATAAACTCAACTTTACAAACGTTCACCTGTAGGCGGAGTATGAATATGGGACCAGAGCTACGATCCATGACAGATACCTGCTGAATATTAGCGCAGTCAGCTAAATTCTCCACCCCCCTCCAGTTAGACAGAGCTCAGAATGAACCATACCTTTGTTTTTAATCTTCTTGGCTTCTCCATAATCCAAACTGTTCTTCATTGTGTAATAACTGTCTCTCATGTGGAGCAGATTTTTAGTTCATACCTCAATAAAACAGACGCCCATGGTCATTTTGTGGCTGTTGGGTTCTTGGGGAATGAAAAGTCTGGCTTTCTGTCTGCAAAAGTGGCCTGATGAGAGCAGCAGAATGAAAAGACCCGGTTTGTTTTACATAAAAGCTGCAGCCATCAGAACTCAGCAGGACGGGCAGAGAGTGGCTCTCTGGGCCCGATAAATCACGACCCGCATTCATTCATTCAGCACATTCAGACCCAGACACACATTACTCTCCCAGCGAGGCTGTGCTGACTCCTCATTTCTTCTCCGGTTTAATGTGTGACCTTATGCTTGGATTTTAGTTTCCCTGCTCAGGTGCAGAAAAACAGAGAGCGCTGACAACAGAGCAGTGTAGCTGTTGGAGTTTCACATTTGGACTAGACCGTGATTTTTGTTTAGAAGAGACAAACAGCACGGTTAAAGCGTGTGTTGCCAGTGCACTGCCGGTGTATACTTTCCCTTTTTTTTTTCATGTGAATGCTCGCTGCTCTTTAGGTTTAATGGAATTCATAGTGGTGAGTGACAGGGCTTGAATAGGCTGGAGAAAATGGGGAGGTAAAAGAGGCATTAGGAGTAGCTAAAGAGGTGGGGGTTGGTTAAGGACTGACACCATCTACTGCCTGTGACATGAGCACACACACACTTAGATTCAACGACGGGTCAGGGTACAATCATTTAAATAAAGCTGTGGTGTGTACATGCTTTCCATCCTGCTTTTAGTGGCTGAGAGGTTCTGACGTATCGCAGGACAGAATCCTCACATCTAATCATCACGCCGGAAGTTGGTGAAGTCACACTTTTGCTTCCGTGTATGAACATAAAATTGGTAAAGCGTCAGTGCAGAGGTTAGTGGTGGTAATTGTTTGTTAGTTTAGTGCTCGCTGGGCTGTTTACTTTCCATACAGCATTGGGTAATTACGTCCTCCAGCTGAAGACAGAGCTGATTACCACATGACAGCCACTTATACTTCCTCACTTGTCATTAGCATCACGCGCCGGCAGAACACGTGAACGCAGTCGTATTTGTCGGACTTCGGCCAGTGATAATTGTGTCTTGTGCCACAGAAATGACCTCAGCAGCATCCTTAGTAAACTAATGATACCAGTGAGAGGAGAGGACGCAGCAGCCAGTCATGCTGGGAGGAGCTGCAGTAGGAACCATAGGTGGGTCTTAAACAAACACTGGACGTGCGTGTTGGACTGGCAGGCGTCTGGGTTCCTCACACACTAAACAGACAGCAGTCGGTGATAAGCATTGGTCTCATTGTTATTAATTTGTTATTTCACTTCTGTTGCTTCCTGGCTGGATTATGGTGTTGAGCACACAGTCCAAATTCCTCTGTAAACATTTGCAATTAATCTTCTCTGCAGGTCCCCCTTCCCCTCAAATGAACGCTTCACATGAATCTATATGAACTTATTTGCAGTGTTTCCATTCTGCATGGAAACACTGCAACACTGATAGATGGATGCTCGTTTCTTTGTTCCAGTAACTAACTATCGCCAGCGCGAAGGGTTTTTTTTCCGCCTGTGCCGTGTCACTGACGTTCTCAGTTGGAGCTCTGGACCACAAAGCGTGTGCACAACAGCAAACAGTCAGTGTGATTTATATTAAAATAATCCTTTAATTGGTTCATGGCAAAATGTCTGTACCACATTAAGTAATTCAATCCAGCCAGTTAATGGAAAGGCAGGCAGAGATATCATGTTTTGCATAAAACCTTTAAAGCTACTGCTTCAAAATGTGGTCTGCTTCTCTCATTTTGATCACCCTGACATATTCACATCCAAGGTAATCCCCTATATATTTTGGGGAGCAGCACAGACGACAAGAGTCTGAGGGAAGGCTTGTGCATTGTACTCTACAAAACCACTATTACACACACATTCACATCACATTTATGAAAATACTGCTTAGTTGGACATCTTAGATCAGCACAGAGAGGACAATAATTCCTCGCTCGACACAAAGCAGCATTTCACAATAATACGTTTAACTTCATGTAAATAAATCTAATTTCAAATAAAAGTTAATTCAGGCAGATACAAACAAAACAAACGATAATATAATAATCTCACTTCTACTGTGAGTTATGATTACCGCAACATGGAACAGTAAGAAAAGCCCATGTTAATATATACGTGGTGTTTATTATACAAGAAATCCCTATAGAAATGTGACAGTCATTAGCCTGAGGGAGACTGGGGGATACATGAAGACATCAGGACTGACTAATGCTTCGAGTGGTATCTTTACACAACAGTTCTTTTATTTGAGGATAACTGACAAAAAAACAGAAATTTATGGGCGGAGCATCTTAAAAAGCATCTGACCTGCATCTGCATAGCAAACCCCGTCCTGTCATAATGAAAGTTTTGACAATATTCAAAGCAGATATGATGGAAAGCAGTAAAGCATGAATGCTGTTTGAAGATGTGCGATGCTCTCCTGGGAGAAGCTTGTCTTAGCGGTGGCCCTTTCTTCGCCATCATCATTCACAGAGGCTTAAATTGGCCTGAATGCCTTGGATTCATCAGCTTTTTAAACGTATGCGCTCGTGGCGCATAATGAGCTCCAATTAAAGTGTTCTTTCTTCATTTAATGTAGAAAGCTGTTTTTCCTTTTTGCGTTGAGTGAGGATGAATTAAGTGGTGTGGAACAGGCTTTCTCACTAGTTAAGTATATTTATTAATGCTTACATGCACTACTATACCGAACAGAAGAGAATTTCTAACAAGTAGACAGAACAGTTTTTGCTGAATTAAGTAAACTATGAGAAAGAAGATGGAAACGTGTTTGATCGACACGTGAACAAAAAGGCTGACAGCGAACACTGTTGACACCGTTTGACTATGGCACTTAAACCGCCCATTGTCAAGGCCAACGGGTGACGATCGGCCGCACTGATCACCATGTGAAACCAGCTTAGGGGTTCAACCGAGCTTCCTCGTCAATGAAACTTCTCTGGTTCCTGCATGACTTGGGGTCTCGGGGGTCACAGATACGAACACAGTCCAAAGATGAGGTCAGAAGGGCCGACTCAGGTTTAGACGCCAACAAAAGGGTGAGGACGCAGAGAGCAGCACTTGGGGGTCAGGATTATGGAAGAGAGCTCCCTCCATTTGTTGGTTGTTGTCTAATCTTTTGGCTTTAGAAATGGTCAGTGTTAGAGAAGAAGAGAACAAACATGGGACGCAACCGCTGCTTCAGCTGCCTACATTCTCAGTGAAAGGTTTATTACTAGCTGGACTTTTAACCACTGAAAGTTGCTTCATTTCTTCTACACTGTAAAATCAAATGTTAGTTATAACCACTTCAAAAGGAAGAGGGCTGGTTTAGATTACTGGCCAGCATCAAAATATAATAATACCTGTCTCTACACATACTGTAGAAGCTCCTCGAGACCAGGTGGACTTTTCCATCTAAAGTAAGTGTTTAACGCTTTTAATGCTGTTCTTGCATGAGGCCTAGCGCACAACTGCTGATAGGCAGTGTTTCTAAATGCAAAAGCAATGAAAATGGAAAAAAAAGAAAAGAAAAATGTCCCGTCTCTAAATGCTTAACACAGTTTTTTAAATGTACAGATTTTTCAGACTTTGCATATTCTTCATAGCTTTAAGGTAAAAATCTCAATCTGCATTGGAAGAGTTAGAGCACGGAAGGCCAAGAAGACAATGGATACAGGCCAGGGGACAGGGATCTCATATTTAGCTCGTGATTGCACTCAGGGTAGACAATAAGTAAGATTCATTAGGTCATTTTTTACTTGCGTCTGCCAAGATCTGGAATGAAATGTTAAATGTTTCATGGGCTAAGAAAAGGGCAGAATTTGTCTTTGTGTTCCATCAGACAGAAAGAGCGAGCGAGAGAGAGAGCGAGAGAGAAAAGTGAAGAGGTGGAACATGATAGACAAAGATATAAAACAATGAAAATAAGAAACGATGGGGAGAGACAGAATGCAGGGGAAGTACTGCGAGAGTAAGAGTCTGAAGGGAAGGAATGGGAGGGAGGACAAAACAACAAGGGAAGGAATTAAGAGAGTAGGGAGAGTATGGGGGTGAAGGAGTCGGGGGAGTGAGGAAAGGAGGGAGCATGGCTGGGGTGTTTTGGGCTGTCTGATGGATGAGGATGTAGTGGGGTTGGTGGGGGCGGTGTCTCCTGAATGATGATGGCCTAATATCATCATCCCCCTGTCAGGCCTAATAGGCTTTCCTTGGTAGAAATCACTCACACAGAGCCGCCATAATGCCCAGGCCCCTGACAGTATCATCTATCCACTCAAGCCAAGCGAACGACTCCAAACTAATAAGAAAATATATGGCTCAAGGAGACTTGAAAAATTAAACAGGTAGCTTATGAACAATTTGTTTCGCAGGGATGTTTATTACATTTGTTGAATGTTGAGGGTGCTGTTGAGTTGTCTCTTTTGCTGTGGCTTCACGTTTGAGACGCTGGCTCTGAGCGCGATATGCTGACGAGGCGGCTCTGCACAGTACGAAATCAAGTCTCTGCCCCCCCACCTCCTCCACCCCAGGGCTGGCCTCGTCCTCCGGCGCTGCCTGGCCTTACACGTCTCACTCCCAAGGAAGGCAGAGCGGCGGCAAAGCTACATTTCCCTCCGTTGTTAAATGAACAGTATGCACAAACGGTTGGGGTCATTATCATTGGAATAAAAATACATTGTTTGAATCCTTATTCTCCTGATCTAACAATCCATTGTTCACACATCTTCTAAAATATTCTAATTTTAGCGACAGAGCCAGAGTCGCCCGTTCCTGTTTTCCTTGCAGCGGGCCTATCTACGGTACACCTGTCATTGCCTTCCCTCATGCAATGGCTGATCACAGCACACTTTAAACATGGTTACGCTCCTCTTATCTCTTCCCATACCCTACCGATCCCGCTATCTCCAATCACAGCTTTAATCATGTGACACCTCCCTAGTAACCCTCCCCCTCCCCCCCTCCCTCCCGCATCCACGGGAAAAAACTGCCTCTATCAATAACAACAATAACTTTTTCAAAGTCTGCTCTTAAAAGCCCCCGTTCCATCAAAACGGTCACATTTGATTATCGATTGGGCTCTGTGAAAAACATTAGGCGGCCATTGTTTTGGCTTTGCTTTGAGAAGCCATGTGTCCTTCCCGAGAACTGTGACTATATATTTAAATGACAAGTTCTCCGCTGTCTTTCTTATGCATATAAACAAATGACTTGAATACGCTTCACTCTTTCTGACAGTCAATATTTGAAGTTGGAGTAGGACGGAGCAGCACTGCCAGTAGGAGGAGTAGGCGCTCGTCAGGAATCTGTGGTCATGATATCCAGTCTTATTATACTGTAATTATACACACATTACACGACTGTTCCTTTCTTGTTCTTGGGGTCAAACATGGCTGGCGATGCTGCAAAGAGATGATAGTGGTGCTTAATGTCTTATTTTGAAAGAATCTGTATGTGTGCAGCTGTGTGTCCGTTGTGGTCAGGTTGTAAGCAGACTCACCTGCAGCCACGCTGTCATTGTGCACGTGGCACGCAGTCCACCGTCCGTACACCCCCCCTCATTTGTAGGTCGAACCTGCGACACGGAGGGTGTGTGTTAATAAGAGAGGGCTTGGCGAGGAGCATTGTGGGGCCTTTGTGGTCTCCACGCTCGTTGGTTTTCTTTGTGCCGTGAAAGCCTGGCGATACAGTAACAGCCAGAGGCAGAAAGGAGCTGTCTGTCGTCGCGACGGCTGGTAACACTTGTTTCACCCACCCTTCCAGGGGGCCACGGAGAATAGAGCAGAGGCAGCTGGTAGGCTTAACAGGAAATGCAGCGGTAACAGTGTCAACAGCTGCCCCCATGGCCACGCAAGACAAACTGCTGGCAACAACAGGCCGCATAGAAAGCTACGTGTTTGGATAGCTGCGTGGATTTGGTTCATACTGTACCTGTGCGTAATGCCGCGATACCAAACGAGGGCCTTTGTGCGTTGCCTCATTAGCGCTTTCTACTCTGAGCCTAGTCATTTCACAGGTGATGACAACACGGACGCCAGTCAATGTTGAGTAAACAAGACAGAAACAACAGCTGAAGGGGAGCAGACCTCAGCTGAAGTGAGCGGGATTGTTGCTCTGTAACCTTTTTAAACACAAGATTAGCAGCTTAGCCCGTTGTTTACTCGCGCTCGCCTGACACAGAATCCCGTTTTAGTGATTCAGCTACAAGTTTGAAATCACAAAATGGAAAGAGAATGAATATAAATGAACATAAGCCAAGAGTTGCGCGGATTCATATTTGCATAACATTTGCTGCAAAGCTCGCATAAAAGTAAAGACCCGGGCACAAAAAATGCCCATTAACCGTGGGTGTTACAGTGATCTCGAGCTCAGGTCAAGACGGCCCCCTGAGGAGTCAATAAATCACGGTGTCACCTCTGCTGCCCAATCCCCTCCTGCTATCACTAACTTTGAGTGTCCTTAGCATTCTTTCACTTCCCCTGCTCCTTGCTTGACCCCCCGTCCAAACAAACCGCCTGTCAGCACCGCAGCGACAGGTACGACAGCTCCGGCTCGACGTGAGGAGTGATCTTCCTTCCCCCCAAAAAGTAACACTCTCCCTGTCCTCGACTTTCTGTCTCCAGTGCTCAGTCTCTCCTTCCTCTGCCTCATCTGTCTCTCAGGAACGACGCAAGCCTCACTTCTGATGCCGCTTGCTTTCGGTAAATCACAGTTGAGCAGTGTAAATATGTAATTATCACAAGCACACTAAGCTGTTTGAAGATGGAATTTCTTTTTAGTCTGTGTCTAAATTCCATGTGAGGGTTTTCAAATAAGGCGCATGGAGGAAAGCTGTATAAATTTCAAGTCTACATCAAGTCTTTATTTAAGTCCTAGTTACACCCAATTTGCTGGAAGCTTAAATTCACCCTTACAGCATCATTGTTGGACATACATCTTTGAATCTTGTGGTATTATCTACCATTTGCTCACTTTAATACCTTGCTGGGATTTCTCTGCAGTACAGCATATTCTGTGTCTGACTTGAAGATTTGGAGCTGCTTTTATGTACAATTCATTACTTTAATGTGAAAGTCTCATCTGGGTCATCTCGGAATGAATGTAGCCATCAGTTTACATTCTTAGTAATCATTAGACGAATAAATATCAATGAGATTAGCTCGTAAGCCTTGGGAAGTTCCCCCCTGCAACCCCGTCGGCTACAGAGTCTCCCCAGACATGGAGGAAGTATTAAAGGACTATTTCAGTTAGTGTGTAAAATCCCAGCTGTGAAATAGCCTCAATCTTTGAGCCTGGGCGAATTATCCAACATCTTTTTCATGTTGCGAGAGAGAGACCAATGTGCTTTTTTTGTTAGGAGCAGAACATGGCTGTGATAGTGGTAAAAAGGGAAGCAAACAGTCAGTGGAAGCTGCTTTCAATGACCTTAAATACCTTATCTGCACCTTTGAAGCCAGGGCGAGGTGATTGGCAGGTCAATTTGTGATAGTATCGTTCGACGTACTTGCGACTCTTAATGCTCTTTGCTTCAGATAAGTCTGCTTAATATGAAAACTGTCATAATTCATCCACCTTTCCGGCGCTGTACGTTTTCTTGTGGAGTTGTCACTTTGGTCACCTGTCAGAAAAGGCTTGTCAGGATTCCCATTCCAACCCCGTCCGCCCCTCTGGTATTGTCACTTTATGGAGATTATCCCACACTACGGAGCAGTTTGGATTAGTCCTCTGGTACGGTGAATCAAAGTTAGTTTGTCCCTCCCTGAACACTGCGTCTAACAGAGATAGGGAGAGCGTGAATGTTTTCACTGTGCTTTCTCTTTGTCCACTCTGCTGTCAAACCCATCACAGTTCAATCCCCGCTCAGTCGGTAGCAGCCTGTAGTTTCCTGTGCAAATTAACAGACTCAGTGGTGAACTAGCTTCCAATTCTGAAGCAAAGTCGAGTGTGCAAATTAGCCATGTTTTTTAATTAAGTCCAGAGCACACCGCAAAGGCAGAGTCGTCATTCCGGATGGGGCAGGTGTAAATTTATTCCCTGGGGAGGCACCGCGATGTCCGTCCTCCAGCCGAGTCCCATCCTTGGCCTAATCAGTCCCCAGCTTGAAAAATGTCCCCGTTTTGGCACTCGCTTGCTGGGAGCCACTGCTGAGAGTGGTCAGAAATTATTCATTATTTGAGGGCCTCATTTGTAACGTTTCCATTAAAAGCCGTCACCATGCAGACATGTTTGATTTCTTTGATAATTATAGTTATCGTTCAGTCTTTTCAGGTCAGTTGCGTCTCTGTGTGTTCCTCGTTTCGGCGGAGGCCCCTCAGGTGTGGGACCTTGTTAGAGGTCCTTCTGTCAGTTCCTTCAGGTCCTCTGTCAGGGTCTCCCAGCGGAGCCTGTCATCAAGACAATGTAAAACACTCACGCTGAAGATGTCCTTTTTTTTTCTAAGCAGGGATAGTGCATCTGCCAAATTTATCACTTTTTTGTTGTTGTCACACATCATTGCATTTAAAGTTTGGACTTTTGCTCTGACAAAACAAAAGAACTGTCATATCTTGGTTGTAGGAGGGTTTGAAGTCGTTTTTTCCACATATATAAATAAATTAGGATGTCAAAATAAATCAATCCATTAATCGATTAACACTATTTTAAGCATTGTTTTTAATCAACAAACAAAACCCTTTTCATTGAGGTTTGTGGTTGGGACATGGAAAAAAACCCTCTTTGGGTTGCACACGTTCCTCTGTGGGGGCTTGAATCAGACACAGACTAGCCACAGATAATGAGCTGTCTTTAATCACGGGAGACAGTGCTTTGAGATGCTTTGCATTGCATTTGCAGGGGGAAAGGAGGTGGAGGAGGGGCTTTAATTACTGTATTACAAAAAAATCACACAGCTTCTTGTCCATCGGAACTGATGCTGTGTCAGAAGCAATATTGACAGGAAATGACAACAAACACTGTTTCTGATATGAACGATGGGAATTTGAGGACAATGAAATTAGAGGCAGTCATGGTTGGATTTGGAGGTAAAGTGAGCTGTTACCCTACAGATATTGTTGCTGTGTTTAGCATACATTGCATATACCATGTCTCTATTAACGCTTTTAAAATGCAATTCTTGACAGCTTAGCATGAACATTTCTAATGCATATCAGTGATACAGACCATCTTGTTGACAGAGGGAAGATGAAACAGTTTACATCAAAATAGAAACACACCAGAAGTTGAAGTTGACTTTGACTCGAACCAGATTCAGACTGAAACTGACAGGATGCGATTCTTGTCAAAAACTACTCAAACACCGCACAGAAGAAGTGAGCACATTTTTGGACAGGTGACATAAAGAACCAAAGCTTCGGTGTCTCAAACACTAATTACAAATGACACGGTAGGACGTTTTGAAAAACAAAACCTGAATTTTTAAGCCTTTACTGTATGAAATAAGGAATTTCAGCAGGTCCCACTAAAAATCTTCCTGGCTGCACTATCCACCCTTCTTCTCACCCCTATGTAGATTCCATTAAGCTAAAACATGTACCTGAGATAAGTCGTCCAACCCCTCCACTATTTCATCTTTGTCCATATCCATAAGCAGGAAAAATGATTTGTCCCATAACCCTGTGTGATCATTTGCATCTAAAACGATATTCGACATTTGTTATTCCATCAATCAATACCATCTCGTCTTTTCTCTGTGTGCCTAATCTCAGGCCCTGCATGCAAAATGCTTAACAATAACATGTATGTTATACAAGAAGCCATATATCATCCCTGGATGCATTTACATCCTGTTAACAATTTCTCTGGGCAGATTAGAGGGCGCTGAGACAGCGGCTCAGATCCCGTGAGAGGTGGGCTTTGCTGGCTGATAAGGCCAGCCATAGGAAGGCAGGATTAATACATATGACCAGGACACATGGAGGTCCTCTGATTATTCCAGCAGAAAAACGGCCCAATCCCATCAGCCCCCGCGTGATTAAATACAGCCCGATTGTGGACAGGGAGGCAAAGGGATGGGCAAGATAACCGATTTTATTCATGCAAGCCGGGTAGCCTGGCAGATCACGTATGAGGATTGTTCACGCTACAGGGGTGAGGGATCGCACCAGGGGAGCTCACCCCTGATCACACACAGGGCTGCTTTAGCTGTCACTTTTCCACCTTGCCTTCCTCCCTCTGTAGAATATAGATCAAGCATTCTCAAAATATTTCATGTCAGTGATTCCAAATAGAAACATTCGACGCCACAGACTGTCGCCGTAATTTATCTTTGCTGTTGGAAATTGCAGATTTCATAGTGGAACTTGAAATGAACAATTGCCAGCAGAGTTTAGATACTGATATTTCCTTCAGCAATTAATGCCAGAAGTCGTAAAATATCAAGCCTACAGTAGGACAAACTTTCTCAAGGACGCAGACGTCCGCCGAAGCCTCGCTGTGAGCTCTGGTTCTGCTGCCACCCTTATGAATCCTGAACTTTAAGGAGGCGCACATCTTTTTAAAACATTCAGAACTATCCAAGCTACGTCCTAATCAGGAACTTCAGCTAGTTTCAGCAGTAATTGTAGTTCATATTAGACTCTGTACACAAGACTTGTGTGGGAGTAGGGATCACCTAATTAACTTCTTCAAAAACATGTACTCATTACAGATCGAATTCCTTTTTGTAGTTAGAGGGTGCTTAATTAATTAATTGTGCTAATGACCCATTAATGGTGGTGCACGAGGAATTCTAATGAGCCACCTTAATTAAATATTATCTCACTGTTTAATCAAAGCGTTTAATTATTCACATGATATTTTCTGCGGAATCAATTTGTTCCTGGGTCGCAGGAGCAAAATGCTGATTGTGTGCTCCCTCAGTGATTCATCACAAAGTTGGCCGTTCAGTTCACAATCCTCTTTTTAATCATAGGGAATAGAAGCCATTTGGCTCAGATCCATACATTTTTGCGTAGGAGAGTCATTTTGATCATTTTGATATCAATTTTAATTGACCCCGGGTCACGGTTTACATCTGTTTGAGAGACGTGTTTTAATTAGAGATATGAGCTGTTGCAATTACATTGTCATGGTCGCAGTGTGTTCCTAGCCATTAGGGAAGATAAATGATAGGATTTCATACATTTTCACACAGTGATGGACAATTTACCTGTGTTTTTTCTTATTGTGCAGAGTAAAAGGTGCCTGTTTTGTGTTGTTCTCAGATCCAGACACAGTTTGGCTGCACAGACAAGCTGGCGACATGTGTGTGTTCATATCCGCAACAATATCTAGCTTCTACGCGTAAACACTTCCATGGAAGAAGTGCGTCTGCAGCCATGTCAAGTTCCTCTCCATCGCTAGTCCGTGACCCCCCCTCTAGACCAAACTGGAAGACCTCAGTCATCATCCTCGTTTTAGCTCAAATTTGGTGGGATCAAAGGTGGCCAGCTGGGCGGGGGCGGGGAGCAGATGGTTGCATGCTCAGGGGGACCAGGCAAAGGCCCTTCAGGTTTTAACACCTCCTCTCCCCTGGGTGCCTGGGCGGGGGGGATCCGGCTTGGGAACCTACCTGAGCTCAGTGGCATGACCAGCAGGCTTCCACTGCACCACCCCCTGCTTCGCTCACATATGGTGCCACCCACGGGGGCCTTGAGCTGGGCTCTGACCTGAGGAAGGCACCGTTTGCAGGGGCAGAGGAAGGTAACCTGTTAAATAAATAAACCATGGGTGAGTTCTGAGTTCAGGGAGCTTTTTGTTGCTGTTATGGCCATAAAACAAATTGCAAACATGCTAATAATAAAAAATGAAGCTGCATTTTCATAGAGTTAGTGGGTGACCTGCTGTTGTGTGTTCTCTATGGGCCAGGCAATGGCTGGGCACAGAGACTGCAGGTGCTGGGTCAGATTAATCCCCTGCTAAACCAGCTCCGCCTCAGCAGCCTTCAAGTTCCAGGAAGGGAGCCTGCTGGGAACATGAAGTGGTACTTGTGGTCGAGGATTATGACTTTCAGACTTGTTACCTTGAGAACACAAACGTAGCCTCTCGAATCAAATGTGTTCTGTTGCAGAGAGGAGGAGGAGGTGGACTCATCCACTGACCAGTGTTTTTTTTTTTATTTTTGTGGAGGAGAAGTGTTTTTCCATAAATCCATCTTAAGTAGTCACATTCTCTCTGTGGCTAATAGGATCATGATGGGAATAATCTTTACAAATCTGACAGAAAAAAGAATGTCCTGGCCTTCAACTTCTTCCTCTCGGTAAATGAACAATTTCAAGAGTCTTTCCTGTGGGACAAGGGGGGGGGGGTAACATTGGCAAAGAGACAGGGAGAGAAAAACAACAGTTTTCTCAGGAGAAGAGTGTTACTGAAGCCACATGTATGCACGGAAGGGTAGTCAATTAAACATTCATTATTCAGACGTACGGTTCAATAGTAAACATATTTAATTTGTGTTTATCTGGCTCTCAAAAATAAAGTTCCTTTGTGTTTTACAGGCTTACAAAAAAGATTCTTCTCAAAATTGAAAGGGCATCCTATTCACTGTGGATTGAAATTGAAATCGGTGCTGGATCGAACATTTGCTCCCCATTCTCACCTTGTCACTCAGTTCTGCGCCGGCCCTACAAAAGCCTCGGACACACACAATATGAGTAAGCAAACCTCTTATTGTCGTATCAAACTCTGACAGGGCTGGGATACAGACCTGCTCTGTATTTACCCACCTGCGCCGATGTACAAACACATCATTTTTTTGAGCCCTTGCAATGTCAGACCACTAAGTGAACGCACAGAGACACGGATAATCTGCTGACTTTTCTATCCTTATATGGTTTTAATTACAAAAACAATTGTTAGAGAACCGACAACAGATGGATGTTCATTTTTAATTGTAAAGCAAATATCATTCATCCGCCTCGTATTCACAGTGTTTAATCACTTGTGGCCTCATGCTGGTGAGCCTATTGCGTTCTGGGACAAAGGTGCCATCCTGGACTCATCCATCTTACGAGATCACAATGAAAGCAAAGAGCTGATGTAGCTGGCATGTGTGTTTTCTCCCTGTGCTTTTTTGTTTGTGTGTCTGTGTGTGTATCTGTGAGTGACCCATTGTGACCAGACACCTGCCCACAGGCTCCTTGTCTGACTGATGAACCCGTGTCTTCAAGGTGTCTTTGAAGAAGTCTATTGTATGCCTTTGTTCTCCAGTCTTAAGCATCCTGTCCTGCGTCTCCCTCTGAACACTAAAGGGAAAATAAATCCACTGCTGACACTGCCACAATGAATGGCCCAGGCCACCGTCCCATCAGCACCGTCTTCCTGTTCAGAAATAATAGATTTTGGATCAGAGAAAAACAAAAACCGTGTACAAAATCTGACAATAGGCCTCCATCTTTTTTCCATGAACTCATCATATTTATTAGACAAAATTTAAACAGAATTTAAAAAAAAACTTCCCAAAAACTTTGGCTTGTTTTTATTCTGTTTTCTCTTTATTCCCTTGCTTTGATTCCTCTCCTATTTGTGATGTCACACCTGCTATCATTCATGTGCTGCATGGACTGTCAGGGCAGATTAGAAGCGGGGGCTTGTGCCTCGACAGCCATCGTACAGTATCAATATTGTGACGGCTGAGGAGCCGCCCGTCCTCACATCTCCTTGGAGTGCAAAGACAATTGAAAAGAGGAAGCGTCACAAACCTGACACCCGAGTCACTTCAAGGAATCCCTTTCAAGAAGAAATAAAACCTCACCTGACAAAGCAAAGCTAGCCCAGGACAAGAGTAAATAGCATCAAACAGCCGGGGTATTTCCACTTAACAAAAGGAAATGCTCCCACTGGAATCTATTAAGATTTGGGAAGTGAAATTGATTATGTCGTTAAGGCTTGTTTTGCTTAAGGAATTTTGATTAAGTTGCACATGCGCTGATGTGCACGAGGTTTTATTAGTGAAAAGCATTTTGTGCCGCCGTTTATACATAAGATGCATTTTTCAAATCTTCTAAAGAGAAGCAGTGTCAGTTTGGATTTTTTTGTACATGATGTAAACCACATTATTTTTCATAGAATGACCAAATGTAATAATTTCCTCCAATACTGTACCAGTCATTAACCCCAATCACTCTTCCAGGGGCTATCAAAATTACTCTTTTTTTCCACAGTGTTTTAATAAGTCCAGCTGCTCTTCTCATCAACCAGTCTAATCTGGGCAAGTTAGACTGGGACGTAAGCCAAATGAAAAACTGTAACACGAGGTTAATCACCCTTAATACATTCTCCAAGTCAAGTAATTTGTCCATTTTCTGCATTTCCTCTCGGTTTGCCCCCCCCCTGCTGAAACGTCATTAAAAGTTGGCCATTGCTTCCTTTGTAGCAGATCAGTACAGTGTGTAAGCCACTGACTTATGGGAGTTACATTTACCGTGCAAATAACATGGAACCAAGGAGCTGTCAGGGACTTTATTGCTTTAGCTTGCTGCATGTAACCAGCCTTTAATTCACCCAGTGTTTACCCCTGCTGGCTCTGACCCACATCAGCAGAGCCGGTTGGGATATACGATTATAGAAAACACAGTTTGTTCGTCTCACTTAAGGTTTCACTAGAAAGCACCAAAGGTGAAAACAAATACAGAGAGAGAGAACGTGACAGAGAAAATTGAGAAAATACCAAACCAAGAAAAAAAGGGTGATTACAAGATCAGCGTGGCACAGTACAATTACCATCACTCTGAATCTGAAATGGCCATTTAAAGGGCAGTAGAGCATCCTGGAAAATTAAACTGGAGCCTAATTAGCACACTCCAACCTGACAACAGAGCAGCTTTCAGCCTGGCTGAGCAAGGCAGTCAGGCAAGAGGGAAGTGACTGACTGAAGGACCGAGGAGGCCCTGCCGCTCCTGATCTGAACCCATCATGCTCCCAACTGCGAGACGTGCGGGCACAGACGCGCGGGCGCAAGCAAACATCCACACCCTCAAGCACGTCTTCTTTTCCTCTCAGCCTGCCAACAGCAGTCGGGTCAGGCCCATGACCCCCTGACCTCTCACCGTTAAATTAACTCTACCCCCGCTTGGGTGTTGTGCCAAATGTCAGGAGCGACTTCTAATCCTGTCTTGCTGCCTGGTTCGCCACTCAGCACCAGACTTTTCTGTCCACACCGATCCACCTGCACAGCAACCACAGATCCACTCTGGCTTGGGGCTCTTCTGTTCGGACAGAGGCCCCTCTACTTACTCCACTCAGGTCTGGTCCCCAACCAGCTAATGGCACAAACAAAATGATGCTGCTGGAGAGTTTTAGTTTTGACCTGAAACTTTTGACCGTCGAAGTGGGGCAAAAGTGGAATTGCAAAATCCTGCCGGAGGGATGGAAAAGTGCTGAGGGGAGGCGAAACTAGATACTGTCAAGACAGCTCAGCCTCTGTGTGTGTGTGTGCGTGTTTCACCTCAGCCTTTCCTGAGCCCTGGGGTCTTTAGTGAGGTCTGGTCAAAGAGAGGGAGAGCCCTATGGCTATATCTGTCACAGAGCACAACAGGTCAGCTTCAACTTCCCCTGAAAGTTTGCACAGTGCCGCTGAGTTTTATGCTGTAGTTCGATGCTACGCGAATAAAGTTGGACTCACAATGTAGAACGGAGAATAGATGACATTTAAGAGGAATATTGTTGGTCGAACATCGTCCATGTTGTTGTGATGTACTTTCGCCATAATGATTGTGGTTTGAACACAAGCCAATTTCTTCCAGATAGATCAATTCCCAGCTCCAGAGACCTGTGCAACCTTTCCGAGCCACAGCAGGATTGGCATTGTCTGAAGGCTCAGCTAATTTGAATTGAGTGAAATGTGGGGCTCAGTCACTGCCTATTAGCTTAGATTTAATTAACCCAAATCGTGTTATTGTGTCTGATGACAAAGAGGTTTCTGTGCGGGAACCTCATTGTCACATCATTGTTCTGTTGTCTCATTCAGCTCAATCAAACGTTGACAAAGACCGAGCAGCTTTTGAGGAAAACGGAGGTCTTACGTTATTGTTAATGGGTGACCACTGGATATCTAGACGGACTGATTGCATACATTTCCACTAAACCAACTCTTACTGTACTGAGAAGTAGTTTTAATGGCACTTGTACTATTTGAAATCAACTTGCTATCAAGTCAAGTCAAATAAAAGAAAAAAGATAAACCCGGACACGTAAAGAACGAAAAGTGCAAATCAATCAAACCAAATGACATAAATACCATTAAATTCCATAAGATCTTGTTTTACCCCTTAATACCTTTCTCTCATCTGGAGTGACATGATATTTTGTCCATGTGACACGCTGTAATTGACGAAGCCTGGCTGCACTTTGCCAAAACGTATTGAGCTGCTGTCTGGCTGAAGAATACAAATTCATCCCGAATCGGAAGTGCTCAACAAAACTGCTGCCAATTATCCCAAGCCCTGCAAGAATGATAACTCTGTGACCACTCGAGCGTAAAACAAGAAGATGAAGATGAATTTTACTCTTCCCCATCATTTCATCCCATTTAATTGACAAGCTCTCACTCTCTGTTAAATTTAGAAGATTACAAATACGAGCTGAATCTCGAGCACCCAATCCAGCCGCTCTAATCACACACCGAACCGGTCGCAAATTAATCTGCATATTTTAATAAGGTGCCAGTGGCAGGGAAGGTGTGTGCAGACATTTAATGGATTATTGTCCGCCGTCCCCCGGGTTGAGAAATTGAATAAATATCTTTCAAATAAATACATGGAAATTTCAGCTGATACTGTAGCAAAGAGCTTTTCTCTTCCCAGCCTGGCTATGTTCACATCTCTCTTTCTTTTTTCCCCTCTCACACTTGTGGACTAGGCTTTCAGAGGCTTTTGCTTCGCCCATAGTCCATAGTCTCATACTCAGGCCGATTAACACTACAAGCACTTATTGAACAAGGAAGATGTAATTTCGCAGGCCTGCTAATGCCAACAGCTCCTGGGTTTCTTACTTCCAGTGTAATCTTTATGAGCACAGGAGTGAAATACTGTATGATGGCTTTATCGGGAATTAAACCTGCTCTGGAGACGAGGAAGCTTTTGAGTTTAAAAACGGCCACGTGCAAAGCGACGTTATAAGTCACCGTTTTTAAAGTTAATATGCAAACTGAAAGCTTATCGAGGTCCACTCATTCCACGGTGGAAGCGCTGAACAGGAAGATTTATCTACATTTGTTTCATCGCTTCAGTCAGCAGCTCATGATCGAGGCATAGTTTTAAAGTTGTGAGTGCGGTGCTGTTCTTCTCCAACTTTGATGCGTTAATCAGAATAAAAAAAAAAAAACAATCTGGAAGGTCACCAGATGTTTGAACCTCTAGGGAACATGCGTCCATGTTTTAATAATGTTTTCATTGCACAGCTTTGTTATATGCTAGAAACAAACACAACTGTGTCGAGAGCTGTGAGCCCAGCCTGCTCTTCTTCAACACACCTATTTTCCTGCAGAAACACTGAAAATTACAAGCCTCTCATTCACTGCAAATAAACTGGTGATGGGAGTCCTTAAGTAGCAGTACAAAGAGTTATAAATTGTTTTTTTCACAATACCAGGAGGAATATAGCCCCATTACACTCTTGAGGGTCACTTTTAGTGTCTGAAGGTAGTGCTTACTCAGATTTTACTACGTGTATCATTATAGTTCACCATATAAGGAAGCGTCTGCGATGAGAAAGGGAAAGAAAGACGAGGTCACCACGGCTGTCAGTTCCAAAGGGAAAGGAGGAACAAAGATCAGCACTCAATTATCACCACTTAACACAAATGAATCAACCTCCTCATTCATGCCACCTGTTTCAGACGTCTGCTCCACCTGTAGTACATCACACGGAAGTGTAGTACGCCTCCTCTCTTCTCTGTCAGCCAACGTGTGCTTTAGAGCAGCTTTCTACCCGACTATCACACGAATATCACTCCCAACCAAACACGTATTTATCCTCAATCAGCGATAGACGCATCTCAGAACCGGGACAATACGGTGATAAACCACCACCGCGACAGTGATTTGTCATTTAGAAGCGATTCATCTGGTGCTGTCCCATCTTCTCGCTGAGCAAGACATCACATGTCAGTGGTGATTGACAGTTCCCAGTTCTTTCAGTCAGCTGCGGGGGAGCTGCAGGGAAAGATAAGGACATCTATCTGTGTAGTCCCTAATGGCAGGCTGGGGTCACGTGAAGGTTCCCTATGATGATCATATCTGTATCTAGTGGGCCTGGATTTACTCCTACTACAACACCTGTCCCGACCTTTCACCCCTACCTGACCCTTATGAATTAGTGAGATCAATCGGTATGATCAGTGTTTCTACTGTAATAATTACATGTGGCGCCTTGAAGTTAAGTTTGTTCACCAAAATGAGTTGGACACGACCTGTGGAAGTGAAGTAGCCATAAACAGCATCGGACGTCTTTGGAACACGTTCCCATCCTTAAACTATACATGATGAAACGCTCAACTAGCCGAACAGCACGGAGCCCTGAATCTCGGTCCACTGGACAAGACTGCACAGCACCAGAAGCGTGGTGGCAGATTTGGAAGCCCTTTACTTTTATCTCCCCAAATCTGCTTATTTGAGTTAAGACAAAAGCAAACAGAGCATTAGACATAGCAGGAGGTGTAAGAGGGGGAAGGTCAAGCCTGCCACCACTTAACCTTAATTACCTTGTATTTAAATCCCCCAACATATGTAGTCTGGACGTTAGATCTGTGTCAAAGTTTGTTGAAATGTGTTTAACTGGATAGCTTGTTTGGAGCGTTAGTAGCTCAGCATCACTGTGTTGACTTGTACGAAATGGGGGTTTGGTGCCAAGCTGGTACAGATCCACATGAGGCTATGAGGATAAATTACTTTAGCAAAGCATTAAAAGTTGGATGGCTTTAAAGGAAAACATGACTAAAGCTTAAAGAGAAAACCATTTGAATTACAGTGCAGGTTTCACTGCAACGGTGTCAGCAAGGCCTCGTCTGGGGGCACGTGTGAGCCGGTGTGTCGGCATATTTGAATGAGTTTGTTGATGAACTGACTGAGTCCCAGCTTCATCATGGGGTTGGTGAAATAGAATGTAAGATTAAAACTTTTACACAATGCTTTTACATTGATCAATAGTGAAATAATCGACTCACAGATACAAAAAACCCCCTAAAAATAGCAGCTTTAAACCCGTCCATGACCTTGTCTGTAAAAGAAGAGTAGGAAAAAATGCAAATAGCAACGGGAAATGAGTGGAACAACAGGACATTTAAAGGAGAAATGAGACAGAAAGTGTCGGGGAGGGGGGGCTCATAAAGGGGAAGAAAGAAAGACTTGCTTATTATCTCAATCATCGAGCGGAATAATAGGACAACAAAAAGCCTGAGCGTGCCCGAACCTACCAGCTCGCCCGCCCGCCCGCCTGCCTGCCAGTCGGCCCTGATGTGGTTAAAAAGAGTCGGGCTAATCGACTAAGCTCTCACCGTCCCCACCCCAGTGACCCAGAGCTGCCATCTTCATCTCCCCACGAGACCCCTGCAGAGCAAACACTGCAGGGACATTAAACACTCATACACATTTTTAACCATTATCCTAAATGGCAAGGACTGTTCTTTTCTCCTTCCATAAGGTTTGAGCCATTGAATAAACTCAAATGATAATCCATCAATTTATAGCTGCTTAGGATGGTGAATAATGGCGCAATATTAGACCCGGAAAGAGCATCGGGGAGTACAGTGAAGTTCGTGAAAAATCGACGTCCTTTGTTTCAGTAGGGATCTGGGTTTTATTTTTACAGGTCCTAGGTACAGTATGGGCTGTACGCTCACCATCCACCTTTAGACTCACAACACGGTAGCAGGCCAGACCCATTGTTACTGTAATACTCTAGGGCTGCTGTTTCCTCGGAGGAATATAGTTTGAACTGTAGCTGCATCGTAACCACCTGGAACGTGAACTAAGTTTGATCCCTTCGAACATTTCCTGTCTCACAAGAGAACATGGGCGCCAGTGGTGAAAGGAGGGTAAGATCTCAGCGTGTGGATTTCCTTTAATTACAATAACATCAGCAGCTAATTGTGTAAGCGTTTTGGCAGTGAATGTTACCTGACCGTCCGTCGTAAATTATCTAAGGGCAAGCAAAAAAAATATGAACTGGGACAAAAATACTAAAACAATTAAGTATGTGCACTTCTCTGGAAAATCACTTTAGGTTTTGCTAATTTTTCTGCTGAGTGAAACACTGAGTCTATAGTTGCATAGAGGCAATTTTAATAGCTCATCGCTGGTCTGTTTGTCCTTTTTGCACCATTCCTGCACTTGTTTAATCCTCTAGGTGAAAAGACTACTACGCTGGACGCTTTTCTGCGTGAAAGGTCTACCAGGCAGCTAAGAAAACAATGGCCCACTTTTCTCAGACGCTCCTCTAATTCCCTGTTGGCTTGATGGAGAGGGGAGCGGGCTGACTTCCTGTGTGCGTGCATGTGTGTGCGCTCAAGTTTGTGATAGCGAGGTGATTGTTAATTTACATCCTCTCATTGCCATCCCCTGGTTTTAATTCCGCCATTAGAGCATTAAAGGGTCTGCTGGCAGAGGCCCCATTACTCTGTTACTGGGGGATGCTGGAATGAAACAGTGTTGTTATATAAATACCGTTGCACTTTTGACTTCAGGAAGCCGCTTCCTAAGGTGCAACCCTTAGTCATTCAGGGACCTGATTTACAGTAACTGGCCAGGGGTGGACGTGCTTCTCTAACACTTTATTTCACCCCTCTGTGCTCCTTCCCTCCTCTGTCTCCTTCTCCTTCCCACCCTTCACAGACACCCAGGTTTCTCATCTAATTTTAGGACGGGAAATCTCACTCTTTGACATGTCCTGGGGTTGATTTTCACCTCGACCACCGGCACAGCTGTCCATCCATGTGACGTCCAGAGGCGAGATGTTCTGCTTTATTAAAAAGTGTGAATATTAAAAAAAGGAAGCGAGGAGAAGGGAGAGAGACACGCACACACATAACAGTGGTACAATGGCAGAGGGTGATATATACGTCCGTCCACTTTGCACAAGTAGCCTTGCACTAGCTGCACAGGAGGTGTGTTTGTTTGAAATCTAACTGGCCGTTGTGCACGTTCTGTAGCAGACAAATAGTAAAGGGTGCTGTGGTGGATCCATTTATCTGGCAAATTTTTTCAGGCAATTCGAGGTAAGAGACAAAAACAATTTACATGACACAGAGCGAGAGAGATGGAGAGGGAGAGGGAGGTTGAAAAACAAAAAGATGCAACCTCCCGCCAATCAAACTTGCTTTTGTGTACACCACAGCAGATAAAAAAGAACCTGACTTTGGAATCAAAAGATTAAAACAAAAGCTCCCTTGTCGAATGTCTGCAATAGCATCGACTCACTGGCTACTGATTATATAGAAAACAACCGCAATTACATATCCAGGCTCACAAGAAAGAGACCAAGAGGCAAAACTAGGCCCAGGAGAGATGATTAATATTCTTACTTTTATTCAGATGCAGCCAGTGTAGTGACAGCCACTCTGTCTCGCAGGTTCCCTCAGCAGCTGAACACACGCACGGCCACAGAAAAACTAAACTGAACCGTGTTTTCTGTCAAAAAACACATAGGACGATGAGACGAGCGGCGTTTTAATTTAAACGAGAAAGTCCCAGATCTCTAACGGGGAATGATGCTATTTCCCCCCTAGCGTGTCTTTGGAGAAATCCTCCGAGCCCCTGCGCCTCCGTAACTCCCAATTTATTTCAAGAGTGTGTGTGATTAGAAAAACCTTCCTAAATTACTGTATCATGCAAAACGGTATAATTAAATTAATATTGGATGTAATAATTACTTTGTGGATTCTCATTTTTCATACACACAGCTGCTTTGTTGCCTAAACCATTAGCATTTGTCTGATGCAATTAACAAAGACTCTAATGAGTTTTGCGTATGTGAGCGTGACTTTATGTGGCCGTGTTTGATTGTGCGCGCGTGCGTCAGTGCTTACGCGTGCAGATTGCACTGTGCTGTGTAGGCTCGCAGGCACGCACACGTACAAATATATAACAGCTCTGCATTTCCATGACACGTTAAAAGGGGTTTTGTCACCACCGATTCTTTACGAGTGTCTTAGGACAGAGTAATTTAGCCTCAATGAGAACGTGAACTTTAAGGGAAAAGGTGGAAAAGTTCCCACTTTTAATGACTAAAGGTTGGAGAATCTCTGTGGTGCCAGGAAAGGTACATTACTCTCAATCTCAACTGTAATGTATTCCCCTACTTGTGAAAAATAGCTACATTTGTCTAATGCACGTCACGGAGCCGACTTAATTCTGAATGATGATCCTGTCCATCGATTTTGTTCACATCCCCGACGCTTTCCAGGACGTGAGTCATTTTCTATCCGCTTTAATAGTACGAATTTTAGATTCATGTGCAAAGTCATGTGCGAAGAGTTTCACGCCGGTGATGAGACTCAGATCCTGGTGTTTCACATTTGCAGCCAGTCATTTCGGCTACGTTTTGAGGGTGGCTAAGGAGCGTACGTCACGCAGCCAATAAGTGTCACACGCCGTCGGCGGCTCTGGGTCCGGCTCGTCCTCCTCGCTGGGATAACCCTGTCCGTTTGTACCGACTACAGTGAGCGTCGCAGTTGTCTCTGTGTATTCTGACTGGCAGGTGAACCTCTCTTGTCTTGAAAGAGGACAACAGTCTCCCCCCTCTCTCTGTTTGTCTCTCCCTCTTCTGTCTACTACAGACACACTTCTGTGCCAGTACTGTCACTGCAGATGAAAATGTCCCCTAGTTATCTGCCTGTGTAATTGCTGTCTTGTTTGGTTAGGAGATTAGAGGGCTGAAACTCTTTGTGTGGTCTTGCAGATTGAACAAACAGGCACCAGTAGGCACCCCTGTCCAAAAACCACAAGACAGACTCTTGCCTGTGTGGCGATAGCGAGCCAGATGGACTGGCGCACGTGATAACTGTGGTGGTTGGCGCGACGATGGGCCGCGTTAGGCTCTGACGACGTAGCGCCGCTTGAAAGCCGTTCTGCTCTGTGCTTTCTACTTTTTCCCGTAGAGCAAAGTAGAATATTTGGACAAGTCAGCTCGTGACTCACATTTTCATTAGTTGCGTTTAAATGCTGTTGCTATAAACTGGCCTGGTCTCTTCAACGTGCTGTGTGCGGGTGCCGCACCTCTCCACAGCGGAGAAGTCTGGTCTTTTGTGTGCCGTCACTAGTCAGAAGTGACAGCCTATATTTCAGCAGCCCGCACTTTTCCTCCCTGTCTCTGAGGGTGGTATCCCATCAACAGAGCGGATCGTACAATACTACACTCAGGTCCTCACTATTAGGGGACATTTCCATTCCGGGCCCTCCAGTCTCATTTGGCCTGCATGCTTTTATTTCCCCCGTCTCGGCCCTTTTTTCGCTTTTCCTTTCTGCTGTCCTCCCTCGCGTGAAAAGCCGAGCGAACATCGGTCTCCTCTTGTCACGGCGGCACCAATCAGTGGGGGCAAAGCTCAGGGATCATGTTTGATACTGTCAGATGGCCTGGAAAATTAAAAACCCAATTAAAGTGGCAGTCCACAGGTCAGCTCTTCTGCATATCAAAAGCTCTCCTCTGGCTATTCTGCACAAATTATATCTGTTAACAGCTCACTTTGCTTAGGCTGCAACAGCACAGCACTTAGGGGGTAATAAGTGCTTTCGCCTCTTTCAGTTGCATTTCAAATGTAAACCTCTGTGCCTGCTCCGACCACAGGAAATATAGAACAAATCATTACCAAATAATGTTTTCGTTGTGTCTTTCTTGAGCAAGACACAACGGTCCGTCACGGGTGTATGATGAATGTAGTGAGAGGAGGAGAACTACAACCGGGGGTTTATTTTTAGGTATGTTGCCACCTAAATCTTTTTATTCCTCTTTCTACTTTGTCCACACATGACATGCTGCATTTCTGCTCGTATTTATCTTTTGCTTTTGAGAAATAGCCACCGGCCGAGACTCCCATTTCTCTTTCACTTTCTCTATCTCTGTCTTCTTTTGTGTTCCCTGTTTTACCCTCGATTCATTAATTCCTGTACAGTGGTAAAGGGAAAGGACAGAGAGAAATGGCCAGCCAAGCTTAATGGCATGCGTCTCGGGCCAGGCCATTAATATTCAGCTTAATGTTTCTGATAACAGGGCTGGGGGCCACGAGGAGCCGCTGGCCCAGACAGCCTTATTAAGCAGCTGGAGTGGAATGATGCTCGCTCACGTCGAGGATCAAATGCAAGAGTAAACACATATGCACACGCAGACACATACACACACCCGCATGCAGTCAAGACAATTGTCTTCAGGACTTCAGACAGCATCAGGATCTTCCCACTAAATTGCTCCCACCATCCACCCTCTCTTTATGTGCGTGTCAGGAGCAGCCTCAGAGGTTTGGTAGGTTGAAATGGCTATTTGTGAACGTGTCCCGGTCACGTGACGATGTGCCGCTTCGTAGTCACAGGTTGGCCGGCGTATTAAATGTTTAGGTTCGCACAAATGAACATAACCTTGACACTTTTTTGTTTTTATTAATCTCAAATTTTCTTTTTTTTCCTCTTCCCCTGTCGTTTTCTACAGCGAAGTCCTCCGCGTCGGGTCTTTTAGCTCCATCTCATTTACATTTAATGACATGATCATACACATTAGCAGACTATTTCAAATAATTACAGCCTTTCAATTGCTTTTTACCCTCACCTCTCTCCCCCAAATGTTCCTCTACATCCTACATGCTCTGCTCCTTTTTCCTCTAAACTTTCATATTTCTAATGGCAATAATAGAAAATGCTTTTCCTCAGAAACAATGTGTAATAATATGTCACAGGGACAGGGGAAAAAAGGACCGGGCAATTTTCAAAACGACGGAGGGTGAATAGGACATTAAGTTCTTTTCTCTGGAAGTGGTGGTGGGTATTTTTTTCCTGTCATGCTGACGAGGTCTAACATTGAAGCTAACAGCGGCAGAGCACGCAGTAAGGTGACAGCTCTCCTGTCAGGTCAGCCATTGCTGCTGCGGAATAAGAAGTGCTGTAATTCTTCCTCAAGTTCAAAGAATCCACTGAGAAAACAGGCTGTGAATCCATTATGTTCTCTCATACTTTTCTTCATTTTACAGTAACACTTAATGCTGTCACGGAGTAAGGAGGGACGTCCGACATGTTAAGGAGACGGGAAATTTAGTCGAGTCAATGCCAGTAGATTCAAAATCAAGTCAAAAGCTCGTGCTTCATAATCCAGAGTTAAATGGAATATGTGAGCCGGCCAGTTACAGTGGGCGTGGCTTAACAAACACAGAGCCAATAAGATCCAAACGCAGATTATATTAGTTTGTTATTACTCCAGGGTTTGCGTCATACCCGTAACATACTGACAAACACCTCTAGACACAGTACACATGCTCTCAGGCTGTTCTTGTTGTGTCTTTATGCACATGCATGTGCGTCTTTGTGTGTTTAGGTTGGGATGAAGTGATGTAAATGAAGTTTTAAGTTTCTGCTGTGTCTCTTTTGTCTTCCCATAATATTGTACGAAGGAATTAACCATGTGGAAGAGTAAACAGTGCTCCCTGTGGTGCCTGTACAAATCTATTCCTCGCAGTGGCACTGTACTGGTCAGACAAATTAAATTACTACACCAGTGTAAGTAATTTTATGTAAATGATCGTATTAATGTTCTGCATTGGGCTGTTGATGATGGGCTGGTGGATCCCTCCTCGTCTGTGGGCCTGGGAATCACCGGCTGGAAATGAACGCGAACAGCACGGTGTGCCCTAATTTCTCTCTCTCTCTCTCTACTGTACATTCAGAAAGATTTTATGTATCTTAACTGGCTTGAGGCTGGAACAGCAGCGGGAATAAAGAACACAGTGATTAAGATGCACAGACCTATTGCTGTCAGTACAGATAGACCTACATTTTGGAGGTTTTTTTGGGCTGAGACACAGATTGAAGTACATCTAATGTGTACGTGTAGACAATAAATGTTATATTTAATGAAGCGAATATTAGTCAATACAGCTTCCCAACCTATTTACCTACTAGGTACTTGTAGTTTCCTCTTCCCCCCTTGACCAAAATATCTGCCGGTATCGATCCTCCCTCCCTCTGTTTTATTTCTCTGCCTGGTGCAATTTATGCAGCCACAGAGGAGCTCAGGATTTACACTGGATTTTAGTTTCAGCCATCTATGGAATTAAGAAGTGTATCCTTGCATTTCATTAAATCCTGCCTAATGAGATGACTGTCTCTCCCCAAAGAGCAGATGATAAAGTACCCTATGCCACGGTGCATAAATTAGTATGGTGAGGTTAAATGCTGGAACTGACTCATGTTTCACAAGAGGGCCCTATCCAGCAGTTAAATCAACTCGCATAAATACTGCCAACTGCTGACTGTATTCACCTGCCTACTTGGAGGCTGCATGCAAAGTAATGGATCATTTGTTGGCTCATAATGAAATCAAAACGTGAAGCAATGGACGTGGACAGAAATTGATGTCTTTGCCTCCGCGCTGTTTTCCAAGCCACTGTAGCCGATCATCTTTCAGCGGTAAGTTTGAAAACACTCGGGTCATCAGGTGTCGATGAAACACGGCGACTCGTGTCGAGGAGGAGTTAGATCTAGTTCATCGTTTTTGGTGCGACGTCCTGCTGTGAGGTTGGTCGAAATCAACTCCAACATTGCAGCATAAACACACAGTAGTACAACTTAAAATTCCAACTGAAGTTCTTGTGTGAAGTACCGGAAAATTGTTCTGTACTGTAATTCTCTGGTGTGTGTTTTAAGCTAAAGGTTCAAATACTCTACACACCTACTGTACGTATTGATTTTACCGAGGTAGCCCTGTGCATCTGAGACTAAACTGAGTGGTGATAATCCGTCTGATATATAATTCAGCCAGAATTACATTACTGTAATGAGATGCCCCACATGGCTCGTGCACTTTGAAGGGAGCATTTCCGATGTATTAGTGTAATTACCAGTGATGAGAAAACTAACCAAATTTCCTTTCATGAGTTCATCTGAGCTGCGGCTACAGACGCGCACACACTCGTTCACATGCAGAGTGAGAGACGGGGAAATCATCAAGAACTCAAGAATGGGGGTTCATGCCTGATTTGATCATCACTTCTAATTGGAAGATCATTTTCATAAAGCCTTTCAAATAGCTGACGGCTGTCCTCCGTCCCTGTCTATCTCTACAACTCCTTCACTGGATTCTCCCGTGTTTTAAAAGACGCCCATGGCATAAGGGGAAGCGATTGGAGGGATGCTGTGAGTTTGCTGATATTCCAGGTATTTTAAGCTTTTAGGTCCACATGGGTGTAATGGACTTATTCCCAAGCAGTTCCTGTCTCTCTAATTAGTGGTCCCCCCTCGAGCCGTAACAAGGGCACTGACGAGAGAGGCTTTTTCCCAATGATAATGTGAATGGATACCTGCAGGGGGAGATTTCTGCACTGTTCCTCATCCTGTCAGCCACTCTGGGTAACACTGGGGCTTAATGAACCTGAAAACAAGACACTGTGTGTGGTGGTGGTGGTGGTGGGGGGTTGGTGTGTGTATGTGTGTGCGGATCCAGATGGGTCCTGTACAGTACCTCAGCGCCGGCAGCAGGGTATTTAAAAACACTGCTCCTCTGTTAAGGAAGGGGCACGAAATGCTAGTGTGATAAAATCAGGTTTTTGTATGTGTGTTTTGCTGAAAACGTTAAACGGGCATCGTTGCCTCTCAACATTCACTGAGACACGGTTTAACTTGTGCGAGAATCCCAGTCGAACAGCGCGTCTCTGCCGCTGGAACACGGCCGCTGTACACGTAATGCAATATGTATGTCCTGCCCGTGAGATGGTTTGAATGATAAGTTGACACCGTCGAGATGCATATCTGGGATGCATGCGGTGTCACAAATGTCACGTGTGATTGATTGAATGCTGCACTGCATCAGTGAGAGGTCACTGCTCTCCACAGACAGCCGAGGGAGGGGGGAGGAGGGAGATGGGACAGAATGCCTGGTCAGCACGTGGTCACATTTTGGACACACAGTTTTCCCCTCCCTCCCTCTCCTCCCCAGTGGGTAATGAGCTGAGTTGTTGTTGGTGGTGCACACAGTGTATGTGACATTAGCCTCACTCAGTGCTGCCTACTGCTTTATCTTGAATGCTGGGGTCCGTCCAATGAGGGGTTGCTGCCACCTCCTCACGCTTGCTGATACTGAATGATGTGTTGGTTTATTATGGCAGATAGGTGTCATGTCAGACATGCATAAAGTCCCCCCCCCCCCCGTGGTTAAGCTGTTGTGGACCTAAGTAGTAAAGCACACACTTGAGCATGGAATGATGGGAAAGGTCTATGACAAACTAAACAAAGTAAATAAAAACCTGCACGAAATGAGGGATAAGCACAAGAAGTACAGACAGGTTGTTTGCAAGAGAAGTTGAAAGACAAAGAGACAGAAACGGGGAAAGATGAGACGGAGGAAGGGAGCTGCAGATGTGGCAGGGCCTCGGGCGATACAAGTCATTATGGTGTAAACTGCTCCGGTGGTGATGTTTTGGAGAGGTCACCAGCTTGGGGTGTGTCAAGCAATACACGCACACATACGCATCAGCAGACGAGCACACAGTCACGCACGCACGAGGGAAATTGAGAGAACATCTGGATGTGTGCCACCTGCCTAGAGGAAGCCATCTAGTTTACACGCGGTACTGGAGGGGGCATGTCTCTTCCTGGATGTGCAACCTTCATGCTAGCCTGCACCACTGGGAGAGGATGGAGGACGAAGTGGAGAGTGAAGAGCGTGCAAACCAAGCGACGCACTTTACAGGGATTAGGTGCGAAAGTAAACACGGATATCGTGAGTTAGGACGGGAAACGGAGACGAACACGCCGCCATCTCCGCTGTGGACCCCTGTCAGGTCACCACAGGTCACAGTGTTTTCCAAAATAACACAAAATATGAAAATATGAGGTAAAATGTGTTTTAAGCAGGAAAGAAAGGAGGGGAAGACAGACACGCAAGTACCTCAAAACTCAGAGCTAAGTATTGACCATCTGGCTGCAGCCCAAGCTAGCGTGCTACAAAACAATTGCATTCATTAGGTTAATTTATCATGGTAGTAAGCTCAATTTACTTTTGCTTGTGCGATTGTGGCTCATTAAGATTCAGTCTGCTGTTTCCTCGGGCCGTCCTGTGATCGTTCACACGGGGGTTCACGCGTTTTCGACCAGATAGGAAGCACTCCGGGGTTATCTGCCAGACCTAAACTGTTTAAATAAAGGCAGCAAAAGAAGAGGTGGAGAGAGGGATTATGGTGGCAAATGAGAGAATGAGAAAGGGATGGCGAGGGGGTGGCTGGGGTGTCAGCGGAGGAGTGATCTGAAGAAGAATGCCGTCGAGGGGAGAGGAGAGGAGAAAGAAAAGCTCGGCTCTCGGGTTGACAGAATGGATGTCGCGGGGCCGCGGAGGAAGAGGAATGGAGAAAGAGCGAGGGAAGGGAGGCACGTGACTAAATGTATTCTGATAACTGAACAGCAGATGTCTCGCATGGAGCTCCTTTGTTGCCTGAACAGCAGGACCCTGCACTTCAGTGGGCTCACTTCACACCGCATTCATTTGCCTGCCAGCTGCCAATTTAGGGTAGAGAGAGTGGAAAAAGAAGGAAAGAGAGAGAAAGGAGGGAGGCTCACACCAGTCCGACCCTCCCCTCCTTCGCCCATGTCTTGCAGAGAGGCTGCCATTCCGTTCGCTCTTCCCCCGGTGGCCTGTACAATTAGTGATCTGCATAACCACCCACACCTCCACACACTGCTCTCACAGAGCAGAGGGGGAGCTGCCTTTGTCTTTTGGCTGCTGTACAATGAGTCGCTTTGGACTTGGCTGGAAGCCAGGAGCCGTGGCACAAAACGGCATGTTCTTGATGGATGACGAATGCTCCCGGAGCCTTGTTCTCTCACGCAGCTGATTTGACGGGTCAGAGATGAACTGCTGCACAGGCCGTCAACAGCCCTCTCGTTAGAACATCTAAACTGTGGAAAGGGGCGACGTCTTTGAATGTTGAACTCCTATTATCCCACCGCTGCTCAGTGGAAGCACACTCTCATTAAGCCCGCAAAGCCCACACTTCATTAACGCCTGGGCGAAAACAAATTCACGCCGCACTGCTAAGTGATGCGGGCGGAGGCGCGATGGCACGGAAGCCTGTGCGAGGCCGGCTGAGGCGAGACGAGACTCAGGTGACTGCAACCACAACTTCACAGCTCACCTGACGCCCGTGACCCCACCGAGAACCAAATCACGTCTAAACGTGCTCCACCTTATGAGCAGAAGGAGAAAAGAGAGTGTGAAGTTTCTATTAAGTTTATGTGTAGCGTGAGGATATTTATGTAATATTGGAGTCTAAAAGTATTATTGTCTATAAAGATAAAGATTTCTGTGGCAGGTAAAACCCATCGCAGTGTCTCTAACCCCGAACGTCTGCTCTGTTTGACTTTCACCACATTATTACCTTAATTGTGAAGTCCATTTAGTGACGTGGGTGTGATGGGAGCTTTGTAGGGATTGCTAACCCCATTATTAAGGCTTGCGTGGCCCATCGTGCTGGAGATAATATACGTATTGATCGACGACCGCCGGCTCATCTAAATTGTGCTCACTTGTTACAGTACAAAAGGCAGCAAGAACAGATCCCTCTCATCACCCTCCCCAGTGTCAGTTCACAGGACGAGTAATAGAACAAGCATTATCCCCTCTTCCTGAGTTGGAGGGTGTGTGTGTGTGTGTGTGTGTGTGGTGATAAAAACTTTTTGATTAAGGGAAAGGAATGTTCTATTTCATTCTGATTCGGGAAGCAGGAGAAAGAGCGGAGGATTAATCTTAAGGCCGTCGTTTTACTGCCTATCCCCACTCCTGTCTCGGAGCTGAAGAAGCGCGAGTGAATAATGGGGTGTCCATCACCCGTGGGCTCAAGCCCAGATTGGGATTTTCTCTGGGGATAATACAAAGCAGTGCGACAATTGATGATTCATAATGTACAGTTTTAGCCTGGCGATAGGACGGGCTATTGTGCTGGCTTTGGCATTAGTATTACAGTAGCTCCGAGTGAGGTGTGCCTGTCTGACAGCAATCTGTGGAAGTGTTCTTCTGCTGAGGATGGGAGAATCACCAGTTTATAAATATGGATATAGAGAATCACATATAGTGTAATTCAGGAGTGTGACAAATTGCACGTTTAAATCTTCTGAGGAAACATCCTCATTCAGTCTTACATGCACAGTGTAACATTTAAGAGGAGGATCTGACGACAGCAAGAACCAGCAAAGAAGTAATGGCGCCTTGTTGCGTTCACTTACCCGACTCCCTCATTTATGCGCCGTAGCTTTGCACTGGGCTGGGGACAATCCTGCTAACAAAGTTGTCTGGCTCTCCAGTCATGTGAGCAGCACCTGTCGTGTCAGGGAGTGGAAGCTGAGGCGGCGCTGGGGATCCATGGAGGGGACGCTATCCATCAGTGATTCCATTTGATATTTAATTTAGACTTTTATGAGCCTTAGAGGATGAGCCACGTCATTTTTTCTCTCCCAGGCTCTCTCTCTGTAAGGATGGAGGATAAATTCTTTCCATCCGTGCAGCCACCTAACCAAGGTTGCCTCAGACTTACAGAAGAGCACAAGTGGTACAGGCGATGCCGGTGGTGGACATCGGGCATATGACGGTCGTAACACACGCATTGTGTCCGGCAGCATCTTCTCTAACGTGGACCAAATTCTCCAAGAGGCTTCACATGCTTCACTGCATATTTTAAAAGTTTCCACCCAAATCGGACGTTGTTTTAGTAAGAAAGCAGTGTTGTGATGACGTCACAGCTGGTGACTTTAGAAGAACAATATTCTCCTTTAAAAGCACCAGAACAAAATCAATTAATTTAACATTAATCAGCAGAGTTGGTGATATTATGCATACATGTTTTTTATTTCCCTGAGTTATGGATGGAGTGAAATAGGCGCTATTCTGAGAGGGTAATTTTAAGGAGCAGCTACGAGTTTTATAAACTAATCCTCTCCTAATGGTCTGTTTTAACGTAATTTATGGCTTCATTCATTACCTCTTTTGTATTAGTAATTATTTCTAAAATACCAAAGAGCCATCTTTTCTTTCCTGGTTCTTCTCAGGCTCTGATTTATCACCTCAGCTCTGGCCTGATGCTGTCTTCCCAAGGTGTGACATTTCAAAATATTTATAGCTCTGGCACATTAAAGGGCTTCCTTTGAAGGTGACCGACCGCTCTTCCACACCAGTGTAATTAATGGAATCTCAGCTTGTTCACCTTGTGTTATTTATCCACTGCATTCTGTTGAAACTCTATGGAAAACAGCAAGATGTTGGCTCAGCTACCTCGCCTCATAAACAGACATTTCCTTCCCAGGGTGCCTTCCACTGGGGGCTGAAGGAGAAGACCGTTCTTTGTCAAAGCCTCAAAAGTTGAATATTTTATTGATTAGATCTAAACCTTCTGTCCAAAGTGGCAATTAAAATTCAATTAAACTGACTGAAAGCATC
This sequence comes from Macropodus opercularis, assembly GCA_030770545.1. Classification (NCBI taxonomy): domain Eukaryota; kingdom Metazoa; phylum Chordata; class Actinopteri; order Anabantiformes; family Osphronemidae; genus Macropodus; species Macropodus opercularis. The sequence goes on along the minus strand of JAUCMP010000026.1, from coordinate 5,886,572 downwards.
ATATTAAATTTCATCTCTTTATGAGCTCCAAGCTAATGCTGGAGGACAAGACTTGAATATAATCACACCCTTTTTAGATTATATTATCCTGCTCATTCACTATAAAAGTGACACTTTTAGGTATACTTTCAATATTTCTTAACTATAACCTTCTAATGAACACATTTTATGGCCATTAAATCAGCTATTATTGGGCATTGTAATAAAGAGACATGGCTGCTTTTTACCCCACACTCCACCATAGGAAGAAAGAGTCGCACCATTATTAGAAAAATGCAAAGCAGTTGCCAGCCAATAAAATGAAAACAAACTGATATAGCGTATGTATTACTACAATATCATGTTATCAAACCATATTTACGTTAATTGTTGAAGAAGCATACAAGAGACTGACGGGAGAGTCCATCTTGGGCCGAGACTTTATTTGCCACCATTTAAGCAGAAAGACACGACACGATGAACACGACAACATCATTGTGCCTTCAGAAGCCACGTGATGCTTTCTGGTCAGTGGTCCGTCAGAGGGCAAGCGATAACCGTGACCTTAAAGGACAACTCAAGGGAACCCAGTGGACAGTAAATTCTAACCTCTGGGGAGGATGGGTGTGCACATGGGGATCCATTTAGCAGTTATTGTGGTATTTCAGTGTGGACAGACAGGCGAGGTCGTTCTTTTAACACAGCTATAACTGTCCAACATATCTTAATTCTAACAGCACCCATACAGGTTCTATTTGATTATCTACAACAGCGTTGAGTCCCGTGTTTTTCCTGTGGCCTCGTCAAAGGTTAAAGGTCGACACTAAGCCAGAGCAAGGCCATTGATCCTGCAGCATGCGCCGCAGTGAGCGGGCTGTTTAGCTGTACGAGAAGAGCAGCGTGGGAGACTGAGAGAGGCTGTTATTACTGAGTGCCTCTCTGTTTCCTCAAGACTGTTTGTTCTGCGTGATTATTCTCTCGCCAGTTCCCACAGCATCCTGCCTCCTGCCCCTGTGATAAAGATATTCATTTACCTGATATGAAAATCTTGTTCATGCCATTCTCAGATGACTTCAGAGAGAAAAAGGAGGAAAGCAGGAAGGTGAGAGGCAGCGAAAGGGGATGGAGGGGGGTGAAGGCAGAGGAGGGCGTGAGGGAAGACAGTGGCACCTAAGAGTAGCATGATAACAAAATAAAGCTCTGATTTTAATATAGCTTAGGTTTGTGAAGTTAAGGTGGAGAACAGAAATGTCAAAGAGCTGCACAGATCCCACAGCACACATCCAATGAGATTCCCATCATTTGAACGTCATCTGCATGTGCAGGCTTTTCATGCAGCGCTGGCATACATCCGCTAACTCAACCACAAGGATGAAGCAAGGAGTGATAGATAGAAGGAAGTCTCCCTTCAGATGCACGGGCGCGGTAGTCACTCCCCCTCGTCACAAAGCCGGCCCATTTTCTCTGTCTTTATTTTGTTTGAGTATATGGCTCACTCATCTCAGGTTTTATTGTCTCTATCTCGCGGGGCGCGCTGCTTTCCCCCATAACACGGCGCAGCATATCATGCAAGTTCTTGATTCTGTACTCAGTAATTTAAAGCCTTTATGGAATTGCAATTTCAGGGCTCAGTGCTTGTTTTTCTAAAATGTACTCAAGGAATTAGCTACTCCAGCCACAAATCAGTTGAATTTATGCACAGTTGTAATACACTTTATGGGCTCATGGTACATTGCTTCAAAAACAGCAGATGTGAAATTATGATAAATATAATGAGAGTTTCTTTTTCCATTCTGCTCGCTCTCGTTCTCTCTCTCCCCATCTCGACTGTGAGGGAGAAGTATGTGAAGCGTGTTTACTTACCCTATACAATACATTTAATGTCTTCGTAAGGGCCGCCAACAAAACCTGATTAATGTCCTCATCTCTTTTATTAAAGATAAGAGTGGCACTGCAGTCAGGAGATAGAGGGAGTGCCATAAATCTCAGGCAAAATGAGCAGTCAAATAATCAGTCATCAGAAATGAAATCTACATACATTAACACTCGCAGACATTCTGCCGTGAATATAAACACGGGGCTTTGGGGCAATGAATCGGGCGCCATTTATCCACATATCCGTGTTAAGGGGGAGGTAAAGGTGTCGGGAGAGGGTGAGCGCTCTGCTTGTGATGTTGTCTGAGGGGGTCCTGTCCTGCTAAGCCGCAGTCCGCCAGACTTGCCATGTGTCCTGGGAAGCAGACATACAATCATTAGAGCAATGGATGACTTTGATGGTGGAGGCAATTAAGCATCATCCTGAATAGGACATAATGTTGATCCATCCCTGCGATTAATCAAGGCCCGCATTAGACAGTGATGGGCGACCCGGTGCCTTTGTGACAAAATGATTCTTCATCCCGTGTTTGGGGATTGGGATCCGGAGGCCCCTAACGCGCCTTAGAGGCGCCCCAATGGAACCCTGTCATTTATTCTATTTCTGTCCCTGACAGCTATCAACCTGTCTTCTGCCAGCCCAGGAACATTATCTGAACTCCCAAGGCAGTTAGCGACAGGGACTAAGCTTATGAGTGGTGGTCGCAGACAGGCAGACATGTAAAGCAATGACAATACTATATTTCTTTTAGAATCAGACAGAGTACAGTGCGTGTGTCTGTAGTAAGTGCAGTAGCTATGTGACCACAAGGAAACAGGCCAGTTCCCTAATAAATCATACTAATTTTAATAATCGCCAGCCAGTTTGGCAAACAAAGCACCTTAACGCAACTACAACCATTTCAGCCACTGATGTGATGTGTGTTGGCTGCAAAGTCAGACTAAATTATGATTTTACACAGCAAGCACCAAAAGTAAACATCTAAGTATAAGATACATTTAAACAGCCAAACACAAAAGAACGATTTATCAGTTGCCTAAAAATGGACCAAACAAAAAGAGTAAACGCAACACACAACACTTCAGAACTTCACTGGAGAAAACCCTTTAGACAGAAACGCAACTAACAATTAAAACTTCTATAAAATGGAGGCTGGAGCAGTTTTCCTTTATTAAATAGGCTGTAGCTGTATTTACTGTAGGGCTGTAAATAAGAGCAGAGGACTTATGAGATAATACCCGACCTTATCTACGCGATGGGACTGACTGGTGTGTTGTTCACCGGAGCTAACATTAGTCCAGCTGCTGGAAACACCTGCTCACGCGGGACAGATGTCCTGGCCGTGCTCATATCACAAAAACCTGCAGTCAAAACAATCTTTCAGCATTTACTGCCATTAATAAAATGCCTCCTTGCTGTTAACGTTAATCACCTTTATGTTTGAATCATACTGATTATGTGTTTTTTACTGTTTAATAATAATCTTTATACATAATTGATCAATTGTTTCCTGCCACACACATACAAACACTTGCAGAACATACACATGTGCACATGACGTCATAAGCTGTTATGCATCACCACAAACCTGTCTTTTTTCCGTCCCTCACACATCAGAGACCTCCCTGTGGCAGATGTCATACAGTATGCTGTGATTAAACACTTGCTCTTTGTTTTGGCGTCAATCACGTCTTAATAATCAAAATTAGCTTTATTTTTCTCCCTCAGACGTTTGCGGTGGCATCTGGCGGCGACAGGCTGACGAGGTGTCTCTACAGCTGAAATTACAAGAAATGGATTTTCCACGCTTGATAAAAGTCACACGCAATTAGCGGGAGAGTCAAACTACTTCGCATAGAGTTGTGCAAAGTGCTGCAGCGCCACACAAAATATTGACACGGATGCGTAGCGGAGTCAGTGGTCTCACTGCGATAATGAAATGCTTGGAAGCTGATGCCGAACATGTGGCTCATAGACAATGCCAGTTAATTTGCTTTTTACCCTGAGACCCCTGTACGAGACCCAGTGGATAAAACAGCGAATAAAACCCTTTATTCATCTACTTTATATTTGTACTGTTTCCACTCTTTCTAATCTCTGGGCTTTTACTTTTGCACAGAACCTAAATGGAGAAAATGTCCGGTCGCTCGGTGCCGCTCTCCCTCTCACCTGTATTGCGTGATCATAAGAATGTCATTACTTCCATCAGTGAGCCCAGGCATCTGGCTGTGCAGCCCTGTGCTGATGGTACAATATGCTCCTTGTTATTCTAGGATCATTGACGCTAAAGCCTTGGCAATCAAGACAGTTTTGTTGAAGCTCATTGGCTCAGTGGGGTCTCATCTCATCTGCGAACTTGGAATGAGGAGAGGAGCGTTCGGGTTAGTGGGATCGTTAGGTAGAAATTTTTTTGATAATGGTGCATGTTATATTAGAGCCTTACAAACCAAGGATAAGTGTTTCAGAGTCCGTGTAATACAATTTACAGAATGGCTATGGTGGATAAGAAACTCTCCTGAGGTGTGAAGTGTGGAGATGAATAGTTCCTTCTTAATCTAGACTCATCACGCGCTGCACAGCTAAGACTCATGTGTTACCACGACACGTTTATGGCACATGATATATGGCGAAAACTATTTTTCAAACTGCAAATCTACCACAGTTGGTGCCGGGGCCTGCGTGTTAGTGCTGTCAGTCTACTTGTTTACCACTGTCCAAAGAATGGCCAGTGTCATGTAGCACTAATAAGACATTCATAAATGCCCATTAGTTGCGAGCGATCTCTCAGCGTTAACAGGGGCCTGATGAAACACACACCCATGATGAAACAGAAGCAGCTGAACAGCTGAGGCAGGAGATGACCTGCAGCCGCCAGATTCCCCTCATATGAAATCATTTGTAGAGGAGGCACTTTTTCACTGGACCCTAGTGAGACCAGCACCACCACGTTCCACGCAACTGTGTGAAGCCAGGGGTGGATTGTAGATCATAATATAAGGTATAGACGGTAATAAAAAGCAGCTGTGAGAGCAAACAACAACCAGTTTCTGTTTGCAGCCAAATCAAACAAAGTAAGTAGATGAGAGAAGCGCTGACACAAAACGAAGTCTGATGGATAAAGAGGCCTTATAATGGATGTAGGATGTTTAGGTGTTTTAGAGGTGACAACCGCGGTACAACGACATACAGAACTTCTGATGTGGACTGTGTGTTGTTAAACAGAAGTGTGTTATGCACTTTATTTCTGGCAACAAAGCCTCATCACGTTGCACGATTTACTTATTTGCTGCTTATTATACTTATTGAGTTTCCACTGGGCTGTAATGTTAAACATACAAGTAAAAACATGGGAACACAATCAGCTTCTTTGTACTTTTACCTTCTGTAATTACAGCCGAGTTAAACGAGACACTTCTATCAGGCTCTGAGCTGGAGCTAGTGTTACTGACAGTGACGATGAGCAATAGGAATGTCAACAAACCTCAGGCAAAACAGCTTACATCTAAAGCAAACCCAGTGTTTCTACTGCATTATAGTAAAAGGAACAATGTAGAGTTTTGCATATGTGCTTTCACATACTAAACGCTTCCTGTTGTGTAAAGCAGCAAGTAACAAGTTGCTTTGATTATGTGACCCGCACATAAGTTGCTATAATGGGCTGCAGTGTTCTGTTCATGTGCTTCAGCCTTTACTGACATACCATGAGCAATAAAAACGCTAATTTATCAGTACGGTTAGGTTTGATGCTGGGTTCTCCTCAAACCTTGAGCTTCCATGATTTTCTCAGCAGACTCTTCGAAGCATCTCCAGTTTATCCCTCTCCCTGCGGGATGTCGGCCTCTCAGAGGAAGAGGAGGCCACGTTGGAGGAGATGGCGTCACACAGCTGCCACAGCCCAGCAAAGCTCCTCGAGGAAAGACATGTTGTCAGTGCACATTAATCATCGGGCGCACCATCGGAAACAGATTCCCCCTCATAAGCAATTTCACTCATTAGAGTTACGGTGCTGATTTGCTGATTGGAGCTGCGCTGAGGCTACTGCACTGCGAGGGAAAGCGAGAGAGAGGGAGGGAGGGAAGGACACAGAGGATCTGACACATTTACAGTGATGTGAAAGCTGAGCTGTTGATTAATGTGCATTGTTCCTGGCACATAAAACGAATAAATAAATATCAAACAAAAGCAGAAGGAGAGATTCATTTACAAAGCAGGAAATGAAAGTTCCATTTAGTTAGGGAGTAAAAGACAGACTCGTCTGACAGTCTGTAGACAAAACTGTGGACAAGAAATCTCGAGGCCACATGCTCGCATGTACAACGCACCTGGTGGGGCCGTCTCACGCGTTCCTTAAACGGATGCAGCTCAATTGTTGTGGCATAGACAAAACATTCAGAGGCGAGCCCAGACGCCCTGCCAGCGCCTCTGAAGTCCACCACTGGTTAGCGCGACACGCTGCAATCAGTTCCCTCCGGCCCTCAGGCGCAGCGACGGCTTTTAAAACAATCTCTAGCAGAGAATAAAATAAATACTTTTTAAAGAAGGTGAAACCCATCTTCCCCCTGTCCTCCGCTGCCGCCGTGAGTGATGCGCGGGGAGAACATCCCTGCTCTGGTCATATTTAGGATACACTGTTTATATTGATCTTCATATCCCATTCACAAACACTCTTGTTTACATAAATAAACAATAGTCTGTTTGCTCCCATGGAAACCATGGAGTTTACACAGGCCCCAAAATCACCATTTAATGGAGGGAGATGTTTACATGACTTAGACTGCTGGCTAGTAATGACATATCTCAGCTGTCACACTCAGCTGTTACTCATAACTGGGACATGTGTTTATCCAGGCTTTCGGCAGTGGAAGGCAAAATCTTAAACATAACACGCGTGTATGTGTATTTGGAGTCACTTTGGTCTGAGACTCTAAAAACCGAAGCCATAGATGAATTCAAGTTTATTAGAGTTACGTGTGAATATAATGAAGGCGAGCGCTCAGACTGAATCCATTGTTTAGCAGCGTCACAGTGTTTTGGCTGCATCCCCTCCATCACGTCCTACGTGACCCCCCTGTGGTCGTCTGAACCTTTTCTGTAGGGGGGAGCCAAAAAATATGTGACTTCATAAATAGTAACAAACATGAGCCAACGCTCACATGAGCTCTACACGGTGAAAGACACACGCGGTCACCACGGGGTTTATTTTGCACCGTATGTGTGTTTACTCTACGTCCATCATGGCAGCATCATTTCCGGACTTTGATCATTCTCCAGCGGCGTTTGACAGGTGATTGTTCTGACGCTACGAAATGAGCTCTAATTAGCCGTTATTTTGTCAGGTGGATGAAGGCTAGCGATACACCCCTCTGCCATTCTCTTCGGCACAAATGCAGTCGTGCAGGAATTGCTCCGACTGCTTCTCTCAGCTCCTTTTTTTTCTTTCCCTCCGCATTTGCAGATTCCTTCGTCCGCCCCGGGAGCCGAGGAGAAGTCGTTTTACAGTTCAATCAGGAATTCTAATAAACTGACCTGTGCTATAATGACTAATTCATTGTCTCCTTTACTACCTTCATGGGTATAAAGCGGATTAATGACTTGAGCAAGGTTAAAAACAGTACCACTGTGCTTTTCCTTCATCTGTTATCAATCATCCTTTAGATTCTTGAGAGAGCAACGGAAATTGAAGGAAAATTAGTAATCTTTTTGATGGATGATAGCATAGATAGGAGTGTATGTGTAAGATATGAATGTGGCTGTTGCATTAAATGGAAATAGCCAGATAAGACGCGTCAGATGAGGAGCTTGAATTCGAAAGCTTTCCACACATATGGAACAGAGGATAATGCTGCACGACAGGGGAATTATTGTGTGACAACAAAGCCACCACAGATTTAGCTGAGCTGAGTACGGAGAGACGCTATATGCATGATTATTCTCTCACCAGTGGACCTAACAGCAAATAGTTGTTATCTAAATGGCCTGGAGACATAATCTTATATATTGCACTGCTGAGTTTTTTACAATGCTTACAACAAAGGACTTTTAGGAAAAAGGATAAACTCCACAGCAGTTTTCTGAATTTCTCATGAGTTGTTAAACTTCTTTGACAGTTCCTTTACTTTTCCTCACACTGTACTTTTCTTTCTTGTTGTTCAGAAATCCCATGGAAGACAAAAATAAAAAAGGGGGGAAGCAAAGGGGAATAGCAAAGAAAAGGGAAGAGCAGGTATGAGGCTGCGTCTCTTTGTTTACCATTCGATATTCCCATCACACGTGCGCACGCCTCTGCTGCATCTCAGCGCGCTTCCCAGTCTTGGCCCAGTCATTTCTGACAATCTTAATGATTTAGAGGAGAACCCTTCGCTAACGGATGATTTGTGACATGTGGGAAGGTTCGAAACGGGGGAGGACTAAGCAGGTTTCTGCGGGGGAGTGTTTGGGATTCAGGGATGCCTTGAAGATAGTGATTCATTATATTTAAGACAAGTGTGACATCCTACTTCAAGGATGCAGCACACATATGTATGGAGGGGGAGATTTTTTTGTTCAGGTGGCCAAAGTTGGGAGGGGTAGGTGAGTACAAAGGAATGCCTCCATGTTTTTGGAGATGACATAGGAATAGGAGGCAGGCATATGGAGATGGCAGACTGGAAAATAATGGGTAATGGAGGAATTTAGCCCCAGGCTATATGCCTGCTTTGCCTACTTCTGTATAACTAGTATATGTATAATTCAAATACATACCTTTAATAATTAACAACTAGTGAATATTAAAGGAGAATGCAGGATATGTTTTCTACAGATGGAGTCAGGTGAAAAATAGTATTACATTTCAAATTTGACAACAGCACAGAACAAAGCACCGAAGAGAAAAAAATAGAAATAAAAAATCCTGCTGCTGTTTTGGCCAAATCTCTCACTGTACTTGGAGTTTATGACATAAAGTAGAACTTTTACATTTTCAACCTATGGTTGTGCGCGTGTCTGTCGTCAGCTTTGCAACCGTAGACATGTTTGCTCATTATATGGTAAGATGAAGAGCCATTTAATCACTGGCTGCATTAACTGTGGGCTTATTGTTTCCTGGTCTCTGTTGATGAATCGTGCTGTTATGTGTAACTGCCTGGAAACACAGGTGTACAGTTACAAAGCAAACATGTCACAGATTTTCCTGTAGTGTCACATTCAGTATTAGATTGTTGTCTGGAGACGGTTTGAACTTTCCCTTTGCTGCATTCATCAGAAAAAACTGCATCCGTGTCTGTGGTCGTGACGCACATTTTATGGAGTAACAGAGTCTGACATTCATGTGACTGAGGGGTAATGATCAACTCGCCTGAACAACAGCCTACTCTACATAAAATTATGTAACTTTACTCGCATCTCGGCTGCAGCAATTTGGAAATAAGAACAGCTACAAAATGCATGGGAGGCCGGTGTGTTTACGCAGCTCTCTGAATGCCTTTTAAAGTAAAATATCCCAAAGGACAGTGTGTTTTGTAGTCTGTACACAAGTGGCACAGAAAACCTCTCATAGACTGTGTCAACTGATGTTATGCAAACACCGGAGTTCAACAAGAACTGGTGCATTTGCATATTGTGGATCTGAAATGTGTTCCGCGTTGTTTTTTTGGGTTCTTTTTTTTTTTGCAGGCCTCATTTCGGTCTCTGCTCTTTGATGTAGCTCATGCATATTGACGACGCTGCTGAAGGAACCAGACATGTTAGCCGACGCATGAGCCCGGTTTGTGCATGCCACTTAAAAAAACTGTGCATTAGTTTGTCCCATTTATACTTCCTGGCTTAATTAGCAAGTGAGAGATTGGACAATTAGCTCATCCTTGCTAATTGATTATAATATTACAACTCGGTGATGATAGGATGAACATAGACTCCTCGTTCCATATTGCTCTAAGGGGTTTTATAATATATACAATGCTTCAGTGTAATGAGGGCTTTAACAGACCGAATCAGCTGGGGAAATTGTTAATTCAATTCCACTCAGCTGATACCGAGGACACAAATGAATTGAATTTCAGAGATGCGGGGATCTTACAGAACGGCTGTGATTTTGACTCATGTCAACACAAATGATGTAGATCACTGGTTCATTTCTGTCAGTGGCACAATAGGATGTGAACTCTCAAAGACCTGATTGCATCTGGGTCGTTTTTTCTTCTTCTTCTTCTGCTCACAATTGGAACTGGTCTGGTCCATATCTGCGGCGTTCAGAAGCAGAGCTGTAGCAAATACGCAAGAAACCGAATATGGCTTTACATACGCAGATAATTACTCTCCCTCAGAGGCAACCGTGGTTTCTTTAAACACGATACACTGCACGACGACAGCACAACGCTGTTAGCCTAGAATTACACCTTGTATCTAGCTTTGCCGTCATACAGAGCCTCGTCTCTCGGTCGTCCGGAGTGTGACGCTCAGCTGTTGGACCTCTAGCCACCTCGCTTGTGGCCCCACTCAAGCTTCATCGCAGTGTGACAGTTTGTCAGGCTGTGCAAGGGAAAGAGCCGCAGGAATGGATGCCGCCACAGCTCACCTGGAAAGTTCTCAGAGCTCTACTTCATAAACACAAACCAAATCAGAGCAACTCTTTACCTTGTTCATTGCTCACATTCTGTTGGAGAATCATTACTTTTCCTTTCCTCAAAGTCATCCTTACTGAGCCCACCCTTATATTTCACCCTCTCAACCATTTTGTGACAAATGTCTTGTTTCACCTCAAAATGTTCCTCCTCAGGTGCATCAGATAGAAATAAAAAATAAGATCCACGCGCTAAATGCTAAAGTATTACACTTTCTTTACAGTGCTTAATAATTAATGGCCCATCCCATCACCCTATGAATATTTACACGCAAAGTGTCCCTGGGAACCTTCCATATGCCAGAGGGAGGGAAGTGTGTGTGTTTATAGCATTAAACACTCAAACATCGTCACCGACCCTATTTCGCCTCCAACCATGAAAAACACTCACTAAAGCATTGCGAGCATTTTATTTGTTGTTGCGGAATGTAACCTCTTCAACTCCCATTTAGACGTGGCAAGTCAAATTACAGGTGCTCGTTAGGTGCCAGGCTGAAATCCCAGGACGCCGCTTGTCTAGTCTGAACGCGAAGGCATCAGCGCCGAGGCTTCCGAGGTGTTGTTGCCACAGCGATGGCATTGTTCTGCGAGCTCACCTTCCACTTGCTGTGTCGAGGTGTCAAAGGTCTGCTTGTCGAGGAAGAAGACGTTCTGTTGTAAATAGAATTACGCCGCCAAGTGTGTGAATAGTTTTAATGCTGATTCAAGCTGTTTGTGGTCAACTTTGTGTTGTTCTTCCACAATTTTCTAAATGATCCCTAAGCTAAATGTGGAGCTGGGAGACTTACACTCGGGTCTCTTCATTCCTCCCTTTGCGTCTGATTTGATCTGATAATGACGACAGACAGCGTGGCCTGACCGCTCTCACTGTGACGCTTTCACATTCGTGAATTTCCAGCCTTTGACCTTTGATAGCGACCCAGCAGCACGCACATCAGGAAGGTCTGGGGAAAATAGCAAAGTCCTCCGCATTAAAGCTGCACCGCGGCCACTTGTGAGGGACGCCGCGAGCTAATAATGGACGAGTATGTAATACAAATAAATAGACTGTTACTAGTGAACCTGGGCATGTTTGGCTCTGTTGCTCCCATCGGTGATATTTATCTAGGAAGGGAAGGCTGAGTGTTGTTATTGCCTCTCTGCAGGTCCCCGAGCTCTCAGATCTCCTCTCTGTCTCCTGTGTGGATAAGTAGTGGCTGCAAAGGCAACGCTGCTCTTTGATATTTCACTCCTCATTTGAATCAGTGGTCGCTTTATTTGACAATGCCAGGTAATTACCTGGGTACCTTGCTTGATCATGTGAACTCCTGCAGAACCAGAGCGGAGGGGTGGAGGGAAGAGGAGGAGGGAGGAGGGGTCTGGGCTTGTGGGTATCTAGGAGGAGATGGAAACAGGAGAAATAATAAAAAAAAAAAAAAGCAAGGGGGACAAAAACAAAACACCCAAACACAAACAAACCATCTGCATGTGTTTTCCTGCATTGTATTTCAAACAAGCAGAGTCACGAGCAAGACACGCATGTGTCGCGTTAAGCAGGTCGTGCTTGTTTTTAAACATTCAGCAGCAATTTTGTGTAGTGGGACCATCCCATGCTGTGAAGGGAGAAGGCACGAGGTCAGACGCTTACTACAGCAGAGCCTCCACAAAGCGGAGATACACTCAAGTGTAAGGTTATTAGAAGTCAAATGAATAGTTTTTGTCTCCCGGGTCCAGTCATTTGATTAGACTAGTCCATGTGTGACAGAGAGAAATAACTAATGTCACCTCTGGCTACTGAGCTTTTGTTTGCGCAGTGAAGAAGAAGCAGACATTTAATAAAACAAATAAAAGTTAGGAACAATTGATTGATTGAAAATGTTTTAATGTTATTGCATCATAACAATAAAAGCATGCATTTACAGAGAAAAGAGCAGTTTGTTACAACAGGGTAAAAACATTATCCAGAACTTTATTCAAAGCCAAACCTAAAGGAAACGATTCTTTAATTTCCCTCTCTTTACAAACGGTGAGCAGAAAAAATGCTGATGCTCGATGGGATAAGCTCAGCATTTCAAATGGTTGGATATGGAACCTTGTCAATGATGTTTATTGAATAGGAGAGCAGTGTTTACTCTGTTGTGTGACTGGAATATCAAAATCCGTCACTCCACGTGAATGCAGCTGCGTTCAGCCTGACTGACTGAGCTCTCCTTGGAGGAAAGCAGCACACAGCACAGGCATGGCCCTGAAGTTTAACTCAAGACTGTGGCAGTATTTCTTTAAAGAAAAATAAATAAATAAATAAGAAAACCCCACAGCTGTAGCCATTATTAAATAAAATCAAAACATGCTTTATTTCATATTCACAAAATACAGCATATTATTTCAGCAGCTTTTATTGCCCCTAAAACACGCAGTGAATCAATGATCTTTATAAAGAAAAAATGTATAATACATGTTTTTATAAATAAAACATAAACAAAACAACTTTTTTGTCCATCTTGTGCTCACGCTGACGCCAATCACGTCCCCCCTCACTTAGCCTGTTCCGCCGCTTCCGGACTGGACAAACAACACAGCAGTGGAATTTATATTCATTTCAAAGTGGAGAGGGGAATTAAGACAATTTAATAAAGGCTTAGAGCGTCGGGCTCGTCTGTGAAGCGCCTAAAGCCATATTTCGTCTGATCAGCGGAGGAGGGCGACTTTATTGGACATGTTTCTATTTCCAAATCCGCATAACAGGCAGCGGTGCATGTATTTCCTATCATGTAGATAAGGGGAGAGGAGGTTTGATATGTAATAAAAGGTGAGTCGGTGCTGCCTGTTTAAGCCCCTTAAGCCTGATAAATGATGAGCGACAGAGGCACAGCGAGAGGGTCACCGCTATTAACTCCTCGGCTTCCCGGCCTCCACTTAAACTTCTCTCAATTACATGTGGTAATGTGGCTGGATACGGGCCTTATAGGCTGCGACCAGTTCAGTGTAACAGGAGAGAAAAATCACAGAGAAACGTGCACGACGCTCGTGTGAATTGTCCCTAAAGCCACGTGTTAACGACAAACACGGGGATTACAGCGTGTGTGTGGCGCCGCTAACACATGCACACCAGGTATTCTGGGACAAACACCCCGAGCAAGCTCATTAAATCAGCATTTGGTGGATCCGAGCAGGCGTTAACGACGGGCTCTAATCTCGGCGGTGACCTGCTCGAACTGTGTCGCAGCCGAGCAGAGGCTGCGCAGGGACGCGCCTGGTGGGAGCCTCGGTCTTTGGGGGAGAGAACATTTATTTTTACCTGGCGGAAGAAAATGCACCGGTGCAGCCTTGAAATTCGATTCAAGCTTTTTTCCACCTAAAATTCCTCTTTCGACATGTACTGACATTATTTTACAACGTTAACATTTTTGAATAAAATTGTTTGGACGCGCTGTTTTTCCAAGTCACAAAAAGGTTTTTATTTAGCTCCACTTCGCTTATAATTGAGTCCTTCGAGTATTTTTTTTATTTCATCACACAGCACGGCCAATATTTATTAACAAATTTAAAAATTGGAATAAATTAGCTAAACCAATAACCAGACATTAAAACGTGTTATAGACCAGATTTTTTTATGCCGATATATTAAAAAATAACGTATTTTTTGTACGTCTTAAAAATTGAGAATGCAACGTGTTTACACACGAGACAAGACAAACGACGACAAATAAAGTCCACACGTTTCTGCTTGAGGTGACACTGACAGTCGTAGCTTGTGTGCTGACTCTAAACAGTAACATCAAGTAGCTGGAGAACAATTAGCAGCAAATTAATTAAAAAAGGAAACAAGTGCATTGAACGCCTTAAATAAATAAAGTTACTAGAATAAAACCGGTTCAACGTGGGCGAATTATCTTATAAAAGATTCAACGTTTGTCATTTTAAAAATGGACTTTGAATTCATCGAAATATTATGAGCAATTTTAAAAATGCTTTCTTTGAACATATACATATTTTTCGAGCGGATATGATTTGTTGCTATTTTGTGGCCTTCTTTCATTTGTTGCTAATCTTTCGACAGCTTGGGTTCACCTGCCGCCGCCAGATGTCGCTAGAGGGCCACATATTTCCTGACGAGCCTATGAAGGGAAAAGCCACAGTTACACTTTGTGTTGGCCTCGTCTCTCGCTTTCTCCCTTTCATTCTCTCTCTCCTTTTCACTCCCTCGCCCTCCTCCTTTTTACTAACCCTCTGACACCAGACTCTGAGAATCGGTGGAGGGGAAAATGAGGCTTTGGAGCTGAAGAATTTACAGTTAGTCGCGAAACTTTTACAAGTATTTGAGTTGCTCACTCCACTTTCTGAAACCCTATAGTCGCATTTCAGTGTGGGGTCAGAAAGAGTTCATAGGCAGAGGACTGAGGTAATGCGTTTTGCAAGAGGAAGAAAGCGCAGGATCCACGTTGTTGTAAACAAATCATAAATAAAGTCATAGAAAATATGTCAACAAATGAGGGAAATTAAATATGAATCGTGAAGACGATTAATGCGATTTAATTAGTTGCCTTTTTAAAGTAATAAACCTTAATTGAATTCGTTTGAGCGCAAAAATTAAGTATTTGGGTGAAATTACGCATCTGCAGCTGTGTTTCTTTTTTTTAAGGAAACAGACAAGCTGCAGCGTCCCGAGCCTCTCCAGCAGTCAGTCTATGATCCAGACTTATCTCTGCGCCTCTATACATTAGCTGGGCTCATTTACATAATCTCAAATACTGAAGAGGGCCAGAGAAGAACAAAGTTACAAACAAGATTAGGGCAATTTTATTTGTTCCTGCGGTTGAGCGTCAATTGTTTCTCCAGGAGTGTTTAAGGTCACTAAGAGGATTTGAAGCTCGTTTCATATCAGTGATCTTTTTCAGGGAATTAAACCAACAATGCGTTTCTCCCCATATTTAGCAACAGGCTTGTGTGTGTGGGCGTGCGTGCGCGTGTGTATGTGTGAACAACCGAGCCCTGCAGGGCAAAGAGAAAAGGGGGAGAGGGATTGTAAGTCCCGCGAAGAGTAAACAAGAGGAGTTTAAGTTCAGTGCTGGTGCTCGGTCTGATGCAGGCGGCCCCGGTGCACCTTTAGGATGTGCCACGCGGTGGATCTTTAGCCTGGTGATTGTCCCACTAGTGTTTTCCTTGAAATGGATCCTCTCCACTGCTTAATGAATCCAAACGCAGCTGGCTATGTCCCACACGGACACCGAGAGCTTTAACCCTAAACTGACCTCAATTTGACACCGCCAGATGAAATTTTACCGCCGGTTAATGCCATCTACTGATTCTTGTCATACGCGTAAACGCCGTGTGTCCACCTGAAAAGGGAGCCTCGACGTGAAAGCCACTTGTAAGAAATACAAAACTACTTAAAAAGTGTAATTGTCTGCGGTAGGCGTCCTGCTGGAATTATCTGGCTTGTAAACGCGCTCGGGTTATGAGCAGGGGAGTTTAAGTTGGCACAGGTCTTGTTTATGAGTAAAATTAATTTTAATTAACTATTGAGTGAATTACGACTAAAATGAAACTGGAAAATTAAACACCGACTTGTGCAATGTCACATCAAACGGCGTTATTAAGTGAAATTAACCTACTTCACCGCCTAAATATTGTTAATTATAATGACTCGAGTTTATGGCTTCATTAATTACTCAAATAAAGAGTTCACAAAAGGAAGGGGTTTAAAATTTCACGTCGTTAGGAGTCGTTGCTGGAAGTTTTATAGGGAAGGATGTGTTTCTGTGGAGCCGTACATTGGACACGCATAATTAGCCTCCGCTATTTTCACACGCTCTTCGGGTGTTTACATCACTCTCCTCGGGGGTAAATCACATATTTCCACAATAAATGCGCAAAAGTGACGGTAAAGTCGCGAGCTCTAGAAAAACGCTTAAAAAATTCAGGCGAGCGTCTGGAGATTAGACGTTCCTGGACAACGCGTTTTAATGGGAGGTTAAACATGCATATGGTAATATTTGCATTTTATCTTCATTTGCAATGACCCTGCTTCAAAACTTTCCTTTTATTGTGCCGTAAAAACGACGCGCGCGCTCACGACAAAGCGATACATACAATATAAGGTTTATGCTACTTACCACAGTTGTCCAAAAGCAGGAGGATGAAAAAAAAAAGTGAAGCGTTAGTGAACAGGTCAGTGTGAAAGATAGTATTTAGCTTATAAAATATCAGTCTTCAATAGCAGAGCCTGCCGGGCTGGTTGTGTTTACAGAGTGGAGGAGAGACTTGGAGACGGTGAATGCCTTGGCTCTCTGCGCACCGCTCTGCAGCTCCTTCCCGGGGTATTGCACGTTGAAATGTCCACACAGCCGTTTGTCAAACCCTGCAGTCCTACACTTCCCACCCCCCTTTATGCCAACAAACATAACTGTTGTCACTGTTTCATTTATTAAATCTTTTTTTTTTCTCCCCTTGTTTAGTTTTTTTTTAACTGCTATTTCCGTAATCGACGCCAAACAACTCTGCTTGCTGTTTTGTTTGTTGGCAGAGTTTATTGACCCTCCAACGGTAGCCACAGCCCCTCTCCCCGTGCTTGTCTACCTTAATCCTAACCTGTGAATAATTAATTTCCACCATCAAAAATGTCACGGAGCCATAAATGGAGCCTTTGTGTGAGAACCCATCAACAGAGCCATGATGCCATATTAGCATTGATGGAGCTTAATATTAAAAGGAATAGATGGCCTGCTTCTGTTTTGTGCGTAAAAGTGTTCAGGCTCCAAAAAGGGCTTCACTGCAATCGATGGCCGGAGCTTTGCTCCTCCTCTAAACTTCAATCTCCTCACATGATTGATGATCTTGGGGAGCTTTGATAATTGACTACTCTGAGGTAAGACACAGATTTCTATCAAGAGATGCGATTGGACGAAAGAAACATACAAAATTACTTTCTCCACAGAAGCTTTTTTCCTCTCGGAAAAGTTCATTGTGGGCTTAGAGGGGTGCTGCGTGTCGCTTAATTCGCTAAAAAGACCAGAGCAATAATTAGCTGTAAGATTAGGAGGCATTACTGAGATATTACGTAGGCACACAGGCTTAAAACCACAAAACAGATAACAAGTAAGCGTCATGCGTATATGTTAAACTCAGTATTCACCACATGTGGTAATTTTCAGTGAAAATGTCTCGTACTTTTTCATGTGTTTCTATTTAGTGGCTGCGAAGATGGACAAAAGTCAACATTTGTATTAATATCTATCTTGCGTAAATCTTACAGGCATATTTAATCGCGCGTAAAAGTCTGAGCTATGCGTAACTTTATTCTTAACAGCCGAACAATTATTTCTGCTGTTACGCTGTTAGATATGTTCGGTGTTTTATTAAACTCTGAGCCGCTGTAGCCCAAGTATCCGCGCTGATAAAGCTTCCTCACTCAGCCTTTGCTCCTCTTTCTTCAGGACTCTTGTCGGCGAAAAGGAATTGGGTGGGAGTTGGAGCTGCGTTGGATTGGTTTTACCCCCAGTGTGGATTTGAAGCCGTCCCTTTGCCTCGCATATACTCTGCATATCACAAGATTTGGTCTCTCCTCTCTCTTTTCTGGAGCTGCTGTAGGACTGGCTATGGCCACCACTACTTCCGGGATCCGTCATTTCATTCGCCCACCGCTCAGCGCTGCGAACTGACTCTGTTTCTATAAGCAAGCTAGCAGCCAACCTGCCAACACTCGCTGACACTCACTCATCTCAGTCTCGCCAGATAGACGAAATACCTACGGGGGAAAGAAAGGAAAGATCCGAATCGCTATCTGTTAATTTCTACAGCTTTTTCTTCCTTTTTTACAGTGATAATAAAACAAGATAGCGATCTGGAGGCATTAAAGGAGACGCGGACTTGCGGGATGAAAACGGACTAAAAAGATTCGTCCTTCTCTTGAACATCATCACCAACCGTCATTCATTCATTCATTACCTTGACAACCTCTGGCTTTGATTGACAGCTGGAGTGGCAAAAAGCCATGAGACACGACACTTTAGTTACATGCAGGTTGTTGATGGGCCGATTGTAACCTTCACTTTGGCGCATTTTTTCATTTTTTTCCGGGGAAAGAGAGAAAACAAGAAAAATTGCAAAACTCCCTGATGCTACGATTTCAACTGAACCACACTGGCGAATAGGACAATTCGCAAAGTTGGTTGAAAGAGGAATCCTGCCACTAAATCACTTTCTAACCGGGGACTGGGATATTAAATATACGACAGATTCAGGAGTTTATTGGAGCGCAGCCTGATGGCGCAAAGGGTAGGTTTTAAATCTCCTGCACTTACCTGTTCAAAACCACTGTAGGGAGGCCCTCGTATTGCCAACCTCTTGTCGGGTGGTGGCAAATTCACGAACTATCCATATCAAAGCCGCTGTATTTGACGTTTTTGCAGCGCCTTTACTCTTCAAGCAGAGTGACAGCCCCTGCTTTTACCGACAGCCTCCACGCCAGTCGTGGAGCAGTTTCACGGGAGACTCCAAACTAATTCGCTCTTTTCACTCGCCAAACTCTCTTTCGGGGAGCACCGAAGTTAGAATGTTTCTGGTAACGACCAACCATTTAACCGATATAATATTTGACGCTTTTCTGCTCTGGGTGCAGCGCTTTGGCACAGCAACCGAGCGTATTCGTTTCTTTGCGCGTATTCAAAATGAGACGACATGCGCTTCGTACTTTCCAAACTAGTTTAGAAAGTAGCCGGACAGCCCGCTGACTTTTGCTCTGATTTCATTCCCAGTACGATGAGCTGGCCCATTACGGTGGGATGGACGGTGTCCCGACGTCGATGTACGGAGACCCGCATGCTCCCCGGCCGCTTCCCCAGGTCCACCACCTGAACCACGGACCGCCGCTGCACGCCAGCCAGCACTACGGAGCCCACGCTCCTCATCCGAACGTTATGCCCACCAGCATGGGCTCTGCTGTCAACGACGTTTTAAAGAGGGATAAAGATCAAATTTACGGGTAAGGTTCTCGCGGATCTGCGCGCATGTAGATCTGTCTCAAACTTATCTGCGTTGTCCTGTAACTTTCTTGGGTTGACGTTACTCTCGCGCCGCCAAATTAAAAATAGCGTTTTGTGCAGCACTGGCCGCACCTTTAGAGCCTATTGTTGGTCAGGGGAGTTTTGTTGATGTGTAATTTTATACGCCTTGTAGATGCATCGTCGAGCCTTCAGTAAGACCGAGCCTTGAGCTTGAAACACGAGCTATAAAATAATATGGAAGCTCGTCGTGCACAGCCTGAACCTGAAAGTCACAGACTGCAGATAAATACACCACAACACACTTCCAACAGAAAAACAAGTGTTCCGCGTAGTAAAGATCCATAATATTACGTCTTAGTGCTTTTAATCCAAAATTTACTCCTGGCTCGTTTAATCGTCTCCGTTGCTGCCTGCAAAAACTTCTCAAGTTTTCAAAATATTGTTTGGAATAGGACACACACACTCTCACACCCTGCCTTTCTCTTTCTCTTTTACACACACACACACTCACAGGGCGCGTTGCAACGTACCATGTGTTTTTCTAATAGTATTTTTCTCAGATTATTATCTATCAAAGGCACAACGCGTGTGTGGACGTGCTTTGTGGTGATTACGGAACTTTAAAAAATGTTTTGAGACATTAACTCACCGATACACGTACGCAGAAGGTGTTATAATCCACAACGGATCATTTTAATCTGGGATGTAGAGTAAATCCACTTCAGCTCTTTTAGGTACGTTTTCACGTTGAGTGTATCTTCACTTTGAGAGTGACATGAATCTAAATTGCCAGTTAGAAAACCGGGACTAGTCCTTGGCTGCGTAGGAGCTGAAACAGATATTTTCTAAAATGATCATTTAGCTTTTGGAAACGTTTGTTTTAGATTCGCCCACTGGAAGTAGAATATCACCCATTTTAATCACCTCGGTTTAAAATTAGAAGTGTGGGCCCATCAGACCCATGAACGTCCCTGGCGCTTCCCTTTGGCTGCATTGAAATATTTTTTTAATGTTAGGTTATTTTGCAGGCAGTATAATTCTCACTGACCGATGTTGTGTGTGTGAGAATCGTTTTGTACGAGTTGTGATGCCGTTTAAGTTTGTACTGCAAGAAATGTCAGTGTCAACAAGTCGATTAATATCGTATTAACACTAAAGTAGCTCGTTGTTTTTCCAAACCGAGGCGCTGGGGCGACGTTCCAGACGCGCCTTTAGTTGTGTTTTCAACTCAAAGCAGCTGCTAAAAGAATGACCTTAAATCCTGCTCTATTGTGTCACGTCAGTCTCTGTCTGACGTAGTTTTAAGATTCGGCCACTCGCAGTAAGAGCCGTGTGTTAAAATACACGCCAGTGGAAAAAGTTCAATAACTCCATCCAATGCGCGATACTATTTTATTTCCTTTAAGAAAATGCCCCCTTCTCGGCCAGTGTGCCGACAGAAACGCAGGTGGGGTGGACATTTTTTGCAGTGGGCTCCGTGTGCCGCTTGTTCTCAGGCTGTGTTTCCCCTCTTGCAGTCACCCTTTATTCCCACTGCTCGCGCTGGTTTTTGAGAAGTGCGAGCTGGCGACGTGTACTCCGAGGGAGCCCGGCGTAGCAGGCGGCGATGTCTGCTCCTCAGACTCCTTCAATGAGGACATTGCAGTCTTTGCCAAACAGGTCAATTTTCACATATTAAAATATATTTGGGAGTGTGTGGCTGCGTCGTGACGCACAGTTTTCTGCCTGCTTCATATATATATTTTTTGCAATAAAACCTTTGATTACATTAGGTTAGAATGTTGTTCTCTGCTGTGTTTGTTCTTAACATCTGTCTTTGTATTGTTTATACAATTTGTAGTTTGCATTATTAGGTTTCATGCAGTTCAGAAACAGAAACTCCGCACATTTCCGCCCAAACTAACTTTGACATTTGGTGTATTATAGGTCCGAGCAGAAAAACCTTTATTTTCATCAAATCCAGAGTTGGACAATTTGGTAAGCGCACACTTTGACCTCTTTATCTCTCACCGGTCGTCGCTCCGGTGCGGTTTCATTCTGCCTTGTTTTGGGTTAATGTGGAGTGTCCGCAGCATCACACAGCAAATAAGAGAACATGTGATTCAAACTTCCGCGCAGATGTCAGATCCGTTTTTGAAGTGGAGCTGTGTGACCACACTGGCCGCTGTCATTGTTCGGTCTTCCCATAACTGACCCAGCTGACCAGTGTGGGATGACTTAGCCTGTTAGACTGAGATGCAACATTTTCTTAGTTAAATCATGTTTTATCCCTGCTTGGCTGTATAGTGTTACAAATCACGCATTGGCAGATGATAATAATTGTTATGCAAATATTGTCTCCTTTGTTTCAGATGATACAAGCCATACAAGTATTACGGTTTCACCTCTTGGAATTAGAAAAGGTAATTATTACACATATTAACGTTGTTAGACGAGCACAAACCGCTCATATTATAACACACCTAATATTAATGAATGTGCAAATAGTCGGTGCAGAGCAGTGGGAATAAGTGGATATTAAACAAATACACTGAGAGAAATGTTCATTTTCATAAATTATGCTGCTAGATTTATGCAGCTATTTGTGCACAGGAAGTGAATATTGATAAAAAATATATTGGAGCCTCTTTGCTCCCGTTGCTCACCAGTATTGATCCATCGTTTGGGTTTCAGCTGCTCATTATTTCGCCGTCTTACGGCATGCTGTTTATTTTTTTGTACTTCAACTTGTTGCTCCAGTCTCAGGAGAATAATAAGCACTGCAACAATTTCACTATTGTTTCCTTGCCGCCGATAATGCCCCTTAATTGGAGTTATTCTTGGACTGGCTGAAGCGTTTCCCCATCCTGAAAAAAGGTATTTTCTTCCTTTTCTTTCTCTAGGTGCACGAGCTCTGCGATAATTTTTGTCACCGGTACATCAGTTGTTTGAAAGGAAAAATGCCAATAGATCTAGTTATTGACGAACGGGATGGCAGCTCGAAATCAGATCACGAAGAACTCTCGGGATCATCGACTAACCTTGCAGATCACGTAAGTAACGCTGCCTTTATTGTGTGCATAACGTGGAATGTGCTGGTTTTGTGCGAGCGTGAGTCTCTGCTGGCAAAATGAAAGAAAACCCGAGTAGATGGACAATATTTAAAAGACAGCGACGCATAATCGTGTATTATTAATTTTAATTACCAGGTTTGCTTGGTGCTTCTCTTATTGCCAGTTGTGTGCGTGCGCGTGTGCCATCAGCAAATAGAGCGTGCTCTCCTCTGCAAGGCAAATCTGCCAATCGATGTTCTGAGGTCATAAGCTAGATGTGATACAATAGAGCGAGTTATTGTTTTAGTCTTTTGATTAGGGGCAGCCATGTGTGCATAATGCGTCCGCGCTTGCTTGCTTGTGTGCTCGAGCTTTGAGTGGGTGTGCGCGCGCGTGTGCGCGTTTAAATCGCTGCTGTGCGTTATGGAGAGTTGCACGTTGGAGAGAAAAAAGGAGAAAAAGCGTGTGGCAATTATCTGTTACGAAGGTTTAACATTAAAGCAGGGCATCAGCGGTATAAGCTGTAGCTTCGGGCCAATATTTAAAAAGAAAAGGGCTTTATATTTGGGGTTGTGGGAGCTGGTTGTGGCCCGTGCGTAACGCTGTGAATTTTGCTGCAGAGGTGGAGAAAGTGGTAGCCTATTGAAACAGATCTCAGAGCTGAAGGCTTATCATCAATGTCAAGTTCGCAAGGCACATGATGGTTCGTCTGGAGGCCCCTTCCACTGCTGTTGATGTTAATGTGTTTAATTGTTCCGTATTGATTGCCGTGTGGTTTGCTCTGCTGCGCGCTTTCTCCTCTGCTCCCCGTTTTATGGCTGCAGGCTCCATAATGCTGAATTCAATTATATGCACCTGAAGTACAGTAGCTTTAAATTTGAGGATCGATTCACCGGTTGAAATCGTGCATTTTCGGCGTAATAAACACAGCCCCCCCCACCCAGTATGGGCTGAATTGACAGTGGATTATTGACTTGATATGTGAATTATTGCTTATTGCAGGCCATGTGACAGAGCTAATGTTTTGGTGAAACAAAAGCAGCGACTCTTGCAACTAAGTGACTAGTTAATGTCTGTGCAGCCAAGGCCAAGCCTATTAGGAATTAAAGTAGATTTAAGTGTTATGCAAAGTCACTGCGCGACATCTGTTGGGTCTGGCTATAGGCCTAGTAGCAGTGGATTCCCTTTGAAAAGCCCGTCGCGTTCACGGGGACACGCAGCGCCGTGCACGAGTGGAATTAAAACGTAATTAGGCACAAGATGCCAGTGCTGGTTTGGGGAAACGGTCAAAAACTCCAATATTGTGCTCCTTCAACACAAGTGTAGAAATGAGGCATGCTGTTGTTTATAGTGCAGAGATTAGATAAACTAGCCTGTTTAGTTTCGTGGCAGATGGTTGACGCTCAAGCCAATTTCCACTGGTTGCCTTCTGCGACTCAGACACCAGCTTTGTCATCAGTCCATTCGCAAGAAATATTTTGATAATTAGAAAATTAGATATGCCAATAAAGCAAATCAGGAGCAGCAATAAACAAAGAAGGCTGCGGGACAAGCCATTTATCCTGCAGTCATTTGGCTGACCACCTCATTAGGTGTTTAGTTTTGACAGATTTATTTCACTTTTGTGGCACCAGTGAACTTTTTATTATAGCTACCTAACTGCAGAAGTGAGACAGGCTGGGCTCAGGCTGAGTACTGCACCTTATGGCAGCATCCACACTCCAGCGTATTGTTATTTATTTCATAATCATGAATACAAAGCTTTATTTTCACCACAGTGCGCACACAATTAGGCAAAGATGACGTTTAAAGTGAAAATGTTCAAGTGATGCAGTCATATTACAAAAGCCCTGAAAATAGTTAACGTCTGCAGCAGTAATGTTTGCCTGTAATTGAAAGTAAACCAGCTTCACGTGCCTAAATTGTGTTTTGAATATTAGGAGCAATTCACAAAAATTGCATTTGGCTGCAAAACTGTGCCGTTGGATAAAGCAACTCATGTCCTACTTGTCATGCTTTATTTATTTCATTTATTCATTTGTGTTTGGCTGTATTTTATTATTCATTTGTGTCGTCCCCTCTCATTCAGAAGAGGAAGGCGGTTTGGTGGTTAGATATGCTAATTTATTTAGTTTGAATTTCTCACGTCCATTTTTCTTTGCTTTGATATGCATTTTTAATATATAGCCCTGGGCTACATCTCATTTGGTGAAAGTTGGGTTTTCTGGAGATGATGAGGCTCTTCACTGTGAAGGAGGCAGACCGTTGGGCTTGTCTTTATGTGTGGGTGTGTGTGTCCTTCCTTCTCCTACCTCTTTCTCCTTTCCTCCTCTCCCCTCTCTGTACCTGACAGTGGAGCATAATAAGCCCAGTTTTATTTACACTTGAATGCAGCATTGTCTTAGAGATGATTGGATTGCGGTGTAGTGAGGCCTTGCTCACACTGTTGATTGCCCTTCTTTGCCTGCTTCCCTTCATCTCAACCGTGTAGCCCACCCAAGGCTTCCTAACTCAGCACCCCTCCTCAGATCAACCCCAAACTATTTAAAAGAAAGAAAAACCTATGTTGTGTTAAGATAAAGGCTGAAAACCGAACGCTGTGGATGTGTAAACGGTGGCTGACGTGCTCATGTGTGTGCGCGCGCGTTTGCTTGTCAGTGGTTTTCTCTCTTGTCTTTTAATTAATGAATAAAATTTCTGTCTCTTCTGTGCTACATCCAATTAGGGAGGCAAATAGAATTAACAGTGTCTGAATATTATCTGTTCTAATGAATTAGCTTTTGTGTCTTCTCGTGCTATTGTGCCGCTTCTCCAGTCAAGCTTACTTATTAACAGAGGGGTTTTTACTTGCTGCATGCATATGCATTATGTGCTTTAGAAAAGGCTGTTTCTAGATTTGTTATAGTGAATTGTCGTAGGATTTGCAGGACTCAGCGCTTTGGTTGTAGGAGAGCTTTCCTCAGGGAGTGCTAGTGGTTCCCATAGGGGGTTATGGTGCAGCTTATCTTGACTCTGCATGGCTGGGAAGGGGGGAATGTTTACATTTGATTCCCTGGTAGAGGCTCCGAGTGCAGCCGAGTATTGGTCAGATATGGTGACGTCACAGGCTCAGTCAAGTAAAGCAATAGTTCATGTTGTACCCATGCACTGATTTAGTGAGTGCAGCAGTGATGGGAGCTCAGTTATACTGTGCTGTGCACGGCGCAGCGCGTACACAGCCCGTGGCCAGCGAGCCCTCGGGCCGAGCCGGCCTGCTGAACCGTGGCATTTCTCAGTTTTTGGTGGTGTTCTAATTCGACTAGAGCTCTTCTCCTCGGGGACCGGCTATGTTTGGATCCCTGCTCCCTTTTTCATGAAAACAGTGCATCGTTGACTCGGACCACTCTGGTCTGTTCCACACAATTGTTTTGCGACGGTGGGATGTCTGGCCTTACGTTTCCTATTTGATTAGCGCTCAGACGCAGGCCCCCGTTGGCAGGCACATCTAATCATCGCTGCCGTGGCTGGAGCGAGGCTCACTTGTTGCATGTCCCACACTCTCTGTGCATTAAAATCACCAGACAGACATGTCTTTAGATTTTGTTTAAGTACATATACCGTTAATAATGGTGCAGAACTAGACTTAACATGAGGATGTGGATGCCTTTTTGAAGTTGTTTGTTCTAGGGAATAGCTGAAAGTGTAATTATCTATAATGACTTGTCTGTTTTATATTTATGTCAGCTCATATTTTGGCTGTGTCGTCCTGATGTCTGCCAAAACCATGAATAACAGTAACAATGACATATTTTGTATTTAATCTCTTCTTTCTGGAGACACATTTGTACATGTAATGTGCCATTCACTACACTGAAAAAAATGTTTTTTGCCTCAGAGAAAGTTTACGAGGATAAATACAATCCGTCAATCCCTCGTGTCTGTTATAACACGCAGGGGTGAATTATTAGCTTGGAAATTAAGGAGTTTTTATATTTGGGATAATAGAGGGTGTTGTAAACACTCAGCTGTTCAATGGAGGTGCACCTACTCCTTTCAAACGTGTCTGTATATAATTACGTGCTCAACAAAATGTGCGAGGAGCTTTCCCCCCCCCTTTGTTTATGCCATGTGGTAAGATGTGTCTTGAAATGTCAGGCTGCTTTATGATTTACGGTCCTGCGTGTTTCTGGCGCGTCAGCGATTCTGTACAGCGCGGGATCCCTGTGGCTGCTCCTCGCAATGGCAGCACAACGTACACAGAAACACGCCAGCCCAACGGTTCTCAGCGCACGTCAACGCCGCCAACACATTCCTCCTTCCCCCCACAGGAATTTGAGGGAAATTCAATGATGTTGCTAAATCAATTTTATTTGAGATTCCTGGGGATGTAGGCAGAGAGCGGCGAGGGGCAGCGGGACCGTGCCAGGCAGGTGTTTGTAAATGAGAAACAGGGGACCGGAGCAGAGGAGACGATAGCGTTCTCCAGCTCTCCTGTGGTCTGGCTCCACTATGAGCCTTCCTCCCCATATTGTGTCCTGGTTTTATATTAATTACAACTTGTATTATCAACCGCCAGTTGCTAACCCCAGCAAATAGGAAAGGCTGCCCCTAGAGAGCAGGCTTCTTTTGTATCTTATTCTCTATCTAGCCCTGGTGTGTTTGTGTGTGTGTGTGTGTACAGTACATGGCTGCATGTGTGTGTGTTTGCTTGCTCCTCCTCCTCCTGGTAACACTGCTCTTTAACACAATTAGTGAAGAGCACGGAGTGAACCATGTTTGACTCCTAATTATGCCCAGCTTCAGGGAATAGTCACATGGGCTGGAGGCTTTTCTTCCTCTTTTGCTTCTTCCTCGACTTTGTCTTTTTTTTTGGAGGATGCCTTGTGTAGGTTGAAGAACACTGTTTGGGTGACATGATGTTTTTTTTATAACTTGTTTGAACTTTATCAGACCCACGGGGGCTGTGACAAAACGCTTGTGTGTGAGTGTGTGTTTGTGTTTCGCGTGGCGCTGTGTCTGATGATGCACCCTCCACAGCTCAGAGAGGCCCACTAAATTATTCATGGGGAGGAAAGGCTGTTGCTTTTGTCGCCTTGTTGAGCGTGGAAAGTTAACGCTGTTGTTTTGATGTTTGTTGTCGCGTTTTGCAGACGGGGTTATGAATGTGAGGCGACTTCCAGGTATTTAAAAAGACAAGTGTGTGCTTAACCACACATTCCTGTCTCCTGCACATGCACTTGTCATCGTAGCCACTGTGTTATTATTATCAGGTCATATAAAGTGCCGCGGTCCACTTTTTGTCCGACAAGAACCAAACTAACAAAGGCTTATCTATATCCCTGCACATGGGCCCATTACACCCACAGGGAAGCAAATCACAGCAAAATATCATTCCCTTTAACACCATTAGCTGAGGTGTCTTTGAATTTAATTTAGTGCCAGTACCATTAAAAATGACACATTACCCTGCAATGATAGCTAAATTAAGTCCTATCGATTCAGCTGTTGCATTAAAACCGTGCTGTGGCCATAGCTGGCAAGAGTTGGAGAGAGAGAGGACAGGAGAGAGTGTGAGAGCAGCGAGCCTACTTTTTTCAGCATCTCGCCAGCAGTGGGTGTCTTGTTGTGAGGAAGTAGAACCCAGTCAACGACAACAGCCCACGGAGCCCAGCTCTGTATGAGAAACATTATGCGCTTTGGGAGTTTAGGGATTTTTACCTCTCTGTCTCCGTTCCCTCCATGTTCCATGACACAAAGGCAGAAGTGGAGTGTGTAAGAAGGATGACAGGCTTTTCCCACATTGCTGCTTCTGCTCAGCTGGAGCTGTGATGAGAATAATTAGAATAATAACAACAGACCTTGCTCCTGTGAAGTGTACCATGTGTTGATGAGCGGCCCACAGAACGGACGCATCACAATCACCCATCCCTCTCAGAGCAGGGACGCTTTCCCTCCTCTTATTTTGGTGGGCTTAAACCCACGCACGGGCCTTTGTTCACCCTGTCTTCCTTACCCCTCTTCTGAGCAATTCACCAAGCTCTTTATCTGATTGCCATCCGGTGAACAGCTGACGCTGAGAGGGGGCCTCGAGTGGAGCAGAGGGTCTGAAGGGCCGTGTGTGTTTCTGTCTGCTGTTTTCAGCTCAGAGCTGTTTGAGCAAACAACCCTCCTTCCCCAAAAAACTTAGCAGATAAAAGGGCCCCGCTTACAGGCATAACGAGCAGCCCATGCCTCTGCAGCAGAACAAGCAGTAGCACATCAGGACCGCGCGCCCAGGGGAGCTTATAGCAGCCACTCCGTTTCCCTGCAAACCTCCACTAGTCTCCAGGCTCTATCTTGTCTATCCTCCTCCAGTACAGCTTACTCTGACTGGGGCACCGAAGCAGGCGGGAGACGACGTTCAGCAGGAACACGACTGAAGTTAGACAAAATGGTAACAACAAAAACCTCTCGTTCTTGAAATATTCTGTGGCGTGTACATTTTCCTTCTCTTTTGCGTATGTATATATGTGTTTGTGTGTGTTTGGGGAAGGAGAAAAAACCCATGGCATGGACTGAGAAGTGGGTTGAGGTTTGTGGGAAGCCTTGGTGCAGGCCTGTGTTTGTTTGGCTTGGGTTTAGCTCAAGGCGGTGCTTCTCTCGGGCTCCAGACAACACTGGGCTCACATTCACCAGCATTTTGTCATCGTGCTCAGGTGAAATTGGGAAAGACTAGCTTCGAGTCTGTATGAGCTCAGCGTGCGGGAGCCTGCGAGGAGCACGTACGTGATCGGGCGTCAGCGTAGCCGATGACGTGACCGGTTTGTCCCTCACTTGCCTGAATGACAGAGGAAATTCCACCTCCAGCCTGGCTTCATGTGGCACTGATAAAGCCTTTCCTGTACAGCAGAAAATCCTGTTTCCCTGTGTGGGAATGATCAGAAAAGAGACGAGGCGGAGCAGGAGAGAAACTGGACTGTAGAGGGAGGGACACCTTAAAAGCTCCCATTCTGTTTATGGACATTTCTTTGAAGTTAGTCAGCTGAGATTTAACACTTCTTTCCAGCATGTTTGTATATATAAAACTGAGTGTGTGTGCATATGTGTTTATGCTTCTCGCTCTATTATGTCATTAGCATGTGTGCGTAAGTGTATTTTTGCAAGCCTCAGTAGGCGTGTGTGCATGTCACTGTGGGCGTGTACACAGTTTTGGCAGATTAGCCGGAGAATCACTGTCATATCTTATTTTCATTTCTGACAGTGGTAATGATTAATGGCGGCTGTGGTGTGTTTGGACTTTTTACCTCTATATTTCTCACTTGACACGGAAGTCTCAATTGGATATGGTATAAACGAACTGCACGGAGCTCGGCCATATGTGTTTGGACAATTACTCACGAGTGGTCCACTTGCAACGCTCAAAATCAGACGCCACATTAACAGCGCTGCGTTTTGCTCTCATGCATTAATGAAACACTTTGATTACAGTGTTTTGACTTATTGCCAGCTGCTTCAGTGCATTAGTTTCTTTCTATTCATCTATGATTATAGTGGCATCGTTCATTGTCTGCTAGCTGGAAAATAGGCAGCGGAGCTCTTGTCCTTGCCAGGAGAGTGTAAGCAAGCCAAGGACCCTCACAGACGCTTATAGATGTCACTCTCACGTTTCCAGCAGACTCGCGCTTGCTTTCTGCGTCTCTCCCCCCTTCTCCTCCTTCCCGCTCTCTCTCTCTCTCTGTGCTCCTGGTTTGCGGTTTGGACGGCTGGGGGAATGTGGATGGATGCATGGATGGATCCCACGCTCACTTTCTCTCTCTTTTCAAACCTCAGAACCCAGCTTCCTGGAGAGACCATGATGACGCCACCTCCACACACTCCGCCGGCACACCGGGGCCCTCCAGCGGGGGACACGCTTCACAGAGCGGCGACAACAGCAGCGAACAAGGTGAGCCAGCACAGAAACGGGCACGCGAGCCGACACGCAGTAACATGTAAACATAGACAGACAAAAGGCAGA
The DNA here is from genome assembly GCA_030770545.1 of Macropodus opercularis. Classification (NCBI taxonomy): domain Eukaryota; kingdom Metazoa; phylum Chordata; class Actinopteri; order Anabantiformes; family Osphronemidae; genus Macropodus; species Macropodus opercularis. Next base: position 5,856,130 of record JAUCMP010000026.1, on the reverse strand, counting down.
TCTATGTGGGACATATAGTATTAATCATCACATACGGGACTTGCCAACACTTCACTTTAACCCTGACTAATGTGAGGCCTGTAGTGAATACATCACCTCTCTCCCTACACGCATACATTTGAGCCTCACCTTTTCCACATTGGATTATCCTGTTTTTTGACTGGCGTCCATGTAATCACACCTAAAAATGAACCTGCTTATCCACTGTTGCACACACATGCAAACACAAGCCGCAGCCACTGTAATATTACATCCCGGATCAGAGGCTTTTACCAAAATGTTACTATTTCCAGAGCTGAACAAAAGCTGGTGATTAATAGTATATTTCTGCCAGTTCTTCTCTGCATTCAAGCCATATTAACTTTGTTCTCATAACAGCTCCTAATTAGGTCTTGTCTTATCTAGCACATGACCTGCCAAACAGCAATAATGCATTTCAAAACAAATGTATTAGAATTTATTACAGATAGTGTGTGTAAGTCACAGCTATCTGCTTTATGTTTTTGTCATACCAATACATTTGAAAGATAGAATTGTTTCATTAATGCAACTGATGTCTGAACTAAGACATCCTAAGCAGAGCTGTTGGCCTTTTTTCTCTTCCTTGCTTTTAATGCAGCTAGATTTCCTTTCCCGTGTGTTGTGCGTGTGTGTTTTTGTGGGTCTTTTTCTGTATTCGTGTGTGCCCTCTGGCAGTGTCCGGGGTTTTGCATGAAATTTCATCACACCGTCTACACACACAAACACGCTCTAACGCTCAGATGCACGCTCACACCAGCTTTCTCCCAGAGTGCGGCAGCTTCCTGCGTGCGTTCCAGGCTATCGTTTTGCCAATAAGCGATCAAATGTATCGATGAGATGCGTGCCTGTGGTGGAGCTCTTTAAATCTTCTTCAGGCGGAGCAGCCGTTGCGGCGTCTGAACCGTTGCTGACCACAGACCGAGGGCCACAGCAGACCTCTGTGGTTGCCTGCGTCAGCACTAGTCGGATCACAGGCTGGTTGGAGAAGGGAACACAACGGTAGCACGGACCTGTCAATGGACCAACGTGGGTCTCCATTGCCAGTCAGTTACTTGCTCAAGGACACTTCAGCTGCGCAGATGACATTAAATGCGAGAGATTCATAGTGAATGTTAAAGCTGGTCTGCCTTTAAACAATAGCAGTCATATTATTAGTTATTAGCGCAGTGTTTAATTGCAGAAGACAACACAGAGTTGGGGAGGTTTTGTCCTCATCTTTTAAACTGCAATGGGGGGTGAAGACTGCAGAAACAACAGAGAGAGAGGGAAGATGAGAGGAGAAATGCACTGCCTATTGATTATCTTACACACATAAGTACAAGTGACCTGTAATCCACAGAGCACTTATCGACTCCTCTCCCCACCGTATCCAGTAACAGCCGATCAATACGGGCCAAAGACAGTTACGGTATAGGACTTACGCTCTGGGCCAAGACAGACTTGGACTAGATCAGGGCCAGAGTCTGACCCACGCTGCTGGAGTGCCACAACCAAGATCCACCGGCTCAAAGGCTTCAACGGGAAAACAAAGCAAGCTGCATGTACAGTAATAGAACGAAGAGATTTCAAGGAATCCAAGAGGAAAGACATTGAAGTGCAGAGGTGAAAGAGTAAAGAAGGTGAAAAAGAAGGCAGAGTGAGACAGAGGGAAAAGAGAGAGGGGGCAGCTGATTTAATGGTCTAATGAGGCCGTCCTCCAGCCAGTTGTTTTGTGTGAGGCATGCTCTGACCTTTCGCTCCGCTCGGGAGCCCCGCCGCCTCATTTTTCACATTCTTGCAATTACGTTAACGCTTGAAGCGCTCGCTGACTCCCGACTCTGGCCCTTCCATTCTGACAGAGCCTTCCCTCCCCAGCCTCTCCACCTTTCCCTCCTCTCCTCCACTTCACTCCACGCATGAACTCGCCTCCTATCTCAATACATTTCCACATAAAATTTGTAGTCCACACTCTGGAGTCCACAGAGAAAATATGAAATGTGTGCTTCACTTCAGTAATGGGGTCTTTAACAGCTTGGCCCCTGTTAAAAGGGGTGACGATGTGGATCAGTTGAGGAAGACAGAATGGATGGGAGGCAGTGAGGGAGAGGCAGAAAGAGTGCACAAGACCCATGGTGCTTTTGGTTTTAGCTGCCAAGAAAAACATCAACTTTCTTCCGCCATTTTCCACCTTGAAAGCTCTGTTGTTTGTGCGCCTTAAAAACACTCACCTTGAAAGTCGATCCAGAAGCATCAGTGTGTTGAGCGTGTGACTCCACTTGATTTATTCCAAAAATGGCGAAGCCTCTCTGAAGGTGACCGAGTCAAGCTGTCTCGAAGAGTAAAAACTTGGAATGTTTACCCCCCGACTTCGCCTTTGACTGTTGCTAGAGTTCGGCAGTACTGTGGAAGAAAGTTTCGTGCACGTTTTATTTTTTTCCCGTGCAACCGCACAGAACTCAAGATGATCTGTGCGAACATAATTTACTTCCACTATCTCTGGCTTTTATTTCAGCGCTGAGCATTTCTCTGAACTTGTGCCAAAAAACAATTTAACAAGTGCGCAAATATGTACTGCCCCTCTTGTGGAATAATTTATAGTCGAGCAGTAAACCAAGGTGAAGCATGCTCACATCTGTCAGTAAAATTTCCAGTTAAGGGTCTGACACATATGAAAAGTTTAACTATAATACTTTTGTTTTGCAACTTCACCCCAACCCTGTTCAAAACAGTCATTTCCATTTCTCAGAATCCCCCCCCCCCCTCAAAAAATATCAATTATCACCCTCAGGGCAAAATTCTGCACTTGAGCCTACTGACTCTTGGAGAGTGACTCCCTATGTTCTGGCTAGATAAACAAACATCAGTGGTTAAGAAGAGATGGTTCCGAAGTTAACACAAAATAACTTCATTGGCTCCGCCTGTGCATCATTTTGATTAACAGTCTCCTGGAACTCCTCCGAGCTTATCTAGAGACATCAGACACATCAGTTGCAGGGAGTTAAACTTGATGAATGTGCGTGTCTTAAGATAGCGCTCGTTTCCAAGCAGGTGTCCGTAATATGCTAAACACCCAAAGTGCGACGGAGCAGCATGATGAAATACTCTGCACATTTGCCCACACCAAACACGGCAGAGTCAAAAGCACTCAGTCATGAACTGTAAATCCCCAACACTGATTCAGCACGGTGGGTAACGTTTTTCCACCTCTCGCTGTATTTGCATGCCTGCGCTCCAGTCCGCACTCAGAATTATTAGCTTTGCATGTAGACCAAATCCACACTGACATCTTGAGTGGTGGGGCTTTCTACACAATTCCCCGTCTCTGCTGTAGAAGGAAAGGGCTGAACAGAAGAGAGGAGAAAGCATTTTGTACATTTTCTCAGCAATTGAACAATCCCCACGCTCAGTGGATAGACAGACTCCCCAGAGAGGCAGAGAGAGGCAGAGACGAGGGAGGGAGGAAAGAGAGGGAGAGCTTGAGTGTTTGACTCCGAGGGAGCATGCTGCACTTGATGCTGTTGTGGTACATTTGTGTGTATGTTTGAGTATGTGTATGCCCTGGGAGTGCGATGAGCTCCATTGGCCCTGGCCAGGGGCTCCACTCAGCTTAGTCTTTGTGCCTGAACTCACCGGGGGTGCGAGCGAGCATGGGGTGGGGGTCAGTCCTGCTGGGGACATGACTCCCTATGTCCAGCCATGGATGTGGCACCTCCCAGGCCTCTGGCTTTGCCTTTAACTTTGCCGTGACTCCTAAACCTCAACAAGACAAATAAATGCAGGAAACAAAAAGAAAAAAAAGAAATAAACACACGCAAAAAGACAAAAGTCTTCACTAAATACTAGAAGGTGCCTGGATGTGTTTTAGTAACCTGCGCGCCAGCTCTGGAGTGATCAGCGAGGTGTGTGTTTGTATATAAACTATATGGCATTGTGTGTGTGTATGTGTGTGTGTGTGTGTGCGTGCGTGTGCACGTGTTAGCCGGTTCCCTCTAAGTGCCTGTTAGAGTTTAATTTAGTGTAGTAATTAAAGCTGAACACTGGCCCATAAACAACAGATAAACAATAAAGCAGACCCAAGCCCTGCTGTTTCATGGCTCTCACTCCCAGCTGTTGGAGCACTGATAATTTTTACACAGTGCCCCCACAACACAACGCAGCGCAGGAGCAACAGAGGTGTGTATAGGTTGTCAGTGTGTGGATCGGGCATGTTAGCAGGAGAAGGATGCGTAAAGGTTACGTCCTCTTCCCTACACAACACACGGCGAGGCAAGAAACTGCACATGGAGCAGTGTGTCTCTGCAACCGAGTGGCAGCTTCCATCGCATAAACATTAAACCGAGTGCCACCACGATGTGCACACTACATATAACTTGTAATAACCTGGTGACAGCGCCTCTGAAGGAAAAACAAGCCAAATATAAACCTGTTTAATGAGGATAACGATGCCGCAGCGTTTGTTTGCGGGCCTCTGTGTGCAATTTCAGCCTTGTCACTGCATGTCAGCTTCATGTCAGTCACGTGTCTGTTGTGAAAACAGCGCAGTACGCCTGTCTGAGGGTTTGTTGGGAAGGGGTAGGGCCATTGTTGAAAGCCGAGAAGAGTTGCTGCAGAGGGGGGAGAAAACACGGTACGGAGGGGATACTTTCATGATCCCATTAGCATAAGAGAGGCTAAATTATTCATGTGGAGTGCTTTATCTATGGGGAAAAGTATAGTTAATGCACATAGTTTTAAAATGGATCTCCCCCTGCCTCTTGCTCTAACACCAGATTCTTGCTGGATTCAGCATTCGCGGGCGTTTACGGGAACGGCTGTCACTCGGCCCGGCGTACATGCGCGTAGACATAGTAGGAACGAGCCCACGTGCACACTTGCTTAAGCGCCGCTGCACTCCGAGCTGTTTCAAGGGGCTCTGCTCTCAGGCTCATCCCCTCTTCTCCCTCTCTCCATAAGTCCCCTTCTCATCTCCTCTCTCCTCTTTCCATTTATTCCTCCATCTCTCTCTCTTTTCGCCGCCACCCTCCCTCCTTCCCCAACCCCTGCTCTTCCCATCTCCCTCACACTCCTCTCCTCACTCACCCCTCACTCTGTCTCGCTCCCTGTACCGCAGACTACCTGGCCCTCATCCAAAATGTGATTAAAGAGAATGATTAGCTCCCTCAGCTCCCTCCTTCTCTTCTCCTTTTTCTGTTTCTCTATCTTCCTCCTGGCCCTGAGTTCTGTTTTTCATGGGAGGAAGAAACATGAGGAAAGAGTGAAAGCAGAGGAACAGTAAAAGGATGAGGACAGCCAATGGGGTCTGCTCTACTTCCTGTAACACCCACAACATGACCACCACGCTGTCCTGCTCCCACTCTTTCTGTTAGTGCCTCCCTTCCACTCCTTCTCTCAGCCCTGGCTGGGGCCTTGTCCCTCTGGTCCATAATCATAAACAGGCCCCCGGTGTGACCCGGCCCAGCCCAGCTTAGCCTAGCTTGGCCAGGAACTGGGTCCTACATAGCAGGAAAGGCGCATTAACTAGGTCAGCCTAATGTGCAAACTAATGTTTGGAGAACATAGGGAAAAAATTACCCAGATTATTCTGACAGCAGCTGAGGAGAATGTCATTTTCGCCATTAAGGGAAAGCTTGGGGGAGTTTTTCTTCTTTCTTTCTTCTCTTTTCTTTCTGTCTTGCTCCGAGAAGGAGAAGAACTGTTTATCTGGGAGTAAGTTGTGCATTATTAAAAAGCAAAAAGGAAACTGTTGCACGGAGGTAATCATGATTGAACTACAGAAAAGGAGGGGAGTGACTTTTTTCTCTCTCCTGCCCAAAGGCTCGGTGCCAAAAACAAAGAGAGTGCAGTGCTTTTGTATCAGTTCATTATACAGTGGGTTTACACACCCACGTTCCATTCCTGATTACTCCGGTGCATGTGGCGATGATGAGGAGTGCACAGGGGTCTGATGTAATATGGTTAAAAGGGATTTGAGCGTGTGCCCCGAAGGGCATTTCCACATCCATTAACGCTGCCGCTGCTGTTGTGTTTTCACAAGGATGACAATGCTTTGGTTCTTGAAGGGGAGAGTGTTTTCCCAGGAAATTTTCTGTCTTGTTTCAGCAGGCTAGCCTCAAGGGGGTCAGCCAAGAAGTCACCCTTAAGAGGTGATAATCCAATTGCTCTAGTCCTCACCAGATTTGTTTTCCCCTTGTCTGGCAGCGTGTTTGTGTGTGTTTACAGAGAGTGTAAGCATGCGTGTGTGAATGTAACAGACACAGAATGGGAGGCAGAGGCTGCACGATGCCACCAGCCTCTTCTGTGTCCAAACCCCGGGCCCCACTCTAGATTAGAGAGAGGTTATGGAGGCTAAGTCTGTCAAAGGCACACCTGCAGGGAAACTCCAAAAACCCTCACTGCCAGCTTACACAGGCCCGTTTAAGGTGTGCTTATTTGGAGTTTAACCCTGACTTCAAATGTCCCTTTCCCTCTCCAGCCCTTTGTGTTTGACCAATGGGCCTTGTGCTCTTTTACTTTCTTTCCTTTCTTCTGCCCCTCCTGGCTCTTTAATCTCTTCTACCACCCCCACCCTCCCAGTACTCCTCCCCCTAATGTCCGAACCTCAGATCACAGCAACAGTCCCTCCCAAAGGACAGCACACGGTTGAGTAGAGTGGCTTAGCGAGGCCAGTCATAGCTAGTTCACTTGCTGTGTGGTTTACTCTAGTGTTAACCGGGGTTTTACACAGCGAAGCTTATTTGGAACAGAGCAGAGCGGAGCAGCAATACCCTACAGGTAGTGCTTTAACCATGCTGCCACCGTCCAAGAGAGTGGGAGGATGATAAAGGAAGTGTGTTACAATCCAAGTTCTTGCGCTCCGCTGCTGATTTTCATGCGCACATCTTTCACGTTTATGCAAAGCTTTTGAGGGCATTATGCAAGATAAGCTTATTTTCTAGTCTGATTCCCACTCTAGTACATGCTTTAATGACTCTTAAAGCCAAGGGCTGCTTTTTTAGGCATAATAGCAGTCCCGTGGTCTCTCAGCTTCCGTGTAGCCACACTGCTTTTTCCACACCTGATCACTTTGTTCACCCATTTTATGGCTTTTTAGGGAACAGGCGGAGGTGAGCAATTTGACAGTGGTTAGTGCCATGAGCCCTAATGTTTATTGGAAGCGAGCGTCTAATAATTTTTGATTACCCCAGAGGAGGTATTAGCCATGTTAGTCAGCAAGGATAATTTCTTATTTACATGCCCCAAGCAGTGAACACTCTGAAGGAACACTGAGGCTAAATGCGCAACAAAACGAATCATACATGCCAAACGAGATGCTCCATCCTGGCTGGCTGCAGGGCTGAAGTTGAGAAAACCTTCATTATGCGTTTAGCATAATTCATTTAGAGGGTTATCAATTTGCAGAATACAGAGGAGATGTTTGGAGGGGGAAGCGAGAACACCATATCAAACGAAGGAAGAGAAAACGGGACAAGGGAAGGCAAGATGAAAAGGAGCAGGATATTCAAGGATAGCGCGGTGCCTGGATTTTGAAAATGTTGTTCCAATTACGCGTTTTTCCATGTTCTGAGGCAGAACTTGCGTGTTAAAGGCTTCAATTGCTTCTCTTTTACCAGTGTCACGCTCCGGCCCCTAAACGAAGCACAAGCTGATTTCCTTTTAATGAAGGCTGCTTGGCTCAGGAATTCACCTCCCCTTGTGTTTTTGCTACGATCGAGGCTACGTGGAGAAGTTCTAGTTCAAATATTGTCATTCTGTTCATTCGGGTCACTCTTTGTCTGCCCTGCTTACTCAAGGGTATTTTGTATCTGTCTCTTAGTGTGGATTTCAGCAGTTGTTTCCTTTTTTTTCTCCTGGCAACTCAGTGAGCAAAGAAAAAGACCTTTTACAGCATCTTCTCGCCGCCATCAGGCAGGGATGACTAAGGCCCCATTAGAACAATTGGAGGAAACTTAGGGAGACGGGGAGCGCTTAAAAGAATGAAAGCAGCCAGAAAACACCACTTATCACCATCTTGTGATAACCAGTGCTTTCTTTCACTATCTAAGCACAAGAACCTCCACCTTGGAAAAACTGCACTCATTTTATATCTTCATTCAAACATAAAACAATAAAAACAGAGAGGCAGAAAAAAGGAGGACAAAATACATTTAGCGTTTCCAAAGCGAAGGGGAAAAGCTGCATTGTTTAGTACAAATGCTTACTCCCAGGGATGCAGTCCTTAGACAACTGAGTGTCTGCAGGAGACATCTCTGAAGCCCGACCCCGTGACCCTGGAAAGAATGCTCTAAAGGTGTGGGGAAAACAGCCTTTACCAGTGCATCATGGCCTACAGGACAGCCCAGCAGCTGCACAACAAACACCACGAGTACAAAAACCAACAACACAACAGGCCATGGAATAAAACAAGAATTAGGTGGGGGAAAAACTCAGGCAAGCCAACGTGAGAGAAAGAGATATGCTAAATGTGGGAGAGAATTAAAAAAAGACCAGTAAGGAAAAGCAAAAGAAAGAGAAAGACGAGGATGAGGTTTATGTACTGTACAAAAACACAGAGGGACTTGGTCTGAATTGTGCCTCACAGGCCTGGCTGTCTCTAACTCTTTTGGTTCCCCATGAGATCATTTTCATCCTTTATAAGTCAAAAGGAAGCCCAGTTGAAAATGAAAGGTTACACAAGCCAGAGCCCAAGCCCTCGGAGTGAGAGAGGAGAAGATCCCTGCTGCAAGGGCCCTGCTGCTATTCAAAGCACCTGCCATTGTGTGGGCGCCCATCCAGGCCTATTGTTGTGCAGAAATTAGTCGTGCTTCCTTTGGCTCCATGCGGCAGACCCCCTGGATGTTTTGGGTTCAGATACATGGTTCGATAGATGCGTGGCCCCGGCTACCATCACCACTAGCTGTGGCCCTTTGGCCTCTCTCCCACAGCACAGTATCATTCAGTATCAGCCCTCTGTTGTTCACTTCTCAGGACCACTTTCAGACCAGCATTCCTATAGTTGTCTCTCTCTTTCTTTTGTACTCCCACTCTCCTCTTTCCTTTGGTGTATATGCTTATTGTTCTTTAGAGCACCCTCATTATACCCATGGTTATATTTTAAGGGCCTCTCTCTTTGATTTTGGTCTCGTGGGGAGTGAGTGGTGGGCTGATGGGAGCTGTAGGGCTGGCCCGGCTCTCAGGGCTCCCCAGCCGGCGTCTCGAAGAGTGGGCTTGGGGGTATTGCAGGGCTGGGCACTACTGTAGAAACACTGGCGCTACTGCTCGCACAGGGGGTGGATGTGAGGGGAAAATTGAAAAGTCAATAACGAAGGCCGCACAACAAAAAAAAAAAAAAAGAAAGAAAAGAAAAGAGGGTGAAACAAAAGGAGACGGAAAGCTTCAAAAAGCTGAGAGCTACGGAGCACTGCTAATTAATAGCATCAGAGAGAGAGGACTTCCTTTTCTTCCAGAAGTTTAATGCTGCATATTAACTGGCGAGCTGCACTGATTAGGAGCTCGCATTGGGAGTCAGGTCTATCACGCTCCTGGACCGGCCAGCGGCAGCCATGTTTAAGAAGAATTCACTGAGTCAATCACTGCCAGCGAGGTGTTGATTCAAGCTGAGTTGCTTCATGTATCACAGATTTAAAAAAAGGGAAGCGATACTCTGTATTGTTTGGCAGCATTCATTTCAAGTCAACTGTGATACAGCTTATTTTATTTTTGGTCACTTGTGCTGGTTACTGTACAGTGTTTCTCTGCATTTTGTGAAACTTATTTTGAAACACTGTTGTGTCCTTTTCATGCAGCTAATCAAAAATTAAGGTCCATGAGCGTGATGAAATACAAATGTTGGCGGGTCAGCCAAGCAGAGTGGCAGTAATTTGAACCGAGGCTGTGCAATTTGTATTTTTCACAGCAGTAATAGGCTCCTCTGTCACTGTTCCTGCCACAGCAATTTCCACTGCCAACAGCTGTCAAGTCCCCAAAATCAAAATTAGCGCCGTGGAATTGGGTCGTAATGAAATGACCTGCTGGATTTACCTTAAGGAGCAGGGCGGACAGTCAATACTTGCCTCGTCACAAGCCATCTCGCTGCGTGCTGCACTCCCATTAATGAAAGGAAATAGTCTCGAGTAAATCTATTAAGCACTACTTCCACTGTCTAATTATATTTTTTCCTTCTGTCTTCATAATTCATTCAATCTTTCATTAGTTCTTAATATTGTAAAAGGCTTTTAACTGGCCCTTCTGTCTTTGTGGGGTCACCAATTATTTGTCACGATGCATTTACATGAATATCAAAGGAGTCCAGGTTGTATACAGGGGAAGAATGTAGTGTCCACATGGCTCACGCGTTGGAAATACCTTTCCTGAAGGGTCTGGAACAAGTTCGTAACTACAAACAGGTTCTATATTGTTTTTTTTATTTTATCAGACAGAATAGTGGAGCGTCAACCTCACCTCTTTGCTTCCTATAGAACGAAGCAAATGTGTGCCAGGGCCCAGTGGAGGACACTGGGCCCCGGTTATTGACTTGTAAAGAAGCCGGTAGGTGAGGGGTCTTGACAAGACATGAGCGTCTGACTCTCTTGTAAAGCTGTATCTGATTTCTCTGCTAGTTGGCTCCCTGGAGAGAGCTGCTCTACCCTCTGTTGATCATACTCTCACTCGGAGCTTTATGGAAAAACGTGGCAATAAAAAGAATGAAAGAGTAGTTTTGTGGAAAGAGATGCTCCCGATCTGTATGCCATGAGAGCGAGGGAGGAGGGAGGAGGAGGAATCAGCTGCGAGGCGAGCGAGCTGCATCCGCAAGGCGATGTTACGTTAGAGGTCCGCGTTGTTTTGGGCATCACAGACGTGTCAATAGGGGGATTTGCATTTAGGGAGCGAGCAAAATAGCAGGACGTTTGTATCAGCAAGTGGTTGGACGTATCAGGCATGAGCTAAGCAAGATCCACACTCTGACTAATTTATGAGGGTAAACTGCACTGACGGACAGAGGTGCAGGTGCAGGGAGGAAGTTTTCATTGGCTCTCTGAGCAGGCCAAGCCAAAGCCCCGGAGGGATCTCGCTCAGTTTGAACTTTATCAGGGGCTACGCTTAATCAATACGCTATTGGAAAAAGAATTAATTACTAAAGCAGAATAAAACAGCTGCATTTTAAACCAAGGATTCATCAATTCTGTAATCTCTTGGTTACAGCTCAGGTGTCAGGAGGATCATTTCACTTCCATGTAATGAGGAACTGTGGGAGTTTACCCCAACCCTCTGCTGTCGTTCTCCTCAGCCTCTCCATTTCTGACCCCCCAACTCCAGTTTCTGTCCTATACCTACTTGTCAAGATATCCAGCCCTTTCTCTCCTTTCATCCAGTTTCCCACAGCTGTTTGTCATCTATTGACAATATTCTGTCTTTTTTAGATTTTACCCTCTTCGCTTGCCCCAATTTTTAATAGACCCACTGTATTTTACCCACTCTCACCCTACTCCCCCATCCTGCTACATTCCCTTCCCACCAAATTCCTGTCTTTGCGGGGATGGGACGAAGGGGTATTAAACTTGAAATCTCTGGTGCGAAAGCTGACTGGAATGGGACATTCCCGCTGCTGCAGCCATCAAGCCGGACATTCCTACGCTCAGGCTGGGACACCGCTGGTGTTGTGCAATGGGGGGGTGGGGGGGGGCACATATGGGTTAGGGGAGGTTGGTGTAGGGCATTAAAAAGTTCGCCAAACAAATAGTAAAAACAAATGTAATTTGGGGAAAGATTGGATAGAAGAAAATATCTAGCGTATGGTGAGCACATGTACTCAGAGATGCCACAAAGGACATGTCAAAGAAACCCTGGCCACACGACCACTGCCATGCACTCCTCACAGCCCCTGACCCCAACCCTAAAGCCTGTAAACGGACTATCCTTGACTCCCCATAATGGGGGATTTCAAGGCAGGTTGAGAAGGGGTTATGGGTGATGAATTGGGTTTTTAGTGAGCTCATTAGGAAGCCAAACAGAGTTTAGACTGGTGGAGCGGGGCAACAGCGCAGTAATCAGTTCTGCTCGCTTTGTTCCCTGCCTCCAGGACATTTGCGTGAAAAAAAGAGAGTGAGGAAAAAAAAAACTTCATGGCATTTGGCTGATGAGAGGACTGCAGAGCAGAGGCTACAATCTGATGGTTGACTTGTTGATTTATAAACCTTTAAATCCATTTACTGTACTAACCTTCCAGCTCTCGGTAGAAACCCACATCACCATTAAACCCGACTTTGATGCTACTGTCCATCAGGTGTGGCAAAGATGTCTGTCCCCCCCTTTGCATTAGAGGAGAGTTTGTTTGTTTGGCTTTAGATTGTAAGTGAATGTAACGAATCACTGCTGATGTTGTTATCATACCTTTCCTCAAACAGCATTAACCGTTCGGAGTCATCGGTGCCACGCTGGTAACCTGCAAGCAGTCGCTTTTTCTGGCTTTTAGGTCAAATACTTGGCTGTACTAGGTTTCCTAGTGGGGGTTATGAAGCTATTTCTTCACTAGCACATGGATCCATATGATGCACCTGCACACGTTTCCTTTTGCTCCTTTTTGCCTCTTCTCGTCATTTTCATTCTAAGTAAGTAATAATATTTAGAGCAGGAAGTGTGGAAGCAGCGTGTTTTACTAATGAGCGTGCTTGTTTCAATTCAACATAGCCCAGCTTACTTTTGGGAAATATCTGTTCTTTAATATTTAATGCAGCATCAAGTCTGAGGAATTAGGTATGTTTATCTGTGGGCAGCCAGCCATGTATGGCTACTGGAACAATTAGGGAAGGTGTGTCAATATTTACACTTTAACCAGCAAGAATATTTGTGCAAAATTTGCTAAGATATGAAAAAAACACATGGTTTGGACGGTTACGTTGGCAGGTACGTAAATTTATTTGTTAAGAAACAAGGGATGAACTGAAAATACCTGCGAGACCAATTAGCCCCGTTCGATTTTTAGAATCTCAGGGAAGAGCAGAGGCTGTTGCTTCGGCGGTGCTGGAGCGCAGGGGGAGTGGGGTGGAGTTGTCAGGGAGGCAGAGAGTGTGAAATGTCTGGTGGAGACCCAAAGTCCTTCATTAGCCACTGATCCCTGTCTGCTGAGTGAGGGGCAGTCATGGGCATCACAACTCCCTTTTAGTTCCCCCGAAAAAGAGCGGGCCGGGGGGGTGGAGGGTAGCTCCCCCATCCCCTGCAATTTAGCCCTTTGCCATTCATGCAAATTGGGCCCTGACATCTGCAACAGCCTGCCTCCTTTCTTTTATACATCTTTATTCCATCTCTTTTCTCTCCGGCTCTATTTTCCTCAGCAAATAAAGCCCCTGTGTTGACAATGTCTTGTCTCAGCACACATCTGCTTTAGGTTTGTTTATTTGTATGTATGTATATAGAACTGGAGAAAACTCAAGAACCGAGGAGCTTTACACAATCGCAGTGTGACCTTTAAAGTCATTCGTGATGTAATAAGATGATTGTTGTTGCAGGCAGCAGGCTATTTGCACTAGTAATTAGGAAGTCAGCCGTTCATAATATAATATACCTTATGCAGTCATTGCTAAATTTCATGTTATTGGCAGATGATAACCTAATGAAAACATTAGCCGTGTTGAAGGCATCGACTATAGAGAAAAGGCAGTAACCAGCCAGCCTGCCTCCCTTCCTCCCTCTCCCCCCCTGAACAAACTACTCTTCTCTGGCTCCAGGGGAGAAGCTGAAAGGGGAGGGTGGCTTTGCTCCAGCCCATATTTTGAGTGAAAAGGTAAAATAGCCTATGTGGCTCTTAAAAAGAAGTTTTACCTCCAACCCTACAGCCTCACCCCCTCTCCTCTCTTTTTGACTCTGCGCCTTCCACTCCAGCCTCACCCTCCACGGTAGGGATGTGCACAGTGGGGTCAACAAGACAGAGGAGGAGAGAGGCCTAGTGTTGGTGGAGAGGCGATAGTTATCTCCAGCATTCCTCGGATGACAGAGAGATATCTGCCTGATGGCAGGGTTAGGGGGCTTAGAGAGGGGCGGAGAAGGGAGGGAGAAGAAGAGGTACAGGAGTTGTTGAGCAACTACCCCCCACCTCCCCCCTTCCTTCACTAGCTGTTTTTCTTACTGCCTGACTGCCTCGCTTCCCCACACATAGAAAAAAACATCTAATTAGAAGCTCTTATTCCACTTCATTTAAGGGAACACTTAATGATGTGTTTTTGGGGGGAGACAACCACACATTACTTCTCATGCAAAAGGAACCACTCAGTCGTAGCACCCAGGATGCAGATACAGCTGTGTTCGAGATGGAGGTTTGTCCTCGCGTCTCTGGGGCGTCGGGGCTGGAAAAGAGTCGTAGGCTTTTCCTTTCCACCTTCAGCCAGTGTCACTGGTGGCAACAGGAGGCGGTAAGGACGAGGCAGGCAGTGACATCTGAGTTTGTTAGAGAGACTCGCTGAAGGACAGAGTTAGTTGTAATTGCTCTGACAGATTTTAGGGCTGTTAATGACTCCGGCCTGAGTGCTACCAATTTGTCAGCATGCTTGCTGTTTACTAAGCTGTTGTTTTATGGTCCGGTGCAAGGAGCTGCTGCTTGTTTAAGCACAGATCAGGAAATAATCAGCGTAAAACACTGGCTGCAGTGGTGCAGCCACAGTAAAAAGCCCTCATCTACTGTATGGACCTAAATGAGCACAGTAAACCATATGGTGTGCGGTCACACAAAGATACACATAAGCGCTGATGGGTTACTTACTGTTAGGAATCGGCCGCTTGAGTGTGTGTTTTATCATTAAAGGGATTATGTTCCACTCGTTAGCACTCATCTGTGTTCTGTGTTATGTGAGTGCGAAGCATATTGCTAGCATGTGGTTATAGCCAGGACCTGTAATCCCCAGCCAGCATAGAGCAACAGAGGTCTGGCCATTCCAGTAGTGTGAATAGAGCCTCTGCGTGTTTGAGTATGTGTGTATACGGGGGAGATTGTGTGTGTGTCAAGAGCATGTGGTCCCAGACCCCTTCCTAAATCCAGAGTAAATAAAAGGGGTAACCAGACGGACAAAAGAGGAGCCCCCACTGCTTCTCTCATTCGCTGCCATTTGGGGGGACTGAATGTGCTAAACGCCGCTTATGCTGGCTGAAAAGTTGAGGAGAAAATGGGGGAAAAGGAAGGCTCTAAATCCCTCTCTTCTTTTCTCTTCATTCTCTGTGGCCAAGCCTGTAGGGCCAGAGGTGGTGTAATAGGAGGGTGTCGGAGGGTTCAGTCACTATGGTGCGCCGCGGACAAGAGAAGGCCAAAGAATCTCCGGCTACGCCAAACCTGGCCGCTTCTCTTCTAATTCCTCTCTTCCTTTAACTCTCATGAGTTTCTTGCCTCTCCTCATTCGGGTGAGCTTGGGTGAACATGCCTGACTAGTTCGGCCTGACAGGGGGGCGTGGGGGGTCTGTTGTAATTAGTCACTTTAACCACAGCTTCCATAAGCCACTGCCTCTACACTCTTGCTTCATTACCCTGAAACAAATGCTGGGGCCTCCCAGTGTAAAATCACTGCACAGCCTTTAGAATAAAACACACAAAACATCTAAAGCTCGTCTAGTGGCTCTCCACTATGGGCATTAATAGTATAAGCACCAAAAGTCTGGAGTGTTATTTGATAACGAACCGTGACTGAGTTTGAATTTGTATTCCAGCTATTGATGAGTACATCACATAGGCAGAGCAGCAGTACGGATAGATCTGCAGTACGTTTCACTTGTGGTCATACACATAACGATTCCAGGGCCGACTAGACCTTAGTGGCTCCCTGAGGGGCTGGGTACCTTTTAGACATAAGTTATTAAAACTGCCCTGAAATATTTGTTACTCACAACAACAACAACTGTACGACACTTTGTGCTAAACCATTATTTTTTTGTGAAAGAGATCCTGAAGCGGCCCCGAATGTGCCGACATTAGATAAGCCGAGTTGCTGTGTGTTTATAGTCCTTTTCCAGCCCGTTAATGAGCTCAGCCCTGAGACCAATTTACTCACAGGGAGATATATCTGAATGCATTTTTAATAACCACCCACTGGTGATGAGAGAAGGAACGTGTGAGCACATTGTGCTCTCGGACTCGCTTGTTTGTTTGCTCGTGTGTTCGTTAGCACTCTCACCCTTGATGTATCCGGTCATTGTCTTCCATCTTGTCCAGATTTTTCACATTCTGTGTGTGTAAAAATATGCGCAAACTTTTTATTGCAAGCACTTTGAGTTGAGATATTGATGGAGTGTGTGAGGGAAGAAAAAGAGAGAGGAAGAAAGAGCGAGGGAAGACAGAAAGAGGGTGGGGAGAGTGGGAGGCTGTCTTTTTTCCGTCTCCAAGGGCGCTGCTTTTCCAAAAGTGCCTGGGGCTACACTCCAGCACCTCGTCTCCCCTAGGCCTTTCGGCTGCCTCCTAATAGCCAACCCCCATCTGTGTCACATGGCCAGATGATGGGACGCTTCCCTCGCTCTGCCCTGCACTTTTTTTTTTTCTTTCCCCATAATTTTTTCAGAGTGCACATCCACACAGGTTAGAATGGCAGAGTTGCCAGGGAACAGTCAGAAGCCATTAGCGTTTGGGACAATTTGCCCTGCAGCGTTCCTTCTCTCACTCATAAGAAAGGAGTGGGGGTGGATGCAAAGAACCAGCTCTCCTTTAGATGTAATGAGGTTGTGCAAGTTGAGTCTTCTTTATTCTTTTTCTTCTCCTTCTTCCCCCCCTCCTGCCGCCTCTTGTTCCTCTTCTTTCTTTGTTTCCTTCTGTCTTTTCACCTCTTGCCCATGACTGATTTTGTTTGATTCTATACACATTCGGCCTCCTTGTACTTTAAATAGCGAGTTAAAAACAAGTATTTGCTATACTCAAAGCTGCATGTGACCTATACCAACACGCTACCCATGTGCATGTGAGGGAAAAGCATAGGAAGGGAGCAGCTGAAAGCCTTGGAGTCTGGTTTCAGCCTCGTGGGTTTGCGCAGGAGGCAGCAAGCATGCTGGGTAATGAAGTGACAGGTCAGTCTGTAAATACGTACGGGTCGCTCTGGCCCTGGCCAGGGGGGAGGCTATCGCGTTGCAGTGAAAATGGAAACGTCAATAAAATTAATCTGCCAGCCTTTTGGCCACTGTGTGGTTCCATTGGATGAGCCTGACTGCTCACAGCGGGAGAGGGATTTGGAGAGTGGCTGGAAAATCAACACAAAACCTGGCGGCGCACAAACAAACAACCAAACTGTGTATCAACATTATTCAGTGAAGCTCAAAAGCGGAGAAACAAGGGCTCCACAGCTCGGAAACAAACTGGGGGAGTCAGACTTGACTTCCGTCTGGGTCGCATTTCTCAGGAAGCCCTTCACAGTCAGGGTAGGCTACGGCCAGGCCAACGTTTATTGTTTTAAGCTTTCCTGAACAAGGATTCATACTTAGCCTGGGATTTACGGCATTTGCCACTAATGAATGCCCATTCTACAATTACAACACCCCTAGTCTGTGTCCCCGTTCCCATATGTCCTTCAGAGGGGTTGTTGCTTCTTTAACTTCACACAGGGAGCGCTAAGTCGGCACTTCTCTGTTTTCGTCTTTCGTGTGGCTCTGCACTAATGATGTGGAAGGAAAACACTGTGCAGACAGAAAAGAAAGACAGAGCGGGAAGCGAAAGAGAGAGAAAAACAAGGGGGAGGAAAAGGAAAGTGGAGAAAGTAGTTCGAAGTGAGGGCCCCTGCTGTCCTTGTATTCTTCATTTATTTTGCATTTGATTACGCCACCGGTCGGATCCTTTTTCTTTCCCTCTTTTAATGTTATTAGTTCAAATATTTATGCAAGATTAAGGCTTGTATAGGTGGTTGTGATTGATGCCTCCCCAAAAACAAGAGGACATGCAAGTCTGAATTTTGAGAACGTCAGGGTCCTTCTCTGCCTTAGTGGAGGAGTTTTTCAGATACATAATTTAGATGCCCTCAAGGAAGGCTTTCAAGGCATTTGTGCCCGGGGGCAAGAAAAAATAACTATGACTGTTAAAAGTAAATCATTTTTGCTAATGCACAATTAATGCTGGGGAAGAGGAACAAGAAAAAGGCAAAGGACAAAGATGGAAACTTCGATTTAAAGGAGAAATCGTGCCCGGGTATGTGCATGTTTTCCTCTTGAAATCAAACGCTGATGGACATTAATGCAGGCAAAGCCGCTGCTGGCCTGTCATGCTAATCTCGTGGTGGAATCGCGGGGGGGAGGTTGCTACGAGGGAAGGGTAGTGGGAGAGCAGGACCAAGGGAGTCAGAGTTTGAGGTGGGGGGAGCAGACAAGTCCATTATGTGCATCCAAGTGCAACAATGACCCCCCCACCCCCCCAAATTATCATCCCGACTTTAAAACTTATGCATCTCGACTGGATGCTGTGAGTTATCAACCCCTTTGAGTTTTGTTTGTACGTGTGTGTGTGTCTGTACACGCACCGCAAATTCATGACCGTCGGTGTATTACTGTACATGTCTGCACAGCTCTTCCTGTCCCCTTTGGCTCTCCCCTGCATTATGTCAAGCATGCAAATTTAATTGAATTAATGACATGAGTCCGAGCTCCCACTGTACTTGAAGGCTCCGTGTCCTTTTTTTGTCATCGTGTTTTGTTTCCTTCTACGTCTCCTACTAGAAATGAAACGAGGAATCTAGTGTTTCAGTGTCCAAATATGACATTAGAATCATTAACGCCCGGTTTCGCCCATGCTCTGGGGTATCACACTATTCTACTAAGTCTCCGTATAAACCCCTCACCGTCTGCACAGGCCTTCATCTAAGGCCTGTCAATCCCTCAGCTCCATATCTGCACCACACAACACTAGCGTTGCTGTTGCAATTCTTTCTGTCTTTGTGTAGCCTTTTTTAAATTCCTTCATAGGTATCTGTGGTATTTGTCCGTTTATCCATGTTTCATGCAGCTTGAACTCGGCTCTGACTGTCAGTACTACTCCAGCTCAGCTCTCGTTTTATCATATTCTGTGCCCGTGGTCTGGTCGGGGATGTTATTTAACCCAGGGTTTGGTTTCCGTCCAGGAGATGGCTTAGACAACAGCGTTGCATCGCCTGGCACAGGGGATGACGATGATCCGGACAAGGATAAGAAGAGGCAGAAAAAGCGTGGCATTTTCCCCAAGGTGGCCACTAACATCATGAGGGCGTGGCTGTTCCAGCATCTCACGGTAAGCACAGCCATTGCTTTTCAGAGCTAAACACATGTGAAAACAGCACATTAAACACACACACAGCTGTCACATAGCCGTTGTTGAGAGAGTGAGTGATGGCAGCTTTGTGATGCTCACCTGTCAGCCACCTGTCAGGGGAACACAGTGACCAGGTCAATCTAATCAGTTTGGACTGTTTACTCTACTCAGCACACTCGAAGTAAGAGGGACACACCAACAGTAACGACATTCCCTACAATACGTTTGTTTAGCCTGAATGTGTGTGAACAATGTTTTCGGGGGCAGATTTAGTTACTGGACAGTGTAAAGTGTGCAGTGGTTTGCATTGGGTACACGTTTATGAACTATTTTAATCTATTTACATTACATACAAGTCTTGGCTTCTGGACTTAATAGTCAGAAAATGTTGATATTGGCTCATTCATGTCACGTCACATTGATGCCACATAGTTTGAATGCAACAATTAACATTCATGTCATTCAAACAAATCTGGTACATGCACGTGTCAGTCTGCCTTTCTGAGTGTTTGTGTGTCTGTAGGGTTGGACTACATGCCCCCCCCCAGCCTCACTAATGTCAGGACATTATCAGAACATCAGTCTGTATTGATTTTTGCAACGCAGGTCAGATTTCAGAAGTAGATGTCCACTCAAGGACACATAAGCTGCTGTCTGAGCATGTGGCTCCTTGTCCCAGGGTTGGAGGGACAATGCAGAGGGAGGGGAGAAGAAATAGATAATAGAATAATAAAAAGAGAAAGTAGAAGAGATTTAGTTTAGAGATTCAGGCCCATGAGTGTTCAAAACACAAGAAGAGGGTCAGGTGCCCCCTGTGCACCCTGTTCCCTCCCTCCCCCCTCACCTCACATTGCCCACTCCCTGGCCAAAGCCCCTGTACCCTGATTATCTAACCAAAAGCCCAAGTAATGAGTGGCTAGCAAATACGGCCTAATTGAAAGGGCTGTAAATCCATTACATATTGGTCAGGGATAATCAGGAGTGCTTTAATCACTTTTATCTATTCAGGAGCAGTGAAGCTGCAACGGCAAAGCCCTGAGCCTTGCAGGCCTTAGCGGCTCCACCACGCCAGTCTGC
This sequence comes from Macropodus opercularis, assembly GCA_030770545.1. Lineage (NCBI taxonomy): Eukaryota > Metazoa > Chordata > Actinopteri > Anabantiformes > Osphronemidae > Macropodus > Macropodus opercularis. The sequence continues at coordinate 5,835,846 of JAUCMP010000026.1, read as the reverse complement.
ATGCTTATTATTCTCATCATTATCAAAATGACTTCACAGCTGTTCACAGCTCCATCGCTCCCTGACTGGAGACCTCTCAACAAATGGTACAGACCAAGCTTTATTCACAGGCTGAAGGCGGGAGCGTGGCACAACTTTTTCTTTTTTTGTTTTGTTTTGTTTGATTTTTTTTTTTTTAAAGAAATTATTTTTCTGCTTTAGGTCATTTTCCTCCTTGGAGTAGAATGTTGTGTATACAACAGACAAACAAAAAAAGCCTAAATGTTTTAGTTAAGCTCATATATGCATGCGCAAATATGCGTAAACACACCTTATGTGAGTTTAGACTAAAAATTTCCTCACGGTTTGGCTCGTTTCCTGGGGAAAACCTCACACAGCCTCAGCCCCTTCTGCAACACATGCGGAGAGAAAGACTGAACGTTATGTACAGTTTTTAGACAAGATGCCCACAATTTTCTTTAGAATTGTTTTAAAAATGAATTGAAAGAGTGGAGGAAAGCCCAGTGAAAGCTGGTTAATTCAGACGGAGAAGAGCTTTCAGGGCCCTCTTTTTCTCTGACCCTCTTCTTTATCACATCCTCTGCTTGTAGATGTTCTCTCCAATCTTTATTTGTTTCTTTTGTATAAAGCCCCAGCCGGTCTTGTACAAATAATAATCCCTCCCTTTTAACCTGCCTTCATTTCTCTACTGAGGAAGAGGACTAATTGAATTATCCCCCTTCTCTTCTCACCATCCAATTCTCCCACCCATAAACTCTCTCTCTCTCTCTCTAACACACACACACAACTCTGCACACACACACACACACACACACACACACCCAATTGCCATTCTCCTTTCTTTTAATTTGTTAAGCAAATGTATTTGCCATTGCTGGACGCATTTGTGCAAGGGTGAATTCTTGGGGACTTTGGCCCTGAATGGCCTATAGCGGCATTCTGCTATTCACGCATTCATTAACTGAGGGGTGAGGAGTGAAAGGAGCGGCCTTGTATTTTCTCAAACTGCGGGGCCAGCATGGAGCTCCTCTTCCATGAGCCGCAGGGGTCTCTCTACATATGTTCTCAACATCCAGCCATTGTCACATCTTCTGAAAAGCTCAAAAGGATAGGACCCCCCTTCACACACAGAAAAACAACACAGGCCAATAGTAACAACTGTTGGCTTTTGGATTCAGTATAACAAAATTGCCCTCTCCCTCTCCCCTCGCACCCTCCCTGGCTTCGCTCCGGCTTCACACTCTCTTGGGAGAAATCCCAAAGTGGTTTTCTTCCTTACTGTCGCAAAGTAACGTCGTTTCCACTCATATTTACCATCAACCCTGCCGACGTTTGTCAGACAGCGTTTTTTTCTTGCACAATATGCAAGATTTGAGTGTTACGCTGTTGCGGGGCTTGATAAGTCTGCCCTCTTTAATGTTGAGGCCATGTGCACACGCATTGGAGAGCACGTGAGCTGGGAACCTGAAACGCCCCATATGCAATTGACAAATGGCAGGACAGATCAGCTGGCGTTAGCTGGCAGAAGAGGGTCAGACCATCTCTCCACTCACTCCTGTCTTCCCTCCCGCTTTCTCTCTGTCTAATACCCATCTCCCTCCCATGAGTTGCTGGATGTCTTCCAGCCAAATAAGGGGAAGGGAAATCCCACACTGTTGGTATAAGCTTTTCAATACTACAGGGAGATTATGTTATCAGAAAGGTAAACTTCACTGTTAGGGGTAAAACGCTCTGTGCTTCAGTAGCATGGATTCCAGCGTTCAGAGGAGGGAGATGAAGTTGGATCGGTTGATCGGGAAAATGCATGGTAGTAGGAAGGAGAGATGAGAAGGGCAGACAAGCAGTGATGGGAGTTTTTTTTCTTACTGTTGCAAAAGGTGATGCCCTTTTGTTTGGCAAAAGTAAACTTTAAAATCTACAATTAGCCCCTTGGTGCCCCTGGCTTCCCTTCCCTCTCACCCCCTGCTATCCCCTGCTAGTCCTTACTCACCCCTGTAAAGACAAGGGTCGGCCTCGCAATGAAAACAGGAAGCACTCAGATACAAAGATACCACTCTGGGCTCCGGCCTTGTCTTTTGACTAGTGTAAACCCTCAAACACCTATGAAAATAAATAGGGGACCCTTAGGAGCGAACCAGGGCCGCTTGAGTTTGCACACGGGTGCATGTGTGAGCCACCAGGAAAAATAGGGAGAATAGTTGAACAGATGAGTAAGTAGGGAGTCCTCTCAAGCATCAAGAGTCTCGGGTTTTGTCCTGGGCCACCCTTTGGCTTGTGTGTTTCGGGAAATGCTGTTAAGCTGCTAAGCCAGGTGTATTGGTCCCTTGGGTTTCTTGAAAGGGAAGTGATATACCCCTTGGTCATTTGGAAAGTCAGGCAGGCAACAGAAATGTGTTTAGATGGGAAACTGTTTTTGATATTTGAATATAGTGCAATGGTGTTGGTTGTAGTTTTAGTATAGTATCACAGCGTTGCTGCAGCAAAGCAATACCCAGTAGATGCCAACATGACCATATGAACCCTGTTAATACAGGCGTTAACAAGCGTTGGGGTACGTCGCACTTTGTGAGGATAAACATCATTAGATACACTAGTGCCAGTGAGCCCCCCCCCCCCTCCGCTCCCTATTCAAGCCCAACATAGCATTAGTCTCCATGACAACAGGGTGTCATCGTCAGGTCGAGTCCTCCTATGGGAGCTGCTCTCTCAACCGCCCTTTATAGGCACACATAAAAGCGCCAGCTCGGGTCATTCACAAGACATGGGCGCAAGCAGGGCCAAACCCTGGCAACGGATGTTTGTCCCATATGATAAACAAATGTACAAGTCCATCCCCAAAAGAGAGGGCATGCTGTTTGTGTAGACTAAACAGCGAGCCCTGTAGTAGTCCCTGTTTTGTGTAAGCTTCTTTCTAGTCTTTCTAATCCTCGTGTGTTGTTCCTGTACGAGCTGCGTTTAACTGGTGGAGACACATCTGCAAACAGTTTGAAACACCAAGACCGTCCTCGTTTTACACTGCACTGCTGAAAGCTGTTTATTCCATATTTGCAAATGCCTAAATGATCTTTCCAGTATGCATGGTTCAGTACGATTAACTGTTTATCAAGTGTAATCACACTGATTTGTTTTCTTTTACATGTCTCTGTGTGTGGAAATAACACTGTACATAGCAAAAAGCTTCCCACAGCCAGAAATATTACAAAGAAGTAATGTGTGTTTCTTTGATGCACATTGGAAATTTGTTTGCTTTTCACCTTCCTGGGTGTTTGGATAAAGAAAAGGTGCAGACAAAGGAGAAACTAGGAGGGGCCTTAGGGGTAAGAGCAAAGGGGCAAGGGGGGTATGAAGGGGCTCCTAAGGGTCACAGAGGTGGAAGCCTGGAGGAGGCCCACACACTAATCTGTCATGTGCTCGTTTGCCTCGGAGCCCAAAAGTCAGGTCTTCAGTCACCCATAGCAACCCAGGCGACCGTTTGGTTCACTGCCACTGCTCAAGTAGGAGATGCAGGAAAAAGAGTCATCGTGTTACTTTTGGGACAATACCCACTGCTGTGTGTGTTTACAAAACAGACATTAGTGACAATATGACAGGATCGTTTAGTGATGTCAGGAGTCAGGAGATTTTGAAAGTCATTGATGATGATTGTGCAGAAGATCTTTGTGTGTGTGTGTGTGTGTGTGTGTGTGTGTGGTGGGGGGGTATTGTCTAGTCACTGTGTTCTAATGTTGGCTGTTCAGTGACCCTCGTAAGCAGACACAAGCCACCTCAATCTGCCATCTGTTCTTACCCAGACAGGCCACTGCATAGGAGAAACAACAGCATGGAAATACACACATACGTTTAAGGATTTTATCTCCCCTCACAGAACTGATTAACAAAAGCCTACATGTCACCAAGACACAATGAGAGAGAGCAGAAAATAGAATAAAAGTTTTTTATAGGACACAGGGACTTGGTAGCATCAGCTTTACAAGTTGTCAAAGTGTTTATGTTAAAGCTCAGTTGGCTTTGGCATAATTTTAGCAACAGCAGAGCTTTCGTGCTGCATCAGAATGTAATAAGCCTAATTCGTTTCATGCTCCGACATCAGACCTTTACACTTTGCCCCTTAATCCCGATCTGTCATAGTTACACTTCAAAGCCAACGAAACCACGTTGGATCCACAGACACGTAAAGCGGGGGCATATTAACTTTGCATACACAATGCAATGTGCAGGTGTTTCACTTCGATAGACTAGTCTGGATCCCTGCATCACCCCACAGCTTCTCCTCCTTCTACGCCGCGATTGAGAGCTGACTCTATGGGACACAGGGATGAATGACACCGTGTGTAATAAGGAACCCCACGAGGTTGTCTATAATACCATACATGCCTCTGGTGGAAAGCCAGGGTTGTTAAGATGGAAACAGCTGATTCTGTGCTGCCTTCCATTTTCTACACTTTTAGGGTTATCTTACATGTAACAAAATGTATAAGAGGATTTTGGTTTCACATCTTAAAGCTAGTTTCCTGAAATTACCCCCTACCCTTTCAGGGGTTCCGCCCCGCAGGCTAGCCTCAACCCCACCCCCCTCCCGTGGTTGATTGCGAGGTTGTGGCAGAGCTGCTAGAACGGTGGCCGCGTGCATGCAGGAGACCATGCAGGCCGATGAGATTCTGCTGCAGGCCTCCGAGCTGCCCCAACAATGCTTTGATATTCATCTCACACCAAGAGAGGAAAATGCAAAAAGGGGGAAAGGGAGCAGCACACGGGTGGAAACAGCAACCCAGGCTAAAGAAGGGAGGGAGCGCAGGAAAGAGAGAAGGTTGAGGGATGGAGTAGAAATCAAAAGCAGACCTTGTGTTGCACTGTTTGGTTTGTCATGGGACTCTGGCTGCATCAAATCCCACTCCTGCCATTTTGTGCGATTTTTCTCCCTCTCTACGCTTCTCACATGCATGCTTTTGTTTTGCCCGGCGCTTAGTCAAGGGGCAGGCAGAGGGATTCCTTCACAGTGGGGTCCTTATAACTGGGAGCCGTGTCTCTTGTTCTCACCTCTTCCCCTCACTTCCTCACCTTTTCATTTTTCCCCCATTGATATCCCTTCTCTTTCCCTCTCTGAACATATGGACTGATTTTCAGGAGAGAGAGTCCACATCAAAGACACGACTGACTGACTGTGCGCGCGGGTCAATTTGTTGTTCCTTTCTCCCACTCTTCCCCCTCCGGTAGCCTCAGTGGACCCTCCCTGCACTGCAGCCATTTACCCAGGATGCTCCATCGCTCATGCAGTTCTGCCTAGCATATATATTAAGCCATGTGTTGTTAGCGCCTGCCGTCCACGTAGAGCAGACCTAGTTCACACGCGCTCTCTGAATCGCACCACAGCCACTGCAAGGCTTCGCATATTAGCATATGTGATAGATAACAACCCCTGCATCAAAAAATAAATAAATAAATAGCTGTACCATACCACACTATGAAAAAGCACATGGATAGAAGCAGAAGAGAACCAAAGGGGGAAAATCCAATAAAAAATAAATAAATATATAAATCTAAATCTAAGCAGAGCAGACGTTGGCTCCAGATGTGAATCTCTCTGAATATTGATCGTGGGGAAAGCTAGTTCCACATATCCCCAGGGCTGCAGCAACTGACACACAAAGCACCTCTCTAAAGCCCATAAACCAGCTTGTACAATTATTTAGATAAAGAGGGCGACAACAGCAGTGTATGCCTCCCAACCCAGAACCTCCTCCTTGGCTCTCATCCTCCTACTACTACTACTCCTGCTCCTCCTTTTCCTCTTTCTCATCTCGCATAAAGATGAAGAAATGAAGAAAAAGAAGGGGGGGGGGGGGGGGCAAATGTGTAATTAGCCACACATTTCCGAATCCTCCTTAATGTTCATTACTGAAACCAGGGGCAATTACAAGTTCAAAGGGGTTTAGGGCACCCACAGCCCGCATAATCAGCTGCAAATTAAGCACTGCTCATTTGTCACAGCGCACACACTTGTATGTGCACAGGGAAACACATATGCATGCATACTGTCAGAGTTGAGTCATAGACAGGCTGACAGGCATCAATTTCCATACAAGCACAAATCTCAGCCACCCCAAGGCACTGGGTTAGGTCGTCCAATCCTCTTACGCTCTTATACTTTGTTTTCACTAGACAACAGTAAACACCGCTGACATCTTCACCTTAGCTTGCTCGACAATATACTGTATCCTGCTTGCATTCATCCTCTTATAGGTGTCCTGTTTGCACTCGCAATCCCCCACCACCACCTGTCCTGTCTCCATTTTACAGCTGAAAAAAAAAAAAAACACCCACCCCACCCCACCTGGCTGTATGTCCACAACACGTGACAGTGTGTGTTTCATGTCTGTCCCCGGAGGTGTATCTCAGTTACCTCTGGGGCCGGGTGACAATGGCTAATCCTGTCTTCAGGTGGCTGTTTAGCACACGGAGAGGAGAGCTCGGAGAACCGGAGGCGAGCTCCTGTTACAGGACTCCCTGACCAGGGGTCACCTCCAACGCTGTCGGGCTACAAACACACATACAGACATGTGCACACGTGTCTTAGCAGATAGGTAGGAATACTTGCACATACATGCAACCGTAGGGTGTATATACATACAATAAGTGTCCCAAAGTTCCACTGAGTAACTAACACTGCCATTCAAACACACACAGAGCCTGCTTATCTCTCCCAGGTGGCTTCACCTCCAGCCTCCTTTGGTCGTCTTTATCTGACTACTGTACTACTCCTCTTCTACTTTTTCCTCTGTCGTCTATCTTTCCCAGATCAGTCAGACTCTTGTTCGCATTAGGATTCTCTGATATGATCTCCATGAAGACTTGCTCTAGTGGCCATGCGTGGCTTGTCCTGCCCTGCACCCTCATTGTTTAAGTTTCTCTCGCATGGGGACATAGTCAGGTCTCCTGTGGATTGAATGGAGCCCTATCATGTGTAGCTCTGCCTCAGCATAGTGGGAGAGAGAACTCATTTTTCACTGGGGGAACAACATCCATCTCAGCAGCCAAACGCTGGCTGTTTCATTAAGTAGCCCATCCAGGCAGACAGATGTGTTCATCACACAGCCATGTTTGCCTATGCACGATCGTGTATTAACCCACAATCCTTTGGGGGAGATTAATAGGCTACCAGCCCCTTTCCATTGATTATCTCCATGCCATTTTCCCCTCCTTTCCTTGGCTAGATATTAAAAACTAATGAAGCCTATTGAAAACGGGAACCGCGAGGCTCTTCACGGATCATTTTAGGTTATTTGGACTCAAACAGAGAGAGATCTCTTTAAGGCACAGTTTGAGTCGAATTAAGAAAATAAATGTGGAGAGCATTGTTGAAGAAGCAGGAAGGAGAAAAGAGCAGACAGTGTGGCTGTAAAAAGATGTGTGTTTAAGAAAAGACAACTCCACACTGACACATGGAGCAGAGACGCAGCAGATGTTAGCAATTCCAGAGTATAGCAAAGCATTCCTAGTGTTGGAACGACGTCCTAATTGCCATAATGGAGGTGGTAAGCACTGACAGTAATGGAGTTGTGGGGATCCATCCCCAGCAACCTGAATTAGAGACCACTTGGCTGATCCACTTCAAGATGGTCTGGAGAATTCTCCTGCCTTTTTTTGAATCCTTTTCTAGCAGACTAGCTCTGCCTCACAGTCAGCCTTCACAGCCCTGCCTCAGTGTTAGAGCGAGAAGCTGGTGCGGGGATGAGAGCGTATTCAGGTCAGAGAGACCCGACTGGAAGTAAGCAAAGAGTTAAAAGCGTCCATGTGATGGGCTCACCTCTACACCAGGCCTGGTGAAAGGCGGCGGGGTGCTGTCGGGGAAAATGACTTCCTGAGACATTACCATCAATCACCAGACAGGTCAGGCCCCCCAATCCCGCCATCAGGGTGGAGGAGAGAAGAGGGGGATGGGGGTGGAGGATTAGACTAGAGGGGATGAGAGGAAGACTGGGTTAAGGCTTGTAAGGGAACAGACTATTAACAATCTTTTCCCCCTCACTGTCTGACTGTTTTATGTCTTTCTCTTCCTCTGCCTATCCATCTCTCCATGTCTTTCTCTGTTTCTATTTTCCGGTCCTCGTAGAAAGGCTATACAGGCATTCAGGAACAGCCCCTGCTGGTCAGAGTCCTCCACTTGGCTCAATTGCATCATTAATTATTCTGAAGGCAGTGAGCTTGAAGCAAATCTAAAGAGAGGAGGGGAAATAGAGAGGGAGCAAGAGTTAGATGGGGGAAAGCTGCATATGACCCTCCAGTTGGTCTTGCTCTCACTCTCTTTCGCTGTCGGTCTCTTTTTCTTTCTGTAAATGAAGGATGGAAGAGGGGAGGAGCTTATGTTACCTCAGTGAGCGGTTGTGTTACATTCCTGAGCAGGGAAGGGGTGGGTGGGGGGTGGTTTAGCGAGTTGTTGAAAAGAACACAGATGCTTGTCAACAGCCTCCGAGCCAGGGAGCCATCATGCCTTGCTTTGGACCTGGAGGTCAATGACCTTGTGTTGCACCCAGATAGAGAGAGGTAGGGAGAGGGGGAGAGAGAGAGAGAGAGAGACTCAACAAATCCACCATACGGTACGTGTCACTGCTTGTCTGTTGCAGGGGTCAGTCAAAAGCCTCCAAAATCCCCAAAACGCTTCTCTGGCTCCCTTCACCCAGAAAACGCTGTACATGAACAGTGGCTGAGTGACTGTGGATTAGCTTCCTCCAAAGCACTCAGAGTACAGGGAAGATACAGAGAACGCGGCGAGCACTGGCAGTCAAGGCAAAATGGCCCATTAGATTTAAGGAGTAAAAGTTCATCAGCTTTATTAATGGGAAGGTATATAAATGAAGTATGAATTACCTGACTTTTATGGAGTGGCGAGAATGAAACTGGAGTGTCTTATGATATAATGTTTTAGTGAGCTGTTCTGAGCGCTCTGATGAGCAGGCTGCAGAGAGGAGGAGGAGGAGAAAGAGTGGAAAGCGAGAGAGTAAAGTGTGCTGGGGTCCCCTGAGTCCAGTGGCTGGAAGGTTGCCCGATTGTTGCTAACATGCGTAGCTGATCGGGTTAGCTAGGAGACAGGGGCGTTCGTAGCTTCCAGGCTCTTTCTTTGCATGTCATTAGTTAACACAGTAAAAAAAACTGCTGGCATAATAATAATAATAATAAAAAAAAAGGTCAGACACTTTTTTGTATTTTGTCGCTCTTCTGCGCATTTGAAACACAAGCATGTGGCCACGGACGAGCTTATAAACACGCGCATACGGCATATGCAAGGACAAGGACACATGTCAACGCGCGGACAGATAGACACACACACAAACACGCACAAACACACATACTCCCCACCATCCTGTAATAAGCGGTAAGCTGAGCTAGCTGATGGTCATCCTCCCATGAGGCCGCTGGGTGGCTGCCAACTTCCTGCCTGCTTTGTCAGTGGATAAAGCCCCTAACAAACGAGAGGGCTGTAGCTAGGCAGGCCAGCCAGGTCAAAGGTCAGCTCGGCCTCCGGGCAGGATTGAGCCTAAGAGCACTACACTGAGAGAGAGAGAGAAGGAGAAGGTGGAAAACAAACCCACTTAGACATTGGCAACTACAAACCTTTTCTCTTCCCTTCTCCAGAATTTCAGAAAGGCATTTTAACGCTCATCAAATGTCAACTCTCCTTTGAGGAACATTAAGAAAGTGAAAGATCCTGAGGGCATTTGTCAGTCCACACAGCCCCATGCAGCCAGCCGCCCCTGGGTGTGGAGCAACGACGAGAGATATCTCTTTGACTCATGCACCCATAGATGAAAGGAGAACTCGGGAGATGTGCATTACTGAGAGGTAAAAGCTCATTCAGTAAGCGAGAACAGACACAACAGGTAGGACTGAGGTGGTGACTGGTCAAGGCTTACTTGGCTTTGTTCCATAGATGTATTGGTGATCTTGTGAATGCACCTATGGTTGCCATCAGCTATGCTTCTCTGTCTCCCTGACACGGACACGATGCGAAGCTTCTGTCTGTCATGGGGCCTAAAAGCTTCTCCCAGTGGCTGGGGATAGCAGAAAAAAGGGGAGAGGAGGAGAGGAAACCTTTCCTTCCATGCCAGCTGTCCATTCAGAGGGAGAGAAAATTTGACATGGTTGACTTGAACACATTTAGCATCATTAGCAAACAGGAAGTGTCCCCTGCAGCTGTTTTTTGGCAGTGGAGGGGGTGTTCCTGCCCGCACTGTAATGGACAAATGTTACCGACCATGTTTGCCTTTGATTTTTGACCTGAAAACAAAAATTGACATTACAAATGTCCTGTGATATCTTCCAAATTGGCTTGACATTCCATAGCTGGCCCTGAGGGTTTCTTGTTTGTCCTCTGTAAGTGGTTCTGCTTTTGTTGTTGTGTCCTGAGGCTCGCTATTAGAACATGCCGGCTTTCTCTCCAGAATGCAGTCTTAAAGGGACAGAGGGGAGAGACCATGCAGAGAGCGGGGGAGCTAGAAAGATGTCTCGGTTGTGTATTTGAATACTTACGCTCATTAAGTTAATGCACAATGAAAGGGAGAACCGTCAAGTGGAAACTCTCAGAAGCTTGTATTTGAGGAGCAAACACGCACCCATTTTCTCTCGCTCGGCCTGTCCACATCTTCACAAATTCATCTGTTACTATTTCAATTGAAGCTCAGCCCCACTTTACTTTGACTTAGGAAGTTAAACAAAGTCTAAAGAACACAGCAGAGAAAGAGGATAAACCCTAGAAAAGAGCCTGTACGTTAGCATTAAGTCCTCTTCCCTACAGACTTGATCAACAGGCTCCAGGTTGTAAGCGCTTTACTGTCTTGCCACTGGCCCCCTGTGGTTTCCCAGCACTTCTTTACAGTAGCTTGTAAGCCTCAGCATGCCTGAATAGGTTCTAATAATTCAGACCAATAAGACTATTTCTAAGGCCACAGCACTTGGTTAGACCTTTTAGAAAATCATTGCTTTTTTTACAGTGTGTTCACACATCATAAACCACTGCTGCTCTTTATTCAGAGGTATATTATATTCAAGACAGTTTAGGTATAGCACATACTCTAAGTTGCTTTATGATTGATATGAACAGTGACAAAGTAGAGCCCAGCACCATCATGTAGGACTAAAGAACAGAAGAGTGGTTGAAAGCTGCCAAAGACTTGAAAACTTATTGAAATTTAATAGGAACAAAATCCTTTGTAGGAGGACAATCGCTAGACTCACTGCTACAAGATGTTTAAAAGATTTCTTGAGAGCGAGCACTGAGCGTGGCTGTGTGTTGACATCAGGCAAACTGGAGAGCGGAGCAGAACAGAGCTGGGTGCCCCTGAGCAGGCAGTTACCACAACAAAGCCAGCAGACTGGTCTGAAAAACCAGGCCAAATTCCTGCCCTCTAGGACCTGGCTTGAAGCTGGAGCGGAAACTTTGAAAGCGGGGGATGAGAGGCGAGGAGAGGAGAGAGGAGGAAAGGTGGCGTGGAGAGGATGCAAGAGGAGGCCAGACGGGATGGCGCATAGCGAGTACGGGATCTCTGCTGGGGCCTATGGCGAGACACGGAACGTGAAAAAGCGAGACCAGACCCATCTTTGTCAAGATAGATGGATGTTATTTCTCTTGTTGAACATGGAGGGGTCGCTGTGCGGTGGAAACAGAGCTCTTAACAAGATCTAATGATTAATAGGCTGCGGGACACAGCACACAACCACACACACGGACTGTAACTATTAGCGAACTGTAACAGATTTACGGGTCGAGCTCAGTTTGTCATCGTTTGAAGACTTTTTCACGAAGATAATGCAACGACAATATCCCCGCTTTGTTTTCTTCACTGTACGAAAGTGATATCTCATCACTTCATTATGCGTGATAGCATTTGGAAACGCTCCCCCGAAAACATCTTTCCCTCCTCATAGGTCGATTCGCTAAGTCTGGAGGTGCGTTGGGATTGTGTGGGAGTGATTGCTATTTAGCCTCATGGAGATTGGTACAATCAAATGCCTACATCGTGCATATCCTCCAGGGCTCCCTTTTCACCCCCTCCCTCCCTCTCGAATCCCCTCACCCGCTTTACTGTTACTGTTGCTTGGCAGGCAAATAGGTCGGTTATGCCGTAGAGCTTCTCTACAACCCTGCACCTTCTCCAGTGAACATAAATTAATGGTGTAGAGCAAACAGGCTGCTGGCTGGGGTCCAGGAGCTGGCTTCAGGAGCTCAGCCAGTGATTGTTGTCGGGGGCCGTGGCAGCAGCAGCAGTAGTAGCACTGATGCATTGCCAACCAGCCAGCCAGCCAGTCAGAGAGGCAGACAGACAGACTGGGGGCCCTTTTGCTCTATAATAGATGCCGTGGGCCTCAGCAGTCCACCTTGTATTTGCAATCATGACTGTTTTACTGTCAGAGGGCAGTCCAGCAGAGATTCCTTACAGTTATAGTGAAAGCTCAGGACTCTGAAGTGAAAGACAGAAGTGCAGTGGTATGTTCTGAATGCAGATTGTGTGAGGTGCAGATATGGATGTATTTTCATTTGCTGTTATCAGAGGCTGGCATGCTGTGCGTGCAGTTTGTAGGTTGGCATCATGTGAGTTCTGTTACATCTCAGTGTGTGTGTGTGTGTGTGTGTAAGCGAAAGAAAAGAGCAGGGCTGAGTCACTGAGTCATGTGGCATTCTTGCCTGTTTTCAGACTGTTGTCAGGAAACAGTGCAGTTCCTAGTTAAACAAAACAAACATCCAAAGCAGCCACTGCTCCCTCCCACCTCCACCTGCCCGAAAACAAAGAGGTGAAGACAGAAGAAAATGACAGAGCAGAGAGATCAAGTCAACATTTTTTCTGTTTACATAAAGTCCAAAGAGCTTTGACATCACGTCTTTAGTTAAAGATCAGTAACAAATCTGATTAAACCTGACATTGATTCATACTTAGTCCTCATTAATGTCATTCAATACAACAATTATTTATTGATTGAATTAATATACTACAGTATATAAATCTATATAAAAGAAATATCAAGCTATTTTTAAAAACATCAGATAATGTTTGCTATGTTTGCAGAACGAAGTAATTAAATACATCCTTCAAATTAAATAACAAAATCTGTCAAAAACCTGCCAGATGTTTCTCTGTGCGTAGTAAAGACTTGATAGACTCACCAACTCCTACTGGATTCATTTGAAATATCTGTTTGATCTCACAGTTATGCCGATATGCATTCAATCTCATTGTCATTTGTCAAAAAAGCCAATTGTAGCATTATTAACAGCAGCAACTTGATATTTATAATGTGCCAATCTTACCCCAGCTCAATGCAGAATCCATATTAAAATGTCATTCCTATATTTGATTGCATTTATTTCTGACAGTGAATATTATTATCGCCTTTGAGTCACATGATATAAAAACAAATCAGATTCCAATCAATGTGAGGACGACATATATGAAAGAAAGTGTTGCTGTAAAACTAGACACAAATTCACAATAAAAGCCATCAAATGCTGTCAACAAATAATAGATTACTGCAAAAAATAATTATATAGAATTACATCTGTTTATCTATTGAATTTATGAAAAAACCTATGTGCAAAGTATCAAATGACCGTATTTAATAGACAGCGTAGAGGAAACATCGCACCAATCACCATCAACAAATGCACTGGGGGTAAACAGCCAATGGCCATGTGATTTCTTGGGAGTCGTTAGCATGTAAGTAGATTTGCAACCCACCGCAACCTTGTGACCTGGCTTTATAACTCATGTCACACACTGATGATGTCATTTATCAGCGGTGTCCACCGGTGGCTCAGTGTTCGGTGGGTGAAGGGGAAAGGGGCGGACTGGGAAAGACCTGTGGGGGTTGAAGAGAGCAGCTGGGATAATGATCTGGCTGTTGGATTTGACGACAAATAAGCGTCAGGAGGCCACAAAGCTGATGTATAGCGAGCTGGATGCTGAATGATTAGATAGGAGCGGAAGGTGTGGAGTACGAGTGGTCCAGCAGTAGATGTGGTTACTGTACACGGCGAAATGCGAAGCAGGGCTCAGGACACACAGCAGATGATGGAGCTCCCTCAGCTTGTAATGTACAACAACCACAGGGGCCATTACGTCCCGCGCTATCGCAGAGCACAGAGCACATCGCACCCTGTAATTTAGACAGCAGCCGGTTACGCACACAGATTCACGTAAACACAGTTCAAATCCCAGTCACTGGCAGATTTGATCCACCTGTGTGTGTGCTTGTGTTTGCGTTACCGCGTGGCTGTGCTTGTTCAGGTCACATTGTAGGAATTGGACAACATATGTGCCTCAGCACAAGGCACAGCCATTAACAGGCTGTAGCATAATTAGCGGAGCTGTTTTCGATCGGAGAGAGCCGCGCTGCCCGGGCAACAAATTGAAGCTGCTCATTTCTGGGTCTAATTATTTATAGACTGGCTGTTTTTACATTTTGTGGTCAATCCTCTTTGAAGCATATTGGCCTTGGTGTTTGTGACTGAACATACTGAGCTGATCCAAAGCTAGTAGGGAGATTATCAATACCACGTTTGATCCTGGTCTGTGTTCGCGTTTTATCCATTAAATAACCACGTCAGACAGTCTCCTGAGGATGGAGGAGGACACCGCCAGGATGAAAAGGCATTGCAATCGTTTGGTTTGTGTTTACTTTACAAGTATATAGATATACATTTTTTACTGAGGCAATTAACATTAAAAGGTTATTCAGAGGTCTGCATAGCTGTTCTCCAATTTCATGGCTGCTGCAGCCTTGTAACCACCAGGCCCACCGTACTGGCTCACGTCTCGCGACTGTGTGTGTGCTACCACTGCCACCACAGACCATGTTGTGTAGCAGAGCAGCATGCTTTAAGGAAAGCTGGCACAATGGCAAGTGTGGGTGGCCTGCAGTTGCAGCCATAAAAACTGTGTGTGTGTGTGTGTCAGGAAAGGGACTTAGCAAGAAAGGTGCGAGATGGGGTTGAAAAGAGGTTAAGAAAAGGTTAACGTCCGCTGTGCATGTGTATGTGTGCGTGTTTGCGTGTTTCTTATTCTGTGCTTATGTACAAGTGCGTGCAAGTCTTGGGGATGTGGTCTGACACAAGGAGGCAAGGAGCGGGGGACTACTGAGCCGGAGCTGAGTGGGGTATGTGCTGAGCGAAATAGGATTTTTTTTTGTCTCGTGTCTATGTGGTCAAAGTAAATCTCCTTACTCAGGGGTTTTGTGCGCGAGGAGGGCTTTAACGTCCCCACTCTCCTTGATGAGACATCTTTCTTGTTTGTTCAAACCATTCATTACGCAGTGGCTGCTGGACGAGCTATGCCGCTGGCCGGCGTATTTATCACCAGACTAGAGCGTGCTCTGGCTGACAGTGGGCGATTGATGACCGGGCCTGGGCCGGAGAGGCTGAGGAAGCCCTAATACAATGTAAATGACCCACTCCCATTTCCAATCTAGGCCGCTGCTCTCCCCGCACCACCACCATAGCACATCATCTTCAGCTGCATCTCTACATGTGCACGTGCTCATGCATGCGTGTACACGGTTGTAGGGTGTGCGTATAAAGAAATTAGTAGGAGGGACTTTGTTTGCTGAAACATTTGTGTTTTGATCATGACTGCGGCCACAGCTAACGAGGTAACGCTAACAAAGCCCAGGTGTTTAAGGGGGAGGGAGGAAGACGTTGCGCCATTAATAGATGTTGTTCTCCACAGCAAGGATGCAGAAATGGTCTTGGGACACTTGCACACTGAGCGTCCGCTTGTGCTTGTTTACCTGCACATTCATAAGTGCACACATTCTCTCTCATACACACACACACACACACACACACACACACACACACACACACACACACACACACACACACACACACACACACACTAACGTCAGCAGTAGCCAAGGAAATGTCAGCACCTGGCAATCAAAAAATGTACTTCTATGTGAGCTTTATCGTCTTTCCTTTGTTAATGATTTTAGCATATTAAAAGGGCTACACACAGAAGTACAAATCAGATTAATCCTTCTCTGCACCCGGGACTCATTATTTGTCCAATCTCTGCCTTGTTTGTTATTAATTGAGCACATTCCTCAAACCATTTTTTCATCTCGCCTTTAATTAAAGCAGACTACATTTGGACAGACAATGCTACCTGAAAGGACAAACCCTCCTTGCTGCTGATATGAAACCTCCCTCGAATCAATTATTTCAGCAGTAAATGAGGAAATAGTTCTTGAGCAATTGTTATCATTTCAAGTTAAAATTAAATTCAATTACCGCGAGCCAGACGGGCTCCACCGGCTCTGTGAAATTTGCTTCCTCGGTTTCCACAGCAGAATAAAAGAGCTGGATCAGGAGAGAGGTGTGCGTTGTGATGCGAGCGGCGCTTTCCTTGAAGGGGGGACATGTGTGCTAATGGAGCTTGAAACCACCTGAAAATAGAGGAGGATTTAAGTGTCACCTTTTAGAAGGAATTCTTTCAAGTCTAGGAATATTTGTATGTGTCTGTTTGTACATGCTCGCGTGCATGGGTATGTGCATGTATGCTCTCTGTCTGCAGTGGCTGAATCAAACACATTGTGTCTCATTTGTTTCGTTTGCGTGCGCCCGACTCCTAATCTGGCCCTTAAAGACATCTGTCACCAGCGATCACTGTTGTTTTGTCATGCTTCGTAGCAAGGCCCAGGGGGAGCAAGGCAGCCCAAGGTCTGCCATTTATATCAGCCCGTGTTCTCTAGATTGGACCTGACATAAATAGTATCATTGCAGCTCTGGTCGCAGAATTACATTTTCAGGTAAAAATCTTGGCTCGGCTGCTGAGGAGATTTCACAGTGTTCTGTCCTTCTAGCATTAGCGCACATTCAGCTGCTCTCTATGAAAGAGCCACCACCAGGATATATGTCATACATTCAGGGATAGATGCATTCACTACAAATCTGCACCCACTCGTTCTGTTGCGTTGCATTACAAAGGATCCTCAGACACCACGGTGTCAGTACCAGAAAGCCCTGTTTGTCAGACTCTCCAGCGCTTGGTTTTCGTTTTCTGTGTGTGTTTGTTTTTCGCATTGTTCCTGTGTGCATTGCATTTGCTCAGTTTGGAGACTATATTATTGGTTGACGGTTTTGGTTGACAAACGTGTTCTTCTAGCTCTGGCAGGTTTAGCACTGGATTTAGTCTGCGCCTGTGTTTATGTGCGTGCGTGGGTGGATGTGCATATGCTGTGAATGTCTATACTGTGCAAGGGAGGGACAGGGTGGGGTGGAGGTCATCAAAAGGTGCAGTCTTGAGTTACACAATACAATAAGCCAGGGAGCATACAGTATTGGATACATACAGTAATAGTCACCAGCCAGGAACCTGACTCAGAGCGTGTGCTTCCTTCCCAGTGCACCTGCTAATGAAGCTTCCATGTGTGAATATTTCTGTTAATCTGAAAGTTGCTCACGTGCGTTGCTTGTCTCTCTGTTTGCTCCTGCAGCACCCATACCCTTCTGAAGAGCAGAAGAAGCAGCTAGCCCAAGACACAGGCCTTACCATCTTACAAGTAAACAACTGGTGAGTCGAGATCTGCGCAGCGCCCGACCTGCACCACCGGCATCGCTCTGCCTTTCATTTTCAAAAGCCTTCGCCTCCCTCTCCCCGCCAGCCAAGGCAACTAATTCTCCTAAAGTGTGAAAACCGTTTATGTACAGACCTCCCATCGCAAATAGACACACCTGGAGGTGCACACACGCAGACACACACAGACAGCCTTTGTAACATTATTATATGTAAGCTACTGGGATGTTCCGGTGTTATCGGCGAAGTGTTCTGCAGCTAAGTCTGTGGTCTTTGTGGTTTGATGCACATGAATTCAGTGGGATATATTTACGGGAGAAAGACAGGGATCATAAGCTACCCATACAGCCCCCACAGCCACCCCGCCCCTTCGTCCAAAACCATACCTAGCAGCGCCACTGGTGCCCCCACAAAAAGGCAAAACTGCCTTCCACCCCCTCCCCGTTTTACACAAGCTATATGGTGGATTAAGGTTTTGGTGGTCTGGCCAGCAGGGCCTTTGTAGATGGCTTAGCACATAACTGGGGGTGGTGGATTAAATAAAATGATCACAGAAGCAAAGAAATGATACAGGAATTACTTATCAAAATACTAGCCCAGGTTTTATCTGCAGCTTAATTTTGTTCAGTACATTCTCAGGGTGATGTTCAGATTAATTGAACTGACAGCTTCCTTTCAAAATTCTGGGAAGGTATTTGCACGGATTTCAGGTCTTACACAAACTTAATTATATGGAACCCCATTTTATCATTCTAATTCCATGTAGCGGGGGTTCTATTTACAAATGACAAGTCTGTGCCTTTTATTCACAGCTTTCCTTAATATATTTATCAAAGCGGGTTCATTTACAAAGTGCTCTATCTGTTGGGTACAGGCAGGCCGACATTAACGAAGCTTTTAGGTTTATCAGGCTCGCAGCCTGACAAGCCACCCGAGGGTCAATTGATTTTTTGGTTCCCTGATTCATTTTTTTCTCATTTTTCCTGGATCACAATGAGAAACATGCCTGGAGAATTAGCCTGGTTTGTTGGCCTTATCTATCAGCCCCCCCCCCCTTCCATCCTGACACACTCTCTCTCTCTGTGTCTCTCTGTGTCTCTCACCCTTTGCTTTATTCCCTTCTAGCCAAGGGAAGTCAAGCTACTTAAATTGGCCACAGGAACCACTGTTATCAGACTTTAATGCACCCTACAGTGTGGATAGCATTTCAATTACACCAGTAACCAAAGATTAGCCCCCGCTTGCCTGTTTCATGCCTCGTGCCACCGTTTCGGGACGCCATGCACCTTACCTACAGGAGCAGAAAATTGAGTTGCCTTGCCTGTGTCATGGTGATTAATGCAGAAATAGTCTGCTAACCTGGGAGAGGAGAGAGAGAGAGAGAGAGAGAGAGAGCAAGGGGAACAGACGGAGACGGGGATAGATATCGGAAGAGTCCCTGCTTTCTCAGAGGCCATGAAATCCAAGCCTCGCAGTGAAATGCCTCAGATCCATTTATAAAAAGGCCTGAAAGAATTTCATCCTCCTGAACCCTGTTTTCCACGCACGCATACACGTAGGCGGTCATGGGCCTGTGTATTAATGTTACAGCAGCTGTGTTAACAAAAACACCAGGAATCAATTTTCACAAATAAAGTCATTAGAGGGGCTTAGACTCTGCTGGTCTATCTCTGGTGGTGTTGTCAACTTGCCTGGTGGATGCTGCCGTGACATTGGCAAGTTTACAGTGAGGGGAAGATGAGAGAGGGAGAGGATGCAGACGTTCCCCGTCGTTTCCCCCGCTGTACCTAAGATGGGTTAAATGCATTCTTGTCTCACTCTGCTGGTCTCTGTCTCCTGTGGCTGGTGAGAGGGTCCACCCAGGATATGACAGAACTCTAAATAATAATAAAAAAAAAAACAACTTAAATTCCTGGCTGCCCCTTTCATTGTTCTGTAGTTCCCTTTGATGCATGCCCGCTTCCACGTTACTGGCCAGAGAGTGGGAGAGGGCGATAGAGACAGAGGGAGGGAGAGACAGAAGCAGAGGATAAGTGTGTGGGGGGGAGGGGAGGGGAGGGGATGGTCGCCGTCTTCGGTTTCCAGACCTCTCCCTTGGGGAAAGGATGTGCTGAATCAGGGCTTTGTCCGCCGGCACAATCGCAGCCCAGCGAGGGCACAAGGGTGCTCTGTGCGATAGTCAATAGACAGTGCATCTTGCTCTCTCCCCTTTTGCCCCGTTGCAACTCGCCAAGCGATATCCTCGAACAGACGCCTCCTTTATGTTTACCTGCAGCTCACCTGTACACACAGAAAACAAAACTATGGCGATTTGGGCCGGTTTGTCTCGATACCCCCAGGAGACGCTATATCTTGTCTGTATCATTAGCGAGCAGCCTCACCTGTTTGTAGCCGACACCCAATTAGCTGTTAGATGTTAATAAGGAACAAAGAAAAGGTTAAAGTCCACACACTCACTGAGCTGCTGTTGAGCAGGCGGAAAGAAATATAATCCTCTGTGCATGTATGTGCACATTAGGTACATTATTACCTATATGGACACTCACAGTGTGTCAGGACACAGTTAATTGACAGTGAGACAGTGAGTCTGCTCTGCTTACAGTTTAGACAACTGGCGTCGCGCTAACACAATCGGGGAGTGGTCTGAGATGTAATTACATTTGTTTAAGATTGTGCGAAAAGGTGAGGGCCGTGTCACACGTGACATTATGGGATAGTGAAGTAGGTGAAACGACGGAGTGTCGCGTCTGCGTGCGCTGGAGCAGCAGTTACAGTTTACAGTATCTAGCGGTTTATTTGCCAGCCTCAGCAGCTCCTGGTGTCCTGCTATCAGTCTGGGCTAAATGGGGCCTGACCGAATCCTTTCATGTCTCAGTGTCAGACCCAGCATGATGTGCCCTCACTCACCGCCATAAACACACACACAGGCACTCTCCTGCCGTTATTTACCACCGCAGCGCACACACACACACACAGACAGGCATATAAGCGCATGCACGCAAAGGCTATTACGTGGGCTTGAGAGATGATGCTGATGACAGATGACTGCGAGAAACAGCATCAAAAAAAAAAAAAGGAGGAAGGAAATCGTCCCCTCATTATTCCCTCATCTCACAGGCAGCCAGTTGGTCATTTCCATGGCAGAGAGCGAGGAGAGAGGCAGGGAGCGAATATGTCAGGCCCTGGCATCTATGATGACTGACTGCTGTGCCACTGGAGCACTAATAACAATAAAGAGGGCACTAAGCCACACTCTATTTTTTACTTCTCCGCCTCCTCTCTACAGCCCAGGGGACACACACACACACACACACACACACACACACACACACACAGGGGAGAGGCTCTAATTAGTGGCAGAAAGGAATACAATGAGTGAGTTATTAAGACACAAGGGCGGATCGCAGCCAACCTTTGCCCCCTGTCGGAGCACAGGTCACATGATAAGGGAAGGATATCCGCCAGACGACGGCGCCAAATGGCCCGTGCCCGCTGAAGAGATGAAATAAGCTCTCCGGCCATGCAGGGGCAGGGCATGGCGCACTCATTGATTTTGTTTTATCTGTCGTTTCGAAAACACATTTCCCCAGGAGGACCGATTGCACTAATAACAGATAATGATTACATCACGCAAGCTACCTTCATTTTACTACGTTTTTAAAAGTTTTCATCAGCTGTTACACTCCTACGCCAAATTACAAATTCCACTTAAAATCCAGATTCCACACCCAGATTGCACTGTGCTGTAGCTCAGCATGGAGATAAGCTGAGTTCAGCTGGCATATACCCTCACAGCATGTTCCCGGATCCCACTCATACTCTCTCCTTTTCCTTCTGGGTCTCTCCAGACTTCACAGAGCTGAGGTGCACGGACGCTGTACTGCAGGTTCACGTCAACAGCCAAGCGCCTTTGTTTGTGACGTCTGAAAACAAAAAAGAGAAGCCAAAGTCAAATTTGTTCTTCCACTTAGCAAAGTATTTTCCACTCGCTTTCTCCGTCCAGTTAGACACTTGGAGACACGGTTTTTCAGATTTTTATGATCTTCTGGTTTTGGCAAGCGAGCCCATTGTGAAATACAAAATAATAACTAATATTTTCCAAATGTAGCAAAGTTATGAAGCTGGCCCAGCAGCGTGTGTTTCTTCCACATGCTTATATTCATGTCTTATGAATCTAACACAAAGCCTTTTGAGGTCTCCTCTCTCTCCTACTTTCCTCTCTATCACTGCCTGCTCCTTGTTGACTGAAGTTGCTGGTTATCTGTCTAACTTTGACCCAGATGGAAATGTCAGGCCTTTTTTTGGCTGCAACCAGGGACTCCCGGCAGTGGCCATCTTACGCCCCTAGCTTTCTAAATATACAGCTGGGGTGTGGAGAGGTTGTGGCTGTGTGTATTTGTGTGCATATCCCTCTGGTGTGTTTGTGCATGTGTGCATTAGTGTGTATGTGCGTCAGGCTGAGAGAGAGCGAGAGACTACCAGGGCGCTGCCAACACACGCATCATGATCCCTCTCATTTAGGGACCGCTAATTGGCACTTAATTAGCAGAATTGACTCTGTTGTCAGATCCCAAGTGCCAGCCCCCCTGCCAACACCCCCTACCCGCTAAGTTCATTTGATCTGGCTGCTTCCTTGACACTGTAATAATAATAATCTTATTTTATCTGTTTTTGGGGGGAAAACACATTTAGAAGAAACATATTTTCATCCCTGGCAAAGTAAAGTAGAAGAGGCTCCCTGTTGTAGCAGGTTTCATTTTGTTTCTCATTTCATTCAGCAGTTGTTACAGATCCAAATCTCTGTTCACGGTGCAATCGAGACACATGCTGTACTCACAGGCAAGGCCATGGGAGTCTTAAACAGCTGATGCTAATGGGCACCACAGTGTTTATGTGTGCACTCGCAGTATATGTGCTGCGTGTGAGTACATGAGCCCTGGCGAAACACTCAGTGTGATTAACAGGGCCCACTCCCACTTTATCAGGCACTGGGGGAACATTGGGTCAAAGCATGGCACGGACACCCACTGCGTCCATGCAGTGGTCCAGTGCCCACCTCTGCGCGAGGCCAGAGTTATGAAAAACAGGTGGTTTGCTTAAGAAAATTGGCACCGCTGGGCCATCACGCACAAAAGTGAGTGTTTCTTTACTTGTTTTCCCATTACAAGCTCAAGACTCTCCAAGGCTGTGGAATTCTCCCAGCAAAGAAGGCATGCAAGGAGAACGAAGCCAGACGAGGCGAGATAGAGAGTCAAAGAGCTGAAAGAGGCATTACAGAGAAAGCATTAGAGAGAGATGGAGAGAGATGGGAGGAGGGAGGTCTTTGTACTTCTCTGCTCCTTTTGGCTCTTTCATTCCTCAACGGCTTGGTTTTATTGGTGGGTCGTTTAATAACAAGGGCTCTGCGTTTAAATTGAAGTCGAGCTGAGTTTGCGTGGGCGAGCCTCTTTTTTTTTTATTTTAAGATGGTAATTTCTGTACTAGGGGTGAGAACTGGAGAGAGAGAAAGAACGAGAAAGAGAATACACCAGAGAGAGACACTTGGAGGAAGAGCAAGGGGGTGAGAATGTGAGAGATTGAGAATTCAAGGAGAATACAAGGGAGGAAAGTAGGTTAATTTTATTTCATTTGCAGGAAGAGAAAGAACTTAAAAAGAAAAAAAAAGGTTGGTGATAGTGAGAAAGAAAGTGTAGGATGCTGTTTTCATGAACAAGCAGCTTAATGCACACGGGCAGCCGCAGTAAGCCTGCCAGAATCTCCCTGTGCCTGAGGCCATCTGTGAGCAGAATAGCAATTTTATTACTTTGTCATTAAACCAATTTCACAGCAGTATTGTTTGTTAATGAGCAGCCGCAAACGAGCGAAGATGTCACATACAAGAATAGCAGCAAGATTTGTGACCCTGGTTCTCCTCTGCCTCTCTCTCCCAACCTGTACATCCTGCTTACCCTTCGTGGGCTTGTTCTGCCATCGTCTCCTTTCTTAGCATGCGTCCTATCATCCTGACTCTCTCCCTGCCACCTTGCCCCCCCCCCCCCCCTTTGTTATAGGGGTGCCTTGCTCATAAAACGGGGAAACGGGGAATGATAGAATGCAAAGTCTATACAGTCGAGCCTCTGTTTATGAGCTTCCATTTGCCTTTAGAGCTCATTGGGACGAATGGTTTCTCCATGGGCTTTCAGAGTGTGCAGCTGGAAAGCCCAGGATATTGGCCTGTTATTTAGCTCTAAAGCCTGACATGGGTGCCAGTGGCAAGTGCCAACAGAGGGACTAGGCTGAATAGGTGCATAAGTCCTTTGGCTTGTATAGTAGATGATGTCATGCATTTTGTGTGATTTTTTTCGAAGTTGTTTTGAGTAGCTCGGAAAGTGCATTTTAATGCAACATGGTTTGTTTTGAAGTATTGTCTTGAAAGCAGAATCTAACTTTAGCTCTGGTAGTTACTTAGAATTGTCTGCTTTTGCTATAAGTATCTTTATGACCAGTCGCTCTGTTTATGTTTTTCCTCTGAAGGTCACTAGGCACAAAATTCTTGGGCTTTTTGTGGCTTGTGACCAAACGAAAGGCAGTGAGACAGACTGAGAGGGAGCAAGAGAGGGAGGAGGAGGAGAGAGAGAGAGAGAGATTTGAACTGAGGCCCCAAAGGATCAGACAACCTGACAGAGTAGATTTGGAATAATGAGTTTTATCTGCTGAGGGAGATAGCCAGAGGAGCTGTGTGCTAGCCACAGGGTGCTGCTATGTGTGTCTCGTGTTTTGGATGGTTAAATGTTGGTGTTTGTGTGCGTGTGTGCTCGGAACGAGGGGTGTGGGGAAGGATAAAAAGGATAAAGGTGACCAGGTGTAACAGAATGGCCTTGAGGGTGTGTGTCTACACGTGTGTGTGTTGGAGCCAGAGAGGACAGGAGCTCCTTCTTTAGCTGAGCTCATTAAACCCTGTGAACCTCTACGAGGTATTTTCTCTCTGTCCAGACATGCTCATTCTCTCGCGCTTTCTCTTACTCCTTCTTGCACACTTTGCATTCCCTCCATCCGTGTTTAGATATACAGTAAGAGTGAGACTTCCCTGCCACCCGCTCTTTTAACGCCCAAGACGCCCAGAGTGACTGGGGTAAGGTGCCAGGTGATCTAATCACATCTTTAACACCCCGAGTGTATTATCCAATGTACTATTCTTACCTGTGTGTGTGTGTGTGTGTTTTCTGAAGCTATGATTCATGGCCTGGCGCCCTCTGTGGCTTTGAGGTGCAGGCCAATAAGCCCATCATGGAAGACACTATAAATCAATATAGGCCTTTGTTTGTTTAAGCCACGCTGTGCCCCAGTTCAGGCCTGTTATGGATGAGATATCAGTACAGTCGTGCCAGCAGGAAGAGGGGAAGGAGCGACTCAGAGGGCTTCTCCACAAAAACAATCCAATCTTAATTGGAACACGGCCAAAAATCTTGCAGATATCAAACCAGGTAATTTGCAATTTGGGAGAGGTTAAATATAAACGGTTTTAGCTTGCTGCCACATTCTCTCCGAGCACACGGAGACACACACACGCGCTTCGATGAAGTTATCGTAGGTAGCAGGACGAATCAGCCACTATTAGTCGGCTCTATTACACACATAACCAGATGCAGAGATACAGATGAGGAGCTGGAGAACAGAAGAGGGAGAACAATGAGTATTACTATAATCTACGGTTCCTTTCTTCCCAGCCTTATGAATATTTATTTCTCCCATTACTGATGATGATGTTTCAATTGGGAATCCCTGGGAGCATGTGTGATGGGGAGGGAGGGCTGTGGGATTGCCTTCTCCAGTGGGAGCAGACGGTCTCTGCCTGCCTAACCCTTAGCTTTAGCTTGAAGAAAAGGAATAAAGTGAAGGAAATTATATATTTGATAAACACATTCTCGTAAAATACGTTTCTAGTTAGAGACGTTTTACCTTTAACCTCCAAAATAAATCATGTATTTGGGACTTATTGCTAGGCCCTTGATGGATGGAATCATTCGGGACAATTCACAGACCTAAATTCAAGGGCAGTGTTTTAAATGGATTATGGCTTCTAAAGGACGCGGAAATCGTTGTACTTGTTTCAGGCTGTCAGATGTGAAGGAGGCCAGTTGAAGCGTTACACAGTCAGTGGTAGAGCTGATCTGAGGGCAGTGGACTCGCTTCAGGCCACCACACACATCAGAGTCCCTGCGGTCTGCTCCACAGTGTCATTGCTGCTTCTGCCAGCAGTCCCTTCCACAAACAACAGCTATTTATATCTGCAGCCTGCTACTGGGCTTTTTAGCCCTAAACTCTGCTTCTGACCATGATTTCACATGTGTGTTTGTTTGCCTGTGTGCTTGCACTTATGTATGTCAAAGCGATTATGTGCAATTGAACCTCAGATTAATTATTAAATAGGGAAGTCTGAGGCGAGGGGACAGTGTTTGACCAGTGACTCTCGCGGTCACTAATTTGTGCTAAACGCAAACACAGACACATCATGGAAACATGTTGGAGGAAAGAGCAGCGACACAATGACAGCAAGGTAGAGACATCCCAGCGAGAGACCCAAACGAGGGAGAACTGCCCAAACGCACACAAAGTTGGGCAAACCCCCAAAGCAGAGAGGCACCTAAACTCATCAGGTGTCACTTACTGTGCATGTGCAGTGTCCTCAGTTGGTGGTTACTATTACAGCAGGGTGAGAAAAGCAAATATAGGACCAGAGAGCAAGTGTGTGTGTGTGTGTGGGGGGGGGTGATAAAATGGGGGCAACTTCTCCATTTAATCTCTCATTAGCAAAGCTATCTGCACTGGAGAAGTGTGTGTGTGTGTGTACAGAGCATGCATACAAGCATGTTATGTGTGTTGCAGAATAACATAGCCGCTGAAGCCTCTATTGGGAGCCCCCCTCTTCTTCTTCCCTTTGAGCTGAACCCATTATGTCCTTGTAAAGGGAGAAGGGAGACGTTTGATATGAAGCAAAGGAAATAGATTGGCCTTATTTCCTTCCTGGCTGCTGCAACGTAGACACCCGCACTGCCTAGACGATGCAGGCAATTGACACTCAATTTTGTTTGAAATATCACGCCTCTATCATGTCATTATCAGCTTCCCCTGGTAATCCACAAAGCCGCCCTGTTTGATATCTGACAATAAGGGGGAGTCACAGAGTCGCGGAATCTCTCACTCGATTACCAGGCAGAGAGAGAAAAAAGGATGGGGAATGAAAGGGAGCAGAAGACGATAGAGCGAAGAGACAAAGAGAGGGTGAAAGAAATAGAGATGGAAAGATATTGCAGGAGTGAGACACAGAGGGTACAAAGTCACACATTTATATGATAGGAGAGAGAAGTGGATGGAAACAGAGATTATATCTGCCTTCCCTGCAAAAAATAAAACCCAACAGGAAGTCTGGGCAGTAGGGATGGCACTCCTCCCAACTGAGAAGATGGGGTGATCGTTTAAGGACGCCCACTCGTCTCAGGAGAATCGAGGGGCACACCAGGGGTAATAGTAATGTCCGGATCCAGTTTTTATTTCATTCTGTCTTTCCCCTCTTCTTCTTCTTCTTGAGTGTCTCTGTGCGCGCCAGCCTGCCAGCACGTCTCTGTTCTATTTCTTGCTGGCCCTGCATGAAAGCAGGAAGCCCTCCACCATCCAAAAGGTGAGAAGCTAGCTCATGAGGAATGAGCGGTAGCTTCCAGCGCTGACGACCTCTGTCACGCAGGATGCGCCGGATCCTTTGACGGGGGCTAACGCTGACACGCAGACGCCTTTCAAAGCACAGTTGCTGGTCTCTTAACTCCTGGGCTGGCAGCGGATACCTTCTGTGCACCTATGCACGTTAATAAAGGGTTGTCTCAAGGGAGGGGTGCAGGAGGAAAAGAAGAGAAGCCAGGACGGGATCAATTTTCTAGTGATGACATTTAAAACAGTGTTAAGCAAGTAAACACAGTGCAGGGCAGAGGTGGCAGCCTCTGAGGAAAGGGAGGTTAATGATAGGAAATATTAGGACTGTCTGAAAGAGAAGAAAAGAGAAAGAAGACATGACGCCAGCCTCCCTCCTCAACATCAGAAAACTGGTAGAGCTAGGCAGGTTAGCTGTGCTGGGTTGCTACAATAAGGTCTCTTTCATACAGGTGTGTTGACGCCTGGGGCAGGCTTGGCCTCGGTCCTTTCCATTCACCCTGGCTGATTTGAACAATAACTATGATATCTCTAAGAAAGAAGGGAGGGTGAAGTGTCAAGAAGGAGATGCCTGAAAGCTGTGTCCGGGCCAAGAAAAACCCCGCTGCCGTTGTCAGAGCTTGTTGATGTTGTAGGGAGGAAAAAACGGGCAAGGTTTTTTTAATCTCTCCCCCCTCTGTAACCTCTACAATTTTTCTTTCTCTTCTTCCTCTCTCCGTGTACTTCTGCTCTGGATTGGGTGTTTTTGTGCCGCAGGACAGAGTGTGGTGAGGAGACAGGGGAACAAAGTGCTGCTGTGTGGAGCAGCAGCTGCTGCTTGCCGGATCAAAGGGGCAACAAGCGTGGTCTTCCTGGCCCGACGCTGCTCTGGAGGTGTTTGACGGACAGTCAACAGCTGGGGCCGCACAGCCCGCTATGTAGGGGTCAGACCGCTGGACTGGAAGGCCCAAGGGTGACATGCCCTCACCGGACAGGCAGGGAGGCAAATAGATGCCTGTTTCTTTCTCCCGTTGTTACTATATATTTACTCTTCTGTGATGAGCCACGGAGTTCCCACTTTTTGACGCACAGGCGGCAGCTGAAGCCTGACTTTAAGTGTCCAGCCATCACAGCGTTGCTCTCCACACTGCAGCATTCCACCTCTTTGGTGCTGACAGAAAATCAGGTCGGGAAAAGAGAGACAGACACAGAGCGAGCGTGCCGCAGTGCTATTGATTTATTTTAATTAGCTGCTCGTTAAATCGTGTCAGTTTGCAACACAAATATATAATTCTTTGTCTGATTTTCCACCCGAGCCTTAATGACTCGTGCTCCCCGGGTTTCAGAGAGGAATGACTTGAGACTGACTGCAGAAGACTGAGTAATGCAAATGTTACTTATATAGGGATGGGGGGGGGGGGTTATGCCACAAAAGGGCAATGAGCAGAGCAATAAAAACAGGTCAGTGAACGTCCATGGAGGAGAGGTGAAACAGTCCCCCTTTGAGAAGCAGACAAAAGAGTGCACGGGGGGGATGAAGGCCTGGTGGAGGAGGGAGAGAGAGACAGAGGTAAAACTATGTAAACACAGTGGTTGCCCTAAACGTGGGCCCTCTCTGACGTTCCTAAAAAACGATCCTGCCTCGCTCCGCTTCACATCTGCAGTAAATCAAACACGGGGGTGAGGTAATGTTCGCCCGGCTTATGTCTCTTGACTCCTGTTTTAACTTAAAGATGGGAAGGAGGGATAGAAAGGGAAACCCTGCCTCTGATAGGACGAGTTTGAGGAAGCCTCCTTGTTCCTGCCCTATCGCTTTTGTCTTTAATCTCCATCCCTTGTGATAGTTCAGGATAAATCCACGGATACTGCAGGTTCAGTCTTGGGACCATGTGATGTTGACACTACAGTAGATCAGTGTTGGAGGTTGAGTAGTTCCAGACTGCCCCACTGTCTGACCAGACCATAATGAGTGTTTGCTTATACTAAACACACCCTCCTCATGGGGTTAATTTGCATACACTTCCCGGTCAAAGGACATCGACTGTTTTTACTCCTTTTCCGTTTTTCAGGGTGGAGGATCAAACTAATGCCGTCCTCCTACAATATATGATTCCAGTGAGTTGTGACTTAATCGCTGGGGGTGGGGAATCTTTGGGAATCGGAAGTATGGAAGCAATGAGCTTTAATAGGAACCAGAGGACAGCCGAGTTTGTAGCGAACGTGGATTCACTTCAGCACGTTCGCGTTCAGATTGTGTTGCATCTAATCCTCCTGCAAAGACAGACAAGGGGCCGTGGAGTTGCCCGACCAACGCACGCTGGCGCTCCCGTTTCCTGCCACTGTCGGCCATGTCTGCGACACAATCACTAAGCCACGACTCCCTCTGCACACGCTACAGGGCTACGTTTGGAGCTCGTTTCCTGGAGAAGACATGTCGAATATTTCTTAGTATTTCTCTCGTGTCTTGCTCTGGCTTTGGCTCGGTTTCTTTCTTTCATCACAAACTCGTCAAACGAGTGACCCCGCTCCCGATTGGCTGGGTTTCTTCCAGTCTCCGCAGCAATTGGCTCGCGCTCCGTCTCGTCTATCTCCCTCGCACTCTCGCTCCCTCTTTTGGCCGTGCTCCAGGGTAGGGTGGTTTGGCATGACGATTTCTCAGGGAAGGAATGCTGACAACAGGAGCGAGTTACCAGGTGTGGCTGTGAGTCAGTTAACCAGAAACATGGTCTTTATGACAGATTGAGATGAGGAAGCAAGAAAAAAAAAGAGGATTAGGACAGGCACTGAGTCAGACAGGCTGGTTTGCTTTGATTTCATCTGTACACTTTCAGTAACCTTCCACAGAAGTTGTCAACACTGTTACTTGTGTTTATGACAAATGAAGGCGAAGGATTATGTTCTGTAATGTTTCCTATAACAACCAAGTAAATGCTTTAGCAGATAGTAGTAACCAGGGACGCTGCGCTGATCCAGACTAGCACAGACTCGATGGCATGTGATCGCCTCCTGTCCCGACCCCATCATGTGTCCTGTTGTTTCATAGTAAACTACTCCGTATAATCACAGAGCTGAGTTCTGAGATGCACATATGTTTAGGTGTTCGTACACGTGTCACTTGTACCAGTTTGAGCCACGTCAGCGGCAAGTGCTACTGTACACCAATTGGCAGTAGGGTGCAAAGTATTTGCTAACACGCACGTATATTGACTGACACATGCGGACATGCAAGCTCCAAAGCATGCTCTGCAGTTTTTTTGATATGCATCTTGATGTGTTTAAGACTTATTGGCTAGAACACATTAGTTGCCCACATTAAACCGTAATGGACCGCTGCTCCCCAGCCCACTTTCTCCTGAGCTAAAGCAAACACATTCTGAACTGTATCCCAAGGAATGACCTCTACGCGACCCCATAACCTTCCCTTTAATTATTTGTTTGAAGACAGCATGGAGTTCCCATGTTGAGAGGCACTGTGTGTACTCAGTGTGTGTGTGTTGGTGTTTCTGAGCCCTAACACTGAGCAGAGGCAGGCCATAATAAGCTAGACCACCAGATGTAGATAATAAAACATAGGCTTTGGGTTGGAGGTTTTTAGCTAGTGTCCCCTGTGAGCCTCCTGTGTTCTGGTTAACCTACAGACACACACTGACGGTGCTTGTGGTCATGTCCATGGTGTCGATGTGTGGATTTACAGCAAGCATGTATGTTTTAGCGAGTGGTTGGGAATTCTTAGTCCCTGTGGTCAACCTCTGTGCCTCTCTCAGGGCCTTGGGTCCTCAGATCCATCCATCTATCTGTCTATCCAAGCTGACTGGCCTTCATCTCTGGAGGATTTCTGGTTGTGCTGTTCTGAGCACACACCATTAGCGGCTCACGGGTCGAGGGAAAACACTGTTATCAGGCCTGGCTCTGATAATCTCAATTGGCTTTACTCAGACTGATAAAAGGTGCTCTAAGGCCACGAGAGGGGCCCTTGGCCGCCCCCCGCACCACATCGCATGTTGGTTACTGTGGCAACTCACGTCCAAAAACAGAGCCTTTGTGTGTGCGCATGAGTGTGAGAGTGTGCGATTTGGTGGTTGTTAGCCAAAAGGGAATGTTGACAAGAAGCAGGTCCATCTCAGGAGCTGCTTGTAGGGAAAATATTTGAATATCCATATGTTTGTTTATACAACCATGAGCTGCTTCCATACTAAAAATGGCCCCTTCAATGAGAGCAGAACATTTTCTTGTATACTTCACGTCATACATTTCCTGTTAGAACTTGGAAAAACATACAGACAAAAACAATCTGAAAACTGCACTTTGATCATACAATATACTCTCCAGTACATATAGTGTTTCCTCTGCAGTCACTGGAAACCATATGGGCAAATTTAGCACCTGGAAAGAACATTCCTAATATTATGTGTTTATGGTTATGTCCCAGAATAGGTAAGAATCACATGGTTGTGATTTTGAGCCCCTTGGTGCGTCTAGAAAGGGAGAAAGCAGGACATATATTTTGGCAGGCCTTGCACTCTGAGCAATATCAGGAATGTCTTACTGTTTACTTGCTCAGCTGGTTTTGATGCTGGAAGCGTTTCCCTCTTAAGCGCTGCAGGCATTTCTGACAACGTAGCTTTCTGAAAAGGCTTTGCCCCCTTTGTTGTACCAAAAAATGTGTTCGCAGGTAATAAAACTTAATCCTTAGCCGCCTCTTAAATCACAACTCCTGCATTAAAAGTTTCTAATTTTTAATTTAACACTCCAATTTATGTACCTCGCCTCCCTTCAGTCCTCTTTTAGTCTCATATGGATGCGTTTCATCTCCTTCTCTCGGGGGCCCACGGCACCCCTGCGTACCTGCACTCTGGATGCCCCCTGGCAAATGAGCGCCGCGTCTCTCTTTTCCCAATCGTGCATTTTGTATGTTTAACCATGTCACTTTGAGCCGGGCAGATTACAGGCGTTTAAATTCATTGGAGAAGGTAAGGGCAGGTATCAGGGCTTCATGGGGGATTAGGAGTCCAAATTGGTTCCAGCTCTCCGTTGCTTCTAATGACCAGTGCTGTAGCCGTACTGATGGTGCTGTGGCCGGTACGTTAGAAGAGGGCGGCGCAGGCTTTTTTTTCAGTTTCTGTCTTTTTTTGGAAGCACCAAAGACTCCATGCTGGACAGCTCCACTGTGATCTGAAACCTTTAATCTAAACCACATGGTATTACCTGTAGTGCTAAGTCCACATTACATTTTTAGTATGTGAACGTGAATGAGAGAAGGACAGATAGAACAGAAGGGTTAAAGGAGGAAGAGGCACAGAGCGCGCTTGAGCTTGAGTGTCCAGCGTGCGTTTGACACAGCCCAAGGCGCCCTGGTCCAAGTTAAAAAGGTTGCCCCTGGCTGGCAGTCACCTCCGGGTGACCTCCGGCTCTACACTGGAGAAGCCACAGGGCCAAGGACGGCTGGGGAGGCTTTGTGGAGCTGCACTTATTCGCTGCTGTGGTGGTGATAAAACTTCAGACAGCCTAATTGATGGGCTCGCTGACATAACAATACCTTGTGAAAACCCGGAGTGGCCCATGCCTGGTCCTCATTTCTAGACAGCTGGAAAGGGAGCAGAACCCCCTACAATGCAGCCAGAGTGGGGGTCCGACAGAGGGGGAATGCTGGAGGTGGGGGTGAAGTGGTGGGGAGCCTTGAAAGGAACCGTTTGGATCCTGCACTTTGCTAACTTAAATCTTACTTTAAAACTCCAACGGCGTCGGTTCCTGCAGAAATGACTTTGTTTTGCAGAAGGATAATGTATATTCGCGCGGATGATGTCGGTGTGAGCAATGTGCAGCGAGAGGAGCGACTAGAAAAGACTGAGAGCGGGGAAAAGCGATGCGCCACGATGAGGGTTCTTCTGTGCCCAAGCTGCACTTAATACTTGAGGAATGCCTCCCCGGTGCCCATAGCAACCAAACGTAATCAAAAGCTTTATTAAAAGAGGGGGGAATAGATCATAAGGAACATTAAAAGTATCCCTCGCTGGGTTCCCAAGTCAGCTCACAATTGCTCTTTTGTTTGTTGCTGTTCTGTTGCGAGCGCCTCTCTCAAGGACTCGGTGGCTAATGTTGCCATTAAGTCATGCAAAACTGTTTTGTCTTTGTGGTTGCTTGTGATGAATCTTCCTGTGTGTGAATGCAGAGTGATTTAACGTTGGCTTGTCTCTTCTCTCTTGTGTTTTTTTTTTCTCCCTACGCCAGGTTCATTAATGCCAGGAGAAGAATAGTACAGCCCATGATTGACCAGTCGAATCGAGCAGGTAAAAAGAAATGAACACATGAAAGAACAACCCAGCCGACATACAGTAGCGCACTGCCTCTCTCCCTTTCTTCCCTCAGCATGAAGACACCCTTTCCAAATCCTTTACTGACATTAGCATCGTGCCTGGAGCCCGCTTTTTAAAGGGCTGCCTTATACCCCCCCCTCCAAACAAAAATTTGCCTTCCAGTCCCTCCTCTTCCTCTCCCTCCCTTCATCTCCTTTTCCGTTTTCTCAATGAGCTACGTTCACTCGTGGTGTGGGCCGTTCGCTGATTGACTCTAATTGGAGATTTCCCGCTCTAAGTGGAGAGAGAGGTATATTAGCACTCTCTCTGTGAATTACTAATTGGACACAAGAGGAGTGAAAGAAATGCTAGCAGCAATTTATGAGTTATCCGAGATTTTTTTAAGGCCGTTTTGTTTTAATTTTCTTCGCAGCACAGGGTTTGTGGGGGTGGATGCCTCTGTTTTCAGGTTGTCATTCAGTACATTTACTACTTCATGACTCCTTTATAGTCAGATTTTGTGATTATTGGTACTAACAAGAAGATTTGCAGTCATGAAACCTGATTTTATCTTTTGATTTGGTACCAGAACAAGCTTCATTGAGTTAATTGATAACATATTAATTTTCCAAATCCTTTTTCGATAAGATTTCAAGGCGCGTAACCTGGGTGGTAAACATGCCCGTGTGATCCTGTGGAACGATTCAATCACCTTAAGCTTCACTGGTGATGGCATTACCGAAAAGAAGCCGAGTAATTTGTGTCAGGGAGGGAAAAGCTGTTTTTGTTGATTAGCGAGCTCCCTGTCTTGAAAAGGTCTCTACACACCGGGGAGGAGATTGTTCAAACGAACATGAGCCGCGATTAAAATTAGATGCACTTCCCAATGTGGGCGCCTCTTTATACAGTTACAGCTCTTTGTGTGGGATGCATGACAGCGTACAACCAATACATGCCAATCAGCAATCTCTACAAAAATAGCATGACTAACAGTTCTCCCTAATCTCCACGAATGAGAGATTATCCAAGATAATGCAGTTTTATTCCCAGAATACTTTGTTCTCCACAGTCTCTAAACAGCATTCGTTCATTAGGGCTAATGATAATACAACGGAGAAAATGATTTGCTATTTTATTCACCGTAGTATGACAGATAATGAGATAAACCGTTTGCGATGGAATGATCTGGCAGGTTTTCGAATGGTCTATTTTTAGATGTGTATGCCATGTGTAAGAGGAAGTGTCGTGGCTTAAAAGTTGACTGGGTGACTCGCCTCTTCTCATCCTGTCAAACTGCATGCTTTCTTCTCTCGCTTAGAGAACAATGTTTCTCCTGTGAGGAAGGTTTTGAATGACACTGGCTGTGTGCGCGCGTGAGTGTGAGTGTGTGTGCGCTCGCATGCTTGCACGAGGACCTACTGTATGCGTGTTTGCTTGCCACGCGTCAGTCAACGCGGTCCACAAACATGAGCACAATGTCTTACAGTATGTTTGGGCTGGAGCTGGGACAATTGCTGATTGTCTGGTGTGTTTTCTCTTCTTCTCCCCCTCCCTCCCTTTTTCATGTCCACGTTTTGACTACAATCAGGTTTTCTTCTTGATCCTTCAGTGAGCCAAGGAGCAGCGTACAGTCCGGAGGGCCAGCCAATGGGCAGCTTCGTGCTGGATGGCCAGCAACACATGGGGATACGACCAGCTGGTGAGTCGGCCGGCCTCCCTCCTCCGCTCCGTCATGCCTTCTTTGCTAGACACCAGTTCCATCCTTGGTTTTGCAGCATGAGATTCAGCCTCCTTCGCACGCATCAGGCCTGCAGTCAGCCCCACAAACCTCATACTAACTAGTGCTGCGATGCCTCCTCTCTTTCAGACTCCTCTCATTATTCCATTCCTGCTGCCTGTCTTGCATGTTTTCTCCTAATCTAATGTATCTGGGGAATCCCTCACAAGTGACCATTACACAGGGATTTGGGGGTGTATTTGTAAAATAAAAGCACGAGGCATTTCCGTCTCCTCTCCTGTCATCTCCCATCTGAAGCTTCTCTAGTAGTGGCTCTCCTCCGACCTCTCTGTGATTCGTACTCCTGCTGACCCTCTTCTGGCGTTTATCTCTTCTTTCTAGGGCCTATGAGTGGAATGGGGATGAATATGGGCATGGATGGGCAATGGCACTACATGTAACCTCCATCTTGTAAAGCAAAAGAAAAAGGGGGAAGTAAGTACTGGGCTCTTTTCTTTTTCTTTTTATTTTGGGTCTTTGGGGTTTGTTTTTTTTTTTTTTCACCCCGCATTACCGCGTCCTACGCTGGCCGCACGTTTGCAGGACGCAGCATCAACAACTCTGGAGAAATGTTTCAGCAAGATGCTTTTAGGCATAAACTAGGGGCAGTAGCTGAGGATATATTGAAGACTTGGGGAAAAAAGTGTCCTGGGACAGAGAGGACCCGACTTGTGGCGCCAGACAAACAGGAACAACAACAGAAGAAGAAGGGGGTGAAACGACCTGGGGTGGCATGCGCAAATTTATTTATCACAACAGCGCCATCGCTCTCCCCATCCTGGACAGCCAATGCAAATGTTGGACATTTAGGGAAAAAATAACATCTCCTGGGGAAGGGGGCTGACGGGGAGAAATTAAGCAGGCTCCAGTGAAGCGATAA
This sequence comes from Macropodus opercularis, assembly GCA_030770545.1. Taxonomy (NCBI): domain Eukaryota; kingdom Metazoa; phylum Chordata; class Actinopteri; order Anabantiformes; family Osphronemidae; genus Macropodus; species Macropodus opercularis. Next base: position 5,799,678 of record JAUCMP010000026.1, on the reverse strand, counting down.
AGAAGGAGAAGTGAAACTGTCCTCCGAGTGACATAAATCTGTCTGAGGAAGGATTGATGCCCAAATTATCTTATATGCAAAGACGGGAACACTGCAGTACATTACAGTCCCTGAGCGAGATATACGGGCCATGGGTGACACGGCCGATCCTTCACTAGGGGTTTGGCTTGAGCTGTGTAAAGGGAGGAATGAGCGTGGGGGGGGGAGAGCTGTGTGTTTTGATTATTTTTTACTGGAGGGAGTCGATTTAAGGGAGGGGGTGACTAGACTGACCTGCAGCTCAGAGACAAGAACCAGGGAGACACGGAGATAAATTTATAAGGTTGTAGACACAAGCATGGCCGCCTCTAAAAAGAGGGGGGATCTCTTTCACACATACAGATACAGTCCCTCTGTGTCACCATCTTCCTGACCCCCCCACCACCACCACCGTCTCTCCCACACACACTGTCTCTATACAGCTAAATGGCAGCAGTCTGATTAAGCTGGTCATTCTGCCTCCCGCTACTGCCACAGTGCTGACATTTGAAAAATCAAGACATATCACATCCCAAAGGCAGCAGGGCAGAAGAGATTTTATTTAACACCTAAACTCCCTTGCCCAATGAGGCACAATATAATAACACTTACCTTGATTAAAAGAACCCTTTATATGGAAATGGAGGCTGGATGTTCCGAAGGGTCACAGCAGCAATTCTGCCGACAGAGATCATTTCACCCCTCTAGCCCTTGCGTCCCCTCTCTCTCTCTCTCCCCTCCTCTGTTTCCCTCTGTCTCTCACTCGTTCTCTCCCGGCACCTCCTGTCTTTGCTAATGGCAGCTAGAAAAAAAAGAAAAAGAAAAATCAGGAAGCAATGTTCCCTAAAACAGCCACACAGAGACAACATTTGCTCAGGTTGGCTAATTCTTAATATAGGGCTATATAATTTTGAGGCTATTTAATTACATAACATACTTTAAGCTTCATGACCAATTACATTAATAGCTTAATACAGAGGAATATTATCCTCTCTTGATTTGATTACACAGCCACACAATATGGTATATTTGGTACTTAATTATGACCAGCCATTGAGCAGGGCTGCTGTGCCATAACACAAGTGCGCAGCCATTCAGGGAGGCAGGCATGCAGAGATGGAGAGGGAGAGAGGCCGGTCTGTCCTCGCTTATTGTCTTCAGATGGTTTTACCACTCTTGTTAATAAAGGAGGGGGGGTCTCAGATCTACTTAACAGAATGACTGCATCTTACAAGACTGGAGATTACCAGCTTACAGTGTCAGAAACATCTGCTGGGCCTTTTAACAGGGGCTGCTCCGGGTTACGCGGCGGTGAGGGCACCCATCATAACCCTGAATGATTTATTTATTTTTATGACCCCGGTAGTGAGGTTTTAAGAGACCTGCCCCGACAAACATGTGCATTTCAAATGAACCAACGTGGAAGAGGAGTATTAGAAAATGGCCCAACTTTCATCCGATGAGCCCGGTCATTAATCTTGGCCTTAGCTGCGTCTCTCTCCTTTCGGTCGTCCTCCTCGTCCCCTCGCAGGGGCCCTCCAGTGTAATTTCTTAATTGCAGTGTACTAAGGTGCAGGAATGCAGAGCGTTAGCATGCCTAGTGACCTTGCAGCGACCTCTCCCCTCCTATTACAGCTTCTAATCCCCCAGGGGTTCACATTACAAAGCAGGCCAACCCAGACCCAATCCCAGAACCAGGCCCCCTGGCTCCAGCGGGACCCCCTGCTCTCACTTGTCTCTCCCCAAGGTACAGGCCTGTGGATGAGCCATGTTCCTACACTAGGGGTAACCCCCCCCCACATCTCACTGTTTTCTTCCTGATCACAACAAACAGCCAAACAGTGGCACTGCTGAGCCAGCTCCGCGACCTAGGTCCTGTCACAGTATGAGATGCCAGCATGCTGAGGCCTCCACACATATGAAGTGGCTACTATCTTAAAGGACAGCAACATACCCCACCTCCTCTTCCTTTCATTTCTTCTTCTATTTCCTTTTATCTTTGTCAGCCCGTCTTGCTGCTGTTTCCTAATCTCCAAAAACCTACACTCCATGCATCGAGAGTGGCGCTTTGTTTGTCTTAAACCGCTTTCATTGAGGGGTGGAGCCGAGCCTTTCACACCCGCTGTCTTGCGCCCTAAATTATTTAATAACTTCTTTAAGGGATTCAAAATCAAATATGTTCACGGAGGCACGTCCCCACGAGGGGATGTCTGTTCGTTTTGTCGCTGCTGTCAGCTGGGGAATGACTGTTCTGCTTCTAAAAGTATTAGCGTCAATGAGGCTGGTTGGTTTTCCTCGTGTCTGTGGACGACTGAGGACGAGTCTCCCAACCTGAGCCTTGACCACAACCCTGCTCGGCGTCGTAAACCACTCACCGTACGCTAAAATAACCTTGCACAAAACTGTCTCTCTGAACATGCAGAAGATGAAGGTGCTGCGTCCTAAAATCCACTGAAGCTGCGTTTAAACAGAATGAAGGCCCGTTAATGGAGAACGGTGGAACAAGTTACAGCGACAGATGGCGTTTACTGACTGGCTTCCGTGTTTGTCCCTTCCTCGCAGGTCTGCCAGGCATGCCAGCGGAGTACGTACCTCAGAGTGGTCCTATGGGCATGAGCATGGCCCCACCCACCTACAGCCCCCATCAGATGACCTCTCACCCCTCCCAGCTTCGACACGGACCCCCGCTCCACACGTACTTCCCCAGCCACGCCCACCACCCTCACCACGCCATGCTGATGCACGGAGGACCCTCGTCACACCCAGGAATGACCATGTCTGCACAGAGACCCCCTTTGCTCACTCCCATTGACCCTAGTACTGGAGGACAAGGCCTGGACATCCATGCCCAGTAGTCCAAGGGAACTTTGCTACCACAACAACAGCAGCAGCTACTACAAGAAAACAATAAAAAAGAAAGCAGCAGCCCACAATAAATCCTATTTTGAGACTATTTTTAAGAATAAATAGTGAACCCTTTTGACCAGAATTTGACACTAAAGAAACAGAATTCCAGATGAGCTGTGATAATTCTTTTTTTTTACTTGTCAATTTTGTTACTTTCATCCAAGCGGAGGACCAAGCTGACAAGAACACTTAGTAAAGTCTTGGGCTTTTGGTAAAGATCACCAGAGGATGTTTTTGACGTACAGTACATGTGTGCGAAGCAACGGACTGATGCGCACACATACGCAAGACACACACGTTTCCACACGTTCACTCGCTTACTCACTTACTCACTCATGAACACATTCAGTACACTTTCATGCGACGCGCGCAAACGCTTCGAAAATAAAATCACTCTGGAAGATTTAAAAAAGAAACAACAGAAAGACTCCAAGAGTTATAACTACTGTAGTATAAAAAGTATAGATAAGTTAAAACTTGTGCATTTTTTGTTGATCACATGGTTTATGTTTCCTGAGCTAGTTTTAGAATTAAAGCTTAACATTTTCTCTCCCACACTGTGTGTGCTCCTTCCTGGAGGAGAAACTGTCTCGCAGCACAGCACTATAAAAGAAAAAAAGTGAAAACAATAAGAAGATGGAACATCTCAAAAAGGCTCCAAACCATAGAGGGCAATCAGGTCATGTCCCCCATAAGAACAGGGCATGATGGGAAAAGGCTGCTAAATGACACCGGATCTCTCCAGAAGATTCAGTTTGGACATTTGTCAAGCCCCTCTTTTTTTTGGTTCATGAATGAATGTTGCCCTGTAGGTTTTAAAGGAGAAAAAGTTCTTTGTTTGAATTGCCCAAGCACTGGATTGTGTTGGTTTTATACATTTTTATTTTAATATTATTTTATTTTTTTTGTACCCTGGACTCTCATTGGTAAGAGCCTATTGAAGGAAGCTTAATAGTGGAAAAGCAACATCCTGCGTCGCTTCTTTATCTGCGGATCGACACACTTGCCATGTGGACAGTACTGACACAAACGTTGATTCTGCAGCGCTGGAGAAGCATTTGATGGTTGATGCACCAAAAAACCTAAAACTAAAAAAAAAAAAAAGAAAAAAAAACTTAAATTATGAACTCAATGCTTTTGGGGGAAAAAGCTGAGAGAATATTGTAACAAACTTCGTACAGAGTTCAGTCTATTAATTGTTTCATGTTAGATATTCTATGTGTTTACCTCAATTGAAAAAGAATGTTTTTGCTAGTTTCAGATCTGCTGTGGCATTGATATTGTATGTTCATGAATTCCTTCCTTTTTCAGCACGTGTTCCTCACTAGATGATAAGATGCCGTCTCCCTTAAGCTTTGTCAAAAATACATTAAATACTTGTATGAGGACTGTGACGTAATGTTTAAAAGGTGTTCAGTCACAAATGCTGTAATAAATATTTCATTTTTGATTTTTGTTAGATTTTTGTGTGATTAAGTGTGTTACAATCTGATTTCTATCCATATTCCTATTTTAATATGAATACCACCAACGTTTATTATTATTATTAATGTTATTATTATTATTATTATTGTTTAGGTATAAGGTGTTGCATGTCAAAGTGTTTTTAAATATTTTTTTACATGAAGACGTAACTTTTTCCAGCACTGTTTGAAATGTCATTTATTAGGTAATTCTTCAAATGACAATTACAAATCATGGTTGGAAAATCTCGCAATGGTAATTTATGTAGACACACAAATATGTCCACCACATGATAAACAACTGTCTAATGAAACTGAAGGGTAACAGCAAATTCACCAAGCCATTTTAGTTTAGCCCAAAACATTAACTATCAGCTCTTAAACATGACAAAAAATTGTCAGAATAAAAAAAGTTGTTTCTGAATAATAATTATTTTATACTTTTTTATAACAACATCCCATTTAGTATTTTTAAATAAACCAGTATAACGTGTATATTAACTCATATTTTTAGACTTCTACTTATATGACGTAATGTTAATGAACTACCTTGAAATGGTTTCAGCCTTCGCTCTGTTCCTGGCGTTCAAACAATACAACATGGATTTGTCCCCAGTGTAACAGTGAGAACCGTGCGTGGCCTTGCTCCGTGGCTCTGCTGCTCGCGTCTGCCGTTTTCCAGCGCCGCCTGTCGGCCGCAGCTGGCACCGCCGCCCAGCAGCGGCACACAGAGGGGCTTTGATAGGCGATCTCCTCCCTGCGTCCTCCGTCTCTCTGCCTGTGTTCGCCCGCGGCCATCCCACTCATAGCCTTAAACCAGAAACGACAACATCACTTCGGCTGCAACATTTTCTGGGCTTCGCATAGAAGTTTTTACGTCCACTGGGTTTCATTTATGATTTTGAATTTTATTTGTCTTCGCTGCTTTTTCTTTTGCATTTTTGGTTATCACGTAAATCGACTAATACAGTCAAAGAGCACGACAACGATGATAATAATAATAACAACAATAACAACAACAACAATAATAATAATGTAGTAAAGGCGTGTTTGTGGACAAAACACTACTGTTTTTTTATTTACTTTTTTTTGGTGGGGGGGGGGGAGATTTTTGTGGCCTTCCTGTTTTCTTCTATTTTAAGGTTGGTCTAAATATAAACTCTGTTTTACTTGTCAGACAGTGATAGATTATTATTAATACCTAGTCCTTCTGGAAATGCAACTTTGTTTATTTATTCATTTAACAGTTGGCTTTTAACGGTTTTCGTAGAAATAATAATCACATTCACGCCTATTTGTAAAGTCACTAAACAATCCAAATCACTTCCCTGTTTGAAAAGCCTTTAAAAAGTCAATAACTACTAAAAGCTTCATTTATGATTATTTAAAGTCCTTTAAGTTTGTGGTGCATTATTTATATGTTTACAGATTATATTTCGTAGTTGTTTTTTGCTGCAGTTAATTTTTGTTTAGCCTGTTTCGTGCTTTTATCGCCGTAAAGGATCTGAAGGCCTTAGAAAACAATCTAGATTTTTATTGGTCAGGTTAATGACACGTCTTCCTCAAATCTATAACTTTTGTTTTTTTTTAGTGCTCTATTATCCTGTGGACAAAACGGAAGGAAGAAGTTCTCCGTTTTGTGTGGTGATTATCAGATGAAAAAGAAAGAAAACGTGAGGATTACTGTGGATGGAGAGGATTTTAATATTAATAGCCCCCCCAACCACCACCACCACCCTTCGCCTCCATCCCTCCTCCTCCTCCTCCCCCCTCCTCCCCGATGAGACAGAAGGTAGATTGCCTCTGCTGCTTTCCTTTTGCCGATTCGGCGTGACAGGGATGATGGATGATCCAGCCGAGCTAAACAACTCCTCCCCTTCATCTCCTCCCTGTCAAAGCCAGTCCGGGCTGCTGCTGCAGGAATAAAATAAGGAATATATTCCCTCTGCACTGCTGCACAACGCAGCCCCTTCCTCTGGAAGACACTCACTTCGCCCCGTGCAACAGTATTAAAAGTCCACACACAGTTTACCCGCTAGAAACTGTGTGCGCGCGAGCGTGTGCGCGTCGCAGAGGCAACATGTTAATAATACTTATGTTACAGGCTTTCTTTTTGTTCTCTGCAGAGAATCCGCTACAGGGGCGAGCATGAGCTCAGAGAAAACACTGCAAATATTTTTAGAAACACACGTGCGTCTGCTGGCAGCGACGGGAAAAGGCATAAAAAAAGTTTCGCTTCCTCTTTGTTTTTCTTTCAGATTGCTGATTTGGATAGTGGTCATAAAAATGGACGCGCACGCAGGGGCGGAGTGTCCTTCGCTTTGCAGCTGGCTCTCCCCAAAATGGCTCGCTCTGGGGGACAGGTTTTAGGCCCTGTGTGTGTAGGCTTGTGCACGTGCGTGTGTATGTGTGTGCGCGTGCTGTCCTCCTTTAAAAAAAAACATTTCAGCACTTTTTCCGTCCTCTTGCCATAAGGTGTTTCTATGACTACGTTATGTAGGCCTGTGTGAGCGGGTCAGAGGCGGGGGTCCCTGGGAGAAAAGGGCCGCATTTGGCTGATCATTTATCAATGTCAACCGCATAATGATTCTCCCTGCAGTCCCCCTATTGATGAGGATAATTACATTAGCTCAGAGTGACTGATCAATAAAGCCTAGGGAAAATGGTTTATTATAGCACCACCGAAAAGGATTTCTGGAAGAGGGGGCGGGCTGCTTTAAAAAATAAAAAATAAAGCAAAAATAAAAGACAGGGTTGAGTTGCGCAGTACAAACTCTACAAAGCTTCCATGAAGCGATTTTATCTCGTGACGATTTTTCCAGGTTGTCCTTTGTGTGTTTTCTTTAATTTCCTCCTTTTCTCTCCTTAACTCGACTGAAGCCTGTTTTTAGTTTTTTTTTTTTAACAACACATTTTGCAATAGTTCACCCTGTTGAGCCTTGTCCACAGGCTTACACCAAGCATTTAAACAGAGCTAAGGTGCTAAAGTCACATAAATCTGCTTTTATGTTTTTCATAACAATTTAAACTTAAACTGAAGCTAAACACACAAGCTCTGGTGACTCCCAACCGTCTTCTAGCTATTGAAGTCTTATTTCACCTCACTTTCTCTCTTGATTCATAAAATCCGAACGAGGACATTAACATCTTAATTATCTTATTGCCCAACTAGCAAAAATATCTCACCGAAATCAACAGAATAATGCACAAAGATGCCCAGTGAATGGACTCATTCCCTGTGTGTGTGTGTGTGTGTGTGTGTGTTCTTTAATTGTCAACAACTTATCCCCTGCAGGAATGTTGCAAACTCTTTCGCCTTAATTCTCCGTGGTGCTGCGCGCCAGCTCCCATTTACCGCTGATGAACGTGTCTGCAGGAGACAGCTCCATTATCTATTTATCATTTATGATAGTATTTCCTCAGACAATGGAGGGAGAAGCGCGTCTGGAGACAGTCCTGCTTCTGCTGGGCCTTTCACAACGTGCGCCCTTTATTCATTCGATTGCATTTTAATAATACGTATTAAAAATAGAATGTCTAGACAAGAATCAACGTATAAAAACAAGCTTAAAATAAAAGATTTAAAGCATTTTACTTCATTATTTGAAGCCCCTTAAAAGACGTTTTGTCGTGGTTTTAGGCTGTCAGTGCGTTTTTTGGGGTAAACGTTTCAATTAATCTTTAACTAGATGGGTGATATTCAGGACTTTCTGCGCTTGACCGCGACTACACGAATTAGAGGACACTTTTTTTTTTCACACTTGAGCGGCGCATGTCTCCTTAAAAATGAGTGTCAGTCAGCCCCACACGCCCCCTCCTTCCGCGACACGTACACACCGCACGCAGAAAATAAATCTTAATGATGTAAAAATTATAATTAGTCAAATAACATAGCTACGGGGGCTTGGAATTAGCAGGAGCTGAAAATTGCAGTGTCCAGTGGTGAGGCTGATGCTTGAGAGGCAGGGAGAGAGGGCATGCGAGGAATAAATAAAGCGCAATAAAAAGGGAAATAGCCGGAGTTTAGTCAAGCCTTGAGGTACTCAAACCTTTATTTCAATCAGTTAAGATTTAATTAGGGAAGCCTGGGGCCCGTCGTCTTTTCCTCATTATGTTGCCTTCTCCAGTGCTGCATTATAATGGCCCCAAGGTTGTCAACATTTGACCGGTTTTTCCACTGAAATAATCACGGTTTATGGCTCGAGAACCCATAAGATTCGCAAATAAATCTGGCATTATTCCATTATGAGACGAAAGACCTAACAGTGAGCGGCGAAAACATCGATTGCCTTAATTTATGGGTTGTTGTCCTAAGTGGACTTTTTTTATATTCTTAATTTCCTACGGTTATTTTGAGAGCTTAAAAAGGGCCAGAAATATCTTGTGGGTAGCCGAGGGCAGCAAAGTGAGACATTTCACAAGAACTGTAAATAACAGAAGAGGCTGAGAGGAGGAGGAAGATGAGGGGGAGACAGGGGCGATAGGGGGAAAGAACATCACAGGCTAAATGTGAAATTTCATTGATTTATGTGTATACTTTTATAAACACTGCGCACGTTTCGAGTCTATTAATAACTGAATATACAGATGCTCGTTGTGTTTTTGGAGACAGACAGAAGGAGGAAGACCCCCTCCCCACCACACCCTTGGGCGCACTGTTATTACATGATGGCGACCCCTTCTGGAGGCCAAAGTAAATGTGTTTATAAAGAAGAAGACGCGGCCTCTCTCTCTCTCTCTCCAGACAAGCATCCGTTCACAATTTTGCTTTTAATATTGAGGATCTCTGCGCACAGATTATTAAATCATATTATTTTTACTTCAGAAAGTCATGCAAAACGAGCCGACGGCATTTTTTATCCCTCCCCATCCTCTAAGATGATAAGAATCTGACCTGCTGCAGTAACTGTGACCTCCAAAGACTCTTATCTCATATTTACTCACAGGTATAAAGCTCCTTATGCATGTATTAGGCGGCAACGTTGATGGTAAAATCAATACAGATGGATTGTAGGGTCAATACTATGCTTTGCACCTGGGGACTTGTTGCCCGGCTCCCCTTCCTGACACGCACACAGAAATGAGCAATTCATAACATGCGACCGCAACATCTCTGCAGGAGCTGCACGGCGGAATCCACGTGTGTTTAAATTAAAGAGAGAGAGAGAGAGAGAGAGCTTGGAGGGCTGAAGTCATCCAGCAGGGGCCTGAAGGACCCTGACATCATTAATCACGACCCACTTGAAGATTATGACTGAAAGTATAGAATCGGTAGCCATTACCGTCTCGGATGGCAGTTAAAACCTCTGCTTGTTTTTTTCACAACAGTTTAATGGCGAAGAGGCCTGTACAAAAAAAAAAAGTCTCAAGACGGCGAAGGGAGGACGAGGAGAGGGAGACTGGTGTCACTGGGATGGAGTTACAGACTAACGTTTCCTTGGGAGGAAATGTCAAGGAGACACGGAGCTGGTCCGCTTCTGTGCCTCGTGCACCGTTTAATAACGGTCATAATAACTACAGCACGTGTGTAAAAAAAAAAAAAAAGCAAGTGACTACAAAGATTTTTAATAATAATATTAGCAGATCATTCTTTTTTTATATTTTCATATATTATAACAGCTTGAGAGAACATTGGGCCTATAAATGATTATTAAAATCGAATTTATATAATTTCAAAGTAAAAAGGAAACGCGATCATTTATTTAATAAAAGAAACGACAGCAAAGAAACATAAAAAAAAAAGGAAACGATTTGGTCGATATTTCCAAGACTGTCTCCCGGTGATAATGTCTATTAGACAACGTAAATCCGGGGAAAAGAAATGAAGGAATTTAAATGTATTGAGACGAAAGCAAACGCTGTGTTTGTTTGTTTTTCCCTTTTAAAAAACAGCGATCATCAGTGTTGCTGGTTTTTCTTTTCGCACACGTCCTCGTGACAGAGACCGACATCCTGTTCTCTAGTGGACATAACTGAAAGGGCAAAATAAATGAGGCGCTCAAGGTGCGTAACGACGCGACATTTCTCTTCGCATTACGCTACAAAACGAAATCGTAAGAACGTCAACGCATCCGCGCTGCTATTTAAAGAGAAGCGTTTTAACCGTCCCTTCATTTTTAATACCCAATATGCCCGCAAAATAAAACCCGACATGTCTGCGTTAACTTTGCGTGTTGTTGTTTTGATGAACAGAATATGAGAGAGGCTCCTTGTTAGCAGTGGGAAGCTGCGGTGATGAAAAGCTATAGCTGGTGTCAAGAACTTTTTTAGCACATCACTACAGCTGGTGGGAATAAATAGTAGTCAACTGGAGAGGAGCAGAGGGAGGGGGAGGCAGAGGGGGGAGGTGGTGGTGGTGGTGGGGGCACAAGCTGTGACATAAGGCTATTTGGGTGTGTGACCACAGGGAACCTGGCTTTTCATATCTCCTCCAGACAATAAAAGCCCTGTGTGTGAATGTCTCAAAAGTCCAATTTTTGTTTCTCAACAAGGAGTGTAAAGTGTTGTCAATATTCAGATAGCCTTCATCTGCCAGTAATGACAGGCAGCCGGCTCCCTATCTTATCTGTGGGCCAGGTAGCGCCATACCTGGGGGGAATAACTGCTGCGATAAAAAGCGTCTGGGCCAATAGAAGGGCTCTTGTCTGTCTGTGAGGAGTTAATGGAGAACGCCACTGGAGACAGGAAGTCCTCAGAAAGTGAAAAGCACTTTATTGCACACCTGAATGGCCCGGCATAGGGTTTCTCTCAAACCCAATGGGAAAACCACATTACAGGTCCTTACACGGGGTCATTACAACAGGGCAATGGAGTTCAAGTGATCCATTGCATTTGAATGACAACATCACATCGCTCCATTCATTCTTTCCCCTCTTGTGTAACCCGGTGATGATCCCTGTGGGACCGGGGCGTTGTCAGAGGACTGACGTGCTGGAGTTACAGTGCAGCAGAGAGCGTGCAGGGTTTGGTTCATTCAAGTTCCATCAAAGTGTATGAAAACACTCTGGCGTGTTGCCTCATCTACTCGTCGCTGGCTCAGAGTCAAGACAGGTGATGGTGACTGTTGCTTTCTTGCAGCAACAGGCTTGTGGACCCATAACCCACAGTACACTGCGGTATGACATCGGCGGGCCTCTATAAATGAATTGCAACATCGATCCCTTGCAGGCTGACCTCCCGTATGTCAAACACGGGCGACGTGGGACATGCGGATGGATGGAAGTGTATATTTACCTGTCTCTGGGAACTCAAGGACATGGCAGATGTGAGCTTGGGTCCAGCCCCACGGTGGAGAGTTTGGGGAGAAAATGAGTTGTAAAAGTGATAAACGGCTCACATTTCTCTAGCTGAGGAGCTCAGTAACTGGCAACCGTGCTTTCAGCCAAACACTTAATTGCTGAGCGCAGTGAAGGCACCACAGAATACTCATAAAGCATCGCACACACTAACACAAAAGTTAAATCCAGGCAACCTCTTCCTCTGCTCTCGTCCTTATCTGGACTCCTCTGGCTAGACGGCAGCTTCCATCCCTTTCCTTTTCACCATTTCCCAGCACAAAAATATTATGTTGCCAGTGGCAACAATTTAATAAAATAACCAATCACATCTGCCCCTTAAAACATTTCCAAAATTAAGCGGAGTCTGTACATAATGGAGGACCCGTCTCATCTGCGCATTAGGATTTGAAGCCAGGATTTATTGCACGATGATAAATGAACGCAAGGCTTGTTTTGACAAATGCACGGATACTTCTGAATGAGCGTGGGACCGGCACAGTGTGCAGGGCCAGACCCACTGTTATCAGCTGGATTAGTGGCTCTGATTAAGCCCTGGATGGGAGCTTAGCTCTCAACACCAATCTAACCCTTTGGTCCATGCATCCTATAATAGCCATGCATGTCTCTATGACCACCACTACGCATATCCAGTAGACCCCCTCCTCCACAGTGCACTCATTTCATAATAACAAGCTTGTGACAGCTCTCACGAGGCCATCGTGCACTACTCATAAAGAGGTCAAGGGAAAGAGGGAGCCAGGATGTGTTTTGACTGACTCAGATTCTCTCTATAGTCTCTTGCAACAAACCTTTTCCCCTCCGACTACACAACTCTAATCTTTTAGAATGTCACGGGTGCTCATGCATCTACCGCTGCAATCTCGACCTCCTCTACCTCTCCTCCTCCCCCGCTGTTGTCCTCACCCTGGTCCTGTACCTGTGGACGTTGCCGGGCCTCCTCTGGACCCTCACTGTGAACAGGAGATGACACAGTTTCTAGGTCACTTCTGTCACAGTCCAAATGCCACTCAGGGGAGATGACCTTTTCCGGCGGTCGATGCTAGAGAAGGCAGACTCCATGCAGGCTGTCACCCCTGTGGTTCCAACCACAAACACATGCTCCCTCCTATTCACCGACAGACCTTTTCCCCCTGCTCCTCTGTGGTACTCCCCGCCTCCTTTAAAAAAAAAACAACCACGACAATACATATTGAAAAAACAAAGCCACTGTAAAATATGGTGGATGTATGACATCTCAGAAAAACTCAGGACAGTCACCGGCCTCAGCAACGAAGGCTGACACATGGTGTATCACGTCTCACTGGAAGGAACGCCAAATATGCTTCCTGGATTTATTTGAAGGCGTGGGTTACACTGCGAGTGCCACTGTTTTTACAAATGAGAGCTTGGCTCTAGACGAGATCCCTCAATTAGCAAGAAACCCAGTCAACACCTCTCCCTTTAACACACCACACCACCTAGCACACGGGTTCCCAGCCAAGCTTTCCTTTTAGTGTAAAGTAACTCGGGTTGTTCATTTCAGGATGTCAAAAATGGAACATTTCAATGGCCAGGCCCTGAACGCATGTGATCCAATGTCACATCAGTGTCAAGAATAATTTTTGCAGGGTGTGCTTTTTTCAGCTCGTAGCCTTGTCTCTGCTTGTCCTGCGCTCCCAGTGACTCATACACCACTAAGCTAAATCGCCCCTCTGAGTAGATTCGTGTGTCATAGTTGTTCAGCTTCCCTCAGAACGTACCAACTGCCCTCTATCCTGTCAATCAAACATCCACAGATTTGCCATTTAAAATCCCCCAGACCATTTTTCTCAAGCTCCATTGTTGTTTTTAAATAACAGCCTCTGATTAGCAGGCAGCGCTTCCTAAAAATAAAAACGAAATCTACTTCAGCGGTGCAAAGAGGCCGCTGTTTTCCCAGTGCTGTTATTCAGGCTTTTTTAATTTCAAACTGGCTGTTCCGACTCTTCTAGGAAAACTTTATTTATTTCCACCCTGTGATGTCTTGCTGGCTGAGAGGATCCCTACTAAAAGCACTAGGCTGCCTGGGGCAGAAACAGGCCAGAGCTCTCTCCACATAAATAACACAGGAGCGTGGAGGAAGTCTGTCTGGTGGTCTGCTGGAAGGATGGAAGCTACCCTTCAGTCTCTCTCTGATTATGTCCTCTTTTCTCATATTCTGCACCTCAGAGGTCTATCGAGCAGCTTGACTGAAGACGCATAAAACAGCTGGATCTGGAAGACATTGGGCCAAGATGTACATCCAAATAGCCCTAGGTTGAGGCCAGGCAGAGCGGTTGCTGTGAACTGCATCAAACTAATCTGACACATGGGAATCACAGATTCAAGAATTGCAGCCGATGTTACAATACAGGATAAAATGTGCAACTAGATCTTTTGCACGTTGCATTTTGGCAAAGTACAAAAAGAAAAAACTGGTTAATAATAAGCTTTCAACGGTTCTCATATGCTATAAACTGATTTTCTGTAATCATGATGTATCATTACACATAAAAACACAGCTTCAGTACTGTATGTTGAGTCCTGCTCTTCCTGGATTCCTGATCCAGAACCCTGACGTTCCTGGTCACAGGAAGTGACCGCTCCAAACTGGCCTTATTTGGAGAGCACTCCAGTTCCCCATTGTTGTGACATGAACAATGAGTCTAAAAAGAGTTGGGAGACAAGGAAAACAAAATAAAGACGTCTAGCTCTCAAATCATCAGACGGAAGCTTTTTTTTTTTTTTCTTGCACTCGCATCATGAAAATATGTCCAGCTGATGCAGATGTCAACCCTCGCCCTTTGAAGTAGATTAAAAAAAAGCTTTGATCAAAAGTTTGCATTGTGTGCAAAAGCTAATTTATAGGAGTTGACCCTGGCTCCTCTTTTGTGTGACAGCCATCTTGGAAAACAATGGCAGGAAGGCTTGAAACTTGAGAGGAACTGAATGTGCTGTTTTCCATTTTTTTTTTTCAGTTCTTATTCAACTGAGAATTTTCCCTCCCCGAGTAAAATAGCTCTGTTTTTGTGTCCAACAGGAGCCATAAACTGATGTCTAAGCATTCCATGGCCAGGCAATTGGGCCGAATTTAACTGGACACATGGGGACAGTTGTTTTGTACCACATGGAGCAAGGGGCCTGACAGAGGAAGCCATGGCCGCCTGGTGACCCCACAGTGACCCACTGGCCTCCTCGTGGAGGGATCAAGGCCTCGATGGAAGCTGGCTGAGGGTTAGAGGTTTAAGGGTAACAAATCAAGCAACACTTTAGTGGTATTTAACCCCCACTCCCCTCCACATACCATATCTCTGTAACTGTGTGAGAGGTGCATGACGGGTGAACATTTTCTATATGGTAGAGTAGATCAGGTTTGGGAGCAGTTAAAGGGAGAACAACATTTAAATGTTAATTTCACTGAAGGTCTGCCTTTGTTAACTTTTCTGCAGGATGACAGATGGAGGCTGATGATGAGCTATGAAGCTACTATTAGACAACAAAAGCTCAAAGCTGGAAGCAGCCTCTTCACCCTTTCACTTTCTCTTCTCCTATTGCTTTGTGTGCCTTAAAAAAACGGGACTCACCTATAGGTAGCACATATCTGCCTCTACAAGCATCACTCAACTTTATGTTCACTTCTGGTTCCCCAAGCCTGACTGTGTTTCTTCCGTTACTGTCTGCACATAAAAGCTACTGGGGTTGTAAAGATGTGCAACAGATAACTGCTGGATAGTCGTACACCTTTACATGGAAATCAGGTGTTTCTACAGTAGGTGCCCTGAGGGACGTATACAGATTAACATAAAGAGTATATAAATGTATGTCATCGACAATATGGCAAAAGTATATTGAAAGCTACAAATCAAAACTGAACAAAATATCCAACATATACATAATTGTACTGTTTAAAAACAATTTAAGGAAGAATAAAATATATTTGTCACAGTTGTCAATGATAAAAAAATGATTTATATAACTTAAACATTCCTTTAGCACATCGAGCAAACAGGCTAAAGCGAACAACAGAAATCTTTGGTGAGTCAGAGCTGCTTAAAAAACGTCCAAAAAGGGAAACAGAAATATCGAATTGATTCAATTTACAGTTTTTTTTAAGCTGACTCACACTAAAGAAGTGTAAGATAACTGTAATAAAATGTAGGTTTTGGCAGCACTTGCTTTAAACTACAAATCAACAGATTTTGTCACGTGCAGTGAATAAAGGTCACAGCGAGGGCATCCTTAATCAGAAATGATCCTGTTTACCCCCTGGAGTGTGACTGTGAGGGCACTGAGTGACGCAGGTGAGAGACAGGCGTCCACCCAGCCCCCGGACCGCACCTCGCTTATCTGCCTATGGAACGGAGGAGGAAAAGTGACAAAGGCCAGGGCTTTGGGTGTGATAAGGAAAGGGCCTATGTCCTGCTTTGGCCCTGGCAATCCTTTGTAAAAGGCCATCCAGGGGCCAGGAGCTGACCACCACTAATAGTACCCAGGTATGAATCTGAGCCTGTGCCGGCAGATAGACAGGGTGGTATCTTCAGGGCAGTGAAGCAGAGGGGAGACAGACTGAGACCAGAGGGTCAGGTGGAGTTCATGACAGATTTTTTGCCAGTAGTCTTACACTGCAGGAAAGCCAAATTACTTCCGGATCTAGGTCTCCGCCTCAGCATACTTCAGTTCGCTACCGTTCCCACCTCCTGGTCCTTTCCTTCCATTCATCCTCCCATCGTTACTTGTGTTGTTTTTTTGCTCCACTTGTCATTTTTTGCCACCTTTTGTCCTCATTCAGGTGCTCGGGGCAGTCGGTCCTGTTAGGAGGCATGGCACAGAGTAACAATATCTGTAGGGAAGGAGTCCTTGAGCAGGATGCCTCGGTCTCTCTGGCAGTCCAGCTCTCCTATGAAACCATACCAGTAGATCACAAGGCCTGGACCAAACCTGCAACAGAAAACAATGACAACAAGGGGTTTGTTAGTGCACCGCTGTCATCTCAGAGAAGTCGTCATCAGCGAGTTACAGAGAAACAGACAGAAAGATGGGACACCAGCAGTGATAGGATAAATAAGGTTGCTTAGATATTTTGCTTTGATCACCATCCAGGAAACCAGTGCTGAATCAAACAGAAAAGGCACCAGGGAGATTAGGATCTTTCTGAGAGGCTGATACACACTCGATCACATTACAATGGCAGTGAAATAACAATAATCTGTGAAATAACAAAGCTCGACACCATGGCCTCCGGATCCTGTCATCGGAAGCCTTTGGTACATAACAGAGCACACAGAGTTCAGCACAAAGCCTGAGATTTTTAAACACACTGCATCTGGTGGTTAACGTTAGCCAGCTCAACAGAGTCCAGCTGTTTCATTCAAATTCACTTTCAAAGCCATAACAACTTTCCCTTAGCTGGCAAGCAGTGCAGATCCTCAGAGCTATAAACATTAACTTCCCAGGTAACAGCAAAGTTAGACTATTTGAATACAAGCTTTATATTATTCTTCTCCGTCTATTATTTCTCCTTCCAGTCTTCTACTATTATTGCCTCCTGAAGACACAGTAGCTACTGTGCACATGAAAACCTGCTGAAAAGCACAGAAACAATTTAAGTGCTTTACTGGGAATGTGCAACGTTATTTCACTATGTCTCCTCACAAAAGCAATAAATCATCTTTCAAGCTATTTATTACGCCCAAAGAGCGACCGGTGGCCCCTCTCTGCCTCATATAGATCATACGTATTCTTTGAACATTAGCTGCCATGCATAAAGTAATGTCACAGTTGAACTCAGAAAGGAGAGCAACTCAGCTGCCACATGCAAAACCTAACAGGGAACTAACTGTGATCTGGTCCCAGACATCCTATCCTCAGACGGTTAACAACGTCGCGGGGCCTCTGGAGACCTAGACAGGAAGTTGGTCAAAGGGCCACAGAGACAAGACAAGTTCACCTCCAAGTTGCAGAAACTGTGAGGTTGTAAACAAAATTACTTTAAATATACTTTTAAATATTTTTAAATAACGACTCGAACACCCTATGATTTAAATAATAAAATCATTTGTCTTTGTCTAGTTATTTAAGAAGATAAATTACAAAAACACCTACAAGTATCCGATGTCATGCCTGCGCCAGCTATATGTACTTTATATGTACTGTACTGACTGCGCCTTGGGGCTGTGCATGTGCTACATACTGTTCTTGTTTGGAGACAGACACATGCACCAAAATATGTGACTATACATGTACATACCCCTCCCTCCATGAGGCCCTTGCAGCATTACATGCTTCAGCACCCCATCCCTGCATTCTACATTTCTGAGTGTGTGATTTACGGTGCCATCTATGAACAAACAGGCCAAAGCTAACAGCACTTGAGAAAGCTCACAGATGCACATGGAAGTTCAGCACAATGTCATACACAAAGCTGAAACTCTCATCTTTTCCATGGTTCACTGCTGCACATGGCTGCCAACTCTTAATATGGAAATGTTATGGAAACAAAACCTAAACATTTACATTAGATGACTTTGGAGAAGGGGTTACGTTCTTCTTTTATTCAGCCGCTATCCTGTATGTATTTCCTGTGCTCTGGATGGGGAGGTGAGGCTGAGAAGAGGAGAAGAGAGAGGCCCGCTTCGCTCCGAGTGGAAAGAGGCAACCTTCTGGAAAGGTTAAAACTGTACATCAACAGATAAGGCAGCGGCGCACGATACATCATGTCCTGGGTCTGTCAGGGGAGGCCGAGCACAAATTGAAACAAGCAAAATTATAAACACAGGGGAGCCATGTCACCAAGGCCTCACCATACCGTAAAGAAAATAAATGAACTTTGAATCCTACTCAGAATTAATACAAGCCAATACTAGAGGGACCTGGAGGTAAAAATCTGAGACTGGGAACAAAAACAATCACTGAGGGGGAAGGGATATGGTACTGATGGCTACGGCATTTGCAAGAAAAAGTTTAAAGCAGCATCCAGACACAGAAAGCAATTACAATCACAATCCGCACTGCAATATGCCACTTCATAGGCCATCTAACAGGTTATAATAATAAAAGTATCAGTTTGAATTTGCTGGCAAATTGTAATTAATCATGTGGACTGGCTCATTTTAACCTGGCGTGTGCTTATTATAC
Organism: Macropodus opercularis; assembly: GCA_030770545.1. Classification (NCBI taxonomy): domain Eukaryota; kingdom Metazoa; phylum Chordata; class Actinopteri; order Anabantiformes; family Osphronemidae; genus Macropodus; species Macropodus opercularis. Next base: position 5,780,861 of record JAUCMP010000026.1, on the reverse strand, counting down.
ACACCACCTCTAAGTCGGTGTCAGCTATCTTCCAATAAACACCTTCCTGTGCTTGCTGGTGAAATTGTTTGTGAGATGTAGCTAATTTCAACAGTGGGGGCCACTTGACGAGCCTGGGCGTGGATTGTGAGTGCCAGCCGTGCTTTCGTTAGTGTTAATGAGCAGGTCGCTTTTAAAGCAGGTGCCAAGCAGCTTACTACAGAAGCTTAATGAGCGCAAGGAGGAAAAAAAGCCAGCGAAGAGGGAGTGTTATTAGTGTCAGCGAGTCAAGCGTCACAGATCTAAAAACAGGCTGATACAAAGAGCACTAGTAAAACATGACAGGCACATTTAATACAAATACAATGAAGCACAGGCTGTAACCTAAATTATAGAGGTTTGCTTTCTTTACTTTATGTCTGCACTTCTCGTTTTCTGAGAAGTCTAAGGTTGCTAGAGGTCATGCAACTCCCAGTCCTCAGAGTCAACCCTCTGAGATTCAGAGTTGAATATTTCTACCAAACACACAGATCAGGGTTAATTTGATGTGCCATGTTTGGTGAGGAAAAGCTTTAGTAAAACTCCAAGAGTCCAAGCCCTTCTGCCAAGCCACATTACATAAAATGATGAATTATCAATAAAATCAAGACAAATTTACGCTGGACTTTAAAACACCCTCACTTCATTCTACATACCACACAGACTCATTTTAAACAAACGTGCCGGCAGTGATTTAGACGGCATAAGCCTCTACCTGAGGGTGAACTCTATGTCTCAGACGTCTCCCCACTAAGACTTCTTTGTTTTCAGCATCCATACATCAGGTCACAAGGTAGGGCCACTAAAGCACTGCCAAACATTAGCTTTAGTCAGGCTTTTCTCTGCTCCCTGAAACGAAGGTATGGAACCTGCTCAACTTCTGTTAAGAATGAGAGCACAGAGAGTGATCGGGTGAGGGGGCCTCGCAGAATAAATGTCTGTGCAGAAGACAGATGAAGTGTGTACATAGTAAAAAGGCAGAAAATATGCATAGTATTGACAAAAGGCTGTTCTTCTCACAATGGGTACGAGTGTGTGGTGTTTTAGAGCAAGTGGCGGTGACCCAGAATCTGTGACAGGAGACAGACTTAAAGTTGATCAGTGTCCGTCAGGCTCGAGTATTTTCAGACCGTTACAGTAGCTTCATCTTCAGGCTGCAAGATGGTTATGAAGAGGATATCTAAAAGCAGACTGAGTGGAGGGCTGTCCTTGAACGCCGAGGTAAATAATCCTAGCTACAAACCCACAACCTACTGTCCATAAATAACAGGAGTTGAAAAGAAGACTTTACCTCCTACAGACAACTCATTAACATGACTAGAGCCCTGTTTGGGTTTATGGGCAAGGAAAAATTCAATTGTGCTCAGATATAGAAAAAGCAACTACAAGGAGCCTCTAAATGAGCCACCCAGACCTACACAAGCATCATAATTAAGGTGGAACAGAGGGCAATAAAAATAAAACATCCTCCACCTGGTGTTTATCCTCCCAGACGGTTTTATGTCTTCTGCCAGTGGGGTATGGAAATGAAACGTGGTGCATACGTGGTTCATCTTTGTCCCTGCTGGAATTGAGGGCGTTTTTTGTATATGGACAGCGTGAATGTTTGTCTAGCTGTAGTGTTAGGTTTAATACGGAGGTGTGGAGGAGTAATATGTAAGAATGAGGGGCGTGGGATGGGAGGTCAGGTGGAGCCAGCGCCGTACGATGCACTAGTGGGTAATTTACACTCACTGAGGCGAGATAGTGATACAACGAGAGAGACTAGAGGATCCTAGTGCCTTATCTGGTAACCATAGCAACCACTGTAACCTCTGTGCCGGGACATGCACACAGCTTTGACCACACAAGCGGTCGACAATCAACCTGGTCCAAGCACCTTTAGCACAATAACATACTTTATACCAGAACACCATTATGTTTCATGTGCTGATGAATACAGCGCAACGCTACCTACCCTTTAAATGTTTTAATATAGATTTATTAATTTTATTATATTAATCTATAGCTCACCACATTTGAGTAGAACAACTTCAAAACGCCAAATACCCGATGTTGTGCAAATGGTGCTTCAGGTCACAAGTTCTCAATAGCAAAATAAACAAATTAGTCATTTATTTTAAGACTTTTATTTTTAACCTCTATTCCTCACACCCTCTCAGGACATCACTGCACTACAGGTCTCTGTAGTCTTTATCTCCCACTAACAAATTATCACTTTCTCTGGCCTCCTATCACATCTGTCACCTTCTCACATTAACCTAAATCTTATCATGTTAAACACACACAACCTGACAGAACCCAAATCACCGATTGATAACTTGACTTACACATGGTTATGCGAATGAGCTAATAAACGTCAAGCTTTTTATTTTGGTGCTCGAGTAATAGAAAGCAGTGCTCCACACACCATTTGGTCTTCGTTATGGTCCGTTTGTAAAATATCAAGCTTCTCAAAACATCCTGCAGCCAAAGGGAGAAGTCTTGATCAATGTTTGGAACTTGTTACGTGTCTTAACTGAGCATGTCGCCTACCACATTAGTACCATATATCTGAAGGACAAGTGTGCATAATGTGTCCTGGTTGCCCCTCTCAGATCTATGGCGTCACGGTCCGACGCGCTTGGACACACACTGCTCTGCTTTGGATGTGGAGCGAAACCAAACAAGGTGTGGTCTGGCTTTAGCTTTGTTTGTTTAGCGTTCAGAAGTTGATCCAAACAGCACCAAGGGCACTGCGTACGACAAAACAATCGCCTGACAACAGCTCTGACATCATAACAATCCCTGGAGTTTGGGTTGTGGAGCAGTCATCAGTCAGATGAAAATCTGGAAATCAGCTTTTGCTGTATTAAAGGAATCGTTTTTCTCTGAGTTTCTTCTGGCTGTGTCAAGGTTAACATTCTAACCGTCAGAGCTCACCTTATCTTTTCACAGATATTGACTTCTATCCTCTCTAACGACTCTACATATCATGAAAATGGCTTGATCTCTTCAGTTATGACACACTGAGTGGGTATTCATTAACACTTGATGCCGATATTAAATTCTTATGGCAAATGATGTCTTCTGTTTTAAAGTGATAAGATGGAGGTGTAACCGCCTCTAAATAATAAAATCTTAAGTAAGTACATTTGAAGAAAAATGTATCTGAGGCTGATTAACCCCCAGAAGATGAAGACTGGCTACAATGCTAATTTGGAGATCTCTCCAGATATTCCCCGTGGCCTTTGTTGAATCTCCATGTTTGCAAGATCTGGTTGGAGACAGGAAGCTTCCCATAGTGGCAGGCTGGGGGATAGGAAGCCATACAGACAGAGGAGGACCACTGCGTCAGGGGGATACATGCTCCTTTAACCTGTTATTGTGAAGTCCCAGCAGCCCTGGCCGATAATTGCCACCTCCCTCTCTGGGGAAACGGCGTCACGGCAGGCAGGGAGGCAGGCTACGGCCATTTTGTGTCTGCTGCTGCTCCTTGCCTTGAGCGGCCCCGATCTTAATCCTGCCCTTAACCCTGGCAGCTAATGTGTTTTCAATTTAGGATGATCCCCCACTACAGGCACGGCCCTAATCAACAACAGTTTGTACTGTAACCCTATCTGCCCTCGCTAGGGCAGTGTCGGTTCGACCGGACCTGCAAACTTGATGCGCCCAGCAGCAGAACAGCGTTACGTGTGTGTGGATGATACCATGTTTATATGCGAGGTCAAAAGATGTGTGCCTGATACGTGGCCATTTGTCTTTCTCAAATGCTATTTAGAGAGGAAAAATAAACATTCTCCACATGTGCAATCAACAGAGAGCGACAACAGTTTTGTGATGCTGGCAGTCATTTTATAAAGCTAATTTACTAATTAGCGTATATTAAGGTTGATGTTCTATTTTAAGATATGTTTAGATACACCTCACTTCAATGATGGGAGAGTTAGCACTAAAACCTAATTATCTTTGTTAATAAATATGGAATAAATAAGTTACTGTAGATTTAACAAAGTTTTATGTTTCAAATATACTTTCATTTAGGGAAACACCCATTTCTGAAAAAGCCACACCATTCACAAGAGCTGAATCAAAAGTTAGGCATGGAAAAGCAGGTGTTGTTGTATATGGGCCTTCGTGGCTCTGCATCCCTGTGTACACATTGCCCCAAAATTAGAGCGTGACCTCTAATGTCTCCCTGGGAGAAGAAGAGGCCTGGCTTTTGTCCAAGTCAGCACCTTTAGAAGTGCAGTCGTGTTACCACCACTAAATCAACATGTCAGCGCCTGGCCCAGTGAACTTCTTCAGCCAGACTCCACTGCTCACAGCTACCCCACACACCTAATGAACTGGTGTGAATGCCCATCTGTCTGCTACAGTGAGAAGGGGAAAGCAGACATGAGGAGAAATCAAAAATCTAAATTTATTCAACATTTGCACGTCACCGATATGATTATCATCATTGGTCGCTGACGCACCATTATCGGTGCTGTTAATCTAACAGTATCCTCAACATCAACCTTGGCCTCGGGGTGCAAAATGGAACTGCTGCAGTTTATAAAGGAAGGGGGGTGAGTTGGAGACGGACTCGGGCGAAGGCCCAAAGAAAGCCGTGTGCTTACTCTGCAGTCTGTTTACATTCCTGAGGGTAATTTTAGCCCCTCGGGGGGTGCGGAGCAGAGGGGCCGACAAGTCGTTGGGGCTTGTCAGTGGTCGAAGGGCCAGCCGGCGCAGTGGCGGCACCTGGACATGTGGGTGGTACATAAAAAACACAGAGACACAGACCTCCAGCAGACAAACCACTGGAAATGTTACATGTGCTTAAATGATTTTGAATGAATGAATGATCTTTCCACCAATATTAACTGGACCAGGCATTTAACGAGGGCACTAGCTGATGCACCTGATAGACCTCAAGGAAAACTACATAAACGTGGGTGCACACTTATGAAGAGACCAACCACAGAGAACCATTAGCTTTCTACAACACAGGATATCCCCAGTGTTTTCACTGATGATCTGGGGTGCAAATCTAATTTCATTGTAGTTTTTAAAAATTTGCTATGCAAACAAAGCAATAAGCCCAGCTCAAGAATCGCTGCAGGCTTCTGTTCGCGTGTTGGGATTTGTCTTTTTATTACTCCCAGCCTGCAGTGTCCCTTCAAAGGGTACGAAAGCAAAATATCTGTGTGTCTGCAGCATGAGCGCGAGTGTGTGAAGAGAGCGGGAAGGTAGAGAGCGACTCTGAGCTTATCGAAACTAATTAGGCGAGGGATCAGGATGGAAGTTAAATACTGAGCTACGTGTAATGAAAGAAGCAGAGTGGGGGACATGTAGGGGTCAGGCCCACACCAAACAGTGGTCCTCAGGCAATCTGGTATTGATTTTCACTCTTTGGGGATATGAGGAGGGGTGGCCACAGAGACTGGGAGAGGCAGCAGGACAGAGTCTGAGGGTCTCAGGAGTTGTCAACTTGACAGTTCAACCCCTTTTGGAGAAGAACAAACAAACAGAGGGATCTCCTGAGCTGACAGCGTTTATCTGTCACAGACACTGCAAAGCTCCACGCAATGCCCACACAAGAACAAAGAGAGAAGTGAGGCAGGGTGGGTTGAAACAAATATGCAGAGGCACATTCCTTAAGCCTAAGAAGACAGAAACGTGCTCCGCTTTACATCTGGGAACATCTGTGGTCAATAACTAGACATTTCTAATGAAAGCGTTAAATTTAAGGACAAATAATGTTAGAACGTTTAAACAGAATGTGCTTGGTAGTACTTGCTATTGCAGCTCGGTGTCACACGCACATATGCAAAAGTGGGTATGCACATCACACACATTAACAAGTTTGTGTGGCTCTGGTTAAGCAGCAATAGCGACCCTGCAATTCACACAGACAGACACACAGATGTCAGTGCTACTCTCTTGTCACTCAATCGGTGGAGGCCATCACCCCGAGCACCTTCCCTCTCATGTCCTTAAAGACTTGAAGACCCCTTTCACCCCCACCCCCCCCAGACTGCCTCATCACTTTGTCACATTGCCAAAGGGGACTCCATTAGCCTGGCCATGCACATAGCCCCCCAACACTCACTTACACTTTACACACACAAACACATTGGGAGGGAGGTTGAAGCATGCTGCTATGGCTGTCCACATTAAATTAGAGTGGCCCCTATTGTCCCTATTACAGCCTGGGAATGCTCCATCATGACGGATGCTACGGGGTCCCTCACTTGTCAGAAGTTGTCAGACAGATAGGGAGTCTGGATACACACAGCTGACAGGTAATCTTAATGTCTTCAATTAGCCCAATTAAGCCTGTCATAAACAATTCGATAAGTGCTCGACCAACACAAACAGATAAACGCGTGAACGGGTGCGCATGGGCGTACACACCCGCACGGCAAGGTCTGCAGGGTATTAATGAAAAGGGTAATGGGTATATCAGCGGACGGTTGACTTGTCTTTCGTTCAAGGAGGGGTGTGTTCCCATTTTTCTGCTCTCAGCTGTGCACTGCTGGCTGCTACCTGGTCAGTCCAAATTGTACTATCTCCTTTCATTAGCGCATCGCCGGCTGAGAATCTGAAAGGCCGTGACAAAATTCATTTGAGACGGAGTGGGAGCAGATTGCCTGAAGCAGGTGCTATAAGAAAGATAAAACAGAAGCAGCACCTTTGTGCGTGTGTGAATGTGTCGTTTCAGTCTCCGAGTGAGTGTGTGTGTGAAACAAGTTTTCCCTGGTCTTCACATTCTGTTCATTTCCCTGCTATGGTAAATAGGTAATGACAAAAGTGCGTGTCGAAAAAAAAAGTGTAAAGTGCACACTTGCAGCATTTACAAAGCTGTGGCGAAATCTAAATATTGTTTCTAGAGTGACTCAATGGCCCAACACCCTTCTGTGCAGAAAATGTGCGATAACCAACATTGTTTGATTTGGTCTCTCCTTTAAAATATCTTATCACAGAGCTACGGTGACACCCACACTACATCCTCAGCTTTTGTCTTTAAATTCCTCTATTTGCATTCACTATCAATTTCTTTTTCTCCAGTTACACGGGACACGTTTCAGGAACCGTGAAGCACAAGCTAATGTTTAAAACAGAGATCCCACAGTTTGCAAACACGCGAGCCCAGAAAGGTTTGCATCAATATTTGAACAAGAACATCACATCAAGACGACCTTGATCTTATGTACAGAGGCCTTGAAATGCCCCACATCAAGCAAAAAACGCTGACATTTCCAATGCTGTGCTTATACAGTAGTCTTTAGGCATCCAGGGCAATGTTGTACAAAGGCAAAAAAGAAGAACAAAACACAATCAGCACAAGAATTTGGTGAAAAACCAAGGTATCGTGCTGAATGGAGAAATCCCCGGGCACATTTTCATTCAAGGAGTCAAACTGGTACGGAAAGACAAACCAACTGCTATCAGCAAGACCTACGATGGACCTGTAACTCTACTTCAGATCTTTACCTCAAGTGACAGCTGGAATGCCATCGGAGAAAAAAAAAGGGAAAGACAGAAAGAGAGAAGCCGTCACCAGGAAAGTTGTAATAGGAAATTGCTCTTGGCAACTATTTGTTCAAGCACCAGATTTTTTTCGTCTTTATGCCAACCCAGCGAGCCCCTATTGGAAAACAGGGCAGGTCCCCCTAATGAGTAATCTATTTCAAAGCAGTCGTGTCTGGGCATGACAGTTTACTGAGAGGCTTGAAGAACTGGTAATTACCAGTGTTACAGGGCAATTAATGCATATTACACTGCGGCACTCATGGCGGTGACTGTCAGCTTCCCAATAAAAATGAGCACTCTTCAGCTAAAGGGTGACATTAATTGGGCCCTTAATGACTATGCAGAGGAACCAAGCCAAATAGGAACAAAACAGGGGACTCACTCTGACTCCAGCAGAGGGCTGGAAATTGGACTAAAAATGAGATTAATTGCTGTTTAGAAAAAAAAAGAAGGGAAAAAATGTGGCGAGGGGAAGGGGGAGAAAGAGCTTCGAATTATAGGGTGCAGAGAGCAAGAGCTGCTCGTACAGATGACAATTCAATTAATTATTTCATACTGTATTTTCTATACCTTGAGGAGCGCAGACATGCCTCGGGCCCCTTTTTAAGTCTTTGTCTTGATGTTTGTCACAGCATAAACAGCTACATTTCCCAAAGCACCCACACACTATCATGGTGCCCATGCTCAACATAATGAATACATCTAAAATCTTCATTTAAGTGAAAAGAGTCTTGCCCACATAACATGAAGAAGGAATATAAATAGCTGCTTTGAATGTAAAGGAGATCAGGTGGTTGGGTTTTCCATGATTTGCAAAGAGAGAAATCATCTTAAGAAGCATGCATTCAGAGTTTCTGGGTTACACACTTTCCAGTGAAGCCTAAGGCCTTAAGTATGTCTTTCCACTTAAAACAGTCCATAAAAACATTAAGCAAAGCTTTCATTAAAAGTAAATCTGCTAAATTGCAGGCCTTCCACCCCCAGAAATGCTTGTTTAGAAGGAGATCAAGGACGTGGTGTGTGCGGATGAAGTAATTTTGATTAATGTTGCTAAAGCTAGGCACGTACTCAACCACCACCTGAATATGCAAGCTTCAAATCATAAAAATATCAGCATGCAAAACATGCCGCCATTTGCATACATTTTTGATTTAGGTTTTCCTTGCTATTTAAATATGCAGTTAGAAATAGTCCAGCGCTGCCTCTTGCGCTGTCACGCTGCACACTCACGCTGTCATTGGTCCTGATAGAACTCTTCCGCTTCAAAGGGAGCTTTGCAATGGAGAAGAGAATGAGCAAATATTTGAATTGCAAAAACACATCATCTTCTGAGGGGAGAAAATTCAAGACAACTTTTAGGAGTTAACCGCACCCCCAACCCCCAGCAAGCTAACCCTCTGCACACAGCACAAAAAAGTCAACATATTCATAGCATAAGCACGCTCCTCCCTAATTTACCATATCCAAATTTGTGTAATGGGATATGACACATTTTAGAGGGGATTGCAAGGGAAAAAAACTTTAATTTGAAGAGAGAACCATAAAATGTTTAAGCTGCCCCTGTATTTAGCTGAAATCCACCACACAAATCCAGGTTCGCAGACAACCTGACATGGGTTTGATTACAGACTGAAGCGTAATTAGCTACTTAAGTTATCTTCAGGAAGGTTGGATTGAGCAGCACCACCAGTCTTGCTAGCTATTTCAGCATTACTAAAGAGACCTTTAGACGCAAAAGCACCTTTCTCCTTAAGCTTCAGCACAGTGTGTTTACATCAATTTACATGCAATCACTTCCCAGGAATCTCCAAAAGAGCATTTTCCAACTTTCTGCAGACGTTAGAGCAAAAAACGCACTAAATTATCTTCATGACAAATCAATATAATGACTCGGAGCGTCTTTGAAAGTATGCACTCCCCAGTTTGGTGCCAGTACAAATACAACGTTAAAGCCAAAAGTTACAAGTCTAGCCATGAAGGCCATGAACAACATTAACTGCAATAAATACTCATCTTCAGACATCTGAAAAAAACACCCCTGAAAATGGGCAAAACACTCATCCTCTGTGTTTATGATTGTAAATTTATTTACCACAGCCTCAGAACTGCCTTGAATTTTAAATCGGGGGAAAAAGTGAGCATTTGAAACACGTACTCAGAAAATGTCTGGGACAGAGAATTACAGTAAAAAAAAAACAAACTGTGTCTAGACAAGCTTCAGCTACTGAAATATAAATAAGTCAAGGATACATTTTGCATTAGAAGCTCAAAGCTTATAAATGCAAGACAAATATTTAGTAGATCCCATAGAACTATTAGAGGATAAACCAAATTAAATTACCTTAATTTAAAATTAGATCTAAACATTCTAAACATGACCCAACCTACAGTACAACCCCTCCTAAAACATGAATGCTTGTAATCCCTTAACAAACAGCAGTGCACACAGTTTCTGGACACGCTGTCCACATCGTACCTCCCACCAGTCCAACACTCCTGCAGCCTCTAACAGTGTGTGAACCGCCTTCTGTACGTACGTGTAGACAGCTTGGAGACAGGTATGAGCAGAAATCAAACTTGAATGATGGATAGCTTTACTACACAATGACCTCTGTCACTGGGTTCTTGCCTTAAATCAATGCTGCTGATAAGGGCCCTGTGCCAGCGCTCACCTTGCTACGTTCACCAGCAGGTCTTATCTATGGCAGGAGGAAGTATGAGTAATAACTAAAGACAAGCCACAACAAAACCACTAAACCCACCCTGTCAAACATAATTTACAATGTATATCCCTCTGCCCCCTCCCTCTGCTGCTGTTAAAACGGTAATTGTGAGAACCGAAGAGATTTAGGAGGAAGATTACCCTGTTCTAAGTTGGTGCGAGAGCATTGCACATGTTCGAGAGTGGTTCAAGTCCTGAGACCAAAACAGATAGGTGACAAAAATATCTATATTTATGCATATATATATTTATGCAGAGGATTAAAGTCTGTGCAGAGGCCAAACCTTCAGTGATGCACACATGCAGAGGTTGGAGTTTGTTTTTGAAAGCAAGACTGACAGGAGGTTGAAGAAAATCTTACTACTACTACTCCAAGACCTCTCCGTACTTTTTCACTTGATTGTGTGTGTGCACAACATAAAGAGACACAGAGAGTACAGCGAGAAAGTGAGCATGCTTCCAGGCAGCCACGTCAGAGTGGAGAAAGAGAGACCAAACATGACATCAAATGTTGCAGCTAGCTGACCCCCTTCTCTTCTCCTCAGACTGAAAAGCCCTGCCTTTAAAAATCCTGATTAAAATATGTTTGCTTTCTCATTCAAAATGACATTTGACAAGGTTAGTAATATTTCAACTAACTGCAAAAACATTCCTTGTGGCGTAATCCTTTTTTTCCATCACTTTGCAGGGGTGCAGGTAACCTTGGAGTCAGTTTCCCATGAACTCAGTGGTATAATCGGAAAACAAAACGTCTGGGAGAGGAAAAAAAAGAAAGAGCGGTTCAAAGTTTCACTTGCGAGTGTTTTGTTTCACCCAGGCAGCTGAAGCTAAATGTTTTGTGATCATTATTCAGAGAATTTATCCCCTTTCTAATTCAAACCACAGCGAATATTTAAACCAGAGCCAGAAGCCTTTTTTTCTAACCGCGAGCTCCATCCTTAGTATGGACTCAGGGGGCTGAGGACTGTCAGCAGCACAGTGGATAGAGTTCCTCAAACTGTTAAACCCCCTCATCACCAAATTAGGAGAGGTGTAACGTGTAGTATAATGGTCTGTCTAGGCTAATCTAGAAAGTAAAGTAAGATGTGATTTAATGGCACTTTTCTTTTTTCAAACAGTATATTGCGGTCACGTTGCTGTAGGGGAATAAAATGTCAGCGAACTAAGAAAGAAAAATGTAAATAGAGTCTGATGGAGCCTTTGTCCATGTGCCGTCCTGACAAAACAAACTGAAGACAACCAATGTATTAGGGAAGGGATCAGAGATGGCCAGGCCAAAACTCAGTGTAAAGTTAATAGTTTTCACATCCGTTCTAGTCAAAGGAGAAGAGAATGTGACATGTTGGGCCGGACAGTAAGCCGGCCCAGGCTTAGATGCAGCTGTGCTCAAATTGAAGTGGCACTTCCTATCAGAGGCCTTTCACTAGACAGCTCTATTCTGCCCTTTCACTTGTAACCTCCATGACACTCAGACACCCATTACAAAAAATAAGAGTGGTCATTTAAAACACACAGGCGCCATCGAAGAGACAGATTCAGGATTCAAGATGGGGGTGGGGGGGGGTGCATGGTGCGATTGTGCCAGTTGATAGCGATATCACTCAAAATGAGAAATACATTTCTCAGACATCCCTGTGGCCGTTGTTCAAAGGGGGCAGCTCAAAGCCCCAAACTCTGCACAGAGTTTATATTTCACTTGTCCAGAAAAGCATCCTTCCGTTATCTCGCATCAGTCCGAAAGTAAAAGGATTGGGTATCATTTCAACTTCCCACCTACGATGAAATGTTACATCCACAGCAGGCACAGGTGGAATTTGGATCAAATTATTACCCTATTAATTCCTTAAGCCGCTGTCACAAAAGGTGTGGTTTATGATCATTTAGAATACAAATACACCAAAAATATGAACTCAAGAGAGATAAAGTAATGTGTTAGCGGTCATTATGAGGATAAACCCATTACTGAGACATTGTTGAGAGGTCAAATTCATTTCAAGACCTGACAGAGCGGGTGTAGACGAATCGGTTGACTCAGTGGATCTTGAACATTAACCTCCAAATTTGTTGAGCAAAATCCAAAGGTCAGCACTTGGACACAGGCCCCTCATGTGTCTTTGATTACACACTCCCACTAAGGGATAGGCAGGCAGAGATGTTTAAGCTATCAGGCAATCATACCGCAGAGAGACGTGAAACTCAAACCAGAGACAGGAGAGGGTGGCCTAGGAACAAAGATGGGGGAAGAGAGAGTCCTGACCAACCCCTTTAACAAATGCCAGGCCAGCGAGCAAAGACTCACATGTGCTTGTATCCTTTTCATTGTTTCTGGCAACAAGACAATAAAGTGATTGAATACTGAAAAATGAAGCAAAAGTTCACAAAAACAAATAACTCTTCAGCTGCTATTTAAGTTCAGTTACTGGTGGTGCATCAATCAAAGTGACTCCACAGAGTTACAATCAATTTTACTGTGGGTCTTACTGCAATACTTAAGCTGAGGTCATACAGTTAATAAAAAAATATGAATAATTTTGTAACAACAATTTAAACTGACAGGTGCAGGCTCAAAACAGCAAAGCTATTTTTGGCAGAGATGCCAACATTAATTTGCGATTTATTGCTGAACGTTTCTACATTTATAATATTTACTAACTCTCTTATTTAGCATATTGTCAAGGAAAAGCTAAAAACAAAGAGGAAAAACAAGCATCAGTGATGTAAAAAAAAAGAAAAGGAAAGGTTATGTGAGGGACAGCAAGCCTATAAAAAGAAGCCCACTAGGTTATCTATAAGGAACCACTTATCACAAGCGACCAGCTCTACGCAGAGACTGATGGGCTTCCACAGACCAGCACACTATCTGGTAGACACAGAGCTGCTCTTTAAACACAAAGGCAAGAAATATGAAGCATTGTTTCCTTGCTTGTCATTTGGTAAAAATATTCTAGTTATTTTTGGTCATAAATTGAAGAGTGTTTACTGCTTTTGTGCCCTGAAATACACAAAGCATGGCAGCACCAACATAAAGAAACGAACTAGCTTCTGTAAGCCATAAATTTGTGCCATTTTAAAGGCCACGGCTTTAGGGAATAAAATAGCCGTTAAAAAGTCTCAATTAAACTTCTAAGATATGAGTACAAGTAGCCCGAGCCTTACAAATACTAATAATAATCCTAGAAAGTACAACAAAGAAATTATATATATATATATAGATATATATATATAGATATATATATATATCTATCTATATATATATATATATATATATATATATATAGATATATATAGATATAGATATATATAGATATAGATATAGATATTAAGTATTTGTAGTATTTGTCTAGCCAACAGCATTTCTATGTCAGTGTAACAGTGTTAATGCAAGTTCAAGATCAGACTGTGGTGTAGACCAGGATTAGTTTAGGGGTCAGGAAGCTATGAAAATATTCCTGTTAGACTGAGTTTTATAAGAAGCTTTTTTAAATTCCTGCTCACTACTACTGTGTGTTCTTGACAAATGCTGCTGATGTCTTCCTGAAATTAAACCCAGAAGGTCACTGTAGAGGGAAAAAAAAAAAGGAGAAAAAGGCAGTGAGACTGGGAAAATGAGGGGAGATAAAGTGTGTCCTGGCAAGTTTGATGACATACATCGTGAAAGCTGACAAAAAAATGTACATTCGTCTCTTAAAAAGTTGCATAGCAAAACAGGAATTCACGGAGTCGACATGTTTGCACCTCATTTTACTTGAGGCTTTCTTCTCCATCTCACAGTGTCACAGGCAAACAGAAAGACAGGAGGAGGGATATATATCGCTGGGGTGCCGCTTTCTGTCCTGCTCTTCGTTTACACACACACAAACGCACACACAGCGGCCGTGTCAAAGCTGCTCTCACACTCAATGGTAAATGACAAATTTAGATAATGCACACATACAACCCTACAAAAATAAAGAGGAGATATGGAGGCTTAACCAGAGCTAAATCCTGAGGCTGCTGGAGACCTGAGAGCGCGGATTACACCCCAGACACCTTAAACAATGCCCCCAAATGTGCATCCTTAAAAGCATGAAATCCTTGAAGCATCAGAGGCGACGTGTCATTTGCCATTAATATTCCAAGTTGCTTGTGCAGCAATGCACTCCTGTGTGCTGATGTGCCCTAAAACAAATACCCACAAAGCCCTAAAGGAACCACCATTGTGGATAGCTATTTTTCTAGCCATGGAATATTCTACGAGAGGATGTGATAACAAAGGAAACAATAAAAAGGCCTCGTTCCTGTAGTGCATGGGGTATCCATGGCTATAAATAGGAGGAAGGCAATGTCGGAGGCAATTATGCTTCGCCAGGAAAACTGATATTTACATAGGAAACTGAGATTTACGTTGAAATTGCCATGCATATTAAGTACTATACCGTACAACCATTAAACCTTGGAAACCTCATGAACAGCACAATATAAGAGCATATGCTAGTACTGGTACACGAAGACAGGCGTCTAGTAATGTACTTACAAAGCATATAAGACATTCTTAAATATATACATTTACATTTGTCTTTTTTTTGACAGGAAGTGAAAGTAAAGTAGGGCAGGGCACAGGTCCTGGAGGTGTCACATTGTCACCCTAGAAACACTGGTACCTGTCCTGGGGGACGGCCCTGTAACGTCCAGCCTCATTGGATCAGCAGCAGCCATGGCCCGTGGGCACGCTCTCTCAGGTGACATCTCCTATCGGCTCTAACTCTATGATGGCTCTGCTGCTTCTGCTGAGGCTTCCATTCCTAATAAACTACTGCACCAAATGGGTCCATACACTTGGCTATTTGCAGGCCAGTATCAATCGATCAATCAAAGTTTATTTGTAAAGCGCCACATCACAACACAGAGTCCAAGGCGCTGTACAGGTAACAATAAAATGAGGTAATAAAACAGTGTTGGACTTAGGGACACAGAACAGGACTTGAATACAGGTGAATTGGGTCACTTAGATACAGTATAGGGGTGCAGTTCCATGGGCTGTCTTAGCAGTAAAATCTTAAATCTAATGCGAAACTCAACTGGCAGCCAGTGGAGGGACCGAAGTACAGGAGTGATGTGACAGGACTTTCTGGATGAGGTCAGAAACCGGGCTGCCGCATTCTGAACAGACTGGAGGCGAGCAAGGGGAGACTTGTTAATTCCAGCACATAGAGCGTCGCAGTGGTCCAGTTTAGAGCTGATGAAAGCATGAATGACTCTTTCAAGGTCCTTGCGGTCAAGAAAATGCTGCACCTTCCTAAGAAAACTTAACTGACAAAACGAAGCTCTCACAACACTGTTCAGTATCAAAGAGTATTCCGCGGCCCCTGACAATGGACTTTTGTGAAAATGACAAAGCCTCAAGTGAGTAGTAATTGGTGCCAAATGCAGCCAGGATTTGATTTCACTGATGCATTCTGCTAGGTGGGAAAGGGGAGATGGGTCTGCCATTTCAAGACAACTGTAAACCTACAGGTCATCAGCATATACGTGATAAGATACATTAAATTTCTTTAAAATCTCACCTAGGGGAAACATATAAAATGAAAATAAAAGTGGTCCTAAAACTGAGCCCTGGGTCTCACACACACACACACCAGTACATACAGTTACGCTGCATATACGCATCCCATTATTTGTCAGCAGACCAAATACATACACATCTAAACTTCTGGGCATAATCAGATGAATTCATGTAAGGTTGTCTACAACACATGGTGTCTTTGCACTCCACTAATTAAGCATTCACTTCGTCATGTCTTTGGAAGGTTTCACAAATGGTGATAGACATGTCTATTAAACCAGGATGGCAGAATGTACAATATATCCGATCAAAAAAAATTAGCTTGATGTCGCAAGCGGATTGGCGGTTCTCTTCTGCAACAGAATTGCAAGCGCACATTTAGCTGTAAAATCTACAGCAGATCCAGATATAATTGGAAAAAGTTCACAAAGAACTCAACATGTCTAATTGCAGCTGTGTCAACCAATATAAAACATCACATAAATCAGATTTCTGTCTATTCATTAACCAGTGTGTCAGCTAGCAGATTAGTGATGTTGTCTGATGAGAGTCTTCAGAATTATGACTTTCTCAATAATTGTAGTTTTGCTTCTATTATATGCATAAAAAAAACACATTACAACAAAGGACACTAATCTCATTCGTGCAAAGATTATTTGAATGGAGATCAATGTAAGAGAGTATAAAACTGTCTACACTGCAACAGGCCATGTTTATTTTCCTAATATAAAAAGCCATATGGAACCAAATCCACGTGTGCGTTCAAATCTCAACAAATTTGTGTCAAGCCATATGATGTAAAATACTAAATCCAAAAACCTTAACCCCCCATTTCATATGAGGGAGAAATGAGGCATGCTGTCCCATTATATAGCTATAAATCATTTTGGTGGATGGCTGACAGCTTTTTATCAGATCTAACCTTTTCAAGCCCCCATTAAAAGTGCTAACATTTTCAACTCTGACACATTTGCAGTTTACGAATCTCACAGCTGATTTAATTTGGGAGGGGGTGCACTGGCGTTCAGGCATATTTCCTCACATCTATTGTGTTTGGATGGACACAATGAGAGAAAACGCAGACTTAATCTGTAAATTTACTGGTTTCTTCTGCTACTGCAAAGTTTATTTGCTGAAAAGTTATTTACAGGTAACCAGTCTATTCTCTATTCACGTTTTTATTAATAAATGCTACAGTGGGCATTCATTACATCTGTCAAAAAACGAAGCAAGGACTAGACATTGAGACAAAAAAATAAGATGACTGCTGTTTCAGTTTAAGAGGAACCATTGCTGCCATTGTGCAAGTTTTGCTTTGTGAATGTGCTTTGCTGTGAAATGCTGTATGGACTGATTTTTACAAGCTGTGATACACAGTCATGACGACGAGGACCAACTAGAACCACCAGCCATCCATTTATCACGCATCAAACTTACTCTGATGCTCTTTGTCCTCAAACAGCTTTTAAAATAGATTCACACTAGACGTACTGTGTGAAGTAAGTAAACCTTGCAGAAAACATGGACAATATTGTGCATAAACACAACTAAATTTGTATATGATTGCCACTACATGAGGATATTGTGGATCATTTAAGACTAAACTAATCAGAAAAATACAGGAGGAGAACTTTACTTGGAACTTGCAGCCTGGTGAGTTATGAAAGGAACTTTGCCAACCATAATTGATTTAAGTACACCATAATCAGGATAGGGCAGTTAAGGTGGTACCACACAAGGGTCCATATTTCATTACATGCTGTGTTTAACCTTACCCACTTCTCCTAAAACACACAAGAGGCTCATTATGTGTTTAATATTCACCAGCAGGTGAATAATTTTTATGCAACTCTGATAGTTGGGCGAGATGGATAACTCAATTATCTGAACATCCATCAGAGCAGAGGGCTTGCTGGCTCTGGAACGCCACCAGCTAAGATTGATGGCTGGAAGACACCAATAGCTGCTGCTTCGCCATCTCATCCAGGCACTGGGCCTGAACACAACGCATGATTCCATAGAAGACTGTTTTTCTCTTTCCCCCCCTTTTCTCTTTTTTCTTGGGAGCCTTGTAGGTGAAGCGTCATTACCCCTCACTCCACTGAAGAGGGGTTCATTATGGGGTTAGTGCGTTGGCAAGACTATTGTTTGGATGATAAATTCAGTTGGTGAGGGCTTTGGAGGGAAAATTAGTTATGTTTTTTCCCCTTCTACAAAAACATGTTCCCATTGCTCAGTCTGAAATGCTTGGGGGCAAAGCGAGAACAATTAACACAAGCAATGGGTGAAGCAGCTCAGTTAAAGCAAAGAGGGAATTCATGAAAAATAAGCAAATCACTGGAAATGTCAGTCAGGGGCAATGAAGTAATTACAACCACTGTGTCACTCCAAGGGCGGTCAAAAAAATAAATAAATAAAAGCTATAGTGTCGGGCACTGAAATATGAATTTGAGGAATGGACAACCATCCTAAACATGAGCCCTTCAGAGGTCATCTCATAAAGTGAAGCCAACTAATAAGCAGTGAAAGCAGGATGGCGTCACCCTAAATTTCTGTGTCCCCTATTTATTTACTTCTTTTGACACAACAAAACATGGGCCCCCATATTCACAATCTTTCCTTACAAACACACAAATAGACACATTTGCACACACACTTGAACTTCACACAATAATGCACAAGGTCCAACAGTAAGACAAAGATGAGGCACATTTGGAAATGCCAGCAGTAAATGTCAATTAAACATTACAAGAGTGTCGGAGAAGGTAGGGTCTGACATTTTTTCTTTTTTGACACAACAGTGTTTATCTGACCAGGCTACTGGTTGACATGGTGGGATCTCCTTTGTCAGATTCTTAATAAAGTCAGACAAGGCTGCCTCAGTAAATACCAATGAAAGACACCCTTGGGCAAGTATGTAAGGCTCAGGCTAATAGAACTGTTAGTATTCTGATACTTTGGCCCACTATGAACTAATACTATGAGCACCAAAAAAAAGACCAAAGACAGAAGGACATTTAATAAGACCTTTTTGACCTTGTTAACTTTTACCGTAGCTCCTGATGTACTGAATAATAAGACACAGATTTCCCTGATGGAAGCCGATCATTTCCAAATAAAGGTATGTTAATCTTAGATAATAAAACACAATACTGGTTATAACCTTGACCTCATCCTTTGCATATGAATTGCTTAACAAAACTGGATAAGTCATAGTTTGTTCTCATGCTTTATTTTGTTATGAATAAGCATTATAACATACTGTATTTTAAAAACAGTTTTTAAAATACGTAATTATATTACTGAGATGTTCAGATTGTGATGTTACATATTTTAATTTATTTAGTTAAATTTATTTTACCCTATAGAGAAACGTCAGTCGAATTCAGTGGCTTAAGTACTTCTGTTTATGCATCACATACATTTATAAGTCTGATTTACATTTTTATTTAATTTTGATATAAATAGTAAAGCCTTAAGTGGCTCTAAATTAAGATTTCATTATATTTACCTATATATTTTGAATGCAGGTTATGTATGTTTAAATTGGTTAGAATTGAACTTCTTTCTTCTTGTATTTGCAACAGAAATTCTGTTTGATGTTGGGAAACATTACAAACCACACCAGACAGAGGGAGAGGGTCCGACTGTGCATGAGGTTTGAAACCTTCTGGCGTTCCACCACCCTGTCACAACATGTCAGATGGCCGTCACGGCTGAGACGAACCTGGGTTATAGCGTGGCAAATGAAGGCCGTGTGGCCAACTTTTCATCTTGGTGCCTGCAACCTTGTGCCGAGGGAAGCAGGGAAGTGAAGACCATGTGTGTTTGACTCCAACTGTTCAGTCTGTGTGCGCCCCAACACAAAGATCCCTCTACATGGTTCATTCAGTTTGAAATGAAGCCCATATAATAGTCAGTATTGTACGGTATGAGCTGTTTACATTTTGTATGGTGGGTGCTCAAATTCAATAGTTTTTGGTGTTATTTAATAGAAAAAGACTGATGTACCCAATTTACTATATGACTTTAAAATACAAACTATACCACTGTATAATATTCCCTTACAAACCCCAGTGCAAGGTTATATGTTGTCATTTCATACCGCTGTCCCCCCAGGACCAGATCACAACAAACCAGTTCCCTTACAAAAGTTCTCATGACAACAGATGCAATGAATTAATCACCCATTTCCCAGCTTTGCTTCAAAAACAATGCGTGTTACTCTGAGAAACAATCAGGCTCACAGGCAGGGGAGACGTGGGTACAGATCTAGTGTGATGTACAGATGCACGACTTGTTAGCCTGGGGTAGTGTGGCCTGTGCCAGGCAGGAAGTGGCTAGCATTGTTGAACAAAGATACGAGTTGGCTTGATAATACTGAGAAAAGCTGATTGTGGTTTGTAGTGAGAAAGGAGAAGTTGTAAACAATATGCACACTGGGAGCGTGGCAGCTACGGCATTATATGGTTCATTCAGATAAAGCAGGATACAAACAAAAGACAGGGATGAGATGAGAAGCAAAGACTTGCCTGTTCCAGTAACTCCAGAACTGTTCATTGAGATAGGTGCGGTGGCTGTGGTCATCTCCAAATGAGGCTTTGCTCTCAATCCAGTGCACAATATGTCCCTCCACAGCTTTTCACAAAACACAAACAGACACTCAAAAAACAAGGGTAAAAGGCAACACAAGATGTGAAAAAATGAGACCCCCAGTCCCCCAAAACATTACACAAATCTACGATTTTGACAAGGACATAACGTCTTTTATAGCATTGTCATATAAATATTGACATTTGTAATGAAAATACTAACCAACTGGAACCTCCAGGATGATATCAGGCGTTTTGTCATAGCCTTTAGCTCTGAGTTGGTTTTCATCTACAGAAGATAAAATGCAAGAATTTTACCATCTGACTACTGCACTACAGCATTTTTAATAAGTTCTGCAATAAGCCAAATGTATGTACATCAGTCACAGGCTATTGAGCAAAGTGCATTCACCAAGGTACTTGAAACAATTCCCCTCAATAGCGGCATAGCAGAGGTAATAACAGAAGGCGATAGCACAGTAAAACAATTACTACTGCTCACACGTATTTGCAGTCATTGCACAAAAACTGTAAAGCCTCGTTAAAGAGCTGTATAAAATATACAGCAAGAGGACAAGGTTGGCATTATGGTCTCTGTAAGCCTGACCCCTGCCTGCGAAGGGTGCAGCCACTGTCCTTGACTTCTGGCGAGCTTTGGCCGTTATCCCTACAACACCTGATTTCTCCATTAAATCTTAAGCTGACCAGGTCATTCGGTTCCAAGGACCGGCCTCTTTGTCTCCAGCCAAGCTCGACTAATGAGGCATGGAAGGGAATTGAAGAGAGATGGAGGGTGGCGGTGTCAGTGCTTGTGAGGAGGTAGCATCCGAGAAGGATGGAGAAAGGCAGGCGAGCGAGGTCAGCGAGACTGCCGGAGTCCTGCAGAGGGACATCCTGGGTGGGGTGATGTGGGTGCAAATGTGTGCATGGTAGGATGGGGACCTCTATTCACTCCTACTGGGCTGTTGACATTGTCACGTGGCTCTGATTGTCTTTTTACATCACCTTTGATTAAAATTAATGGACCATCTCTGCTCTTTGGTAGCTTATTTCCAAACCATTTATCAGATGGGTGAGGCTGCCCCAGTGGCCCTAGTGCCCCTCGAACTCTGACAGTTTTAGAACAGTCCTCTGTACAGCCCTAAAGAAAGGTCAGGACTCTGGGTTGAAATAAATGATATGGCCTTAATGACAAAGGGAATAACTTCTATCCTTCATCACTCATCTGACCTAGGGGATGGATATGATGGGAAGAAAGGGTGAGTGGGGGTTAAAAATTCAGTTTCCCAATTTCACACCTGGACACTATCTCGCTTAATAATGTTGAACGAGCCAGTACAGTTAGTAAAGACATGATCTATTTGTACAATATATTTCTGTACAAATAGCTACTGCATTCAGGAATCGTCTTAGTAGTACTCGTGTTCATGTACGGTGAATAGAAACAGTCTTATTTAATGACAGAGAAAATACTTCACAGCAACCTGACAACATTACAGCTAATACATTACAGAGCTGTTTTAGAAGCTTCTGTTCTTTAAATATTCAACACAGTTTGATGCATTAACGTCCAAAGGTATCTGATAACAGCTTCTGGTTGAAATCAATGGAAGATACCATTCACAGGCTCGATCTTCCAAAAGGTGCTGCACTGCAATGACCAAAGCGATTTTAAGTGAAGGCTTACCTAGAAAGGAAAGGTTCTTCTCCTTCAGTTTGTCACGGAGCAGCACCTCATGCTCTTGTCCAATAGCACTGAGAATAAAGTCAAGGATTCCAACACATACTATAGCGACAGCAGGGTTTCAGGCGGCTGCTGACATAACATATAGGTAGAATGTGGACCAAGCAATTTTTATTAGACTATGAAAGGCTGCACAGACATTAGGTGATGTGAGCTCCACTGTACACATGTTTGACATCAGTTCAAGTTAAGAATCTGCGTTTCTCCACTATTGGCTTACTATGTAAATTGAAAGCCACTGCTTCTCATGATGACGTATAGCAAGTGCACAATTGGAGTTTTCAAGTCAAGCTTAATCAGCTTTAAGTACAAATCTCCAAAGTGCATTACGTAAATAAGAAAGACTAAACGAATGCCAATTTGGCAAAATGCAAGGAGCACATGAACTAATTTGTCTAAAATCTTTGAAGAAAAATGCTTTTAGAAAACATGCCATTTTACATTAGGATGTCTGAAGCCACAGAAAATCTGGGCATTATGCATATGACCTTCTTACTCAAATAGCCACAAAGGACATTTCTAAGGTTGTTGCACAAGATTCAACATTAGTAAAGTAAGTAAAATCTCATTTAATTAACCAGTATATTAAGTGTTGTTCCTCTCATGTGTGGATGGAGTTCTTTAAAAGCACATAGTAGTGGGGCGGTTATCATTAACTCTTCAAGAAAGAGCAAATCAGTCCAAGTTGACAGTGATGAGAGGACTGGCAAAGAAAGGTATGAGGGGGGATGTGGAAGGAGGGCAGGATGGGACAAGGTTGACTGGATATGAACAGAACAACCCAGCCCCACCACACACACGAAAGCGTGCACAGACACAATAACATGCAGACCTACACATGTACACTCATTCAAATAAGTCGCCTCCCCCAGGAAATAGTTGCTCTGCTACCCAGCTGCCTGCCCCCGAATAGCCTGGACTGGGCTGTTGGGACCATTTGTAGCCTACTACTGTGAGTAGTGAGTAAGAAATAAAATTAAATAAATCTTATGAAACAGCATGAAAATTAATTCAGCAAAAAGAAGCAACATTTTTATGAACATTTGTTATTACCAGAAAATCATAATTATTACGTTACGAAAAAAACAAAAAAAAAAAACCAATCAGCTACTTTGAGGTTTAGCAGTTGCATCTGATACCATAGAACATTTGATCTGATCCACTGCGTGCACATTCAGATGCATTTGGATCAACCAATCCTCTCCTCCTCCCTCCATCACCTTGCAGCCTCTGTATCGTGATAGTGGGATGGCAGGCAGGATGAAACACTTCCCCTGTGAAGCAGAACTTTTATGTCAGGTGAGGCCAGACACATCTCATCCCTTTCAATAGCTCCTCGTCAATTTCAGGCTTAAAATTTTATGGGATAGGATACTGTTTGATGCAGTCTACCAGCGGTCCATAACAGCAGTCATTTATTGTGCACTGAAAAAAAGGGGGAAGAAATATTATGGTGTGTAGAAAAGGGTGGGTGGGTGAAAATGAGGCGAGAGAAAGAAGCCCATAGAGTTCTGGGAAAAGAAAAAACACTGGAGATGCCGACTGATGTGAACTCTGTCTGTGTCTGATGCTAAATTTCAAGACTCACTGTACATTAGCAGTAGATCTCTTACCGGAATGGGAACTAGGTTTTTTTAAATGATACACAATCTACTTTATGATCACATCACATATTGTTGCATTAAAAGAAATTTTTCATTTCAAATTTAAAAAGGTGTCAAACTCACTTGGTAGATGTTGTTGGCCAAAACGACATCTGGAATTAAAGATGGCTCCTTCAACATGCTGTTAAGAAGAGTTTTGGAGGCTATAAAATGAAAAACAACACATTTCATAATGCAGATTACGTCAAACATCACAGCTCACCTCACGTCTATCAAATGTGCAAAAAAAAATGTTTTGCTAAAGCAACAATGTAAATATAGACAGAAAACACAGACTTGACATACTGCGATTCACCATGTCACTGTCAGTATTTGCACATTACTCAATCAGGTGACTGCCTGGTGTCTACACAGATTTTCTATGGATAAATGTTTCAGTCCAGAGCACAGGAGCCCATGTAGTTTATCTATGTTATGAAAGCTGACTGTTCTGCATCTCTCATCCCCATTCTGGCTCGACTAACATTGTAAATCAGGAGGAAAGCCTCCTGGATTGATTTGCTGGTACTGCAACAGCAAAAAAGTAAATCATTTCTTAAAAAGATTTGGATTAAATGAATTGTATCATTGTGTGACGAAATGGCTGAGGTACATCTATGTATATACGCAGACATAATTCTGACACACTTGCAGCAATATAGACAGTAGAAGGGATGTTCGTATACACGTCAGGCACGGACGGTGCCTGTAGGTACAATATACAACACATCCAAGCTCAACCAGACAAACGTGCAGATAAAAACGAGACCGTTTGTTACAGGAGTTATAAAAATGACGGTGTTTGTTAAATAAATTAGAAAGTCATCTAAAAGAACACCAAGATGAAACAAAATCAGAGAATGTTATGATTAGAATGGACAATGAACAACTATTCTGTGCCGACTCCTGATTTTTCTTATTGACCTCCATATTTTCCTGCCGCGTCTTTTTGTTGTTTTGCTACCTCCTCTCTGTTCAAGTCCCTTCCATCCAGTCCCCCAGCCCACCCTTATAACCCCACACTGCCTCTTAGAGCTGCAAGGCACAGGGATGTGCTTTATTTCTTTGCTCATTTTTCTCAGAGATTGGTACCTTCACACGCAGATCCATACCGTGCTCCTGTGCAGCGCAGGCGGTGGTGAAGAAGGAGGGTTATATTTTCCCCTTGAGTTAGGACACGTCATGACAAATGATAATGGATAATCAATAAAGCAGGAAATATGAGGCAGCAAACTTTATGAAGCCAGGAGACATATTACTCCCCAACAACACTGGTTTCCCTTAACAAAGTCACTACTCGACTGTGCCTAATAATCTGAAGGAAAATCAAAGGACCCGCAACCACATCAGCAATATTGGCAACTTATTCCACTTTAATGGCATTTTGATTGATTTTTTCCCTCTTCCTAATGGTCGTTTTATAGATTTGACGCTGCTTCTGCAAAACAGTAGTGTGTAATAAACCTCCCCGAAGGCAAACGGCAGCCATTAAAGCTCTTGTCTTACTAGGGTTCATAATTGGAGGTTGACCACTACCACATTTGGTCTCTCACATAACACAAACAAAAAAAAAAAACACTTTTCAAGACTTGACCTATGCTTGTCTCTCGTCTCTCCACGTCTTTCATATTTTTAGTAGATGGCCATAATAAGCGATATGATCCTTTTCTTAAATATAGCCATAAAGAGGTGACCTTGGCGCTGACATTGTGGAATTTCAGCCAAGCATTGACCTGATGAAAATGGAAGGCCAGGCCGCTAATAAATCAGGATGCCTTTAAAATGAGTTTACCCTAATGCTCATTCATCATGGGCTGTAATGCCATTTGCAGGCCCAGGATTCGCTGCTGTGCACAAACACAGCAGTAAATAACAACAGGGCCCTTGCATCCCTCGCATCGTTGCAGCCTCCAACATCAGCATACATTTATTAAAGACGCCCCCGCCTTGCACGGCGGTACTCCTCTATGACACCCTGAGCTCCTCTCTGCCACACACGCCACGCTCTTTAAACACACACACACACACACACACACCCCCACACACACACACACACAAGCTCCCACAGAAGACGCACATAAAAACACATGCGGGAAAATAAAAAAGAATAATCTAAAGAAAACCAGACTCTGAGAACAAAGCCCTGCAGCGCGACTTTGCACATTGTAAACATTCACCAAATTTACTGTAATTGTCCCATGTTGGTATAAATTCTGACTAAGGCACCGTATCACACCGTCAACTCATCTGAACAAAAAGAATAGAGAAGAGGAGAATAATAGATGTGAAATGCTACGCCTCCATTGGGATTTGCAAAAGAAAACAAGCGGTGTAAACAAATCACAAGCCTGTTTTCATATGCAACTCCAAAACAAGATAAACTACAGAGAGCAAGGTAACAGCAACATAACCTCAGCTTGATTTCTCATTGCTTACTTGTGTCATTTGTAACTACTCTTCCTTTCTCCACTAGGGTGAAAAAGTCATTATCTCAAACACAAAAAAATGTTGGGAAACCTCATTAGATAGCAACATTTGTTGAGGGAGGACTGTAATAAACAATAACAGATGACGATTCTTATTGCCCCTGACACTGATGAGCTCCTCTGCAAGTTTGTTTATTAATTAAAAAAAAAAGAAAACACTTTTTGCCTTGGGAGGGTGGGGGGGGCACAGACACATTTCCTCTACGTGCCCCCCCTCCACCCACACTCCCCATGCACAAGCCATTGAGCTGTGGAGGGGCGCTCGTTCATCAAACTTCATGAAGCAAGGGAGAGACAGGTCCTGATAATGTGCGCCGCTAAAGCTGATTTTCCATGATGAATCTCGGAGCATATAAATTGGCTAATATCTGAAAACATTTACAGATACTAGAGGAATTGACTACTTGTGGGACATGATGGATGAGGCTCTTCGACGCTGGCCGACAGCTCTGCAAATCTCTGCGGCTGCCTAAAGCCCTCATTTGATTTTCCAATTTACTCCTTTTAAATTTATCCTCCCGTATTGAAAAAAAAAAAAAAAAAACAGAAGATGAGAGAGAGAGAGAAAAAAAAAATCAGTTTTCTTTTTTTAAAGCTATCTGTGGTGGTGTGTAGGTGCTAGTTGATGATATGAGGTGGTATCTCCTGTGCAGGAGGAGCCCAGTCCCTGAAGAGGTTACTGGGGCAGAACTGATCTGCTTCCACCTGATTCTCCCTGATAGCAGTGAGATGAGAGTGTGTGTGTGTGTGTGTAGCCGTTGTAATAGTAGATCTGGGGAGGCTCTTCTATGGATAGAGGCTTCCTAGGTCAGGCCATTAGACTGTGGCAGAGGCTGACTGGAGCGTCTCTGCTGAAAAGGAGTAATTAGTATACTTGTCAAGTGAAGTGCCACACTGCTGCTTACCTCCTTTGTACCCACCCACTGCATGCATACACACATATGTAGAGAAACACTTTGCCTCCTTACTGCCT
This sequence comes from Macropodus opercularis, assembly GCA_030770545.1. NCBI lineage: Eukaryota > Metazoa > Chordata > Actinopteri > Anabantiformes > Osphronemidae > Macropodus > Macropodus opercularis. The sequence continues at coordinate 5,753,644 of JAUCMP010000026.1, read as the reverse complement.
CCCTTCTTGCTAATGAAGTGCCCTTGCTCTCATTATAAAAAAAAGAAGAAAAAAAAAGATATATATACACAGTTCTGCCACAGTGGAGAGGTGAGCGAGGGTGAGAAAAGCACTTGAACACAATAAAGGAAGAGCCTCAACAATCATAGTGAATACAAAGTTGAGATTTTACTGCATAGAACACATAATGCAATATCAGTTATCGAGATGTCTGATCTGCAAAACACTGATGCTACGTATTATGAATTCTGTCAAGGAACCAAAAGATCATAGTAGACGCTAACATTCTCACAGTGTTAACATCAAACACTGGACATTTATAACCTTGCGTACAAGGCTTCGGTAAAGGAATGTGACAATAAATCTTAAAGGCTGTCGAATCACATAGTTACAAAACATGGAGTAGCAATCTAATCTGGAGCTGGGCCTTGGGAAAATGGAAAAGGTCAAATAGCTAGCAAAATTGCCTCCTCAAAAAAGTATGTCTAAATCTAGGGACACATCAACTCCTGCCTAAAGGGAGGAAGCGAGGAAGATGAAGAGATAGCAGGAGAGGAAAAGGAAAGAGCAGGAGCTCCCCCAAACCGCATGCTGGAAACTTCTGTAAGGTAACGGACGACACAGAGCTTAAATGACAGGATGCATGTGATGACGGCTTAAAACGGTTTAGAAAGTGTGTCCAACATTAACCCTCGGCAGTCTTGGCTTAATTCTTAGAAATTTGTTTTATTGATTATTAAAGACACATTTGCTAGATTTCAAATGTGACATATACTTACTTAATAAACAACTGAACTTAATCTTCAGACTTTTACTGAAGTGGCCAACTGGTTCAGATTCCTATAGATTTCCTAAAAGACACCCCAGTATGCTGCAGCTTCACGTGAGCTGATAAGATTGGATATAAACATATTAGAAGTGCACATGACCTTTCCTCCTCTACTGCCAAGTCCGTTTTCATGAGACAAGGAGCATTATGGATGTTGATATCATATTCAATACATGATAAAACTGTTTTGAATGTATTGATTTATTTACAAAAGCCACCAGATCGTCTTTCGCTCTGCTTGACTGATGCGCTCTCCAATACCTTTTCGGAGAGGCGGGGGAGGGCAGTTTGTCGGTGGTGTCGGCACGTTCAAGTGTGGTGGTGTGTGGGGCTAGTAAGAAGGAGGGATGCGAGAGAAGGGGAGGAGGGGAGGAGGGGGGGACAACAACAACAACAACAAGCAGCGAGCAAAACAAAACAAGGAAGGGACAGAAAACAATTTAAAACTCTGTATTGATCCAGCACTAGTGATTGTACATATATTCCACACTCCCAAAGGCCCCATTCCTGTGTCTCTTAAATGCAAAGGGAAAGAGAAGGGGAATAAAAAAAAAAAACAATGGTGCTACGCAAAGGCAAGCCACTCACCCAGTTGGGGGTAATGTCCCTTATATAGAAGTCTATTGATCTTTGCAGTGTGCCTGCCTGCCTGCCCTCCCTCTGGAGTCTGACAAAAACACTCAAATACACACACATTCACACTGCAGCATAGTCTAGAGTTGGTGGGGGGGGAGCATGACGGATATGCCTGCCAATAGCACTGAACCAACCTGTTAGCTAATTGCCAGCAAAGACAATTATCCTTGCATTGTTCATAATGGAAACACATTACTAGAGTCTAATATACACACTGAGAAATTGGACGATTTGACCATGCAGCCCACGGGGGCAGCAATTCATCTGCAAAGGTCAGGTCAGGAGGAGACTGCGGAGAAGCTTTGTCAAGACAGAAGTCACCGTCATAGCTACCGACTTTACAGCTGGCAACTGTGGAAAGGTTAAGTGCAATGACATCATCATTTAAAACTATTTTCAGATTTATTTGTTTTGCTATTTTGCCAGCTAAAACAAAAGATATTAAGGGATCTGAATCATGGCATTTTTGTCACAGCGTGCATCCTTAGTGGGGCTGATTTGAATCTTAAATGGTCCCTATAAAAGGGTTCTTCTCTCTGTGAAATTATCTCCTACAAGAAAAACAGAGACGACAAGGCCACTGGCTCACCTGCAACCACTGAAGTAACATAGTTACAAAATTCTTTTGAGATTAAACAATGATCATCCAGGAAGTTTCATCTGCTACGAATCTATTCTGAGCAATAATAAAAGCATTTTTTCACTGTATGGAAATGGGGGCTGCAATGTACTATTATCTGAGACGAAGTACTTCTCCTGGATGAATGCCCTGTTCTACAAGCTGCTCAGACTAGTATTTTGACAGGCAGTGGATAACGGTGGGTCCAAAGCAATCACATCTTTGACTTTGACAAATGACTGTGCTGTGGAGAAGTTGAAAATAACACACATCCACTTTAATCTCCTTCTTGATTAAATTGGAAGCACGTCTTTTTGACATCATGCGATTCCCTCTTAAAGCACTACCTACTGCACACACACTCACACCAAACCCTGAGGACAGGCCTACTGAAACTACATGAAGCCATTTGAGCATGCAATATTGGGCAACCCAGGGTAAGAGAAACACAAAAGGAATAAAAAAAAGGCACAAATTACTAGTACCAGCTAAACTGATATGTAGAGAAGGATTAAAATAGAAAACACTAGAAATTAAACGGGCAACGTCCTTGACATATATGACAAAAAAAAGCTTGTGAATTTCTGTTCTCTCACAGTATATGTCCAGCAGCAATATCTAGAAATGGTCTGATTTTACTGCTGTGCTTTTCGTCAACTCAATTTCCTCAGCAGACTCCAGTGGGAGAAAGCGAAGGGGATGAGAGGGGAAGAGACGGTAGAGGGTAGACAGATGCACCGGTGGATGAAGGAAGGTAGGAGAGGAAATCAGGGGTGTTATAAATAACACTGATGAGGTGAGCTAGCATTGATCCACACTGCAGTTGAGAGGTGGGTGGTCCTTCCAGCGCTTAATTGCTAGTCATGTGCTCTGGGATGCAGCTACTACTAAATGTGGTCCATGTCTCATTAAGCTTGGACAGGCTGAAAATACAGCAGCTACAGCTGGAACTTGGGCTCAAACAGAAAGAGATTCAAAAGACAAAGTGCTACTATTAAGACTGATGGGAGGTATGACAGAAAGGACAGAGTGGGGAAATGGAAAGGTTTTACTCACGCAGTCCACCCTCCAGGTCCTGCAGAAACCTGTCCAGGATGAGACGAGCCATCAGTGCAGGAGACAGGTCCACCTTTACATAAATTGGACAAAATTAAAAAAAATTGAATTAGCTCTAATAAAAAACAGATTTTGGCATTAGTGGGGAGTTAATACAGGTTCAAAACAAAGACATGGTGGAATTGTTATTCTTCTCTAGAGAACAGTTCAATTTAAAAAACCTTTCCCTTTCCCACACATCCAGTTGGAAGTTAGGGTCCATTTCAAAGAGCCTGAGAATTACGACACTTAAATTACACAGGCAGTCTACCTTCAGCTGATGTCACTTAGATAATAATGATTGTGGCTCTAAATGATATTATTGCATCTCTAAACCTTGACCTAGCATTTGACAATCCCTGTGCAAATTGGTCTTTGAAAGCATGACTCCGCAATAACTTTTCCCACAGGAACAAGAGATCACCTATTACACAGCCAAGCTCCCCGAGTGAATTGCCTTCACCTGTGCCCAACGTACAACCATTGTCTCTTATCTTGTATGAAAAATAGCACATACTATGCCCAGGCTAGAGACGAAGGCTTTAATCACAGAATATCCGCAGAGGCAAAACTGAAGAAATCAACAGGACACACCAGAGGGACTGTAGGAATGCGGTGCCTAATAGGAAGGATAGAACCTATGGCTGCAGCACCCTTTGAACACAAAGACACCTTGAGAGGTATGCAGCGTTTCTCATTTGAGTGCAGGGTAGAACTTTGACAGGTAAGGAGCACTAATGATACTAAAGGTGTCTACCTGACCTTTCGCAAAATTCCTAAGACAATGCTCCCTACTCATTATAAACAGTACTATCGTTAAAGTGTTATGAAGGCCTTGCACCCAAAAAAATAATAATACCTACGGCTTTAGAGGCCAGCACGTTGTGACAGATATTTAGTTCAAATACATATACATAAATGTACACATGCTATGTAGATAAGCAGCCTGCACAGAGCTAAATTATTTTCTGAAGCATTGCATTTTAAATATTGAAATTATGAGCAAATGAGAAGATGTGTTAAGTCATTATCAACCAAATTTTACTGTGGAATTAAAACGTTGCTTCAAGACTGTGTCAGTCCTAGCCAGCTCATTATAAGATCTTTTTTTTCTCTCTTGTTAGGATAATTGAGAACTAAACCTGAACTTGCCCCGAGCCTGCAGTGAGAATGGTGTGTTTCATCTTGTCTCTGATGCTTCCTGGTAATTCTGGTAGCAGAGAGGCTTCTGTGTGAAAGTGTCTTTGCCTGCAGTAACACGTCCGTTAATATTGTCCTAAGAAGTTAAAGCCTGTAAAAAAAGGCCATACACGTCTATAGTAATTAAAGGCCGAGCACATGGTTTGTGTCTTCATCAAAACATCTGATAGCAATTCAGACTTGCAGTCTGCAAGTAGTTCTCTTCATTTGCATTCTCTCTCCTCTCCACTCCGTCCTTCCCTCTTTGTTCGTACTGGGCTGCAATGCATTCACACCTTTGGATAACAAGAGAGCATCAGATTGGTGGAAACCTGCATCGGGCTGACACATGAAAAATGGCAACATTACCGAGGCTGGCCCAGACTGAATAAGGATCACCTGATTAGTTCAGGTACTTGCGTCTGCCTAATTTTCATATTAATCATGAGTCCATCTCCAGTCTCAAGTCAGAGCACTTCATGAGTTTAACATGTGACTAAGATTCAAAGAGCCTTGAATTCCTGATGGAAAAAAAAAACTATTGTTCAGTAACACACTGATTTTATAAGAGCTGAACGTTAATGTGTGTCATACTGTACTTTACAGCATAACCACACCTGTTCTAAAGCCATAATGTTTAAGTAACCTTTACTGAAAGCGTCACATAAAGCCCCCAAAAACAGCAAATGTCACATTTAGAACACTGATTCATATTCAGAGAAACTAAATCCATGAATATATTCCATCATTGTTAATCATTTTCCTGTGTTTGAGATATATTGTCTCATAAAAGGATGAAACTACATCAATTAGCAGTCCGGGAGACCATGAGTGCTTGGTTTAAATGTTAAGTAGCATATTAAAATGACAGTTAAATGGTTCATAGACAGTTATCTCTGAGCTGAGTTTAATCCTTTGGAAGAAAAAAAAAAAAGACGTGTCAATTAAATGGAGAATGAATAATGCTAGTTAGCTTAGACGTGCCACTGATGCATGTGAACTACTCAGATTTTAGATGAAGAAACCCTGAAATCTCATCACTCGCTGTGAGCATTAATAAAAATGTAAGTGTTCATTTTAATGTTCTAAAAGGTTACAGTGCCCATTTTAGCAAACAAAGTGTGAAAAACCGCAAGACTAACAATGTAGGAAAATTAAGATTAAATAAATGGATTAATAGATGATGATTAATAGTGATTCTTTTGCTCTGCTCCAATAAAAATTATATTTTGCTCATAGCTTGTAAACTAGTGACAGAGCACAAATTTGTCACTAAACATTTTTCTACACAACAAGTACAAGTACAGAAGTTAGGTATCTCCAAAAAATGTACACATTGTATACTAAACTAATTATATCTATGAATACATTTGCCAACAGACCAACCATCAATTCTGCACTTAAAGAAAACAACTGATGAAGTGATGAGGACAGGAATTAACCAACGACCCTGACCTCACCTGTCCGCAGTTTACAGCAGCTCTACCTGAACTGCAATTTGGAAAATTACTTAATACAACACAAAAAGTATTTTCACATCTGCTTAATGGAGGTGAGAGCTAATTGCATTAAATAATTGATAATGGAGCCCACCATTTTACCAATTTTCATAATCACTAACAGACTGGGGAGAAAATCAAAAACTGCAGCCAACATCTTTCCTTCTATTTAAAGAAAAGAGCAAGCGTCACTGAGGAGATAAAAGAAAGAGCAAAACTAAAGGTTATACCATTACCTCATTGGCCAACTCCAACAGAACAGGAGCAGTGGGATGTGCCTTGGCTTCACTCAAATACCTTCATTATAACAAAGAACAACAGCAGTGAGGAAAAAAAACATGGCCCACAAAGGCAGACAGAAGGGTAGAGGGGACTGTACCAGGCTAGCCAAGACATGCTAATGTCCCTGATGACTTTGCCCTAGGTGGCATATGGCAGGCTCCGTGCGGTTAAAACAGCACTGCTTGAAGGGCTTCAAATTTCCTTGAAGCCAGACAGCATGTGATAGTTAGTTAACCCCATACCGCCCAAAGAGCCCGTTTTCCCTCGCCAGCTAAAGTCAGGCTCCCTTCAGATCTTACCCAGATCGTCTGAGGTTTGTTGTTGTAAGTGGATTAACGGTGCATTATCAAGCGTTGTTTTTCCCAGAACAATGTCCTGATAAGTTAGATAAAGGCTAATTGCAATATGCAAAAAGACTTTCCCCCAAGAGTCTGTTTCTCATTTTTTTTTAATTTATCCATATTCATTAAATTACAGATAATAATCCCGTCCCAGCTCACGAAACAGAACATGTCCATTGCCAGGTTATTTGTGCGTTTTTCCTGCTTTCAATTTGGCATGAAGAACAGAGCTTTGTCTAAGCAGGTGCAAATGGAGGTCTGGAATAAATCCTGAGGGTGATGATTTGTTTGGGGGAGATTATATCTGCAATAGTGGACCACCTACACTTAAGTGAATTTACCAAGTCCTGTCCACGGTTAACCAACAGTGAAGAAAACACAAAAGAGTGGAATAAGGTAGACTAAAAAGAAAAAATAAATGACTATGGTATAAATGGAGACAAAAATAAAATAGCAACACAGTAACATAATGGAAATATAGAGTAATATAGTACCGTTGGTAATGGCTCTCAATAACCTCTGGTGCATGATGCCTTGAGAATGTTCTTTTGGTTCGTTTCTGCCAAAGGAAAAAGAAAAACATTTTAAAAATAACAATAGAAGATTCCCTAGGTTTATTCATCTTTGATTCTTCTTTCATTTTCTTCTGTATGCTAACAGGCATTGTGGGTCACAGTTATTTTATTTCAATAAGTTTCCCCAGGGGTCAAATTGTGTCAAGGCAACCGTGTTCAACCCCCTATATCGGCCTGTACCCCCTTCACTTAAATCTTGTATTCATTCCCCCTTTTTCGATCAAACAATGACCCTATTCCACATTCCACACGCTGACATTTCCATGCAATTGAATTGCGATCTTTGCTGAGAAGGCAGGGGGAGGGAGGATAAAACAGGAAGAGCATTGGTTAAAAAACAACTTATTTAAAAACTACTACACACAAAAAATGTAATTCCACCGAGACAGGCAGAGTGACTGACACCTGTCAGGGGGATGATAAATGACTCCATTTTCTGCCTGTGCTGCCTTCTGCCACTGGCGGCAGTGGCCATTTATCATCATCCGCTGTCAGCCGTGGAAAGCAGCAGTGACAGTGCGAGTCAGCAAACATTTAGCACACGCAGCCGCACTACACGGGGAAATTATTATTGTCAGAATAATAATGGTTTAGCATAATTTATTACAGGTCCACCAAATAAGCAGGGGCTAGATGTTATTAGACAGATGGATGGGAAGGCTTGGCAGACATCCACTGAGGCTCAGGCAGGCAAGGGCCCTCAACGTGAACGTGAGGAGAGGGAGGAGGGGTTGGAGGTTTAGGGTGGGGGGGTAGAGTTGAAATAAACGAGAGTATGGTGGGGGGCATCCTCCAAACCAATCAGAGAGCTGGCAGTTCAATTACAAAGAAATAAAGGGACATTCATCATTCAATTAGGCACCTGTCAGGGCTCACAAAGGAAGAAAACTTCTAACCTGGTACTCCAGGGAGAAGATGCTCAGAAGAGTGGACTGCGAGTGACTGCAACAAATAAAAGAAGGACAAAGTTAATTACCAGAGTGCATTGCACAGAGACAAAGGGAGAGGGGGTGCTTCAAAGCTGGGGCCAGCTGCCCTGTAATCTAAAAGAACATGAAAACAAGTGTGGCAAAGTTGTTCCAGATGAACACCTCTGACAAAAGATTCCCACCACGACGGACTGGGTATGAGAAAGGGGGCTGTGTGTGGTACGAAAGATGAAAAAATATATCGTTTTTATAATCTTTCTACTCATCCATTATCGCCTTCTTCCATCCTCTAAAAGCTAGTTTACAACAGCAGAAACTGCACTTTAATAATCGTTTATAAAATTGAAAAGAAATAAATAACCTTCCAAAAAATAATTGGTGGGGTTTAAGTCCAAATGCTAAAGGTAATAAAGGTGACCACTGAGTGTTGTAGCAATACATGGAGAGGAGAAAGTTTTCCTGTTTCACTGTCAGTGCTGGCATATGGGCTGTTCTGGAGTCATCCCACTGCAACTGATGGGCTTTGAAAATGGAAACTTTCACTGCAGGAAGCTGGGAATCCCAGGAGTCGGTCAATTCCATGGGTTGCCATAAGCTACATTCATCTCCAGCGCCAGTCAATGTCAAACACCTGGCAGTGAGGCAAACCTGGAAAACCGGCAGCTTCGACTGGGGAATCGCAGCCCTTTCATTATCCCTTCTCCAACATCCTTGGAGTTGAAGATATTTAAAACAGTGACAGATATTATTCTAATTGGATGGTATATACACCTCCATTTTGCATATCAACAATAAATAAATAAAAAAAAAACCATACAAACACAATAAAAGCATCCTCTCATATGCAAACTGCTCTCTGGTGGTCCCTAGTGTTTCTGTCTCCCTATACCACTCGACGCTCGATTGTTAAGCTTGATGGACTTTTCGCTGCCAGTCATCTGAGACTAGCACAGTATGTAAATTTTGAAGAGAAGGTGAAGCCTCCTATATGCATTAAAATATAGGGACCACATGCTGTATTTCTTCAATATGATTCATAAAATAACCGTGTGATACGTAAACAAAGCCAATGGAATCTTAAACCCTGATTTCTGTCCAGGTTCTTGGCCTGTGACCATTTCTTAATGAAAGCGTTTCAACCACTGGAATATCGTGACTTCGTCTTGGGCTTGTTTAGGTGTCAGGGTTTACTGCTCTGACTGGAGAACAGCTAATTCTCAAATATTCAAACCCTTTGGGGCTCTCAACCCATCACACGGATGATCACACGCAAAGCTAGTCACCAAAGAGAAGGACCAAATGTTGTGAAACGCTCAGAAACACTGTCGTCTCAGCATTAATTTACACTGATGTTTGGGGTTGAAGGGGCCACCGCAATTAAGTGAGCCATTAAACGGTCAACTGTCAACATGTGGACACTTAAGGATAAAAAAAAAAAAAGTCCACACTTCAACTTTGCACCTGAGCATTTCAACAACATTACAGCCTTATTGTTGGCAGGGGACCATCAGGATCTCCCTGTTGGAACAGACATCTGTTAGATTTTAAATGGATTACTCTGTATAATGAGCATGATTACTGCCTAATTGCTAAATCTATACCCTGTTAACTTTAAAGGAGAATAAACTGCTCCTAATAACTGGGAAAACATATCTGTTACAAAAAAGCTAAGAACTTGTGGGACTTTTGTTTTTCTTTCCTACCTCCATCAGTTTTTGCTGAACTGGGCAGACTGCTAAAAAAACCTAAATTGTCAAAGTAAGTCCAAACACAGGGAGATTTTTAACAAAATAAAAAATGGCAACGAAAAGAGAGGCAAGCACATACTTGGACCCAACTCAAGAGTTTCTGGATTTTATTGTCTGTCAAATCTTACACTAGGCCCATATTGTATAATGCCCCTTTTTCCAATTTAACAGACATTAAAAGTAAGTTACTGCAGGCTTTACATTAATGTATATCCAACCTGTGCTCTCTTGGGCCCAGTATGCTCACTCTATGCGAACATACTGAGCCAAATGCAATCTTACAACGGATTTGATCTGCCTGATGGACAGTGACATTACATGTTGTGGTGTAACACGTCTAACACCGGCACGAGGGCTTCAATGCTCCGTGGTAATAAAAAAAAAAAAATAGATGCAAATATACTACAGCTATTCCAAATCCATATTAATAATATGTCTTTCTGTATTCATTATCAAAGCTAAACAGGAGCATCATTTGGTCACATTATGCGTACAACAAATGAGTAGGTTCTGAACACAAATACTACTGATGCTAATAATTGTTAAATGGTCTGTACTTTTATAGTCTTTCTACTTTCATCACAGAACAAAAAGGCGGCTACCACAACTGTATCTGTACAATACACAATTAATCGGGTTTTCTAAATTATAGACGTTAAAGATGTTGGGTTAATTGTTGGACTACTGCACTTAAATAAATGATTGGATTGTAGTTCATGAATTAGTGAGGTTTGAGCTATTTATTTATTAGGATCACATTCAGAAATTTCTTGTTAAAAAGAATCCATTATTAGAATGTATCTTCACATTGACCTTTATGTGAGAAGAAAAAAATGAAATCCCTCCCTCTCTGATATAATTTAGAACATGGGGAAACAGAAGGTTGGGAGACAGAAGAGTGGTTAGGGAATCATTCACTCTCAACCTAATTACCCTTCCTTACAACATAAGACAGAGCATTAATATGCACTGGCACCCAAAATAGTAAAGCAGCAGATTAAATTAAAAACAATTAGGGGCTTTCACTTTGTCACTGAGCTGGTATGGCTGTCTGGACAGGGCTTTAGGCTCTATTAAGCTAGGCTATCCACTAGTTATGAATCTGACAAACTCAAGTTTAAGTGTAGAATTGCCTTATTTCCTCGTGCACTCACGCTGTATTAGCGTCTCAAGCACACAGTGCAGCTCTGCAAAAAACCTCAGAAATTCCCAACAACCTAATCAATAGGAGATCAGGGAAATTCAAGCAATCAATTATATGGAGAATCTTCTTATTTACAAATAATTAATTATAAACAATAGCTGTAATTTAGGTAATGAAAGCCACCTGGCTAATGGCATTGGTATCATATGCTGCGACAGTACTTACCATTTGGTGGATCTGCATGCAGGGAGTGTTGCATGGTGTGACACTTCAGGGCATGGAGCTGCCTAATTGCAGCACAGCACATACTTTTACTAATGGCAATGACGCTATTTTGAGAAGGGGCTGAAATGGATGAAACAAGTCACTCATAGTAAAAAATATCTTGATTTTATTACCTTATATGGTTATCAACACCCCTACTGCTATGATTATTAGCTAATGCTTTTGCAGCATAGCTGGAACTTCATTCTAACTTATCTTAGAACTTCACTTACGCTCACAGTGTTGACAATAAAATATTAAGCATTTACTTTCCCAGAGATCAATATTTTATAAAGTGAAAAACAGCTGAATATGGGTTAAACACTCTGGATATGCAAATGCTGCTAATTACACATGCTGATAGGCAAAATGCTAACATCTGTTTCTCAGCTAAGCCTACCATCATCAGCAGTAACGCAAATGTGTAGAAAAAAAATTGTACGCGTTAATGTACAAATGTGATATATTTTGACAGGAGATAGAAACAAACACAAACCCAGTGTGTCACAGAGCTTCAAACAAATACTTGCACAATGAGCACACATGTTTACAGTTCAAATTAGTTTCACTTCTTTCCTGCAAAACTGCTCTAAAGGCTGCCTTCTATTGAAATCCAACTATCATGCATCTCTTTAATATAACTGTAAAAATGCTTTGGCAAAATGTATTTTGCATGTTGTTATGCAACCGTTAATTAGTTTAAGTATGGAAAATCCACAGTTTTACTGCATTTTCAGCTTTTTTTGCCTTCCTGAGTAACGACTACAAGAGCCCAATAGAGAAACAACCCCCACCGTACGTCTTCTCTCCAGAAGAACCTGCAGGGGACTGTGGCTAGAAATGGCTTCAGCAGACGCACGATAGGGCATCTCACTGCCTGCGATACATGAAAAATATGACCCCTACCAAGGCCCATTCAGTTTATTACAAGCTTTAAAATTTCTGTCTGCTGAGCTTCCCTGAGATGTCAGAACACTTTATAACGGTGGCAAAAAGAGTAGGAAGAATCGCACGATCACCATACTAATTGTGATACCTCCTGAAAGCTTGGGATCTTCATGATTCTGTCTGTGACAGAACAAAACATGTTCTAACCATTATGGTGCATTTCCATTGTTGTTGTGTAATTAGTGTCATTGCCGTTTCTGCAAACTCTCGTGGAAAATTGAAAATGAGATCCATGTTATTCATCAAGTGGTGAGCGTCCACTGGTCTGGCAAAGAAACACATTACACTGACCAATTGCCTAGTCCCCCAAGCGTGCCTGGGAAACTTGTACCATTCTGGGCAATTTGTTTCATTCTTCTGTTGCAATTGATCCCAGTATGCAAAGACAACCTGGGGCAAGACTCTGCCCAGCAGAACTGTAGTAGTCTCTGCTGTAGGTTTTCCTGTGTGCACATTATGACTTTGGGAACTGAAGAACCATGATGACGACACGACAACTACAGAACACAATGTGTTGCTCTTATAATAGCGTGTGTTCCTGTGTCAACAATATTAAGATGCCAGTTATTAAAATCTCATGTTGTCCCAAATCCTATACCCACAATCCTAAACCTTCACGGTAATGTTCCTTATAATCACTATAAGCCACTGCTTTTTTAACAGTGGCCTGCTTACCTTAGTGCTTTTTGGTCCACTGAGCTGAAAATGCTTTACAATCTAGAGAGTGTGTTTGGACATTGTCCCTAAGATATGAAGAGGAAGTGGTCATTCTTGTGCTTCCTAATCAAGTAATTGATTGCATCTATTATTCATGAAGTCCTTAGCCTGACATGAAGTTGTAAACTCAGCAGAGCCTCTCTTCTTTCTACGTCTCTCCTCTCTGCTTACACTTCATTCATCCTTTAACCCTTCCAAAGCTCATCTAGCCGCATAGAGCTGTGGAATTAGTTTGCCAGCTTCACAGCCTTCAAGGGTTGTACCCCTAAGCCCCAGCTGCCAGTTTGTGTTTTGTTCAATATGGGCAGCCAGAAGTGAGAGGCCGTGTGCTGGAGGCCATTGGGGCTGCCCCCACAGGCTCTGCACTAGATCAGTCTCTGGGTAATGTCATTGCCACTTTCAGGCTACAAAATAGCAGCAGAACGCTACATTTACAAGAGCTGCAGCAGTGCAACTCTGTTGATTCCACTGAGACCGCAGTGGAAATCACAGTTCAATCTAAAAAACAACCCGACTGCAATCACTCATAAATTACAAAAAGGCATTTTCATCATTGCAAAATCCTTTATGATTTTTGGGGTAAAAACAAAAGTAAGTTGAACATTTTCTACATCTACCTACAGCAATTACACTACGTGTGACTGGTGAACACAGTGTTCAGCAACCGTGTCCTAATTATTCAAGCACAAAGAAGAGAAAAGGTGTCAGATTCTTCAAATATTAAACATTAGCCTCCAACAAAAAAGGACTTACAAATACATTTTGCTAAGAATATAATCTATCAAGCCTTATGTTGAGTTCCTGAGCTATAAAGTTAAACTAATGGTATGAAGAGCTTAACCATTTAATGCATCGTGCCTGTTACCAAATCCTTAGGTTTAATCAGCGTGTTAAAAAACAGAGGCACAATAAATAATCAATGAGCAAATCCCTAAGCTTCGTCCTGAGCAGAGATATTACCATCAAAAACAAAGTGTCTGTAGCCAAGAAATCACCATATCAATGGCACATGCCACAACAACTCTGCCCCTCGCTTTCCTTTCAAAGATCATGGTAGATAAACCCCAAATAACAGAGAAATTAACAAATGCTTGACATTTGCTCAACATCCATTATTCTGACACTTCTTCAGAATTTCAAAAGGCTGAACGCATGCTTAATCAACATTCATATTCCCAGCGCGAGCCCTAGCACCATATTGCAGCCCGCCTCAGTGCTGATGAAAACGGCACATTAGGGCCCGATTCGAAAAACGTTCAGGGACTCCTCACAAGGGATCTGTGTGTGTGTGTCTGTGTGTGTGTGTGTGTGTGTCTGTGTGTGTGTGTGTGAAAGTAAATGAGAGAGAGGGGCACTGGTTGTGTTCAGAGGGGAGGGATGCTTCACACTTTACTTTTTAAGTATTTTCCAAAACAGAGGCATCTGCCCCTTTCTGCACAGTCTCCTAATTTCATGACTGTGAAAGCCATATGAGGAGTGAGCTGAATGGCTTTTTAAAGAGGGGGGTAATCATTACATCCAAATCCATTCATAATAGAGCACAGAAGGACACAGAGGACTCTCGTGTTCCCTCCCTCTCTTTCTCGTTCTCCTTACACAGACACTCTCTGGGGACAAAGGGTGGAAGGACTGGAGTCCCCTGTAGACCCAAGGGAAGTCAGGCAAGGCCTCAGAGAGCAGCCCATCATTTCCAATTCTAATATGTGGCAAGAGAAGGACCTGATGGGACCGATGTCACATTTCTCCCCTGCACCAACTTGCAATGAGTCCTCCCACCCCTCTTTACATCCTAGCCATGGTCCAGATAGTAGACAGGACACCAAGAGGAGGGCTAGGAAAAGAGGGCAAGAATGGGGGTTGATATTTGCATGTCCCTCCATTGTGAGTGGGGGTAAAAAGTGACAGCACCGTGTCCAATTCTTTTTCCCCCAGAGCAGCTCGGGCTCGGCAAGAGAGGCCAGGCTGACAGATGACTCCCAACATCTGTGTTATGCAGCCGTTACAGATGAGGGACTCCACATTACAATCACTCTGTTCCTATCTGTCTATAGGACCCTCCCTCTCTCCTCCCACTACCTATACTCATAGGACAACAAAAAACTGACAGACTTTCCGTGGAAATTACCTCTATAGTAATCACTATGTTCAGAGTTTTCCTCCCTTTGTGTGTCCAGGTCAAAGGCAATGATTATGAATGCATCTGTAGTCAATATGGGATCTAGAGACAGATAATATCTATTTCTGTTGACTTGCATCAGCAAAAATAAAACTTTACTTTTAATAACCAAACATAATGGGCAGTCTAGTTAAAATCCATTTCCATATTATTCCATTATATTTCCAATGATGGAATTAAAATGAAATCATTCATTTCATTCAATATGAAGCGCTGCAATATCATGATGTTATGCATCACACTGAAATTCTACCAGAAGGATTTGTTACTCTTTTTGTTTATGTTATTACCAATACACTTTTACAGTTTCAAGTCAATAACAATTCGTGAAATGTATATATAATTATGATCTAGGCCTAATTACCCTAATTAGCCCAAAAGCCAACTAGGTATTATCAGCATGTATTTCCATATATTACCTGGGCATCATTTCCATATTTAAGACAAACGTTAGTATAAAAATTATGTAAAATGTTTTTAAAACACTTTAAATATAGCTGTATCACTTAACAAAATAATAGAAACGCCCTCTGCACATGTATTACATGCAACTGAGAAAACTGTTATGGTCTGTAACAAATCACATGCAGTTCACTTAATGTTTGCATCATTTAGAAATCACCCAGTGTAACGTAAACTTGTTTTATATCCATTTTTCACTAAAGTGACCAGTCTTTTGCCCATGATTTCAGTGCAGGCAGGGCTGTCCACAGCAAACCTCTACTCCCTTTCAGCCTCCCACCCCACCCCTCCCTTGCCTTGCCAGCCCTAGCCTGGCCAATATTTACGCAGTGGCAGAGCTCCCACACAGTCCGAGGGGACAGGAGGGGTGTGGGGCGGGGGTGGCTGACTGCCGTGCCTGAGCGCATGCTAAGAGATGATGGATGGCCTAGTCGATATGTTATGTCTTAAGAGCCTGATTTCCTGCCAGTCCAATCACTAACCTTCCAGAGCCCAGCTCAGCTGATTGGACAACCAGAATAATTTCGCAGGCTGTGAAAACACTGCTGCCGTGCCTGTCTGTCAGGCCCAGTGACGAGGCTCAGGGATTTTAAAAAGCAAGGGCCTTCCCGAGATTGGGCATGGTGAATGAAATAATAACAATAACCAGCAAGACTAAACAGAAGAGCCAGCACCTTCAGGAGACATGCTGTGCTAAATTATAAGAACAAAAACTGTCCTATGTTTTTCTTTAATTATTACAAAGACAGTTGGGATTAAGAAACCATGGGGAGAAAGGAAATTCAAAGTAAACATGTAAAGGACCTCCTTGTGTTGAGCCCAAACATACATGATATCGGATAAACGTATGCACATGGCATATTCTGCAAATTGCAGACAGTAAGAACAAAGACAAGCTCATGCTCTGCCATGGACCCGTTGGGGATAGGACACCTTCTTCTAGATTGCTGATTAGGGGACAATAGAAGAAGGAACCTCCAAATACAGCAGACTTTGTAAGTGACCTCGACACGATCAGCCATGGTGTCCCAGTGGCCTTGGGGGATTACACATGTTACGTTCAATAAAGTGAGGGCCCTCGGTGTCAAGGAGAAAGGCAAACACAACCATTAACCCCTCTCTTCGATTTCTAGATGTGCAACCCCAGTGCACGGCAAAACACTGGCTAATTCTGTGTGCCATTAACTAATGATGTTGCCATGGCCAGGTTGTAGATGACATTGTTGCATTTACCTCAACTTGCTATCACGTGTATATATTATTTTCAGATCATATGTAAAGACTTGTTGTTTTAAAGCTTTAGGACAAAACTCCATCCATGTAAAATCTGCGAAACAGTTGCTGCCCGACAGAAAACATACTTACATTAGCATTTATTTCTCAGAATAACGTAACTGGAAACGGAAAGCGCAGGTGTCATGAACTTACTTTGGGAATTGTTCCTTCAGCATCTTCATGCACTGGCGTGTGGGTCTCAGTTGTTCCGCCCATCTCACAATCGCTTTATACTCGGCACGGGACAGTTTCATCTTTCTTTGATTAGATGTCGTATCTATCAGTGCAAACAAGTGAGCGTGGTGAACAAATGCGCCTGAAAACAATCTCACGGTGAAACTGACAGCTCAACCTGCATTGCTAACCAAACTTAGCTTAATGTTATGGCTAACGCGACTCAAGCAAATAATGACTTTAGTCGTATCTTTCAAGGGTCAGCGGATGTCTGAGTGTGTTACACATGATCAACTGTGACGCTATGGAACAATAAACAGCATAAAACCCAATTGTTTACCATGCTTTCCTGTTGCCTGTAGACTGTTCCGCGACAGCCGCTTCCCGCTAGGAAGTTGAAGCTCTAACCTTTGTGTGAGCTGCGCGTTGATTGGTTGGTCAAACCTGGCCCTGAGTATAACTGCCGTTGATTGGCCGCCTTGCATCCCAAGGGGCGGTGTCCAACTTAGAAACGCTGCTCACTGCGTCTCGGAAAGATATGCGCGTCCTCGTCAGCTGGAAGCGATACGCACGACAGCAGGTACTGGAGATGAACACACGCAGGGTCTCCTGTTGCACTTTGGTTAAGCATTTCCCAAATCCACAGATTAAAAAAAAACATTCGTTACGCAAAAACTGCGCGACCGGGAAATATAAGAGGAGAGGGAAAAAGAAAACGGCGCAGTGAGGGAGGAGGGAGCGTCCTTCTGATAGAGACAATCCGTAACCTATAAGATATTTCAAAATCATTTCTCAGTTTAACCCCGAATTGCAAGCCCTGAGATATAGAAATAGTTACGAATGCAACTGATACAGAGTAGTTGATTAATGATTAGTTATTGATGTTAGTTTGTTTGTTTGTTTTTACTTCTGAACTACATGATGGCCCCTATCTGGAGGAGTCTTTAAGACCTAATTTGTCAAATATCTCCCTTGAGATCAGTATAATTTTACAATGGCATTATTATGTAATTAGTCTCTGAACAGTGCTAAACCTCAGTCTGCCCTAATAGATTTGCTCATTATCTGCTCTCTTTAAATACAGACGCAGGGAAAGTCACTTTGGGTGAGTTTTATTTCTATGCATTTTATTTGTGCTTTACTGTTTTACATTGAGTCTGCAAAAATCTCAAATTTAAATTATTGTTTTGAGTACTGGATGACGATTTCAAGTAATTCTGTGAAGTCAAGCATCCTTTTGACAACAACATAGTTGGTTTCTTTCTTTGTTGGTGAACAATGCATTAGTGAGCTGAAGGACTCTATCTGACCTGTGGTGCATCAGAAAATAGAGCTCATTGTTGTTGGGCAGTGTAGTATGATGTCTGTGATGAGCTGAGGTCTCGGGCTGTGTGTTCACCGGCACAGTCCCTGGGTCTGAAAGGGCTCGGCACTCTGTGGTGGCTACAAAAGGGAGCTGTGTAGTGGGATTGGTATGGGCTGATAAGATCAGGGCCTCTGAGGAAGTCTGGTCTGATTGCTACAAAGGGCTGAGGTCAGGGGCAGGAGGAGCAGTTTACTCATCTAGGTATCAGAGGATCGGGCTTTGGTGGGGAGCCACATGTGTAATAGGTAGAAGAGGATCAGTGTAATGTGATGGCATAATAAGATAAAAATCAGGGAAGGGGTTGGAAGGCTGTGTACTGTAATGGCTGTAAAAGCTAGAAGATCAAGGATTTTGTGTGTGTAGGTGCAAGGCTCCTTATGTGTGTGTGTGTGTGTGCTGTACGTGCCTCCGTTTGTGTGCACCTTACACCGTGACAGTTTGCCTGCGTGCATGTTTGACGGCTGTAAGAGCCCCAGTCGGCTGCGATGAGCACTGAAAGAGAGGGCAAGTAGTTGGAAGGGATGCAGGGGAAAGACGAGCGCTTTGGTGCTGCATGTAAACAGGGCAGTGGTACACACCGCGCCGTTAACCAGCTGTGAAGCCTGCTCACAGTGGGAGATGAATTTACAAAGGATGTCTCCCTCTGATATCCAGGAGACGCTGCACTGATCTTTGCTTCGCTGCTCTCGGCACACCATTGTAGTGCTAAGCACCGTGCGACTAATGGCTCTTATATACCTTAATGCCTGGAAAACATTTACATTTTGCTTGCAGCACATAGAGAAAGCAAGGGTTAAAATGTGTGGATGTGTGAAACATGGTTTTGTATTGGCAGCATCCTTAGCTGATGCATTTTGAGTTGTGAGGTTGTGTAATTCCCCTTACTTATCACACAGTTTAAGGAAATTGCACACCCTCCCCCGTCTTGCACATTAGTCCCTCCTTACCTTATACAGTGATATTACTCACTCTACAAAGAGAGCATTTTGTTACACTAGATCATCAGCATTGCTGTCATAATGTTTCTTTTTTTCCATTTGTGAAGTCAGTGACTTCACTTCTCTGCACCACAGAATTACTATCCAATCTTCAGGGAGTCTGGGATCTGAGCTCTAAAAATCACAGTTAAACCACGAGGCAACCCATAACCAGGAAATGCCTGTAGTATTAGCAAGGTATCGGATTCAAGCATTTCCCCCTGAACAGCATGACTGCCCCTGAAAATCTCACGTCCATATTTTACATCACGGGAGACAAGACACATGTGTTTCACCCTAGCTTTCAAGGCTGTTTTCTCCATTTATTTTATTATCCTTTAATGAATTTAATTAGATGACATGTAATTAAATGCAATCCCGTAACCATAATAAACACACGTGCAAGCGCAAACACACATGCACACATTTGGCTGCAAATTGTTCAAAAGCACATGTGCGATGTCAACAAATATACTGGATTAATAGGGGATTGATAATATTTTGGGATTGTATTTCATTCTAAACGGCTGCACGCAGAAACAAAGACTGCAGCCCAGGCTCATTAATCATTGTCAATGGGTTGCCTGGGTGCAATTTGCATGACCGAGGTGGCTGCACATGCTGCCGTACGGCCTACGTTGCTGGATCTGCCTCAATTTGACCGGACTGTTAATACTGTGTCAATCAAGAATAACCCAATAACAGTGTGAGAGAGGAAGACAGAAAAAAAAATCCTCATTACCCAACAGTCCTTGTCCTCCTTCTCTTCCCGTCTCCTAAACTTCTTACTTTAGTCGGTACTAATTACATCGACCTAATGAAAAATGGAACCATTCTGTGACATTTATTAGTAAAGTGTGAATTCATAATTTTTAAAGAATGGTGTGTTTTTCCAGTACCTGAATATTTCAAACATTTCCTTCTAAAAGAATATAACGCTGTGTATATCAAGGTCATCCAACTGTAAAAGTTGTAATAGTTAGAACGATCCATGAAATAGAAATCTAGCCTTTGACTGTTTTTCAGAAATTTGAGGAAATTAATAATTTTTACATATAAAGACAACTTTTGTGGTTTGTCTTTATTGTTTGTCAGTCACAGTTTGGAGCCTCACTAAGCCACTTTAACTGCAGATAATTGGGTTGAGGCGTGATGCAGTGAAGTTCAAAATGAAGTACAATTTCACAAAGCTGTAATCTCACCACTGGCTCCATACACTGAATTCTAATTATCTCATCATGAACTTTAAAAAAGAGGCAATGTTTTAATGGCTTTTTAACTCTATAAGAGGTGTGTGTGTGTGTGTGTGTGTGTGTGTGTGTGTGTGTGTGTGTGTGTGTGTGTGTGTACGCGCGCACGTGTGTGTGTGTGTCTGCGCTTTTTGTGTGTCAGGCGCACACACACGCAGACATCCACCGTCACCACACACAGACATGAATGCGGCTTGTGTCTGGTCTGGCCTCTCTACCTAGCTCTGCTGCCGTGGCTCACGCTGTGTTCTCCCCCCATCCTCTAATATCCTGGAGGCATTTTTCTCATTATCAAATATTGTTTGATGTCTTTGTTTCTTGATGATTAACCATGGTCACCAAACACTGGTCTGGATTGTTTAAAATTTAATTCTGGGGCTCTGAAGTACCTGCAGAGTGGCTGACTGGTGGGGACACCCGTATTTTATGTAGGCTATTTTTCACGCTGAAATGCAAGAGGATACACATTGAAAAACACAATAAATCCTGGAGGAGAATCATTAGTGCAATACTAGTGGTTTTTATGACCATTGTTATTCAATGCTGAATTGAGATACAGTAAATTATTCTGTTTGTTATGGGTGTATGGATTCAGTCCCATTTTCAGAATAATTATCCTGTTCCTCATATACTTTTTTGTGTATTTAACATAAAACTAAATGCTACATACACACGCTGTAAACATTTATTTTTCAACAGTGCCGTTATTTTTCTGATTCTCAGCGTTATTTACATTTGTATCATCCTTGCATAATACTTGTGTTTCAACTGCACGGGCCATGTTTATATTTCTGTGGTAATTTGAAGATTATAAAGACAAACATCTCGCCTTAGGAATCCGAGATTTATGGTGAAATCGACATTGTAAGCAAACAAATAGGGAAACAACACTCTCCCCTAATGTCAGCGTGTCAAAACTATATTGAATACTTGAAATATCTGTGTATCTAAGGCTGAATAGCAGCCATTGTATTGGTCTAATGATATTATCTTCTGAAATTTGGAGTGAAAGAAAAATGGCAGAAATGAGCAGCACCATTGTCTGCCCCATTTTATTTAAACAAATTGCAAGAACAGAGAGACACAGACTGGGGTAAAGAGCCAGCGAGGGAGAGTGACAAAAAGCACGAGAGAGAGAGAGAGAGAGTGCTCTGTAAATGAAAGGTTATGCGTCGTCCCATGTGTTTGTATTGTCAATAACTGGAGAAGGCTGTCAAGAAAGAGGGGAGATAAAGGTCAATAACTCAGGCAAATGTGTTTGTATTTGTACACTCCTGCTGATAGCATAGCAAACGTCAGGTTCTGCGTCTGACACCCAACAACAATAACACAAATAGTGGGCCTAGTACTAGAATAGTCATTATTATTGTTGGTGCTGGAAATGAGAGGGAACCTCGGCACATGGCTGTGACAGCCGGCGCAGTGTCAGTCAAACGTCACTCTATAATAAAACACGCCGGAGATCAGAAAAGGCGATGATAGAATGTAAACACAAAGAGATTATCCTGACAGAGCGTTCTCTCATATATGTTTGCTTTCTTTTCCTGTCTTTAAATAAAAGTTATTATTAGTAGGGTGTATTGGAAACAGTTGAGACAAAGTAAATATTTGTGTAATTGGGGCTGGTAGTTGTATTATTATTTTTTAATGTCATTATTATTAACTTATAATTTTTATTCACATAACAAACTGCTAATAATTGAATAAACTATGATGGTACTTGCAAATCTAATAATTGGTCACAGTTTCCCTCTTTCCACACATAAAACAGCAACGAATTTAACTTGTAGGACTTATTTTTGCCACTCAAGGTTAAGCTCTAATCTAAAAGCTTAATTTATTTTTCATGATTCCTATACGTGTTCAAGTGTTATTTTATTCCGGATCCATTTAGTGTATCTCTCTGTGGCCTTGAGAGTAATAAATGTGCAATTAACAGACTTAACTAATTCATGAGGAACACTGTGAAACTAACGAAGGGCATAACTACTGTACAGACGCTGCTGTCATTGGTGAATATTGTTATTGTTCTGCTTTTAATTGCTGGAGGAGGAGGAGCAGGAGGTGCTGCTGGAAGAAGAGGCGGCTGAGGAGGAGGAGGCAGCATGTTTTGAATATACCTCATCGGTTACCATAGCAAAAACGAAACACTGGGTTCTTCATGACAGTTATATCTAATGTCAGAGGTACGTGGAGGTGTTAACTTCTCGGATTTAACCAGTTACCAAACAAACGACCCTTTCGAACATACACTGAAAATATAAGAGACACGAGTAGCAAGGTCTACAGAAGCAGCGTGAAACCCTCTGGCCATTTATCTTGATCTGTGGTCAGAAAGAAGGTGCCTGTATTTTTGTGTCTCATTAACACACAGACTTCCTTTTTCATGTCATGTATAATTCCTGCTATTTCAACTATTGTCACAATAGAAGCTGCATTTTATTACGTGCTTCCTTCTCTGGGAAGATGCGGTAATTAAAGCTATAAATCACCTTAAGCAGATGAAAAAATATATATAGTTAATACTTAACATTGGTGCCTGTAATTCTGTGCTCTAAGTATCAGTTCTGACTCCAGTGAAGCTTCGACACACAAGCCCACAACATTTGCAAACGTTGTCCCATTGTTGTGAGCAGCCGAAGTAAAATATACTTTTAGTAAGTATATGAAGTCCATAGGGGAAAGTGGATCCCTCTACCTCTGTCACCGTCGTCCCAGCCAGTTTGTTTGTTGGCTGTGGAACCTTGTAGTGGTTTATATTACATATGATTATGCAAATCTGGAGCTGTTCCTGTGCATTATGGGCCAACGCATTGTCAAGATCTTTTCTAAAGCAGTCAAGTAGCTATTTCTGAATTCTTTTATTATCTGAGAGTGCAACAAAGAAAGTCTTTTGTTCACTGTTTGCCGCACACACACTCACATGCATACACACACACATCCACACACACACAGAGAAAC
This sequence comes from Macropodus opercularis, assembly GCA_030770545.1. Lineage (NCBI taxonomy): Eukaryota > Metazoa > Chordata > Actinopteri > Anabantiformes > Osphronemidae > Macropodus > Macropodus opercularis. The sequence continues at coordinate 5,730,198 of JAUCMP010000026.1, read as the reverse complement.
GTGCACTGCTGCCGTCCATGACTTACTACTGTCCCCTAGTGGTGCTTGGCTCAATAGTCTTCCTTAACTCTCTCTTTCCATCAACTTTCCACACTTCCATTCACCTGACTGCTCCCTGTCTCTGGCCCGCTTCCCCTCTGTGTGCCTTCTCCTCGCCTTATCATGCTCAAACATTTAAAGGCTTGATTTGTTGTATTGTATGACAGAGAGCTCCAATTATGCGTTGCTGTGTCCACAGTGGCTTCGCCTTCAATGGAGGCCTCCAACAGTGTCAACAAAAACAGGAACCCTGATGTTCTGTGGCTATTGTGAGGCCACAGCTCATGTCAATAAGGCATTGTTTAGTCAAAGTGCCACACCGAAACTGCAGTGAGAATGTTATCAGACCTGTGGAAAAAAGGGTGTGTGTGTAATAGTGCTAAAATGTAAGTATGATTGTTTGGACAAGCCCAAAACAAATGCACACAGGGAGCAGCCTTGGAGCCTCGTAACCTCTACAGTGTTGTTTTAGCTGGAAAAATTACAGGAGATACACAACGTGAACTATTAAAAAAGCAAATAACTTTTTGAAACTGTCACACTGTGCTATAATTACTTCTCCATTATTTATTCTCCTGAATATTTTTAGCGAGGTCAAAAGAGCACTCTGTTCTGCTCGCCCACACTAAGTGGATCCTCTGTTCCCTCCGTTAATTGTATGCATCTTTATACTTTTTGTTTTCCTTTCTTGATCACTGTTATTTCAGCCCAAATTGGTGTGATAACCTGGAACTTTGCTAATAAACAATAGGGTAAAAGGGTCAGCCTGCGCTGGCAGATGCACGGACACACACAGTCAAGTCACTCATGTCAAATGACCAATTATACAGGTTATAGAGGATGGCACCTCTGTCTCCAGTGCCCCGTCCCTCCTGGGAAAGCTCTCCAACGAGAGGCTATCACTCAAACCCAAACCACATTCATTCATTAGCTTGTTAAGATGGGCATCAATTATTCATTAAGAAGGTGGCCAGTGGATTATATCTGTCAGCACTGGGCTGATTGTATCAAAGGTTGATTATGGCTTGGTTGATTTACTATGCAGCATTTTCTGTACCATCCATCAAAAAACTGTAATGAAATGAATCCACAAATACGTTGCTTTCCTCAGGAATATCTGAGTAATCCAGTTGTTTTGTGTGTTTAAAACTTTCACCGTTTTATAGGTACTTGTTTACAGTGCATTGATCTTCTTCTCCTAGCTTACCGTCTGATATGACACGGTGTCGTCTTGATTTACGAGTAAAATATGCTCACCACCTTTGCTTTATTCTTCCTGTCCCTCTCTAACGATCTTGTGCTCACCCCGTCTTCTCTTTTCCATGGCACCCTTCCCAAAAATTCACGCTCACACCGCTCTGTAAAATCTTTTTTATTACAATGTTAAACAGTCCTGTGGGGATCTTTTTTTGGAGAAACACTGTAAGAGGGGAACCATAAAATAGTGGTTGCTAAACTGGAGCACTGACAAAGCTTTGTCTGAGAACTTTGTCTGAACTAGTAGAGTTCATTGTTTCCAGTGTACAAATTCACATTTTAACGTAGTTAAAGATTTGCAAATTGTACTTTTGTACAGATACAGACAATATTTAAAGTGTTATTATTTACCTGCCCCTGAAATGGCTGCACATCAGGACCCTTCTTTCTTTTTTTGACCCTCAGGACACCTTTTTGAAAACACAACAGTTTTACGTGGCAACGTGAATGAGGCAGGGTTTTAGTGAGATTAGCATCCTATTACAGCACATTGATGTTTGCACAGCTTTTCAAAGACAAATTTGACCCCTGAGTTCAGAAAAGTTGCTGAAAGCATCCACCGTAAACCTTTCTTTCCTTTATGAAGAAATCATTTTCAAATCAGAGGACGTCATTGTGTCACAGTGTGTGCGAACGTTTAAATGTGGATATAGCTGAAGTACAGTTTGTTTTATGTGCTTCCATGCTTGTTGAGTCGTGTTTGGGTCCCAGGCTTGAATCTTGCGGTATCACTGCGGTGAAAGCGTTATGAGGCCAGAAACCCACCCTGCTCTCCTTGGTGTATGTTGTATTTTTGTATTCACCACCTGTACAGTAAGTGTTAAAACAATATCCACATGTCATGCTGTCGCTCACTTTTGTCGCCACTTCACAAGTACAACAACATTTTCATTTACAAAAAAAAAGGACAAAATTCCGCCGCGTTGCTGTTTTTCTAGTCGTAATGAAGGGTAAACACAGGGACGTGAAGACGGAGCGCAGACCTCGGATCAGCCCGCTTTGAGCCACAGCAGGCACTAACACACGATGCAATGACAGCTCTTTGAGATGGTGGGGAAATTAATTCTTGCTCAGTGTAAAGAAACTATTCATAACAGCTTTGCTTGAGAAAACACTAACAGTTTTTCATATGGATCAAAGTGGCCATCTGGTTAAATTCACCTAGGCCGCACCTCGTACGTGCGCCTCCGTTACTACTCTCGGTGGATTTGCTTAATTTTCTATCTTTCCTCACTCAGGTTTGTTCTACAGAGTGAGGCTCGCTCAAGAATGTGTCTAATTTAGTGGCTAAGAGGCAGATTTATACCTGTGCTAGTTATAGAGAAGGTTGCTCCCTCGAGAAGCTCATTGACTGTTTACGGGCGACAATGCCTTAGCATATGATGAAGCACCTGCCAGCGTTCCCCCCATGTCTGTTCTGTCCCTCTCTGTCTGTCTGCTCGCCTCCCTTCCTCTCGCTCTTCCTTCTTTCTTTCTCCTTCTTAGCCTTCTCTCCGTCCTCGCTCCTTCCTGTCTCCGCCCCTTCTTTCGCTTTGTTTCTTTTGAGCCACGTCTCGTTCAGTTACCATGGAGTTGTGCATTTTACAACCATTCCCACTGCTCTCCCTAGAGTGAGCCCATCTACTTACTCTGTCTGCTAGAGAATATGTGTTTTCGTCTCGGTGTCCCTCAACCAAACCTCCCCCTTCACACGGATACAGGAGAGACAAACACACAGCAACAAACACACCAGCGAACAGAACTGTGGTCAGGTTTTGTTTATGACAGGGAAAGGCAATATCGAGATTGTTTCAGAGTAGTGTCATCACGTGAAATGTATCGCTGTCAGGAGTATGTTTTATACTATCTGTCTGGGCCCTTGGCTGAAGCCATTTTGGGAACAGAAAATATCATATCATATGACCTACTCTGGTATAAAAGTAAACTATCAGCTGTAAATCTGATACAACTACAGCAGCGTCTGTGAAGAGGAAGGAAAGTGAGTTTTCCATGGTGTAATGTTCACCGGTGAAACAAAAGTCTGCCATTGTCTACATTACATTCTAAAATCGCAAACATGCTTATTGATATGTTGATGCACATTGAACTGCATTTCTCAAGGTAAAAGATTTTCTCTGCTGGACTCGACGTTTTTTAACTTTTAAGGGGTGGAGCGACATGTGTGAAGTTCTGCCATTTCATACAGAAGGAAACAGACATAACCTTCAGGATTTGTTCTTTTAAAAAGGGAATAAATACAAATGCAGATATTATTTGAGTATTATATCACCAACCTTTCTCCGTTCCCGTAATTCCAGGTCTTATTACTCTTAAATATCTGCGCTGCAGTATACTCAATGGGCCGTAACTCATTAATGTATGTGCTATGATTTTGCACCTGTAATTAAGTGTCACTTTATAAACACACAAACACTAATAATACCCAGAGCTTTTCTTGGCGAACCCAGTGGTGGCAATAGCTCATCCATCAATGTCCCTAATGAGGCTCCATATAGACAAGTCAGTCGAGGCTTACTGGGCCGTTCAGTCTTATTTTTCATGCTCAGTAAGATAACCACCCAAATCCCCAGTAAGATGATATCAGCCAAGATAAGATGTGTGTGTCTGCGTGTGTGTGTTTGCGTGAAAGCCTGCGTATTTAAAGCACTTTTTTTATGTGTGGAAAAGGTCCATTCAAAGTTCCCATTAACATCACTGTCATTCCAGCGTTGGTGACGTTAATCAAAAGCAACACCATTAAGTGCGAGGCGCTTAATACAGCTACTGTTTTCAATGTTGTCATTAATAATATGACACAGAGAGGCCGACTCCAGGACCTAATGAGGTGTCACAGGTCATTTAGACCAATCAGAAGCCACCACAGGACATTAGCCAAACAGGGGCCTTGGTCGTGCTACTGTGCCACTGGGACAGTTGTGAAGATCGTAGTCGGATCTTAGGAACAGCAACAATAACATCTTTTAAGCCAGGACAAGCTGAGACAGGAACACAGAGCCTTCTCCCCAGATCTTGTTTATTTATGGTCTCAGCAAACCCAACATTCTGCACTGAATGAGTGTTAATCTTCTCCCTGTTTATTTAAATTAAGGCCTCCTCTCCCCTCTTACTTTCTCTTTCTCTCTTGGGTCGTGCGGGCGGATCTATGGTTTCAGCTGAGGCCCCGGCACCGTAGGACAGATTTCATGGTTTTGATCGTCATCACGCAAGGATTCAGACAATGTTTCAGATTTATCCTGAAAGACGTGAAAAACATTTATGGTGTGACTGACAGTACTGATGACACATTCGAGGGAGTTGGGTGGTGAAGTTAGATGTTTTTATTTGTTATAAATACATATTTAATATTAATTAAATATTAGTAAACCTAATCACTTGGAAAAATGTTTTAGATTTTTAGATAGATTTTTAGGTATTTAAGAAGTTGGAACTGGCAGACGTTTGATGTATGAAGCAGACAAGTTGTACTACAGAGTATGACTTAGGCCAGACAACACATATTTAATAGAAGTGTTGGCATCCACCTAGTGATTAGTGCGCATTAATGTAACAATTAGCAAAGTGCACTCGGAGAATACTTTTCCACGGCTTGATACTTTTCCTGTATTTCTGTGTCGGGGCGAAAGCAGCAGCAGTCGGCGTGTCAGCGGGTAATGACAGAGGAAGTGACGTCTGACAGCTACGGCCTGCCACCGCGGCTGGAGCTCTAAGAGCAAAGAAGGAGGTGGCCACTTCTCGACACTTAATGGAGGAGGAGAAAATGGCCGTGTCACTCCTGTCAGCGTATTATGTTTTAAACCTAGACAGTTGTTGTTGCTCTTGCAGGCCCATAATTTTATGCCATTAAAAGTGCCAAGGGGGAAGGAGTGAGGGAAGAAGGAACGGAGGGAGGTGGGCTCCAAAGTGAAGTTGGGTTTTTCTACCACTTGTTCCCTTCATGCATGATTCCCTGCCACTTTTGTACTGGAAACTTTTGGCATTTCTTGAAAGCATAAAGACTAGTTGGGGCTTTAAAGTGATCATAAAGTCAATCATGTTGGCTTGAATTACCCAGCAATCTCTGTCAGTTAGTCCCTTCTCAGCTGCTACGGCATGAAATGTGTGGGAGTAGGGTGTCGATGTCTGTGTGCGTCAGCGTGTGCGTGCATGTGTGGTCCTCTCTGTACTTTAATGTGCATACTGTAAGTGTGTGGGAGACAGTAGAAGTCAGAAACTCGTAAAAACGATGAAAGCGAAGAAGACCCTTCTTCTCTGGGGTCTCACATCCAGTGTAATTGCTGACATCTGTCGCACTTAAAGGATGCGAGACAAAAAGGAGGAAAACAAATAATTTTCTGAGGTAACCGCGCGTTAGGAATATTTCAGAAAGCTGAGATTTGAGCCCAAAATGTAAAACCCTGCAGGTCAGAGAAACTTTGACACTAATCGAAAAATGTTTCTGAGAATTAGTGTCACTTGTTCTGATTTGTATGCATGACAACCTTCTTCATCTCGAAGAACACTACACCCCACAAGGTCTTTACATTATGGGCAAACATTTGCAATTATGATGAACTCCAACAGCTTATCTGAAAAGGAACAGGTTCCCGCTGATGGACAAGTAGACGTTTTAATGAAATAAACTGCTTTGAGCTGATGAAATAAAGATTGCTCCACCTCAGGGCACATTCAAATTAAATTATCAAGATGACTGCATGCATGCCGCTCCCATTAACTCAGGTATAGTAACGGCCTCATCACGCTGCACTCGTCCTATATAGTATTTGTGAAGCAGCTACTGTCAGTGACGCTCGCTGGCAGCTTTTCTTCTCCTCCTCTTCCTCTCGACTCTCTCCCACTGAGGCCTCGCAGACTTTGTTTTAGTTCATTCAGAGGATGCATTTATGTTAAAACCATGTGTTGTCTCTGGAGGCCGAGCCAGTAGACACTGCATTGGTTTTATGTCTGCAGATAAACATGGGCCCGATAGCTTGTCAGAAGCCTGTGGAAAGGGCCCAGAGTCCTGTGCCTTAAAACAATGTTGGTGTTGGGGCGAGAGGGACTTCGAGTGGCAATGGGAAACACCTGTGCTGGGGTGAGCAGCCGGGCATGCGGGAGGAGGTGGGGGGTTACCACTGTTAGAGGGGAAGGGAATGCAGCAGGGAGGTATAAAGGCCACTACATCCTCACCAGTTGCTGCTGAGAAGTGGAAGTCTAAGGAAATTAGTTACAGTAATGTCTTGGTTGTTGCCTCTGAAATTGTAAGACACATATGCTGGCAGCAAGCCCGAGGCTCAACCTGAGAGCCTGTGCGTGTGTGATGCATTAGCTCAGAGTTCTAACTTTGGAGATGATGGAGAAAACACAGTGGAAATCTGAATTCAGAAATATTCAGCCGCTGTACTTAAAATAAAAGAAGAGGACAGTGTGGGATAAATAATAATATGCCATGAGGCATCAGCCGTATGAAGGCACTGCCTTTTGACGAACCAGTTTAGTGGCGTGGTTTTAAATAAGAGCAGCCTACAGAGATTTACAACCATGTAAACCTCCAAACAAAACAAAGAACATGCAACACAGCAGCCTTTTCCCAGCCAAACATCTACCCATCAGCTTCTCCTCGGCGGCCCCGCGCTCCACCCCTAAACTCAGGCTGATTATTCCATCTCCTGCTTCCCTATCCTGAGGTGCCTGCTGTCAATTTATCAGATTCTTCCTTTTAATTTCACACTTTCCATCGTGTAAGCATCCATCTCCGCTGTGTGTAGCAGCGTTGGAGGATTCGGAGCAAAGCCGTGTGGAAGCGGCTGACGTGTAGCCCACAGCTGACAGGGAGAAGGTGATTGCGATGGAGTAATGATTTCTTGAGAGACGGCGTTATACACTCCTCACCGTATATTTTATACAGTCTCGTCTGAAGTGAGTGGTTTCTGTTGCTGCTGGATGCGTTTTGTGTCTTAAATTACAAATGTTTAAGTCATTTTGTAAATTATACTATGTGGATAATATTTGCCCAAATATTATATTTTATACTGTACGTTATAGATTAGTAATAAATGGTAACCGTGTGTAGGACTGCACCATGGACAGTATTTAATGGATATTACAGTACGTGTAGAAGTGACTGAATGGCATTAAGTGGTTGATTGTGGCCACCACACACTATAATCCTCTTTACCAGCCCTTTGATAAATGAGAAATCAGATGTTTTCTAAGGATCAAGCATGCAATCAGCAGATCACATTCACGTTAAACTCCACTGGCTTCATTGCTTTTCTTTTGACAAAGCTGAAATTTGAAAATAAATTATTACACGATGTGACACATAAAGTATCATTAAGTTTAATCTTAATTTAGGACTCCCAGGCGTTCCCACCGCAGCCCCCTCATCGCCTCGTCTTCCCTGGTCTTCCTCTCCCTCTCTAACAAAATTAATTACTGTGTGTTTTATTTTATGAAGGTGTCAGGTTGAAATGATGAATGGCTTGTAATATCAAAAGATTAAAGACACAATGCAATGAAGGACACGTCTGCTTACACTGTGTTAGCGCTTACATGCAGACACATGTACACACACAATGTGCACACGCAGTCTCTGGGGCCACTGATATCGGGTTTCATATTTGATATTAACTTACTGGGGGAGCGATTATGGCCACTATGTTATTACCAGTGGTAGAGGGGCATAATAGAAGTGAACTTTTCAAAAAGGTCTTTATAATTGCAGTCCGGGCTCTTCTTGATAAAATTCCATATTGATACGTACACCGGTTCCCTCATTATGGCTACAGATGGAAAAGAGCATTTCAGCGTTCTTTAATGAGCGCTGTACCAGTGAAGGTCATCTTAATGGCTTTCAACTTGCTGTTGGGAGCCAGAGGTAATATTCTAATGAGAAAGAGCCACTACACCTCTCTAGTAATTCTGTAATTGCACCCATGGATGCCATTTTATTGTTGCCTGTGCAGGAGTATTGAAGCCCTTTGTTGTCATCGCTTGTCCTCTCTGGTCTGGTGTGGTGGTCCAGCCGTAGCTCAGCGTGCGTGCACACACGCGCTCATTACCATATTTCAAATCCACTTCACACAGCATCCAGCGTTTATAGGAAGCTACAGTTCATTCATTGCTTACTTATGGGTGGGGGGACATCAGAACCACCTGGCAAAAAGAATGAATCTTAACCCTGGCGAAGCAAGGACACAAGGACGCTCGTGTGTTTGGCTGTGTTTGCTTGTGCACATGTTGATTTTGAGTTTAGCTGAGTCCATGTGCGTGTGCTACGCCGCCCGGGGCTGTTTCTTCTTAGAACCACAGAAATTGTTGCACATTATAGTTATGCTGTGTTGCTGAGTATAAGTTCTTAATTTTTTTTTTCTACACAGCATTTGATAACTGCTCAATTCAGATTCACATTCCTCTTCTTTGTGCCCTTACTTACAATCTACTGTCTTCTTTGCCTACAAAGCAACTTGACTGTCAAGAGACTTGGAGGTGTCATAGTAACAGGCTACAGGTACAGATCCAGACCAGGGGAGTTCCTCCATAAGCAAATCTAGTGAAATCTCCCAGGGAGCTGAGAGGAACGCAGCCGCAGAGTCTATCTGATCCTGGATGTCATTTCCTCTGTTTGCCTTGAATCCAGTCCCTGAAAAATTGTTCCACTGTAGCATGCTGACAAGACAAATGGACATGCAGACGGCACGTGGCGACCATGTGAAATTGCTGGTGGCCTTTCCTCCATAACGAGCATTAACACTTAACAGCACAATATTCAGGCCTAGAGTAGCTTTTGTTTGTAGTGAAGTTACAGTAACAGCTACATGGCTTCATCTGGATCAGTTTAAAGGTCTGTAATGGAAGGATTTTTGGGAAGCTGTATATTATAATGTCTCAGATTTTAAAAAGTGGGTCTCTGGGAAGAAACAGAGTGAAAATAGTGAAACACTGAGCTCTGATTTGCTTCCTCCCTCTTGCTCTCTGCGTTATTATTCACTCTTTGTAGGTCACGTCAGTTTAAACGGGATCCTCAAATATTTTCATCATGACTTGTATGCACTTGGGAGATGCTTAACCGCACCAGAGGTTAAAAGTCACACGGCTTTTTCCTTTTTTGGGCGCAAAAATAATTTTCAAAGTCACGAATCATCAACATTCAACTTCCCATTCCAAACAGTTTCAGTTTGAGACAATGATGAACAAGATGTAACCTAAACCTATAGTGTGAAACCTTAAGGGCATAAACTCTTTGGGGAATTAAAATGAGCAATTTGTCAAACTTCATTCAAAGCACTCGAGTGTGTAAAATTGCAGATGAATTTCAATCTGTCTTCTTTGTCTTTGAGTGAAATAGGAGCGAGTACAGGAGCGAGGCTGCTCTGCTCGATTCAGATGGCTGTGTAAAAGTACGAGGGAGTTTTAAAGGTGATAAAAAAAGGCAAGGCAGTGAATATCATCTTCTAGATAAGACAGCCACCCTGCTTTCCACAGGCTACATCCCTTTTATTGCATCTGGCAGCGAATTAAGGCACGTGTGGAAGAAAAAAAAAGGACAATTGAAAATGAAACCCGAGGCAACGACTGCATTCAGCCTGACTGCTTTCTTCCCTCAACACTGACATTAGACTTTGATTCTCACATGAGATCCTCTGATGATGATGATGAACCATAAAAAATGATATAGCTCAATAAAAGTACAAAAAGGCGTGAGTTCATAAAGAGGACCTGAGGGCCATGTTAGGTTTGGTCCGTGCCAGTGCATTCCTTTTCCCTCCGCTGGCTTTTAGAGATGATTACCTCGGATATTTATGGATGAAACATTTTTGATTTGAAGGAGTTACTGTGGCTGGTTGTTTGCGTCTGCCGGGTCCTATGAGACTGAAGCGGTAGTTTTGCTTTTACGCCAAATCTACGACCTATTATGCCCTAAAAACTTTACGTGTGTGTGTGCGTGCGTGTATGTATATATATATATATATATGTATGTATATAAAACATTGTAGAAGAATCACCATCATACATATCCCAGTAAAAAAACCTCTTTAATATTACTGGTGGCAGAATTGGAAAACAAACTGATATTGACACACTAAATGAAAGGAAAATGATTTGGCCATTATTTGTTAAGAGTTTTGTGGTCACCTTGAAAGTCTGCATTGGATTCAGCCGAAGCCCTAAATATACTGTATATCTTAATGAGACTGTGTCAATACGTTGGGTTTGTGTCAATACCTGAAATATCAACAGCCTCCTCTCCTCTCCTCTCCTCATTGATTCTTTCATTTTCTCTGCTCCATAGAAACACTGGAGACTGGAGGAGGCAGGCACTAGTGAGCGTCGACTCCCTCCTCTACAGGCAGCGTGTGATGTGACTTGAGCCGTGTGATCTCCATAAGAGAAAACCCTGATGCATACAGGAAATAATCAGGGCAACGCAGGCAGGGTTCAGAGGAATGCAAATATTTTGAGAGTGCCTAAAAAAACAATGCCACACACACACACACACACACGCCAAACGCAGACGTCCTCTCACCCTCGCACACACACTGAACCACAACACGTACATCACACAACAGAGGAACCAAAAGACAACAACCAGCATCCCCCCTCGACAAAACTCTCCCCAAGTGCATTTGCATAAAACATTAAGCTTAACAAAATGATTACACCTGACAAGTTGAGTTGGAGGAAGAACATCGCCAGTGGCAGACGGTTACTTGCAGATCCTGCAATCATTCTCTCGTCAAGCAACTGTTTCATGGCTTCCTTTGTAGGCCCTGTCACGCTGCTGCATCGTGATTAATCCTTCCCTTTTGTTTTTCTTTTCTCCCTTCCACCCTTCTCAGTCCCTCCCACAAATCCAATAAGTTGCCCTTAAATCAGGTTACCCTGCACCTTGCAGATAGGCGCATTGTGATGGATATGCCAAAATGCATGCCAGGCAGCATGTTTTTGTGCGGAAGCACTGTGAAATTGTACTGCTGTGATTCTGCATTATGGTGCTAAGTGTTTGTCTTGTAATGCAATTAAATGTGCATGTAAGCCGCCCCCACACTCCCCAAACTATTGTGTGCTGTATTTAATAATTTTATATACACTCTTTTGTGACATTGCCATTTAACCTGAGGTAAAATGGAATAATTTAGAAGAGTATTGAAATAAGAACTTTAGAGTGTTTGCCATAGAGAACACAGGCTGGATCGTTTTAGAAAAAAAAGATGACAATCAAAACATTAATATCCTTCTCACTCGCATAAGCCCACTGAAAATTCCAAGCTCTGAATACTTTGCTGAAGGATAGCTTGCAGATAAAGACAGAGAGAGATTATTGCCTCCTTTCATTTCTGCCCCCCTGGCAGCGGTAGGTATGGTAATATGGTTTTTGAATATTTGCAAGCATAAACTTAAGAAATGAGTGCTGATAAGGAGTGACAGCAACAGAGGCAGCAGAGATCTTCAGCATGACAGGCGATGTCAAAAACCCCGGTGACGCTGTCACTGTGACAAACTTTTCAAAAGAACAATGCACACACACACCGCTATTGAAGTGAGCTGCTCTGACAGTGTTGTCCCAGCAGTTAAAAAATGGAAACATCACCTAATTATGCACGCCATATTTTTCCTCTGAATACTTAAGCCTACAAACTTTCAACGTATGTCAATATAGTTTGCAGAGCTCCTGGGTGCACAGGCGCATTTGTAAAATGAAGGATGTATGGAGTAGATTGTGTTGACGCCAGTTTAAAAATGTTTAGATTAAGTATGAAAACTAGTTAGTTTACCCGTGGATACAAACTCTGAACCTGACGTTAACCTTTACAAGAGCAGGTGTATGTTCTGCTACTGAACTTAGCTGCACTTTTATTCGTAACTCTGCAGACCAGGTCATGTCTGCGAGTAGCCGCGAGGATCATTACTTTCAAAAAGAACCAGCTGGCCCATTGTTTAGGCTCTGCCAGCTGTGTCTATTTCCATAACCCTTTTTGCTTTTGTCCTCCTACACCTCCCTATAAAAGTGCAGAGACAGGAAGACAGAGTTGTATTTCAGCATTTGCATGAACTCTTACCCTTACGATAGCCTAACGCTCACGTTTTGCCACCGGCATGTGCGTTTGCGTGCATGCGCGAGCCTGCGCGCGAGTCAGTGTGCACGTGTGAGTGGCTGCGAGGAGGAAGGCAAGGTCTGTAATCACCTAATCCAAACATACACTCGGGGAATCTCATTACTGGACCTAACAGTTCCATTTGAACCTTATCTGGTTTCAATCAAGCGCCTCTCATTTGGAGCAAGGCGCAGGAACTTGATTCCTTTTGTCTAGAAGTCTCTGCTATCAGGGCTCTCCTGTTTGTCTTGTCTATCACCGTCTTTTACCGCTAACGCTATTTTAAATTCTCCGTCAGCGAGTGGAGCGACGTCGGTGTCAAGTACAAGCTGCTTCTCGTCATCCCGCTTGCAAGTAGTGGTGTATGACATCAGCGGGCTTGTATGTGCAGAATGGATGGCTGCCATGGGGAACTCCCGCTAACCCCACACCCTTCCACACTAACCCCAACTCTTCCCCAGCCACCCTCTCCCACAGCCTCCATCCACATGCGAACGGACATTAAAACGAAACCTGACCCTGGCCCTGGAATCTGTAAGGAGCTGTTTTTTTTCCTTCTTTTTGCCTAAACAGGGAATCCTGCACCTTGTATGTGTGTGTGTGTGTGTGTGTGTGTAGAGTATATGCTATATATGTGTGCTTCCAGTGTTGTGCCGGGGTCAGAGAGAGGTGAGTGAGAAGCGACGTCAGTGACTGCGAGCGTCTGTCTCAGGAATCAGGAATCCCCAGATTAAAACTTCAGAAGGTTGAGAGTCAGAGATAATCACAGGATCTAGAATTCACAATAACAAACTGGCCATATATCTACCTGTCTCCGGCCTTCCTCCCTGGGATGGCCAGAGGGTCAACCAAATGGCTGCATTCCATCAGCAGCTCTTTTTTCCTCTTGCTGGGCTTCCAGTGACGCGTCTGGAAGGGTCAGATCTGGCCTCCAAAGCGAAAGCCTTGTTTCTCCCCTTTCTTACTCTGCTCAGTATTTGTTCCACTGACGTGTGTATTTATTTATAACTGTTAAACACCGAGAGTCTAAGTTAATATGACAGTGTCACTTAATCATAATCTGCTTGTAGCTTTGAACAGGCACTGAAACTGAGACTGAAGGGCTGGATCATGGGCCCGTGATTAATGTGGGATTGTGAGGTAGGCTAAGACCCTGCTACAACAGCGCAACTGTGACTGGAGCTAACAGCTTGAGGCTGTGTAGGAGCCGAGGTTAGAGGTCTGGAGCTTTGTGGCTGGGGTTAGAGCGCTTCCTCTGAGACGTTAGTCGGAGCCACGGGCTCTGTGGCTGTAGTGATTTCTGGGTTGAATTAAGAGTTGAGCAGGGGAGCAGTGACTAGTGTCTGGAGGGGGCTGTTGGGGTCTGATGGAAGGTCTAGCAGGGTAGGTATGATTTACATAGCTGTGAGAGAGACCAGGATCTAAGTCTGCCCAGACCCTTACCCCAGGGAACCGTGTAGAAGGAGGTGCTGCATTGTGATACGTGTGTGATTTATGTTCCCCATGTACTCTTCCTCCCATCGCTTGACAACTTCATTATTTATTTCTCTTTGCTGTGACTATTTGCTTTAGCACAGTTTCAGATACTGTACATCGCGTGGATGTTGTGTAAACCTTGGGTTGCAGCCTAGAGATTTGACTGTGTGCCTGTCTTTTCTTCAGATCTGTTTTCTACAGAGGTTAGCCTTTGTTGTTGCCTGTGTACCCGTCTCGACGCTGAGGATAATTTGTCCCTTCGCTTCCTCCTCTGGTTGCTCCATTCGCGGCAAGGGAAATTACCTTACAAAGAGGGCAAGAGTTGCCGATTGAAAGTAAGTTATTTCGTCAGTATAAAGTGTAGTAAATAGCCCGGGGTTAGGAGAAAATAATGATATACAGTCCAGTCCAGAGGGAGACTACAGCACAATCAGACCCTTGCAGAAAACTTTGTGAAATTCTTTCAGAGGATGTGTTTTATCATGTGAGGCTACTGCTGTGGATCTCAGTACAGTGTGCGTCATATCCTGACGCCACGTTTGGGGCGTTTAAGCGCTGAGCATGAGGTTTAGCTCTGCAGCGTATGTCTAAAACCAGCCATTGATTCAGAAGGAAATACACAAACAAAAGCCCCCGCAAAGACATCACAGTCTGCAGTTACACAGCCGACTTGTTTAATTCCCCCCTCGCTGCTGCATTCAAATTATTTGCTTTCGCAGTCAAAAATCGAAGGGTTGTAAAAATTGACTTCCTGTACAGCCGCAGAGAAATAAATTTCAGCCGCATTGACAGCAGCCAAACAGAAAAGCTATTGCCCAGCATTTAATTATTGAAGACATTGATCAACAAAGTGATTTATTTGCTGTGGTTTGGTTAAAAGGCCTAATTGAGTCACGGTGTCCTGTAAAAGGCTTTTATTTGTTCATTTGGTTTGGATCGGATTGCATGACAGCTGACAGTCAGAACGCAGGAGCACTGTTCAGTTTTAATTAATGTGCTTAATGAAGCATTTCAAAAGCAGTATTTAGTTAAGGTATTATTTATTTAATTAAGAGACAATCGTCGATTATAGTCACAGACGCAGGTGGGCAAGACAAAGTAAGAGCAGGCTTCTCAGATCTAACAGAAATTGTGCAGATTGTATTTAAACAAACACAGTGCATCAAAAGAACAGCAGGGTCGTCCCACTCTTTCATAGCAGACCAGGTTCCACACACGCACGTCCGTCCGCTTAAGCCTGGAAGCTCATTGGTAGAGAGGGACCTCCAGGCCTCCAGCTATTGAGCTGCATCCTTCACCTCTGCCTTTGATCAGCTGCTCTTCTGATGCTCTCATCAATAAGCAGGGAGTCTCATCTATCCGACACTTGTGCTGCGCTCTATTGCCCTTGTCCCAGCGGAGGTGGAGAGGTTTGACTGTTTAAACTCTTTCCTCCCATTCATTTGTACTCACTGTTAGAATATATACAAAACTGGGTTTTCTACAGAGATTTAGCAAAATTCATTTCTTCTGTTTGTTTCTTTTTGTCAAACATGCCAGTGCGTTTTTATCTAGATGCACACGAGGCAAAACATTTTTCAGAGCTCGGTGCCAAACCACATGTGTCCTTGTACGCTTTGTATTGGTATCGGTGATATTATGTGCAGATGTTTGGGAAACATACACATTAATTTTAGGCAGACTACATCACCTTTCTTTTTGCTCTTTGCCCAGCAATAAACTCTCACACACCAGCTACATAAAGAGGAAGGTGAAAGAAGGAGCAAGCAGCAGGATGTTTTCATCACAATATGTCTTTTAACTCCACAGTCAGTGCGCGGTCTAATGATCTCGCTTTAGACAGAGGTGGGAATGTCGGGATTAATGGCATTCCAAGAAGAAGGCTGGAGCTCCAGGTTGTGTCCCTGGCACAGTTTGAGACTGCAGGGAAGAGTCAGACTGCAGGACTGGAAGAAATTATGAGAAAGAGAGCAAGGGGAGTAAAATAAAAATGGGAGAGAGAATTGAAAGAGAGAGCGGCAGAGGTGAAGGAGGGGTTGTGTCAGAGAGAAGAAACCAAGAGTGGGTTGTTCATTTTCTGGATAGATAGATCAGATGGAATGAAACCATGCGTCAGAATGAAGGCAGCTGTGCTTTTGGCAAGGACTTACTTGGTGCACACAGGCACATGAGCCACACATGCTCCTGATTCCCTCCTACACAATACATGTGCACAAATGCACACACGCTCACACACATGGATCTTCATGGACAGGTGAGCATTTACTTTAACATTAGCTGTGCTGCAGGCCTGGAGCAACTCAGCTGCTGGTTTCTGCTTCATTCTTCCTCTCCAGGGCTTTGGCCAAGGGAGCAGGGTTTAGCAGACCCTCAAGGCACAGAGCCATCTAAGCAGCACTAAGTCCTGGAATTGCTACAGATTACCCGCTGTGTCTGCCAGATAGTGCTGTGTGTTGCGTCTACGTTTTGTTTGCTGCAGCTGACGTCGTTTTCAGATTACTTAAACTGCACATCGTGAACTTTATGGGTTTTAGTTATGGTGAATCTATACTTTGGTTTAGAAGTAAAACTCGCACAGAAGTTAATGAAATTAAAATAAAGCTAATGGTTTTACAGTGCATCTACTGTGTCAGCATCTGATGTTTTTAGAGGACTTAACCTTTAAATAAACACTATATAATGATTTATCAGAAAATGCTAAATTACGCACATGACTGTCTCTCCTCTCTTTAAACCGAGGGAGTTTCAGTGTTGCAAAGAGCAAAGCACACTCACACACAAAAATAAACTGTTATCCCTGAAAGTGTCTTTATTGTACTTAGTCACACACACATTTATCACGAGGTTATAAATCTTTGTGAGTGAAGGTTGTTAATGACTCTGAGAGACAGTGGTGGAAATGCTCTGTCTCCTCCGTTAGACGGGTTGTGATTCTAGTTGCAGAAGACAGAGCTGTGGCTGGGATAATACTTTACCTGACCCAGGACTCCCCTGGGTTCGCTATAGTGGAGTGCTCTGCTGACTGGAGGCCCAAGCCACATGCTGGGCCTGTCTGCATCCAGCGGTTTATGGAGATGCTGCAAATAGACTGACACTGACAGTTTAATGTCTGATGGCTGCCTCGTGTACCTTCCGCGTTTGTTTGTTTGTTTAACACTTTCTCTTCGCCTCTTCCTTTCTTTCCTCCTCACTTTCTATTTCGGTGTGTTTTTTAAATCTTTAAAGATGCTGACTCTGCATCTTTTGACTGCATGGTGTGTTTCCTGGGTCTGGTGGATTTCAGACAGGAAGCACTCTGTGCAGAAATATAAATGTGTGGCGGAGTTGTTTAATATTTCCTTTCCTCTGTAGATATGGACTTGAGGGAAATATCCACCTGGGGCCCCGACCCCATAGGAATCTATATTCCAGGCGGAACTCAGACAATGACATTTGACAAGAGAAGGGGGGTATTTGTAGCCCTGGGTCACTTCCAAGGCATAAGCCTCAACCTTTCAAAGCTCCAGACTTCAGTCCTTTTTTAGTGTTGAGTGCAGTGAAAATAAGCATCACCAGCAGTTTGTCTTTTTACAGCCTTGCATCATTTCCTGCCTCCCCCTCGCGTTTGATCAGGCTCTCTGCCGTTCTGCTCGAACACACACTCACATGCAAACAAACTTGCACCATCCTCCAACTCCTCCGTCTTCCCTCTGTCCTTCTACGCGCAGCTCTAATGAGTCTTTCAGCTGAGTGATGATGGGCTTGGATTTATTCTCCAGGCCGATCATTTCGGGGAGTGTATCTCCACTCTCACTGCCTGGGGCCCGTGCCAGGGACAGAGCAGCGCCAGCCCCAGCTCCAGGCAGTGAGCGGAATAAGGAAATAGTTTCTCAGCATCCACATCCTCCCTGGCTATTTATTCTTTATAGTAAATGTACTCACAATACACAAGTATTACTTCATCCTCCCGTAGGCATTGTCACTTGTATTGTGACTGTACTCCAACACAGTTTACTCTCGACATACAGTTACGCACACACGCACACACACACACACACACACACACACACAGCTAATCCTGTTAGCACGTAACACACGATGGGGAAACTCCAAGCAAAAGCCTGAGGCTACCACTTCCTACCTTCTAGCTCTGTAAACAAGGAGGAAACAGACAAAAAGACGACATCATATAAATGTTTCTGCTTGTCATGAAGTCAGGTTCAAGTGCCCCAGCAGTTGTTCGCCTTTGCATAAAAAACTTCAAAGTTATCAGCGAGTGGCTGTATGTTGTGTGAGACACCCACAGCATGATGGAGAGCGGAGGGCTGGGAGACAGGGCAGAGCAGCACGGTGAGATAAAGCTAACAGGCTGATCACGAGCTCATTCATTCAACGTCCCGTCCTCGTGGATGCGACGGGGAGGCCCTGTCCAAACAGCCGGGCTCCGTGCTCTCTATTTACTGTAGGCCTGTGTTTGGGCGCGCGCCATGTAACACTCTGACCCAGTGAGAGAAGATCGTGCAGACTTGTATCCCAGCAGGCGAACAGTGAACTACTGTGAGTCTCACCACAGCATGGCTTGGTTTTGCTTCAGTGTCCATCTTTGAAGGCAATTTACAAAATACAAATTTTATAGCTGAAGAATTTGGCAGAAAACTTTTTAGTGCATGGCCAATAAGCATAAAAAACTTTTCTGGAGAAAGAAAATGTTTCTCAGCCTGGTGTTCACCAAACCTCTTCTGCACACACGCTCACACCTTGACTTAGTACTTCAGATTCCACCAGTGCTCCCAAAGCACGAACCTCCCCTTGGTGTTGACACCAGATCCATAAGATCTGTGTCCCCCTGGGGCACTTGGTCTTCCAGGAGGGGTAGCAGCTCCCCGGATGCCTGGATTTGTGCTGGAACAAGCAAGACGAATCAGAACACCTGTGTTGGTTTGGACATAGGTCTGCACATGACATGATGTGTCTAAGGCGGGATGGGGAATCGAGGGGCGTGTAACAAGGGCACATACATATCCAGCGATCATTCCAGCCAATCAGCACCTCCTCTGACTGACCGCAGGTCAACCCAGGAAGACCCTCGTCCATCTCCGCCTGCACTTTGAAGATGACATCAGTTGCTGTTTTCTGTTCAGTTTCAGTTTTTAAATTGCAGTTCTTCCATACGAAGCTAAATGTCCCCATTGCATTTCAATACATGCTTCCATGTCATGTATTTCAGCTGCTGCTGTACATTATAGGAAATCCTATTTTAAGTGAGGGCTTACGTTTGCTACAAAGTAGCTCCACGTCAACCCGAAAAGGAGCTAATTTGGAACAGGAGTGCAGCACTGAGCTATTGTCAAGAGCATTAACCCCAATCAGAGTAGGAGACAGAGACAGATGAGGGACAGGAACACACGTCTTCCACGCCGTCAGCCCATTTAGCCACTTTTAAGTCTTCGCTGATATAACTGCGGTTACAAATATACATACACGGAGCAGCCCATCTTATTTGTCACTGTAACCTCGCTCACTGTGCCATTCTTTGGGTTTCCTGTGCATTTCCTGGCTGTTCTCAAGTCACAACAACTGCTAATTTTCTAACCTGAGAAATCTAAAACCACAGCACGAGTAAATCGTACGTCAGGTTACCATCAGACACTCCAAGCTCTAAAAATAATGTCCGGTAGATGGGACGTGTATGTGTCCTCTGCCTTGTTCATCCCCCACAGTAGATGACAGGTAAATGACCTCTGAAAGAGCAAATGCTGTCACTCTACTGTCATAAATGCCCCCGTACAGCAAGAAGCAACATGCATATTTATGATGTCGCATAAACACTGCCCTTACATCACACCAGCAGGCAAGTGTGTACCTCACCATGCCACTCATCTCCCACCCTCCAGAGCCCTGATGGCACAGAGCACCAAATGATGGGACGTCAAAGAGTATGCCAGCCTTTGTCAAACTCTACATGGTGAATTCCATCAAGGCCCAAATAAAAAAAAGAAACCCTTTAATCTGCCCATGGGGGTATTATTCCCAAACACTCAGCAGTAGGAGTGTGGCCATTTCATCCTGTTTTGATTTGGAGGCTTCAGATAGGATCTAAAGTGCATGTTGAGGCAGCGGGGCCTGCCGCTGTGAGGTACCAGTCATCCTAACCTGTCAGAGGTGAGGGCCTTTTATAAACTCTGCTGATTAGTGCGTGATGAGTCCAGACATGTCAGTGACAGACGTACTTCCAAAGCCCTAATCCAGGCTGAATGGTGTGAGGCGCGGCTGGGATAATAATCCTGCGAGGGCTCATCCTCATCACAACAAAACGTCTTTTGAGGGTTCTTATAAAAGCCCTCGGGCAATTATATTTTTGTTCGACTGTCACCTACGTCAATTCACCTTTTTCACTATAATTTGGGGTTGTTGCTCTTATAATCACACTCCTCCTACGAAGTACTAATAAATTCTAAACAATTGGCCACAACTGGTGTGAAATCCTTTTTGGTCCCCTGTGAGGCGCTCCGACCACTCCACCACACCTTGGCCCATCTTTCCTCCCAGCGAGGTGCCCTTGCGACACCTCCGGTTTCCCCTGGCAAAGCCGCCAGACTTCCTGTAGGTCTCTGCCGTGAGATATAACAGCATGTACAGTTGTTGCCAGGGAGAAGGTCAGTTTAGAATAATCTGCAATAAATGTAAACACACGTCTGCTGCAGCTGTTAATTGGTTTATGATCCTTTTGTTGGCTACTGTAGTCTGACTTTACAGCCCATGAATCTGTTGCCAGTGTCCATCAAAATTCTGTGAATGAAGCGAGTTTAAATGGGTTTGAACAATGTAGAAATCGGCTGAAATCTGCTCAGGCAGAAACGCAGTCACTCAGACTCAGAGTTCAACCAGAGCTCGCAAAGCAAGCTTCACGAAGGCAAGCGCACTCTGACCTTCGCCCTTCCTAAACGCTGCTGTCCTACCTTGAACGCTGGGTGAAACTCATTCAACCCTTCCTCACAGGTCAGCTAATAACGGAGACATTTGTGAAAGATGCTTCCCGAAAATTAATGTATTGAAAAATGTGTTTCCTCCCTCGCTCACATTTCACATAACCTCTGTTGCTAATGGCGCTCTCATGGCGGACGGCGCTCGAACAACAAAGCAGACTCGAGTGAGGATCCACCTGCGCTGGTGGTAACGAGCAGACAGTCTAGTCAGAAAGCCTCGTGAAGGGGAGACAGCCTTGCCAACATCCGATGCAGCTGGCTGCGGCTTCTCAAGGTCCACGTTGAGAAAGTGAAACCCTGAGGGCAGAAAGTAACAGATATTTAATACTTTATTCCTCCTCGATAATGGTTAACGTCAACCACAACCCTCAAACTCAATCCCTGTAGACAAGTTTGTGGGTCAATTTGTCAATATTGTTGACTTTTGCACATCATAATGTCAGCTATGATGCAAGAAAAAAAAAAAAAGAGGAGAATGAGTTCCAAAACATATTCCCGACGTAACTAAAACAGCCACGCAGAGCTCTCTGTGCCACTTTGTTCAAAGTACAGCCTTAGCAGACGGTTATTTATCCTTGTAGGTGTGAGTTGACTGACGGCTGCTTTGGAATGTTGCGTGAAGCTGTTTCACAGTTCAGTGTCAAGGTTACGGTGCATCACACAAATCCGCACTAATCATAGCCCCTAGTAAGCTCCACCTGACACCGAGCAACTCCACTGACGATGAATTGTTGACATGTTTTCTGAAACCAGCATGCCCAGCACATTTTTCCCCCCTTAAGCCTATTCACAGAAATGGGAAGTGCTGAAAGGATTTTGATTGTCTGCTAAAGTATTTAATGCACAGCAAATATTTTAGACGCTGCTCATGGTTCGGAAACAATACATAGAGTTTCCAGCATTCTCGGTTAATCAAGCAGAACGAAACAAACCGAGCCAGTGGGAAGAAGGAATAAATAAATATTGGCTGTCTGGCGCGTGACCTGATTTAGTAGAAATTGCTGCCATTTATTTTTCTCAGACTTTTGTCTTTATTAAAGCACACTGTGACTTTTAAACATTTACATATTCACCTTGTTCCACCGGGCTGTAATAGATGAATGATAAGATCACAATAGCAGTCTTTCTTCAGAAAAATGTAATAGCATTACTGTGAAATGAACTGCGTGCCTCTGCCCTGCGGTGTTTAAAAGGATTACTGGAAAAATACAATATCTTCTTTGTCAGCACTTAAGGTCTATATAGTCGTGCCTCAGGATATCCCTTTCCCGAAAGGAAGGATTGCCCCATTTTTTTCCAGCCCCGCGCTGCTCGTCATATTAACACCTCAGCTCCTCTCTAAACCAAAGATTCACTTTCATAATGGGATTAATCAGAGTGGCCATTCTCTAATATAGTAACAAGACAGCATGCTAACGGGCCGTCGCAGATTTCAGATGAACGTGTTCTGTTCACTTCTGCTCCAGCGCTTCTTTGCCTGCGTGGTAACAGAGATGAGCAGGACTGTTCTGTACTGTAAGTGATCAACGTACTGCCGCTGTATCGCCTGACACCAGAGGCCCTTCGTGCACCCTTCCTCCCTGTCCCCTTCCAGATGTTCCTTTTTGATTTTCTCTCCATCTGCCATTCTCTCCCTCTCCCTCTCTCGCTCTGACAAAATCAATAGCGAGTCCATTTGCCATATCATACTGTAGCGCCTTCCCAAACTCCGGATGGTAATGATGCGATGATAACCCTGGGGTGAAGCGCGTAGGGGAGAGTTTTACACTGATCGATACAGCTGGTGTACAGTACGACAAGCGTCTTATAATTCTCCCTCATTTTGCAGCCTGCAACAGCCCAACATTTGATATTTTATAAACCAAGTTTGTGCCCAAGTCTAAATCTTTGTGGCTATTTATTGGCACTTTCACACGTGATATATTTGCATGTTCTGACGCTTTCTTCCCACCAGCATCACCTAGTTTAGGGTCAGTTTATGGGTCACAGACTTGAAATTTTCTCTCTGTCCCAGGACAGCAGTGGTGATATCAGCCACCATGACATCACTCCATTAACGTGCTCCTCAGCCAGAGAGTGGCCCTTCTTAGGGGGAGATTTCAATGAGGTTCTTTTGCGTTATGAGCTCCTCCAGCAAAACCCCACTTAAAGGCAGCCTTGTGCTTCCTAAACATGGATTTAATACCCTCATTAATGATATATGACAGGGGAGATCAATGCGACTGCAAGTTAGAGCCCCGGATCTGTGTATGTGTGTGTGTAAGCATTTATACGTGTGTGTGTGTCTATGCATGTGTGAGTGCACCACTCTGTGCACTGCCTTTAATGGGTACATGCTGTTGAACATCATAGAGACTGGATCGCCTCTGGATACATTACACCTCATGGAAAGGAGCATGGGAATAGCAGGGAGCGATGCCGCTGGAGGTCGCAGCAGATATTTCCACTAGTTACAGAGGGTGGGTCAGTCGGTTGGCTCATCTTATAGGACACATCTGATTTCTGCTGCCTTATTTAATGGTATCTGTGTACATTTAGAGCAGGGTTTTACCTTTTGCATATATATGGAGTTCAGAATGAAAAAAAACACGTTCTGCCTTTTGTGAAAGCGTGAGAGTCTATTTATCTAATTAACAAATATTCTATACATAAAAGAAAAGCAATGCTTCAGTCAGTGCAACTTGTGCAGCATTGTACAGATATGTTGCAAAAAGATATTGCTGCTCTATAGCCCTAGCAGTCTATTCCAGCTCTGCGTAGAATGCACAGTTCACTGTGGTGGCACAAAGCCAGGCTCATCCAAATAATCTTCAATGCTGGGATTGAATTTCTGTTTACAGAGCATCAAGGTTAAAGCCCAGGTTTTAAGAGGTAAAACCGAAGCACCGTCTACTTGACCCTGTGACACTCTGTTTGAAGAGAGCGACTATTGGTCGAGGTGATAGCATGTAATAAAGTCCCAAGATCAAAGTTTGGATTTGATTTCCAGCCAGCACGCCCTGGTGAACAGGGCCCAACAAGCCCATCCAACAGCCATGGCAACCGTTCAGCGCTTTATTTTCTTATTAGATTGCTCTCCCAGAATTCCATTTTTATCCACACAGATCTGGCCAGTGAATCACCATTAAAGGGCCCATCAAGCTGTCAGGCCATCCGGAGTGCAGGTGCAGCGGGCCCACTCCACTGTACACAAGCAGCACAGATCCCTGAATAATGGAGGCCGAGACTGTTTTATGTTGTTCAAGGGGACTTAAAGAGATTCATCTCCTGCTGCTTTTCACCAAGTTTGCTTCACAACTCCGGGCTGAGCTGTTCAACGTTACAGTTTCATACGAGAAGACAGGAAGGGCTGCAGAGAAAAAAAGGTCGGATGTGTAAGGAGAAGGAGGAGGCTGGGGAAGAAATGGAAATCTTTCCCTACATTCTCAGACAATCACAACCTGTGAGGCTGTGCCAGAAAGCTTTGTTTCTGGAAAGGAGTCTAAATGGAGCATTTTATGCCTGGCTGAGCACTGACACTAAAAAGCTGAGACTTCTTCATATTTGACAGATTTTCTTTCATTATCTTTTCTCTGTAATTTCTTCAGTAGTTAGAGGGTCTGCGGTTCTTTGTAGAGCAGCGAAATGTCTGACTTAACTATTTGAGACACTAGACAATTGCCCACTAGTCCTTGTTCCCCCAAGGTCACACGGAGAGAAAGGAAGAGCCCAAGAAAAACAAATGCAGACCATAGTGTAGTTGTCACACGCTCCACTAACACATGTGAAGTCTGGCTCCGCTTTTATTCTCTAATAAAATTTCCATGAAGAAGTGCTCACACATAAATGTGTCCTGCGTAAACTGAAGCACCAGGGCGTTTTCCATGATTTGCAAAAATGGTCCTCAGAGTTTATCTTGTGTCGTTGACTTTGACTGACATCACCCCTCCATTAGATTATTACACTCCCAAGATGTGCAGCGCCTAAAAAATGAATGTGTTTACTTGTAGGAAAAATAAAGTATAAATTCTTACTGTTTCCCCCCTGGTGGAAAATGTGAGCGCTGTAGAATTCTGCAGGGTAGTTAACTCCCAGTGCCACTGGCTTTGTGGCCGTCTGGTTGCCATTAGGGGTGATGGGCAACAATCCAGCAGGTGGGGATCAGCGCTTTGGGTTCGCTGACAGTTTGGTACAACTGTAAAAGATATTATCCAATGGGAATGAAAACGGCGCTCAGCAGATCTGTCAGGGAAGATGGACAAGTTAAAACAGATGATGCACGTCCTGGTGTCTGCCCCGAGGTTTTAGTGCCCCGCTACACGTGCAGCTGTAAAGAACCCCGGGCCGCAACATCTGGACGGGCTTACCTTGAGGCTGAAGGCCTGGGGTGGGGGGTGGGGGGGGCGCTCACTGACCAGAGACTGAAGAAGACCAAAACAAAAACAAAGCTCTATGTACACTGAAAAAGACCAAACAAAAACAAAGCGCTGGCTACCGACAGGCTAAACACAGTGAGGGCCTGCGACGCTGTTTGTCCCAATCAGCCCTTCAAAATGACAGCGGATGGCTTTTATTTCAGTGTTTACAACATGAGCCCAGCTTCCGTTCACAGTAGCAGAGGTGCTGATGTCCGAGACACCCAAAGGCGAGCACAAAGCAAACAAAGGTGATGATGATGATGTTATTATTTGACATGTATGTCACATGTAACACATGTATTTAACAATAACTTCAGCTGCCTGACTGAGATATATGTCAATGTAAACATTTTCTGACTAAATGAGAGCTGAAGCTAATTACCTACACCAGGAGAATCTTTTCAAAACATCTTCTCAAAAAATGTGAATGTCCTCAAGCTGTAACTGTCTGCAATAACACAGAACTGTGATACTAACAATAATAACACACCTGAACCTGAACCTGAACCTGGTTTCCCTCCTCACTCTATAAAGGTTTGCGGCCTCTGGCGCTGTGGGCTTCAGAGGAGAAGAGGCCCAGGACAGCGAGGCCATAGGGCAACATGGGGTGACTGGAGGACACAGTGTGGGGTCACACTGGGGCTCTTCCTGCTCTGCATGTTGCATGCCCCAGTGCTCTGGAGGCCAGAGCCTGATTACTGCGCTGGGATCCAGCCGCAGAGCGTTTTCATTAGGGAGAGGGCCAAGATCATCCAGGAAGGTTCCGGCCCATTAATACATTTGAAACGGTGAATGAAGAGTGTGGGGGGGGGGTTGTCAGAGGGGGTTGAAAGTGGGGCTGTGGGTTATTTTGAAAGGGGAGAACCCTGTAGAACGACCATGAGAGCCTTAGTGAATAAATACCCTGTGGATCATCTTAACCTCATTCTACTTTTCTTCCTCTCCTCTAAGATCTGCAGCCAATTTTCCTGCAATTTAGGATAAATTGTTTGTGAAATCCATGTCGATCCTTCCACTGTGAATCCATTCACAGCAGACGCAGGGAAAAGTGCTCGGCTGGATGGATAACTACAGCGAGAAAGGAACAACGTACGGAGAATGTGGCAAAACAATGACATCACGTCGTCTCAGGCTCATGCTTTTCACGAGCACAGTCACAATATGCCGCACACGCACATACTGCATTCACACTTTAAGGAGCTTGGACTGATCAAAGTGTGTTTTTTCATGTGAAACTGTTCAGTATGACACCAGTAAATGTTTGAACCAAAGCCATGATGTGTTTAAGGTTTGAAGCGCAGGGTCAATACAAGCTTACAGATACAGGAGCAGGTTTTTCCCAGGGTTGGATTACTCCACATGTTCTCTGCTCCAACCGTCATCCGCCTGCGCTGCAAAACACCAGCAAGCAGGTTGGTCTAATTATACTGAAGGCTAACAGCTCCTCTTCCATCTCTTTGGTAAATATGATATTTCCCCAGCTAGTAGTTGCACCACTGTAGGTGTTTATTACCAATAACCACATCAAGCATTCGCTGATGGAGGGAAAGAAATCTCCTCAGGTCAGTTTCCAGACTAGTTAATATTTTATCCTGCATAGTGGTGTAATGACTGCTATTGATTTTTCATCATATCTTATTAATGCCGCCTTGTGCCAAAACAAAATGCTAATCACAAATTACGACTCTCTAAAAGTAACTAAAAGTACGTCTTAATTCAAAGTCATCCGAGCCTCTCGTGTGTAATGTGAGATGCTTTAGACTGTAAATAAGATGTTAACAGCTCTCACCAGCCGAGGAATTTGTCAGTGTGTATTTCTGTGCTCATCAGACTTTTTAATTCATTAAATGTTGTAAGATAAACAACAGAGACCATATATGACCTTGTGCGCTGCAGTGGCCCAGCGCGCACCTCCAGCCGTGACCCTGCCAATAACACAAAAGCTGGGCCACGCTTGCCAAGCCAGTGCAAAGTGAGCTGTTAAAGCCTGACGTGTGTTTTGTCACCGAAGCACGAGAGGGAAGGAGCTGATGGTGAGCACTGAGCAGTGCTCAGGGAGCAGCGGGGGTAAAAAGGCTCTGTGACTTGGCAGCCAGGAGCGCAGTCTGTGCCAGCACAGCTGTCCAGCAGGCGTCTCATTCAGCGCTGCTCCCAACATGAAAGTGACGACCGATCTATCACTACAGCAGTCGGGCACACAAGGACACAAAGGTGCGAGCCCAGCCCGCACAGGAGAAGCGCTCAGCGGCGCGCTGACAGAGTGCAAGCGCTTTACACATCATAATCTGTCCTTGTAGACTCGCATGTGCTAAAGTGATTTAATTGGCCTGTCCAGATAGGAAACTGACAGAATATTTTGGCATCTTTATTAGTTCCATGGGTCACTTTCGTAATTAAACCGTGATCTTTGGAAGAATTCCCACAAGCGCGTCCATCCTTTCCCTTCCATCCAGTCCTCCTTGCTTACTTAGCCTTTTTAAGGATGTCTCCACGTGTAGTCTTGCAACAGACAAGCAAAGAAGAAACTTAAATCGCTTAAAGTTTTGAAGTATGTAATTCAGTCAGCTGTTAGTAACTCGCCGGGCGCCAGGCCTGTGGAATCTCTTTTGTGAGGAAGACAATGGTGAGACAGGGGATTTTATGAGCAGGCCAGGTTTTTGTTTACACTTTCATTAGGCCATATCTCGGCCCTATTATCTGATGCCTGCATCCTGAGTCCAATCCCGCAGTTTTTAATCTCCAGACACACTCAGCTCGCTCACTCGCCTCGCTGTCCTGTGCCACGCAGGGAATCTGAGAGGGCTTATATTACAGCACATGAATCAAGGCAAAATGAAAAGCACTCCAGACGCTTTCAGATGGTTTTAATTTATGCCAGTAGCCTGCAGAAACAACAAGACAAAAATGCATTACATGTAATCCGATCGCTTTATTTGATCCTCTTTTATGAGCAATCAGATTGATTTTAAAAATAGATCGCTGTGACAGATTACATACTGTATTTTTTAAACGTTTGGGTAATAGCATGAACAAAAGCAGGAGTAAAAGTAACATGTAAAGTTTTTACTAGTTACACCATGAACTCCAATTAATTCATCAAGCCTTAAACTGGGTTAGGATTTATTTACTAAGCGTATCACAAAAATAACATGAAAGCAGTTCAGAGAAGCCAATAATCAGTCATTTGAGTAACATGTTTGATTTTTCCAGTGCCAGTTTAGCAGGGATTGACTTTCTCCATCTCCTTTGTTGTGGTCTATGTTCCATTGATGTCTCAATTGTAAAAATCATCTTTCATTCTTTGTCCTCAGAGATCAAATCAATTTATGAGAGCTGGATATCTGTCGCTGGGCCGAATCCATTACGGTCAATCCAACCCAGCAGGGCATTTGGCTCGCACATTAAGAGGTCTACAGGCATTTACAGCGGAGTGAGGAGACGCATCAAGTTTTAATGCTCAAAGCCACAGAAACCAGGGAGGGATTAGTCTGACTCATTACTTGACATTAATGCCTCGTGGCATTAAATGAGAAGTGCAAAATGCTGTCGAACAAATAGATTTTTTTCTCCAAAACACAAGTGATCAGAGGTTGTTTTTAATCTTTTGCTCTGTTGAGCAGATAATGCATGGCCACAAGCAAGAACATTAGCATACAATCACAGCATTTGTTCCAGCATGTGTGTGTGAATGCAAAGACGGAGGAAGTGCATCCATCAGCAGTTTTGGGCCTGCGCTGAAAAACAAAATTGCCTCTTCCTTCCTTCAACTTTGACCTCTGTGCAACGAGTGACACCTGGTGCGCGAGGATGTTACACTGAAGGCAGAAGGATGTGGTCGCTCCTAATGTACTGCATGTTTGGAAAACGGCAAGATGTGCACTGTAATGACTTTCTCAGGCTTGCACAGAGAGGCTTTGTTGGGAGAAGGCGTCGACGTTCCTCTGACATCAGCTTGTGAACATGTGCAGGCTTTTCCCGCGGCATGTGCCTCTCGTGCGCTGCAGATCCAGATTAGTTTGGTGACACAGCTCCTATGTAGCGGTAGCGTTTAGATCATTCAGCGTGTATCAGAACTGCTGTATAGTTTGTTTTATGATTGAAGTACACAACCTTGTATTCACCATCAAGACCCAAGGGTAAAATAAAAAAAGACTGATAATAAAGATCTTTTCCATCCTCACGTTGCCTTATGTTATTTTTAACACCCTGCGTTGTCTTCATCGCTGGCCTCAAACTACCAGATACGAATCAAACTGTTCCGTTTTTTACATTTTACATCAAAAAGCTGATCGGGCTGTGCTGCATATGTGCACATCTTTGATGCAGCAGCGCTAAAAATAAAGCCCAACATTGAGGCAATAATTGTAAGGGATGCTTTCATTGTGTTGTTTCTCCAGCTGTACAGCACCTATCTCGCCGTAATTGCTACAATTGTGCTCTCAAACTGGAATTACAAACGGCCTGCCTGAATGTAAACAGAGTCTTTAGCAAACAGCGGCACCGCAGAGCAGAATCACAGGCTGTCGTGTTTTGACAAGTGGATGATGAGTGTCCACACACTCGTGCGCTCGTTTACAATTAGACAAGCTAACTTTTACCCACAATCCATTTCAGAGCTCGCCACCCTGACTTTCTCTTTGCCTGACTGCTCACATACGCTTTTCTTTTAATGTCAAGTTCTGAACCCAGTTTTGCAAACTTTCTTCAGTTAAACAAAGAGAGACTACTTTATTCTATCTTGTGCTTTCTCCAGTGCAAGTGTTGAAATAGTTACAAGGACTTGGTGGTTGGTTCTGTAAAGATAGTGTGGGAAAAAAAATGAAAGACTTTTGGATCTTGAAGAAATTATTCACGGCTGTAGTTCTGAGGAGCATTCGCATGATGGGCTGTGACAAGTGCACCGCTCTAAGCGCGTCCCTGCCAGCCTGGAACTCGGTGCTGCGTTCCTCGCACAGACACCATTAGTGCTGTGAATTGGGAGAACGACTCGTCATCACACTCTCACAGAGGAACAGAGCAGCCATAGCAACGTTTCAGAGATTTGGTGGCAGTGAAGTTTGTTTTGAAGGCCCGCCAAAGTAAAACATATGATCTAAAATTTGAGTTTGCTTTTTTTGTCGAGAGCCATGTCAAGAGCATCTCAAAATTTTTTCTCCATTTGTAGCTGAGCAAGTAAACATTTTTCATGTCTGGTCTTTTTGGTTTGTAGCAAAATGACTTTTAACTGTCCCTGTAAAATTCTAGTTTGGGTTTTAATTTTTTATTTTAAGTGTTAGTGTGTTAGTCCTACACAAAATCATCCATTTGTCTAAAGTGATTGAAACTTATTTTTGAGGCCTCTTCTATAAAGAGGCCTCAAAAACGATGACTTCAAGATGCCCTGGCTTTTTGTCTGTAATTGCCCCGTCCTCTGTTTTAGGGTTTATGCATTCAGAGACCATAACAAAGGAGCTTCGCTTTAGGCCGAGCGTGAGGACAATGACATGTCACCCTTGTACACACACATCAGAGAAAGTGATGGGAGTGGGGCCTTCCCAGACGACCATAATGACCCTGCACTTTCCTCTCATGCATGCTCTGAGATATGGGTGCCTTTGTACCTTTGGTCTATTATCTCTCTCCAACTAGGCCTCCAGCTATCCAGATGAGCCGAGGAGCTGAAGTTGTGCTCAGCCACAGACCTAGTGCTGTCTGATGGGGAGAAGGAGGGTTCAAACAAGCCGAGCCTGTGAATTATGGAGTAATGCTTGCTCAGAGCGCTGTGTAAATTAGACTAGTTACGTACGTATGCAGAGGCCTTTTCGTGCCCAGAGGTCATATATCAACTTAAAGACAATGGTGACATCACTCAAACCTTCCTTGTTCTAGGACAACAGAATTAGTGCAGAGACATAACCAAGGAGGATGTGCTGCTTTGGTTTATTTTATACACCAATGTAGTGGGAAGGTGCTTTTTTCCCTTCTACCTGCAGCTCGTCAGACCCAGCTTCACCTTCATAACTAAATGAGAATGACTGGCTGCCTCGTCCTGACAGGTTATTATTGATCCTTTTCAATGTGCTGTCAGAGTTAGATCTGCCAAATTGTAGAGTTGGCCTTAGTCTGTTGTCCGTCTTTCCAAGAGCTGCGAGGCAGGTCACCAGCTGACCAGTCAAACCTCAGTCTTAAAGGGCATTTCAATCCTGACCGTGACAGCATTAGAGCAGTCTGGGTAAGAAAACAAACAAGTCTGTCTGTCAGGACTTTAACAAGCGTGTGGAGTCCGGTCTGTCTGTGATTGCCCTCAACAGCAACACTTTATCGCAGAAAACTAAAAAATATATGTGATTTCATTTTTTGTGGAAGTGATTGACCCCAGCAGTGTGTAACACATGTCAATCTTTAAAGGTCAGGAGCGAGTCTTGAAGGTTTATCGGTGTGGTTATTTCAATGAGAAGAAAACACTGGGATGCTAATCACAGGTTTGCCAGGTCCAATATCCTGGACACACTGCCAACACATGTCCTTATTAAAACACGTGGTTTGAGGAAAAGGTCAAAACTGTGCAAAACATTTGTACAGTAAATGTAAAGCTTCGGTTTAAGAACTAAACAAAGGACTGTTGTTAAAAGTAGTTGGTTACATACATTGTTCTTCACACCTGGAGTCAGGGTATCATGGCATTTTAATGTACTGCAGCATAAAGGATGTTCTGTTCTGAAGGGGTAGTACTATACTAATAAAAATACTAATCATAGCTCACAGTTATCTTTTAACATTTTGGCTGCACGTATATTGTAGCTACTGTTTATGAAAGCTGCTCATCAGAGGGCAAGTTGCAGGCGAGATGCCTGCGTTGCCTGCCCAAGCAGAACCTGGTGCACCGGTGAACCCACAAACCTTGAAATGCAGATCTGAGGCCTGCTGAGGAGCGATGACAGCTGTCATGGCTCTGTGATAAAGTCAAACAAAAGAGAGGGAAAGAGTGAAGACAAGGAAGGGAAGAAGAAGCAACTTCGACACATTTTAACTGAAGACACAGAAGAATATTTGGAGGGGGAGGGTCTGGTGCGCTGAAATTTTACTACTCAGCATAAAAAGTGTTGGATTGAGAAATAAATAAAAGCTGTGAGTGACCACTTGAAACGCTGCTGCGCTGCAGGGGGTTCTCCCTCCTTTGTTTAGATGCTAATATGCTGCTGTGATAGCAATATGGAATGAAGGGGTCCTCCTCAGCCTTTGATACACATTATCCCTCTGTATCTTTTTTACTAGCCTGGCACAACAGGAATAGTATCCCTTGGAGAGTAAATGAGGTCCTTTTGTTGCAGGCTGACCTGCAGGCACAGAGCAGCCGTTAACATAAGCATGTGGGTAATATCTAACATTGCTGCCTTCTGCTATTGTATACAAAAAAATAATGATGCCTCAATAATACGGCTTTGTTGTATGCACTGCACCGTGCACGTCTCTGGGGGATAACAGTACGGCCGTAGATGGTCAGAGAATGTTTCCATTTCAGGTTTCAATCCCTTTATATATTCATATTTAATGTAATGCTGGAATTATTCCTCAGAACACTATCTGCTGCACAGGCTCAGGCTATCTCATACGTGACCTTGTTGTGTCCTCGGCTTTCTGTGTAAAATGAGCCGGTCTGCCACACACAGGGTCATTGCACTGGATCCCTGTGTGAGCTGCTGTGTTGAGGTTGTGTGTGTGTGTGTGTGTGTGTGTGTGTGTGTGTGGGCAAACTTAAGTGAGACCCCGAGCAGGAAATGGACAGGAGGGGATCAAAATGAGTGATGGAGAGTCAGAGTCCGACTGGGAAAAAAAGAAAACACCAAACTAAGAGCAAAGACCTTCTCAAGTTTCATTTTAATAGCGCAGGGCCATTTTTCTCCCTTTACGCTAAGCACGGACCTGGCCATTAGGGCCTCTCTGTAGAATGTGTAAACCTCTTGCTATTAAAACCACAATTTGCACTGTCAGCTCCTATGAGCCAAATCTATGACCACACTGGAAGCCCTCCCCCTCTGCACGACTCAGGCCCTGCTTTTTCCCCTTTGTAACAACTTTCAGGCCACAATAACCATCATCAGTTAAAGGCAGCGGGTCCATTACACTTCCCCTGTTCACACAGCCCTGCATTAAGCTAATATTATCTATTCCCAGAGTGGCCCAGCCCTTCGCACACCCCATCAATTATTAATCTCCCTGCTCACAGCTAATGTTTGGTCTAAATTATTTAAACCTATCTTCATTTATCAATAAACATAAATGTTAAACAAAGAATGCTGGTGAGCATGAATTACACTGTAAAAAAGTTTATGAGATTATTTGGATGGGAGGTGATTTATAGATGTGATATTCACCGGTAATGTTTCAAAGGAAGGACAGAGGATTGGAAATGCAGGAGAGAGAGAGAGCGAGAGAGAGAGAGAGGAAGGCAATCTCTGTTCACGGCCGGTCATTTGGTTTGTGGTCAATATTGTCAGCACTTTAGCAATCACAAGAAAAATACCATCTTCAAGCCACTTCTCAAACCGTAACCTGATTTTCATCTTTTTTTCTTTTTCAATGAATGGATTCTTTCACACAAAAAAAGTGAATTCAAATCTGTGTCCCAGATATTTGCTGCTGTTGAAAGCTCTTACATATTAGTGCGCTTCTCCCTAGGGTGCCATTAATGGTCAATACCCCTGCAGTGAGAACAAAATGAACCAGCGCCTCTGAGATGTCCAACCTGTTAAAAGGAGAAATGAGCAGACATGAACACAACCTCTCTGTTGGGCCTTGTTCTGAAAAAAAAAACAGAAAGACATATCCGTGCACAGCCTATTGACTAATGAGGGAAAACAGGCAAACATCACAGTTCTCCCTAAGCAAACACAGTTGGATGTCATGGATGACCCGTAGAAGCAGGAATAACACAAGGGCGCTCAGCTCGGGGCTGGATGCCTGGCAGAAAGACGTCACTCTGGAAGTCCATGCCACCTTCCTTGCTATCGTCCCCTGCAGCAGAGAAGAGGCTCGCGAGATAAGAAGGAATAAATACCGCCTTTACATATATATTGGTATGGAATTTATGTTCCACAATGAACGAGTGGTCTGGGCTTACATGTGCTTGGGAGGAATGTCAGAAGCGTGCGTGGGACTGGCTCACCTCCAAAATACCCAAGACTCTCATATTCAATCCACCTGTTATTATTTAGAAGGTCTGAAGCCACAGATTGCATTTCACAGCGCACAAAGAACGGCAGCCTGCAACCACAGATAGGAGAAGGAGCAGCGGCGCATTTATAGTGACTCCCAGGGCTACGTTTTTTGGTGTGATTTCAGATCGCTTGCTGGCGTCTTCCCTCCTCACAGTCCAAATGCGATGCCCGCTGCACAGCCCCTCACCACGCCGCCCAAATCCCCACCTCCACGCCACCGTCTTCCGTGTTGGGTAAACAAGGCGGAACCCTCGTCAGCGCGGTTAAGCTGGCGGCTCGTGACAGAACGCTGAATGAGTGATTTAAGGTTTCAAGTGAGCAGCTTTCACAGTTAATTAACCTGCTGATGGCTGTGCATGTGTGGAAGGGAGCGAGCAGGGGAGGAAACTGTCGCCATTTCAAGTAAAGAAAGCCACACGCTGCTGTGACACAGGGGCTAAAGTCTTGCAGCAAAGCAGTGGCTCATTTGTTTTCCTGGAAGCTGCTGGTTCGGCATCTTCTCTCTCAACCTGGAAACAAAAGAAAAGGGTTCAAACCTGGCTTTTAATAAGACAGAAACAATAGTATCCTGTATGTGTGAAGTTAAATCCAGTGCACATATTAAGCAGTAATTACACAACCCCTACCCACTCACTAAATACCGGTAACTACTTCACTCCTGTGAAATTCACAGGAAGCCCACGTTTAAGCTGCGTTTGAATATGAGCTGTAAATAGTTGCCGCTCACACTGGGAGTTCAGGGACCGTGGGCTGTGTAGCCGTCTGCATGATTAGCACTTGGTTGTGTCGGTGCGAACAACTGCTGGAACACACACAAGCACAACTTGAGCGAGGGAACATTAACAGTAATCAGTGCTCCAGCCGTCCCACAAGGTTTCTTCAGTAACCCGATCTGTGGCCTGCTGAAAAGCGGCTTCTTCACCTGTTAGCTGAACACCCACCGGTCCTCGGGGTCACTGTGCGTTTTCCTATGGTTTGCCACCCAGGCGGGAATGCGTGGCAGCAGGCGGACGGTGCGTGTGAATCCTGCTCTGATAATTACACTGTGTGTCCTCTTGATTTTAGCAGCTGGCCGCTCAAACATATGCAACGAAGCGATGCCCTGACAGGGATTACTGCTTTCTTTGTATGTCCAATACCATTTAACTGAAGCTTACATTTTAACACATGATATTTTAATTGCCTTCTTTGAAACAATACTTGTAAAAGTAATCTTTACTTCAGTCAACGAGTCATTTTAAGATTTGTTATAACCAATTAATCTAACTGTAAATGGATACTTTGCTGACAATCTGCACAAATGGTGTAATTGCCCCCTATGATGGAGCTCTCACATATTCATCTGCGTGGAATGTAAAATCTTGGCTAATTTACATCATCCTTGAGGCAGTGCAGCAAAACAATTTCCCAGCGAGGGCAAAGCATTGACAAAACCAAATAAGAACATGTGAGTCATTATTGACGCTGAGCCTTTTAACTACTCTCCTAAGGACAGTGTAATTGTCTCTCCGTGCGTATGAGTAGCTCCAGGTTGTTTCAGACTGAGCTTCCATGGCTGCGTGTGTAGTCTCAGTAGAGTGTGCATCTTTAAATCATTTACACAACTTCACATATGCAACAATGTGACTTATTTGCTACAAACGACTTTAAAAGTACCTATTTAACATGAAATAAATAAAATACTATATATTAATATATAGTATTTTACAATAGAGTATATAACACATTATATTGTGACTTGAAAACATGACTGTTACAAATTAAACCTGCTTGTGATATTGATTTCTCCTGTATCTTAAGAATAATATACTTCTAAAAGTGCTGAAGTCTTGTGAGAATAATATGCGTATGCACTCACACATCGTGACTTTTTTCTAAGGGGAAGTGGGAAACACTGAGTAAAATGGTGCACCACTGATCTATGGGGCTCAATGATGCAGCTCTCTCCCAAGGCACTCTGGGATGCATTTAGGACATGCATGGAGAAAACAATGGCGGGTATATTACCAGAAAAGATAAATCTATCTCATTAATCCCGTATTCTCCCAGGCTGGGAGGCACATCTCAGGAAACATGCAGAAGCAGTATTGTACGCTAGGATCGCTCATACAGATGGGCAGAGAGGAGGGAAGGAAGGGAGGATGGGCCACGGTGTCAATCTGTGCATCATTAGTGCAGCGATGGCGGGAGGAAGAGAGGGATTATCAAGACGCGGCTTTCACAACAGAATGATCGACGATGTCTTTGTTTTGTCGTATAAAACATAATGTATGCTTTTCCTTTAAAGACACAAATTAAAATTCATACGTTTGAAATTGACGAATGCAGGGCCTGCAAAATTAAAACCGTCATATTTCTGTATGGATAAAATTATGGCAGCTAATGGATGGATGGGTGGATTTGCTTATGTTGACACTCTGTCACTTTCCACTCACTGTGTTCAATCTAAAGCTCAAACACAGTATTTATTGACGAGGCAGAATTCTCCATCAGTGTTTTTCAGCCCTCAGCTCCTTCGTACCCTCATTCTGCTGCATGTTCAAATTACACCCTGTAAATTCAATTGATTTCAGTCAAAAATGACATTGATTTTTGCCCATCTGAAATGGCCAGGGAGTCCATAAAACAGATAAAGAGGTCATAACCATTTTACCAGCCTGTAGAATCCTACAGAAAGATTTAATGGGTCATGAAAGTCTGAAGGTTAAAAGCGAAGCATCCTGTGAAAGACCAACAAAAGAAATCCATCTATAAATGAGCAGCTCAAATCAAACGTTTGGACAAATATTTGACTTTCGTGCAGAAAAGTCTTGAAGATACCAGGGCCATGAAGTATTATTTCCAGATGAGCGCAGACACATTTGTTTATTTTGCCAGGGCTGCAAAGAACAGAAACTTAAGTAGACTTGCTGGGCTGAAATCTAAGCTGATTGCAAATTCAATTAAGCAAATTCCTTGCTGATTTCAGAAGTTGGTTGATATGTGATACACCTAAAGAAAAGATTTTCCTATGGATAAGGACCCTGAAAGCCTAAGGTTTGATTAGCTCTACTGTGCAGCTGTGTGTGTGTGTGTGTGTGTGTTTGTCTTCCTGTTTTGCAGATTTTGTCATTCACTCTGCTGACTTAGGGCCCGTTGTTACAAAGCTAGAGAGCGTTTTATTCTCATCAAAGCAGCATTATTGCAGAACAGTAATCCAGTTACGTGTTTAAAGCCAACAACTGACCTCGCTGCTTCACAGCGTCTCACCTGTGGCTAGTGATGGAGCCACAGACGCTATTAATCCACTCCCTTGAACTTTAGCTGCTATACAGGGCTCAAACGTCCCTGTTTTTGAATCTTTTGAATGGTTTCTGAGTGCATTGCTAATTTTCTCGAGGCAGCGGTTGAACGTGTTGGAGTTCTGTGAACACACCTGTGGGTCGATAGCCAGGAGTGCTTGTGTTGTTGACAGGTAAAACACTATTACTAATTTATTTCTCACCTTTTCTCAGACTGGGCTAAGAACTGAGAGGGCCGTGTCCAGGGGGCCAAGCTAGATTTCAGTCCTGTCAACCTGTTATTCCAACTGTCAGAACACTGACGGACATACAAGCACTTGTTTGCCCTTCCTGTCGTCTTCAGCGGCACTGGTCATGACAGGCTGCATAGAGGAAATAGATGGAGTGTACGTTTCAAGGACCCCCCCCTCGTCTTCATGTGAAGTGGTGGGATTAAGGAAGCAGGCGTTTCTTTCTACGGATAAGGAAGATGTGGTGGGAGGAGGCGCATTAGGGAGGAGATGCAGGCTTTAAGGTCAAATCATGATGAGACCCCCCGTTAATCTGAAAACAGATGAGAAGATTGTTCAAAAAGAAAACCAAATCCAAAAAACATCATTTTCATGCAGCAAATCAATATGATGGTTGGTCTTCCTCCAGATGCATGTGGCCTCCTGCAATGTGTGAAACACAATCCAGCGTCAAATTTGTTCAGCGGAAACTGAAATTTAAATATGTGATTATCACAGATACATTGTAATTTCAAAAAGTTATACAGGCTCCTTTTTTGAGTGCAAACTAGAAGCGTTTTATTCAGATGTAGACGTTCAGTTCAGCCAAATCCGCATAATGACATCAGATTATACCTCTCGAAACCATGAAAATAAATATGGCTTTCTGCAGCCTTGGCTTTGAGGTTGGAGGGCCGCTGCCTTTCTGGACACGGATGAAAGGATGTGTCTTTATTTCACTGATTTATCTGGAAGTAGTGAAACTTCCTCTCTGTAAACCGCTGCAGTTTTAATGATAGATTTGTAGAACAGAGAGAAGACAGCTCAGTAGGACTCACGGAAACTGCTCCAGTCCCATCTGGTGAGCTCTGAAACACAGTTCCTTTCAGCAACATGAACGTCAGCATCAAGTGAGGAACGTTTGAAGGCATTTCTCTGTCCAGTTGGTGTTTCCCAGTAATCAGTAACTAAATGGTTGTTTTTCAAGTAGTGCTAAAAATGAGTAAAGCAATGTAATATTATATTAACAGCAGATCTCCTTGTCTTTCTTACCTTTCTTCACTGCCGATAAACTGGATTGATTTCACTCCAAGTGGCATTGATTAACCAAGTCCATTCACTCAGGTACCTTGTTGAATCACTTACAGTGCTGTGTACCTTTATTGTATGCTGCTTTGTGTTGGCACTGCACAGCAGGAGTGATCTTAATGACAACTTAGTGCATATTACATAAATCTTACGTATGACCAGCTAAGGAAACTGCTGTTTATATGGTATTACACGATTCTGTGGGTACCTTCACTACGATTTGTAATATGTAACTTTGATATCAATTTTAACTTTATTTCTCCTTTTCTAAACCCGTAGTTTCTTCTAAATGACATTAGAAGAAATATAAAAATACATTTATATGTTTCGACTCAGCTGCACCTACACTCTCTGATCAACCTTCGCCAGCCTCACGGGTCTTTGAGTCATCTGATCGTGTGCATGCATACTCCTGATCCGATGTTGAATACAGATGGATGAAATAACAGGAGCTCATTTGTTGCCTGTGATGTGTCCACTGGAAGAAGCGGGCGCTGGCAGAGGGGTGGAGACGGTGCCTCTCCCTCAGTGTCAGCGGCTATGGAACCCTGCACAGGGGAACTTTAGAATGAGCCTTTGTTTTGGTCGACTCTCCTCCTCTAGCTCTCCTGTCATCCTTTGATCACGCCGGGCTCCTTTCTCGCATCCCCGCTCTCTGTCTACCCTCGTGGTGTCTGATGGGAAGAGAAGACGATTTCAGGAGAAAGACAAAAGTATCCCATTCACCTCGTGGCCCCTCCCCCCGTCCCTCCCTGCTTCCCTCCTCAAGGAGAGACTTCTTCAACAGGGGCCCGTATGAATCCCTCTCCATGTACTGTCAGTGGTGTCAGTGTCAAACCTGGGGTCAGCACCTGTGGATGTCACACCATGCAGCTGTAGAAGGATGTCAAAATATGCCAGTCCCATATCTAAACATAGCCATTTCAGGAATGAGGACAACTTCTATGGCGTTATTGTTGCATATATAAGTCCTTAGCCCATTATCACTGACACACACTCAGCCACCCATGTGCTACACGCCCATACACCATCTCTTTCTCTCATTTCTTGTGTTTATTTCAAGCCATGTCTTATTTTCTGCGTTTTCCTGTGGTCATGGCCTCTCATCTCTCCCCCGCTTGACTTTCTCGGCCCCTAGTGGAGTAATGCCTCTGCCCGAGCTCAGGACGCGTCAGTTCACCGTGTAATGCGTTTGACGCCGCTACCCAGCTTTAAATGCCCCCAAACTTTGTCAATAATATTGATGTAATCCACAGGCATTTTTGAGTGATCCCGCTGTCACGGGGACATAATGACAAGCAGTGGAGGCCTGATTGGATCTGCACTACAGTGAGGTCGGCCGGCACACAGCCAGCCCAGCCAGGCATTGATAAAGTGTCACAGACTTCAGTGCTTTGATTAGCCTTTCGACTAATGCCATGCTAAGCAGAAACATTACTCTGCCCCTGCTAGCTATACAGCTCCAGAAAGGGAGGGCCGGCTGAGAGAAGGGGAGAAAATATACTCTGCAGGGAAATTAACCAATGCGGATGAAATGGTGTAGCAAGGAAATTCTTGGATAAATTAACAACGCAATTACATTACATGACACACTGCAAGATGGATGAGGAAAACTTGGCTGGTATTATGTTCTGTTTTCCAAATTGCAATTTATTTGAGGGCTCTAATGGATGCTGTATTAAAACATCTTGGGCTGCGGTCAGATTTCATTGTGTGTCA
This sequence comes from Macropodus opercularis, assembly GCA_030770545.1. Taxonomy (NCBI): domain Eukaryota; kingdom Metazoa; phylum Chordata; class Actinopteri; order Anabantiformes; family Osphronemidae; genus Macropodus; species Macropodus opercularis. Next base: position 5,689,494 of record JAUCMP010000026.1, on the reverse strand, counting down.
CGCAGATGTGATTGATGACCCTCTCTTCCACGCCCCTCGACCCCCTCCCGCCCCACCTTCCCCCCTCACCCACGTCCTCCTCTGCAACCCTCTCACTTCGCCCTCCTACGGTCCCCTCTATGCATTCACTGCACATTTACTGGGGTTTTTTTAACATTAGCACCACTTCTATGGATCCAGGACTGTGCCATTGATTTTCTTATCACTTAATTTCCTTGCTTACTCCTGCAATGAAATGATAAATTAGGTGCTAGTTGTGTACTGAGAGCCATCGCCTGTCTCCTCTCTGGAGCTTACCCTTTCGCTCACCCCGTGGTAAAATCCTATCAATAATGCCATTTTCCTGGAATCTCAGTCTCTCATCATCTCCCTCTGATCTTCTTCTGCCTTTTCACTTGCTTTTGTTCCAGTTGCAACGATAGTTCCAGTGATCCTTAAAATGAAAATATAATCAAAAGTATTTTTATTGCTGTAGCAAATGCATTTGCGTAAGGGACATCTGGAACTCATCCATAGCAAGCTTGCTCAAGTTATGGCAATATCATAGCGACATTCATAATCACTCGCAGGACAGTGGAAGACCACATGGTTTCTGCTTTGTGCTCGGAGGTGCAGCGTTTGCCCAGACTGACCCCAACAAACATGAAGCATGATACACTTTTCCCCTTCACTCATGCGGCCCCACACCTTTCTCTGTCTCAGAGGTGAGTGGAGTTTTCCACAGAGGGAAAGGTTAATGACATTCAGAATAAATCAGCATGCAGCACATCCCCTGGATGACATCAGCGACGGCTCCTCCAACCCACTGGATTATAAACAGCTTTGACTTTTTTTTCCAGGTTTGTTTTAGATGTGAGCAAACGGATAAATAATGAATGAGGCGCACTGACGCGACACATACTTCACTTAGCGGAATGACTTTAATGCAGTCGTCCTGTATTACGCTCCCAATCAGCATGAAGCTGAGAAGCTGCATGGGGGAAAGGATGTTCAAACAAAATTCAGAGAGTGTTGAACTCAGGTATATCTCCAATGCAGGTGACCTAGTTTGGAACACAACTCCTGAACCAGCTGCTCAACGGCCTACAGAAAACAACGTTACACCGGCTGGTGAAGTTAAAAAGACATAAACAGTAATTTGCGATTGGTTGTATTCATGCATGACACTACTGGAAATACAAAGAAAACACAAGGCAGGTCTGATTAACAAAAACAATCTGGGAACTGTCATAACACTGACTAACGCTTTTAAACGTTACACCTTCCTGTTACATCATCTCTCGTTCCACAGAACTGCACTGCCTACACATTCCCAGCATCTAAATCAAAGAGGTATTTTTACTTTTCAGGAGCGCGGTTATAGGAAACTACTTCCATGTTACAAATTTTAAGTCTCGATATTCAAAGTGTCGGAGAAATGTCGCTATGTACACACATAACACAAACAGAAGTATTTGCTTTGTCGCGATGAGAGCCTGAAGTTTTCTTTGGCCATTGGACGGCTTTTAGAGGGCCTGTCTAAACAAAGTTTGGGGTTTGTAAATAGCGAAGGTTATCTGGCCATCACGGCCTCCAGATGGCGGCTGAGCCAGACCACCTGCTATGGAAATGCCTGTGCTACAAGCACTGGGTGGAAATCTTCAGCCTCTGATTCTTATACACACACACACTCACATGTCTTTATGGTTAACACGATCAGACCAAGGATGAGAAGCCCTCTGCTCATTTTTCCTGCTGCTCTCAACTCCCACTCCTCCCATCTTCCCCCACACTGACCCCCCATCACTCTCCCCAGACTTTACCCTCGGAACAAAACTGCTGGACAGGGGAGGGCTTTACTGCAGGTCCTCGCTATCATGTTAAAAGATGACACATCGTTTGAAGAAACTGGGCAAAAGGGAGAAGAGGCAGCTTTCGGGGCAGAAAACATAAACAAAGGTGTTTTAATATGATGGTCGCCGGTGGCACACAAAGACAAGTAGAGGAGGGCGAAAGAAAAACTGCTTACAATACAAAGCCTTTGAATGACAGCCTGGAGACTTGGATGAAACATAAACCTTATATTTGGAGCATGAATGCAGAAGAATGGATTTTGTGTTTGTAGTTTTCCTGCAAGAGTTAAGATCCAAGTTATGTTTTAAATAGTTTATAATCCAGGTAAAGCTCCCTGCTCCATAGCCAAACATCCCCTATAGTTAAGTAGAAAACGTTAGAACTGCTGATACTCTTCTCTATTCTCCACCCAATTGTCTGTTTTGACACTTTGATAGAACGAGGCTCAGTATTGTGGTTGAACGCAAGCCCCATTCCACACAACTCTTTAAGAGGTCATGAAAAGCACCACTGTACATCAAAACAACCAGCGCGCTCCCTGCCCCATCATCCGACATGACATGTGTGAGACAACACTGACCACAACAATGGTTCACCACCTTTGATGGCGAAATAACTGAGTGAGCGAGTGTTTATTTACATCGCGGAAGCCTCCTCGCCTGTCCGTCACTTGTGGTGTTTGAAGTCACAGTGGCACAGTGGCGACGCAGCCCCTCTGCCTGGGGAAGCGCAAAGACAGGCGGCCATATTGGCAGCACTTGTTCTCGAAACACATGGGCAGAGTGAGTTTTTGATCAGGGTGAGTTTGGGACTTTCATGGAGATAGTTGAATTCAAAGCGAACGCTGGCTCTAACCGAGTCAGCGACAATAGGCAGTGGCATCACGACGCCCTGCTACTGCCATAGATCTGCTGTACATGAGACCTACGGTGCATCCTTCAGCCTCAGCCCCCACTTTGTCCCACAGTGTTAATTAAAGCTGAAAGGTCATAAAATTAGGTGGGAGTCAATAACAAGGCCACACATTACATTTAAGTTGCTTCCTTTCCTTACACCTTCTCAATAATTCATGGTATCAACGTGTCTACAAGGAAGTGAGGCTTTTCTTCCTCCCTGCAAGCCTCAGACAAGGATCATCTGTCCACTAGATTCAATTTAAGTAAGGAAGTGTGGCCAACAATACATACCAAGCCAGCCTCAGCCTCATAAATAAATATGGTGATTGTTAATGGGGTTTAAAATTACCCGTCCTGGGCTCCCTAGCCGACTGCTAGTGTGACCACTGTGGCATACAAGCGCATGGAGGCTACATGTCCCCGCAGATAGAATGTCTGGCACCAGTGATACCACAAAATGGCCACAATGCCTCCACTTCCACTTCGTCCTTGTCCTGCTTATCTCCAGACGCATCCTCTTCCTCACCTTTTCCCCCGCTTCAAGGTGGATGTGTTTTCCACACCTCGCCTCCGGTTTTCCAGCAGTTGATAGCACACTGAGATTTCGTCTTCTCTTTCTCCTACGTTTGCCTGAATCCAGAGATGCTTTTCATTCCTGCATCTGAAAGTTCAGTACTTAAATAGCGTTACACCTGCGTTCAGCAGGCGGATGTGCCGTGCTTGACTTAGGTAAGGAAATAAAGCCCAGACAAGTAGAAATGCAGAATTCCTCTTGTAAATGCTGTTATGACTTTGTGTAGAAATGTTTTTATAATTGAAATATAATACAAGCGCCGACCTCTGTTTCCACCCACATGTATTTGAAAATATATTTTTCTTCTAATACTGAGAGGGTTTAGAACACGCTCTCTATTAGAAATGTAAACTGTCTGCGGTCCATGTTTATTCTGGCATTGATAAACACTATGAATTCAAGCAGCATCTGGTCTTAAGGACAGTGTTTATTTTTATTACTGTGTAAAAGAGAAGATGTACTTTCCCTAGATTCCTTTGGTACTGTTGCGATATTTCTGCTTGTTCATTCTCATTTCCCTTATTATAGTTTTTACGTTTTTGGTTGTTTCGTTTTTTTTTCCTCCAGGATTATACGTACATGTGTGGTTAGCATTTTACTGAGGTGTAGATCGTGTCTGTGCTTTTCCCTCTGCTGTGGCGTAGTGTAGCGTTTCCTGGTGCTCCAGCTCGACTGCATGCCTGTATCTCCCCCTCCAGGACAACTCGCATCATGGTCCCACTCACCCTCGGTATTGAGACTCGAGACGGAAGCTGTTCCAGAGACACACAGCCGTCTACATGGTGAGATTCTGAAATCTGTCATTCAAATCACCGGGAAAAAAGTAAAACAAAATAGCCAACAGCCAAATGATTTTCTGTTCTGTGACAAAATTGTTCTAAAAGGACTCGGGCAATTTGCCTGAATTCTTCTATTCCCAGCCCCATTCCTGTCTGTGTTTCCTACTCCCCAGTGCCAGCCTGAGCTGATAACAAGTGAGTGCACTCCCTAGAATGATGGATGGGCTTTAGCCATGGGCTTGTCAGGAGAGGGTGCAGGGCCATATGGAAGTGGCATATGGAAGCTCATAGCAGAAGATGGGGCAAAAGGAGGGGAGTGACAGAGATATACATTAAAGACACTGCTTTGCTCTTAAAAATGCAAGGTTCATCAGTTTAGTGGGAATATCAGTCAGTGGCGCTTCCTTCCGTGGGACTGGAGGCAAACGCAGGCAGATGCAAGAGCTTGCTCTTCTATCATTCTATTTTAAGCGATGGCTACAGTAATTGTTTGCAGTTAAGACCACAGAGCTATGGGAAGAACTTGGAAATTGAAAAATCTTTTCCCAATGGGCTCCAGCAGAAAACAGCTAATATGAGTCTTATGTTTTATATATGGCAGAGCATTTTCCTATCGACTCCGTGTTGTCTTGTTGTCAGTCACGTTTAATTTCCACTTTAATTCAGAAGGATGCCTGCACACAAGTTCACCCATGCAGTCCTGTGAACAAGCATTAATTATGTCTTCAGATCAAGTCATGATCAGTCTATTTTTACCTTTCTGTCTTTGTCTGTGTGCATGTGTGCTCCCACGGATGTGTGTGGGTCTGTCTGTCTGTCTTTCTCTATGCCCTGTGGAGCGTCTGTGGGCCCTGAGGAACTCTGTTTGATTGTTTAAAGCCCTTCTTAATTGGCGCTTTGTCTGTACGCTCCTAAATGAGGCGGGACACCCACGGTGGGGGTTCCCGTGGAGACCGTGGGCCGCTTGACAGCCCCCACGGTGGGGCCTGTCCCGCAACCCCTCAAACTGCCAGCCGCATGACAGCGGCCCGTGCTGCACCACCCTGGCCAATTAAAACTCAGCTGTCAGGACCAGACACTATACCAATACTGGGTGATAGAGTGTGACTGTGAGATAGCAGAGCAAGTGTGTGCGTGTGTGTGTGTGTGTGTGTTTGGGGGGGGGGGTGTTCACATGCAGTCATTATCTGATGAACAGAGCCCCCTTTCTCCTTTGCTTCCTGTGTGTATGCTTGTGTACAGTATCTTAAGCATACACGGCCTCCATGCCCATGCACGCTCTAAAATATCCACCCCTGGCTAATGTGGTAAATTGTGTGCGTGTGTGGAAGTGTCCTTTGTGAAGTGAAGTGCTCGGCAGACAGGCTGGATTGGGTTACGCGCAGACAGATTTGTAATTCAGAGTAATCACTTAGGACAACACCTTACACCATTTTATCTGGTCATGACTCTAGGCCAAAGTCAATACTCATAGTATAGTAATGAGTAGGGGCTAACTGAGCACGTTTTATTAAAGCTCAGAGGAGTCCGTCTGATGGCAGCCTGCTTCTCCTTGAAAATGTCTCCTTCTCTTTTACTTTCTTTCTCCCATTCCTCTCTTTCCCGTCTTCCTGCAGCAGCTATCAGACCCTAGGCCTTCTGTTTTTAAGCCGTAGCAGAACCTCATGCTTCCCTTTGTTGTCTAACAAACCTAAACAAATCCCTTCCCAACAGGATCAGGGGAATTATCTTCACTAGGTAGGACCCGGCCCAAACCGTGCGCTCTATTCATGAATCCCAAAACAAGATTCAGTGCGGTTGGTAAAATCTCATATTTATGTTTAACACCCCAAATCATTGCAAAACAGGTATTATGCAGGCGATTAGTCTGGAATGACAAAGATGAGTTAACCCCCTCAACCTTCACCTCTTGCCTTCGGCAGGATCCTGAGTTGTAATCCGAGATTCCAGCATCGGGCATAGACTCTGTTTAATCTCTGCTCAAGGCAAAATACAGTTATTGGAAACTTCTCACCTCGTCATAACCGTGTTGGAGCGTCACATAAAAGCTCAGCTCAGCAATATAAAATCCTCAGCATTCTTTTCAACAAAGGGGATCGTCTTACCTTATGGTCTTCTTATTGAATCCGCTGCCTCTCTGTGGCAGATATGCTATATGTAGTGAACAATGTAACAGTGTTGAGAAGGTGCACTAGCACTCTACCCTTGGGCAAGTCTGTGAAGGAGCATGATTTGATTGACTGACACTTTCTGTGGAGGTAAGTAATAAAGTCAGAAACAGTGCAGCTGCATATCCACCTTTCACCTGCTACTTGGCTGTTCCCAGTTTGGCTTGTGAGGTAAAATGTGCCGTTTTAAAGCAAAGTTTTCTTTCGCAGCTGAAATAAATTTAATCTCTGAAGTGGTCAAGGTAAAAGTGGATGAGTCATAATGTCCACCTGTAGGAAATCGTACCTTTTTACTTCCTTCATTAAAGATATTGACGTCGATTGTGCTTGACTACATATGTGGTAAAGTAATGGTGTACACATGGGAAAATACACACTCAAACACAGATGCACTCATCTCATCCACTCCGTCCTGCATCTGGAAGTTGCTCCATGAAAAGTGGCTTCTTCCTGCACTCACTGGAAACATTTTCCAACCAGTGGAAGCCTTCTTCTGGGAGCTGGCCCACATCCAGGAACACTCAGGCTTCACAGCTGTCTTGCAGCATTTAAATGCAGCATATGGTACCCAAGTACCATTGTTTCACCACTAAAGAGTCTGTTTTTTCATCAAGGAAGAAAAGCCATTTAATGTCAGATTCACTTGAAGCGAAGAAAGAAGTTCTCAAAATGAAAACTAGGCTGTGAGAAAGAGTCGTGCAGCTTTTTTTAGGGTATTTTCTCAGACCATCACTAATTTTGGCAGTGGTGACATTGTGATTCTGAGCCTGCGAGTTTGTGAAACAACACCATCTGCGTTCTTTCCTCTAATTAGGGTAATAGCCACAAATATTACTGCAACAGTTCCTCATGACAAGCTGTTACGTGCCAGTGTGTGAACATTTTTCTGGGCTTGATAGACAGAAGTTAGCAATTGCACTGATGTGACTGAGCAGCTACATGTGGCATCTTAGCAACAATGAGACGTCATACAGCATTTATCTCAGTTGGCACCGTTTGCTATAACATCTGCAGTATTTCTCTAATTTTAAAATCATGAATCTCTGCATTACATATATTTATGGTCACCTCTTGTGCAGTGAAAAAAAAACAACTCATATTATCACGCTTTGTAAAAACGAGAAGACCTTTGAGCTGCATGTGATGAGAGCAAGACTGCAATTACACAGCTTCACCTGCTGTGCAACGCGCTTCACATTACCTCAAAAACAATATCATATTCATTATCAAAACCTGACAAAACATTTCATTTCAGGACACACAATACATCACATTATCTTCTCAATCTCCTTACTTCATTTTCTTTGGTACCATTTTAACCCAAAATCTGACATTAACAAATGGAAGTTAATTTGCCTCTCTCAGAACACGTTATAATCAGTCTAAAGGTTAATGTTTCTGCTAATTTATAAATGCAGGATTGCTGTCAGCATGAGGGGGAAATGGTTTTGAAAGGCCTGACATTGTAAATTAAGCCTGTCAGATCCTCTCTCTGCGCCGGCGGATCAGAAGATGCCGCAGTCTATGATGTCAGACAGACAGGCAAACAGCCCTGGGGGACAGACCTTGCTCCCTCACTCCCAAACATGGGAACGTCTGGAATTGTGTGGCTCTGGAAAGGTAAGCGGGCGCACAGGCACAAAGGCGCAGGCCCTCACCTTTAGGGCCTGTTCTCACTGGTCAAACCCGTGTGTGATGTTAACGCTTGATGAGATTTTAACTAATTTAGAGGGACTTTCAGGAGAAGATCAGTGAAATGAAGATGTCATGCTCTGCCAGTGTGGTGCATTGTGGGAGCATGGCAGCCAGACCATGTGCCTGTGATTAAATTTGCACTGTATATCTAATTTACCCCTTGTCTTTTTTTTAACCACTCCAAGAGAGAAAATCAGCTCCATCTATCTTGTAATAACAATTAGCTGGATTGTTAAAGTTAGTGATGAATGGCATGTGTGCAGGTCTTTTAGGATGCTGTCAGTAATTCAGGATTAGGTCAAAGTAGCTGTTTGTTTCTGTGGTAAAACAATATCCACTCAGCTTTATGAGCTTTATAGACCCTAACTCTGACTGGTCTGACTGGAACTGGTCAACATGTCTTCTGCTTCCATCTAGGTCGTCCAGGGCTTGTTAACCTTGCTCGCACTCAGCAATGCCAAGTTTACATCAAGTATCATTTCTCTGGAGTTGCGCCATTCGTGCTAAGTGTTGCAGAGTGTTGTGGGATGGAAGGAATTACAGCCATAAACTGGAGTCTGTAAGCCAATCAGACACTGGGTGGTTGCTACGGGGATGAGAGGAAATGGCCAAGCTCTGACAACCACCAATCTGGTCCTGCTGGTGAGCCGACAAGGCCAAGAAGTAAGATGAAGATTATGTCAAGCCAGTGGTAGAATCTCCCCCCCGTGCAAAAAATTTCATGCAGGCAGATTTTTTCCTCACTGAGAGGAAATGGTAACCGACAGATTAGACATCTTCTGCTATAATCTTTATAAAGCTTAGGAAATTTGTGTCAGCTGCAGGCCACATTTCTCTCTCTGTCATCTAATCACAAACACACGCACACAATAACTTCAAATAAAGCAAGGCCTTCGCTGGGTGACTCTTTTTAACAGTCACATGCATAGTGTATATGTGTCGCTGTGTTGTACAGTAGATCATGTCCTTTCATCCTCTAGTGTTGTCCACAGATAGATGAGTAAAGGAATGTGCAGGTGTGTTGGCTTATTTACCTCATCATCAATTTTTATGTTTTAATCCTTTCTATATACATAATATTATATATACCTACAGTGATTTAAGCTTCCTTCTTTTTAATTTGATTCGTCCTATGTCTGAAAAGTCTGCTTTGGGCTCCAGGGCTCCACTATAAGGCACAGAGGAGTTTCTCATGACAAGAGACACACTCATACACACAGGAACACAAATTCACACAGGTGCATTAGGCTCATGTGTTACAGCATATGGACATTCTTGTCCCATTTTTCAGTTCATTATTTTACTCAAGTGTAGTCATTTAAAAACCCTAACAAACACTACATTGTGTAGTTAATACTCTGTACTGTAAGTATTTTGCCATCGCGAGCACCTTTTTTAGATTTCAAAGTCATCAGCACCTGAAACAACAGGAGGGATGTAAAGTGGCAAACTGCAGTACTAATGGCCTACTCCCTTTATAAATCACTTTTCACACACACACACGCGCACCTGGCCACCCCTTTACTTATGCTGCTCTTACTGGTCCACAGCCCCACCCAGTGTAGAACAAGAAGTGCATGACGGTGCTCTCTTGGACATGAGGATTTAATAGGTGACCCTGGGCTGCACGCTGGGTCCCCCGCTGCCTGGGCTCATCCAGCCGTAAAATGAGGCACAGGCAGGACCCGGCCGGTAATGAGAACTGGCATTTTGCTCAGGATAACCTCAGGAAAATCGCTTCTATAAATACCTTCTATAAATAAAAGTGTACCTTGGTCCAAGACTGCGTAAGGGGCTTTCTCTGAAAAGGTCATCCATTGCCCCGACTCTGCCACTACTCACCATGTTCTCGTTTTCCTCCTCTCCCATAGCGTTTTGGTCTTGTGTCTTTTTACGTCTTTCTTCTTCTTATTTTACAAGATCTTTGTAGTTGTGTGTGTTATCATTTATGCAAGGAGACTTCCTATCCTGGACCGTGTTTAGAGCCAGGACGTGTTGGAATTAAGACAGAAACACGACATGTTAAAAAACAAAAAGACCAAAATAAAACCTGTAAGTTCATTAAGTTCAGGTAAAAACACTCCAGAAGTTGAAGGATTATTTTCTGAAACATTTCTCTATACTGTTGTTTCTAGAGTTCTTGTAACTGAGGGTCTGTGTTTGTATTTGTGTTAAATGTTCTTAGTGTTTCTTAACAAATAACAAATAATAATAAAAAGAATCCACTGAATTGAACAACATTTTTCTATTCTTGCAGTATAATGTTTTACATGGTTTTCACAAGACAGAGACACCTTGATATAGGTGCAGGTAGTGAAACAGCAGTGTGACAGGTGTGGCTGTTGCATAAATCCATGAAATGACCTAACGGGTTAAACAAACCTGCTCTGTGGGAGCTTTCACGTAAGAGAAGATGCTGCAGGCCGGGTCACTACTTAAACTACACTTAGCCTCCGTTCTGTGGCCAACGTAAACTGATTAGCCTCCGCCCAGCTAACACTGAATGACCTCTCAATGCATCCAATACCACTTATTGATCAATATTCATATTGATTTGTGTCCCGCATTGCCAGATCAAGGGTGAATGTTTCTATTGATTTAACCAGATTAGAGAAGACAAAAGGCTGGCAAATCAGGTTAGAGCAACCTGCCAATGGGATATGACAGTAAGCTACATGGGGATTTCCAGACAGAATTAGATTTCATGAGTGTTAACGGCGGCATTGATACAGCTGTAGGACTCTTCTAATCAGTACCTAATCAAGTAACACGGTATGTAATTGTAGTTCTGCCTGCCCTTTAAATGCATGAGGTTATACTAGTCAGTTCACCTGAGCAGACTCCGCATCAGATAAAACGCAGATTATTAACAGCTGGGTTTGATTGAGTGTAAGAGCAGACACTCAGAGCAGGGAAATGTTTGTTTAGACCTGTTTCTGGCATCTGGTTGTCAGTTCAAGCCGCGGGTACTGTTGTCCACACGTGTCCTCAAGCGAAACGCTGAACTCTGTGGTAACGCGATGACGCTTAATCTGACAACGCAGGAAAAAGTGCATCTAATGAGAATTAAAACTGGCCTCGTTCTGACACAGTTGGTTCTCCACCATGTGGAAAACAGCAGCGAACGCAAGCTGTTGCATTCACATACTGTGTGTGTCTGTGTGTATCCCTTTATTAAGCCATGGGAAAACATGCTTCCATCCGCATTAAGTATTGATGCCTGGAGTGGGATGAAACAAGTGAATAAGTCATGAAACACTGACAACACAACACTGGAAGAAGTAGAGAGCATGTGGGCATTTGTGATGTGTGATGTGCGAATGTTAGTGTAAACAAGACACAGAGCGAGATGTGAGAGGGAAGCAGCTGCATGATAACACGGGTGGTGGTCTTTCCAAATGAAAAGAAAACGTCCAGGAAGTTGGGAAGCAGACGTAGATGTGGCTAATCCATCTGGGTCCTTGAGGACATTGAATAGACCCCACTCTGTTTCTTTAGTGGTTTGTGAATGCGATATGTTAATGCAAAAAGTAGTTGAGTCGAACTTGAACAGGAATGATTTATTAGTGCCTTCGCTTTGGCTTGCCATATGTGTTATTTGGCAACTTTATGTTAGACAAATACTCCCTAGTGGTCGTTTAGTCTTTCAGAAGTGAACGACTGGCTGTTACGGGCTCAGTAACAGCTGAAACGAGGGCTGCTTCACCTCCACAGCCCCTCGTGGTCTTACTTTGTGGACATCGCAATTTTGGGTCAGTGAGTTAATCCCAAAAATATGTCCTGGAAGATGTACGCGGCAGGCGCCTGAGCTGCCACACTCTCAGTTCTTCTACTTGAATTATCTGTGTGTCAAGCTCCAAAAACAGCAGGTCAGGCCCGAATGACAACGAAGACTAACTTTATAAAGGCGGTTATAATAGCATTACATAATGCTATTGTCCCTTAGCCCAGACATGACATGTGCAAGAACCAAAGCTTAGTATCGACACTGAAACCATTCCACTTTGCATCCGTTGGATTAATCATGCACCATGCCATAATGTTTTGGCAACTTCTTACTTGCCTACCACCAGTTCCAATTGAACTTTTTTTCCACCTTCTTTTGACACCCAGACGAGAACTTACCATCAAGCTGAAAACCATTTAAGTTCACACGAAGTCTTCACGCCCTCTCACAACTCCGAACGCAACGTGTATTTTCTCGTATGAGGCCTTTCAGACAAAAAAAAAGAATCCATCGGCCTGTCAAGCGCCATACAGCGGCTGAATGTGGTCATTTATAAGAAGCCGATTGGAGCACAAAAAAAGCAAGACAAGCCATTTTGGTGCTGTCAGAGGGTTTTGTGGCGCTAAAAGGCTGTGGTGATGTGCTCTGACACTCGGGGTCTTGTATGGTGCTTTTAAGAGCTCTGCGTGGGTACTCTGCATCACACACTGCAGAGCAAGACAAAAACATACCTGTCACCAGCAAACACTGCTGCTGCACTTAAAGACATTCCAAGCTGATTTCGTGCCAGCAGAGGTCCCGAGGTGACTTTGGGACATTTTTGTTTTACAGTAAGGCATTTTTTTCCCGTTTTGTTTTGTTTCAGCTGGGCATTGAAGTTGGTGGTCTCCCCATGTGGAGGACTTTGTAATCTGCGTACCTCTGATGAAAGAGTGGATTTACTGGGCAAATGAAGTGTCCTTCCATTGACTTACAGGAAGGTCACTGTGTGCTAAACAAACAAGGGGGAAGACAAAGGAGAAACAGTTCTCCATTATGCCCCCCTTGCTTCCTTCCCTCCGTTGCTTCCTCTTTCTCTTCATCCCCTGCTACCTTTATTTGCTGCCCTATTAACAACTGTTACTGCAGCTTTAATTATGCCCCTGTGATCTCTAAGAGTGGCGGGCACGTGTCATCTCCTTCCCAGGGGAGCCTGGGTAATTACCAGCATCCATCCAAAGGCTGTTGGTCCTGTTCTTCGGTCGCCGTGGCGATAATCACACTGCTGCCTCTAACATCTGTTCCTCGGGCGAGAAGTCCAAGTGGCCCGAGCCTGTCACACCGTGACATCCTGTGTCAGTCTTGACCTGTGACCTCACGCATGACTCTACTGAGCTAATTTGTTTACTCCTAGACAAGAGAGGGTTGACCAGAATCTCTGAACATGAGTTCTGTGTGTGCTATGTGTCGCTCAGTAAATGCACAGTTTGAGCTACAGTGTATTTAGTCTAGGTTATCACATTTAATCATTGTCTTCAATACAGCGTAGGCCTTTGTTTTGCCCATGTACAGTAAACCCTATAGAGGCACACATGTCTGCATGATGGGAACGTTTGCCAAACACGCTTCTGCAGCAGAGCAGGAACTAGTCCAGTTCATACACATCTCTTATACATTTCTTGGCCAAGTTTTCATGGGAATAAAAAGACACAGCTACAGAGCAGGAGTAAGAATTAAGGAGCAATCAGCAAACGAATCCTTGGAGACTATAAAGCCATTTCCCCTTTTCTCACTGATGAGACCCAGGAGCAAGTTTTGCCCCACAAACAAACTTTTCCCATAATGAGAGTGTATCTCTGACCACATTTACACAAGAAAATAAGAGAGGATTAAGCATGAGGAGGGCAGACGAAGGGATGGGGAGCTACTCTAAATAAAGCTATATTGCATATTTGCAGCGGATGAGGTGGCAGAATATAAAGAAGCATGGAGGCTTAAATAATGAAAAGGTTTCTGATCAAAGCGACAGGAAAAGCGATGTATTTAAGCAGGTCAGAATCTTTAAAAGCTGTTTTATTTATGCGCTTTTTAAAAGAAAGTCATAGTCAATATTTGGCAGCTGTGACATTAACGAGCAATGTATTATAGGGGAGGGGGACTCATAAATATGCATAAAGATATTAGTGGAGTGTTAACAGTAAGCACCTGTCTACTTAACCATGACAGGAACTCTGTGAGTGACTTTACAGAGACCCCCCCCCCCTTATGGAGCCACATGTGTCCTTCTTTACTTAATGTCGCCTCTCCCTGCCTGTGACAGTAGCGCTGACAACCCACACATGAAAAAAAAGAACATGTTTTCAGAGATGTCAAGCAGCAGTGGGGAAAGCTCAAGGTTAGAGTTGCTTTCTCACTCGTTGGCTGGCACATCCGCCTGCCTGCCTGCCTGCCTGCCTGCCTTTCTTCCTTTGCACTCTATGAATATTGGCTATCCACATTGTGAAATTAATAATGCATTTTGATATTTTTTCCCATCTCGAGATGAGGGGAACAGCATAGCATGTGTCAAGTCAGCTTCTAAATCCAAACTGTCAAAAGCCAAGGGTTATGCATCTTTTTTTTTTCTTTCGGTTTTCTTCAACGAGAAGTGAGAAGCTGTCAGGGGTATTAACTTTGAAAGGGGGAGCTTTTTAAAGTTGGCATGTGCATAATTATATTGAAAGTTTTATTAGAGAAGGTTAATCATCCGTCTTTGTCCTCTCTGGTATACAATGTACAAAAAATATAGTTAAAAACCCAGCACAATAAAACGATGCACCACGTTCTACACCTTACTCATTCATTTATTACTTTTTTTTTGCTTTTTTATTTCTTTTGTAAGCCTAATTGTTTATGCATTTCCTGTTAACGTATCTAAATCAGCTGACTGAGCTGTTGATGGTTGTCAATCGAGTCGTTTGTTCAAACCGCACTTCATGCGGACAAAGGAGGCGAAGGCAATAGAGAGAGAGAGCGAAAGGGAGACACGGGGAGAGGTTTAGTTATGGCCATCTGCCATGACTCAACATCTATGTCAGGGATTGCCGGATGCACCCCGTGCAGCTGCACTGTCACATGCTGTAGGACACCCGTCTCAGACAGATGCAGGACAAAAGGTGCTGTTGTTTACCTCTACGCTCCTTCTCTCCTGCTCTTCCCTTATCCTCCCATCCTCTGTTTGCATCCAGGAGAGACAGGCCCCCTGCTGCTTCAGCCACACCCGCAGGTCTGAATGTGATGGGCTTGCAGAGGCTGAGGGTTGTGGTGGGTCAGAACCCAACAAGCTGTGCTGGGAGGCTGTGCTCTCTCACTTCTCCTTTCTTTCTCCACACCAGGTGGCGTGTTGCCTGCTTCCACCTGCTCACCTGAAATGTCATTCTGCCTCTCCTGGACAATCACCACATGTCACGCAGACGTGTGTGGAGGACAAGGAGTTTGGTAAACATGCATCTTGTGTCACAGTGTGATCTCCCTGTTCTACCTTTGGAATAACTTTGGATGCTTTAAATGCAAATATTCAATTTGTAATGTATTAATTTTCTCTGTTTGTCTGCCTTTGATTACACTGACTCTTAGTCGCATCATTCTGGGAGTGTCTCACTGTACCTGTTCTCCCTCACTCGTCCGCTGTGTTTGTTCTTCCTTGTGTTTTGTGCTCTTGAAGATAGAGAGTTGGGCCTCTCCGTGCCACACGGGACCACAGAGGCAACCTTTTCAGACTTCTAGCTAACCTTCATGTTCGATCAATAGGTCTCTACAGAGGCTCCATCTTTGGAGTTTCTTTGTTTCTGTTCTCGTGCTACTTACATCACAGCTAAGATGATGAAATTGATCAAGCCGTAAATAACCCACAACATTTCAGGATGCGGAGCAGATACACAAGAAATAAAAGACAACACCGTCGTTTCGATTCAACTGAATTTGGCTGCTAACTATGGTTCATGTGTTTTTGTCTACATATATTGCTCACAAGTTCAACCACAAGCTGTTATTGTTTCTTATGAAATCATAAACGTAGTCAGTTTAGTTGTGCAGGCATTGCAATTACTTCATCTCAAGCCATTTGATACCCAACAAAATACCTTTAGCCTGGAAGATGGATGGTCCCTGCTGCTCCTACAAAGGTCAATGATTTCCCTTCCTATGTCAGCTGAGATGTAAACACCAGGACACAGGCACCTATTTCAGCTCAATGTCTGGACCCATGAGCTCTGCAGTGACGCGC
This sequence comes from Macropodus opercularis, assembly GCA_030770545.1. Classification (NCBI taxonomy): domain Eukaryota; kingdom Metazoa; phylum Chordata; class Actinopteri; order Anabantiformes; family Osphronemidae; genus Macropodus; species Macropodus opercularis. The sequence continues at coordinate 5,673,579 of JAUCMP010000026.1, read as the reverse complement.
TAGATCCCTATCTCTGAGAAAAGAAAGCCCTCCCACTCTCTTTGCCTCCTTCTCCCCCTCTACACCAGCCCCCACCTCCCTGTTCTCTGTCCTCTTACCTTCATTATGCATTTTTTTTGTTTATGCTTGGGCGCAACTGTGGCTGCTCCTGATGGTTTGAGGTCAGGCGTGACTGGCCATGGGTTACTCTAAATAAATACACACGGACTAGCCAGGAAGGAGCGGGTAGGCTGCGCTTGCCGCCGAATCACCCTTGATTAATCAGCTGGCCCATTCAGGGTGACTTTTTGTGTATACTTCCCACCACCGCTATTCCTTCCCCCAATCAACCCCCACCGCCTCGCAAACCCGTGGAAGGTGATGGAATCGTGGTGGCACAGACAGAGCAACCCAGGCAACTAAGCAGATGGAGTGTTGCTGCACTGTCCTGCCTCTGCAACAAGCACGGACTGATATGAACAACACACATGTTGGTAGCCTGAGAAATAATTTACTTTTAACATGCAACGTATTTTTTGCATGCATGCATTTTTGTGCCACTGGATTTGAGATGAGTAACTGTGTGGCAGCTCCAGTCCTGCACAGCGACTGCACTGAGCACCACTTGATCTTTGATGTGAAACATCAGTATAAACCTTTTCACAGCAGGCTACAAAGATTGGATCCATCACTCTCCACAACTCTGTGAGCACCTCCTGGTTTCTCTTCCTCACACCTCACCCCTCTACCACCCCATCAAACTCATCTCACAGTGCAAGAGCACATACCAACAAGCACCAGCACGTCCCAGAGCCCCTACCTTAGTTGCCATCATTAGGGGTGGTGCTGTTCTCTCACCTGTCAGCTCCATTCGACCGTGGCTCAGTAGAGCCTCAGCTGGACTGTACAGACCCCTGTCACTAACCCTGACCTTTCTCTCTTGCTGGCTGCATAACTCTGGCCTTCACTCTGTTTTTCCACCTGCCGGACCTTCAGGCTCATGCAGCTGCCGTCCCAGCATTCTCTCCGTTCCCCCTCTTCTCCTCCTGCAGCTCAAGCTCTCTGCTCTGACTCTAGACCTAGCCTCCGGCCTTAGGCCCCCGGTTCCTGGGCCTCTGTTGCCCCCAGCATGGATGGAACTATCCTCGGGCAAGGTGTGGCCCCATGTGGCGTGCCTGTCCAGAAGACAGGTTATCAGCTCTGATCGCCGCAATAAACTTATACCCAAAGCTGCTACCCTGAGGGGATAGAAAGCAGGAGAAACAGAAAGAACAAGAAAGAGGAGGAGAGTAGACTAAGCAAAATATGGCGTTGATGAGCGAGGGGAGGGGGTGAGCGCAGCCACAAGAAAAAAGAGAGGGTAGGAGTCAGGATGGAGTTTTGCCTGAAGGCAGGGATGAGGCAATGAGTACCCCTCAAAAACAAGCGGGCAGTTGGAGACCACCAAAGGCACGTCTGCAGAGGGAGAACACGGGGGCTTTCAGGTGCGTGTCAAACATTAAGCAGCATGCTCTCTGTTCTCTGGTTTCTCTCCACAGCGACATGTTTTATCCACCCCACTGACATCCTTTGGAAAACTCAAACCAGACAGCTGAACTGTGGTTTTGATGGCTGTTTGATACTGTAAGCTCCTCTTTCTCTTTAATTTTTCATTTTATTTTTTCCCTATTTCCCTGGAATCATTACACCGTATTGTTTACGTCTTCTTCGTCCAGTTGCTCTGAATTAACTTGAATGGATGTGTCCATGTGGTGCCATATCACTCTAACAGTCCAACAGATTTCATATCTGTTGCTGGACACCGAGTAAAACCAAACCATATGCCACCAATTGCCGCAAATTACCCTGGATCCAGATTATCAGCACTAAAAACCTGCCTGAGTTTGAAGCGTCATTAATTCTCCAGCCGTTTTGTTTTGCAGCGAGATTGCCAAGCACTCACTGAGGGTTGGTTTGTTATTGTGGTTGCAGACATTGTAATCAGGCCTCAATAATCACACTTCCAGAAGCGGAATGTGCCTGGGGCCCACGCCAACAGGCTCTAATGTGGGGCGCCGTGGGCCGCTAGCCTGCAGACACACAGGACCAGCAGATGGAGGCTGCCATTAAACACGGACAATCAGAGAACACAATCACTGAGTAATACAATGTGTAGAGAGAGGAAGATGTCCAGGCTTACCGTAGCTTTAGTGTCATTAGAGGAATCTTTATGATGCTTGATTGTGGTTAATAGCATAAATGTGATACAATTACTAACCTACATGATTTGTAATGGAAAGGCTACGCATGTGAGGTAGCCATGTCTCATCCCTTCGGATTCCAATGCTTTCAAGTCTTTACCCCAGGTTTATGTCAATCACTGTTAAAAATCAAAAATCAAAGCTTTGAGGAAGTTGCAGGATGACATCGTGAGTGTGTGCAGTATGTTTATCGTGTAGATAACTTTAAATCAATCCAAATGTCGCTGCATTACTAACTGTACAGTATCACGTTGTTTAACTGTATCATGTGCATAGCAATAGAAGATGGCAACACATGAGCAGATGGCGGCCACGTCGTATGATGCTGTGAAATTGAATATATACACTGAAACAGTCGTGTCTTTGTTTCAGCTTCTCATAGTTTCTATTCCTTTTTCTTAAGCTTTGTCTCCCTGTCATTGAGCAGGTTCCCAGCATCTTGGCAAATGACTGTAAGTGTCTCATGTTTTGCTTTCTGAGTGGCGGCATGTTGGTGGTGGGGCTGGTAATCAAAGACCCTGTCAGCTCTGACACCACGCTACACTGTGATTCATTTATTACAGCAGAATCACAACAATGAACGACCAAAAAAAAAACATGTCACCAGACCAGCACAGGACGGTGGACGCAGAGAGGATGTAATGGGGCCAAGAGTTAAGTGGACCTAAGTGAACTTGACATTGAATGTGCAACAGAGTCCTCTACTGGATCAGGCCATCAGCACTTTGTAATTAGACTTTCAATTTCAAAAATAGCACCTCTGTAAACCATAAATCTTTCTGCAGAGAGCTTTGGGCTTTTGTGTTTCCCTTTCTCTAATTGTCCTGTGTCTCTGCATCGTAAATCTCTCAGGGAAAAGCCATTAGCAAAGATGGCTGGCAGGGACTCAGGCCACAGGGACGTTGCTGGTCTACCCGCACTGAGAGGATGTCCAGATACTGACTCGAGACACAAGCGCATGCAGCGGCAGTCCTTTCACCAGGGTCAGATGACAGCATGTCTGGCTTGGCAGCGCTGCGTTTTATGTCAGCAGCCACCCGGCTGGTGTTTGGGATTTCTGCGGTCAGAATAGTTTTCCTCCCAGCTCTCAGAAGATTTGACTTTTCACATACTATGCATCAGTTTCTCTGTCGCCGTGTTTGTTCCTGTGTGCCGCAAATAGTTTACGCGTGATGTGTTTCCTGAGCTCATTTTCTTGGTTCTCGACACACAGCACGTGAGTAACCCTGTACACTGTAGACAAAGACAGAGACAAAGACTGAGTCTCAGACTGGCTGGTCTTGAGTATGTTCTCACGTGAGCAGTGCCGTGAGCTGTGTGTTTCATGTGTTTAGGACTTAACCCAGGGTGACGGCCAGCTCTGGGAAAACAACATGGAAAATAGTCCTCACAATCAAATATCCTGCCCTAAGTGTTTTGGGGGAGTTTGTGTAAATAGGACTCAGTCAGTGCAGCAGTAAAATGATTTCCTGTTACAAGAGCAGTGTTTTGTTGATGAACATCAACAGAGACGCAGCAGGAATTGGCATCATGTGACACAGACATGGAAGCTACAGGGCTACAAGCAACATTCTGCACAAGCCAAATGTGTGAAGTTCAGTTGTATTTAATTCCCTAATCTCTGAGAGGGACAATAATATTCACTTTACTATCATAATCACTGCAGAAAAAAAACGTCTTTGTGCCTTTAAACCCGTAGAACAAGTGCAGGGAATAATCTATATAAGCGTACCTTATTATTACTATAAATCATGTAAGAGCCAAGGAACAGAGGTATAAATGACCTTAACCATTTCATTAGATCTAATTAAATTGAATTGACATTAAAAGTCATCATTTCAGCCTCTTGTTTCATAAGTGCAGATTAGGTATGAGCCATGCTGGATCTTTTCAGAGTTAAACATACTGCATACAATATTACAGAGTTAATGGGACAGATAATTGACAGTGAACCAGAGGAGGTTAATAATAGATGCTTAATTGACTCCTATCAATTTGTTACACTGAACATCACCGCCTAGACGACGTAGAGCTTCACAAATGAGAACAGTGCAAGAATGAAATGAAGTAACTATAAATAAAGACTTTATCTGCATCGCACACATCCAGAACTGTTTTTTATCAAGCTTTAAAGTTTAGAATAATCACATATGCGTTTAAAAAGGATAACAAACTGTAGTATACTGAAAACAGTGACAATGTTTTTTTGGCTCCTGTAACAAGGATGAATAAATTTAGTTTTTCTCCTAGGAACCTTAATATGGACTGGCCATGGTTCATCAAGGCATAAGTCACAGTCATCTGTTTGTATATGTGCATGAACAGACTACGAGTGCATGTAGTAAATGTTTCCCACTTGGAGCATGAATGTGTCCATCAGCATTGAGGAAATGACAGTTTATTTTGTCTGACGCCAGTAGACAGAGCGCGGCAGACCTAATTCCTCAGTGTGAATGGTGAATTTGACAGGTCAGCTACTGTCCCAGGCCCTCGAAGCCTCTGCTGACTCTCTGGAAGACCTCCGCTGTTTATACATATCAGTTTCACCTTTTTCCTCTAAACAACTTGTGCGCAGGCCAAGAGGAAACCCGTCCTCTCCCAGTCCAACATTCCACTCAGCGCAGCCATACAGTATCATGGACAAGGACAGGGTAACTGGGGGCTAACGCGTTTCTATCCACATTTATCGTTTCCGCACAAATAGTCACTTGTGAACTTTTCAGAATGGTTTCGATGTCGTAATTTCAACCATCAACCAGTAGAAACCCTCCACTGTTGCACAATAAAGTGATAAACAATGAAACAAATACAACTCTCCCTCTTTCTCCCTCTTTAATTTTATGCGCCAGAGGCTCATTGACTCATAATTTGAATGAATGTAAATAGTGTGTACTGGCACACAGACTTGGCAGCGGGCCATGCATCACCAGGAGTTCTTAAACTGTTTGAGAGCAGACTGATAGATGAACTTTGGCAGAGATGTGCGCTGGATGGAGAAGGGAAAGGTACTGAGAGGTTGAGAATATTAATCACAGCAATTATTGAAAGTGTTTTTCACTGACATCATCATGCGGAGCCATATATCAGCCAGGAGCAGCCTGCTTATGACTTAGTGACAGGGGCTGAGTGGACGACATTGAGCAGTAAAAATTAGCAAGTTACACTTGGTGAAAAATGAAGCCATCAGAGAGCCATAAGCAGCCCACATTAGTTATGCCAAAGAATCCATTTGAGAAGGTGGGCTTTGTGGGAATTGTTGTTTGCATTGTTAGTGTCTTTATTTCCTAGCAGCATCTATTGTGTTGATCGCTGTGTAATCCAGGTTGCTAAGGAAATAAGTGGGGAACAAGTAGAAACACCATGAGGAGTATTTCACATCCGCGGGAAACTAATCGCATAAAGATACAAATGTCTACGATTTGTATGTAAGTAATGTAATGTAAGCGTGTGTGTGCGTGTGTAGTCTCTTTGTTCTACAGCAGGAAGTACCAGGCTCCTTAGTCACTGTTCTCGGGCCGGATAAGACTTCCTTAAGTGGAAACGAGCAGCAGTCGAGCTTCATAGTCAAAACGTTTTGTGTGGAACACTCCATAACGTGACTAAAACCTACTGACTTTTCAACTTGCACATTACTTTTTCTTGTATGTAACTCTGTGAATCCTTTCCTCCACAGCGGGAAAGACATTTTATAGATTATTTATTTTGCTGAGTGCTCATCGATCTAAACAATCTTGTGACGCTGCAGTGTATGAACCTACAGAAAACAGGAACGTGTGCTTTCTTACGTTACATTAAAGACAGTCTGACGGCAACGAAAGAATCACACTCTTCATTTTAAGTGACAGTTTATACACTCTGCCGCTCTTTCGTCATGCTCTCTGTAATCCTGCCCTCCCTAAATTTAAGATGTTGTAAACACATGGCAGCCTCTTCCCTCTTTGAAAACTCTTGGGAACATCAGAGGGGTCCCTGGGTCTCTTACATTTCTCTTTTGCTGCTCAGAGCCACATCAACTCCTCTGGGCAACCACCCAGTTGGCTGGGAGTCTGCTGCCCTGACCCTGAACCCTGAATATGAGGGGTTAGCCAAGGGCCAGCAAAGAAGCTGAGGGTGGGTGTGGTGGCGGAGGTCACTGTGGGGGATGTGAGGGGAGAGACAACTATTAAACACAACAGAGGAAGGCCTATCAGGATGTGGCTTTTATAGCCGACTGGTACTTGAAGGCATCGAACTCCACTCCAAGCAGATGAATCCTGTAAGGGTGGAAATGATGGGGTCAGGGTGTTTACGAGGTCAGGATGAGGTTAGTGGAGGGTCAGGGACTCAGTAATCCCTCCGTCGGTCTCAGTCGACGGTGGTGGGCAGTATATCCAAGATAATAGTTGGGCATTTTGATTCAAATTCGAAAAATGTCTAATGGTGCATTTTACTGTATGTGCTCACGTCGTGCTGTCAAAAAATCAGACCCAGCAGACAACCAGTCAAACGTTAAGAAGAGGTACAAGTAATGTTTTGCTGTTTGGCAGCTGACATTAAAACCTTACTGCTGACATTTAAAACCGCATCTGGGAGAAGGTTACAAACAGACTCTGCTTACAGCTGCCAGATCATGAGATGATGACAGACGTGCCGTACATTCTTCATCACCCTTCCGATGACCCTGTCACCTCCTACCCTCTCACAGCCCTTCGACCCTCCAGCTTCTGTTTCTTAACACCGTCTCGTCGCCCGTTTCATTTTCATTACAACCCTCCTGCAGGGATGGGAACCTGTTGCCTGGTCTTAACTGGGTGGCAGCTCACTAAATCACTGACTTTTAGTGGTTCTGCCCTTTTTTTATACACTTTAATCACCAGATACTAGTAACCAGGAATATTGTGGCCTGAGTGTGGAATCCACCTCATAAAGGAGAAGGCAGAGGCCACTGATGTGCTTCTCATGGCAGGACTGCTGTGAAAATTCATCTTGTTCTTGCTGAGGTAGTGGTAGGGAGTAGATGGAGGTGGGGGTCCTTTCCTGCTGGTGACAATCAATCGTTCCAGATCAACAGGTTTCAGGCCATAAACTTGAGGTCATCTCCTCCAGTCGACAGTTTCTCATCTGGCGATGCTGGTGCTGATGCCGCTGGGAGGCCTTGGACTTTGTTTGTTATTTACGGTTAGTCACAGGTTTAGAAATGGGTTTGAATGATAGGAGGCCATCTCTCACACGGGGCAGCTTTAAAATGGTTAACCCACTGTGTACACAGTGTGACTGGGGAGTGGGCTAAAAATATGTGATGATGCTATGGAAATGAGTCAGTTGAGTTGAGTTGTTGAGTCAGTTTGAGTCAGTCTGTTTTTTTTCTTCCCTACAGCTGCTTGTCACCTAAATCTACAGTCTCTGCCTTAATCAATCCCTTTTCTCATATCTCCTGTATCCTCCTTCTCCTCCTCCCACTGCTCTACTGCTATTTCATCTCCAGCCCAGCATTAATCCTTCTCCTCCCGGAGGAAGCCCACTTCGTGCAGCAGTGAGGAGTATTTAGAGCCAGTGTTGACATTGGACGGCACGTTAGACAAATATCCCCCAACTCCAAACCACAGGACAAATGGCAGACCTGGACTCGCTGTGTTCTGGCACCGAGTTTGCTTGTCTGGCTAAGCCGCGTCCAGCGTTTCAGCTCAGGTGACGTCTTACTGTAAAAAAAACCTGACCGCTAAGGAGGGTCGGTGGGCAGAGTAAAGACGGATAGAAAACGGATGGAAAGGAGAAAGTTGTTATTAATGTTATAAATGGAGGAAGTAAAGCTGTAATCCAAACCATGAGCTCAGTACGTACAGTAGGCTTTAGGATGCCATTAATAAATTTTTCATAATGGTGATATTCAGAAGAAACTCCCACAGGCATTCAGGTGGTTTGATTATGGATGCACATTACGTCATTTCAAGGTGGAAACCAACACTCACACCCACACGCACAGAGCCTGTATCTGTGACAGGCCGTCCACACACACAGGCAGCACACAGCACACAGCACGCCACACACACACTGTCAGAGATATGGGGCCCGCTTTGACAACCACCAAGTTGACTTGGCATTGGTCAGAGCGGAGTGATCCAAGAAAAGCAAAACGGACCCACGAGAGGGCTGGGGCTTTTGTGTTTGCGGAGTGTCACACTTCATCACGAGGGAAACCCATAACAGGCCCAGGAAAGGCTTTGAAGCCATGAGAGGGGTGTGTGGGAATCGCCTCTGTGGCTACCTCTGATGTCAACTCCAATATTCTGATTGCAGCCTATTTCCTGCATTAGACTGTGTTCGTTGGCCGAGAGGGAACCTGTGCGAGGATTGTTTACCACAGACAAGGTGATTACAGCATCCCACCAGACAATCAGCAGATTAAAAAGTATTTCACCCACACTGCTGCTCACTGACCACTGCTCACTCAGACTCAGCTTAGTTACAGTATTTACTTATTAGTCACTATTGGCACAGGCACTTTAATGTTAAATGTACAATATTAGAGAAAATGCATTGCCACTTAAAGCCATGAAACATAGATACACGTGTGGTTTCCTTTAGTGTTTTTTTATATAATTACGATTTGCCACGGAGCTAAATCTGTGTGTGTTTGGATTCGTAATAGAAGGGTGTCTCTGTCAAGCATTAAGCTGCGGATCACATATCAGGAGCGCTGTACGATGGCACCGCGTGCAGTTTGCTCTCCGTAATTAGCCGACTGGTGAGGTTCTCTAATGGACCGCATCCTTTTGGCTGCAGCTCCACAATACTCCACCACTGAAGCCATCGGATTCTACGTCGCTAAAAGCAGAGCAAATCAATTTGAAATTAACGAATTAATTAAATGTCTTCTGACATTTTACCCAGGTCCATCAAAAGAGTTTCAAGCATGTGACTGGGGAGACGTTTTGACCCACCAAACACCTGTGTCCCATGTAAAGTTTGTCACAGCACAGACACTGAAAGAACTGAATCCAAGCAGCACTGCATCACCACCACTCTGGCTTTAAAAGGCACATTGCCAAGCAGAGGTGATTATTGTTTTGAACACAAAATAATAGTTATCAGCAAAATTATCTCAGGGCTTTCACAAAAGAGCCGCAGCTCATGAGGCAAAGCATTTTTCATCCATTTTAATTCTTTATGTAGCTTAAAAGCCCAGTGGAAGCCATAGTAAAAGCCTAATCGTCAATGGGGGGTTTTAGAGGAAAAAAAACGCACACTGGAGTTATTGTTAAGGACGGTGTCATGATCAAACACAATTTGGATCAAACCACAACTTTGTTTCACATTTCCAATCAAGGGCCGATTAGCCTCAGACATTAATGAGCCTACTAATCCATTTGAGCCCCTCGTGATAACAGTTAATTGTCTGTAAAAATGTGTACAGATCCCCGTTTGGGTTGTTTACTAACTGATTTGGATGTGGTTAGGCCCTAAAGAGGTATCATTATGTTGATAGTTCTTTGGAAAATGAGCCCCTGATGGAGGCAACACCAGAGAGGAGCAGGTTTAAGAATGCACTGAACTGCTTTCAACCGCTGCTCACTCCAGTGCAAATGTATCAGGACTTTTAGACATTTGGCTGCCACCAGCCCTCAGTGAATTCCATCTATAATTAGCATTAGTTTCATGCTTTGCTCACTACACAAAAATGAAGCAAGATAACATTTTTATTCAAACCTTTGACATTTGAATAAACCTTAATTCAGTCTGTACAGTCCAGGGGAAAACACAGAACATGCCCTGCCAGAAGTTCCAGGCACACACAGCTTAATTTGGCACTGCAGCCTCTGCTTAATGTTTGTGGCTTAGCTGAAGGTTAAATCTAAAATAGCAGTAAAATTCAAATCCAATTTGTGTTCTGCATAAAAACTGTATAGAAGTTTGAGTAGGTGCAGAAATCACGAGTTAAATGTAAGATAACTGGAGTAACTGTATAAGTATCTCATAATAATATTGTTAAATAAAGTCATTGGGTTAAGTACGTAAACTCATTAATTAGTGACACTGTGACACTCATGTCACAATAAAGTTAAACATTATAACCTTCCAGAATAATTTGGCCCCTGTTTTAGTTTTTAGTCAAACAAATTTCATTCATTTGGTTTCAGTTATAGTGTTTTAGTCTTTTTATTATTATTATTATTATTATTTACAATTATTTTTGATACTTACAAAATATTCACTACACCACTGTTTAGAAAGCTGTGCACACGATTCACTGCATATGCGCCGACACTGTGTCTACTTGCTTTGTCATGTTGTTGATGCGATTGCAGGGGTGTATGTGTGTTTGCATTCTGGCCATTCAGTGTGCAACCTTGGCTGGCCTGTTCTGACACTCAATTTATTGTCTTGTGATTTGAGGCCTTAGTTTCTCATTACATCCAAAGTTTTTGTGTCCTTGCGCAACAAAAATTAGTTTGTGTGTCTGTGTAAATCACCTGTCATATGCACATGCTCCTTTAAGAAAAGGCCAAGGGTGTCATTTGATTCCTCCTGCCTTGCTTTCATATTTATGCGTCTCATATTCACGTCCATTGGCTGTGTCTCAGTCGGGCTATCCATCAACACTTTTTATCCCCATCTCACCAACAATACGCACATAAAACGCTCTTTTATGTCAGCAAAATGCTGCCACAAATAAAACCAGAACAACACACTTCTTTATTTGGCTGGGTAATAAACTACATAAATTAAAACTGATAAGTGACAAATTTGCATTAGTCATATCCTATGGCCCTGGGCTTTAATGGAAATTACCAGAGGCAGCAAAGATGTATTATAAAGTATTACCCACAGAACTGGAAAACACAGGTGATATATTAATGAGTTTACCGAACTGAAGGACAACCAGACCCAAGGGGCTGTGTCCTGCTCTCACCAAGACACCGCTATTTTTCAAACCAACATGTCATAGAAGCGTGCTGAAAACTATATCAATCATCCTGTACAGTCAGTTTTCTAACACATTGCAAATTATTTGTTTTACAATTTTATTTGTGGTTGCTGTTTCAGCTGCCCAGGAAGTGAGAATGAATGTGACTGTTCCTATTCTGTCTTCAGCCTTTAATTAAATTTGTACTATAGCCTACGATAATATAACATGGTTTGTGTTAAATAAATCTGTGGTACCACAAATGTAGAACAAATGAAAGAAAACATTTTATATATTAGTTTAAGTTACTCACATTATTCTAGGTACTAATATAAGTAATTCTCTCTCAGTCAGATATCAGATCACTGGATCACTCAACAGAGAAATATATGTTAATGCTCATATGCATGTTGTATATTTTGTCATTCATTCAAAATGACAAAAACACAAACAAAACAATAACTGAGAAGGGAAAAAAGCAATGGGACGAAGTAACGTCTCTCTCAATTTTGTACGCACAAACGAAATCAGTTGCCTTTGGCCTGCTTAGGGGAAGAAGGTGAGGGAAGCGCACAAAAGCAGCGCAATTATTCTGCTCTGGCACAACAACAGAGAGCAAAAAAGAGCATCAAAGGCTTTCCTCTGAGCAAAATAGGGCTCCCTCTGAGGAAAAGCACAACCTGTGTGTGAAACTCCGTGCATGGACGGTCGGTCCTCTCCTCAGATGCAAGACCCAAAGGATGCATGTCAGAGTCAGTATTCAAGTTACTGTGTGCAGCCACTTTGATTGCAGGTATGTTACAGTATAATATGCTTATTGTTTTACATTGGATTATTACCAATGTATACAGTATATGTGGTCAGGGGTGGAGACTCACCATAACCACATATATTTATGTAATTACTATACTTACTACAGTGCAAGGGCTTTTATTTCATACTTCTTTTACTATGTTTCAGAGACAAATTGCATCCAGTTAAAAAATGATTAAAAAGATTAATATTTTATTATTAAATATTAACACATAACACCATCCAGTAATTTTATTTCCACTGAAATGTGCTATTCTGTGTAACACTCCTTTATTTTACTTTGACTTATTTCACCACTGTGTGCATCTGTCCAAAAACCGTGTCTAAATGTCTAAACTCACCCTAATTACACAGATATTCCTACATATGAGGCGAATGTGTTAAGGAATAAGGGATAAATAAATCCTTCATCGTACATTTCTTACTAAGGACGAATAAAAAGCCCTAAGTGACTTTCTATCCGGCATATAATAGGGCACCTTGTTTTAAAATGGGGTCCTTCACGAACCCGGAAGCCGAGCTCCCACATGTTGTGTACACACCGGTTTCCTAGCATCGCTGTCACGTTCTTTAATAATTGAGCCAGTAGTTCAATAAAAATAACGAGATGAAAGTGGTTGCGTTGATAAGGTAATTTTTTCGGTTTAGTTAAACGTGTCGTATTCTGTCATTTTGCTTCCGTGACAAATATCATGCTAGTTGTGAACCTGCACTGCTCAGACAGGTCTCATTTACCAGAGGCAGCTAACAAACATAATAACCAATTGAGTCGCAAGCGGTTCCTAACGTACTGTAATAGCTAATAGCTCAGCCGCTGGATCTAAAACATCTTTTTAGTTCTCAGCGCTTGCACTAATTTCCAGATAGCTACTGTACATCCCCGATGGTGCAAGTCTGCACATTAATGGCTTATAAACAGAACCTCTCCTACTTCTCGTGTTTTGTTCCAGTGGGGGCAAAGACAGCTGCTACAACATGATGCAGTGTGTTGCTGCTGGCCACCGGTTAGTGGCTCTGGCCAACCTGCGTCCTGCTCACACAGGTGAGGAACTACTTGCTGGGGTTTAGTTGTTCTCCTGCAGGGACTCGTGGACTAAATGGGTCAACCACGTACTGCAACACGACATATGCATGAAGCTTAGCATATTACTGACATGGATGAATCAAACTAAATGAACTAAGCATATAACTATGCATAGGTGAGTCAGTAAAAGTTTCACTTTGTCAGGAACATGCAGCATATCAAATTCAAACTGGCAAGGTGAGAGGGCAAGTGCTGCTCTTTTGCTTTACACACCCAGATGTATTCCTCCTGTCTGCCAACTGGACCCTGTTGTTCACCAAGTTCTATATTTTCATGTTGTCTTGAGTCACTTTTTGTTTATTTGTATGATGGAATAAAGTCATGGCGTGTAAGAACATCTTTGTATCCGTGCCACAGATGAGTTGGACAGTTACATGTACCAGACGGTGGGCCACCAGGCCATAGAGCTGTACGCTGAAGCTATGGATCTGCCACTGTACAGGCGAACCATCCAGGGCTCTAGCTTGGATACCAGCAGGAGCTATAATGAGACAGAAGGGGACGAGGTGGAGGACTTGTATGAGCTTCTGCTCCTTGTCAAGGTATGTGTCTATGCTTCTCTTTTATTGTCCTTTATTGTCTATTGTCATTCAGCAGAGAGGATTCTGTCTGCTTGTGTGTGGATGCTGTCTATTTCTTCATCTACCATGTATTTACAATTTCTTTTTGTCAAAACAAGTAGTCTTAGTCATCTTGGAGGATGAGTAGTTATCTCTAAACTATATCTTCTGGGCTTATAGAAAAAGAGTGGCCATCTTTTGGAGTGTCCACTTTGTATGGTTTTGACATCTGATATGACTTGAGTTGGACTTTTGAGAGTGATATCATATTTCTACTATGTCCTACTACTCCAGTGCTACACAGAAAGCAACACTCTGCTTTAAACTTCATCCACTTTCATTTTTCTAAACGGTTAATGTTTTGATTATTTTAAGCTTGCTAAAATACACTTTATATATTGTACTGAATACTGTAGATAAAAGTGCACAAGGAACAAATTCACTTGATTAATGAAAAGATTTGTCTGTATATTTGGATCATTATGTTCACATATGAAATGTGTTTGTAAAAACTGCATTTTATTGTCTATAGTATCACATGACTGACCATATGCAAGTAGTCATCATTGTGATGCTATGTCGCCTCTGACATATGCTTGTCTAGTTTTTAGTAAACAAGCTCTCAGAGCTCTACCAAAATTCTCATCTCAGCTGGGTTCATGACACTGTCACACTCTTCAGATGTTTTACAAGTCATTCTCTATGGATTCAGAGTCACTTAGTAGCCCATCAGCACCGTCTCAAAGAGGCTTTGCCTGTCGAGCTTCATCTGGCCAGCTGTACACTAATAGTCTTTAGCACCTATTGTAAAATGGAACCAAGCTGCACAAGAGATTAAAAAGCATTTAGTGCTTTTAGTCTGTCTTATTTAGTGTGTCTTGATTTCACTGTCACAGTGGAGTACGTTTTCTTGTTATCTTATTCTGGGACAATTGTGTGCTTGTTGAATCCGTTTATTAAAGTTTTATGTGTGAAGTTGGAGTGAGGTGACCTTCAACAACTAGCTTCAGAGGAAAAAGTCTCTTCTTTTATTGTATCGCTTGACAGAAGATCAGATGCAAAAATTAATCACCCCATTAATATTTCATCAAATACCACTTTTGCCATGACACTGGATAAAAATATTCTTTTGATGCCAAATTATGTATGAGACCTCGGTGGTCCAGCGTGGTACGGGGTGGCTGACTGACAGGTTTGAGACACCTGTGTGGGAGTGTGTGTTTATCACACCGCAGGCATTGCCTGCCTACCTGACCGCCTGCAGCCATGAGGAAGATACCTGGACCCGCACCGCACTTCAACAGCCTGCTGTCAGCACAAACAGGGTGTAGGATTGATCCAGTGCAACACTTTTCCCCTCTGTGGCCGCACATTACCTCTCATTGTAGCTTGCAGCATCAAAATTTTAGTGCTTCTTAAGGGATGGTAGAGAGGATTTTGTTGTAGGGATTGGGCCAAATGAAACAAGCGCCGGTGAGGTTGCGTGGTTCTTTCTGTTGGTTTATGTGGAGACATGTTCTTCTGTAGCTGTGGGCTGCTCTGGGGCGCCTACATGTCCGCACACTGCATGAGTGGCAAGGGCCAGTCATCCCGCCTCAGGGCATTTTGCACCCTCTTCCTGACTGTCTTGTCGTCTTCTGTAGACATCTTCGTCTTTACACGTGCAGCTAAATTAGACACCTTTTGTTTGTATGTTTGCTTGACAGTATGCACATTTACGCATGGAGTCCAATTCATGTTTTTTAGGTTTCAAGTATTCACATTCACGTAAGCCATAGTAGGATGCAACGTATCACCTCTGCCTGTGGTCAGGACACTAATTGCAAAGGGCTGCTAGTTTCCCTTTTCAAGACTTCGCTGGTCTGACCTCACCTGTCAGACGGGCCACAGATCAGGGCAGCAGGACTCCCATGGGGCCCTCATGGGCTAGCAGAACTCCAGTCGTCTCCCTGTTTATCCTTCTCACCGTCATCAACAGATCTGCACCATAAACAACAGGCTTCCTCTCTTTGCCACAGTGATGTCATAGGAATATAAGTTTCTCATCTGAAATTTCAAGTTGCTGCTCTGTGTTGTTGCTTTTTTTTTTAAATTCCTTTTAACTAAAGACTATCTTTTACTAACTTGTACCATTTATTTCCTATTGTCAAAGGTAGCAATCTCATCAAAATCACTTAACTCCCTGTATTTAAAAGTCACACGTTTCTGTCACATTACTTTAAATCTGCTGTTAAAAAGATAGGTTATCATCATTTTCAGTTGTGCTCAACACATGCCTTATTTGCTATTTATATTTTTGAATTTATTTTCCAATAAAGTTTGTTGTGCTGTTGATTAGTGAAGGAAATATAACCGAGGGGGGAGAATGAGAGAGAAAAAAACAATCCCTTTGATAATGAGCCGTTAAATCACCCTTACTGGAAAAGAACAGTTTTAGCAAGAAAAAACGTGTTGTGTTTGGAAGGTGTGATGTTTTGAAAGATTCTTTCTAGCAGTTTGAATTAATTAGAAGTTACAAGATTATATTTGGCAAATGACACTTGAGTATAGATGAAAGATTTTTTTTTTCTTCCGATCCAGAGCTGATGAGTTTTAAGTGGATATACTTCCCTCCTCTCCCTCTTTTAGAATGATGCCAACAGACTTGTAGCATGAGCCAACAGTGCCATCTATGGATCGTTCCCAGAAGCTGACAAACCAAACAAGCTTCCTTGGAGAATGTTTGGAGCTATTCAAAAGATTCAAAGGAAGAGATCATATTCTACAGAACTATTGTTAATAGAGGGGAAAGAAACTAATTATAATAGAACAAAATGATCCTTCCCTCCCCTGGCAGTGGTGATAATAGCAGAATGACAACGTGGCCCTGTCCTTGGCCTCTCTGCTCTCATCACTGGCTGTATATGGCGGTATGGCTTTGAAGTGTGTAACCTGATAGAAGAATCCCATCCTGCTAGCTGCTGATCTTTGAACCTGTGCTTTGAGGGGGAGAAATAACAGTTTTGGCAGCAGTGGGGATCTGAGGGAGCATTTTTGGATATTTCTAAGTATAAGCTTTTATTTTGATATTTGTTTGTGCTCTTCTAGACATCAAAGGCGAGACTTTAAAGGTGGGTGTCCATGTGTTTAAAAAGTTGATTTCCAGCAATTCACTTATCTGCACAGTAAGTACATGCACGTTCCCGAAAACGTCTTGTGTCAATACTTCATATGTGTGGTTGGTCTGCTCTCTCCTGTTGTGATCTGCTCTGATGTGTGATACAGATCAGCAGTGTCAGTCACCCCTGGCTGTAACGCCAGTCCCCCTTAAGGCCTGCAAAACCCCTCATATTAGTCATATCACATCCCTCAAGTCCTTTATCCTTCTCTCTGTGCTCTGTGACCCGACACAGTGGCTCTTTATGCCCCGTGACCCTGCCTCCATGTGCATGCGCATGCACGCTCGTGTGTTCAAGGTCGGGTCAAATCGGGCCTCTATTACATGATAACAGGTCAGTCTCTGTTCTCCTTCCACACCTCTCATGTTTTGCCCCCGTTTTCTCCTTTCAACACTGTCCATTGTAGGATAAAATGCTTTTGCTGCTTTCAGCCACGTCTTTTTCTCTCTGCTGACTAATTGATGTTGCACAAAGGTAGATGGTATTAATTATTAGTCAGTTCAGTTTGTACAAGACAGTTCTATTTCCAAACTCTTTTTCAGCTGATATTGCATGAATGTCATTGAGTTTCGGAAAGATTCAAGCACAGCTTCAGTCACTTGATGTAGTAATAGATGCTACATAAAAAGATAGTGACTTGGTTGCAGCATTTCTGCAACCTTTGAGCTGATGAATGAAGACAAAGACATTTAAACTCATTAGAGTGATGAAGAACAATAGATGATATCTATGCACACGTTCCTTTCTGCCAGCTCTAATTAGCAGCAGGGTGACATCTCTGTCAAACTGAGACCCAGCGTTGAGAACGATGGAAATGTTACTTTCAAATCTAATTACTTATCCAGTAATGCTTCCGACTTTTCAGCTTTTTAAGTTCTTTTATTTTTTTGATAGGTCAGTTAACACCCAGCGTTTTTCCTCATTTCTCTTTTTATTTTATTAAGGCAATTTTTTTTTCCTGGAGTTGTCTGGGAACATTCTTTAGCACACTGGGACCTTTGTCCTTTGTTGATGAAACAGTCACTTCCGCTGATGTTTGTTAAAACACCTTGTTTTTAGTGAGATAATCTTTCTTAAATGTACACACAGCTCTTTTCACTATTCCCTGTCTCTCCTGACCTTTTTTACACTCACACTTCCCCTCATCCTCGCTCTCTAGCACTACTCCATTATCGACGTCTGCAGACAAGAGTGGGGCCCTCTGAGATCTCAGAGGCCGTCTGTCCACAAGTCCAAACATACTTTCTAATTTTTTTCCTCTTTCCTTGCTCCTCCTTTCTCTCTTCTACTAGCATCTCTGTCTCCGTTGTGTTGTCGTCGCACTTTCATTCGGATCCTTCAGAAACGAGTGCCCTGATGGAGGTGTATCCTGCTGTGAGAAAAGGAGGAACAGGGACTGAGGGTAGAGGAGAAAGAAAGGAACAGAGTGGAGGAGGAGGTGGGCAGGCTTGCCGACTCGCAGGCAGGCAGGGGAATCTCCAGTTGAATCAGGAGCTCTGTAGTATTGATTAGGTAGCTAAGGTGTTGTGAGACAAGTCGTTGAGGATGGGTGTGAGCTATGAAGGGGGAGGTGGGGCTGACAAAATCAAACACCCAACCCGTCTCTGATTACCGGCATGGTGCCGCATTAGACGTACATCGGGGGCTCAACAGGAAAATGGATTTCTTTAAAAAGCTGCTTAATACATAAATCATGACCTCTGGGGTCACAGCGAGGGTTTAGGAGATCAGATCAATAACAAAGCTGATGCTGGCTTGTTGAAGCATGTTTGTGGTGCAGAGAGACCTCCGAAATGGTGTTATTTGAAGTACTTCACAAACCAAAGGGCAGTGTCTTTGTCTAAAGTTTTTTTTGTTGTATTTACTGCACAAGTTTACAGTACTTCACTTGTATTTGCAATGTGTATTCGGTGGCCAGTGAGAGTGTTTAGGCACGAGCTCGTGTAGATTTCTGCACACAGCTGTCTGTCGCTGTTCCTTCCATGTGATAGCCATTGTTATCTTTTCCTTTGGTTTGAGACTGCTTGTATTTATGTTGGTCGACACAGTGGCAGCAGGGCTGAGATTGCAGGCTTGTTTTGCACATGAGGAAGGATAGCATTAGTGCTGAGATAATGGTGCGATGTATTGTTCGCTGGCCATGTGGAAGTGGTAGGACAGGATCTATTAGATGCAGGCCCATTTCCCTCCAACTGACGCTAACATTCCCTACAAACATTAGATAAAGAGCCTGGCCTCAAGCCTTTGTAATTTGTTTGTATTTTTCTGCTTAATGTACTTTGCTCAATCTTGTTTAGCGATGATGGAAGTTGATAGCCTTATCTCGCCTTGCCAAGGGCATGAGCCTCCAACACGGCTTGGTTGAACATTATTCAGATGAAGAACATGTGTTTATGGTCTTCTTATTTTATTGTGATGCTGGATGAATTGGAGACGTATCCAGAGGTTATTTGGATTTGACTGATTGGCTAATATGGTGTTGTGTATTATGCATGATGTAAATAAACCAATATTATGGAAGGAGTATTGCTAGAATTTTTCTCTTTGTTTGGCTGTTTGTATTAAAAATTAAGGGAAATCGGTGATCATTTGGTCCTAGACGATCAAATTTAATCTTGTTTCCCATTTTGTCACTGTGAGTTTTGTCTGTATTCTTTTTCCCTCGAAATCCATTTGATGTCCTTTTTATTAACGGCTGTTACTCTGGGTCATCAGAAATCGGTTGTTGCGTTTTTGTTGGCACCCTTGATTAAAAACATTCTTCTCTTTTGAAAGTCATTTCAAGTTAATCTCAAAATGATTTGCTTACATGTGCTAACGTTATTTCTCTACATGGGTTTTAGACGGTTGTTTTTAATCTTCTGCCATTTAAAAGTGTAAAGGACAATCCAGCCATTTAAGAAGACCAGAAATCGCGGAGGAGGTTGAATTTGTAACACAACCTTTACACTCAATAAACAGCAGTTAGTCGGACTGAATACTGTCTGTCTCAAAACTGACAGCTGAGGAATAGGATCCAGTCTTTGAACTCCCTACTATTCATCTGCTCCAAAATTAAGAGGGCTTTTATGTTTTGTTTTGTGAACCAATCCCCTCAAGAAATATTTGTGGCAGGCCCCATCACCTCCTGCAGCTAGAGTCATAACCAGTCATAGAAAAACACTGTCTGGAGTCTGGAGAGAGGGTTAAACCAGTATAACTGCTATATTTTCCTTTAGTCTCTCTCAGGGGAAGTAAGGGGGCGAAGTGAGGGGGTCCATTCTGTCTGTTGGAGCTATGGAGGCTAGAGGACGAGAGAGCCAAGATGCCAAGAGCCTGGAACATGACCTCACCAGAAAACATTCATTTTCTTTAAGTGTATGTGTATGGTAGCCAATGCATATGTATATGTACATGGCCGTCAACGCTTGTGTGTCCGTTCACCCTCTGGACAGCTTGGATGTTTCAAACCATGAAAACAACTGAGCAGTTCACTGCTCTGTGGTGCTTGCTTTGATTCTGCCCTTTCCTGCCTTAGATTCTCACACTTTAACCTCAGGTAAGTGGGAATGTCGCACTAACAAAGCTGGGACTTTGTGTTACGCTCCACAGAAAACAGTTGCTGAGGCTCATTTATTGGAACAGTGGATAATTGAAATGCTTTGAAGGCATTTGACGACGTTAAGTGGTTTTATGTCTGATATTTGATGGAGAAATGTTGCATTTTTATGGGCTGGTAATAACTAAACCTGTTGCTTAAACTGCAAGCATTCATGAACATAGAGCACATCGATAAACGGCCTTATGTCTCCCTGCTGCTACCAACTTTTCCTTTCCATGCATGTTGATATGGAAAGCCCATTTGTCCTTGGCCTGAAACCAGGCCTTTGTGCTTGCTTTGGCCAAGGCCTTCTCCCTCCCTGCCTGATGCCTGGCTGGGCCTGTGTTTACGCAACCACAAATATATATATATATATGTCTTGAAGAGGAAACGTTAATCTCGCTACGTTTTAAACCTGATGAATTTCAGCATTTTCCAGCTGTGCAGCATGACGTATTTATGCTCGGGGTCTATCGCTGAGAACAACGTAGTCATTGTAAATGAATCACTATTGAGGACTAAGGACTGTGTTTCTGTATATGTGTGCGTATAAACTTGAGGCTGGGAATCTTTACAACTATGACCTCAATTATAAGAAGGTGCAATAGTACCTTCTTGGAAAATACGCAGCTTCTTTGTCGTTCTTCTCCAGACGTAAATCACTTTATGGCCTCCACATTTTGCCAGTGTGAGAGTATAGAGTGTCACTCACTCATCACATTGATGAGACAACGTCCCATGTTGACTGGTCACACCTGCACCACGGCCTCAGAGGAGCTTAATGCTATTCTGCTTCCTTTCTCCCCTTCTTGACCTGCATCTCAGGAACTGGTTGGGGCATTTAGGCTTATGAGCAGCTGGCTTTGTGAGAAGTTTGTTTTTCCTTTTCCAGCACTCTGTATGGTTGAAGACTGACACGTGGTGAGTCATCTTGCCAGCCCATCCGCAAGCACAAAGGAAGAGCCCGTCTTTCAACAGCTGCTTCAAACAGACAGCCGCAGCAGTTTACCAAAGGGAATGTCTCTGAAAGCCTTTTAGAACGAGGTTTTGGCCAGTGTTTGTTTTACAAAGACCTTTGCTAAGCCTGCATGTCCATTTGTTGCTTTATTTTGATGGATTAGATGTTGTAATTCAGTTTGTAATCTTGCAAGCTCTGGGGGTAACTTGTAACATAATTTATCCAACCTACAATTTGTCCTGTACCTTGTGCACACCTCCTCAATGTCCTGTCACCTTTACCCAATCTGGGAGTCACCTTGGAGTGTAACTGTCTACACAGAATGATAATGAGGACGCAGATTTAACATAAATCAGCAGTGTCTCCTCGTACCAAGCTCATATCCAACTTCCTGTCAGTGTGGCATGCATGTCTGGATTGTCAAGACAGCCCAACATGCCCCGGGACTTTGTCTGCGTTATATTAAACACAATCTCTTGACCCTTTCTGGCCCTATTCGCTCTACCACATTTACTTGAGCTCATACAACAAGGTCCAACCCCCTCCTCACGGTCCATGTTCCCACCATGTAGAGGAACAGGGGAGAACAATTCCATTACAGTACAACAGGCACAGAGCTGATCTAATGGAGAGAACATTAAAACCATGTCGCATCAAGTCACTTACTTGATGGATCCCGGAAGAGAGGGATGATGAGGAGAAGGAGTGTTGGGGAGAAGGGGGTGGGATAAGAGGCCGTGGGGTTAGAAGTACTGTCTAGATGACGCTGGGAAGTAAATGATGGTACCTCATTGCCCTTGAGCAAACTGTCATTCAAACCACTTTAATTAATTTCTCTACCTGCCTGCCACTGCACACAAATGTACTACACAGAGAAAGCTGTAATACAATACAAAATACATGTCAACAACTTTGGACTCAATTTAAAAAGAGGATTTTCTAATGGAAATGTGTGACCTTGTGTCTCAAATAGTTCAGATCTGCCAGCTCTGCTTGTCAGAACAAAGTGAAACAGGCATTTTAGAAACCCACCATTTTGCAAAATGGAGCTTTGTATTGTTAGGGTGTATAATTAAGATCTCTTTGTGACAGCCATTGAGGGAGAGCTAATGAGGGTTCTGATGTATTCCATATAAATATGAATATTGGGTTTTTAATATTTTATGGCTTTCTAATTGCTTCAGTTCCTGGTAATAACTTTGACTGAAAATCGCTCAGACTGAATGTGTGGCCTGTGTTTGTACCTTTAAAACTGCAAGCTGATAAAATAGTCCCACTCTCAATCTGAATTCCTTGCTTTATAACTGTCATGCACTGAAGAAGCATTTCTTGACTGAAGGCATGTCTAACTGCGAATACATTCGAACCACTGTTTCACTCCCTTACTTAGACTGATGTATATATAATTACAAAGTATATCACGCACGCTACCTTGATATAGAATTTAATGGCCGTATCGTTTCTTTGTGGAGCATGTCTGCTGGCCTTAATCTCCCACACAGCTGACATCTTAATAACTCAGCCCTCTCCATCCATTTCCACTGGAGACATCCGGATGTGGGGGAAGGATTAGTTTAATGAATATGACAATTAGTAACAGAAGTTAATGACTGCATGGGGCTAAGTACCCTGATGGACATGGCTTGAGGGGACTGAGGGCTTCCATTGCTCTGGGCCATAGATCCTCATTAATAGCTTTTCTGTCTGGCAGAGAGGGCCGGGGAAGCCGGGCCTTTGTTTAGTCTGCCTCTGACAGACCTGCTAGGGAGTTGCACTGTTGCACAAGGCCACGTGACGATTAGTCCCACTCTAGGCGGGAGTTAATGCAGGCCTCAGGTCCTGGACCAGGTGAAGCTTCCGTTAATGAACTGGGGTGATTAAAAGTTAATAAAAGAAAAGTGAACGGGAATCAGGGCGGGGAGAAGTCACAAATAAAGAAATGTGGGTTGTATGTTACCAGAAGTCCTAGTAGCTTGGGTGTGTTGCGAGTGGCCAATATGCCAGGGCATTTATACAGCCCTTTAAGTGGTTGAGGCTGAGTCAAACTCAGAGGCACAAGTACCTACAATGGCCCAGAAAACGAGGAGTCAAAGAGACAGAAACGCAAAGACAAGGATCTCGTTCACTGTTATTCTGATGCTCTCTTACACTGTCAGGCTAAGTCTGGTCAAGCGAAAGTCAAAGCACCAAATTGGTGTTGATGTAGCGCACTCGTTCAACACTCTCATGCCTATCGCTCGTCCTGTTTGTCTCTGTCGCTCCTTATCCCACTTTTTACCTTCTAATTTGGCTCTTTAGGAGGTGACAGTTGTATTTAGGGAAAAGGTTATCATTGAATTAGAATAGAGTGCTGGCCCAGAGGCTTACAGAGAATTACATGACACTGCCTGCAGCCCCCTGTGCTCTGCGCTGGGCTGAAATGTTATCAGTCTGACTTAATTACTGTCACAGCGCGGTGGAATTGACTATAATGTATATTCCATTCTTGGACACATTAAAGAGATATTAAAACCTAAATGCTGGATCCCAAGTGTTGTTCTTCGGGTCAGTGAGAGTTAAATTCTCGTCTGTTTCTGTTTAGCTTCACCATTACACCTCACATCCTCAGCTGTAAACACCACACACGCGAACATGCTCACAGCCATGCACACACGAACAGCATCCTTTATCTGATTAGCTGGCGCGTTTACGTGGTGCTCTGTCTGTGTGTGTGTGTGAGGCACATTGCATCGCAGCTCCGCGTCAGGCCCCAGGCAGGGCATGGATTTCATTTAGGAAAGTATCAAAGGTTTACACGCTGTTCACTTTAATCAGCATGTTTATCAGGCAGAGAAAAATTGCAGGAAGAGACCACAGGGAGAAGGAGGGGTGGGGGTGTGTGTGGGGGGGGGTTATCTTAAGGACCAGTAGCCAGGGAAATTGATAATGGCTACAAGGTAATTTACTGGAGACTTGTGCATCCCTCCACTGCTTCTACCCGTGCCTCTCGTTCTAATTACAGCCCATGTAATGTTCTAATGAATCTGCAGGTGTGTGTGTCTGCAGGGGGAGGGGCGTGCGTCACGGTATGTACTGTACGTGTGTGAATGTGCGACTCTAGCCTTCACATGTGAATTCTTGCCGTCTGTCCGTCTCTGTCGAGACCGTTTTCGTGAGAAGATTGAAGGCATCTCAAGGCTGTGTCAGCATCTCCTGAGCGCGTACTTGTTTCACTGTTCATGAAATTTCAATATGATGCTAAGAAATAATTAGATTAGCCCTCAGCAGTATTAACACACACACACACACCACTCAAATGCAAATGGTTCTGCTGATACTTCAACTTGTCACCGTGGTGCCATCGTCCAGTCGGGTGTGGAGTGGATGGAAGCCGCGACCGGCCTCACTCATCTCCTATTCTCACTAAACAGCTGATAAGACCCAGAAGCCTTCCAGGAATTAGTGGTGCTAGTGCCTCGCGTGGACCTCCAGGGGGTATGGGCTGGACCGAAACGTCCTTGATGCAACTAGAATACAAACCTCTCCAGGGGGTTGCAGTCCAATTAACGGAAAGGGCCGTCAGGAATTTTTCTTTCTCTGTTTCAGCCTCTGTGTGTATGTTTACGTTTGTTTGTGTGCTTTCGTTTTTTTGACATTATATTGATGTTACAAAGCACAATTTTGCAAAAGTCAACACATCTTTTGTGGTGAAGTTTCCTCCACTTTATCCTATCGACAGGAAAGGGAGGGCGTCGAAGGAGTGTCTGTAGGAGCCATTCTCTCCGATTACCAGAGGGTCCGGGTGGAAAATGTGTAAGTTAAACACACACTCATGATCCAGAGCGCACTTTCTAACTGAAGTGCTCACACAGCGTCTGCATTTTGGCCTTTTGAACTTGAATGACGCACAGTCGCGGTCTAAAAGAGTACATCCTTCAATGCGCTTACCTCTGTGTGGTGGGCTTTGTTTAAACACTCACACAGAGCACGCTGAACTTTGTTTATTCTATTTTATTTAGACTATCTTTGATTTTATTGTCTGGCTCTATTTTTACTCGGCACTGCAAAAAAGACTGACAATCATTGTATTCATGATTATGTCCATGTAAATATTCGCTTTTTCAAGATGGGAACACAACAGAATAATGCAAAGATGGGACAGTTTCCTTGTTACATAGACAACTATGTCTTTCTTGTTGTTTTATCTTTGATTTTCTACACACACAACACTGTCAATCAACATTTTACCTCATACACAATAAGTTGTCCAATCATTTTGGCTGGAACTATTCAGTATTAACTCACACTGCTCTTCTTTTTATGTGTTTAACTGGCAGATGTTTGCGGCTGGGTTTGCAGCCCCTGGCTTACCTGTGGCGCAGAGACCAAGAGTCTCTGCTCTCTGAGATGATATCCTCTGGCCTCCACGCTATCATTATCAAAGTTGCCGCCTATGGTGAGTTTGTGTCTTGCGCTTTTGTGTTTTGGCAGCTGAGCAGTTTAACATTTCCCAAACTTTTGCTCTGCTATTACTGTCTTTGAAGGCGCCATGTTAGTGTGGTCCTGTTTGGCACAGGGTTTGAAGGACCCGAATCTGGATAAGCGAGGGACAGAAGCAGGCGAATGGGAGGTGTAACCAGAGAAAAAAAACGGAGACAAGCAGAGTAATGCCCTAATCATTAATCTGTGGCTTAGCAGCAGTGTTGAGACTTGTGCCAGCGGCGAAGGTATTGAAGCAGAGAACAATATGAAAAGATAAGACGTGCAGAGGGAGGAGGTGTGATGGAAGTGCGCAGTGGTATCGGGTGGGAGGAGGGAGGCTTGGCAGTTGAGAAATAATCCTCTGTGATTGCCCCACACATTAATGCAACCTGTCAATAAGCGACGCATGTCCCTATTGTGTGTGAGAAACTCTGCATTTTGTGCTCATGCATAGCTCAGAGTACATGGTCCGTGAAGCGAAGATTAAAATCTGGTATCTCTCATTTACGTTTTGCAACCGCTTCAGCACTGAGAAGAGGTTAATGTGGTGTCACAAGCTCTCTACCTGCCTGTTTTGGAGCCTGAGGACAGAAAGATCAGATTACTGAATAACAGGAGACACTAAGAAAAAGTTTTTTTCTTGCGCTACTTTTGTACATGATGTTAGGATCCCTTCCTGCATGTAGTTGACAGTGCAGCCCGATCTCCTTTGACGCTGCCAGAGATAGATGATAATTATGGCTACAAATGGTTCTTTTTACTCTCAAGCTAGTCATGGCAATAGATCATTACGCAGACACTGTTTATGTGCTGTTAAGTGCTTGTTGTCACCTTTGCTAGCAATCTGTCTTAAAGGGGTCCATGGCTGACGGATGACCCACGGAGCTGAGCAGTGCGTTTAGGATATTCTGCATATCTTTCAGCACTGCTCAAATAACCTCTCATGGAATGCACTTGTCATACCATTTATCTTTGTTACCTTATTTGCTGGATCCATTTCTCATTTTTAATGGCATGATGATTGAGAACTTTTTGGTAATAATTTCAGAAGTTGTCAGGTTCCTGTCAGAAAAGAGATGATGTCAGAATTCATGTTTTCCTGATTTTTTTTTTTTAATATAATTATTGTTTACACATTTTTTTTTATTCCCACTTGTAACCTGATAAAAGCGATGAATTTACAAGTTAAAGTGCCAAATTACTCATCCGACAATATTTACCAGAGGAAAAGAAAACCTTGAAGGCCTCAGTCACCCCAGTAACCGAACCTCTGCCAAGATCTCTACTCTAAACACGACTGTCTAAAAGCAAATGCTCAACATTTTTTCGCAGATTATAATTAGAGACGAAAATCACCTTAGGTGCCTTTGAATGTGTATCTTGGCCTCCAACTGTAGGTGTTTGTGTGAGTATGTGTGTGTGTTTTGGCTACAAGTAAAGAGAAAAGATCTTATCGGCCGTGACTCCTCACCTGTCCTGAGGCACTAGTAATTAGAAAGGAGAGAGTTGAATAGTGGTGTAAGCGCCCAGGGCATTTTAGGCAGCATATAATTGCAGCTTTGGTGGGAGCAGGTCTGAGCAGTGAGGTGTGCAGTTCAGAGGAGATCGGGTGACAGTAGGGCGTACCTGGTGGCCTTTGGTGTTTGTGTGCATCTGTGTGTGAGCAAGAGAAGGAGATTGGAGGGATTTACTGGTGAAGACCTCACTAGATAGGTTATAAATCTGTCAGCCAAAATAGCTCGTGATATTCTGTGGTAGTGGTAGTAGAATATGGTTTTGGTGTGGTCTGAATAGGGCGGGAAGTTATTCAAGATTAATATTCCTTCATTAGATACTCAGGAAGACAGGTGGAAATTAGTGGTGAATGGATCAAGAAAAGAAAAAAACTTTCTTAAGGGAGGATATATTCCTTCATGACAAATCCCTCTAGTGAAAAGACAGCTGTCCAAATGCAGGATGATCCTCTAAGTGAATTCTCTGGAAGTCTTCATTTGTGTGCTGATGGCAGCTTAAAACCACGAAAGAGAAAAAGAAGATTTTAGTCTTTGAAGATACCAAATTGCATAGTGAAGAAAGTTCAGCTATCTGAGGCTAAGCCTATGAATGTCAGAAAATACTTCCAATTAGCAAAAATGGATTTTTCTCCAAGGGAAATGCATTTGGGTGTTGGTGGACTCTCTTTTTGTAATATAATATCTCTTAGGCTAACTGTGGTAATTGGCATTTCCAAAAGCAACTATTAAATATTCATGTAATTAGTTAATTGATTGATTAGTGCAGGTGTGTGTGAGAGCACAGGTTCAGTCGTTAATTGGTCCTCAGCTCCAGAAATAATTGGCATGTGTGAAATCAAGGTTTAGCAGCCAGGAAACCTTTTGTCACCGCATGATCTTTTGCTCTTCCCACGATCGTAGCCTTTGTGCTTAAAGGAAGGGAATTAATTTCACAAATTTGCTTTCACTGATCACCTCATCCAATTAAAGGCACTGATAATTTAATATATACTTAAAGGACAATTAATGTTTAAAGACATTATAGAAAATTTACTGAACATGGTTTTGAGCGTGGAAGGCTGGGAATGGGCCATTTAAGTAGCACATTTTCTTTCCGGTATTTAAAGAAACTTTAATCCAAGATGCAATGTTTTTTTTTTCCTTCTTCTTCCTCCGCTGAGCTGAGAAATGTTTAAGCTACGCCAAGGCTTATGATAGGTAGGAAGCTGGATAAAAGGAAAGCACACTGTGCGTGAGTGCTTGTCTTCCAATCCAGAATGACACGGTACCTGTAGCATACACACAGGGCAGTCTAGTGCGGTACCATTCCTTGTCACAGCGCAGCTCAGCAGCATCAGCAA
Organism: Macropodus opercularis; assembly: GCA_030770545.1. Taxonomy (NCBI): domain Eukaryota; kingdom Metazoa; phylum Chordata; class Actinopteri; order Anabantiformes; family Osphronemidae; genus Macropodus; species Macropodus opercularis. Next base: position 5,645,008 of record JAUCMP010000026.1, on the reverse strand, counting down.
GGAATACTGCACTGATGTGCTGCAGATATGACAGATGATTACGAGGCACAGGACTGGAGCGTGATGGCCAGGACTGAAACGCTGTCAGACACTGTATTAGCTGACCAGGTGCAGTTTGCTCATGGAATTAATTGTGCTGTCATCTAAGTCAGGCCAATCATCATCACTGTCATTTCACTGGTAAAATTCAAATTATCTGCGGTTGACGTTGAAGACACATTTTCTTACGCTTTTAATGATACTTGTAAGTGTGTTTGTCGTTTTAGTTGAACGTAAATAATATAATACATATTCAATCGTAGCTCGTGCCGAATCCAAAAGCACAACAAAGACGAACATTCCAGTAATTTATGTGGCCATACAAGTACTTTCATTCTCTTAGCTAGTCACGATCTTTTCTTGCCAGGTCATTCTAGCTGATGTTAATGAAGAGTTTGGGAATTCTCTAAAAGCCATGTTTATTTATTCATTTCCACTGGTTAGTTTTTCTAGTTCAGCACGAGTGTAAGTACCCTCAGTGTTGCAATTTGATTTGTTAGGTTGAAAAGATTTCATCTTGATGTAATTGTGCAATACTTGCTGCCTATTGTTTTGTCCACAGACAGTGAATTTCAGATAAGAGCCAAACAAATTTCACATATAGCTGTAGTCTTATCATCCTTTGTGCATTGCGGCTTCCTTCCCGTTCTTTCTTCCTTTCTGTCCTGTATTTCTTTCTCTTACTTGTGAAGATTAGGCGATGGCGAACAGCTATTGTTTTGGGGGTCTTAGATAGCCTTGTTTAAAGGCTGATGCAGCTCACCTTCTAAGGAGGAGATGCTTATTTCATCCATTTAAAGGCTAAAATGTTACACATCATGAATCTAATTTTCTCTGCCTTTTCTCTCTGAAGGCAGGGATTAAAGACGAGCTGTCAGCTGGCACGCCAGATCTTCAGACAACCCAGGGATGTCTGCGATACTGCGCTCAACTCAGCTCAGACAGTATCTACAATCTCCTGGCTTTTAATTTAGCTTTAGGTTCAGTAAGCAAAATCACAAGTAGTTTCAATTAAATAAGCAACTTAGTGCTGTGGGTTTACATAAATCAGCCTCATGAAGACGGGGAAAAGCCGATCATGACTGTGAAAAGAGATTAGTGAAATAGTCTCTGGAAATATTTATATAAGTGAGAGCTGAGTTCACAGATGGGTTTTGATCAAGAATTGGTTTTAAAGGGTTTTACAAAACAAACTGGATGGTCCAAATAGCTCCTGGTTTCCTGGTAAAGTTTTTATTCCTCACTAATTTCAACCCTCTAAATGTCGACAAGGTTTTTCAAAAAATGCTCTCCCTCATTACTGAACTCGGTGGTTTTAAAGTTCACTGAATTTAATTGGAGTTTTATAGGATAATACAGGGTAAAAGGGGCCTTTTAAAGGAGAACCATTCCTCTCAGTCTCTCTTAGGGAAGCTCCTCTCTCCAAAGTGCGGTCTTACTGTCTCTGGTGGCAGACTAATGGCAGCTTCTTGTGGGCTTATTTGGGTTTAATGTGGCATAATGAGGTTAGGTAATTGGGTTTAGGTCAAGTTGTAAAACAGGTTCAGAGAAGACAGAAATGTGAAGATCATGTAAATGAGCGGTGTTAGATTGCTGAAGGCTCACACCAATGGCTACTCAAAGTCTTCTCAAAGCATGTATTGTACAACGGCAAGCCCATTCCACCCACCCTCGTTTCCAAATGGTTTCAGTAACCTTAAGTCAGTCAGGAATATCAATTGAGAAAACACTCACACAAGTGCTAAGTGGTCTTGAGAGAAATGCCTTCACATTAATGCTGTCTACAGCATGCCATCGTCTTATCACTCACTCCTATCTTCTTCCATTTCCATCGTCCTCCTTCCTCCTTGTAAATATCAATTCGCGTATCATATATTATTTAAGAGCAGCAAAGTTAATGAACATATTAGAAAAGGCGGCATCCCCTTAGCAATTTGGAGCCAATTATTAAAATTTGTTAAAAGGCATGACTAATTAAAGAGGATATTTAAATGGGATTGAATTTTAATGCTTTTTTTCCGTCCTCCTTATTACCTTTGTGGCAGGGTTAAGATGAGAGGATGTTGAGATTAGATATTCTCACACTAATTAAGACCAATGATCCCCTGGGAAGAGAATAAGGGCCTGCTCATTCCCTCCCTCCTCACTCTCAGCCCTCCTCCACCATTCACCGCTCCCTCCTCTGTGGTCCTGATGCTCTCCCTGGTAGGGCTGGACTACTTTGGCCCAGAGGAGCGACGCAGGCGGGGTTAAGATGAAACTGTGATGGGATGCAGCTTCCACCATTCAAGTCTCTTCTCTCTTCCCTCTTATCTGCCATCCGTTGCTCCCCATGGGGCCCACGGATGACACATTAACCTTTGAGGTTGTCAGGCCATGAGAGAAGCGTGATTCTCACATTACGATTAACTTTGTGCCTTTAATTAAACACATGAACGTACAGAACTGGAGGAGCTGTGTTACATTTTCAAAAATGATTGGGGACAGTTCAGATTTTATTATGATGACATTAGTTTCACATCTGCATCTCACTCACTCGTTAATTATCATGTCAATCAATTAGTAGGAAAGGAAATTGAAGATGTTCAGGATTAGGGCAGTTAATCACCAATTGTCATCAAGATACTTATCTATCTATACACAAGTTATAGTTTTTTTTTTAAACAAGCCAGTCCAACCTCAGTTTTAATTTATAATCTAGATCTAGCAAAATGGTATTTTCTTCTAGAAGCCTACTTGATTTTCTTTTTTGTTTGAGGAGTGAGAGATAGTGAGCTAGTATTTCAGTGTGAGTGTGGAACCACTTCTTGTGCCCTCCTCCTTTTTTCTCCCATGCTTATGAGTCACCTCCATGCACCATTTCAGGGGAAGGGGAGGGAAAAGGCAAATAAACAAGATCTCTTTCCAGAGTTTATGTTCTCAAAGGGAACTAGATCGGTTTGTGGGGGGGGGCAAAAGGGTTTGGGGGGGTCTGCGGCCAGCGATTGAAAACTGTTGCCCTTACCCGGAGAGATCTGTGTACACTACTTGCGAAGTCAAACAAACAGATCCAGGTTGCAGGTTTACGTGTGTGTTTGTGCGACTGCCCGTAAACCTCCCTGCCTGTCATCTTTAATCACCGCTCTCTGTTCCTGATCCGACTTCTCTCTTTCCACATGTGTCTCTGTCTGCAACGGCGTTTGTGTTTGTGTTGCTGTCTTTGTGTGTGTATCCCGCTTGGGTGCCAGGACTGGATCCAGAGAAGCACTTAGGAAAACCTCTGGCTGACATGGAGCCTTATCTGAAACAGGTAGATACTCTACCGCGTTGTTAAACTCTAGTACGTCCATGTGTTTGGGTCACCTCATGATTTTGTTCAAAGTAAAACCTCTACTGAAAGAAAATATTTCGACCATGCCAATCACATTCTTGTACAATTATTGGTTTTGCCATAGAGTTGCCAGTCGTTATGGTGCTTTACTTTTAAAGCTTCACTTAAGTTAAAATTAAGTAAATTAACAATATGATTTGTTTAAATGAAATTGAAACAGTATTTGGTTGTGTCCTATTAGCTCTCCCAGAAGTATGGAGTCCATATATGTGGAGAAGGAGGAGAATATGAAACCTTTACCCTTGATTGCCCTCTCTTCAAAAAGAAGATTATTATGTAAGTAAAGCAGACCTACTCAAAAGTGTTTGCTTGTGGCTGCAGTAAACTCAAAAAGCGACATTTCAGCCAACAATATGTGCAAGTTTCTGTGTGTGTGCAGTGATGCAGCAGAGACAGTGATCCACTCAGCAGATGCCTTTGCTCCAGTTGGATACCTGCGCTTCACAGAGATGCACACCGAAAGCAAAGACAGCGTGAGTCGACCTTCTGAAAGAATCCACAAGAACTGGAGAACTCAGTATTGCATATGTGATCGGCGCCGTTCAATGCTAAATCAATAATTTTACAACAAAAGTTTGCGCTGCTTTGGGGCAGATTCCTTTACACCGCTCTGAGGCTAAAACAAATACAAGAACAACACCCTTTGGTGTCTGATAACTTTGTCGGGAAGAACAGAAGCACAGGACTGTAGGGCAAGGTTCAGATCAGGCTCCAGAGGGTCTCTCTCTGTCTCTGTGCTGCACTCTCTTGCTCTGGGTCTCTCCCTTCATCCCTTACACTCTCTCCTCTAGCCCCACATGGCCTACTTTGACGTCTGCAATATTCACTGCAGCCCGAAACTAGGCCCAGCTTAATAAACATGTCTGCTCACATTAAGGCGCTTTGCATTCAGGTAGCTGGCTAAGCGGACACAGGCGGGGGTTGCGAGGAGGCAGCAGGAATTCGGTATATTAGAAAGAGCTGAATGGGGCTTTACCAAGTGCAGTGGTAACGTCTCAAACCACTGCAATTTCTCAGAAGAACGTACAACTTTGGTGAAATTGCTGTGTGTTGGATGTTTACCTCGTTTATGTGCTCCGTTAATTTAAATTTAAATTTTCGTTTTATAAGGCGCTTCCTAGGTGATGAGTGTTGCTGATGACATGTGTGCCATACTGTTTTTTTCTTTCACAACACATGATAATGTGTCATTTTCTGTGTATGGGCAAGTGATGTGATGTGTGTGTGCATGTTTAGTGGGGGCTGGGATCGTTGGACAGAAAACATACCCCCATCCCACAGCGTCCATGACCCTGCAGCATCACTCCCTACAGCTATGTGTTTTTTTTATTCCCCCACGCCGCCGCCACTCCCACCCCCCATCACACAACACGCTCCCGCTGTAGCCCCCCCTAGGTTGCTGTGGGAAGAGCAGGGAGATCCAGGGTCTGTCAGGGGAAAGGAGGGAGGGAGCAACCAGGGGAGAACCTGCCCCTGATTCAGCCTTCTGAAGCTCTTCTCGTCAGGGTGACATATCTGCGTTGACACCAACACTAGAGGAAACCGCACCGGGCTCAGGGGGTGGGGATGGACCACCATCATTTGCCCTCCGTTAATGCTAGTCAAGCTATTTTTCATACTGGCCAGGAGAGAAGGGCTGAAGTATAATTAATTTGATTATCATATGGCCTAACGCAGTTGACAGCCGATGAGGGGGGTGAATGAGCGTTGGGCAGAGTGAAGGGGGCACGGAGGAAATATGTATTTAAATGTGTGACGCGCCCGCAGGATTTGGCAGGTAGTATGTATGCTTAAGAGAATGGTAATGATTTCCTATTTAAAGAAGTTGCAGAGTGTAGACGTATAAGTGAACAAAAGGGGGGAAAAATGGTGACATCCAAAACATGTCTCCCCCATCTAGTCAGGAGCTGTGACTGACAGCCTGTATGATTGAATCTACAGTATCAGAAAACACCACTCCCTATTCGCCTGAACCGCGAATATGTTAGCATGTTGTTTCATATTCATTCACCTTGAAGTTATGTGTGTCTGGGCCCTTGTCATGAAAGACTGACACACACAGCCTGCTTGGTGGGGTGTTTGAAAGGATTGGCTAATTATACAGCGTTTTGTCTGTCTTTGCAAAAGGCTCAGCTCTCTTTGGTGGGCGTTTGGCCTGATATATTCCCTGTGGTGCTTTATTGCAGGATGTGGTGGCGAGCGCTCTGCCCCATGGTAGTTGTCCTTGCCAAAACGCCATTGACAGGATGACTGAGGAGGTGGAATATGCTGATCAAGCTGAAGACGACCAGCAAGAATTTACATCAAATCATGACCTTAGTTGTCAGCAAGGCCACGGTGAGATTCATTTATTGTGAGACATTCACATGCTGACATGTATGTATGAGTGTGTTTATGTGAGTGTGTGCGTCAGATGACGTGTGTGTGTGTGTGTGTGTGTGTGTGTGGTGACTAGTCTCTGAATCTGTGTCATGCGACCAGCATCAGGATGCTGGTATTTTTGAGTGACTGTTTGACAAGAGCTGTCACTTCGAAAGCGACTTTGTGACTGCGTGACATAAACAACATACATATACATTTCCTCTCATATCACATCACTTCCTGGATATATAGCTCAGAAATTACATTTTGCGTGTCCTGTGAGCCTTGATCAAACAATATTACAGTAAGCATTTGTAGTTCTCCCTATGCAGTTAATACTTTACCTTGCTCATGTTATTGCTCTTCTTCCTTCAGATTTCCCTCCATCCTGGTCATCCAGAAGCTCTAGAGGCTATCAGTGGGTCTCTGGCATCAGCGGCTATCAGAGCCAAACCGCCGGCATCCAGGACCAGACATCAGCGGCTTTCATGCAACTGCAAAGTAAGGAAAAGTGTCAAGAGTGACAAGAGTGCACACAAGACCGAACACAGAACATAGTTTACCAGAGCCGTGGACAGGTTTTCAAATATTTCTACCCAAGGAAACCACAAGGCTCTACTAGAAAATAATTTTTTGCCTCTTTGAAACTTCAGAAGACACAGAACAAACACATGCTGGTAAACTACACTTGTATGAACCTCAGATTCTTGTCAAAAACAAAATTCCTCTGTCCACGGCTCATTCGAACAGCAGAGTAATCAGCTATTTTTACTATAGCCCTAAAAGACAAAGGTTCTTTGTTCTTTGGGTATCTTTCCTTTGCTTTGCTGCTTTGTTAAACACACACAGAGGTGTGGCAGAGCTTGAGTTGTTCTTTACTCAAACGGGCTTCTCAACGCTTATGTGCAGTAAAGATGCGTTCTCATAAACGACGTCCATCACAAGAGTTGACGAGCTGCCCTGGACAAGGACAGACATCAGCCCAGGCCTCTCTTTACATACACACACAGTGCAGTCATGTTGGGTGGGTTTCTGTTTTGCCCTGCAGAAGTTTAAAAGTGCAGGCTTTCACACTGTATCTCAGTCTTTTTGCTCTTTTTCTGTTTTTTTTTTTGTTGGTTTTTTTTTTTTTGATGGAGAAAAAGAAGCAAAAGATGAAAAGCATATTTAATGTTTATCGTGGTGCTCAGCTGAACAGCTTTCACAGTGCACAGACAATATTAAACAAGTTAATATTTAATGAACAGCTTCTTTGTATGAGAGCGAAGTAGTCTGAGACGCTAGTGTTGGCAAAGGAAAAACAAACTTGAAGCGCTTTCAAACGCTTGTAGGAAGAACGGCTTCGCTTTGAGCCATTGTGCTTTTGTTTGCATCCAAAGCCTACGATGTGCACACATACTATGCTCAGCTGTGCTTTATAGAAAGGGACAAACACCACTACCACAGTGGATTTCAATGCCTGAAAAAAAAATCTATTTAACTACCCACCTCCAAGCAACAATGGTGATGGCATTCAAATGAGGCTGTTTGTAGGTATAGCACAGCATTCTGACAGAATTAGATGCACGAAATTCCTTATCGACTACAAGCAAGCGTGTATGAGGACACGTCCTTTTTAGTCATAAACGAGCGCTTTGTTGCGTAGTAGACAAAAGCTTTAGTTAGATTAACAAACAAGGGATGCTGTTATAGTAGGTGTTTCCTGTGTCTAGGTGAGCTGGATAGCAGAGGCTGGACGGTGAAGGACATCGTCCTGGTTCATCTGTATGTGAGGAGCATGGAAGACTTTGGTGCACTCAACACAGTGTACAAGACCCGTTTTGGCATAAACCCTCCAGCCAGGTAAAGGTGCCTCTACACACACACACCTCCCTCTGTCTCACAAGCATTTAGTCTTGAGTCTTCACTGCACATTTCCACTATTTTCTTTGTAGGGTGTGTGTCCAGGCTCCGCTGCCCGCCGGTCAGCTGCTGCAGATGGACTGTCTTCTCCATGGCTGGACCGAGCCCCCAGAGAAAGACGCCTTCCATCAGAGAGACGCACTGCATGTGCAGAGCATGTCCCACTGGGCCCCAGCCAACATTGGACCCTACAGCCAGGCCCTTAGGGTAAGAGGTACTGGTGGCAGCCAGTCACATATTTATCTGTCTACTTATTTATTAACGTTATTAATATGTCAACCTTGTACACAACAATTCTGGTTAAGACGCACTGAATTCCTTGATCCTTGGCTGAGAAGGTGAAGGAACATTACGTTTTCAAATCAATTTAAATTAATTTAAGTTACTTTGAGATTCATTAAGTGATTGAGTACGGTTGGACCTTATGATGCTTCGTTGTGCTCGACTCTAAAGTTGTTTCAGATTGCGTGCAGCACTTTGTGTGCATCTCTGTTGTCTCTGTTTGTGTGCAGCTGGCATGCGCGCAGATGCATGTGATTTTTGTTTTGTGTGATAGTTTGTTCTCATCACTACTTTTGCGTATGCATGTAAATATGTATCCTCATTAAGCTGGGCAGCATGTACCCCTTTGTGTACTTCTGTCTAATGCAACAAGTCCAACTTCTTTCATATTGTTTCAAAACCAGAAAGAATGTGGGATTCAAAGGCAGAGCAGAGGAAGTGTGGGCCGCGGTTGCATGGTTGGCTTGGTGTTTTGTTTACCCACTGTGTATTATATGGGATTACACTTGTCAAGGTACTGTCAACAAGAATAGTGTCCATCTCCTCCACACTGTCCTTGATCCTGCAACCAAATCCTTCAATGAGTGAGAACATGTGTGGATCAGCCGTCCGTTCAGAGCTTGATGGCACATCTCACCAGAGTGTCTGTGCAGCTCAGAAGACCTAGTGCACTTTGGATTCCTGAGATGTAACTTCCAAAGTCACGTTTGCTCTTAGCATGCCAGCAGTGTTTCATTTCCTGTACTAGTGTCTCATTGAGACATGAAATTGAAGTCAGCTGTGGGCATGCGCTATTGTCTCTGGAAAACAGTCTAATCTCTCATTCTTGTAATACTCATTCATATCCAAAGCAATTTGAGAAAACAATGAGATGAGTTTTCCTGCTCAGAACTGAGCACGGCGCTTCACACGACCCCTGTGTCGTCTTTTCCTCCTCCACGCTGCAATGACTTAATTTGATCAAAAATGTATTAACAAGTCTTCAGTGCAGCTCGAGATTTTTACATATTGATACAATTACCCCCTTGCTGTGAGCGAGCATGGAGTGCCACCCCTCCTCTCCCCATCACGGCACTGACTCTATCTTAATGACAATTTTCCTTGGTGACTGTTGCCGTGTAACACCATGACGACAGGGCTCTAGCAACAACAGAGACTGCTGTCTGAGAGCAAGTAACCAGGAACTCATTCACTGGCTGTGGCAAAAATAGTTTGAATTTGAAAGAGGATGAAACTGAAATGATTTAAAGATATTAATTATGTCCAGATAATATAATTGTATTGAGTGTTTTTTTTGGGGGGGGGGCGAGCTCTTAGATTCTTTTTTTAAGTTTCTTTTCACAACATGGTTTAGCATAATAGAGCTATAAGCTGATCCCTTTCTTGCTGTGCTGGGACCAGTGCAGACTTTTGAGACAGGTGTTCAGTGGGTTTACACACAACACACAACCAGCCCTACAACATAGTGTATGGCCACAGTGACTCCTCAGATTAAACGATTGTCCTGTTGGAGGTAGAGAGACACCTTAAAGATTGGCATGTGATGGACGGTGGACCTTCAGATTCCATCCATGTATTCATCCGTCTGCTTGGCCTGTCATGTCTCGCTACTTTGGCTCTTGAGAACGACGGGCTGACTGACTGTCAAGTTGGCTGATAGATTCAGATCTAACTTGATTTAAAGAATTAGTTAACCTTTATAATGTCAAAGCTGTAGGCCTCATAGTGTATTGTATGGTAATGTATGATATAGCATTAGTTTGGGTAAAAGCCACAAGCTATAAAGACAAAAAGGGTAATTTAATTTACTTTTAGCGTTTGTATAGATGTTTAACTGACATGTATTTACAAGTTTACATCACTTTAGTATAAGATATTATTTGCCAGTGTGATAGCATAAAATTCTTGCCACTAATTGTGTTGTTGTGCTGTCGTATTTATCAGAGATCTAATGCCAATTCAACTGTCATTTGTTTCAGATGCAATTTGCATAATCTAATTAAGATATAAGAAATGCCACTTTTTATTACATCAACAACAGAAGATGCTGTCAGACATCTTTTTTTTTTTGTTTCAAAATATCAAAACAAATTCTGTCATTATAACAAAAGCCTAGTAATGGTTGGCTTTTAAAAGGAATAAAAGTTATTACTGCATTTTCTGTCAGTCGTTTCCTAGACGTAGCGTTTAAACAATTCTTTTGCATTAGCATAATAGCCTGGAAAAGAGCATGGTTTTGTTTCTCCAGCCATCAATGCTTCACATTTTTACACAGAAATCCATTTGTACTAATAACAGACTATTACACTTATGGGCTGCCAGATGGAAAAGGACTGACCTATCTTTTACTAAAGTTAAACTTAACAACTAAGTAAGTATCAAACTGCAGGACTTTTGCATTTCAACATAACGCTGCCTGTTCTCCCTTAACGCTCCCTTTGGAACAGAGACTAACGCAATCTGAATAGGGAGACTATCAGGTGAATGTTGTTAAACATCTCCTCTTTTCTGTTAAGGTAAGTGGCTTACCCCTGGGATATTTACTTGGAAATTATACTTACTGATCAGATTGTGCATGATGTGTTTGGGGAGCTGACTGCGCTCGCCTCAGGTTGCTGGTGAACACTAACCCCTTGCTTCATTCCCCTAATTGTGAGTGACAGTCAATATTATGGAAGACGGCCTTGCACAAGCCCCCAATAGGATTTGCATTGAATTTTAAAAATTGACAAAGTGGACTGAGAGGCATCAGGAGTGAAGTAGATCTGACGTTGACAATTAGCATCAAAGGAAGGAGTGAGCTACGGTGGGTGGGAGAATTTGAATAATCCTCTTACAGGAGTGTAAATGTCTTAAAAACAATGACCCGAGCGCTGTCTGTCCTCCTTGATGAAGACTTGAGTTCTGGTAGAGCTGCACTGAAGCTGACCCATGTGCAATCAAAGAGAGGGCGATTTAGTTTCCCGGTTGGTTTAGTTTACTACTAAACTTTATTTAAGTCAACAAGGCATATATGGTTGTATCCTGTGTCTTTTAAGACATTTTATAAGTGGAATAAAGATTTAAATATAGATCTTGTAGCCATTTGCCTTTTAGGCCACTAACCACACACAATGTATCTATTGTAAGATATCTGTTCTAATCTGTATTTTAAAGCAATGCACCACCACATTATTGTGTTTCCATTAAAAACATTGCTGCAGAACAAACGATAGATTATGAGTTTGTGAAAATAGCACACACATAAGTATACCTCTTTATTGTGAGTAATCAATGGGTTGGCAGCTGAATATGAGCTAGAGTGGTGAGTGAGAAAGCAAAAAATTTTTAGTGATGAATAGCAGAAATTAAGCTAAGTGCTGTCGTTTTATGGGTTGTTGTTCTCACCCAGAATGTTTCACAACTGTAAAAGAGCCAACGTACACATCGCACCTCCCCAACTCCCAACGCCGCGTTACACATCCCCCAACCTTCCCACATCTAGAGAATACATCTACCTCAATTACCACTGAAGAGTAATTAGCCAAAAAACTGCGTGTGTGCGTGCATCTGCGTTCAGGGAGGTATTCATGCAGCACGAACAGATTAATTAGGACATTTAACTTCATTTCTAATACAACAAAATTAATCCCATAAAATATGAGGCATCTCGGAGGAGGTGTCTGTCAGCATCTGACGCCTCTCCCCTGTTTGCCGTAATCTATTAAAACCTTGCTTTTATCTCACCTCTCCCCTGTCATACTTTATGGATTTTTTCATAAACACAGCCCATACTTCATAAATGTCTCAATTTTCTAGTCTATTAACATTACTTCAAAAGCGCTTGATAAAAGAGGAGGGCATGCGTGAAATAATGCACCAATAATACGAAATGCTGGAGGCTAGAACAGTAGGGGCGGCTCTCTAGCGTGCACACTCTGACAATGCAAGGGATGTTATCAACTTTAATAAAAGAACAAATGATCACTTCCAACCAAGGAGGAGGGGAGATGAGGCAGGGAGGAAGGGATGGGGCCAGGAGAGGCACAGTTGTCGAGTAATTGAGCCGATGAAAAATGAGTTCTTGAAGGCTCAGCGGTTTGAGCAGTTGTGAGATTGAAGGCTACTCAGAACCACGGTGTTCTTCATCACGTGTAGTTACTTGCTCCTAGTTGCACTGGAAGCTGTTAACACAGATTTGTTTTTTTTCCCTTTTCATTTCACTGAAGGCACAAGTAGAATGGGCTGGCTGTTTTTCTTTCCTCAATGCCTGAATTGTGTGCAGCGAGTTGAACCTTTTGTCTAGAGAGAATCAGAAAGGTTTTGACTGACAGTCAGGCTTCACCACAGAGCCTTTTTCCCAGCAAGCATTGATTCCTTTCCTGTCTCTGTAGGCTTTACTCATCCTACCCAAACACTAGGTCAACTGTCTTCACTTGAACCGGACACACACACGAAACACACTGATCAAACCCGGTAAGGCCTTACCACAATGGCATGTCAGATGTATGCCCCGAGGCCAGGCCTTACAAAGACTCACACCAACACACACATACTGTACACCTGTGTGCCCTTTGTGGTAGGACCTGGCTATATGACAAAGAAAGCTGGTTTGGTCATTAATGAGAGTCATAGGTGACCTATTGTACCACGGCTGTGACTGACGTGACAGGTGTACAACGCGTCAGCCCAACCGAGTGACACGTAAGTGGATAAATATGTATGCAAAGACAGTAAAATGTGCAGTCGGTCATTTACCTTCATTATTGCTCGCGTGTAGGCCTGCACACGCAAAACATGCAAAGTCCAATACGGCTCCACATCCTAAGACATTTATCTGCATTGACACATGGTCATAGCTGAGACACTGCTCAAGCTCCTGGAAGGGGGTTGGGCTGTTTTGCTGTTCGATGTGTACACATACATGTGAGGGGTCAAATCACGCCGTCCTTTTTTAATATGATGAGGGGACAGTTTTATGGGAGGTGGTAGATGGCAGCAGGGGTAATTATATTCCCTCCAACGCAGCCTACACCCCCCCACTTCCTCCCCCTTCCGTCCCTCTTGTCTCCCGCTGTGACTGCATAGAGGCTGACCTGCTACGGCAGTAGTCATTTTCAGGAGTGGGTGCATTTTTAGCCACATTATCCTGCGCCGCTGCTGCTGCAGCACCACGTGGGCATAGGCTGGTATCAGCTTGTACCAGGCGAGGACAGGGGAAGGACTGGATCTGTCAGAGTGCATCGGCTCTTAGGCTGTTGTGTATGCCGGCGCTGTGCCTCTGCCCCAGCCCCTGCCACACTCCCACTCATTAATGGGCCTGGCCCTGACAACTGATCCTAATTGCCTTTGAACAGCTCTTCATGTATTATTGGTGCCTGACTGCCTTGGTTCATGTCAACAAGCCATGGGAAGCAGGGACAGGATAGCCAAAGCCATCATCCCACTTCCTCATTCACTTACATGCACAAAACATGCAAACAGGCATGAGAAGTGATGTGGAAATGCACACACATAAATAATACATGGTCATCTATATTTGTGAATATGTGGTTAGAATTAACACAAGCATGTGAATTTAAATAATCGTAATCAGTTATCGTGGCTAGACATACTGCGATTTGGTAAAAGGTCCACACACTGCTGCATCAGCATGCGTTGTTTGTGTGTGTGTGTGTGTGTGTGTGTGTGTGTGTGTGTGTGTGTGTGTGTGTGTGCTTGTTTGCTTCTCACTTTGTCACTGCTGATGAGCAGTGGAGGGGTGAACGGTTCAGAGACATCAAGAAGGCATCTGAAAAGCGTCATGTAAAGATCCCACCACACCACATGTCTGCCAAGACACTCGCGCTATTACAATTGCAATCACAAACACTCAGTCAAAACACATCAATTATTTGTAGTCCCATGTGTGAATTATTACCCCATATCCAACTATTTACTTCCCATCTCAACCTTCTATTTGAATACGGAGAAAGAAGAGGTGGAGTGGCTTGGCTTTTTATTTGCAGAATGAAATAACTGAATACCAAATGCATAGATAAAAAGCATAGCGGCGTGTCCTGTCCACTCCCATCACTGTCTTTGAGAGGAGAGACGTATGACCATCCCATTACTATGGTAACTAGCCACTATATTCAGAGCTGCCCGGGTGTGTTTCCTTCCCCTGCAGTGACGAGAGGGCATAGTTGACAGGGCGTACACACATTCAGGCACACACAATACACGTGCGGATGCATACAAAGACACACAGATAGAAAGATGATCCTTGTGGAGCATACACAGAACAATAAGGGCTCCAGCACCTATACATGCCACTGTGCTGACATACAGAAACTAATAAGGAACAGCACTAGGAAATCTGACCCCTAGTTTGGCCACATCACTGTTACATACAAACGTTAACGCTGGAAAACATAGGGACAAAATACAAAATTAAAACTGTGCTGAAGCTGTTTGTGTATCTTAGAAACCCATATACGAAGTGTTCTGCCGTATTCAGTAGGTCATTATTATTATCACGTCTGGGTTTTGTTTTGTTTTTTTACATTTCTTAAAGTTGCACACGTTAAAACTGGCAGACAGCGCCTCCGGTTGCAAATTACCACATCCGCATGCAACGGCGTGCCGCTTGGCCATTTTAACTTCATTTACCGAGGAGATTTTTTCCTAGTAGGACTACAGATGACTCAGAAAAGAGCTAGCGTTTACATTCCATTTACTTTTGGCCACTCGCTTCATCATAAATTTCACATGAAGCAATTCCTTTCTGTAGGAACTTTGAGCTCATTCATTTTTCAGACGCCATTGTCATCAAAGCATGCAGTACAGAGGTAAAAACTAGTGAGATAAATAATATACAGCCGTCTATATTTTCCTGTGCACATAACATGCATGTTCACTTTTAATATATATTTATTATTGATATTATAGATTTATTATGTAAGGGAGTGTCAGGCCAGGCCCTGCAAGTCAAGGTGATATAATGAAGTTGCTCAGGGTAAGAGTTCATTCAGTGTAATATAGAGTACACAATATTTTCCACATGTCAAAATTTATTGGGTTGAATTTGATGCACTGACAAAAATGTTAATATTTGCTATCTTTTTCACTGGGGATTCAGGACGTCTTCAGCGTGTTTTGTCAGTTTGCCATAGTGGGAACAGTGTTAGCTCAGGTGCATATATTTTTTTTTAAATTACACTTTTCAAACATTTTCAGAGTGTATGACAATATTGTAATTTTTTACTTTTCTTAGTTGTAGTCTCTTTTATTTAGGATAAAATACAGAGAGAGTTCTTGGAGACATTTCAATGAAAGTCATCAACAGTTTCTCATCCATTTTAGCATAATTTTTCCTTCATTTCATTGGTAGAATGTGTGGCTTATTTATGCTAATATTTAGAATTTAAAAAAGGAAACAAGATAAAACCCTAAGAGGCTGTCTAGCTAGCTTGTCTCAGGCCTTAGTGTACTCTATGCTTACATCATTGTTAATGCTGCAGCAGCCTTTTCAGTGCAGCCATACTGCCATCTGTTGAGTTGAGAGGAAACTGCGTGTGTTTTTGCTCTTCTCTGCATTTTGTGCCGTGATGTTCGTCCTGTCGTTCGTTTTATTTTGTCTGTGTGTTATTCGTCATTGGTTCGTGAAGACTCGTCTACATCTTGGGTTCATTACAGGCTACAGACTATAGTGTAGAGAGGTGTGTGTGTTTGTTTGTGTGTTTAACTGGAAGTGTTGCATGGTTTCTCACTCTGGACCAACGTCATGTTGCAGGGTCACAGGCTGACTTGTTTTTGACATACACACTGTCTTATCCAGAATAAACATGTTCCTCTGTCGTCTTCTCCTTCACAGCGTGCCTGTGCACACTCACTCTCGCTTAACTTCACCACTACTGACAGTTACACTGCAATGGTTGTGCCACAGCATTTTGTGTTGACATAATTCTTTTGTGCCCAGGTTAAGTTAGTGTTTCTATCACTAGCCGGACTAAGAGATGTAGCTTCAAATAAAGGAAAAATATGAAAAGACAGAAGAGATGAGATGGCCACAGCTGGGAAGGGAGAAAAATGGGGGTTGAGGGTTGCAGTTTCAGCATCATTCAATCAGACAACATGCCCCTCAGCTGAAACAGCGAGACTCTCCTAGATTCTCTCGAATTAGGGAGATTAGCAGGAAAGCGCATAATGCAGGATGATGGAATTTGTCATAATTTGCATTGTCCTGGAAAGATTTGGTTTGATAGAGCGATGCATGGAGGGGCTTGTCATGTCCCACGGGCAGGTCATAGAGGAAGCTTGGCAGAAATGATTTTTGCGATATGTGCATCAGTCGTAAAAGCCTCACAACCAATTTGTCAAAAAATGTGAGGTCGGGACAGTTGAAGGCAGCAGGGCATTTTGCCTAACGCAATGAAAACCCATGCCCCTCCATCACTCTTCAGCCACAGCACATCTCCTGTGTGGCACACTACACCATGGCAACAGACAATTTTATTGCATCAACTTTGACTATGCATGTTTTTTTTATTGCACAAGTAAATAACGGTACATTCTGGACAAAAAACTGCCCTATCGAAATTTTTTCTTCTTCACGATGCAGTGCAAAGATGTATGTATGTATTGATTCATTCATTATTGTCATTCGAGCATCCTGCAGTCGGGCTCCCCTGACCTTGGTTGGAGTACTCAGTGCCACTCTTGAGCAGCATAAAGTTGAGCAGAGCTGACATGACGGTGTTACTCTTCTACATGGTTCAGTGTCTATGCAGAGGGCAGACATACAAGGACAGCAGAAAAACACAGGTTCAGGAAAGGTGGGGGTTGCTTCTGCCACATGATGTCTAAACGACAGGCCATTACGGTTGTTTTAAATGTTGTTGTTAAACTTGCGGACATAAGAATTGCATTTTGAACGTATACCGTTGTGCAGTTTTAGACCCGAGAGAATGGATTCAGAAATGCCCTGTACTTGCCTTTCTTTGTGCATACAGCTATTTACTGTATGTCGCAGTTTACGTAACACTGATTTTGTGTGACAGTTGAGCATACAAGGGTTAGCTGAAACTGGAACACAAACAGAAAAGGGGGAAAAATCAGACAGAGGAGGAAATAAAAAAAGCAAATATCTTCCACCTCTTTAAATGAGAAGCATAACATGGGGAGAGATTCTGTAGAGAGGAGAAAGGTTGTGGTTCTCATAAAAAGGTTTGTATTTGTAGGAATGAGGTGTCAGAAGAGGCAGGATTTCCTCAGGGCGCAGCACAACATGAGCCCATCTCTTATCGTTTCTCACTTCCAGACGTGATCTGCTTTGAATGCACTAATGCTGAAAGAGCCCCACAGACTTGAAACCAGTTCAAGATGAAATCACAGCACACATCCCTGACAAACTGCCATCCACCACACAGGGATTAAACAGCCGTTGCATATCAAATCCCCACCAAAACGCAGAAATAATATATGCACTTAAATACATTCAGCAAAACTTCAACCTCAGTTTTTTGATCCACTCATTTTGCACTAGTTTGAACTATTTGCCATCCCTAAAATATTGAAGTAGGGAAAGAAAATTACTAGAGAGAATAAAGAATCAAGACAAATGTGGAAATTTATTGCAAAAAATTTACAAAATCCTCCAAAAAGAGTCAAAGTGAAGCCATGTCCTATTTCCCTATAGTTTATATACCAAATTAACAACCTTACAGCACTGTAGCGGTAACATCCTGGGTGTGAGTCTGTCTTATGTTACGATTCATTTTCATTTATAATATTCACATTGTCATAAAGTAACAGGCTTTAGCTATGAGGTTGTAAGCGTTGCCCTGAAGATGCACTCATTTACCTTCACTCCTTGGTGAGTCTGGACACAGTTATCAACAGATGCCGAAGCGTCTTCATATCTCAAATATCATTTTCATTATACATTTAATTAGCCACCCTGTAGCTGATTCTGGGCTGCCAGTAGCCCTGTAGCTTGGTTACATGTGTCCTTGCAAAAGAAAAAAGTTGCACAATACTAATCTAACCAATTTTACACGTTTAGTATTATCATTTACCTGGTTAAATTATGCATGAGGTCTCAATGGGGAGAAATGTGACCATTAGCATATCTGATAGGAGCAGAGGAGCAGTTTTCCACCTCTCTCTGTCCTTGGAACCAGGGTGAAAAACCTGACTGTTCGTCAATACCGGGTCATTTTATCCAGGCCAGCCCAGTTCATCTATACCATTCCAAAGCACTGCTAATGACTCTTGGAGACGTCTTCAACACGATAGGGGCCCAGAGGGCTCCAACACCGATGTGAATATAGTCTGGCACCGTCTGGTCATTCTTGGGAGCTCTTTGACAAAAACTGCAATTAGCAACACCTCAGAAACACCAGCCTGAAATGAGACACCATTAAGGAAAGCGGCACAGACAGGTGCTTCCTGAGTACATTTACATATAGAGTGTGTTCCTGTCTGCAACTTACAGACATGGAGGGAGAGGATGTCTTTGAGGTGTGTGACCTTTTGACATGTCACTGGGTTTATTAGGGGAATGATGGTGTTTTAGCCATGAACTAAAGGTCAATAAAGCATAAAGCAAGAGCACAGCTTGGGTATTTCTGAGCAAAAGAAAAAGAGTTGTGTGTTGTGACGTTGTTGAACTAATTGGTACCTTGCTTGGCTTACAGAAGTCTTTGTCACAGCCAATTATGATCATTAGGGCTTATAACTCATTATTGCTTCTCATGTCAGCGCTTAGACCCATGTTTGGACAAAACTTTAGATAAAAAGGTTATTGGTTCACATTTCCTTGTTTAAACTAAGGATTTTTTTCTTGTAAAACGATGTCTTGAGAGCTTTTCTAAATGTCCTGAAGGTGCAGCATAGCTTTGACTATCATCATAATGTATTCAAATTTGACCTTGGATTAAAGCATCTCAATGTTTGGTTTAACTGTTAAGAAATATTTCAGTTGCCTCTAATTATTGCTTCAAATATTAGTAACCCACCATGGACGTGTGGTTGGGCTGCGGCACAAACACTTCCTTCCCTTTTCTCCATGGGCCATTTAAGCTGCTAAGACTAGCATTTGAAAAATACTTACCTTGTTATAGAAAGTTTAATGTCATGTGCAATTGTTTGACCCTTATGAATATTAACGGCCTCCATCTCTGACCTATTAAAAATGCATGTGGCATTGTGGTTGTTGATCATGTTTAGAACGTGGATGCAAATTGGACTGTCTTCCTTGTCAAGGCCTAAGATGAATAATGTAGCTGTGTTGTATATTCAGGGACACATCATTGACAGTCAATTAACAAGTTTGATTGGTGTGTGAACTCATTCTTTTGAACTGTTAATTTTATGTAAATAGTATTTGCTCTCCGTTCTCCACTGTCTCTCCCCCATCAAGGTTCACTACAGAAGGATGTGCCCCTACCAGCACAAACCCCCAAATTCACAATTCCACCTCCCACTAAAAGTAACCAGAGTGGGATCCTTAATAATTGATCATCACACACCTGCTTGGTAGAAGCTATGGGAGTCTGCCTTTAACAGTCAAGGGGCCCTGTGCTCGCCCCTTTTGATATTCAAATCGACAAACGGTAGCCGGCCTTTATGAATTCAAAATGGTCTCTTTTCATGGGGAAGTGCTTGTTAAAGGATTGTGGCCACCCATCCAACCTGATGGAGTCCTCCTTTGTTGATGTGAATATGATGGCATTTGATGGCTTATAAATGGGATGCCAATGGCAATTTGTTGTTGACGTGTGGAAATCTGGCTTTTATCTTAGTAGTAATGCCGGCGCCCGGGCAGATTGTGCTTGCAGGTAAATGATCCGTTGATTGATCCCGCTGGTTATCTCCTCCCTTCCTATCTACACACTCGCTTGCATCCTTCTTCTGTCTCTTGTATGATGTTCTTTCCCAGTAATTTGGAGGAGCAGACAGAAAGAGTAAATGTTCTGTGCTTGGTTTTCTGTTTGCGTCTGTGTAAGCTTTAGTGAGACAACCAAAAATGTGTGTGTTTAACACGTGTGGTTAGAGGCTGCTAAGTTGCAAGTGATACGCTTGGTCCAGTTTCACCATAATAAACTCACCGTGAAACACAATACCGCTGGCTGTGTATTTGCAAATCAGTAACCTTGTCTTGGGCCATGTATCAATTGATTCAGGCTTCCTTGATCCTCCCTGGAGATCAGCACATTTTCCAAAGTCCGCGCATTGGCCAACAATTATCAACATGTCACCAGCATCTATTTGCATTGACCCGCAGCCACTATTCAGCACTAATGCAATACAACCTCAAACACGGGGTCTCTGAAGGCCTGACCTCCTTAATGCCACTTTTCTTCCCTACTCATCTCTCTGCATTAAACAGATAGATTTTTGCAGGGTTTCATTATACAAGGGGCTTAATTCTAACAAAGGTATGTAGCTGTGAATTGAGCTTATTATCACATGGCTAATTATGCTTATGAGTATCACCGGTGCCATAGAGATGCATTCTGAGAGTGTCCTGTCAGAATACTTTGTTTTAGAACTGTGAAGCCAGAATTGTTGGTGATAAGATGCTGAAAAGGGAGAAGTGGAGCTTGTTAATGAATGCACTGATAATACGCTTATAATTAATGTTAATTTGATTATGGCACCTCACCGATGATTCTGTTTTTTTTGTAAAACTCATTTAAGAGTTTAATTACGGGTTTTTTGCATCTAGTTTTCTGCTTGAATAGCTGCAGCAGTTGGTTAAAGTTGACTGTATAAATTATGTGGTCTTAATAATACACTGCAAAAATATGACTCCACATGTGCCACACAAGAGTAAAGTTTCATCATTACTGCAGTGGTTTTGATTTAATATCTGTTAGTATTTTTGTTGCTCTTGCTCTTGTCGTCACTGTTTTTCTTCTGTCTTCACTTCTCCAGGTAGATGAGTCAGTTTTCTGTGCTGGACAAATTGCTTTGGTCCCGTGCACAATGCAGCTGGCGAAGGCCGGCACCAGGACACAGGCTGTCTTATCCTTCAGCTACGTAAAGAAGGTTCTGGAAGCCGTGATCAGTAGCTTGACTCTGGCTCACGTTGTCCAAGCTCACTGCTACACCACGAGGCGCCAAGATGTCCCCGTCGTCAGGGCCGTCTGGGAGAGCATGCTGAAGGCTGCGCTTGAAGAGAAGGTGAGACTTTTGTTCATGTATTCCCCGCCAGTGGTTAATGAGGCCGTGTCTGACTGAATATCGATTATACTTGCATTGTGCTATTACACCCACAAACTATGAACACATAACTAATGGATTAAAAGACAGTGGAATTCATGCATCAATTAATAAGTGAAAGAAGAGAAACTTTATATGGTATCCAAGTTTTTCGGAGGCCTTTCAGAATAGTGTTTTATAGTTGTGAAATAAGGGAAAGTTCCTCACCCCTCTCTGCCCCGTGAGACCCAAGCCGCTGCGACTGATATTTACCAGTGAGTGCGCTCATGAAAAGTTGATGATGTGGGAAACGCTGGTGTCTTTGATGATGTGGAGCTTGGCACAGAAGCAGATGTCTTCCTCAGAGCCGCTCTAATCCTTTGCCCCCACACACCATTTTGGAACGCCGTTCAACTCTCACAGCAGCTTATCCCCCCCCCCCCCCCCTCCACCCCGCTTTCCTGCCACCTCCCTGCATCCTTGCCTCCATTCCACCACCCCAGCCTGGAACCTGTGCTCCGTGCGTCGAGCAGGGGCACCGGTCTCCCCCTGGCAGCCCCATCCTCCCACAGTAATCTGTCTAGCTATGGGAATAAGGCCTGAGGGAGAGAGGCACGAGCCCACCTCCAACATGTGGCTCCGTGCTGTAGTGAATGGTGTTAAAAACTGCAGCAAGGATGTCAAGTTTGTTATATCCTCAATAATACACCAGTAAATGAAATTAAAAATGTATCATTCATATCCTCACGTCTTTCCAATATTAGATATTTCTTATGGAATTTAATTAGTCAAGAGCTGCTATTTACTTATTAACTTGGTCATGTATTATCAGTTTAATATGCGGAGGACAGCTCAGATAACAGGGCTAATTAAAAGCAAGGCTGAGGGGGCTGATAAGACCAGGCTCATGTCAGAGGTCACTGAAGCTGGACAGCATTGCCCATCTGTTGTGCTTCCATCAGGCTATTATCATGTTATATTAATCAAAAATATTTATTTAGGTGACCCAGGACTGGACCTAGGACTGACATCATAATTTATATTAAACAGACTGATGTAAATTATTAAACTAAAAATTAGAATAAAAGGTGACACCTGTTACTTTACTAAACTTCAACAATTGACACAAATTAAATGTCAGTAAATAATTAATAATATATATTTCTATATATAATTAAAATATAAAAAATATAATGATTAGATTATAGTTATAAGGAATAATAGTCAGTATAAAGACTTCAAGAAATTAAAGGTTAAAAACATTTGATTGGCACTTGTCTTATTTTATTAGAATGTCTTGATAGTATATTGGGCTTTTAAACAAACCACAAGCGTTTTGAGTTACAATTCGTGATTTGAAATCTATGTTTATGATGGAAAAGTGTGTGTGTGTGTGTGTGTGTGTGTGAGAAAGCACAGGGCCATGTTGTTGTGCGTTGATAATTTCTCTAATCAGGTGGAGGAAGACGCTTGCAGGGTTAATTGGGAGCATAGTGGAGTCGCTATGAGTGTGAAATTGTATTTACGGTGCATTAAGCCACAAAGAGCCTGTTTGCCTGTGTGTGTGCAAGGGTTTGATGAACAGGGAGATGTTGATGTGAGTCAATAAATGTTAAACAGGTTTCATTTGTGTAGCAATAACAGGTTCTGAAACATATCAAAGTACGAAAGCAACACGTTTGTTGTATTGTATAAGTTCTATTAATAACATGTTTATGACCTAATTTCTCTCTCTCTTTCTTGCCTTTTTTATTTCCTTACTTCTCCTTCTCTTTTCTTGGGAGTTTTGAAATAACTCTTCTTCTGTCGTGGTTTACTAATGGCCTCATGCCCTTGCCTTCAACCCATAGATATGGCTCTTTGTGTTTCATTTACACAAACACAGTCTGACAAGCCTTAGAGTGGGATCTTCAGAACAGCCAGTGAATGAGGGAGTGAATGGAAAACGATATTATAGCAGACTGACAGTGCTACAGTAAGTGCTGAGACATAGAGCCACATGCTGAAGGCGTCCCGCTGGGCAGGAAATGTAGGGGAACTGGCTAAGCAGTGCAGTCCCATCAGCTCCCTGCTGTTCCCCGCTTTTACACCACTTCCTTATTACCGTGTTTACCGTTCGGCTTTCACGCCTCCCGACCCTCCAACCCGCCGCACGCTGCAGGCAGACGTGGGTTAGAGGGAAGAAAGTGGGGAGAAAGAAAACAAACATAAAGAGAGGCAGGTCACACCCCATCAGCGTAGAGAGCTGAGCGCAGCAGATCCACACTTCATGTGTTTACCTGCTGCCGACGGAGTGAGAGAGCACTGGGGGAAATGGCTGCATGCCCTGGAAGTGAAGTAGGATGAAGTAATGAGATGGATTGTGCTAAGTGGTTGGTGAAGAGCAGAACAGAGGCCTCTACACCCCCCCCCCTCCCTTAACTTACTTCTCCAGAACTTAGCTCCACCATATATCAGAGTTTGTGTTTTATTGGGGTAATTTAATAACTGATCCCTGGGCAGGTAGGGGTGTCAGCCTGTGTACCCCCTCTTCCTCCTCTGGCAGGGAAACCTAATGACCACAGCAACCACACACACACAAGGCACA
Source organism: Macropodus opercularis (assembly GCA_030770545.1). NCBI lineage: Eukaryota > Metazoa > Chordata > Actinopteri > Anabantiformes > Osphronemidae > Macropodus > Macropodus opercularis. Next base: position 5,621,300 of record JAUCMP010000026.1, on the reverse strand, counting down.
CTCATAGTAATGCTGAGACCCACTGAACAAACTTTGCACTTAATGTTACATTTTGATGGATGCATTAATAAAGAAACAAATATGGACTGATGTGAACTTGCTCGACAGCTCTGACAAAAAGCCAGAAACTGTGCAGTGACAATAAAGTCCTGCCAGAGGCTTGAGCCGAATGCTGAAATCGCCTGGTCTGCTTGTGGATGGACAGTTGGGTGTAGTACATCAGCACCCAAGGCCTGCAGGGTGGCCTTTAAGCCTGGCTGAGCAAGGTCCCACTGTCCTGTCACTTCTCTGCTCTGCTCCCACTCTCTGGTCCATGTTCAATCACAATTGACAAGTGCAGAAGCAGGTCCCTCTAGGAGAATACCTAGCTTGAGCCAAAAGTGCTAATATAACATTTATCAAAGCAGAGGACACGTATGTGAGCTGTCACTTTGTCTGACATGCTAAGAGGCCTGCGCTGACACGGCTATTGTTCTTTGCTCTTCTGTCTGCTATTGTTGATCGCAACGAGCTCTTAATCAGCTGAGTGAAGAAACCCCTGCACGCACCATCGTTCAGAACTGCTCGGCGAGCGGTTGGCCGTTGATGCACAATTAAGCGTTTGCCGAAGTTTAATCTGAAGGCGAGTGCTGCTTCAGTGAAGCCCGTGGATTGGGTCATGACAGGTCCGTCTGTCGAGGGGACAAAGAGGGCGTCGTCTGCTCTCGTCAATGATTTGTCTTTTTTTGTGAGGGAATATCAAAATAAAATGTAAGTAACCTGTTATTATTCTGCACTTCAAACCGGGGTGTAAGTGGATGAAAATTGATCCAGCAAATTGAAACGGGGGTTAAGTGTTTTTGCCCTATCGACTCCTACTGAAATGACGGTTATATAAAACACTCATTTCTCTCCCATTAGCAGATGAAGCCACAGCGAAGTATTATTAGAGGGCCACATTGTACCACTGCTCCAAGACATTTTGTTACTGCTAATGGCCCTCAGTCCAGAGGAGAAGAGGTTTGGGCTCTGTAGATGAAATTGAAGCAGTTTCCCCCTACATGTGGTAAACCTGCCGTGACGTGTTGATCTTCTTAGAAAGGTGGCAGAATATTTATCATTTGCTTTACAGTTATGCTCAGTGTCGATGGAGGAAGGTTGTTTATTCCGTTACATTAAATAATTTGCCTTGAATATTCCGTGTGCATTGCAGGACCTGCTGTGGGAGCCTGAGCTCAAAGCGGCTCCGTTACTGGTGGCTGTGGTGCCCGCTTTACCGAGGGGGGCGGCTGTCGAGCTTCACGTATCTGCAATTCAGGATGATTTTACCAAAAGGACGTGTTGCCGCGTGACGAAAAAGATGGCGTCCACATGTGTGCAGTGCCACGCTACGATGTCTGCTGACAGGTGCAGTGCTTCTCTTTCCCTTTGGCTGACTGAACCCGCTGATGACCCGCTGGCTACGGGTGTACGGGAGCTAACAGAAGCAGTAGGTGTGACGTTGAAGAGGGCCATTGAGAAGATGGAGGCTGACCTGGTGCCACTGTGTGCCAGGGTGTTCTTCAGAGGTGCCCACTCACTGGCAACACAGATTGCTGAGGGTATGTTACTGAAGACACTACACACACAGGATTTAAATAAGTTCAATATTTACTCTCATTAATGGGGTTTATCGCAAATACGCTGCTCTGTTAGAGGCAACTTGTGAGATCTACATCATCATATTAATGAAAACAAAGTGACAGCCTGTCTCTGCTCTTTCAAAGAAAGTTTGAGCTGCCGTTGATTAAGTAAACTCCGTAAAGTATTCTTGGAAGCAGTCTCTCCAGACGATCACCATTCCTTCCTGTGTTTAATTATTGTAAGTCATTTGTTGCGTCTGCACTGTGTACAGTAACCCAAGCAGCTGGCGCAGTCTTTTGTCATCATTACACTTTTATACGCCACCGTCTCCTGCTCCCAGGATCCTAGGTTCTCATCAAGGCAAATGTGGAGCGGTATTTGTTTTATCCTGAGAGACATTCTCTCCGAGGGAAAAGGGCGACGAGCACATCGATCACACAGCCTCAGTTGTCAAGTCATCGCTGAAGCAGTCAATTAACATTTTTGAATCCGTGCCAAACCGTCATTTTTCGCTTTGACATAACTCATCGTCTGGAGGACATGAAATTATGGTTACCAGTGATGAATTGGAAAAGAAGCTTGATCTGTTTAGGATTTATTTTGATTCACTTGACAGATGAACAGCGCTGTTTGATTTCATACCTAATTATATAATTGTAATTTGTATTGTCTGATGAAATACAGTTTGTGTGGGTTTTTTTTATCATTATCATCAAAATCAAACTAAGAGGATATGGCAATGAGGAGGATTTTTTTTAGGTTGCCTCAAATATAACTTTTAATTCTAATTTTAGGATTAGAAACAAATTCAAGTTGAAATATTCTCTGAATATTGTGGAAATGAATAATCTATAAATAACAAATAATAGTAAAAAGAACCACACCCATAAGAGGAACTACTGTACATGTAAAAGCATTAATAAATAGGTACAGATATGTCATAATGATATGACAAAAACAGACAAAATGTTAATAAGGTCAGATTTGAAATAATATTGTACAGCAAAGTCGAGGTATTCGCCCTTGACATGTATGTGTCTTTGATTATGGATTACAGAGACTGAGTCCCTAAAGCCATTTCCTGACTCATCATCGAGCTGGAATCTGTTACCGTACCCCGCACGCACAGCCCAGCCCTCCAAGCTTTCCCATGGGTGTTTATGGGTCACAGCCTCTGCTCATTGGGTGATGAATCCAAAAAGTCAAAGGAGGAAAAGTAACACCTCTGGCACTGGAAGCCACAGCCTCAGAACTGCTGCTGTTAGCGAGCAGACAGACCGCACCGGGCCAAAATGTGACTGCACACCCCTCCTTTCAGTCGCTTGCGTTAGGATTCACAGCTGATAGACGTGACATATGCTCCAAATAAAACCTTTAAACATCTTGTCTCAACTTGTTACTTACGATAGGAAGGTTTTTCTCAACTAGAGGCCCCTGCAAGTCAAGAAGACGTCAGCGTTTAGAGGACATGAATAAGGTCTTGTGCTGTTTTAGTTGGAAATTGTTATGATGCATTCAGTATTACACGCCGTAGTAGAAAGTAAAACATTTTAGCTTAAATCGTTTTTTCTCAAACCAGCAATAATGTCCAGTTCCAGTACGTTCATTGTTAGTCGCTGTCTGCCGCCTGGTGCCCGGCATCTTAACCAGAGCAGTGACAACAAACCAAAACACAAATCGATCAGGCTGGGAGGCTCGTCCCCATAAACAATTCCTTTCACATTCAACATCCCTGCGATTTGTTGTTGATGTGAAGTTATTGATCATAGCTATGAAGGTGAAGACGCCTTGTGTCTCTCTAGCACCCACCCGGCCTTTTCCTGCTCCTTGGACTAAATGAACAATTTTCATGAGCCAACACTTTCTAATTGCCACCTCGTTTACCGGTCAATTTGACCAGTTTGGAAGTCAGTGTAGCACAACTAAAAACCACTGGCTCTGGGCCTTGGCCACTGCTTAAAAGCCCCATAAGCCCAGCAGGCATCGACCTCGCCACGCAGGAACCCCTCCTTCTGTTCGCTTTGGCTTTCAATATTTTTGTATTAATCAATTCAAACTCAGAAAATGGCTGCTGCTGGTTTAGCATTAAGGGATCGTGTGGTCATTAGGAGTGGTTTGGTGTTTGAGAAACTAGAGATTTAACAGCAGCCTTTGCCGTGAAGCAGAATAATAGCTGGTCCACTTCCATGCCATTGCTAATGTGATGGCTTTTGAATTTTACTCTTCTTCCGTCCGCTGGGCCCCTCAATGAGACCCCCCGGCTGAGGAACCAAGGCGTGGTGAATAGGGTGTGGGAGGGGAAATGCTCATCCAAGGACTCTGGGTAATTTTTGCAAAAGGATTAAGAAAGATTTGGGGCAGAACTGACTTTTTTTTCAATTTTAATAAATTGCATGGTCACTCAAGTCACCTTCACCCCCCACATCCACGCGTATGCAGTGTCTGTGTACGCTGCCACTGAAAGAGACTCTCAACCATGTTTCCTATCTGTTCGTCCAAACATGAAACGGGCTCCGTGCGCAAGGTGTGATGAAGGGTGTGTTTCTTCTCTTAATAAAACCATCCCCTGTCTGTGATCTGCATAGCTCATTCTGTTGTCAGCTGGCAACCTCTAGAGGGTCCTACTCCCAGGGTGCACTGCATGCTCTGATAACACATATTTAGGCTTTTAATGCTGTGCAGAAAAAGCCTGTGTTCAGTGGGGGCATTTTAAGCTGTAGTGCATATTAGCTAATTAGGGTGTGTGGGCTCTTTGTAAGGATGTGTGTCATGCTGCGCGTGCTTCAAATGAAAGAGAACCAGGCTTATTAAATAGTGCTGAAGTTCACATTGATGTCACACAATAAAGCAAAGCCAAGGCCAAATATTTATTTATTTATATAGCACATTTTACTCCAGAGGACGTGCGTTTACGTTAGAATCGGGACAAAGCCATGAAGCAGAACCAGAAGACCAAAAGCTGTTCTCACTGACTGACACACAACTCGTTTTAAAGCTACATAGACAAGGAGGAACATTTTATGGCCAACTCTAAACTTACCAGGGATCTTTGTTTTTGTGATGATGACACCTCAGCTCTGATTGATGGATATAAATCAGTGGCATCCAGATTTGTCAGGGAAAGAGAGTAGAAGATCTGCAGACTGACACAGTATGTGTTATTAAAAGAGCGTCGCTTTCTGTTTGTCCGCTGAGACTTGAGATAATTGGTCAGAAAGTACATTTTGACATAAATCTATTAGACAGATGCCACTGTGAATGTGAAGAGACTGATGTGTGCAGCAGCGATAGTATGACTCTGCTTTCCCACATGTGCAGCTCTATTATGACCATGTCACATCACAATGACCACACCCAAGTCCCATCCAGCATACTGTTAAATCAGAAGAAATAAGACCAGTCAACCATGAGACAGGAGACTTGCACCAATTAGTGCACAGAGCAGAAACAGGAAGGGGCAACATCCCAGCAGGCTGCTGCTAAATAGACAGGCTGTCATCAAGTCCGGGCTCTAAGACGCTCGGTGAATTCTCACATGTCCACTGTCTGTCTGTAGTCCAGCCTCACATACACACAGACCAACATGTCACAGCGCCAGTTAAGCTGGACGCGGGTCCCAACACAGCTTCCTAACATGGAGCGGGGGATCCATTCCACCAGATCTCCCAGCGAGCTACTCAATTGTCCACGGGCGTGACAGGGATGTCCCCTGTCTCCGTTTCTCTGTGAGTGTGCGTTCCTTTGTATGCGCAGGTTTAGGAGGGGTATTAGAGTTTAGTCTTTGCTGACCATATGTCTGCACTGCAGGGATTTGAATGGGGGGCTGCAGTCTGACAAGGACTTAAGAATGCCACTAATTTCTAAATAGGCCTGTGTTTCCAGGTCGAGGGGAGCAGCTCTATGAGAACATAATGTCCAACTCCACAACTCTCATAAAACTATCACCTCCTTCTTCTTTTAATCTCATCCTGTTTCTCCCTTCCCCACTTTATCTTCTAGGACTTGAAGAAAGTTTGAGAAGCTCTCTGGAAGCGTCTAGTCCGTCCCTCGCCCTGGTTCCAGTCCTGGACTTGCCTGACTCCCAGATCCTCCACCTGTCCTGCTGGCTCAGTGTATAAACACACAGCCAGAGTCAACAACCACGACTCCAATCAACCCCAGCCCTGGAATTCAGCAGGGCTTTGCTGGAGGAGCAACTGACAGCCCCACGTCTAATGACTTACAACAGGATCAGAGTAAATATAGAAGAAGAAAAACTGCATAGCTGTGGACTGTTTATCACTGCTAATTGTCAAAATGCGAACTTGTATATCACAAAGTGGTTTTGAACACGTGTTTATTTCACTTTATATCCCAGAACGTTTGACAATGATTCATTTTGTTCCCCACTAGAGTTGTAGACTGGAGCAGCTGTTACTCTGTCTGGTAGAACTTGTCGAACTTAAAGCTGCATACAGAAAATAGAAAAAGACACCACAAGAGAATCCTTCCACGAGGTGATAAACTGTATCCCCCGATGCCGCCACGGTTTGTGGTGGAATTTCTTTTAGCACACCAGCTAACACCCCTCATAAAGACCTAACGCCACCGCTGACACCATCTGTTCAGTTGTAAAGCTATAGATTTACTGTCTGGTTTGTGGCTGTATGTAATGTGTGCAGGCGATGGGACTGTGTTTCTCCCTCTCAAGCGCTGTGCGATTCAAGGTGTGTTATTATTGTGTAATAGGCAATCAGCTCCAAGCACCTGAAAAGATTAAGCCTCTTTATGTTTTCTATTGATTCTAAGGCAGCCTGGTTAATAAGAGTGGGTCGCCACCACAGGGTATGTGTGTTGGGGGGGGGGTGTCAGCGTGACGACGTGGAAAGAAAATAACACCATTAACCATTGCTTCTGGAACATTTCTTTTCTCAAAGATCATGAACCATATTGATGATCTGAGTTGGAATGCATCTTCACTCCGGCTATTCCCATCATCACCGCTCCTGTGACGGCGAGAGAGCGGAGAGCGCTATCGATCTTTACCCACCGCAATGTTGTTTTGATTGTTGTTATCAAAAATTGAACAATAGAAGCAGCCAATAGAGCCTGAAGATTTTTTTTATTGAGGGTTGAAAATCACAAACAAGCAATTATTTATGAGTGTGAGCAAACCAGTGCACAATAAGTAAACTGTGTGAAAATGTTCACCTGCTTTGGCCCAACTGTAGGAAACTCAGAACTTGTCAATGTAACTAATATGTACTAGGAGTACTTTTATTACATGACGGAGATATTTATGTGAAATGTTTGTCATAACAGTCAAATATGACGGATAAGTCTAATTAGTCATTCTTGACAAACAAGGAAAAGGAGAAGTAAGTTTTGTTTAAATAAACTTCAGATGTAAATCCAAGAAATACCCAAACATCCAAACAAGATGCTGCCTTATAGAATTTTGATTGATTGTGTGTTTATTTATAGTGAAACAATACTGAAATTGAAAGAAATGCACATATATCAAAAGATGAAAATATGAGACTGAGCATTTCAGTGAGTACAGAGACGCTTGGCCGCTGAAATCCAGTGCGCGATAACCACTTGTCGATCAAACTCCAAATTACAGTGGTTATGTCTTTCAGTGGGTTTGTTTGCGTAGACAAAAAGCAAAGCCACATGTATACGTCACACCCTCATCATAGCCAATGTGATGGCCTGTGGCAAACACGTTTCTTTGTCTGCTTACCACTCGGTTTCCACAGAATGAATAAAGACAGGGTGACATTTACTTTTCTCATGTGTTTGGTCAAATGTACATTTTCTACTAAGCTGACCTGCAACCACTCTGCAAACAAACTAGCTGTTGTGGCTAACGTTGTCCTTTGTGTGCAGCGTACCAGCCCGCGGCTCTTGTCACTGTGGCCTTGCACATGGACTTTAACTGTGTGTTTCCTCCTCCAGGCTAACCAGGCTGATGTGAGTGACTCTCTTTCCCCATAGCAGTGAGCTACAGTAGGGGAGCCCGGTTCAGAGACGCCTGCTGACATTGTGGTCTCCTTGTCTCGGTGACTGCGGTTTTGAGTGTTGTCATGTTTAAATCCTTCTTTTTCATAATGCATTGCGCAGTATGCTGTATTTTGAAAGCCTGTATTTATGGTCACAGCACAGACTTAATGAAACTTGCTCTGTCTGCTGAGCTGGCGAACCATCACAGCCTATCCAATGGTGTCTGCTGCTCTCTTGTGGTCAACATAAACAATGCAACGTAGGAGCATCAGTCTATCGCCACTAGCTTTTTTAATCTTAGTGGACATTTTATTTATATAATTTTACTGGTCAAACACATAGTTATAAATTATAATAAAGGGAGACAAAGCCTTTAATTAATTAGAAAATTGGGGGAAATCGTTTTAGGTTCTAGTTACTGGATGCAACATGGTTGAATAGGTGCAATAGGTTGAATATTCCATGGGACACCTACATGTGCATGACATAACATTTGTTATGGAATAGAAAAGTAAATCTGATGCCTCAGGGAGGTGAGTAAACCAATATAAATAGAACAAAATAGTTGGTGCAAGCATCGTAGAAGTGAATTTATTCATTTCATCTTATAACTTTTCCCTCAAACCTACCTTTCTGTGATGCATTTTTAGCAGTTAGGGAGAGATTGAAGTGATTTAGTCTTTTAATCTTATTACACCTTGCTGTGTAATAACACTCAGTAAAAGTATAATATAACACTCTCGGTCACGGAGAGGAACCAAAATCATCTTTTGTTTCTCTACGTACATTTTAAAGAACGTACGTAGTTGTTTCCGCGAATGCCGATATTTTGTTGTTAGCGAGAAAGCTGTGAAGATGGACTAACAATAGTGTTAATAGTATGATTCCAAACTAGCTAGTTCAGCCTGATGTTAACGTAACGTTACACAGATGGTCCACTGAAAATCCTATTTAAAAACTGAAAGTAAATGTTCACTTCCTCCAATGAAAGGAAAAGCCAGACCCTTTGTAACGACTCTAAGTCTCACTCATCTACTCAGCAACCCAGCAGTTGTCACACTTCTGGAAATCCATCAACGTACTCACTCCATAAAACGTGTGTGTGAATTTGTATATAGCGCATGTGATTAAATATGTAACAAGGAATAACGTGGACTTCAGATTTACTGAAATGTCCTTAAATAAATTATGTTTTAAAACTGAGAGCATGTGCGTCATATTTTCCGGCTGTAAAATATATTGGTGTGATATAAGACTTCTCATGATCAATTTTACAAGGGACATGTGTCATATTTAATTGTCTTATTTTTATTCATATTTGATGTGAACCGTTCCGGTTGTTCAACAGAAAAGACCACTACAGGCCGGAACGGAGTTCAGGTAGTGACCAGTTGGTGGCGGTGTTGCACCAGTTCGCTGTCGGCTAATAACGCAAACAGGAAGAAGAAAGCAAGTTGTTGCACCTGGGAAGGATTTTAGGGACGTACCACCTCAGGAAGCCAGTCGCATGCAGCGCGTTTTGCTTGTGTACAAACTACGCCAAAGCACCTTTTATGTGGAAGTAGAAATAAAGGTTAGTTTTTTCTTGGTCGTGGATTTAGCAAATTATGTTGTGATCGCAATACGGTTATTGTAGAATAATTGATTTGTGTCAGAAGTGTCGTAGTGCTACTACTTAGCTTAGCACTTCAAGTTAGCTATTTGAATGTTATGTTATAGAAGTATTAGGCACAAACGTAAAGGTAATATGAGAATGTTATTGGTAACATCTGTTTCCCCCTGTATTTAAAAGCAACATACTTGGCCTTAGTCCAAACCTCAGGTGCGTTTTGTTGTGTTTCCTCGTTTCCTTCCAGCCGCCGTTGTAAGCGCTTGAGTCGGGCATTATGGAGAAAGAAACCCCCGCTAAAAAGGCAGCAGCGCCTTCTGTGTCTCAGATCAACGCTGAATTTGTTACACAGGTAAACGCAACACATTGTACTTAAAACTACTGTGTTTTCACAATGACAAGAGAAACACGTTTAGGATTCTCTAGTTTCCCGTTTCGCTTTAAAACGCAGACCCTGTAGTGTAGGTATCATTTGAACTTTTATTTTTACTTACTGGTGGTTCTTAATTTCGTCTTTCAGTTGGCTAATAAATACTGGGCTCCTCATGCCAAGGATAAATTACCCTTTGACCCTAAGGTGAGTTATATGTGCCACTTTACACATGTGTGTTATTATGTTGCTGTGTTTTCCTTGGTCACTAATTTAAAAAAAAATGGCTTGTTGTTTAGGTGATGGAAGATATTTATGACAAAGAGATTCTCAAGTCTAAGTAAGTGAATTTATAATCTTTATTTTGAAAACAAAGCACATTTTAATACCTTTGTTGTTTTACTTGTTCAATTCCTCTTTCATTTTGTTTTCAGATTTGCCATCAGAAAAATTATGCTGCTTGAGTTCAGGTGGAATATTTCACTTGCTTATCTTTCCTCCTCAATTTAAATTTTTCCAAAGAAAACTAACCCCACTGGGTGGATAAATGTCCACTTATTATTTTGATAATTTTTCAGCCAGTACCTTGAGAACTACCTGTGGGTGAACTACACTCCTGAGGTGTCCAGCAACGCCTACATTATGTCCATTTGTTGCATTGTCAATGAGAAGTTCAGAGAAAACGTGCCAGCTTGGGAGGTAAAAAATATTTCTTTATCTGAGTTTAGATTTCTCAGGTCACTACTTCACTAGCTAATCAATATGCTCACCACCTTTTGAACTGTCATTTCAACTAACTGCTTGTTACAATATATATATTTTTTTCTTTTATATGGTATATATCAGGTGTTCAAGAAGGAGCCCAGCCACTTTCCATTTTTCTTCAAATGTGTCATGGAAGCTGTGTTGGCAGGCGAACAGGCTGGCTTTACTTTGAAGGAACAAACTGTTCTGCTGGTCTTCTTAGACCATTGCTTTAACAGTCTGGTGTGTATCCATACACTGACATGCAAAATCTTACTCCCTCTAGGAATTTCATTAGTCCTGCAAGAAGTAGTTATTACTCTACATATGGCTGTTTATTAGTGTTCGAATGAATGATAAATCTATTTAGTTGTGATAAATAAATGTTCACCTTAAGGCACTTAATCATGGTGTCCAGTAGGTGGCAGCAGCAGACTAGGCAGTGCATCTTGGGTTACCTCTTGTGCTCTGTATCCTCTGTCTACATTAAACCACAGGGAAGCTCTGCACATGTCTCATTTTCAAATCTCTTGTGATAGCCTGCTGCACTTTGATTGTATCCCATAAAGGCCTCTAAATATTTTAGTTGCAGACTTTATGATCTAAAGTGTAATAAAATCTGTCATGCCCACCCATCCCCTCTCTCTCTCTGTGCTTGCCTCTCTCCCAGGAGGTAGATTTGATCAGAGAACAGGTGCAGCAGCTCATCTCCTTGCCAATGTGGATGTGTCTTCTTCCAGTAAGCTGTGTTGAATAAAGTTTTTTTTGGTGGTTATTGTCACACACCAAATGTCCACATTGTTTCATAATTTAATAATGCAGACAAATGTGTGTAGCTTGAAAAAAATAACTCTTTGTTTGTTTCTGTGACATTTGCAGTCCAGACTCCAGCTGGAGCTGAAGAAAGTTCCAAAGCTACAGAAGTTTTGGAATTTAATCAAGAAGAAATTTGATAAGATGGATGCTGATGCAATGGAGCAGTAATGTTATTTTCTTTGCTTGCATGTTCATGTCTATACAGACTAGTAAATGTCTTTATCTTCCTGATTTTCCTTTGTGTCCTCCCCAGGGCAAAAAAGGAGAGAACTTTCCTTTCGGCTCTTATTAAAAAGTTTCTTGGAGTCCTTATGTCAATTTCACCCTCAGGTAAACAAGAACTCACACAAAATATTGTTTTTTCATTTATTTCCCATGGGTTGTTTTCCACATAGTATTTTTTAAGTGTGAAAAAATGACAATTGAATATTGGTTTTATTTGAATAAAAATGTGTTGACCTTTGCCTCCATATAGCAAATAAACCTAATGATCACCGGTTGCTCGTTACTTTGATACTATGGTACTAAAGCGCGACTGCCTTTGCTTACCTCACTTTCCACAGCATGATTAATGTACTGTGGCTTTTCTAGAGCTTGCAGAGTGTCAGAGTCCACATTTCTCCCCATCCAAAGCCATATAGTCAGTAGGAAACGCGATATTAACCCTTGTCATCACTACTTCAGTTGCACTGCTGTCTTCTTTCCTTCTGAGTCGTGCAGCCACTGAAGATGCACGTGGTCCAGCTGCCATACAGCCACTGGCACAGACTACTGTGTTGTAATGCAGACAGACACGGAGGCCCCCCACCTGAATGCTAAAAACAGAACATGGGTATTTGTGTGTTTAGGTAGAATTCAAATCTGACAGAGCAGATTACAATCTAAATCCCAGCAGGATCCACATCACTCTATCGTTTGCCTTGACTCAAATGCACACACACAAACATGCTTAATGAGGACTGAGGTCCCAGCATGCTGCTGTGCTGGCCTTGCAGTATATCATAAGAAGGCTCTCACACAGCACGGCACCTCGGTGTTGTGTCCTCAAACACATAATGATAACTACACCTCAGTTTTATGTGTTTATCTTATCTACTTGTACATCAGATCACAACATGAAGTAAAATCTTTATTTTCTGTATTTATCTTTTTTTTTCCTAGAGTCTGTGTCCATGGATAAGGTACATTACTGTGAGAGATTCATTGAGCTCATGATTGATTTGGAGGTAAGCTGAATGCCTGCAATCCAAACCCTGAGTTCATAAATGCTGTCATATTTTGCTGTTTGAATGTCTTCATTTACACAGCGCAAGTACCTGGAGTGTGGCGTTGTGCATTATCCTTACGAACAGAGGAAGTGTAGGTTTCGGTGTGCGCAGCCATTTGTCCTTCTTTTATAGCCTACTCGGGTCGACAGACAGTGGATAAATGTCCAGTCTAAGCTTCACAAAATGCATCGCTGGCATTGCTGTCCGCAGAGCTATGCACTATTTGAAACCCTTTGAATGGGGTATGAGGTTATTTTCATTCTGATGGCCCGTTTGAAGTTATTGTGCAGTGTTGATCAACACTTATTTCTTTTTGAAATTATTCCTGTTGTTTTGACCATATAGGATCTGTCCTGCAACATCATTTGTTAAATGAACAACATGCCGGTTTCTTGTTAACCTCTCAGGGAAGCATCCTTGCTTAGGTTGGTGGTATGGAGTGATCATGTAATGTCACATAGGATTGTTGCTTCTGCTGCCTGTGCACATCTCCTGTTACTTACTAGCAGGGGAGTTCAATACATCTCATCAGGCTGTTTGCTGACAGGCTGGCCTTTCTGTTCCGGGCAACGGCTACTGGCCGGCCAGTTTACTTTCTCTAGAGACATCTTCCGTCCTTCAGCGCTATCCTTTTACAAAACCTCAGTTGCCTGAAATCCATACTTCCCCTCTCGACCTTAACATTAATGCAGTGAAAAAGATCTTTTTTTTGTTGCTGGTATTTGCTGGCTGTCTGGACTGTGTTGAGATTAAAGATCGCTTTTGGATACAAAGGTGTATTTCCGGGTTTAGGATAAGTCTGTACCTGCAGCTTGCTGAAGAGCAGATTTGAGTGAGAATTCGAAACATCAGCAGGTGTTTTGAATTTTTGGATTCCCTTTCATATTCTAGTTCACAGAGCTGCTTTTCTGGGCAGTGCTTTTCTCTTCACCTTCATAGTGTGATAGATTAGGCATCTTTTTTTGTTCTGTCTTCAGCTACTCTCTCACTCTTACTGTCAGTTCATCAACATGCTCAGTGTTGCTTTGTCATATTCCTACCAAAGCAGCTCTGTTGTCTCATTTTGACAGGTTTTCTGTTTTCACCTTCATGTTATGTTCCTGTGCTACAGCAAGCAAATAAATAATGGCCACAGAAGCAGTTGGGACCGTTATCCCCCGTTTTCTTCTCGTATGTTTGCCCCGGTATTGTTTCAACACAGCCTTAAGACAAGAAAAGGCTATGTATCAATAAGATGTATTGACAGTTGTAGTCCACATGCTGGGAAATGTGCTTGTTGTTGAGTCAATAGAAATTATTTTTAACCACTAAGAGATGTTGAACAGTACAATTCCTAGATTTAGTGTGTAGTTTTCTGAAAATAAATGTTGGCTCCTAATCATTAAGAGTATCTACTCCTTAGTGTTTCCTTTCTTTTGGCCACCTTGTGATCATTCTTAGCTAAAAGTGTGAGCATATAATCCAGTGCTGTAAACAAGCTGTTCCGTGTGTGTGTGTGTGTGTGTGTGTGTGTCTCAAGGCCCTACTTCCCACCAGACGTTGGTTTAATACAGTGTTAGATAATTCTCACTTGATGGTCAGCTGCCACCTGTCCAGCCTCACCCAGAGAGAGAAGGAAGGACATCTCTTCTGCCAGGTACTACAAAGAAACAAATGCCTGAAATGGTTCGGAATGACCCCTGCATTTCCTTTCATGTGGAAAAGTCATTTACTGTTATTGTTTTGACCCTGCAGTTGTTGGACATGCTGAAGTTCTACACAGGTTTTGAAATCAATGACCAGACAGGAGTCGCCCTGACTCAGAAAGAGATGACCACACTGCACTATGACAGAATCACCTCCCTCCAGGTAACGATACACAGTAGGCTACAGATATTTATGCACTAATGTATTATGGATATCTTTTCTGTCGTGTTTGTTTTGCTGCAGTTTTTGCTGTAAACTCGACTAGTGTGTTATGGTTGCAGTTTTGTTTGTGTTGTGAAGCTGTGCATTTGAGCGTATTAGATTTCAGCTCTCTGTTTTCCATCTCACAGAGGGCAGCCTTTGCTCATTTCCCAGAACTGCACGACTTTGCTATGTCCAACGTAGCAGCAGTAGACACTCGAGAATTCTTGACCAAACACTTTGGGCATCTCAGGTAAATGGAAACACGTGCAACTAACCTTGAAGCAAAGTGCATTTGCACGATATCGGTGCACAGATTGAGGGATGTTTGGAGGGTTGTGCATGATTGGGCTGAGCATAATTACACTGTCTTGTTAACACAAATCTCCTGCAACATAATTGTTGTTTTGGCTTGTAAGACTTCCTTCCTTCTGTTTTATACTGTTCTGTCTCTTGTACAAATATTTACCAGACTTTAAGGGTCCTGCATTTTAGAGTAAATACCATATTTGGAAAACCAAACCTAGTAACAACTCAAAAGGTAGACAGATCAGAGTAGTTAACAGACAAGCTCCAGCAAAGGTGCAGGTACGCTGGTAGCTGTAGGTCCTGCTTTGCACCAAAGCATCAGCATCACCGTTGCTGCCTGACTTCTTTGCTAAATGGCAGCTACTGAGCCCTTGAACGGGCAGCTGGTACCAGCCAGGGAGAAATGCACGGCTCATTAATTTAATCGATTTGCAGTGGCTTGAGAATTTACTCTTTGAACAGCTGTGTTTGTCAGATCATATTAGCTTGCCAAGGAGCCAAAAAGCGCCCTCGCTTTGATGAACTGGCCCGCCTGTTTGCGCGCACGTGTGTGTGTGTGTGTGTTTAATTTATTGTTAATTCTTAATTACTTACAGGCTTTCTAACCTTTCTTGGCCTTTCATGTCATAATGACATTTTTAAATTATCGACCGAAGCTTATAGCCATATACCTAATGTGTCCTGCTTCACTCTAGGTGACTGATTAAGTGTTTGTTTATATGCAACACAATATTCTTGTCGTCACACCTCTGAAGTATCATGAAAAACACGCATTTATTCTTTGCAGTCAATATTTCTATATCCGTCACTCTGAACTTCTGTCGTGGATTAAATGCTTAAACCCCACCACTAAGTTTCTTTGAGTCAGGCAGAAGGTTCTGAGCCGAGCTGAGCTGAATCAGGTAAAGACTTAGCTGAACCACTTCATGTATTTTTAGAAGCTCGGCTTCTTTTCCCAGAATTAGGGTTTTGAATATAGCAAGAACTGCATTGTTCCCTGCTCCACAACTGTCACCGACACAGCTCCTGGGTAACTCTAAATATGCCGATCAGATTTAACGAGGCACTTTTCATCCAAACAGCTCACACTAATGCCAGTTTATTCCAGCTGCGCTACCCACAGGCTAAGCTCCCAGTCACCCGCCATTCAGAATCTATCCACTAAGTCCTCCACACACACACACACACACACACACACACACACACACACACACACACACACACACACACAGCATTATTGCATAGCATGCTTACACTTCTATACACACCAATGCTTCTCGCTGTCACAGAAAGCACACAGTGTCATTTCAGGCTAAAATATGAATTAACGACCTGATCAGAGTATTAAGCAACAAATTAAGTGGTCGTCATTATATTGATGGAAATAATTGATCTAATGAGTGCCTTTAAACCTACCCTTTATATCTCTCACTACTAAAAACCAAAGAACTGTCTAGACAGCGGTCAAGCTGCCACGTGAAACTACTATAGACCCGTTTCTACTGTGCACCCATCCTTTCTTTATCCTGCCAGTGGCTCAGCTATCAATCATGACCTGGCCCAGTCATCAACATTACTCAGAGTGAGTTGTTGTTGGACTGTTATTTTGTTGCTAAGGGCAGGAATGTCCTCATGACCTATGCCAGGTCACCCCCTGGGCCACTGAACTGCAACACAGGCAGAATTGCCACCCCGCTGCCCAAGCTTGGCATCAAGAAGCAGAATACATGCATATACACAAATACAGTTGGTCAGTGCCACGTGTGGCTGTCAAGGCGTGTCACAGTGTGGTGATGCCCTGTCCTTCATTGTGTACCAGACTCTGCCTGTGTCACAGTTTGTCAGCCTGATTTAAACAGGTCTGTATGCAGAGAGCCACGCCTCAGTTTTTGGAGAGGGATATAGGCTTTGATTTTCATAATCCTGTCACATCAGTGCACCCCGGCCCCTTAACACACGCATGCTGACAGAGCAGGAATGTTGCGTCAAAGCAAACAGAAGATCTACTTTGTGCTGCAGTGCTAACAAGCACAAAGAGCGCGGAGGGAGAAAAACATTCACGTATAATTTACCGCTTTATAAAAATAAATTTGGTGATGATATTTGTCAGAATTTTATCACTGTTACACAATAATCATTATCATTGCATTCATTACCAAATCAATCCCTTTCTATAGCTGTTGTTTATCATATGCTTTACTTTCATAATTAACTTTGGGTAAGTGTCAGCTAAATGTGTAATTTGCAAATTTTGTAGCTGACTAACCACTTGTTTCTCATCTTCCTCTCTAGTCCAAATATGCTCCACCAGGTGGCCTCATACCTGTGTCTCCTTCCAGAACTGCCTGAAGGGCAAGACACCTCCTATGAGAAGGAGTTTCTGCTCGAGGTGCTGGTAGGTGCAGCATTGGCTTTGAGTATGTTATTTATGGGACGTTATTAGGCCTTTCATTTAAGTCTGAGAAAATAATTAGCGTCTTCTATGTTATGCAAACTATCTTACAAGAGTTCAGACATATTTAAACGCCCTCCTTTTAAGAAGTGAAACTGACAAAATGCTTAATTTGCGTGTTTTATTTTTTGTCTTTTTAAATAGGGTCCTGTAATTATTCAAAAGTCAAAAATGAATTGTACATTAATAGCATTAATATATGTAAATACACAGTCTTTCAGATCTCCAGGATAATTAGCAATGCCGTAGCTCCAACATTTGCCAGTCAGCGCTGTTGTGTAATGGCTTTTGTGTTTCATTTTAAAGTAATTAATATAAGACCTTGACCTTGGAATACATATAGTGTCTTCTCTTCACTGTCGGTCCCTTGTGAATTTTCCTGCTAATCCAATTTCTGCTTTATGGTGACATTTGTGTGATATAACATACATTGAAAAGTGCTGAAGAGATGCAAAAAACAGACGCAAACTCCTGTGTTCTCCTGAAAGGTTAGAGTAAGTTTGATTGTACTTTGTGTTTCCCCTTCCCTCATAATTTTCACTTTTAAAGGCCCATCAGGAATCTGCTGGGGCTTTGTCCCACTAGTCTCCCCAGTACACACTCACATATGGGCTGTAGACCTCCTCATCAAAGTGGGTGTTTCATGCCTGTACTGCGATTATTCATAATTACCCACTCAGGCCATCCCCAGGTCCTCTCCGAGAAGCGATGACGAGGAGCTATTTCATAATTATCTTATTAGATTGTTGCAGGACACAATGTCAGGGGACTCATTTGTGTGCGCCTTAGGTTGCCCCCAACAACCAACATCCCTGACTGGGTGGGTTTATAAGGAAGGGGCCAGAACTGTGCTGTACGCTGGCAAAACAGTCGTGTGCACTGCAGAGTCATAAATATGCTCAGGGAGGAAGGACAGTTGTTCATTGCGAGTCAGTAGTGCATTTACATCAGCATACTAGTTTCCTCGTTTGGACGATGAGCTGGTTTGTATTCAGCAGCAGATGTTGTTTGCACATAATTCATGTAATTTCTTTACACGATAGCAAAAATACAGGATAGCTACGTATATGCACATGCGTAAAATCTAAATTTCAGCAGATCATATTTAACTGATGCTTTATATTTAACATATCAGCAGTGTGGTACGTGTGTCAGAGGTGTGTGGTTTGCCTTTTAGATCATTTGTGATCATTTTTTTCCATGTGTCTCAACAGAACAGACAAAAATCCTAGACACTGAGCTGAGCATTTATTCATTAACCCAGTTTCTTTCTCTACTTGTCTTTTGCCCTCCTCTCACACTTACAGGTGTCCCGCCACGAACGCAGAATCTCTCAGATAGAGCAACTTAACCAGATGCCCCTTTATCCAACAGAGAAGATAATCTGGGATGAGAACATTGTCCCAACTGAGTACTACTCAGGCGAAGGTGTGTGTTGCATGTGGGAGTTGTTTCTCTGGCCTTGCATAGACGTGAAATAATCTGTAGAGAAGGAAGAATTTGTACAGTTACTTATAATGAATGAACAAATGTAAAATGAATAGTATATATTCATACGTTGGTATATTATTCACTCTGTATGTCTTGTCAGGCTGCCTGGCACTGCCCAAGCTGAATCTGCAGTTTCTGACCCTCCATGACTACCTGCTGAGGAACTTTAACCTCTTCCGTCTGGAGTCCACCTATGAGATCAGACAGGACATAGAAGACGTGGTGTGGCGTATGAAGCCATGGTGAGATGCAGGATATGTTCTTTAACAAAACCCTTTACTAAAGGGAGGTTTATTAAATATATAATTTAACATGCGTGTAGGATTATTTTGCTGATCTCAGTTTCTGACATCAGCTCGATCTACAGCACTTTGTCTTTTTACTTCAGTGATGGAAGATCCTCACGCTCTCACATGGTGCCATGCTGCATTGACAACATTTTATTAAAAGACTGTGACATTTGGTACACCACATTTGGAAACCCATTGCTTAACATAATAAGTGCTCCCATTATGTCAAATGATGTAGCAACTTGCTTGTTGTTCCTGCAGAAGTAAATAAGTAAGCAGTGGTGCCATGTGCTGCCCTAAATCCACGTGATTTTCAGTCCTGACAACAGCCCACAGCACTTGTCTAACTTTCTGCTGTCTGTCCCTCTTCACAGGCAGTCAGAGTACGGTGGAGTGGTGTTTGGTGGCTGGGCTAGAATGGCTCAGACGATCACTTCTTTCTCCATAGTAGAGGTTGCTAAGCCCAACATTGGAGAGAGCTGGCCCGCTCGTGTCCGAGCTGATGTTACTATTAACCTCAATGTGCAAGATCATATCAAGCATGAGTGGGAAGGTAGGTTTTTCTTGGTCTGTGGTGGGTTTTATGTTTATCATTTGTCTGTCCTGCATGTGATGTCTAGCCACCTGCTGTTTTCTTTACATGCAGTTTAACAAGCCGACTTGAGTTAAGTGAAGTAAATTTAAACTGAAACACCACACTCTGGCATCTTAATATTATAGATTACCTCATCCCTTTCATACTGTGTAGCCCAATAAGCAGTTTATCACTTCCATAAAACCTTTTGTACTTTGACCCATGACCCTTACCCACCTTATGGTTTTATTTTTTCTCTCTGCATGTTTCATAATATTGTCAGCCCTGAAACATGTTCATTAATTAAGAGCAGTGCAATGACTGCACACCATTAGCATTTTCCCAGTCTCATAGTAAAGAATTGTGTTTTAAAGATTTAGTCTATGCAGACAGGGGGGTTCTGCTTGCATTTACTTTGTTGTTGTAAAATCAGTTTTTTCCCTTTGTCTTTCCTTCTTTCTCTCTCTAACCACTCTCTCCCTCCTCTTCCCCCGTAGGGCTGCGGAAGCACGATGTTTGCTTTCTGATCACGGTGCGCCCAAACCTGCCTTACGGCACACGCTTCGACCGGCGCCAGTCCTTTGTGGAGCAGACTGGCCTGGTGTACGTGAGAGGCTGCGAGGTGCAGGGTATGCTGGATGACAAGGGGCGTGTCATTGAGGAAGGTATGCTCATATGTGCTGCTGCCAGCACACATGCACGCAGCAGTGACACCTGACATTTATCTACCCATCAGGCCTCTAGTTATCGCCAGCATTGGATCTCCTGGTCATGGTCAGACTGATGTTGCCATGGTGACACTCACAATGCGACCTGTCCTGTTCACAATACCGTTTCATTAACCTGAGGTCGACAACAGAACCCGAGGGCTTTGGTTTTATTCATATGGTTTATTTATATGCTTGCATCTGTTTACTACGTCGTTCTCCACCACACAAGCCAAAGTAGTCTGGTTGGTTCAGTTAAGTTAGCCGGAACCCCTGCTATTTTAAGTGTTTTCCTCTGTCAACATGTGTCCATGCCCAGAACTACCCTTTCCCCTATGCTCTCTCATCTGTTTGGATTAAATATGCAGAGGGTGGAGTTTCCTAAATAGACATCCAGCCACAGAGCATTTCTTGTCTGTGTCTGCTTGGTTAAACTTTCAGATCCCCAGTAGGGATAAGTGGTACTCTAGCTAACTGGGTGCTGCGGTGGTGTCAGATAAATCACTAGGTACATGTTGAAGGAGTGTCAAGGCGCAGTATTAGAGGGTACTTTGAGATAATAAAGGATTATTAAAGATTCATATTAAATGCAGAATACTTGCAAAAACTTTATTTTCTGCATTTATGTGTTAATTTTTCCTCATCTGCTGGCATCATCAAACTATTATTATTATCGTTAGATGTGTTTTTTCGATACAGCAGCACTCTTTGGCTGAGCGGCCCGCGTTGTTATCCCTTAGCGTGTCTGTCCTCAGCTGTCACCGCATTCATTTTCACAAGAGGGATCACTATGCACACATGAACACAGACAAACTAATACAATACAATGCACAAGCATGTGCGCATGCATCAGAGGCCATCAGGATTGGGGTTCACTCTCCTAGCTGGCTTTGCTGTGGGGGAAAGCCTGGCAGTCAAGCATCTTCATGGAACTTGTTCCTCAGCAGTAAAAAAAACAATCATAATGAACTTTAAATTATTGCTGCCATTCTTTTCTGTTAAAATTAGCTAAATTAGACTCAGTTCAAACATTTACCTTTGCTCTTTACCAAATATTTGTCCTGCCATTTTATTCACTACTGTATTTTCCCTGTTCTAGGACCAGAACCAAAGCCTAAGCTACGAGGAGACGCCAGAACATTTCGCGTGTGGCTGGACCCGAACCAGTATCAACAGGACATGACCAGCATTATTCAAAGTGGCACCGAAGATCCATACGAGACTTTCAACGTTATAATGAGACGGAAACCCAAGGAGAATAATTTCAAGGTTAGGACAACTAGTAAAGCTCAGCCCTCGTTTTACATTGTACTTGAGCGCTTTATCTTAAGACCTTGAGCTCTGGTTCTAGCAGCACCACCTCTGAGTGATGTATCGCACATATTATAATCTCTTGGGTAATGTAGGTGTAAGGTTGGGGCCAGGGCAGTTCTAAGATTACCACTCACTCACAGGCCTCGCTGTGATACCAAAGGGAGACACAATTCTCCCTGGCTAGTTATGTAATGTGCACTACTGATGATATGGAGCCAACATTGTTTAGAATACTGCTAATATGCCTTCCTAGATAAACCATCCCTCATATTAAACGTTTTTTTGTAAGGTTAGCTGTGCACAAATGTCTGGTCCTTTTAATTACATCCGTTGGAGAGTTTTTTATTATGGCTTTGCTGTTTCTAATTCTGCACACCCATTTCTGTCGTTCACACTCAGAACAACGACAGATGTTTTTGAAGTTTTTTTTTTTTTTTTGAAAAGCGAAGGAACTAATGGGTATTCAAGAAACATTCTTCTCCATCTTTGATGTGTGACACAGATAAAAGTAAACATGTTTCCCCAAACGATGTTTGATGCAGAGGGTATTAGCCAGTTTGCGGCTCATTAAAACATAATTGACATACGTATAAATACCTGCTTTCCCAGCAGCTCACTAAAATGCTATTCTTATCCTGCCAAGAATAAGAGCTGGTTCTCTGTTGTTCTCTAATTTCACAACAGATCAGTGTGATATTTGTGACATGCTGTACGTTTCTTCCTGTGTTCCAGGCAGTGCTGGAGACCATCAGAAACCTGATGAACACTGAGTGTGTTGTCCCCGACTGGCTTCATGACATTATCTTAGGCTATGGGGATCCAGGCAGTGCCCACTATTCCAAAATGCCCAATCAGATTTCCACCTTGGACTTCAACGACACCTTTCTGTCCCTGGACCACTTGCGTTCGTGTTTCCCAGGTTACACAATAAAGGTCACAGAGGAGAACCCGGAACTGCAAGTCCCTCCTTTCAGGTAAAAGTGTGCTTGTAGTTGATTGCACTGTTGCTGTTTTGACAGTACTATTGTAATTACTTGGTTAATGATGTGATGTACTTCTTGGTCACCTTCCACATTTGCTTTTCCAGAATCAAGTTTCCCATCTCAAACAAAACAGACAAAGGGAAAAAGAGGAAGGCTGATGACGAAGTGGAAGACAAGGATCAGGACATGACCTTGGTTGCTGAGCCCTATGTCACCGCCAACCGTGGGCCATATCCTTACAACCAGCCAAAAAGGTGAGAGGTCGAGGACACATGGACACTTTCTGACTTCAGAATGTAGCTCATTCTTCACTGAGGCCTGGTTTCAAGTAGTGTAAAACAGTATTTTAACGTACCCTAAGCCTTTAACACTTTCCCAGTATGACACAGCCCAGAGGTGTCACCAAATGCTTATTATAGATGCTCTGTTTTTAGCCTGGCTATTGTGATTTATTTGTCTGTTTGTCTCCATGGTGTGTCTTCTGACCGGTTCACTATGTAATGCTGCTGTGCTACTTTAGTTGTTATGCCTGAACACACAGATGAACAGATTTTTTAACTATTAGTGGACCAAATTTGGATTATATTCATGCAGTAATGAATAAAAGAATGCCCTTGATGAAAATGAAAGATTCAGCTGGTGGTGTTTTCAAATTTTCAGTGTGCACTTTTTTAAAGCAGTGTGTCTATGGTCAAGCCTCAATTTACTTTTTCCAAGATGTTCTCTCAAAGAAACTAAACAAAACAAAGCATTACAACTTGGGCGCAATGATGCTGTTTCAGGCTAACGACTCAATTTGTTAATATCAACATTGTGCTTTTCTTACAGGAATACAATTCAGTTTACTCCTACTCAAATTGAAGCCATTCGAGCTGGAATGCAGCCAGGACTCACCATGGTAAGTGCTTGTGCGCTTGTTTTAGTGTTTTGAAATCGCTCCCCAAATCTGACGACAACAAAAAACACGAACCCAACATGGACTTAATTACAAAGTTAATGTTTTAAATCCAGTTCTCTTGGGTGAATGTGATGCTGTCTGTGTTCAGTGAGTGGTCATACTTCAGGTGCTTACTGTTCCATTCTGCTGTTATGAAGCAATGTGGCAACGAATCATAATTATCTACACAACAGTAAATATAAGGTTGCAAGGTTTACCAGTCAAATGGTCAAGGATTACAGCTGTAAATGCAGCCTGTTGTTCTCCACACACACGTTTGACAAAAGTTCCTTTCCAGTGTGGTGATTGGTCGCCGGACAGAGTGTCTGATTATTTATTGTTGAGGTAAATATGGCGAGTAGACTAATGTGCTGGACATCTCCATATGCATTCTTCTCGTCACCCCCTCTAACCTTCTTGCCATATGTCACAGTTGTTAGCAACCATAGCAAACACACCTCTAACCGCTGCTTTCATGTCGGGAGACTGAGGAGTTGATTAGGCACTGATTTATGCAGGAATCTAATTGTTTACTGTTTTTAGCAGAAATTAGTCACCTGAGAGACCAACCCTACGACCGACCTGTTTCATGAATATTTAGTTTAGTAAATCAGATTTGCCGACCGCAGCCCCCAGTTAAGTGAACATGAGGCTTTGCAGGGTCGCTTGGGTTTTCTGTGTATTTGTAGTTTTGTAAGGTCTTAAAACTTTGCAAAGTGCCTTGAGATGACTTTTGTTGTGAATTGGACTTGTGCACTCCGTGGACCTTCCTTGTCATGCCAGACACCACCACACTGCATTGGGTTTGTCTGAGCTGGGCTAACATGGCATTCACCTCATCACTTCTGATGTGCCTATGGCCCAGCTGTCACAATCACTAGACCGTCTACAGGGGCAGCGGCCTTGCACCGTAAACTTCTGATCATGCTCATATTCTCTTCTTTTTCTTTCTGCTATACATTTTCTGTCTACAGGTTGTAGGACCACCAGGAACTGGAAAGACTGATGTTGCCGTGCAGATCATCTCAAATCTCTATCACAACTTTCCCGATCAGAGAACCCTCATAGTTACACATTCAAACCAGGTTAAGCGCACAAACGGCACCTAAACATACAAACCATCTCTGAAAGGTTTGACTAACACTTTCAAACCGTTAAGCTGAGAACTGACAGCTTCTGCTCAGAACTGACCATTAAATCATATTCAGACCTTAAAGGCAAAATTAAAATCTAATCCCTTGTGCCCTGGTCTCCCCTTTAGTATTTAATCACAACGTAATCTGCTGTTGTTTTGCACCAGTGGAAGTTTTCCTAAAAGGGACTAAGCAAAGCTGGATAGAAAGATGAAAACCCCCATTTATATTACTTCCACTTTTTTCATACTACCTCAAATCTCCAGCAGGATCTGAACTAAATTTTCAAACAATAAACATATTTTTGACAGATGACAAATCCTAATTGTTACATTTGCTCGTGGTTCATTCTACACCAGGCACTGAACCAGCTGTTTGAAAAGATCATGGCTCTAGATATTGATGAGCGCCACCTCCTGCGTCTGGGCCATGGAGAGGAGGAGCTGGAGACTGAGAAAGACTTCAGCAGGTGAGAACAGCGAAGGATGGGTGAAGAGAAAACAAATGTGAAAACGGAGACAACTTGAATTCACACATGCATGTGTAAAAGTACATTCAGCACATCGCTACATACCTGTTGTGCATATGAACTGCCACCCACGCAGTTTGATCACAGTTGACAGCACACACATATATAGATGAAAGCAAATCAGCTGCTCTGACACACAACGGGTCTGAGCCAACACAGTGGACGGGCTACTTGATACTGGCCAGGAACCTGGTTTATTTTCATTGGGTATTGTTAACCTCCAGGGCCTTCTCACCAGTGTAAGGGATCTCTCCCCACATCCCTACACACCCGCTCGTTGCTGTTCTGGACCCCAAGAACTGATCACATACTTTTCTGCACTGGCCACTTTGAGAGAGAACTTCCAGGAATGGGTGCTTTGCGAAAAGCTGTGTGGAATAATCCTTAACAAGCCAGTAGTGAACTCAAAATATGAGAAGTCACACACAATAAATTTCCATAATGAAACTACAGAGAGTGAAAGGCAGCCATGGTGCATGTTTTGGAAGGTTATACTTAATCTTAAATATTGAATTCACACTATGTAGTTGAATGTACAGTCATTTCAAATGTTAAACAAAATGTTAGAATTAATGTAATTTTCCAACCTTGGTGACAGACAAGCCAATTAAATAAACATTTAACTGTTTACATCAATGTGATAATTAAATGAATAAATACGCCAGTGAATACACATAATTAAATGCATAATACATTATATTTTCTTAGGAACATGATTATTTAACATAGATCAGGAAGGACCTTCTAAAAGGGCAGAGGAATAAAATCCATCGCCAGTTGTTGAGGTACTTACTCTTCTTATACCTTAATGGTCAAATAATATTCATGTCCTGTTTAAGCCACACAGAGAAATAGCCTCAAACAAACATCCCCAGAGTCCTGTTCAGGAAGTTGTTGTAGTTCTCAGCTCACACCCACGTTTCTTTGTAAGCTCCACTCTGTGTGTGTGTGTGTGTGTGTGTGTGTGTGTGTGTGTGTGTGTGTAATGCCTTGAAGGATAATGACTCAGTCCTTTCTAAGTGATCCAGTAAGATATGAAAGTTAGGCGCAGTGCACATAAGGGTATGTGAGCACTAGAGTTCTGCCAGATCTGCTCCATCTAAAGTTTTGAAAAACTACAATGCAGCAAAGCAATGTTAGAGAGCTGCCAAAATATGCCATTACCCACCCAGACTAGTCCCCACCACGTATGTAATAGTCCTTAGAGACCTGGCATCTTTGTCACAATCGAGATGAGGCAGTATCTACGAAGATCATCGAGTTCAATCATCGGGGGTGTAGCTAGGCTTTAGGTTATCTTCAGTTCATCGCAAAACTATAGGTTTCATACCATTATATCATGTATTAGCTTTTAAGCCTACCTTTGACTATAAATAGCTCGGTTCATAGTCAGGTTTTTATGCCGTTACTATTTAAAGTTTCCTTACTGCCAACATTGTTAATTACCATCTTATCCATCTGTGAGTTAATTGCATCCTAGGCTCTTAGCGCCACTTCCAAAGGAGCCAGGAAGGCGTTATGAATGTCATTTATTTGCTATCTCCTGTTTAAGACTACTGTTCAGTGCGAGTGTATGACTAGTATGAATGGCATGTGCAGGCAAGAAGCAGTCTGTTACATTTTTAAATTATGCAGCAACACAGACATAAAAAGAAAGAGCTTTAGCTAGCAGCATTTAATGTTGCCCCCCACCCCCCCGCTTGGCTGCCTTATAACAACATGCAGACTCCACACTCCACTTCCACCCCATCAACACCAGCTAGAGGAGAGAGCAGGGTTTTAATTAACACTATATACGAGATGAAAAATGTAAGGCAGCGCTCCTCCGGATGCCTAACAAAAGGAAAGCTGCGGCGCTATCAATTAACAATGCCTCTCTGCATTTCATGATGAATTTTCCTCTGTGTTAATGAGAATTTGTTGAGTGGATGTTGGTAGCAGTAAAAGCGGTTCCTGTCTAAGAGAAGGCAGCCTGGATTACAGGTCTGCCATCATGGGATGCAAGGTCACTTCCCATTTTTATTTAATTTTATTCAGGCCAAACACACAGTGCAGTGCCACCGCCTTTGAGTCATCTGCTGGCTGAGTCTTTTCACAGGGTCTATAAATAGAGTTCACCTCTAGTATTACCCTGTGACCCCTCCCACTTCCTATCTGCCTGTGCTGCTTGTGTTGTTGCCACCTGCTAATTGCTTTAGAGCTTTTCTTTTCTTTTCTTTTTTGCAATACAGTCCTTGCCTTACAATGTATGTACTCAAGGATCGTATTTACAGTATACGGTATTATTACATATAGAATATTTTAAATGAAAGAAAATTGTGCTTGTCCTCAGGGTTATTTGGCTTTTTAGCACTTGTGCACGCTGAGCCAAGGACAGAAACACATGAGCTAATTGGAGCCATTATTTCACGCTCAGATTAAGATATTGAATACACAGCATGATTAGAGGAACTTCTACAAGTTGCATTTATTACACATTTGACTCTGTTGTCTCTGCACAGATATGGTAGGGTAAACTATGTCCTAGCCCGACGGCTGGAGCTGCTCAGAGAGGTCGCACGATTACAGGAGAGCCTGGATGTGCCAGGAGATGTTTCCTACACCTGTGAGACTGCTGGGCACTTCTACCTCTACCAGGTAAGACTGGAAGCAGGTGTGGGTGATATAGAAGGATTTACATCATGAAACTGCTGCTTTTTGTCCTCCTGGAATGTAGTTTTTAGATATTATTATTATTATTATTATTATTGATTTACACCGAGCAAGACGGAGAGAGAGTCTTAAGGAGGAGTAGATTTAATTAGAATGGATTTCTGCATTGTCTGCCCTGTTCCTCAGGCATATCTATGCTAATCAAGACATTATTGATGTCTTGGGCCTAGAATCACTGCAGATTTTTTGCCTACACTGCAAATGCCTAGAAATATTCTCTGCGCTCGCTGTTTAATCCTGTCACCTAATTATCACCGTCCTCTCAGGCTGTACGTACTGTATATGCTGCTGGAGACAGTTGGTTACTTTATGCGTCATCACGCTTCAGTAAAAGGGTTCAGAAATGCTGTGCAGCAACATAAAGTGGAGCTTCTACAAGCATATGTAGACGTACTCGGTCCTAATAGTACTTACACGCAATTATATTCAGTAGTGTTACCCTTCAAAATGTTTTTAATCATGCTGACTTGCTGTTTGGTTGGTTGAAATTAAATTTATATACTTTTATTATATATATATATTAAAGAATATATAGACTTTTATTGGAAAAAAAATGAATTGACTTGGTTTATTGCCCCTCGACTCTCATTTATTAATTTGTGTATAATGTGTTTTTAGCTATGGGTGAATAATAGCTCAATAATAGTTTAAAGTTAACTTTAATGTGCCAGAAAACCTTTTGTAACACATCCCTATTTAGTGGGACCTGTATGACTGATCTTAACACTCCTTGATACAGGTGATATCTCGATGGGAAGAGTACATGAGCAAAGTGAGGCCTAAACAGGGCAAGGAAGTGGAGGTGGAGGACGTGGCTGCATTCTTTCCTTTCCACAAGTATTTCTCCAACGCTCCCCAACCTGTGTTCAAGGGACGTTCTTACGAGGAGGACATGGACATTGCAGAGGGCTGCTACCGACACATCAAGAAAATATTCACCCAGCTGGAGGTAAGGTCACTTTGACACAGACGCGTGTGTCTTCCTATACTCACAGGGATATTCATTAGCTGTAACATAACACCCATGTCAGATGCACAGCGCTTTATGTTGCATTGACCTTGATGTGCTTTTCCTTTGTACATATGACATGATTTGGACTCAGATATACAGCATGAGGATAAAGGTTATGTTCACACATTCATTTTCCTGCAGCAGCGTTTGGGTGATGAAACTGATTCTATGGCTGCAGTGACACGTAGCTCAGTCTTTACTTGAGGCACAGGATAGTGATATTTATAGAGCACATAGCAACGCAGTTAAAATTTAAATACACAGCAACACGTCTGGTACGGTAGAGCTGGAAAGTTGGTGTATTTTGTCGCTTTCTTAAAAGAGTTGCATTCTAGTACTGGATAAAAAGACTCCACTTAAATGGACGCGGAAAAAAGCACCGTGACCAGCTTTGTGTTCAGGCGTTGGACATTCCTTCATGCACAAGTAGCTGTTCCTGGCCACCACGCTTCCAAGTAGTTACAGATTAACAGTGAGTGGCGCGTTCCTT
This sequence comes from Macropodus opercularis, assembly GCA_030770545.1. Lineage (NCBI taxonomy): Eukaryota > Metazoa > Chordata > Actinopteri > Anabantiformes > Osphronemidae > Macropodus > Macropodus opercularis. The sequence goes on along the minus strand of JAUCMP010000026.1, from coordinate 5,592,086 downwards.
CTTTGCATGCGTCTGCTTGTTTTTGCGTCTCTGGGTTTTAGTCATCACCCGTCTCTTCGATTCACTCAGTACAGTGAATCATTAGGTGAGGTAGAGAACAGTCCTTGTGTTGTAAACCTGTGGATTTGTTTGCTGACCCCTCTGCAAAGATTAGCAGCTTGACATAATAATGAAGGCCTCTTTCTTTTCCACACTCTGTCCCACTCACAAACAAGCAGCGGAAGATGTGTTATCTTTCCTCTTCAGCCCGTGGAGTATTTCTGTAGGCATAACAATAACATTTCAGATTTATGAGTACACAAGAAGGTCTCCAAAAAGCAATAAAGAAGTTATTGGCTGGAGGTAATATCCCAACATGTGTGGTGACCTTGATTTATCTCGCTGGCCTCTGTATCACTGCAACACAGCACCTCTCCCTCCTCCCTCAGCCTCACCCATGCTGCAGTGAAAACTGTACACCCATTAATAGGTATTGCTGTCTAGTGCAGGGTAGAGGAAGCAACATCTTGCTGAATTTGCTTATCTGTCTGCCTTTTCAAATGTAAAAGCATTTTAGAATATATTGCTAGACAGACAACGTGCCTCTCCGCAGACCTCTACTCTTCCTCCTCTGCAACGCCACTACATCTTCGCAGCTGTTTAAGTCTCTTTGTATCGTTAAGTTTCTCCTCAGCATCTGCGAGTCCTCGTGTCTTGATTTCACCCTTGAAAAACCCAGGAGCCATGGGGGTTAAAAATAGACCTCATCAATATTGCATGTTTTGATTGGTTTAATATTTTAACAAAAATAGTAACACATCAAATATTTATGCCCCAGTGCTGTCTGAGTGTACTTTGCCCTCCCTCTCTCCCTTTCCTGGCCTATAGTGTGGCAACCTGAAATAGCACGCCTGTTTACCCAAATTCCCCTCTCTGTGTGCACACACAGCATGTTTTTCAGCTGCCATGACCTCAGCACTGAATTGATTTCTATTTAGAGTAAAAACTGCTCCTAAATTAGAGCACATGCCATGTAAGAAAATCTGCACCAGAGTGCTGCTGAGGTGACTGAACTGCAAACAATACCCATTATACCGACTGGTGTGATGAAAAACGAGGAGACCGTGTTTCTTATTTGGACAGAAAGCAGAGAGATTAATGAGCTGTCGTTAAAAGGCAGAGTAGGTTGTCTCTTAATCATCTTCTGAGATTGTCTTGGTGTTTAGCCTTTATGGGCCAGATCAAAGGACACTGAAATATACATGATATTTAATGTATTGGTTTTTTTTTAATGAAATGACTTCCCTTAGGTCACCGGTTTTGTTTCATAGGGATCTTTTATTCTTCCAAAACAAAAGAGCATTCACTACATCTAAAACTAAATGAATGCATGAAAATAACCATGAATTTTTCAGACGTCTAAATTGCTGTTGGCATGTTGCAGCTCATGTTTAGAATATTTGTGATCACACTTCTTTTATTAAGCCTTTGTGTTAATGGCACTCAGCTTGTCTCGTCTCTTTCCTGGTAGGAATTTAGGGCCTTTGAGCTGCTGAGGAGTGGACTGGACCGCTCCAAGTATCTGCTGGTGAAGGAAGCAAAAATCATTGCCATGACCTGCACACATGCTGCACTCAAACGTCATGACCTGGTGGAGCTGGGATTTAAGGTGGCAAATTGCTCAGTTGACACACACCAACAATCTGGCGAAGCTTAGATTTACTGCAGTAGCTGTGAGTGTTTGTGCTAAATTGCAGATTTCTATTTTATTTTTTGTTAGTATGACAACATTCTGATGGAAGAAGCTGCTCAGATTCTGGAGATTGAGACCTTCATTCCTCTACTGTTACAGGTATCCCTCCTCTGAACAACTCCTAAAACTTTGACTTACTATTTACAAGCTTTATGAATAAGACTGAATCTCATCTACTTTAAAAACCTGTACTACTCGACAAATTCCTTGCCCTTCAATAACCACAAATCCCACATCAAGCATGGTGTGATCATTCACTCAGAGGACAGTCTCTACTGCCAAACTACCAGACCTCACTAATGGGGTATAAACATAGTAACAGTGCTCGTCCTAGGTGTTTGCATCAAATTTCTGAGATTGTGTTAATGCCCGTTTACAGATTTTTAGCACATCAGTCCACACCAGAGCTGCTCTTTATTGCCCGTCTTTAGTGAGACACAGTCTGAGCATTGTGTAGGTGACAGTGAAACATTTGCTCATCCTCCTTCTTTTACTGTTGAGCCATTAACAGTGATTAGTCAGACTTAAAATACTTAGTACATTAGGTTTGACTGAGATCAAGATCTGAATAAACTGGGCCACCTGTGCCTGTGAATAAACCGGTAATGCTCTGTTAAACTATAGGTCATAGTCGAGTTTGAGTCGAGTTTATGTTTGAGTATCATCAGCTATGCTCTGCAGTGTTCTTCACTGGTGGTTGTGCCTTGTTTTTTTTTTTTTTTTGCCTCCCACAACAGAACCCAGAGGATGGCTACAGCAGGCTGAAGCGTTGGATCATGATTGGAGATCACCACCAGCTGCCACCGGTTATCAAGAACATGGCCTTCCAGAAGTACTCCAACATGGAGCAGAGTCTCTTCACCCGATTTGTGCGTCTTGGCGTGCCCACCATCGACCTGGACGCACAGGGCCGTGCACGTGCTAGGTAACCCGCTCGGCACCTGGAACACTGCTGCAGGTTCTACCAGTGACTTCACCTCCTGCCAAACATATGTAGTAATGACGTTGTGACTTGTGTTCCACAGTCTGTGTAACCTGTACAACTGGCGCTACAAACACCTGGGGAACTTGCCTCATGTTCAGCAACTACCCGAGTTCCAGGTCCCCAACCCTGGTCTAACCTTTGACTTCCAGCTGATTAATGTGGAGGACTTCAATGGGGTGGGAGAAACTGAGCCCAATCCCTACTTTTACCAGGTCGGTTGTACACACTGCAGTACTGCATAACAAAACAGAAAACTAATGCTAGAGGTGGGAAAACTCTACTTAATTTCGCTGAACTAGGAAAACACACACATTACACAGCACCAGCTTTCAGTGGGTCTGTGGCACATACATAAGGTGAGAACTACAGAAAAAAAAAACACAGCGGTTTGCACATGCACTCGTATAGTCTTCCTGCCATCCGCTCTTTAATTTTTAAAATTCTGTGGTTTAGCTGTATGTTCATGTAACCTATCCCGAACCCTGCTTAGTCTGCAGCTCACACTGTCCTCCCAGCGCAGACCAGCGAGTTTGCCCTTCACAGCAGGAGCAAGATTGTGTTTCATCATGACATTGCTGAGACACTCAAGACCGTGTGTGGGTGGTGGTGATAGGGGTGTGAAAAAAATGTTTACTGTGGCACCAAACCAGCACAGGAACTCAAATCTCATTGTTCAATATACCGCAAAAATATAATGTAAATGTTAAATGAAACAAATCAAAGAACGTGTGTTTTGAAGCTGGGTGGCATGTGTGCAATGAATGTTTCATAACGTTAGTGCAGCGTCCTGATGTCAGTGAAACATCTCATTGTTGTTAAATCCAGACCATGTGCGCTTCTCGAGGTACAAGGTCACATGAACCTCATTACATTGACTTCTGAAGGAAGTGCCAACATTACCTGCACACACAGACACACTGGGAACCAGAAGGGATAAATTGGACACTGGAGAACCAGATGCATCTAGTATAAGCTTAATGACTGTCACAGCTGAACAAACACTGCACAAACCCTGCTTTACACTCTTCAGCCACCTTGCTCAAAAACTCTCCACACACTGTTTCTGCTTTTCAGCTCATTTGCTGTAGCTGAGTTCCAGTTCATTCATGCTTAGACCCATAGGTGTCACATGGCTCATTAAAGCTATAGTGCCCATCTAAATTTACATTATCTATTCAATGTGCTCAGCCACTGGGCTTGTTAGTTTTGGCTTTTCTGCTACATAAGCTATATTATGGGTTGTGTAATAACAACCTAGACTAAATTTGTAAGTATTGGATGAGTGTGTGTGACTCCTGACAACCTCATTGGTTGTATTAATGCACTGAGGTGCAGAAGTAGAAATCCGGCTTTACTAAAAGAGTTTGGAAGGGAGAGCAAAGACCGTTTGAACTCTACTGTAGCTGGATGCACAACTGTTGATGAAGCCGCGTGTACAGTACAGAATAATCATTAAACATTTCAAGCTGTAGTCCAGGCGTAATTGAAGCCGGATGAATAATTCATATTGTTGGCTTTTTTGGTCATGTTTGAAGGGCAGAGTATGGCCTTGGAGCCAGAATGCACATGGTGAGGAATTAGTTGATTGTAAAGTAGGTGAATGTATGCAGCGTTGGCCTTTGCATGTACTCACACGAAGAAGGAAACGTTCCTACGATGTAGTCTGATATTTGAACTAGGGAAATAAAGATGTACATATTTGCAGCAAATGCACGTTTACATACACTACTGATGGTCTTCTGGAAAACACTGCGCTGACTACAAATGTTTTGGAAAATCGGGCCATTCCCAGTTGAGAGATGTGTATTGGTCATACACTACAACAACTGATCATTCTTTAGGACTCTCAGAAAGCACTGTTTATAATATAAAGCATAGTAGAAACAACCACATTTATCGCAGAGCGGAACATTTTGTCCCAGCCTGGCTACTTGTGTGTTGAGGTAATTAATTCCAGCCCAAATCAGATGGCTACTCATGCATGAATGAGCGGGCTTTTATTTCACTGGTAGGTTGGACCTGACACGTGAGAGGGTCCTAGAGCAAGACGTTAGAATAAGGTGTCACAACCCAGGGTGTGTGGCTGGGAAGGGAGATCTGTTTATCAGCTTAGTGCTTTGATTCAGTTGAAAATCACTTAGAGACACATAGTCCTTAGGTTAGTTTTCCAAATATGACTTGTATCCCGTATTGTATTATTAAATGACACCCTAATACTGTTGTCTTCTCTCTTCCTGTGAAGAACCTGGCAGAAGCAGAGTATTCGGTGGCTTTGTACATGTACATGCGTCTGCTGGGCTACCCTGCTGACCGCATCAGCATCCTCACAACCTACAACGGGCAAAAACACCTCATCCGCGATGTCATCAATCAGCGCTGTGCTGGGAATCCCTTCTTCGCACAACCCAACAAGGTAAGCACACTTTATTGAAATGAGCAAGATGCTAACTAGAGGATCATCTTGTGGTGTAACACTGTTCATGGGTTAGCGTTGAGATTTTGAGTCGCTGGCATGACCCTTAAAGCACATGACCAGGCATAGCATGTACAGTAACACTCCCACACAGAAACGCACTTTACGCGCGAACACAATTTTTGTGACTCATTATCATTTGTGTGGCACATTTCTTGTCTTGTGAGAAAACCTGTCCCAGTTGGTGTGTTTTCACCTTGTGCAGGACTTGTGTGCTTGAAACATAAGTAACACACGACACATACGTGTGAAGTTACTCCACACCTTCAGGTGTTTTCTTTCTCTTTACCCAAGCTATTTGAGTAGATTTGTGATCCTTGCATTGCGGCAAAATATAATTTTAGTTTGTGAGTGGAACACAAATGAGTGTGTCATGGATATTGTAGAAATCTGCTGCAGACAGTGTCTCTGTAAATCAAGTTCACTTAGGTTTGTGTGTTGCGTAAATTATTTAACGTTAAGTGTGAATGCTTGGAGAGCAGGTGTAGTCTCTGCTGCGTTTATCCCTGAAGGATGTGTTCGGTTGTCTTCATCTAGCTCACACTGTTTCTCTAAACTCTTTATTCGCTTCAGACAGATTCAGTTTAAAGTCGGCAACCCTCTGGCACAGGTTCCCATCCCTTTTCTGTTTGTTCTGCTAAATGCCCCTACCCGCTTCCCCTTCAGGTCATGCTTTTTTCTCTCTCTTTCCCCAAGCACATTCTCTCACCTTTGTCTAGTCTCTGTTCTTTAAGCCTTTTATTCGTGAGTCGTGTAGTAATACATCAGCATGTCCCCAGTAGTTCTGGGATGTTTTCAATAGGGGTGCCTGTGGTCTTATGTCACGGTTCCAGATGATGAGTCTCAGTTGTGTGTCCGGTACATGCCAGTTAGTCAGTAATCCATCTTGTGAGGTGTTCAGGAACAGTACAGTACTTTTAAAAGCTCATGGTGCATTCTATCACTTGAGGGTTTGAGTGCTGCTGTTTGTGTTTTTCGATGTGTAAGCCTACTGGACCTTGTTGCTTTGTCTTGAAGTTTACTCCCTGTTCTGACAGCTAGCCAGATTTTGTGCTTGGTCATGTTAAATGTCCTGCAAAGTTGAGACATAAAGTGTCATTCTATGTGCTTGTGGCCTTAGTCAGTATGCATGCCTGGTAATAAAGTGACAGGGGTGACAGGCTGATAGGTCTGCTGAGAAGAAAGACGCAGGGAGAGAGAAGGAAGAGAAAGGGACTCTTGTGGGAAAATGCTGAGCAGCTGAAAGGTCATGCGCTGAGCATTCGGTCTACAGTGTGTCTGACAATGTGTCACAATGGCTAAAACCAAGCAAATGTCAACAGCCAGCCCACTTTATTGTGATGACTTTAATTAGACAGAAAAGGGGAAGGCAGCCAGTTAGCACCAGCCAGAACTCAAGTAAACACACTAGGCTAAGCTGCTCCCTAAATCCCAAACACAACAGTTTGCATGAATTTTCATGGCGTTTGTTTTTTTGTTTACTCTGTGATTTTGTGAGGCAAAGGACAATTGATTTGAGATTCTTTTCTTTTGGTGCAGGGTGTTGAACTCGGGGATATCACTCACAAAGCAGACAAGCCCGTCTGTCTTTAGTTAGTTTGAATAAACATTAACTGTCACTGGGGATAAATTTGGGTGGACATTGTGCCTCAAGTTCATCTTCTGAAGGCCTCTGTTAATTAATTTATATGACCACAAACCTATGCATAATAATCTTCTTTCATATGCCTCCTGTACAAATGTTTCTTCTTCTTTGAGCAGGAATTTGTGTAACAGCACTTTTCCTGCTATGTGGACAGAAGTAGGACATGTTGTGATCATATATATATTTATAACAGATGGGAAACACATGTGGATACTGACAGAAGTTCTCCTGTGAATTCTACTTTTACAAACTGCTGTAGTGCATTATAGGAAGAAGTGGCTCTAATGTTTCAGCCCCTCAGCCAAAATAGAACCAAATCACACCAAACCCACCACCCACTGTGGCCTCAGGAACAGAGATGGTGGAACCTGTAAAAGTCGAATCGACGGCAGAGTTGCTGTATTGGTTGAACTAAACTGTGAGCGAGTGTGTTGAACATAGAGCCCTTGAAGCCTCGTGCTATTGTAAGTAACATGTTGATGCCTCTGGGGCTGCACCTGTCCCATGTAGCGACAGTGAAATTGGTTTACTACCTAATTAGCCCCGTTTCACGAATCCCCCCCTTGTTACCCAAAATGTCTGACAATTTGAGAAAGAGAGTTTCAGGATGAGTGTAAATTGCATTAGCATTGGGTTTGTGCTGTTCTGGGCCCGTGTGGCTTCTCAATGGTAGCTGATGTCCTATTGATCCACTCTTGAGTACAGATCTATAGAGGAAAAGTGAGCCTCTCTGCTGGGCTTTAGGTTTCTCACCATGTAGCCTGTATAACTGCTGTCCTTTTCTTTTTAGGAACCTTGTAAGTGTAATGCAATAGTAATTTTTACTGAAGTAATATAATCACTGTTACTTAACATTGAAATGTGTGACTCGGTTATGTAACACCCTTTATTCATTTTAATTAATATCACCTACTCTGTGTCTGAAAAGGTTTTCCCACCAGTTTAGTGTAATAGATGTACCCAAGCTACAATAGCCACGAGCAAGTTCCTCCTGAAGGAGTAATTGACGTACACAAATAGGATCACGTCTCATCAAAATAATGTTACTACAGTATAAAAGCACATTTGCTGACATAATTTAAAAGAAAAGAAAAATGCATCCCAGTCAACCACTTCTACATAATCTCTGATCAGTTCACAGCATGGTGCCTGGTGCCTTGGCCTTGAATCTCATGGGCACAGGTTAAAAGGCTAGTGGTAGCAAATGCCCTCTAAGCCGTATTAACCCTGCTGGCTGCCAATGTGGGCCACAGTGATAACAGCAAGAACAAGAAAACTCAGCTCCTCTTTCCTCTCACTCCACCTACAACTCATTTACTGCAAAATGCATCCGCTGCCTGTGCTTAGTTAGCATAGCTTTCATATTTATGTGTGTGCTTGTGTATCTGTGCAGGTGACGACGGTGGACAGGTTCCAGGGTCAGCAGAACGACTACATCATCCTGTCACTGGTCCGCACTAAAGCTGTGGGACACCTGAGGTAATTACAATGCATGACAGGCACATAAACGTACCCGACCCATCGACGTCTTTACCACATATTCGACTACGCTTAACACAGACATCCTCTAGGCAAACAATACAGCAGATATAACCCACTTGAGATGGCTGCTCTCAGGAGGCTTTCTGTGTTTTTGTCGTGTGTAACTACTCTGTGAAGTTTGCTGAAGGAAACCAGCTTAATTTGTGGCAGGGTGTATAATGGGTGCTTCAGGACAGGAGCATGTCTTTGGAGCGAAGGTACCTTTTGTCCTGGTTATGAGAAGCTATTGTGCTCTGATGATTGGGTTGAGAGTCTAACAAAGAGCACTCCTGCGATCAAAGGCGAACGTATAACATTACCAGGCGTGATGGTTAACCAAACTGCAGCAGTAGGCTTCACGTCTTTTCATTTTTATTTCCCATCGCTGTCTGCTCTAATACAGCTTTCAGCTTCATCTTCTTATCGCTGTGCTCCCTCTCGTCACTGCCACCTCGTTCTTCATTTCACTGAATTGATTAGTAGTGAAATGGCCTCTCGCTCTTTGTCTGCCATTATGTCCTAAAGCGAAAGCTCTTACTTCCTCACACTTAATATGCTGTGTGGTTTAATACCAGACAAATGAGGCTGAATTCTTCCACAGTACTTGTGATGTTCAGTAGTTCCCCTACACTAGACCCTGGTGTGTGTGATAAGTCGTTCCCTTTGACTTGGGCTTGTGCTTGGTCATTTTAGAGAGCAAACATTTAAAAACTCACTTTGTTCTTTCCCCGTCGCCCAGATAAAGCAGTGAGTCGATGTAGCAGGAGATGAGCAGTGCAGCCAGAGACGGTGGTACTTTGTCTTGCTGGCAGTGTGTGCGCTCCTCCCAGTATCGTTGATCTGATCTTGTCTTACACTGGATATTACACCCTGCTTTCTTCACATTCTCAGCCCATAGCATGTGGGCTGGCTGTCAAATGCATCCCTGTAACTATGTGCACTAGAGTTAGTTGAGTGAAGGGGATAGAATTGTAACTAGTTTTTGTCTTCTCCTGGACGAGAACTTTTATCAAGAACATTTAATGGCTAACTGATTGTTGTGACTCGTTTGTCTTCCTTGTTTGTGCTGATGTACCACTGATCTTGACCTCACAATCCTCCTCCTGCGTCTGAACTCTGCCCTCGTACTGCGTCCGTCCTCGTGGCAATCTGCTGCCGTGACAACCACGGGGGAAGCAGCTGACCATATGACAAGCTGACCCTTGCGTTGACAGGAGAAGCGTTCCTGCTGATGCACACAGGCACGCTCACATGTAGGAGCACACTCTTTGACAGGGAGGCACAGATCCAGACACGTTCTGACATGAACACGCACACACCAGTGGTACTCGTCCACTTTGCCCTGCCATGTCACTGCACAGCCCAGGTGGGCGTCTCTCTCTGCACAGCCGTGGCCACAGGCTATCGTGTTTCGTGATTGGTTCCCGTTTTCCTCAGCGCTGTGCTCATTGGTTGAAGGCTACACTAGTTTGTCTCTGTGGAAATATCGCACTTTCAAGTTTCATTATATACCATGCGTCATGTAATAACAAATCTCTTGTAACACAATAGGTTGAACACTTACTCATAACCCCCTGTACAATGCTTTCCATCAGACTCTCACTCTACATATTAATGGAACTCATGCATATTGCAAGGGTTAATCCTCTTAATCTAATGAAGTCCTCAGGTACACTCCATAACCCACATTTCTGGCTGCATTTGAGTGTGTAATACTTTATTGTGTGACAAGACGTGACTATGCGCCAAATTCCTCTACATCAAACCAAGCACTGCTGTCAGTATCACCGGCCAAAGACGACTTCCCCCTCAAATGCTGTAGCTTCTTCCACACTCTGTAATCCAATATGCCTGTGTCTCACGGTGTAGATTTATAGGCAGGCTAAACATTTATGGTTTGCACTGCTCCATTAGGCAGCGCGTACAAACAACTAAAACACACAATTTACAAAGATTTATTACATGCTGCTTGAGGATGAAAGGTGCCCTCCTCCCCTTTAGTGGTTCACTTTATCGTTAAGAAGCAGGGGAAGAGTCCAACCCAACAGACTGTAGCTTAACTTTTTTTTTTGTGTTCTATTCCTTCCCCTAGCTTCTGTCTCTCCTCCTTAAACCTTTCTTGCTTCCAATTCTTTCAACTCCTGATTTCTTACCCATTTTGCATGTTAGTCACCAATTTGCAATTGTTTCTATCACTCCACAGGGACGTGAGGCGTCTAGTGGTGGCCATGTCACGAGCCAGACTGGGTCTGTACATCTTTGCCCGCGTGTCGTTGTTCCAGAACTGCTTTGAGCTGACTCCAGCCTTCAACCAACTCACTGCCAGACCTCTGCAGCTGCATATCAGACCACATGAATACTACAACCAGGAGCAGCCTGTACGTAGACACGCACGCAGCAAAAACCCAATAATCTTCTGTTTCATTCTGTTCAGGTAGTGGTAACCTCATAATCACACACTGAATAGAAACCTTTAATAGGAATAAACAGGAACCAGGTTTAGTTTCCTGCACGTTCTCCACTGGTGCCTGATGCCTCCAGCGTCTCACTATCTCATTGCTGCTACAGCCCCCATGTCTTTGTCTAATCTTGCCTCTATGTCCTGAATGGCATCTTCATTCCGTTTCGTTCTCACTGGTCTCTAGTCCTACTGAACTTTTATCCAGGCAGCTGTTAAGAGCATTTTACAGGGGGGAACTCTGCAAGCATGGGAAACACAGGTCTGGCTATAATTAACCCCTGAAGGTCAGAAGGCAAACCCACTCTCCCAAATCCTGCCAGGCCAGCAAGAGACAACTGTTGTCTGGTCAGTGTGTCTCACTGACTGGCGTGTGTGGCAACAGGGGTGTCTAAAATACCCTATAGCCTGTGACACTTCCTCTGACTCTAGAGTGTTCATCCCCAGGAGGGACAGCTCTTTTGGGCACACACATGCGGCCCCTGCCTTAGCCTGTCTATCTGGAGTCAGTAAACCCCTGCTGCTTACACGCAAACACTGATTAGATATTGTCTAGCAACACTGAACCACAAATGTCATGGGCTACTTAACAGTGCTGAATAATGGCCCATATGGATATATTTACTGGACTATTCAATAGCACTGGGGAGATGGTAAATGCAAAATCTAGCGTTGCAGCTGGGCCCCATACTGGAGCCAGGCCTGGGGCTTTTATATGAGCACCTGGTAGCTGGGCTTAGCCCGAAAGGACGAAGGACACCCGCAAACATATTGTGAGGGTCTGTGGCGAAAGTCTAGCTCATCGCACTGTCAGACTTCAGCTCTGCTCAACGCAGTTGTTCACTGTTGTGGCCATGAGGTGTCAAACTTACTTCTGATGTCAAACCTAGCGGTTGACATCAGAAGTAAGGGATGCCCTCAAGCTGAAGACGGTGTCCAACTGAGCTTTGTTGGCTTATGGGACTCCATGGGAGGCCATGGTGGAGGACTGTTGGTCAGCCTCGAAGCGATTCTGGCAAATTTGTCTCGGATGCCTCCTGGGCATGTTCCACCAGGAATAGACTCAGGACATGTTTGAGGGACAATAGCACTTGGCTGGTCCAGGAACGCTTTGGGTCCCCGCCAAAAGAGCTGGAAGACGTGTTCAGGGATTACGTAAGTCTGGGGCTTTGCTTTGACTGCTGCCCCTGGGCCCCAGATAATGCTGCAGAAAATGGATGGATAGATGGTAAAACACACATTCAATCACTGGAAAATACATACTGATAGTTTAGCAATACAGCCAGGCACAGTTAAGTTTTATAGCCCTCACTGCGTTGACTTTTACATGAAGCCCAAAGGGCCTCTGTCGGCATCAGCCCTGTATTTAGAAGGTAAAAGTCTTTTAATATTCTTTGCTACACTCGTCAGTTTAGGCTGAGACTCCGTCTCCATACTAATATGTTCAGCTCCTCATCCTCAACTCCTCCTGATAGTATGCAAGCAGCGATCACTAGAAGCACAGAGATATTTGCTTTCTAGTAACAAGCAGGTCATGGCAGACTGCACAGATACAATTCATTGTCAATTTCACATAACATAATTTCAACGTAATGGATTCAAGAGATTTTCATACTAACATTGGACTCCTTTTCCCACAGAGAGATGCTTCTGGACAGTCGGACCACATCGTCAAAAATATGCCAGAGATGGCCAACCTTGTGTATAATATGTACATACACATGATGCAGAAGTCTCAGATGTACAGACAGGTAAAATGTTCAGCATTGTATGAGAGACACAAAGTGCTCTAGCATCATAGATCAAAACATTATTTCTTACTATATGTAACAAAGGAACATGTTCGGATATATTTTTTAATTTTAAGTCTTATTTTATATTCTGAAACAATTGCTTTCTTTCGGCTCATCAGCAGCAACAGCAGAAACTGGCTCTACCTCCACAACAAACTGAGAAAGAAGAAGTGGTGGAGAAAGAAGCACCTAGTTCTGGGGAACAGGAAGAAACCCCCATGGAGCAGGAAAACCCAGAAGGAGAGGCAAGCATGGTGCCAAACTCAGCGGATATCAGGGAGAAAGAAGAAAACGGTGGCACAGTGGACCATTCTAAAATGCCAGAACATCCCGGCAGAGACAGTGACAGCGAGGGGGAGAACAGTGGAGAGGAACAGGAGCAATAAGCCAACGAACTAACGTCTAAATAATGGCCTCAGTTTTGGCAGGGACCGAGCTCTGTCCCTTGAAAATAATAGTTTGGTGTCAATGCTTCTAGGTTTGTTTTCTACTGAAAAATTATCCTGATAATTTTTTATTCATTTTGTAACAGATTTTTTGCATTAAACCATTAAAATCCTGCATTGGCTCCGTCATCTCTCTCTCCTTCCTCCCTCAGCACAGTTTGTGGTGAACATCTTTAACCATCGCAATGTTAAGCCCTTTCCTAGTCAGCTAAAGGCATAAGTCCGATCTGATTGGCTGAGTCCATACCAGCTACACAAGCTGCGACTAAACTGCATTTTTAGGTCAGTCACTTTACCCAAGGGCCAGTTTGCATGCTGGGGGATTTCAACTCGCCCTCTGGATGTACACAGTCACTCAACCAGCAAGCTCCACATCCTGTGCCATTCATAACTTTGCCCGTGTGGAGCACTAACAGCACTGCTCTGGCTGATGAGGCTTTACAACCAATCTGTAGCTTTTAATTCAAGCGGTGGTCATTTAAATATTAACCAGCCTAAAAATGAAGAGGTAACAGCGCACAGGCCTATGGGCAAAAACACAGACTGGAATTTCATTCATCATGCACCAGAAGTTGGTGGTGGTTACATCATACCTCAGGCAGACTGAGCAAACAGGTCAGCTGCACAGCTGCTCTTGCTGGGCCAGTTGAAAAGCCTGATGGAGAAGCGTCTGTTGATGAATTTGGAGAGACGTTTTGGACCCATGTTATTTCGTCCGTCTCAGAGCCGAGCACAGTATGTTGAGATTCACGTTTTGTGTTTGGAGTCTGGGCCTGTCGATCGTCTGTGGAAACCATAGGAATGAGATGTCAGCTCAGACTGCACCTATAAATGATTAACACGTCTCAGCACAGAGCCCACAACACTCACCAATGTAATGTTTAAACTAACACTAACCTTTCATATGGATTGTTTTACTGTTTTAACAATCTCTCCCTCTATAAACCCGTGACACCAAGCTTTCTCTGGAGTCACATGAACGTGTGCATTGTGTAACGTCCTGCCTCTGTTGAGCATTCCTTTCTGCTTTCTCCCAGCTGACATCTCAACAATTCAGCTGCCTGTGCAACTTCGTAGTAAATTAGAGTTAACTGGTGGGAAGTGGCTACTGTTCACACAACATCTCTGGAAGTCTCAAACAGGATTTGAGTGACTGGACAGAAAAGCGACAAGCGAGAAGGAAGTCAGGAGTTTTCTACGTCTCATCGTTTCTCTGCTGAAGGTGAACATGTCTTTTATAGTCGCGCGACAGGTATTCATTAGGTTACTTTGTAAAGCTTGACCTCTAACCTTTGCTATGGGCTGGTCTACAACCGGGACTAACAGCATTTGGTGAAACTGTCCATGTAGATATGTTGTGTTTTCTATGCAGTAATTACTAGTCTGTTGTCTTGTGCTTCAAATTTTGTTTTTCATCTTTTAGAAAATATTTTTGGTTATTTGCTAATTTGTATTAAATGTACCTTTACAAAAGTCATAACTACTAGGTACTGCTATGTATGTACTGTATGTTACTAATATGTATAGTACAGTGCGCTGATGCTTTTGCTGTGATGCTTGAAGCTAAGTCAGAGTCCACTTGTCTTGGCTGCACAAAGTTCGTCTGTGGTTGTGTGGCTCGTCTCTTTTTCCTTTTTTTTAACGTGACGGGCGTTTCCTGAAACACGGGATCCACCATGCGACTCACTCGTGCTGAATGTGTCATTTACTTCTAAGCCCTACATGACATTAATGTCACAACAGGAAACGTCACGTCATTTGTGTTAAAATGGACACATGCTTGGGGAAACACTTTTCACGAGGCAGCAGTTCTGCACACCTGCAACAATACACTACAACAATAAGGCATTTACTGCAAAAATAATAATAAACATTTGCTGCATCGCAGGTTCAAAGGTTACTGTCATTTAGTGTTGCCATAAAATCCTGATCCTGATGAACATATTCTGACAACAGTCCTTTCTATGTTTACATATGTAATTTGAAAAATAAAAAGCTGGATTGTTTACATCAGAATTATTTGTGCTGAATTTCTGATCAGTTTCAGATAAAATCTGATTCTCTTTAAAAACCAAGACATCTGGCAGCACATCACACAGCTAAGTAAAGCTTGTTAAGGTGAACATGATCTGTGATGACCTGCTGCAGTATTAGTGAGCGACTAATTGCCAGCACTGATCTTTGACGCCATGTTTTGGACAAGCCTGGAGATTATTATTTGGGGTCGCAGCATTATCATCGTTTGCGAAGGCCATCGTCTATTCCAAATGCTCAGCAGGTTACAGTCACACACTCTCACAGCTGCTCAGTGAAACTCATCCTGATGCTACTGACTGAGACTATGAGTCATTTACAACATAAGGCTTCCTCACTTTGCACAGTTACAGACCTGAAGTTGTGTCTCCACAAACGAAGCACAAGCATTTGGCTTTGTAAGTAAGCTCATGCCCTCTTGTCATGCTCTCTTTCCCAGACTAGGATGGCCACTTGTGGGTCATGTTTCTGGTGCATCGTCTGGCTGGTGGTTCTTCTGTGCATTGGCTGGCCCCTGGGCATCACTTTAGGCGGCCTGTACGGCCTCATCAGCCCCCTGACCACCTGCCTCGGCCTGGACGGATTCTCTGATCTGCTGCTGCAAGGAGCCAACCTGGGCCGAACCTGTGCCAATAACATGAGGCACGGCAAGCCTTTGTGTTAAGATCTATCCTGAGTGTCCAGAACAAATGGATTTCTACATAGACAAACGGTTAATGTCTTTGTGTTAATGTTTAGGAGTCTGCCACTCAGTGCAGTGAGAAACTTTACAGCAGCATTACAGCAACAAAAATGTCTGGAAAGTCCAGAAAATGGATTCCTTGTTTTGGTAACATGCAATTAACCATGGATTTCAGATTTGTATGGGAAGGAAACAGGCTTTGTGTCCGTGGACTGTGTTTACTGTTTAATGCACTGCATGGAGAAGATAAGAATGAAAATAGCAACTTAACAATGAAAATGCTTAGACTTGTAAATGACTGTATGGAAACTTATAATGCGATTAAAACTGCTTTGAACTTGCCCTCTGTGTTTGTTGACTGGTTCATTGTAAACCGTGTTTAGGAGAAAACCATGCTGTGACATTTTAAAGCAAACATAATTAAATTTTCTTTAGGTACTCAATCCATATACTAACATGACTTAGGTACGAGTCAGGGAAACAGACAGGTCACGTTTTTTGCTTCTCCTCAGTTAGTAGATATTGATTTACACAGTATTTCTTGACAACATAATATAATAAAATAAGTTTTTACAAACATACTATACTATGACCCTTTTTTTTGAGTACATACTATACTAAGGCATCATTTTTCACTACATACTATACTATGACGTGTTTTTCACCACATACTATACTAAGGCATCATTTTTCCCTACATACTATACTATGACGTGTTTTTCACCACATACTATACTAAGGCATCATTTTTCACCACATACTATACTAAGGCATCATTTTTCACCACATACTATACTAAGGCATCATTTTTCACCACATACTATACTAAGGCATCATTTTTCACCACATACTATACTATGACGTGTTTTTCACCACATACTATACTATGACGTGTTTTTAACAACATACTATACTAAGGCATCATTTTTCACCACATACTATACTAAGGCATCATTTTTCACCACATACTATACTAAGGCATGATTTTTCCCCACATACTATACTATGACGTGTTTTGACCACAAACTATACTATGACGTGTTTTTAACAACATACTATACTAAGGCATCATTTTTCACCACATACTATACTAAGGCATCATTTTTCACCACATACTATACTATGACGTGTTTTTAACAACATACTATACTAAGGCATCATTTTTCACCACATACTATACTAAGGCATCATTTTTCACCACATACTATACTATGACGTGTTTTTAACAACATACTATACTAAGGCATCATTTTTCACCACATACTATACTAAGGCATCATTTTTCACCACATACTATACTATGACGTATTTTTGACCACAAACTATACTATGACGTGTTTTTGGCCACAAACTATACTATGACGTGTTTTTCACCACATACTATACTATGACGTGTTTTTGACAACATACTATACTAAGGCATCATTTTTCACCACATACTATACTATGACGTGTTTTTGACCACATACTATACTAAGGTTTTTTTTCACCACATGCTATACTATGACGTGTTTTTGGCCACATACTATACTATGACGTGTTTTTGACCACATACTATACTAAGGTTTTTTTTCACCACATGCTATACTATGACGTGTTTTTGGCCACATACTATACTATGACGTGTTTTTCACCACATTATACTATGACGTGTTTTTCACCACATACTATACTAAGGCATCATTTTTCACCACATACTATGCTATGACGTGTTTTTCACCACAAACTATACTATGACGTGTTTTTGGCCACAAACTATACTATGACGTGTTTTTCACCACATACTATACTATGACGTGTTTTTGACCACATACTATACTAAGGCATCATTTTTCACCACATACTATACTATGACGTGTTTTTCACCACATGCTATACTATGACGTGTTTTTGACAACATACTATACTAAGGCATCATTTTTCACCACATACTATACTATGACGTGTTTTTCACCACATACTATACTATGACGTGTTTTTGGCCACAAACTATACTATGACGTGTTTTTCACCACATACTATACTATGACGTGTTTTTCACTACATACTATACTATGACGTGTTTTTGACCACATACTATACTAAGGTTTTTTTTCACCACATGCTATACTATGACGTGTTTTTGACAACATACTATACTAAGGCATCATTTTTCACCACATACTATACTATGACGTATTTTTGACCACAAACTATACTATGACGTGTTTTTGGCCACAAACTATACTATGACGTGTTTTTGACCACATACTATACTAAGGCATCATTTTTCACCACATACTATACTATGACGTATTTTTCACCACATACTATACTAAGGTTTTTTTTCACCACATACTATACTATGACGTGTTTTTGACAACATACTATACTAAGGCATCATTTTTCACCACATACTATACTATGACGTGTTTTTGACCACATACTATACTAAGGCATCATTTTTCACCACATACTATACTATGACGTGTTTTTGACCACATACTATACTAAGGCATCATTTTTCACCACATACTATACTATGACGTGTTTTGACCACAAACTATACTATGACGTGTTTTTCACCACATACTATACTATGACGGGTTTTTGGCCACATACTACTATGACGTGTTTTTCACCACAAACTATACTATGACGTGTTTTTCACCACATACTATACTATGACGGGTTTTTGACCACATACTAAACTAAGGCATCATTTTTCACCACATACTATACTATGACGTGTTTTTCACCACATACTATACTATGACGTGTTTTTCACCACAAACTATACTATGACGTGTTTTTCACCACAAACTTTACTATGATGTGTTTTTGACCACATAATACATTAAGGTTTTCAAGGCATATTTCTGGAGACCTATTATAGTAAACGTTTAAACAATTTACTATACTGTAATAGACATTAAAGTAAAAACAGTGTACATACGTACAGAACCTGAAAAAACTGTTCATTCCTTTTTAATGACCTAAAGTTTTTTCTTCCTTCACTGTAAATGTACAAATGTCCAGTTACTGGCGAGTCCAAGACAAATAACACAAGGTTGCTGAGGAAAAAGAAATTATTATATTATAAAAATTATTTGGAGGGTAAAAACATGTGAGACTACACTGATTTCAAATAAAATATAGAATTTCAGCATCTCTTGCAAAAACGTTATAATCCTGAAACTGATTCTGTAGCCCTATAACTCACTGGCTCAAAGACTTTCAAAGACACTTGCATTTTTCTCATTGTTTGTAATAGCGAAGTTCTTCTGAAGTCATTTGGCTATCGGCTAAAAAAGTATCCTTTTATCAAAGTTTCGTTTGAGGTTCTGGTTTTAAGAGTTGGGCCTATTTTTTCCACTCCTAGGCTGAAAGCTTTGAAGCAAACATCTTACACAAAGATTGAAAGTTTCTGAAGAAGTGTGATCCAGTGGCACAAACTGCTGGATAGTTGCACTGAAGTTTTGACATTGTGGGTTTGTGCCTCAGTGAATTATTGAATTTTGAAAGTGTGAAAAAGGTTTCTCTTCTTTTGCTCTGAATGTGTCATGTGCATTAGATGAAATTCCTCTGAGTTTCATCTCGTTTACACATAATCAGCCTTTCTCCTCTGCACCTCATGAGCTAATTAACTGCATAGTGGCTGGGCATGAGAACAAAGAGCACATTATCGAGATAAACTATGTCACATAACTGAACTCTGCGAGATTTGAATAGAAGTGGTAGAGAGCTGATCCTAAAAACGCAGATTAATGCAAAAACTTCCAGTGAAACAAAGGACATAATATTTAGTTAATTTTCAGGAAGAGTTATCCTCAAACTTAGTGACCTAAGCGACAGGCTGTCTGATTTTTATTGGTGTCAACACATGGCGTTCTAAGCTTTTTAAGACTGAGCGTTAGACCAGATGCTTTGTTGTGAATATGAGCCCAGGAACAGCAGCTGGTTACTTAATACAGCATTAAAACTAGAAACATTTTGATTTATTCATACCAAACCCAGTGTGTTAAACTATGAGGCAATGAGATATAATGAGTTCATTATTCATCTCTAGCAGGCAGAGAGTCTAATCTAACTTGCATGATTTTAACTTTAGCATACAGATGTGAGTGGCATCAGTCTTCTCATCTAACTCCCAGCCAGATCAGAAATACGGGTATTTGCACCATTTTATTTAGCTACTTAACTACGTATTCTCATCCCATCCATCTCATTACAGCTGGTATAAACCCTTTTTTGACCTTAAGTCAAATTAGCTTGGGTTTGTTACACCACGCGTATCTCAGAGAGACATTAGGTTATGTTTAATTCAATTTCTTTAAGGCTGGCTGTTAGTTTCAACCGCTGACTCAGGCCACTGTGCTCTGAGCTATCATGACAAATCTGGAAGGGAATGCTTGTGCTTGACCAAACATTTTAGGGGAATATCATTGTAAAATACAGTTTTCATCTGGCACATACTAACTGAATAATTTCGAGTCACCTTTCGCTGTTATTGGGGTCAGTTTGTTTGCTTTGTTGAGTTTTGAAGCCAGAAGCAATGTTGCTCTCAGGAGTTGATCTTTAATTAAAAAAAAGATGCCATGAAAGCTGCTTTGCTGTTGCTTTTCTCTATACTATTTGGTGCTATAGCAGCAAGATAGAGTCAAGTAGAAATTTGGAGAGAGGTTAAGTGGAATAACATACTGTACGGTGCTACTTTACAAATATACATTGACTAAATTATAACTGCAGCTGCTGATGCTAGTTTATTTTCTTAGTAATTCGTTAAGCTCTTTCTACTCTGGTTGTATGACCTGCAGATTTTCTCTCATTTCAAGTTCACAGAAAACTTCAGTGCAAGTTCAGCACAAAAGCCTCTGTCAGCTGAAAAGACCCGCTAAGGCACCTTTCTTACTTTTAGCTTGGAACTGACTTTTGAAGCAGGCAGAGAGACGACCAGTAAAACATGAAACAGAATCACTAAAGTCCCAGAAGAGGAACCGAGGTCACGCAAGAGAGCAACAAGTGAACTTTTTGATCCAGGGAAAAGTTTCACTCCCATTTTAGGGAAAACTCTATTTTATGCCTGAAGCAAATTTGCTTTACAACAGCACCACATATAAGTAAAGTGCAATAAAAGCAACACGGGGAGTTTCTAACATCTCACTGCTGCAAAGGCTCAAATAAAGCGTCTGAATAGATGCCACACTATCAGAAAGCAAGAGCCTGTTTAGCTGAACTATCTTCAAAGTGAGGTGCTTGGGTAATTTGCCTAACAACTCCCAAGCTTTCCTGTCAGTCGCTGACTGGCAATGTGCATTATCAGCTGCCACCAAAATAGCACAGCATTCAGTATTTAGGCCTCCTATACAGAGTTACCAAAATACTGCTGTTGAGCAGCCTACCTACAAATCTGGGTAGCATTCTGTTTTGTAGCTTATTCAAATTTGATTCATGAATATTGTATGTTAAATCCAAAGAGCTTTTTAACCTAATTTTCTACCAATCACTGATGGGGAACGTGCATAATGAAAATAAAATTCTTTTGAATGTGGGCTTTAATCCGAGACCAGGGATTCCTTTAATAAAATGAAATGTCCATTGCAATATTTATGCATGTCACATAAGACCTAGTTATTTAGCTTTTTTGTCCGTCCAGCTCTGCTCCCAATCATCCTGAGGATAGCAGCCACTAACAAAGGAATAAAAAACTAGAAATATATATACAACAAACCCACCAGACTTCAACTGAACTTCCTCTGTTCGTCCTCCCAGAAGTCCTGGCAGAGGATGTAGCAGGTGACAAACCCTGCAGGCAGGCTGACAGTGCTGCACGAGATGAGGCGATGAAACGTTTCAGCCGGAGACTGGCTGCAAGGAGACCTGGGAAGCAGAGGGAGTGTTAGAGAGGATAAGTATAGCCCTCCCCATTCAATTAACCACACACTGCTCTGTAATTTCAGCCTCATACACGCAAGGTGAAGGGAGCCGTTAAATGGCTATGTGAGATTATGTCAGTTTGCCAGAGCCTCAGAATGGGACGCTTCTACTGTCTTTTACTGGTTTCTAGTTTCCTACTGAGGGACTACGGGGAGGTTTCCCCCCCCCCAGAGTGTCGGAGATTGGATCGTTTAAGAGTTCCACTTATGGTTTATTTAAGTGGGCGATGAGCTGACACTGGGGATGCCGAAGTCGCGTCCTCTGGATTTTATTAGGGATTTGGAATGATTTCTGTTCTACGATTAAAATCTTACACACAGTAGGCAATTTGGTTTCAATATGTGTAGAAAGCTGAATCAATACACTGGTGGGACAGGTTTATAACGATCTAGTCTGATTTCAATAAACAAATAATCAACAAAAAGTGTAAAATGGACGGATAGACTTTTTCCCTATTTAAGAAATTTGAACAAATCATTAGATATGAACAATAATAAATAAAACAGTAGTAAAATACAATCAAAAGCCAAATAATTATGTATTTGATAGAATAAGTAAACAAGGTTAAGTTAAAAACAAACTCTTAACCAGTCAACTTATTCGGTTTAGCGCTGACATGTTGCTTGTGAGCTGATTATGTAACAGATGCTCATCGAGTAACAAAAAGCCAAACTGTGCATTTCAGTAAAGTGTGACTTCACATCCAACAGATTAGTAATAATGAATGAGCAAATGGTTGATCAGTGCAGCCAACGCGAGTGTTATCCAAGCTCTGTTTTCCTTTGAGGTAGCCTGCGGAGGACTAACACAAGCCAACAGCTTGTCACTCAGAATTCAGTGAAGGAGCCAGCAAGACGACACCCAATTTTCACAGAGCAATATGTCGCACGTCTTCTTTCTGCTGTGACCTTTAAACGGCCCCTGGCGCTCAGCACAGATAACTGCACCATGTTAGACAGAACAAATTGCTTTCAAAACATTTGTATTGAGCAGAGAAGCAGATCAGATGCCACAATGCAGTTCCGACTGTAGTGGTATACAGTGTATACATGAATATGTAAATGCATGTGCACATCATACATTTAACTGTACGAGGCGAATAATCTCCCTTTGGGGTTTTTTTTAAGTGTCAATATGTTTCTTTGTTCTGGACAGTTTAGTCCCTATTATCTCATCTCCACTGCTGAGTAATGAGAGCGATCTCCTGAGGGGTCAGAGTAGGAGGGACAGTGATTGTACCGCAGTGATTTCATCTCAGCAGCCACAGCGAAAGAGAAAGTCACACTACAAGACTGTTAGAGCAGCCTCCAAGTGTCTCGTCCAGGAACTGGCACCCGTGGGTGCTCTGATTACGAACAATAGCATCGTATACACAATCTAGCACAAAAGAGATAGTGACAAACACTGAAATAACATTTTAGCAGGTTTTTCTCTGCTGGCACAAGGTTGTCCACCTTTCCCTCCTCATCTTAACAGCGCTGTCCTCCAAAGGCAGGCTTAACTAAGCTCTGGTCATAAAACGTTAGTATTATTTGAATACTGGGGCACAGGGATGCTTAAAGCAGACCACAGCCTACCATTCATTACATAAGACCAAAACAAAGAGTCACACAGTGAAGGGTTATGGCTCGGGGTCGGGTGACAGCAGCATATGATTCATGGCTTGCTGTGCCCTTTTGTCTTGTCCTCCTTGTGGTGGGACCATCCACTGCTCTTAGCCAAAGTTATTTTACATCCTTCAGAGCTCGCTCCCTGTCTGTCTCAAGCAAACCGGCAATGTCACTTCCTATGTCTTGTTCTTTCCTCAGTGAAGGAATAAAGAAAGAATCTGTCACATGTCACAACAGGAGATGTTCCCTTCCCTTTATTGTGTTGAGGTTGGGAACAATAAAGAACATCAGCATTGCTTTGGCTTCATCGTTAAAGGTTTCTTACATAGAGGAATATATCGACTTGACTTATTACGTTAAAAGGTAATCGTTAGATGACCAGCTGGTGTTTGAAGTTGTATGTATTTTTATAGAGACTACGGGAAATATGCCAAGCAGGATAAAATCAAAGCACTGCCATAACCTTTTGATATTCTGCAAAGGCCAAAGCATTTCTCTCAGTTTCTGACTGCATTTGGCTTTTCCCTATAATACAAATATATTTCCAGGGCACTGTGAATCTAATCTGTATTGAGATTTATCATAACAGTTCAATAAAATGAAAACATGCTCATCAGTAATTCATCTTCTGCTGCACGGCTACCGCATCAATATGCTCATTAACATATTGCAACTTGACTGGTTTTATGCAAATGAGGGTGGGTCGCCAAGCGTGCTGTTGAGCAGTGGACGTGGCATTTTACACAACTGCTTAAGGAGAAACGTCAATCTGGAGCCGTGGTGTTTGGTCTGAAGCAGCAGCTCCTCGTTTGTGATCTGTGAGGCTCGATGTGTCTAATAGAGTTGAAGCAGCTGCTGACACCAGCTGTGCCTCCTACAGGGCTTCTGTTGTCCTACCAACATATGCACAGAACACATGAAATGTCTTATTATTTAGACTATGGCTTGGTAAAAGTATCATCTCTGTTTGTTCGTTTCATTACGCTATCTCTCTTGTTTTGTTACCTTGGAAGGTCTTTCTATGGTGCTGTATACGTTTGGCTGTTGTCCATTATGATAAACATCTGTGTCTACTATTTCATTTACAGTAGTTCAAACTAAACACTAGTAACAATACGGTGGTTTTAAAAAGGAAAACTGACACAGCAGGAGTGTTGAGTATTATTACAGAGATTAATCAGGGGTGTAGAGATCAAAAGGAAGCCTGTCATCGTCTCTCTGTCCTCCATACATGGGCGGCATCACACTGAGCCCGAGTCCCTGCTGCCTGTCATGCCATTCATGGAGAGGCTGTTGTCAATGGGGCAATAGGCTACCAAATATGGAGAAGGGGTCTCGCTGGCTCCTGGACGCTGCCACTCGTCAGGGTATAAATCGTTCCTATGTGGGATTTCAGCACCTCTGGTTTACTCAAGATCCGGCGCCTGCTGCTGATCTGGTGAGTACACGGGCGGAGCAAAGCCGAGGGGAACCACACGACGCGAACGCACTGGATTCGTCACCAGAAGAGGGTTTAACACCAATGACAATGTCTCTGGCATTTTTGACTAATCAAGTGTTACCATCTAACTGAACGGATATCAATACGTCGTCATCTTTTTTTTATGTGGATGCAGTTGTAGTAAAAACTGCTCCAAAATAACTGATAATGTCAGTGACTCGTCAAAGCAAATGTGAAATACTAACTCACTCGAGTCACATACATGTCTGTGGGACATAATATCAGCATCACTCACCGTGAACAACAACTAACCAACTCAAACAAACAAGGCTTTTGCGCCACGGACGTCATGTGCGCGCATCACTCGTGTGTTGCAGAGCTGACACCATGTGCGACGACGAAGAGACTACGGCCCTGGTGTGTGACAACGGCTCCGGCCTGGTCAAGGCTGGGTTTGCCGGCGATGACGCACCTCGCGCTGTGTTTCCCTCCATCGTTGGTCGCCCACGTCACCAGGTAAAACCCTGTTCAGGGACTTTAGGTGCATTAGAAGGGCTGGTGCCACTAAAAGCTTACGTCACATCGCCCAGACTGTGCGCAATAGTACGCACCACTTACGCGTCTAGGCTTTAAGAAAACAATGGCACTATTTGCAATCTATTTTTCTGCATAACTGATCTTGAAACGTGAACCTGGTCTTCACCAAAGTCTAAATTTTCAACATTTCTCCTCAGGTAAAACACAACCCGTCGCAGTTTGTTTATCGAACGAAAACATTTTTGTTGACACGCCGTTGCTTGTTCGTAACATCACCGATTCCTGCTGTTACCAGGGCGTCATGGTTGGAATGGGTCAGAAAGACTCCTATGTCGGTGACGAGGCCCAGAGCAAGAGAGGTATCCTGACCCTTAAGTACCCCATCGAGCACGGCATCATCACCAACTGGGACGACATGGAGAAGATCTGGCATCACACCTTTTACAATGAGCTGCGCGTGGCGCCCGAGGAGCACCCCACCCTACTGACAGAGGCCCCACTCAACCCCAAAGCCAACAGGGAGAAGATGACCCAGATTATGTTCGAGACTTTCAACGTACCCGCCATGTATGTAGCCATCCAGGCCGTGCTGTCCCTGTACGCTTCAGGACGTACCACAGGTATGACGCAACGTGAAAGAGACTCTGTTACGCGAGACAACAAATTAAACCTTCGCGTTTTATATTTGTTCTCAGGTATCGTCCTGGACTCAGGAGACGGTGTGACCCACAACGTCCCCATCTATGAGGGTTACGCTCTTCCTCACGCCATCATGCGTTTGGATTTAGCCGGTCGTGACCTCACAGATTACCTGATGAAGATCCTGACTGAGCGGGGATACTCGTTTGTTACTACGGGTCAGTAATTCACACGTTTACGCTCCAACCAGCGTCGTCCTCGTCACGATAAAACCAGAGTTGCTGTGCCAGGGCGCGAACTCCGCACCCATCTAACCTCATTCCAATCTGTCCCCACCAGCTGAACGCGAGATTGTGCGTGACATCAAGGAGAAGTTGTGCTACGTGGCTCTAGACTTTGAGAACGAGATGGCCACCGCCGCCTCCTCCTCGTCCCTGGAGAAGAGCTACGAGTTGCCCGACGGTCAGGTCATCACTATCGGCAACGAGCGTTTCCGCTGCCCAGAGACTCTGTTCCAGCCTTCATTCATTGGTGCGTAAAGCGCAGACCTCAAGAACTTTATTTACACCTTGATTATGAGCGTGCACAAAACTAATCAAAGTATCAGAATGGAAATACATAAACTGCTTTTACTATACTCCCTCCACCTCCATCAGCTACAGCTGATGATGCATTTTACTGGCTTTTTTTAAATGGATGTTGTTGTTTTCGGACATGTATACAGATTTATGCTAATATTACAGGCTGGCTGCCAAGTTATGACCACGATCTGAGGTCACAGTTTATCCACTTTAGATGTACCACTACACACGACTGTAAATAGACTAAATAGACTGTTAATAGTGCTTTAAATCACGGGCGTATTGTTCACTCAGCTGTTGTCCATCTCAGCACCTGTTCCGACAGATGAGGTGGAGTCAGATGTGTTTTCTGCAGCGGTTAAAACCAAAAGCCCACTAATTTGGCTGCTGTGTTTGCACAGGCATGGAATCTGCCGGCACTCACGAAACCACGTACAACAGCATCATGAAGTGCGACATTGACATCCGTAAGGATCTGTACGCCAACAATGTTATGTCCGGTGGCACCACCATGTACCCTGGTATCGCTGACCGCATGCAGAAGGAGATCACTGCTCTGGCCCCCAGCACCATGAAGATTAAGGTAACTCTGACCCACGGTAGCGTCTCGCAGCATTTCTACAAACAAAGTCTCAGATTAACGCCTGTGTTTGCATTTCCATAGATCATCGCCCCCCCTGAGAGGAAGTACTCTGTATGGATCGGTGGCTCCATCCTCGCCTCTCTGTCCACTTTCCAGCAAATGTGGATCAGCAAACAAGAGTATGACGAGGCTGGACCCTCCATCGTCCACAGGAAGTGCTTCTAAGCACCAGATTGCCCTCTTGGCTCACTTTATCCGCCCTGTATTCACCCCCCCCCCCATCTGTACCAGTAGCACAATTTATGGCTCGTATGCAAATGTGTTGCCGCCAAATTCTTTTTACACTTTTTATGTGAATATGTATAGATTTATTAAAAAAAGAAGAAGCAGGACAGATGTCTGATTTTTCTTTCTTTGTGGAGAACCAACAAGGATCTGGTTTCAGATTAAAACTATGCAACCTACAAATCATCTCTCTTCCTCTCTCTCTCAGCAGACGCGCTGTCCCTTCGTCACGTGATGGATGAACAAAGGTTATTAAAGATTTGAATTAGAAAAGATTACTGGGAGCGGAGAGGATAAGCCACCTCATGAGAAATTAACCTCACAAAATTTCATTGAGTGAAAACACCGCCATCACGTGATTGGTAATCCCCGTTTCCCTGGAAACAAAGCTTACACCACCTACCTATAAACACACAAATAATAATAATAATAATAATAGCAACAAACTGCTTTGATAAAAAATTACCTAAGAAGTTGCACCTTAATCAAACACACACACACAAACAAGGTGAGTGGCTCTCACAGCAATACACAGGGTGGGGTGAAATATTTCGTTTCTATTTTTAAATCCTCCACACAGACAGAGAGAGCGAGACAGGCTTGCAGACAGGCTGTCTTGTATAGCGATTAGCAACTCGGATGATACTTTCACTCTGACACTGTATCACAGAGCATCATCTTTGCCTGAGGTGGAAACAACAGCTCTACCAGGCAGACCAGAGGGAGGGATACCTCTGGGCATATCGGGCTGTGTGCTCCAAGACAGCGGGTTATGCCCTTGTATAGAGCCGTATAGTGCACAGGATGATAATAATGATACATACATCCCTCTGAAGACCACTGATAAGACAAAACACAAGAAAGTCACCCGATACGGTCCTTTAACAAGTCCCATCAGTAAAGGAAAAATATTCTCATGCTATACGTTGCACACGCGGCTGTGACGCTTAGTGAGTGGAATCCAGGATCTGGTACAGTATGTCCAGATCACTATGGTGATCGCCAGACCACTCCCAAGCAAAAATGTATAAACTCAAGGTATTAGCCTGTAGCAACCTGGGCAAACTCGCGCACAACAGTGTCTGCAGACACACATACAAAACTAAAATACTGAAAATGAGAAGCCCCGGTACTTCTGGCTGCGCTCCACCAACCTGTCTGCACGTACGTAACGCACGGGAGGGGGGAGACTACTTAAAGGCGGATTAAGACTGGCAAGACATTAAATCCAACCTCCCTCCATACAGAAGCAGCGCGCAGCCTATCAACCTGATCTGAAGATCGAAAATAGGAGGGCTTATAATAATCAGCCCTTCAGACTCATGACAAGGAAAAGTGTGGCAGCGTCGTGGGAACGCTCGGCTCAAAAAGCAGGACGCTGACTGGCGCTGCGCGCTCAGAACACCGCCTAACCAACCAGATAGCGCGCAGAGACACGGGGACGGCGGCAGCCTCCCGTGACAGATGCATTTTTGAACCAAATTCTGACGCTTTGGACACGGACAAAAACGAGAGACAGAGAGAAGCGGAAAGGCACATAACGCACTTTTTTGGGGGGATTTGAACAGAGTGCCGTTGAACCTTCGTCTTCTCCGGATGCTCAGAAATGGGGGAATGGACTATACTAGAGAGGCTCCTGGAGGCTGCTGTCCAGCAGCACTCTACTATGATAGGAAGGTAAGATGATCAGCAAAAAAACAAGAACAACGAAGAAATGCAGCAGCCTCCAGGACCGTCTTTAGCATGGCCCCCAGTCCCCCGTTTCTGTGTTGTGCCTCCAGGATCTTCTATAGCATGGTGCCCAGTCCTTCGTGTCTGTGTTGTGGATTTTGTCTTGTCTCACAGATTTCTTTTTTGTCGTCCTGAAGGAGACAGCTCAGTCAAGCAGTTGACAGCTGTCTTTTCAGAACCTGGAATGGTGCTGCAAAGTACAAACAGTTTAACCTAATATAACATCCATATCCCATTCCATGTATTCACCCATCCAGCTATCCATTCGATGTGTTGGTGAGTTGGTTGTGCACTCGCGGGTGGCAGCAGGAAAATTGAGCAAGACTCGGCATTTTCACCTCCCTTTCATTAGCAACGCTCACACAGGTGCATTTACAGCAACGCTTACAGCTCATTTCTGCCATTAAATCACAAACAGTGACATGCACCTGAACGGGGCACATATTCTAGGCGGCAGCGTCCTCAGGAGCGTCCTGCTTCAGCACTGGACAGCTCCCTACACCAACACACAACAATTGGACTCTGAGCGCTTCGAGGCAGCGCACGGCTCCACCACGCTTGTGTCAGTGAAAACACATATTTACACTTATTTTCACATTGTGTGTTTGCTTGCTTTTCAGGATCCTACTAACAGTGGTGGTGATCTTCCGGATTCTAATCGTAGCAATAGTTGGAGAGACTGTCTATGATGACGAGCAGACCATGTTTGTATGTAACACGTTGCAACCGGGCTGCAACCAGGCATGCTACGACAAGGCATTTCCCATTTCACACATTAGATATTGGGTTTTTCAAATCATCATGGTGTGCACCCCGAGCCTTTGTTTTATCACATACTCGGTGCATCAGTCGGCCAAGCAGAAGGAGCGGCGCTACTCCACAGTCTATCTGACACTAGATAAGGATCAAGATTCGCTGAAACGAGACGAGAGCAAAAAGATAAAGAACACCATTGTTAACGGAGTACTTCAGAACACGGAGAACTCCACCAAAGAAGCCGAGCCAGACTGTTTAGAAGTCAAAGAGATCCCTAATTCGGCCATGAGAACTACAAAATCCAAAATGAGGCGACAAGAGGGCATCTCCAGGTTTTACATCATCCAGGTGGTTTTCAGAAACGCCCTGGAAATAGGCTTTTTGGTGGGTCAGTATTTCTTATACGGATTCAACGTGCCGTCTGTGTACGAATGTGATCGCTACCCCTGCATAAAAGATGTCGAGTGCTACGTCTCCCGACCCACTGAGAAGACGGTGTTCCTGGTCTTCATGTTCGCGGTCAGTGGCTTTTGTGTGGTGTTGAACCTGGCAGAACTCAATCATTTGGGCTGGAGGAAAATCAAAACGGCCGTGCGAGGTGTGCAGGCTCGGCGGAAGTCCATTTATGAAATCAGAAATAAGGACTTGCCAAGGATGAGTGTGCCTAATTTTGGCCGCACTCAGTCCAGTGACTCCGCGTATGTGTAACATGGGAAGAAAGGAGAGAAGACGTGTAAAAACACATGGACATGATGGACAGCTCCGCACGCCTAATCCGTGTCATGACTTAAGAGTGGGCCGAATTTCCTTTCTTTATCGTTTGGTTGTGTTTTAATGACTATATGGCAAGCGTGGATTACACGTTTGTTTCTTTATTATTGCACTGATGCAACTTTTTAGTAACGTTTATACTCTGTAAGATGCTAAATGGAGACCATGTAAACGTGTTCACATATTTACTCTTTGTGGGCTGTTCTGCTGTACTTGAAGAGAGTAAATGCAAAAATTGCACTAAGAGGTGAACGCTTGAGAGCCTGACCTTATCCAAAATGTGCTACTGACCTGGCAGTGTTTTTAAGACATTTTCTTTCCAACTCTTTTTGGCACCAACCTAATTAAACAACACCATACACAGTGGTTTACCATTCAGATTTATACATGCATAGATATATAAATCCATGCTGACTCTGGTGCGACCTAGTGGAAATGCATCAGCGTAATTCATGTTCATTTTTTTGTTGCCTGTGTTGCACCACTGACCTTAACATATGTAACCATTCCACTGCTTTATAGCTAACTTGCAAAACAATATCTGGTGAATTTGCTGCAAATGCTAACGTCTGTGACTTCCTTAATTTATGACACACCAAAGCGCCCACTGCTTTTATTTGTGAAGTGTTTTCTTGCTTTTGTGTAATCAAGTGCCATACTTGTATATAGACATAATATATATGTATACATATAAATATATAAATATATATACTAATCATCATGAAAGCTGATTCCCTGCTTGGATTATGCTAAATGCCGCCCAATTTTTTTATTTGCTTCAGATGCATTTGTTGTAATTTAAATGAAAAAAAGAGAGATAGAGTTTTCTCTGGTTGATTTTGCAAATGACTGGAAAAAGAAATTAAGTGCTAGACTTTTTTTACATACAGGAAGAAAATGTGTCTCCTCAATCAAAGCTGATCGAAACTGAAAAACAGCACAAATTGACATTTTTATCAGAGACTGGGCAATGCAAAATCTGCTCTGGTGCTACAGTTTTTCATAGAATGGTTTTAAATGTAACCGAAACAGACCAGAAAACAAGAAACAAACATCTTTTTTTTCTGTGGAAAATAAAAGTGGGATTCATGTACACCAGAAATGTGTGAGGTGCAGTACTTTGTGTCTGCTACTGGGGCTTTTGATGACTGACCTATCACTCAGACGCGTATATCCAGTGGAGGTTTTGCCATGGTGCAGTGAGGATCGTAGCCACACCCTCTGCGTATAAAAAAAAACTACTGCAGGACACACCTTGTGCAGGATCTCATCACTCTGCAATGTGTTGCAATACTGATCACGCTTTTATGAGACGCATCAATACATACGCTCCATAACAAAGGGGCCCAGGGGAAGTTTTAATCTATATGCAGCGTATCAAATGAAACACTGCACCGTGCTCTTAATGTGAGCAACACATTTGCAGTTGCACTGTGAAGTTCATTTGTGACTTTGCTGGTACTCTGCAAGAATGGCAAAAAGCTCATTATGATACTGAATACTGATGGAACTGCCCTTTCTGGCGCTCTACCCGTCCCTTCTTCTCTCATTTGACAATGGATTTAAGATAGCAGCCTGAGCTGAGGGGAGGCAGTGTGCTCCCCTTGAAGGTCAAAATAAAAACAAAAGCTAGGGTGAATGCACTCCGAAGAAAAGAGGCAGTGAGAAATAAATGAAGGCATAATAAAGTCAAAAATGAGCTGCTGACCATTGCAGGTGAACTAGGGCTGGTCTCCTCACGATCCTCTTGCCAGGATGACTGTGCAAAGCCAGGAGTAGCGGTGGCACCGATAAATCCATCTTCAACTCTGCAGGGACTTGAGATTTCTCCCTAAGTCATGAACTTAAAAAAAAGGAAAACAGAAGAAAGAAGAGCCATTTGTCAACCTGGCTGTGATGCAGTGCAGTGCGAGCCTTTGTACACCTTTGTCTTCCTCTCTTTTTGCTCTTCCTGTGCGTCTTATTTAAGGATTAAACTGCTTCTATGTGGCCTGCTAAAGAACCTTTGAGCTATTTTGGTTCAGTATTCACTTTAAATTGTTAAAGACATAAAACACGTAACACACATAAAAATCACATTTGCTGTACAGCATTTAAATGCTATGTCTGATGCTTTGTACTTTTATTTTCCTGTTTCGAACTCCAGAAAAATGGCAAAATTATTGGGGTATGTTCCAATGTAATTATGCATGCTGTCATGGATTTACATCATGTGAGTGTTGAGGAGCTCAGCACAGATTACACTGTACCTGTGTGTCTGCATTTTGTGCAGTCATGACAGTCAGGTTACACGCCACACACAGGAGGAAGGATTTGCCTAGCAGGATGAAAAATGCACTTGGTAATTCACCTGCTTCACATTTGCATATTTGAGATGCTGCAATGACTACAGGTGCTCAGGGTGAGCAGCGTCGTGCAGCCGCACGTCCCCCTTTCACGTAAATCGCTGACAAAGGGACGCCTTTACATTGAGAGGTCTTTCCCCTGCGTGTGTAGTAAGACAGGAAGTGTGGGCCTGCATCTGGAGAACCCGTATGCTGCAGAAATTCATTTTTATGTCTTCGTAATATGTTTTTATAGGAGATAAAGTCTTAAACAATATTTAGCATTTATATTTTACCCATTTTAACACACTTGTAATGGATGAATGTCTGACACAACAAAATAGTTAATATTCGATATTTACATTTAGATATTATACAGACAATGTTTCCGTTTTAATCTAACGGCAGCAGATTACTCAGTTTGAATACATTTTAAGTAGTTTTTATAAGTTTAATAATTCTAATAAGTCTCTGATTGTATAGTTCAAGGTCAAAACAGCTTATATTGAAGCCCTAACAAGTAAATTAAAGATGCTGTAATGCCGTTTAACTTCAAACATCAGGCTTCACCGTAAGCCACAATTAGAAAAGATCTTGTCCGATTGACACATGCTCTAAAACATTTCATTATTTGGCACAGCACTGAAATCCTCCTCCAGCGTTGAGCGAGTAAAAGGGGTTTGGGGTTTAGACCTGCATGTCTTAACAACAAAGTTACAGTAATGCCTAGCGGTTTAGAGCTGCAGCAGAGTGTTTTCTATCAGGGACAAGGCCAGACTGACAGATGAATGATGGAGCCGGAGCGCTGACGTCTTTATTAACAATCATGGCAGCCACCTTACATCATACTGACATCTCCGCTCAAATAAGGTGCTAAGACGAGAAGAGGAGAGCCCAGAATATGAGCAAATCGTAAAAGGACTCCATGAAACTATTTCTTCACGTGATCTGCATTTGTTTAACATAACAATGTGAAATATGATTACACAACTAAACACCTTTGTACATGCGCTGCTCTGTGTGGACTCTCTTACAATGTGATGGATCTAAGCAGAACCTTCACCTCCTGCAGCCCCTCTGCCCCTAAACAAGCATGTCCTCCCGTTTCCTCCTCATTCACTAATCTGAACAGAGAAGGTTGGCTGCAGGCGAACTGGTTTAATTGTGCCTTTTGCGCAGATTACTGCATGAAAGAGAGGGAGCAAACTGAAGAAAAACAGGCAATGCAGGTCTTTTTGATCCACTCAGCCAGAAGCAATTAAATTAGCCTGGTTACTGCAGCACATATGCACAGCAAAGCATGGCATAGGCAGATATGGCAGCCACTGAAACAAAATACACTTGATGTTCGCATCCATGTGGAGGAGGATGCGGAGAGTGTGCAAGTTTGAAACTTTGTGGCTGGCAGGGGAGCAGACGCATCCACTGTGTTCTGTCTGTAAAGTAGTTTTCTCTGTCCCGAGCCTCTTCAGTTTCTGTCCCTCGTCAACGCTTTGTTTTATAGCAGTTCAAAGGAGAACACCACCAAACTTTCATTTTGTGATCTGTGCTTTGGGTGTTTTGTCTTTAAACTTCTGCACTTTAATTAAATCTTCACAGAGCAAGGACAAAAGGACAGAACATCTGAGTCTGGAGCGAGGGATTTGCCCGGCTGGTTTGGTTGTAGTGGGGCTGCATCGGCCCATCCCAGACGGATTTGCTTGAAAATAAGCACTGGCGCTGACAAAATATAGGCTACCTGACAGACCTGACAGCAGATTAATTTCTCATCCATTTTTTAATGTGACCCAGGATTAAGAACATTAGCGGATTATACACAGATTTGTCAACCAGGGGTTCACAGAGGGACAACCAGCACCTGTGTATGAGGACACAATGCACCCAAAACCAAGACCCGATCTCCACGTACAGGTCAGGTTAAAGTTGAGTTGGAGCAAGAAATAAAAACAATTCTTTCTCTAGACTTTTCAGCATTTTTCTGTTGTGATGATCCAGCTTTTATATAGTAAGCCACAGCTTTGTGCCATACTGCACCAACGTTGTGTTGTAAAGTAGTTTATCATTAATGCTAAGCAGATGGATGCTGGGCCACACTGCAGCAAAAACAAACCCCAGACCACTTCCTGACTGTGATGTCTTTAATTTCCCTGTAGAGGTGACAGTTCAGTCTGACACCTACTGCATGTTCTAACTTTCTACACCCACTCCCCTCCTCTGCATCCCCTAATAGCTTGTACTACACACAGTCCATCGACCCTGATAAATGTTTAGGTTCTGCACCATTACACAGCCAATAAAATCAGTGGCTGGCAAGTCTTAATCGGACACGGAGGCGTTCGATGGCCAATTGGACTGGAGCTCATAAAGGAGCTACAGTAGCATGCTTGGGAAGATTGAAGAGACAGCTGCAGAGGTACGGACATATCAATTTACAACAAGCTACGCTGGAATGCAATCACGAATGTAACCCACCACTACTGTGCATCACAGAGGCGCTGAGGGATAGAACATAAAAAACACAGTGTAGGACTTGTGGCTGCAGGATAAAAGGAGCACTTTTCAACTTGTCTGCACTGCGGCTTGATGTGTGAAGAACAGAAAAACGCTGCAACTGAAATGAAAACAATGAGAACGAAAGGAACCAAATAGCGGCCGTTTAGTAATTTCTGCTGTTTTGACCCGGTGGGGAGTATAATTTTACAACACTCATCTGCTCATGCTACTGGTCTCTGTCTGAACTCCTCACATTTCTCTCTGGCTTTCCGTATATTTATTTTCTCTCCTTTCCTTATTTGCTTTCGCGTTCTCTTGCCTCCAGGCTAAACAATCAACACCCCTCTCTCTAACTCAATCCTCTCTTTAATCTTTGCCATGTCACAACCTCTGTCATCTCTTTTTCTCTCTCTCACCTTGGCGTTTCTCTTCTTCCCCTCCGTCCCGCTGCTCCTCCCATCCTCCCACTCCTTTTCTGATACGATGCCGCTTTGATGTGAATCACATGGTTGTCATTTGACTGAGCCCTGCAGAAAGGTACAAGATCACACTTTACATGGATGCTTTTATTCTTCTCTTTTGTTTCGTGGTTGGATGTTAAACCCAACCTGAGAAAACAAGAAAATAAGCTGGAGGATTCCAGCTAGATCTGATTTGTTTGCTCTCTAATGTGTCACAACAAAACCCAGAAGTTTTGAAAAAGTAGACAATGAACAGTGTAAACAGTGTATTTCCTTCCAATACAAAATCAAGTAAAAACAGTCAGACCTAAACAAAAGTATTTGTGACTTTGTCCACCTGTACAGAGAAATTTAAAACTGAATCTGCACAATCAATTTGAAATGAATGCAGTGGCATCGTCTGAACTAAACTTTCAGTTACTCTACTGAAATAACCCAAAGCTTTATTCTGAAACTGAAAAACTAAAAAGTCAGCAGATGCTTGTCTTTATTTTATTAAGACGATGCTGTTCTGGATCAGTTAGTTCAACATTTAGAAAAAAAATGTGTCTCCCTCAGCTCCTAAATATATCCCATTACCTAACGCTCAGAACAGCGCAGCAGACAGAATTTCATCATCATCATCAGACGTTTAGTTTAGTTTCCAAAACACAAACGCAATCTCATTTCTGAAGTAAGGACAAAAAATAAAGCTGTATTACTTCAAAGAATCCCATCTTTTATTATTTATTTTTTTAAAACATGTCTTTTCATCTTAACTTTTATGCTGCCCGTGCATGTGAGCTCTTGAGAAAGCTGAAAGATGACTCAAAAGTTTAAAGCCGTTACATATTCATCATCAAAACTCACAGGGAAACCAGCATCCTACATCTGTCTGTTTGCCTTAAAACTTTATACTGAAATCTCTGATCTTTGTGTATCTCGCTGATATGATGCAGATGGTAGCACAGTTGCCTGTCAGCAATGAACCACAAACTCTAACACAAAATCCCAATAGTGTGTCAGAATGCTGCATTGTCCTAAGATGACCTATGGTAAGACACACAAATACGCTGTACCCGCATTTCCCACAAGCCTTCATGCGCACACGCTGGGTTGCTCCTTTCCCACTGTTGCAGAATAAAACAGGCTGCTGGGAAATATGCACAGAAACTATTCTGTTATTGTGGCTAAGGCGCTAATTAACCCTCCTTCCAAGATGTCCGGTTAGACGCAGAGGAACCCCCCCCCCCACACACACACACACACCCCGCTCTGTGTGCCAGGAGACGACTTAGCTATAAGCCACGTGAAATGATTGCATGAAATTCCTGTTGATCAGGAGAGATCCATCGTACCGTGTGTCATTAATCTCTCTGACAGAGACGGCGTAAATTTGTGAGTTGGATCACAGTAGTCGGGCTTTGGCGAGCAGCAAGTGTTGATTGTGCTAATAATTCTCTGCTTTCTCTTGCCAACTTGTCCTCACCAAAGGTAACACTGCCATATTTTCATATAATAATTAAATCTGCATTAGGACACGACAGGAACAAAACGGTGTAGATAAGATTACTTTAATGTAATAAAACCATTTTTAGCAGAGGTCAATAGCTGACAGTTTTGAACAACCCATTTCAAAGAAAGAAAATCATTATGGGGCTGCAGGACTGATGAGGCCCTGCATGAGGCCAACAAGCGCAGAGGAAGACACTGTAGCTTCAGGGTGCTGACGCGGTGGAATCCTTAAAGAAATGATTTAATGGTAATCTGGGATCAATACATCAGCAGTGAACAGATGGGCTCTACCTGCTGAAGGGCCTGACTTCAGCTATTTACCTTCTCACACTGCAAAAAAGGCCACTGGACTTTAAACCCATATTTTTGAGTAAAGTAAGTATATTTTGTCCACTACAGCTTCACTTATGTCTTATAATAATAACAATAACAACATACTGTATTTATCCCTTTGGGAGGCTTTAGTGTCTTGGACACCTCAACGGGTGGTCAGGAGGAACCAGGAGTCAAACCGTGACCCTGGCGAGGCTGAGCTACATGTCGCATCAATTTCACTCAAAAATTATCAATGTTCTGCATGAACATAACGATGATATGATAGCAACAGTAAAGACAGATCCGTTTATTAAGGAATAGCAGTTACACAATATTGACATCAACATCACAAATTACTGTCTGCATTCTGCAGAATTTATTAGTTAAAAATGTTCAACATTTAATATAGATAGATTATATTTATTATGTAAATAACGACAATATTGCAGTAATTCTGCATAAATAGACATCAATATATTATGTTGTCATATTAGTATTTATTTTGAATATTTGTAAGACTATCTGAAAGTTTAACTATAAAACAAATGTCTTTTGTTATGTAAATGCTCTGTTTAAACGTTTCTTCTACTAATTGCAAAAAATGGATGCATAATTAAAAGCTCATTAGTTTCTTTTAATTTTCTAGTCGTGGAAGCATTTTCACTCCTTCCAAGTTGACTGCAGCTGCAGCGATCTGTTCTGTCTTGCAGGAGGAGAAGTGTAATTTATAGTGTATGTGCATCCGATGGCTGGAAAACAAGCAGCGCTGCTGCTCTCCAGCAATAAACTGTTCAACAATTAGTCCCTTCAGCTTCTAAATGAGGTGTTGGATAATGTGTTCTACAGCTGCTGACCAAGTGCACCAGTCCGACAGGCATTTGGCAACTGGTTTATATTGACATTTTAATAATGCATGACTGACGTGATCCATTAAGCATAAGGTAATTACATGAACCCAGTTCAGTTATCGTTTCTCACTGTAAACAATGCAACTTTAATATGAGCAGAAAACAAGTTTCTTATAACCATTAGTCACATAGTCACAAATAAGCATAGCTTTAAGTCATCGTATAATAAGCAGTGGAGTATGAAATGGACTGTTTTCCCTTCTCACCTAAATTACAAAGCAAACAGTCTGTTCTCCTCAGGGAGACGCTAAACAGACCTGTTTCAATAACTAAAGCTAATGTACCTGAACAAAACTGTGCACACACAGGTCTCTGGCTTTCAGTTAAATGATCCCACAGACAGGTCTCTGCTCTACAGTTGCTTTTCATCCAACAGGACACAATTTCACCCTATTGCTCTTTCATAACTGCTGAATTAATTAAAACAGCAGCCTTACAAATGCTATTCCAGGATAAAACCTGAATTTACGTGCATACGCAGCCGACAACACAGTTAAACCAAGATCAAATCTGACTTCAATTTACTGAAGCTGATTTCTGCCTGAAATGTGCTGCTTGAGCTTCATACTGGTTCCACCCTAAGCTCTATTTCAAACCCCATTCAGCCACAACGTCAGGCATTTTCTGCAAACCTTCACCAGTGTATTACAGTAACACCTGAAAGGCACCATCTGTCACCGCAGTTTGACAAGGTGATCAAACCAAATTGTGAAATATAATACATGTAACATTTGTGTGTATGTAACGTGAACAGAGCTTGGTGCTGTGCCTTTCCAGTGAGGGCTACTCAGGCTCAGGCTGTCTGCGAGCTCCCTCATGGCCTTAGGAGGCACAACTGGAGACAAGCTGGTTTCCCTCCAAACAGAGATTTGGGTTCACATGACCTGAGTGAGCAGCTGTCCCCCACAGTCCTCCCCCACAGTCCTCCCCCACAGCAGCGCGCTGCAAAACGGGAATGTCCTCTGTGTGGACGCTCTGCTTGTGGGAAAGCCATGATTTGAACAAAGCAGTGCCCATAATTACTCTCACTCTCACACACACAGGATACTGTGCTCTCCCCACGCTAAAGTATAAGATGGTGGTTTTACCTCCTGAATATCAAGTGCTGCTCCGTAGCTTGCCAAGCTATTACTGGGACTGCAGAGCAAAGTTTTTAAACAGCCAGAAGGCAAATGAAACTTAAAGCACGTAAAAGCATTAAATCATATTTTAAATATCAATTTGTTCTGGTTTGGTGATGATTTCCCAGGCAAATAAACATCCCACAAAACCGACTTTCGTGTTCTGCTAGAGTCAGTATATTGATCTTTGTTACTGAGGGTCGTAACTGCCTTATACGTTGTGTCATGTTAGGGGGCAGTTTGAGCAGATTAAACCGACAGGGGTGCCTCCCTGGCTCATAACCATTTAACTGTTGAGTCTTAAATTATGGTAGGCTCATGTCGGGCCAGATCACTTACAGAACAAAGCTGATTATAAGAATTCACTGGACCTTAAAGGCTTTAAAACACGCTTCAAGTTGGACATGATGGTTTCATGCATGGCCAATTCCAACCCGTTGTGTTCATTTGTTTATCTTGGCGCTTGCGTTCTTCCTTTTCCCCAAACTCAGAAAATAGTGTTTAGCTACGTACACATACGGGAGAGTAGATGAGCAACCACACTACTGCAAGAAATCCCACCTCAACACTCGGAACAGCCCAAGAGCCGATGGGTCTGGGAGAAAGTCGTCTACTCTCTGTCTCTCAGTTAAGAGCCGATTTATTATTATTATTTATAACCCTCTGTAATGCCACCCAGGAAAGACGACCGTTGCTTGCAATTGATAGACGGGAGCCATCAATTGTGCGCAGTGTGTCATCTCAGCTAAAGCATGTTGCGTGTAAGGGGAGATGGGCTGGGAGCTCCTATCTATCCAAGGCCTCCCTCCCTTCTCTCCATTTCGTGGCCTAGGGATGAGTTTAGGTTTTAATTATGTTTTATTTTATACAAACGATTAATCCTGAAACACAGTTCACCAGGGTTTCCCCCCCGGGACACGTCACACATCTGGTAAAGACTATGCTATAACCATCACTCTGTCTCCATTTGCTTTCTGTATACATGTAAGTATCCACAGACTTTCATACACAGAATTTCCTTAACGTCTACTTGTTTTGCTCAGCTAACATCACTTTCTTCAAGGGATGCAACAACATAAACATATGAGTATTTGCTTCTTTGAATGTGAATTAAAGTCTTTATGGAGCCCATCTTTAAACGTCCAAAAGCAAAAACGTTAATGTAATATAAAAAATATGAATGTATTAATCATGTTTGTCACTAATCACTGTTAAAATATAACAATGCACTTCTTGTGAGACTTGATCCGTCTCAAGTTGTTTGAAATATAGTTTCTGTGATATGTAACTTTTTTAAAGGGTTCTCCTCTTCACTGAAGTGGAAACTCAAGGCCAGACCACATTTACACACACACGCGCTTGTTTATAA
The DNA here is from genome assembly GCA_030770545.1 of Macropodus opercularis. Taxonomy (NCBI): domain Eukaryota; kingdom Metazoa; phylum Chordata; class Actinopteri; order Anabantiformes; family Osphronemidae; genus Macropodus; species Macropodus opercularis. Next base: position 5,550,982 of record JAUCMP010000026.1, on the reverse strand, counting down.
AAATGCTGTCAGTCCTCACTTTGCACTGGCCTCTCACATGTCTGAAATAGAGTGCGAAATGTTTTGCTCCAACATTCTTGAGCGTAGAACTGCATTACATCACCTCTGTACCTCATCATAGGTGCAGTGAATCAGAACAAGGCCAGAACAAAGGAAACGTAAGGAAGGTTAAGTGAGGAAAAATATAATCGCACTTCAGGGGCGGAGAGAGAAAGAGCAAGCTCTGCAGAGGGAGCAGTGGATGTGATGTCCAGCAAGCCAGACATGACTTCACTACAGCTTCCCTGTTTGCAGATATGACCTCACTCATGCAGACAGAGCCTTTGCTATCCTGTCATATCTAGAAGCAGCCCAGCAACTTCATGCAAGCTGCTCCCCTCTGTGCGAAACTTCAGCAGTCACACAAGCTGTTTCCAGCCTTTGATAAATCATGCAGTGTTTACTACGACACGGGAGAAACCCAAATCCTAAAAAACATTTGGGATGATCCTGAGCTGCATAATTTATCAGAGCTGAAATGTTGAAGATGCCTGGCTGGATATTTATTCTTTATACAGAGGTCTTGTGTTTGGTTACAGCCCTGTTTCATCTGCACCTCAGACCTTAAATCAATCACTACTTACTATAAAACATGAATAAAACTGTGTTGAATCTTTTGGTCACCTTAAAGGTCCTTTTGCCTTTAATGGATTTAATGGTGACACAGTTTCCATGACCTTGTTTTTAGTCCTCATTCGGGCACATCTTCCGCCATCCTGGCCCTTTCACCCACCTCTGGGTGCTCATGTCTGCCAGCTGAGCAAGCACTCACTGTCTGTCATTTTTTCTGTCAAAAGGCCGAGATCGTTCCCCTCAGGAGTGATGTTTCCGATCAGCCAACCAGTTTCCCCGCCTTATCTGCCCAGTGTCCCAATGTACATGTCCCACTTTGGTCTCAGATGACAGGAGGCAACATAGGAGGTGATGCAGCATGTCCCACTGTAACGTCCATCTTTCTGGAGATGGATCTGGGAGGACTCAATAATATAAAAAGAAGAAGAAAACTCACAATTAGAAGCTTTCTTCTGGCCCCGTACATGATTTATGAAGGTTTTCATTCGTGGACTTCTGCATGTCCTTCATGACCTCCCGCTTTCTCTTATTTTTCTTTACTTTTATATGTTTTATATTGGAATCTAGGGGAAGCAATTTTAAAAGCAGACACTTTTGTACACAGAGATGGACTCTTATTTTCTAGTTCTAGGCAAGTGGGGCTTGACTGCAGCACCACTGAATAAGGACAATTTCAAGGAATTGCATGGATAGAAAGATGAAATTGGCTGGAGCCGGTTAGACCCGTGGCTTTGTAGCTACAAAAGGCCTTTGTATGTATCCTAGAATCCTCATGTAAAAAGTTTTCTGACATTTGTGAAGCTCTATTCAGAATGCACAGTTATAGTCCAGTAAATAACCAGCACATTTTCTGGTGTAAAACAAACTGTGTCTGTGTACTTTAGGGAAACAGTATGCGAAGCATCTGAGCTCATCTCAAATGCTTTTAACACTCATTGCATCATTCAGTTACCATCCACAGTGAGTGAGTGTGGAACGTGTGTCACGCTTGCATGATGGACTCCAGACCGCACCAGCTTGTTGTCTGTATGAGGAGCGTCAGCCGTGCAGTGACCAGGCTGTCGGCTACAGAAGGGAAACGAGCAGCTGACCTGCTTTCTCACACTCCATTAGCCAACAAGACTAAGAGTCCAAAATCTTCTCTGCTCTATTTTGCCACCATGTTAGCACAGGGAGAGCATGTGCACAAACAATCTTCACACCTGACAACTGTCAAGTAAAGGCACCATGTCTGTCTGGGAAGACAGTGGGGTAGAGCTCCAGTACCAATGCAGTGCTGTGAAAGCATCACACATTACCCTCCTTCTATCCTTTGTTAGTTCCTTCCTATCGCAAATGTAGAGCATCTCCTCTTCTCCATGTCGCTTTGATTACTTGTTTGCTCATCAGTGCCAGAGCTCAGCTGTGGCCAGTGCGCCGTCCTCATCCCTCATCTCCAGCTCTGTTTGTGAGAGCTGCCAGAGGCTATTCAGCAAACATACTACACAACGCGAACATACAAGCGTTCAGCGTACACCCACAGACTTACACATGTTGTCATGGGCACTTACGGGTGACATACAGTGGGCAGACAATCCATATTCAGTCCCGAATGAACACAGACAAATACAACACAACGAGCTGCATCACGTGGTTTTAAAATACTGAAATGCAAAAATCAAAGCTATTTTCTATTCACACTGCTGCAGATGATGAAGGCTGAGTTTAGAAACTATGATAATGTGACAGTAAGTCACAGGTAAGAAAAATAACAATCCAAAATGTGTTATTATGTGTGACTAAGTGGTTGCCAAATTAAATGTATTATGTAATAGGCAGTCACTTTATAAATCCATTGAGTTGCCATGGTTTCCATTTTGCAATGCAATCTTTCCTCTTAACCTTCGTTTCCCCCTTCCTCTAGTCTATTTTCTGTTTGTGCACCTGCTGCAGATTAAAGGTTGGTTGATGGTCCTGAGTTCTTTGTGGCCGGGCCCAGAGGCAACCAGTTCCATTAGCAAACACGGATGAGTGTGCTCGCTACTCTGTTTGCTCTGCGTTGTTCACTTCAGTCTTCCTGTTAGAAATCCCCCAACTTTTTCACTGAATAACTTTCCATGTACAAATGACTTTAAATGTTTTTGTTTCCTTGTTTTACATTTCATTGAGGAACTTGCTTCAGCCGCTGTTCTGGCACATTCTGCACTCTCCGCTTTGTCCTTTTTCTTCCCTCACATCCAAACACAGTCGTTGGTATTCTGCGCAGCACGGCTTATATTTGATGTAATACAAAAATGTCATTCAGCTTCACGTCTCTTTCTAACATTACCATACAAATAAAGGCAGGAGAACAAGACGATGAGAATTTATGTTCTGCATAAATCTAAGTCTGAGTGAGCTTCATGCATCACAACCCTGGTAATGATTACAATAAAAATAATAAAAACCTGTTCATTACTAACATTAAAGATACGGACTGGGCTTAAATTGCCCCATAAATAGTTATCTTACAGTGATACGTGCATTCAGTGGGACTACTACACATACAGTACATGCTGCATTTTGAATGTTTTTTCAGGTTCTATTTTTATTCCCAGTATAAGAGCTCAGCTTAGAGGTTCATTAGTATGTGAGACCATAATGCGTCTCACAAACACACGGGGTGGTCTGTGTATTCTTATCATTTATTATGAAATATAAACAATAAGGTCTGTGTGGCATTACAGCCAGCTATCAGTGTACAGTCTGCACTATATTTACAAAACGATGTTTGAATGTTGTGGTTTATCACTATTTGTACATTTCGACAGCTCCGTAGTGACTATACATTGTATGAACCATAACACCATAAGACCTAAACACAGAGATGAAACAGTATCAGCTAATAGATTAATTTTTTCTTTTTCATTACTACAGATCCCAGCAATAATATTACTGACGTGAGAGATGTGTAGTTTTGATGATGGCTACACACAAGCTCGGATCAGCCAGTAAGGCTCATTCTTTTGTGAGGTAATTGGCTTTTTGATCTTTTTACTTCACAGTTTTCAGTATTTTCATACTGTCCAGATTAAGCTATAATCCAGTATCCAGCTGTTCAAAAATAAGCACAGCTACCATTTCCATTGATGCTCGAGATCAGTACTTCATGAGGATTATTTTGTCCAAAATGCTAAATTCTATCATCTACAAAATAAGTCAACACAATAGACCGAGAATCTCCAGCAGCGGAGACTTAAAAATTTGGGATTCGACACCAAAACGTTGTATCCACACTATCTCCCTCTCCTCATTTGGAGCATGGCTTAACTGAGCCGAATGAAAAGCAACACTATCTCATTGTTTCAAAAAGCAGATTATCTGTGACTTCAAAACCCCCACTTTAGGCAATGCAACACATTGGCTGCGCTGTATCTGAGCCACTACTGTGTTTCATACCATAAAAGATTCTGAAAGAAGAGCAGTGTTAATCTCTTTCCCGGTGCAAACCCGCTGGAGGAAGGTGGAATCCGCCTGTTGTGGTTTTTCAGATTGATGCAGTAATACAAACTCACTGTCTTCATCGCATATTTTAAATGGATCCTATGTCTTAAGTGTTTTGTGTGTCTGAGTCAAAGTGAAGTTGCCAAAGGATTCACACACTGACTGAACGCTAGCGTATCATTCACATGCTGTCAGAGGATGAGTGGGTGCAACGTGTTTTGGTAAGATGTAGCGGCTGTGCTTAAACCAGGTAAAAAAAAGGATTGTCACGAGTGTGAATGCATGTTTTCATACCACAGAGATGTGTGACACACTGAGGACACTTGGATACACAGAGTGTCCCTCTAATTCTGCGTCTTTCTAAAGTCTCTCCTTCCTGCCCTGCTCCCATTTTCCTTGTCCTCCTACATGAGACGGAGGATTTAGTGCCGCTGTTACAAAAGTTAAAAGCCTCTGCTTTCCAATATGAGACACATCTGTGAATCAAATGGAACAAAACCCAATAACATTCAGTATCATTAACATATTAAAATCTATAGCATATGATTAAGAAATTATCGTGGTTCGTGTTTCACATCATAGTCCTTATAGATTGTCTGCACTGATCTGCACTTTGCAGTCATCTGCTAAAATTGTGCGATGTCGCCCCGTGTCCCTGCCTTAGGGCCCAGCCTCCTCCCTGTCTTACTAACAGATATGTCTTTATTCACAGCTGGCCCTGTGCAGGGGCAGCACATTAACACACTCTGCTCTGCAGCCCATGCTTTGCTTTGCTGTGGTTCATCGCTATCCTCCCTCTCTGGGTGGGGTCTGCTTAGTGAATTGTCCATGGCTTTGTTTTGGTTGGCAATGTCTTCTTTTTCCTTTCTGCCCACAAATCATGGCCCATTTATTCTAACCCAATTACTATTGAAGCCTGACTGCTGACTGAGCAGGCCGATAGATGGTACTTTGTGCACATGCTGCTCCTACTGCTTCTTTTCGAGCTGTCGGTTACACACACGTACGCTCAGAGTTCAGTAATTGTCCTATTTATGAGGGATGACAATTGTATTAATAAGCATAGTGATGCTAGGCAATAAAAAAAGATGTGAACATGTAGAGCCTGACTAATTGGCAATAAGCGTTTTATTATGTGTGGTTTGTTTTGACACGCCTCATATTTCACAACACAAACCAGGCAAAAAAAACAAGGCTTACAGAACAGTATTATATGTAAAAGTAAAAGAGGGGAAAGCGACACACTGCCGGTATTTGCGTTATTTACGAGGGAATGTTTCTGGGTACCTTCAAATCTGCCCAGCTCTCTGAACAGCTCACGGCACATGTTTAAAAGATTGCTGGGCTGCAGCTACTAATCCCACTAGATGACCCTGTCTGCTTATTAAACCCAAATGGTCTGGAATCACACCATGTCCTTCTCTTTACCCACCTTGAACTACCCCACCATCATGCTGTCATTGATAATGACATCACCTTCCTGTCCTAATAACAGTACGGAACACAAGGCTGGTCTTAGTTCAGTGGAAACAAATACCGTGGATATAAGCAGGAGACCGAGGGAGATCGTTTGTGGAGTTACTACACATGGGTTGTTATGTCAAATAGTCATTTTGTGACACAAGAACAAAAATCATGTTAAATTAGACGAGTTGCCATCTTTACTTCATCTATATGATGCGAAAGCCTTTAAGCACTAGACTGCACCGCGTTTATCAAACATCTCTGGGTCTGTAACCAGGTCTGTTGCACTCCATTACGTCGTGTTAATTGTAGTCCTAATATTATCCTCTCCAAGGGCGTAGAGTGGTGATAGGAAGTCAGAGTGTAATGAACATATGGTCATCATAACTTGTGAGCTAACTGTCTCCCAGCTCGCTGCAGAGTGAAGGAGGAGAGGTGCTGCCTGCATGTCAATAAGCCTGATACCCTGCTAACCAACGGGTCCCTTGTCTCACACAGTGGCAGCCATCTGCCCCCTGAATGAGCTGCTCTGAGGGTCTGCATGTACAGTATGTGTATGTGAGAGAGGAGGTGGGAGGGCGCTTTAGAGGACGGGCCACAGTTAACCCCGTGCACATGCTTGTCTTACAGCCTGCTGCTCTGAGAAGCGGAGAGATCATTGAGAAAAAGATCTATTTTTAGACATGAAAAAGGGGAGAGGACCAGCGAGAGGGATGTGCATGTGGATGCGTGTGTGTGTGTGTAGCGCTGCTGTTGATGCTATGGGTGAGCTTGATGTGTGGTGATAGTCTTTTCCAAAACAACGCCACAGAAGAGGCACAAGCTATCTCGCACAATCATATAAGCCACACACGACTCCTGGAGAAAAACACACACACACACAAATCTGGATATCGTCCCATTGTTCCTGCAGCTAGGCCTGACAGCGGTGTTGGACTCACATCACACACACACAAACACACGCTGAACCTCCCTAGCAACGAGACACGTGATGCTAGAATTGTATGCCCAACCTTTTCGCGTTCTCTCTCTCCGTCTCTAATCCACGTCTTTCATCCTGACAGGTGCCAGCGGCTGGTGAACCAGGCTGCAGATTGATGATTAGAGCAGGAAAGAATGGACACATGCACTGGCAGCGATGTGAGGTCATCTGAAAGGCTGTCTGTCTGCTGGGGAGTAAAATTTCAGTAATCACTACTTAACCCAAAAGTTGATATAAGCCGACAAAAAAATTTGTGAGATTTGTTGAGAAAAAAGATTTTACCTGAACAGGCTAGGGAACAGCTCTCTAACCTGGAGCATAGCTGGTTGCAACCTGAACCTTAGATGTCTGAAAAATAGAAACAGGAACGTTTCTACACATTTACTGCACGTTACATAAAATCGTAATTTCTCATATTTTGGGATTTAATACGTTTTAGTAAGTGGATAAAGCACATTCAAGGTTTCTGGGAGAAATTAAAATGGTCGCCTTCAACGGGATTTTAACCTTTTTAACCATGGACTTTAGGTTAATATTCGTTATGCAAGATGTGTACAAGGCGCAAAATGATGTGGAATTCAATGGACCATCACAGTGATTAGAATTAAGATTTTAACCTTTTGAATTACTTCTATGTGAGACGATCTGAATTGTTAGCGTGCATGTATATAGCGTATATAAATCACTGTGACGTGGGAGTTCACCACGTTTAAATCGTTTAGAGCCTAAAGCAGCAAAGCACACTGGTTGCTTCTTGGCAGCCAAAGTGACAACACTGGAATTAGACAGTTATACATGCACACAATGACGTGTTTGCACAAAGTGCCCACTTACATGAATACCCCTCCCAGCAACCTTTACGGTTTCCTTTTGTGTTAAGGCGCATGCAAACACTAATGCATTCAAATGGAGACATGTGGGCTTTAAACGCAGCATACAGGAAAGAAGAGAAGCAGAAGCTCAGTCTCTTCAATCTTCCTCAAGGTCATAATTGATTTGTCAGTCCAATAACCCAAACTAAGATATCAATCATTTTTTGTAATACCTCCAAACCCCCCCCATCCTCTCTAAATCCATTTCATCTTGTTCTCAGCCCTCGTCCAGCGTCGCACACCCCTCCCCCTCTGTCACCCAATCTCAACAGCACACCTCCCTTTCATCTCTGTACCGTGGCACCAGCTTGTTTTCATTCCCTGCCCCCTTTAGAACAATGTCCCCAGTCTCGACCTTTCCTACTGATTGTGCGCTGACCCTGCAAAAAAGCAAAGGCGTTCTTTCGCTTTTAATTATTCATGTGTGATGAGAGGCTCCAGCGTCTCTTCTTTGCAAGCCAAGAAAAAAGTGCTTCTACAGTAACTGTACAGTAAGCGTGTCTGCACATACTGTACTGTACCTGCTGTGCCTCTTCAATTGTAAGATTAATCAGATTGTTTTAATTTCAGCTCCTCCGAATGCTATATCTGCATAACATTGCTAACTTGTATAAGTATAAAGTGATTACTTTTCACACCAAGCAGCACCCTCGCTTCTTTCCCTACTGACGACTCCACATGACACCTCCAGGAGTAGCCTGGATTTAAACTCCTTACAAATTTCACCATTAGGCTGACAAATGAAATGCAGGCTTTAAGTTGCAGAGCGAGCCTTAAAAGCTGCTATGGAGTGGATGGAGGGAGATTATAGGGGAGCCTCATCTCACTGATATGTGCCAGAAACCGCTGACAGTCAAGGCGATGCTGAGTGTCACGCTTCTGATGCATAAAGTCTGGAAGTTCATTACCCCGCATATCATCACTGAGCACACTGAAGACCCTGGAGCTCTCTCCGCTGCTCTCGCCTTCTTTCTCCCTCTCTTCTTTACACCCTCTCACTCGTTCTTTCCCTGCTGAAAACGATGAAAGTATGGGGAGCACACAGTCATCATTATGCACCTCAAAACACTAAATGTGTCATGGTTTGGCCCGTCAGGGAGAATAATGGCCACTTGCTCAGACTGCAAAAATCATGTGAAGAGAGAAGGTGAAGCTGGTCTATGATGGGAATATATTCAGCTTGTAGGCTGGGATTGCCGTTTAACTGAAACCACAAGCTGCCTGAAGAAGTGTTTACCGCGTAGATACTGTACCCACATGTGCCTTCATCACACATGTACAGTATGAATCATCCAAAATTAAGACGTTTTAATCCTCCTCCAAAAACACCTGCATGAGACCATGACTCAGGCCCTTCGTCTTCATATCTCCATGGCGACACCACTCCTCTCGGCAGGCGCCAGGGTCACCCACTCAGGCGAGTTCATTAGAGCTGTTGTCACGTCCGCTATTCTGCCCCTGGGTGCCTTTGAAGATGACAGTGTCTGTGCCACTGTGTGCATATTGCATGTGCGGTTGTTTGACCTGTGTATTTGTTTCAGAAAGTGTGTGAGAATAATCTGTGCTGTGGGATTTCGTTTTTTGCAGTAGCTTCATGTCACATCTTAATGTCCGAGCCGTTGTCTTTTTTTTTTTTCCATGAGTCAGCAATGGTAGTTTTAAAAGGTGAGCTCATCCTGGTTAGGGCCTACTCACACATGTGCACATACACACACCACACCCTTCCCATAAAACGCATGAAGAGAAGCTTCTGAGCAACATTAAGTGAGATTGATTAGTCCAGATAAATTCAGAGCAGCACTCGCTGAAGGGCAGCGGTGTTAGTAGCACCAAGATGCTGACAAATGAAAAAAGTCAACGACAAATGAGACAAATGAAAGCCACAACTCACAAAAGAAAAAGTTTGGGTTCGGAAGATAATTCTGTTTGTAATAAATGTATTTCTTTGTCATTTGCTCAGGGCTCGTCTCAACCTCTGGGGTCCTGTCTTTACTTATTAATCAGCTGAGACTTTGTCAGAGAGCTCAATAATAGATTGGGAGAGAAGTCATGTAATTCACTTTCTCTCGCACACACAAACACACAGACACACACACACGCACGCAGACAATGTACATGCAATCAAGGCAGCTGTGTGGAACAGAGAAAAATAAGGGGAATACCACCTAGGTTCTACTCTCATCTAAATTGTATCAAAGCTCCTGGGAGCTGCTCTTATTCTAAACTGTCCCCTGGCTCAGTCAGCTGAGGTGATCTAGCAATCTGCCCAGCAAGATAGAGTGAGCAATATCTCACCTTGCCTCTCAATGATTCTCCTGCTTCTTGGATTATTTAGGTTTTTTTTACTAGGCCATTAGTGCCCTGTCCTGTTAGTCCGTTTCTTTTAAATTAGTATAGTTTTATCTAGCGCTTATAACATTAAAAACTATTTGCAACATATTTAAATTGTATAATTCAATTGTCTCTTTTCCGTAAATCAATTTGTTCCATTTACATATTTTGGAAAATACAATGAAACTGCATGATCGCAACAAACCTACCCACCTCAGCTACTCAGTCAGTTTTTTTCTTAGTAATTATTTGAAACTGTTTTTTGGTAGATAAACGATTTAGTCTCCAGGGTTATACCTGCAGCAGCTAGTCCATTAGCCCCATCTAGCCCCATGACGTGGTTGAGAGCACTGACTCTGCCTCACGATGTGAATCTTGTAAAGAGGCTAATAGTTTAAATCGAGTACAGGCTGTTTGGGTAGAAGACTGCTGCATGTCCCTGAAAAGCAAGTGTTCAGAAACCCGCCTACTGTACGTTGTCAACTTAATGCAATCTCAGTAACACTGGTTATTAAGTCATTTATATGCATTGTTTTCTGACACAAACCACTTGCTCTGTGAATACAGTCATTTGTCTTTCTTTTGCACCTTAAAGATGCACAAACTAGAACTGCCATCCTACATGTTCTCTGAAAGATGTAGGCTGCACTGGCCAGCATGCAGAGTGGATTCACTGTGACACTGTCTCTTTGAGGGACTCATGAAGGGAGGCTCGGCTCCCCTCAGAATGGCCTGGGAGCTTGTCAGTGGGCTGCCTGTCAGCACACAGCCAGGCTGGGGACATCTGATGTACTGAATGAGGATGGGGACAGATGGGAGGAAAGGAAGAGAAAGAGAAAGAGAAAGGAAAAAGAGGAAAGAACAGGTGATGATAAGACTTTTCCCTTTATACCCATATTTTAAAGAACGACAGGTGGATTGAACTGACTAATATCGGTACCAGTAGACACAGGCTTGTCTTCACAGTGTATGAAAAACAAGCAGACAAAAACGGGGCTGCTAATTACAAACGCATCGACTTGGATCCACATAAACTGAACGACCTTGGTATAAAGATGGATATAGACAATACTACACACATTTATAAGATCTTCTTCAAAGCCAGGTTTAGTGATCACATGAAAAACTGGATCCACTGGACCACTCCACTTAAAGTACACGGTAACTGTACCGCATACAGGTAGAAGCAAAACTACAACTTGCTCAAATTCATACTAATTTTGAAATATTAAATAAGGGGAGGGAAGGATGCTGTCCTTCACTTGTTCCTTTTTAGAAAAGGCTGTTAAAATTTAATGAAGGAGAGAGAAAAATAACGGTAATGTGGGACTTGAATGCCTGCATTGTTGGTGTCCTCATTAAATGCACATAGTAGTTGGACTAACATGGCTGCAATCCCCATTATCATGAACGGCACATGGAGTTATCACGTCCACGCCCTGCTGACAGTGTCCTCATAATGAGCTTTCCTGTCCCCTCATTTATTCACGACGCCTTCCATCATAAAACATTAACTTGGTCAAAGCAACAAGGACGATGATCATTTTTCATATTTTGAGCCTGAAATCTACTTAAGCTCCTTTATGTGCAGGATATTCACAGAACACAGTGATACTATCACGACATGGAAAAATTACACACCCTTGTCGCAGTCCAGCACATAATGAACTAACAAAGCAAGTGCAGGTGACTGGACTCCAACCTCTGTTGCTTTGGGAGAGCTCCAGCCATACTGGAGGCACTGCACCATTTGTTGGCCTAATTAACAATTCATTGGCTACTAACGATGGGTTCTGAGCTCCATTTCCTCCACCTTTCTCTCCCATGTGGTGTAGTAAATCAGCCTAGAGTGAAAGCCATGACACACACAGACAGAATGACTGGTAAATGGTGGCAGGCTGTCGTAAGAAGGCGAGCTGGGCTTAAATGAGCAAAGAGAAACGGCAGGAGAGAGGACAGTGGCTGGCGTAAAAAAGAAAAAGAAGAACAGGTAAAAGGACAGACAGGATATTTAGGAGGGTGGAGAGAGAGTGCATTACAAAAGGCAGGAAGGAGGAAAAGTGAAATGGCACTTCTCCAAATTCCGCCACAAAAAGATGCAGAGTAAGGCTGGCTTTAGCAGGGAACCTTGGGGAATGCCTCTGCTACAGATAAACACATCCAGCTGTCTGTCGGTGCCCCGATATCTTTCTGCACGGCTCTGAATATGCCGCCGTTATCCCTGTGGGAGACAGGAAAACCAATAATCTCACCCTGTGATGACACTTGCACCTCACCACTCCCAAGATGCTGGAATCCCTGATCCCTGTTATTAGTAATCATATCGTTATTCACACCATCTTACAGCTACTGGAGCTGCTTTTAACATTCATTTAAAGCTACACTAACCACTACCACTTAATTAAAACATTTCATTTAAATCTTAAAACCGTGGTTAATTAATAGGCTTTTATGCATGTGAATGTACATTATTCAACTGAATACATAATGTGTAGTCATAGAATGATGAATTTGTAGATAATGTAAACTGGGTTACTTGTGCCCAGGATGAATGCTCTCTGTCACCTTTTAATTTGTATGTAGATTGGTGTCTATCGGGCTCCTGTTGCCGTTATTGCTGCAGACAGACGCTGTACAGTAAATCCTCCACATAACAACTTTGTTCTGCCAGAACAGCGTCAACTGATTTAAACTACCACGGCTTTCCTGTCACCACAGGCAGGGCTGGGGCCAGGCTGGATATGCTTGGCTGAATATGAGCAGGACAGATTGCTCATTCACGCAATACAACAACAAAGACAGATCCTTCAGAGTCCCTCACTTCATGCACATATCCAAATGCACCAACTGGCATGCAAACAAGCAGCCTTCACTGCTGACACGCACGCACACACACACACACACACACACAGCTTGTTGTGATAGGTCAGCAGTCAGCAGGGCTTCACTTAGCCAGGACTCAGATTCTTTGTTATCACCTTGATTTGGAGAAGGAGCTGACTCAACGACCAATGTTTTCCACAGCCTGCGGCCGTCTACAAGACCGGAGAGCTGAAGTGGTTCCAGTGTCGCCACCGCTCTTTAACCTGTCCTCTGCCAATCACTGTCATTTCACTAAAATGTAAAAAAGGGATCCCGTGTGTGAATGACATATACATTCATGTCATCCATCTACAGATCAGCATTCTTGTCAGATGGCCTCTGAAAAGCCACCCTCCTGGGGAAGTGATATAATGTACATTATATGATTCACACAAGCACCCTCGTCTCGTGACAGAGATGGTGAGGCACCTGCTTATTCCCACTGTGCTATAACCACAAACCTCACACTGTAAAATCCAGGTTAGCAAACGTTAGTAGACCTTCAAAATAACTGAAGCTGTTCAATAGCACATTTTTTAAATGTCATTTTCATTAAATGTAATGAAAACAAGGTTCTGGTGCTGGAGTGACACCTCAGGTTACAGTCTAGTCAACGGGCTCTGGTTCCCTCATCATTTACCTCCTTCTATGCAACGTTGGGTGTAGGAATCCATGACTACACACGACTAGGTCTGATTTGAGTGTTTGTGCAGAGGTTGGTTTGTCTCACAGAGACAAATGAAATAAATGCAGCTGCTAAGATCTGAATTACACTGTAAATCTTTCAAGGTAGTTTTGCCAGTCTAAGAAAACTGACGCAACATGACGACGCTCATTTAGCAACAACATTTATCTTGACTACTTTAAAAGAAACGATACAGTAGTACCACCATACATATGGATGACAATAAGCATCTGAATGCATGCTGTTAAGCACGTTTGCCTCCTATAAGCTCCTACAGTACATGTCATCTTAAACTCATTTGTCGGCGGTGAGTATTCACTGCAGCGTTGTTTCCCATGCTGTGGATTAGCAAACAAGCGAGCAGAGATCTTCTTGGCCATGGCTGTCACTGCGGTGAGATAGACGGTGTAATTAGCGCTTAGTGCCAGCATCCAGGGCAGATCCACTGACTGGTGGGAACCCACTGGGAGAGAGAGGAAGATGCTCGCTAAAGGGCCATAGGCTGACTGACAGAAGACGACAGGAGAGGCAGGGAAGACAGAGGGAGGAAGTGAGAGAGGCCAAATATAATGAGTTGGAGCTCTGGGCTTCTCAGTTTTCCTCCTTTCTCTTCCTGCCACAGCATTGCGGGCCATGGGCCTGCAGTGCTGTGATGTCCCTTTTAGTGAATATAAATGTCTGCTCGGACTACACAAAGAGGCAGAGGGGACTGAGAAACAAGCATTACAATAACACCCCATTCTCATGCATTATGCATGTCCAGTCAGCATATTCATTCCACATAATGGGAATGCAGCAACAGTCTGCTCACATGCAAGACCTGCTTTGCATGTGCGGTCAATGCACTTTTTAAGACTCAGAATCCCCAGAAGAAAGCTAATGACAAAATGACTCAATTCAGCCAAAAGAATAACTAAGACAACTGTATCTTCTCATTACAGGGGTTAAACGACAGCGAACAAGTAGGAAAGACGCCCTCTGCACCAAGAGAAGCCATTTTATTGGCGCATATCGAAATATAAGGATAATTATCAATATAACTGGTTTGATGAACTATTTTGCACAGTTAACAAGAATAGCATGCCCCTCCAGTGACATTGCCATGTTCCAAGGTGTAGGTTACAGTACTTAACGCTTTGGGTAATCCCCCATGTGATACAGGGAGTAATTCCTCTAGGAGAGGAGACGCTGACTGAAATGTTAATTCAGTAGAATGAAAGGTCAGGGTAACAGAGACCCTCCCTCTCCCCTGGGAACACGTTGACAAGCACTGTGTGCTGCAGTACCATTAGTTACTTACACATTTAGTGAAACGTGTGAGCGCTGGACTGCATTTGTGTGTGCAATGCATGGCGTGGGTGTTTTTAGGTGTGTTCCTGTTGGTGCTAGGCTGCTTAAACAGCACATCATGATTAACCTGCAGGTCAGGTGGCTTTAAGGCCATCACTTCAATCCGCACATACCCATCACAGGGTTCAGGTCTGGATTTACAGTTGTAGCCCTGGTTTGACAGAGCTTCCACTGAGCAACACACCCCTGTGTTAGGTTCTAACTTATAGCATGTGCTGCTATTTTGTGTAAGATTCATGACCCCCCTCGCTGCAATACCTCAATACTTAAGACTGATGAAAATCTGCGATCAATAGGCAAACAGGAACTGACATTAATTCATCAGAGTCTGAAACTGGGAACTGTGGTGTGATGGGTTTGTAGTAAGTGTTCTATCTGACCTAGAGCTGGACACACAACTGAAAACAACAGCACATATGATCATGAACAACAATTAAGCTATTACAGAAAATAAAATTAAGCAAAATGTACGATACATTAACATGGAGTAATTTCACCTTCGCAAGACAAACCATAAAAATAAAAAGGAAAAAAATGATTTGCAGTATAAACTACTTTCTATTGAACTCTACCCCTGAATAACTAGCTCAAAAAGTATCAGGATTTTATTTTGATTATAGCTACTGTAACATACCGTATCACCACAGGATCATCCCTGCACATATATGCTGAATATCAAATATGCCTGTCCATGGGAGGGAGATTGATTAAGTCAACAAATCACAGCTGTCAGAGGATGCAGGAGCCATGGTTACTAAATCAGAGCAGCTGAAGATTCATAACCAAGCTACAGTCCAAGTCTTCAATAAAGAGGGGAAGAAATACAGCAGGTTAGAAAACACTGCATTCACTTCATTATTTTTACAAAAAAGTAAATAATTATTAAAAGCTTCAAAAAGGCCTGATTACCTTACATGTGATTGGTGAAATGACATATTTTAACACTGTCATGTGTCAATCGCCTGAAAGTGTCATTACATGTATTTGTACAATTCTTTACAACCAGTCAAAGACACAGTAAAGGCTCAAGACATACAGTAACTGTCCGTTTATTAGAACCAGGACAAGCATTCACCTTTATGATGTCTGAAAGAAAGATATACAGTTTGAAATAATCTGTATTGATCTAACTATATGTCTTGACAATAAGAACATATAACTCTGGAAACTAGCTATGACTAAAGACACTGACACCTGCTTAGAGGTGACAATCCTTTTATCCTCACTACACGTT
Source organism: Macropodus opercularis (assembly GCA_030770545.1). NCBI lineage: Eukaryota > Metazoa > Chordata > Actinopteri > Anabantiformes > Osphronemidae > Macropodus > Macropodus opercularis. The sequence goes on along the minus strand of JAUCMP010000026.1, from coordinate 5,535,128 downwards.
TGTGTCCATAATCTCTGCCAAGCTTTTCATCAAAGAAAAGGGTTGAAGGAGGACAAAGTGTTTTGGTTTTAATTAGCCATACAGCGACAAATCTTTAATCCATAGTTAAAAAATTATAAATTGGCAAAGGATGAGAAAGAGGGATTTAGACTTTTGGACAACACAGAGCCTTCTAATTGTGTTAAAAAGTTTATGCGTGATGATTTTCATGTTTGTAAATCTTAAGCACTTATTATATCTGACGAAAAGGATGTATATGGTCTAAATGTGGATCCCAACTAACAAGAAGCTCCAGAGGGCTGGGAATTAATTACAGCTAAAATAAACAGTGACAAGATCAAGTCCCTCAACACGTGACCGATGGCTACAAGGGTAATGCGCTCATTCTCTCTCTCTGTGCTTGTACTGGCTGTAATTAATTACTGTAGCTCCTTCTGTAGATCGTCAAAAATACAGTCAGTGAATTAATGTTTCCTTGTTTGTTTCTATCCTCAAGGATAAATAACATCTCTCTCTCTCTCTCAGGTGATTCTCATTGTTTGACCTTTTGTTGCTGCACCCAAAAAAACTGAAGCATTCAACTTCACTTTAGTAGCTGCAGGACAATCTTTACATCAGCTCTCAATAACAATTCCACTACTATCACATCCATCTGAAAGCTCAGGAATCTGTATTTTAATGTGGTGTGAAGAGCCTCAGAACTGCATTAAGATTTTCACATCAAAGAAAAAGTGTAAATGGTTTTCTGACCGTTTTTTCTTAGTTGAAAGGGAGGAGAAGAAGCTGATAATGTATGACAGAGCTGCACTGCAGAAACTGAGACTGAGATATCGACCTAATATTGTACAAACTGCTCCTTAGTGTAGACTCTCTATCAGTCTGGCCTTATCTTGTTCATTTTCACACTTCTGAATACCACTTTCTTCTTGGTCTGATTTTGCGCCTCCCAGAGGATGAGGGATTCAGAAAGTGCACCCATTTGTCCCAATACGTAACTTCCCAACTCAGCTCATCTCTGACTGACACTATTCCAGAGTCCAAGGAGAAGGAGACGATGGAGGCAGGGACGTGTTTCCAAGAGGTCAAGAAAAAATGATCAAGTACAGGGGCATGAGAGAAACACAGAAAAGATGATGCGAACTACAGAGCAGAGGAAGGACGGGCAGGTGATAAATACAGCAGCTCATCCCAGCGCCCTAGAAAGCTTTCTCACGTACTTCTCTCCTCTGCACACACCATGAAAACAATAGCCTGGATCAGTAGAGCCCCAGTAAATGCAAACTCACCTCAAACCTGCATTTGGCCTCATGCAAGGAAATAACTGATATTTCTACTTGTCACCATGACGATATCCAGACTTGCTGCAGAACAGTCAACTGTTGTCATGCTTACTGTAATTAACACTATAATGTTCCAGTTTATTTGGTATTTATAGTTTTTTCTATATTATTACATATATTTTCTATATATGTATGCATGCACATAGAATCATAGAAATATTAAATATCTCACCTGCATAACTGACTTAATGAGTAACTGTTTATTCACAGGTAATGAGCTTCCAGCCCTCACTCCAGGAATCACCAGGGGAAGGATCAAAGCTCACACCCCCCACACGTCATACCACACCACACAGAGACAGCACAAGCGTAATTACAGGGCAGCTGGGCAGGGTAGACGGGAAGATGAGCGATATGTGGGGCGGTAATAACTGCGTTGCAGACCACCTTAAACATCTGGTCAGAATCAACGATGGGATTAAATTAGCAATATATTGCAAATTAAATTGGTGAGGTCTCGCAGGAAATATGGTCCATGCCCCAGGTTAAAACTGACGGTGGAGGTTTCCTGCCTCAATGTGATTATGAAATTCCTGGCAACTTACAAAAAAAATTCATCCAATACACTGTAATCTTTAATTATTACATTTTTAAAATACAACAAACAACAGAACCATGACCACATTCAGGTTGTTTGTCGTTTTCTATAAGCAGTAACTTCTCCACGGTCTTTACAGCCGCAGTCATTACTCCTCGTCTTGTTTTCAGTTTCGCCCCTAATGCAGTGCAGTGACATTTTCATCACTGCGCCTACACATAGTTTGCTGCATGACATAAAATCCAGTCTGAATGAGCAGAAAGCTTAGTCTGAGTTTAATACCACTGTTCAGTGGGAAATAATCATTCACGCTTTCTTGTAGGATATGTGCTGTGATGTGTTTAAAGCAGGACAGAGGGTTTGTTGACTGTGTCCTGCTCCTGAAAGCACTGGCTGGGGCAGAGTCTATCCGTGGTTGGATGACAGGTTACCCTGCTGATGTTGGCCTGTTTTTTTAGAGGTTAGAGCGAAACAGGAGTGGAAAGATTCTCTCTGCTGTTGACATGAAATATCTGCCGTGACACCCTGTTGAGAGGGGGAGATTCCATTAAAAAAATCTGCTGACACCCGCAAATGTCGACTTCCATTACACAGCAGACATCAGCAAAGTCATTTTCATTGGACGGTCTACCAGTGTCATCTGTCCTGTCTACTCTGTTTGGATCTTCGTTTTCCTCTCCCCCATTCTGCATACGTTTACCTGAGCTGAACCTGGTCAGACTTCAAAAATAAAGACATTTCCAGACCTCAGCTCTTTATTGTTGTGTCCTTTTGTATTCATTGTCATCATTTTTCCCCTTATATAGGGACAAAGACATTTTCACATTTAGCTCTGTATTGGCTGACACTGGGAGGACATGGATCACCAGCTACCATCAATAACACTGACAACAAGTGTTTAGACAGCCACTCCACTCGTTTACACTACAAGACAGTGGTGTCAAGCGTTTTTCCAGCAACAGCGCTTTTCCATGATGGAAACAAATATACACATAAAACCTTGCAGTAGCCCTATAGCTCTAAAGCACAATTGCTCCCTCCTCAGCATTTGCTGGATGATTGAATGCTTCTGCATTTAAAAACACATAATGCAAGAGGCTTCAAGCTCCCGGGCTCATATTGGCTCAACGCTTAAATACTGGCCTAGAGAGAAGTTACTGGCCACCTCTTCCATGCTTCTACAGTAAATAATCATAATGTTTCATTTAGGTAATTATTCGAAGTGCTCATATGTCTCAACAAGAGTTTTGTTTTTAGGCAATGTAATTACATAAAGACCTTGGCCCTATGGAGATTACAGTAAAAGTGATGAGGCCAGAAACCTGCCATCTCTATACTGAAAATATCAGTATATACGAATGTGCCTGGAAGAGAAGAGATGAAAATAATGAGAATGACTGTTTAGCAATTGAAGAAAGACTTATTGTGCTTTGCTTAGCGAGTGTCCATGTGCATGATGTGATGTCACATGGTTTACGGTTTTATACTAAATACTACAAACAAGCATTCATTAAATCAATGTCCAGGGCCAAATGAAAGCTGTGCAGGAAGGACTAATAGAAATGTTCAGAATGCCACGCACATGATGGCTGCAGGGTCAAGCTAATATGCTACAACAACAAGTCTTTTATGTCTAACTATAGCTCCACTGTAAAATGTTACTCTCTACATTTGTCTTTTGAAATACTGACGACTTTGGTCTCCAGGCTTTTTCTATGTCTGCTCATGAGTGTGGCGATAAAAGCCCAGTCTAACACTTACTTTCTACCTCTTTCTGTACAAATCACAGTGTTTTCCACACTAGTGTTTGCATTTGGAAAAACATGAACGTGGCTTTTCAAATACAGACATGGCAAATGCCAAACAGGCAGGGCTACTGTATATAATGAAGGGTGTTAAATACAGGGTAAGGGACTTGAGAGGAAGCAGCAGCAGCACCAGGCTCGTCTTTGTCCAGCTCAGCTACCTCGGCATGCATCATTAATAACATCAGAGAAAAGGAGAAAAGAACAACTGCTACTCCTTTTGATTTATGGCACAGTCTCTTTATTTAAGAGAGGGATCCAGAATTTCATTGCACAGGCGCCAACTGGCTGTGAGTAAACCACAGTCCCCGATGTATAAAGGTCATGGTTTGTTTTCAGAGGTCATCTTGTTCTGGGTCAGGAGATGGAGAGCGACTCAACCGCAGAGAGCGCCTGAGCAGCGAAAGGGGTGTGGTTTTTAAAATGACACAACATCCTGTTTGCTATTCTGCTCCTGGAAGGTACGTCTCTTTTCTGTGTCTCCGTTGGTGCTATTTCAAGAGCAGGATACCAAGTACTAGATCAATACAAACAGACGCACAGACATCCTTCCCACCCCAGAGAGTAGGATGAAAAGTGTGCTAACTCCATGGTGTTCTAAGACATGCTGTTCTCCCCTGCTGAAAACGGGGCAGGTGAGATGAAGAGGGCCACGCCAGGTAGCGGCTTTAGTGTCTAGTCGTTGGGTTCTCCCTCCCAGTAACAGAAGGTGATAGATAACTATCTACTATATAACTTTTCTGCTAGTGCAATGAGTTTTCAGAAAAACAAAGACATAAGATGGAGACGTTTCTTGACGGAGCGAGCTGACACAACGACGGATAGGAGTCCACATCGACACGGAGGGGACGATCGTCGTGTTCTCACTAAAAACCGACTGTGGCCGAGGATGTCAGCCAGAGTACCTTCCTTTCTATAGGCGTCAGAGCCTTAGAGCCGTGAAAATGAGGGTGCTAGCGAGCGGGATAGAGAGGGGGCAAGAGACCGAGAGATTGAAATATGAAGACAAAGGCAAAGATCGTGACTGAAGGGTACGAGCAAAAAAGAGAGAATAAAGCAACGCGCTAAAGCCATGTGAATCATGCGAGACGGGGTAGATAAAGAAAGGAAATGTACAACATCAGCACAAGCACAAAGTTAAATTTTGTTGCCGAAGCAGTTACTAAGTAGCATGTGGGAGGAAATGATCGTGTCGGTTTTTGGTGGTTCTAGTGGATTTGAAAACTGCAGAAAGGATCAGATTGAACCTTCTCATAAAAAGGTATTAATTCACATGTCAAACTGAAGTCTGCCTTATATTATCTCCACACAGACTGACAGTGCAGTATTTTAGCTTGGGGAGCCTGTTTTCTATCAGCAGCACTTCATCACAGCCTGGCAGAAATAAGTGTCCAGCTGATTAGAACCGCTGGGGAAAACACCTGTGATCTAGAGCAGATATCAGGTATGGCAGCCAAAGAATTATAGACAGTGTGACAGTGAAGAGAAAAATAAATCATTTTACTTAAAATACTAATGACCATTATTTTGCTGCAGAAACATACTGAGCAATATTGATATGAAGGTATTAAAAACATTGATTCTGATGCTATTTTGTCTTTCTTGTATAATTACTCAAATGTGTTTCATTAAAACGTATATGTCCACGTGTTAAGGAATAAAATGGCGTAAATTGGACTTGTGCGAATTGTCTGGGACTCCCATGAAAAAAGAGCCTGTGGGTGGAACATTGGTGACCTTTTATGATATTCACCTTAAAGGTCAGGCTGCTAAAAAACCCTTGTCCAAGAAGTATCCCCCTACCTACAACACACAAGTCACATATTCCCCTGGTGTAAACAGAATGATCTATATCTTGTCACCATTTTTATCACATCATAATTTATTACAAGGCTAGTTGAAATGTCAGGTGCTCTCCCTGTCGTGGCATTCAGTTTTATGACTATGTCGGAGCTTGCTCAGAAAATGTCTGTTTCACAGAAATAGAGTCAACTCAGTGTTTTATCCACCTGCACTGAGCAGTGGACCACCATGACCACAAACCACTAGTCTACTTGATGAAACAAATGTGATATAAATACAGCACAAATGATTAGAACTAGGCTCTGGTTCAGTCCCAGACCTGTAAAAACGAAACATAACACTGTATCCTGTAACGTCTAGTCTTTAGGACCATTCTGTAATTCGACTCTCAAGAAACAAACTTTGAGCAAAGAATTTTGGAAGATTTAAGGTTTAGTGACTTTAAAATAAAACAATGACTGTATAATTGGTGTTTGATATATTAAGGTGCACAGCCTGGCAGGTCCTAAGCACCATTAACCCTCCATATAGATCTACAGCTCATTTTATGGGTCGTGCTGGCAGAGAGTTTTCCATGACAGCAATTTTTCAAGGGCCCCATCAATATCCAGAGCTCTGGAGACAGATTGGTGACTGATGAGTGCGCCGCTGTTAGAATGCAGGCAATGTGAAAACACTTTCAGAGCGTGTATAAGGACACATATGCAATGTGATGAACAGAGGCTTATTTTATAGCTATGTACAGAACAACAATGTACATTTTTGAGAGCTAAGTACCAGTAGCATAAACACAGTGATGTCCAGCCTGGCAGATTCTCTTAAAGCTGTAAAACACAAGACTGAGTTACAGTGACCTGTCTGTTCCCCTGACATAGTCTACGATGTGTGGGTGGATGTGGTGGTGCATGGGGGAAGATGAGTGCATGTGGGGTTCATGGAGTCAAGGTTCCCCAGAGGGAGGGCTGGATGGTAATGTGGAAACAGGCAGGCGTAATTAATCTGGGTGCAGCTGAGTGTCTGTGTCATGTCTCTCTATGCTGGGGTGTTTCGTGCCACACCCCCACACCCTCCTCAACCTGGGCCTCTGGGGCCATCCTTCATCCTTATTTATGAGCTTCCAGCTCTCCTGTACTACCTCTGCATCGATCCCTCAAGGTCGACAAGGAACTAAGCTGCTGCCGTCTGTCCTGGTCAGGAGGGGGTCTACCTTTGAGCAGCCATGCAGCAAAATCAGAGGGTGCCACACCCAGTGCTGCTGCACAACATGGTTTCCTTGGACGAAACAGAAACACACCATGCGAGACGGCACACAGCAAATTCAAATAAGAGGTACCACTCAGAGAAAACCTGTTACAACCTTGTGTTAAAGCTCTGTGGGAAGTGACAGGGGAACAAATTTGACGTAAGTATCTGACGTAGCTTTTATGGATAATCTTGAATCAGAGCACGGTGGAATAGTTCTGGTGAAAAACTACAGGGTAATGACCTTCACCCCTTCCGGCTCAAGTCTTTCTAATTACAACTCTATTTTAATGTCAGAGCCACAGCAGCCTTGAGCTTGTCATATCCCTCTGTAACTCAAATGACTAATCTTCCATAACTCAGTGCTTTTTAGCATGTGCCGCACATGCTTGCCTGGTACATTCTGACCTACAGTAGGGAGCATACTGTTCAGTCGAGCTGTGAGCTAAAGTCTGCAGCGTCATCCATTCTCTAATCCAACTTTGTGGCCTTTTTGCATAACTGAGCTGCTCAAGGTCAAAGGTTAGCAGGGAGGGCAGCAGGATTTACACTGGGGGACAAAGTCATTGCTATATCTAGACAGATTCGAGCTCCGAGTAGGAAACTTCCTCCCTCTCCCCTGGAAGGTGGACGGGCACTGGTTTGGCGAGTATAGACTTCATAATCCTCTCCCCCATCACGAGGCGCATTTCACAATCTTACTCATGTTGCCCTGAAGCATCTGACTGTAAACCTGTGATTGCTGGTTCTGTCTTCCTGCAAAGTGTTGCCCTTGGTCTCTAGACTTAACTTTCATAAGGTAGGAGGAACATTTTTGTTTTCGTAGGACCTCACTTAAATGAAGATGCTGAAATGTTTTTAGGCAGTAGTGTACATTTACTAATGGTGGTTGGGGTTACAATAACATAAATATATAATAATATATTTTTATACAACTGTGAAGCTCATTATTCACTTTGCATTTATCTTTAAAAGACCTAAAGAGCATTTGTCCTCTGATGGACAAAGATGACATCCCGACATGAACATTATTTTCCTGCTTCATTATATGCAGCACTGATGAAAAACACATGACTAATGCATGTGAGGGAAATGATCAGCCCCAGTGCTGCCTCCATTATTTTTCCACAGACCAAAGTACCAATGGGCCATGAAGTTACCTCACCATCACATATTAACTTCAGGGGCATACTAATGATGTTGCCCTTGCTTTAATTCCATTTGCATCTGAAAAACTATCTAGCAGGCACACGAAAATGAATATCATTACAGGGTAATTCATAAGACACAAGCACGAGAGGCAATTCGCTACAGAGCAAGCTTCACAAATAAGGAGTGTATGAAATTCATCAGTGTGAAACAACTGTAGAGTCTCTCTCCTTGCTTTGTCAACAGAACCCACGACCTATGAGTTTTATTTTGCAAAAGCGAGGCAGGTGCAGTGTACAGTGGGTAGGTGTTAATGGAGTTAGATGTAGTATTAATGTTAGAATGTCTACGACAGCTACCACATTAGGCCACTGGTGCATATGCAAAAATGCCGCCTAAGATGAAAAAATAAATAAATAAATACTTTTGTTTAATATTCTTTGATTTAAATCAATATTTAAATGACTACTCTTGTTTTCATATTATAAGTGACTCACTAATTTCACATTTCTCATGTATTTGCTTAAGGTTCAAACAGAAGTGGAACGTTTCTAGTTTCCTCCTGCATGGCTCAGCGCTCTTTGTCAGCAGCTGACAAATCTAAACCTTCAGCAAACATGCTGTGAAATACATGACTCCATCCTGTCTGTTAATACATAACACTGTCCATGCATGCATGTATTGACTTACACCAATATCTCCCCTCAGCACTATTGGGCCCGATCACTAGCAACCAAAACTGGCTTGTGGAACCAATATGGCCGGCACTCTGCATGGCGAAAAGGCCATGAGGAGGTTGGGGGGAAAAAGCTTTGTGGGGGAAATTGAAGAATGCTGAGAATAAATGTTTGCTGTATAGGATGTGCCGGCCACAGTGTGCTGTGTTGGTGAATAAATGATGAAGAGGAAGAAGGCCCTGTCCTGCTGAGCTTGTCAGCTTGGGGCAGATTTGTGTGTGGGGGTGTGTGTGTTTATGCAGAGCTGACAGGATAGCTGGCCCAGGTGGATTTGTACATTAAAGGCACGTTTCAACATTTTACACCATGAAACAATTTTTGTACAACAGCGTCTGTGACAAGTCTGGTATTGCATCATCTTTTCTCTTTATTTAACCTGCAGAACATTCACTATGACTTGTACAAGAAACCTTCATAATAGGAATAACTGCATCTTGGTATGGTTCAGTAAACCAACTAACCAGCTATTTATTCTATTACATCTAAAATTCTAATGTATGAGGCTCCATATAAAATCAATTGTTTGAGTGGCAGCATTGGAGAGATTTTGCTGACTAGGTTTAAATCTGAGGTCATTATCCATGATTCCCTCTAGGACTCATTCACTTGCCTCTTGTCCAGCTAAGTGTGTGCACATGCAAATAACAGTGTCTGTGTGTTCGGCTGCAATTGTTGCTATTCTAGCAGCTTCACTAATGCGGCATGGAAACTTTTCATTGCCTCAACCCCAGAGGGAAATCTCTCTGGGGTCGTATGCTCTTTAGGCTGCAATTTATACACGAGGTCCCTAACAGATCCAGACTACAGGCTACAGACACGATGGACTGACCAGAGGTACTGCAGTATGTGCATAACAGAAACAGCAATCAGAACACATAGATGTGCATTATCCGTTACTGTAAAGATGGATTTAACACGTTTCTCTTTTAGCAACACAAAGTAAAAATACCTGCTTAATAAAGTACATTTTTTATAGGAGGCCTCAGTCGTGACTCATTTAAAGTACAAGGACATTCACATACACAAAGCTTGTAATGTGGATGTGCATGCGTGTGTTTGCACACAGTACATGCAATATTGCTGTGAGCGGTAGAGGTGTCACCTGCCCCTGTGTGCGGTAGCGCTCCTCTATGGTGTTGACAGGGAGAGAGGGGTTATGGGATAGGACTGGCAACAGCAGGTGCTGGCAGCGCTCTGCCCCACTTATTTTCCCTGCTTCCCGTTTATTTCTCTGTTTCATTCATTGTGAATGCCTTTCTGGCTTTTCTAACAATTTTAGTCTATCCACTTACAAGCACAAGTACCTCAGGCTTTTATATTTTGACAAGATTGACTTTTGAAAAGAAAATATTATCAGTTAGCAAGTACTATAAAGACAGGAAATGCAGCACTGAAAGACAGCTTTTTATTGGGCCACAAAAAAGGAAAGAAACAGTAAAAGTGCAACACGCAGATGCTAAAGTCATGGAAGCTATAAAGTACTAGTATATATACGTGTGTGTGTGTTAATTAATGTGAGGCTATACAGCTGAAAGACTGATTACATTTTGATGTCTGCATGAGCAGAGGAACTTTCTACAGCTCAACCGCCTGAACACGACTGTAACGCGCCTAATATCAGATATATGAACAAACATAAGCCTCAGTAATCTGCAGTGTCACACATTTCAGCAAGCACAATATGCAGGAAAGTCAATCAGATGCAGCACTTAATAAATACTAACACAAGCGCACGACTACAGAATGTAACTTGTAGTCAAACTATCGCTCGGGAGTAATAATAAATACAATATATTAATCTGACAGCTGTCAGTCAGTATTTCAAGCTCCACAAAGGATCAGTGTGTGTATTAACAAATGTCTAATTACCCACTGCTGCTATTCATTCAGACTTGATGAATAATTAATGGAACACAGTAATGACATTTTGTAAAACTGAAGTTATTAAACTATGCAGGCTATCACAGCATGAGGACATTTAATGCATACCCTAATTAAAATTGGGAAAATGATTCACTACAATAACGCCCACTCATATTTGAGAGGTTTTATGCACATGCACTACTTGTTATTAGTTTGTATAGAACTGACATTTCTCACAGGCAACAGGCATTTATGGCTCACATCATTTACAGAACATACTACAGTAAAACCCTGAGCTCAACACAACGAAGTTAAAACTACACAATAACAAGCAATCTGTGTTCTTGTGTAACCCTAGAGAGAAAAAAAGACATCAAAGGTCTTGTTCCCTGATTTCAGCTGCGTGTCCACATGCATTGTCCTGGACAGTTATTGATTCAGTGAGAAATGAAGAGGTAGAAAATCGATAGCTTTTACATGAATGCACAACAAGCAGTTTAGTACGTGTGAGCAGGAAGAGGCCCGAAAGGTAAAAAGCACAACAGCATGCCAGAAGGACAAGCCCAAACAGATGCTTCCAGAGTACACACCACATACTGAATCAGTGCCTGACTACAAACGTGCTGCATTCAATACAGCAACAGAGCCTGCACCGGTTATTACCTCCGTAAAGGTGAAAAGGTTGGGGGAACAAGAAACTAGGAGCTCTTTGGAATAGAGCTTGGGTTTTACCTTTCTTGTACTAACGCGACTCCCATTTTCTAACACGCTGTCTGACCCACCCTGGTGTCTTACGTCTACATTTCTTTCAGTATATCCATCAGCAGTTACAGGCCTGTGACAAATTAGGTCTAAATGAGGAATCATTATATTTGACAAATAGCCAATCTGACCACATAGAGAGACAGACAGACAGGCAGACGTCTGGTTAGATCTCAATCTATGAGTCAATGTGCCGCCAAGGCAGAACGATCACCCAAATCACCCACTGTACTGTATCTTGGCCGAAGTGGCAATTACTCTTCATCACAGGTCTTTAATCTTGCTCATGCGTCTGGCATCAGGGCTAGCAGCTATAACTACACAGGTTTAGAAAGGATTTTTGCTCAACATCGGCTTACACTGTACAGACTAAATCATCTTTTAAATAAACTGTCACTATAATACAGAGCTCATAGAACCAGATATTAAAAATAAGTAAAAATCTATTAGTAGCACTTCTGGTTGTGTCCTGACCTTAAATCGCCCTTATGAATGTGTAATAGTGTGAAATAGTTGGTGTTTGTTCTTTGTTTACCATGAGCTGTGTGTAGCTGGGTAGCAAAACTTGTGCACCGGCAACACAGTGACACATCAAAAGCTTTTCTGAGTTACAGTAATCAGGAGGGAGCCTCAAATCTGCCAGAGTAAGGCAGTGAGTAATTAAGCCTTGCTGGCAGAGCAAATGGAGGGACAAACGTCTGATTTCACTAATTCCTCCACTTTGTCAGAGTACACAGTGAGTGCATTCACAGGTCTCCCCCTCCTCAAGATCTTTGCTTTGCATCTAATAGCAGAACAGTTTAATTTTTACGTCCATGTTTGGGAGCATGGTTATTCATTTCTCTTTTTCAACACACATGCACAAAAACACACACACGCAGCTGTCAGTGTTTGGTGTCTCCTAGCTGAAACAGAAGCTGTCATAGAGACCCAATGTCAAAGCAGAGCTGAAGTCACAGTGCAACCTGAAGGCATAACCAAGTCCCTATCAATTCTCCTTTCCCTCTGTTCTGCATCTCTTCATTCTCTCCTTCTGTCCTCGTGACAACAACCAAAGCTTGGCTTACACTCATTTGTTTTTCAATCTATTTGTGTTACTTTACAAATCATAACAGATTTGTTCCTGTGTCTAACTCTTTTAGGAAACAGTTGGTTTGACCAAGGAAGTAACACTGCCATAAACGTTTGCTGGGGATTGAAGTCCTTTCCTAGTGTGACACATAAGACCCTCGACCCCCTCTGGCTCAGTGCCTACAGCCACATTAGTCACTATAGGCACATAAAGCATGTCTTGCTTCTACTTTGTCATCTTGAGGAGTTGGATTACATCATTTATGAATCAGAATATTCTTTTGTGACCTTCGCCAAAATTAAATAAATAAGTGATGTTTAATTATTGTACATCTCAATGAACGAGTGACTTAATGGTGCATACTGTACAGCTTGAGGAGTATTACATGCATCTCGTTCCTAAACTTTCTTCTCAGATATAACTTCTTTCCCACTAGGATGTGTTTTGGTTGTTCACTATTACATCAAACATGAACCCTACCACTGCTGCCTCGTTTTAGTTTTAAAGTACATTAGGAAGCGGCAAGGAGAAGGTCAGAGTGCCTTTGACTTGGTTCACAATCCTGATCTAATCCACCTTTCTAATGAGGAACAATCAGCTTATATACTCTAAGGCAAGCCAACAGTATCTGGGCCCATGTCCACAGGACTTACACAAACAGGAGCAACCAAACCAAGCAACCAAGAATGTTAGTTAAGCGTCGGTCACAGTCTCAATCGTAGTGTATTCACAGACTTCCTCCATCTACATTGATGAGCTACTGTATGTGTGGGCAGCTAAGGTGCTGGATATACAAGCAGACTGGGTGCATTTGCAATTTAAAATCTTTCTACATATTTAACCTGGTACTCAATATATTAGTACTAGTTCTATTCGTGAATGTCAGTAGGAACAGGCATTATTTTATTATTTATGCATAATATGCAGCAAGCCCTGCTGGTGTCAGGCATTGGTCACTTGAAGGTTGCATGTGAGGCTGTTCAAGGTCTCAGGAGGTGACACATCTAAACATTTCTGTGCCTAATAAGCCTGCATGTTGCATGTCTTAATTAGACATGTAACACTGCTACGTTGCGTGAGGGCGTGGATGCTTCATGCATAAAGTTAGCTCTCACTTGCTTCCATGCCGTGTCTACCTCGCTCTGCTTTATTTCTGCTTCTTAACTCTGGATGCCTCACCATCTGGCTTCCTGCTTCATTTTCATTCTTTGCGTCTCTTTTAATTTGCTTGTCTATTCCGTCTCGTCTTATTTTCTCTTGAATCCCTCTGCCTCATTCACCTTGAGATCTCCTCTCATCTCCCTCTTCCCACTGCTTCCTGTGTTTGAGTGTTTCAGAGCCAGGAACATACAGAAAAGCAGCTAGTGGTGCCTACCGACCCAACCAGGTCCAAGCTGTCCAGATAGATGTGAATGAAGGTCATCTTGTAGCTGACTAAGAGCCAAACACATTGCTAGTCATCCTCAGCTATTCAAATACTAGAACACTGCTCTGTTCTCTCGGTTTAAGCTATGTATACAGCTGTGTGGACAAACAGAATTCACAGTTGCATGTGTATGTGCTTGCACATATCTGTTAGCAACATGCATTCATCTGTGTTTGTCAGTAAACTGCAGAGCTGTGGTTGCAGGGGGAGACTGCAATTAAAGGCTTAATGGTTGATGTAGTCCAGTCGAAAACCTACAGACTAGCATTTCCGTTATTGATCTTCAGCAGGTACAACTCACCAAGCCAGTACAAAGCATGTGTTCAAATGCCACGCATATGAAGGCAGTGTTTTGGGGACTTAATCTATATTGGTATCAGCACAAGTTCGGAATTTCATTAAACCAAAAAGAAAATCCACAAATTCTGACAATGTGAATAACACCTGGGTTTCTAAGCAGTACAAAGCTTTTAGTACATCCATATTCCACTTAGGCTGTTGGACACGTCTTGCAGAAAGGAAAATTAACAAGGAATATCCGGCTTAATGAGTCTAAATCCACTAATAAAGAAAATGAGCCCTCAATAACTCAACCAAGCAATTTTTATTTCACCCTCTTGCTCCCAAATGCTCCGTAGCAATGTAAAAAAGGACCTGAGGGAAGATTTAGCCCAGGCTGTGTGTGCTGTGCTCCTTCACTGTCATATTCCCTCTCATACTTCATACATTTCCAATGACAGTCAAATAGCATGTGTGCTCACTGCAGGGCGAACTGTGACTGCTCTCACACAGATTTTCTGTATATTCCCAGTCTTTTCCCAAAGGCCTGAACAAATGCACTTGTTGGTGGAATATAACCACAATGTGAATGAATACCATAAATGCTGAGGCAACCAAAAACATGTCAGCCTTGACAGTTATAAGCCTCAGACACACGTCAGCCATCAGCTTGAGAACAAAACAGGGTGCGTATCACACTGGACTCATTCAGCTCATGATAACAAAATTGTGTATTGATTTTCATTTTGTCAATAGGGTCATGTATTGATCTGGTGTTGACTATCATGTGGGTCATTTAGTAACGACTTCCAAGTGAGATCAATCTGCATTCTCTAAACGGTTCAATAATATGTTACCGTCACAGCCTCCTGCACCTCCTTATCTTAGTTACTTCAGCATTTGAACACATGAGTATTGGTGAGGCTTGACTTGACTGGAATACAAACAAGGATTTCTTTAAGTATACAGTACCAATAACACATTACTAGTCCGTTATAGATGCGTTTTGGTACTAAAAATCGATGAAGCTTAAAAATAACGTAAGCAAACATGGTACAGGCTATTTACAGAAATAATCCAGAGACAAGAGTGTGTGTACTGTATGTCTGCAGTTCAGCCTCAGCACCCAGATGAAGTGTCCCTAATAGGATCCCTGTGGGAGTCCTCAGCAGCTTTCTGCAGTGAATCTGCACAGTGTCAGCACTCAGCACTGACAAAGTCTAAAACTAAAGATGGGACATACAGCTCTCTGCCTCGTCTCTTGTGCACCATTTCTCCATGCTCACAATACTCTCAATAAACACACACACAACCATCAGTCATCAAAATGCATCTGTCAGCATCCAGTGGATGTTTTGGAACGCTGACATGAGTCAGGCAGTCGAAATTACTGTAGCTTTCCAAAATGTTTACAGTCCTGTCTACCTTCTAGAATAATTGGATGCATCTTCTTCCCTCTTTCGGTTGTAGTCTTATGTCTGTTTTGACACAAACATGAAAATGGACAACACGCAGACTGGTTCTTGCAAAGTCACTAATTGGTGTTTGTGACACTAAATAGACAGAGAAGGAGGAATTAGTGAATGTAGGGAGCAAAAGATGTTCCATATAAAATTAAATAGGTCCCAACAAAGCAGTTTTGGCAACTGTACAGGGGATGTAGGAACCTTAGCCGAACAAATCACCCTCCCAGTGAAACAAAATGTATCTGGGAGCCTAAGCCCTAGCCTGATGAACATTATAAGAAGCAATTAACCAGCTCCCCTCTTTAGCTAATTGGAGATTGAAAGTGTGATAGTCATTAGCAGCCCCCATTTTCTTGTCACTGACACACAGGAGAGAGGGAGAAAATAAAAGACACGGTCAACACTATGGTCTGAGTTTTCAGCTGCAAACATCTAGAAGTTGTAGAAACACCTGAACACGCAGGACATGAGACCAGTGACGCAAGTCAGTGTCTTTCAGTGATGGAAGGTAAGGTGAAAATTTAAGACAAAACATTTGAGACCAGGCAGCAGCCAAGAGAAACCCAAAGGCTAAAATTTACTTGGCTTTAGTTCAATTCTGTCCAGCTAAAATAAGCTTCTTCCATGCTGGGGAAGATTGCAAATGTTCCACTAAAGCATTCAATAACTCAATTTGAAATGATAATTAATAATTGAATATTTCTTATTCTCCTCTTTCTTTACAATACACTTGTATAAGTGTAGGAAGTACAGAAGTACTGTTTTCATCCATAAAGATTTTTTAAATCTGCACACCCACGCAGGAACTCTTCCCCTCGAACTGCGCAAAGGACAATTGCAAAGTGAATATGCAAAACAATGCTAACACCTCCAAAATGCAGATTTACAAACATATTCACAGAAAGGTTGACTAGACCTTTACATGAATACAAATATGAACTAGCATCTGCAGAACGTGCAACACGGATGCACAGTGTGTGGCAAACAATCGCACATATCTTGGAAAGCAATCACTTAAGCTCACTCGCACAGGATCACACATGCATGAATTCAAGCACTATCAAAAATAAATTACTTTTCGGAATAAACAGTCGACCGTACACAGAAAGTAATACCTGGTTAAATTTAAACTCATCTGTATTTCAAGTGGAGCAAGAACATATCTATTCACAGCACAGTGTTGTGGATACAAATCAAATACATATTACAACATTTTCACCTCTCCAGCTGTGTGCAGGAGTTCGACTGTCTCTGCCTGCTTCTGTCAGGTGCCTCTTTGATGACAGAATAACTCCTCAACACCTTCAATCTTTATTTGGTGACATACCAGGGCCTTCACTTCTGACATGGTGCGTTTGTGTGCCATTACAGCCCAAGGGCATCCATGCGACATGCACTAGTTGGTTGAGTGTACTGTATGTGACTCATGATCGCATGTGTGTGTGTGTGTGTGTGTGTGTGTGTGTGTGTGTGCAGGTACTTGTGCATATGTGGTGTGTGAGGGAGGAGGAGGAGAGATGTCCCACTGCCCCTGCCAGGACCAGACATATCTTCAAGGTCACAAATCAGGCCAGGTGGCTATTTGGAAAGACTAAAGACACCTTCCTAAAAAAAAAAAAAAAAAAAGAGGAAACCAGAGGCATTCAACAGATACCCAGGATTAGTCACACTAGACTTATAGTCTCTCCTAAACCCTTCAATGTTACACCACAAAATGATGGTGGTTGAAAAAACAGTGGAAGAAAAACTGCAAAAAGGGAGGGAGGAAGAAGGAAAGAGGCTGAGGGTGATCAAGACAGAGACATTAAACCCCCACTAGTCCCCCCTGACAGATGCAAGCTAAGGCAACATGCCAGGGAGGCGCTGTCTTAACGTGACAGGACCCTGTCATAGTGAACAAAATTGATATTGCCATATGGCTAGTGGAGTGCGGCAGCAGATTCCAGTCACAGAGCCGTGAACACAAAATAATCCCTGTGACGCTATTGTGGGACATGGTTTTACTGGCATGTAAGACTGGAGGAAGGGGGCTGGAAAAGGGAAAGGATGGAGGGAGGCGGGGCATGCTGCAGGAAAGGCCATGCTGATTTCCCCCCCTCTTCTCCTCGTCTAACTGAGCTGAAACAATTCCTATCCTACAGTATCTCCTACATTCTACAAATGCAGGCATACAGAAGTTACCTTTTCCTCGCTGTGCTGAGAGGAGCCTGGGCAGACAAGGGGAGGTGATGGGCCTACTCTAGGGCAAGAAGCAATTAATTTGAAATGCAGCACTACAAGGTGTGGGGTTAGACTTTAATGCAGCACAGCCAGCTGCACAGACTAGGCTTAATTGTTTGATTGATTGGCCACAACTGCGGGGCATATTTCCAAAGCCCCTTTGTGCCGATCAATGAGTCAATGAGCGTCTCACCAAACCTCGCAGCTTCCCCACTTCGCAATTCAATTACCATGGAGGCCTTGGTGGCCCCTTACTGCAATTGTGCTACAACCCTGGAGACATGACTCTACCACACGTCTTTCTTTCTGATTCAACTGGGAGCTCATTGCGGCAGATACAGGTTAGGGGGAAGGGTGTGCAGATGGTAGGAGGGGCGGTGAAGAAGCAAAAGAGGGCAGTGGGGGGATGGCTTTATTAAATTGGTAACAAACACTACATACTGTATCAGACACAAATTGAGTTACTCTCCTAATCTGTCATTTAAACACATTATCTTGTGTTGTGATGCATCAGCGGTATTGCTCTTCGTCAGGAGATCGAGGCAAACAGGAGGGGCGGAGGAACGAGGAGTGAAAGAGGGGCAGGGATGCCTGTCCGAAGCCAATAGGCACAGGAGGAACTGACATTGTGTAAGAAATGCAAAGAACAGAGGTAGACGTGGTCAGGACAGAAGCCAAGGTCATTCAGTTAATTTATGTTTTGGTGTGTATGTATTGTACAATATTTTATATGTGGGACAGCTGAATGTCCAGTTGGTTTCCAAAGGATTCAGCTAAAACTAAAACATCTGGAAAAATAAGTGCAATATTTTCGTATGGAGTGTAAATGGATGCAGTGCTGGCTGATATGGGTCATACGTGTACTAACGTTCCTTACAGAAAGAGGACAGTACAGGACTTCTGTAGTATAGTGAGGAAAAAATGATCCCAATCGACGGTGTTGACGACTCACATACTCTGCTGCATTTACACATTAGGTACGGTGCCATTGAGCCACCTGCTATTTCAATACCAGCATGTCCATTTCTTTGCAGTAATACACAATATATACGATGTCAAATATACTGAGCAGTGTTTAATGGAGCTTGTCGAGGCCTAAATGAAAAGGTTCCTGACTCCTAAAGTAAAATGATATATGAACATGACAGCTGATCAAAACAGAGCCGTGTACCTGCCAGGCTGTGATACTGTGAAGAACAGGTAATGGGTAGTGTATTAACAGTTATACTGTGTGTGTGAGAGAGAGTCAGGTAGTGAACTAGGCATAAGAGTCTGCAATAATGGAATGGTTCAAACACGGTGTTGTACTGAATCTAAGTGACATCACGTTCACCGAAGGTTCAGCTGCATCATTCTAACACTGTTTTACAACAATCTCTAGGCTTGACCCACTGACCCCTGGAGTTTACCTGCTTCACCCAACTCCTGCATTTTCACCTGTCCATAGTGATGAGTGACCATCATCAAACTCTGCTGACTCAGGAAAAAATAAGGCTCAAGATCCAAAGTTTGACTGTAATTGAACATATCTGCAAAGCTTTGCAGTCTCCTGTGGGTTTTTATTAAGCATTACTTGGTGTGTGTGTGTTTTGTTTTTGTTTTTTCCATTTCAGCAAGGACCACGTACTGAAACCTCCTCTAGCTGTGCTGTAATGCGAGGATGTGTTGGCTGGGCCGACGACCCGCCAGCTCAGATGACCCAGCCCAAATCAGATATTGAAAGCACAGGGTGTCTCTTTAAACTTCCACACAAGCCTGGATGACAGGCCACCCTCCCCTTTGTCTGATGTAGGAAAAAGACCATTGCTGTTGTTTCAGCTGCATTGCAGTCATCCTGAACACGTTCATATTTCACCAGGGAAGGGAAGATAAATTGAGGTAAAGGCACTGGAAGAAAAAAGAGATGCAGACAGAGCGTATAGTAGAAAGACAACTTCTTTTTACCACGTGCCTCATCTACATATGCCTCATAACGTCACAAAAATCTAACTATTCACAGGCTTCAACTCACCCATTCACAAAGCTATTCATTAGACATCTAGCCTCTAATCTCCCATCCTGCAGTCATCAGCTGAACAGGTCTGAACTGAACACAGTACCCATTCTAATAAGTGAGCTGCAGCAGGTAACTCGTTTTCCTGACACCCACTGGGAGGGAATTAAAAAAGATGGACTTGAATTTATTGGACAGTTGACCTATAACCACCTCAGGTGGTGAGTGGAATGGACAGAGAAAAAGGCCGGAATAGAAGTGTATTGTGTGAGCATGATAGAAATTAAGGACAGAAGAGATCCACACAGAGAAAAAAAGTCAAAGGGGCAGATGAAAAGATAAAAAAGAGAGACAGACACAGGCAGGACAAACAGCCCACACAGCGAGATATGACACAAAGGTGTGTCCCACTCGGCCCACTTTTCTATAGCACCTCCTGTCAATGTCTGGTTGGCCTGGCCCTAATCCTCTCGTTGAGGCAACACCATTTCAGCTTAAAGCTTACAGGGGAACGTGTAAAGTAGATGCTTTTTATGTGGATAAAATGCTTTCACTCACTGCAGAGATGTGCTGCAGCCAGGAGCCACAGACAAATGAGGCAGAGTGAGACAAACGGAGATGAGCTACAAAAGTGAAAGATGAAACAAGTGGTTTGTGAAACTGCGAGCAAGAACTGAAATGTACTGCAAGATGCAAGGAACACTGACTTCATCTGTGACTGTGATTAAAAAGCATAATGTTTAACCTACATACTCTATCTCCAGCGATTTCCACAGAGAAAGTGCCCGTTATCTGCTAATAGACCTCGATAATCCCTGAAACACGCATGTACTGCACCCTTGCAGCTTCTAATGAAAACTGAGTAAGACACGCGTCATTAACTAGGTTTATTAATGGCTGCTCTGTCAGCGAACGACCACAACAAACCAGAATGATCTGACACTGAGAAGATCAGTCCACTGATTAATACTAAATAAAAAAAAACAGCCCAATATTCAGCATTGACAAGTAAAAACACTACCATCGCAGCATTTGAATCACACTGATGCCTAAACAGTGCTACCGATATCGTTTTATTATACTTAAGAAGCTCTCAACCCATCAAACTAGTGTCAGTCAGTATTTTTATAAGTCGTAGAAGTGCAGACTGGGGCATTTGGGTAGAGATCAGAGTGCGGAGAAAGAGATTGTAGAGGACTACAGTAGTAGTGGAGATCAGCAGTGTGACCACATCCAGAAAATTAGATTAACTGAATTAGAGGGATTAGATTGACTGTAGCTGGATTGGACTGGACGCCTTTAAGAAAACAGAAAGATAGCGCAAAAGAGATCAAGCACATGGAGCGCACGAGAGAAGGAGGACAAGGAAAGCAGGCTAGCCAAAGAGAAACACACAAAGACGTTTCTTTGGGAGTCGTGGTGGAAAAGTCGTATTGCGGTAAAGAGGGGAGGGAGGAGACAACTCAGCAAATTTAGGTATCCTGAGTAACTTTTAGGGGCTGGTACTGAAATGAGCAGCTAATGCTGTTATGGCCGGTCCCTGCTCCTAAAGGTTCAGGCAGTTCTTCTGCTCCACGGGAGTCTGCTTAAGCTGCAGTGCCCCTCGGTGGTGGTGTATGTGTTTAC
The DNA here is from genome assembly GCA_030770545.1 of Macropodus opercularis. Classification (NCBI taxonomy): domain Eukaryota; kingdom Metazoa; phylum Chordata; class Actinopteri; order Anabantiformes; family Osphronemidae; genus Macropodus; species Macropodus opercularis. The sequence goes on along the minus strand of JAUCMP010000026.1, from coordinate 5,513,807 downwards.
ATATTGGATCGATGAGCATAAAATCTTCCCAAAAAGAGACAAACCTCAACAAACCCACCACTTTACACATATGATGCTCAGATCTATATGATTATTCAGAATAACTTCATTTGCTTCATTTGTCCCGTTTCAGTCTTGTGGCGTAATAAAGACCTTGTGTGCTCTCTACTTGTTCAGCGACACCTGCGATAAGAAATCATTTTCAGCCCATTAACCAACACAAAACTGGTGTCGTGTATGAAGGACTGCTTTGGAGCGTGGCTGTAAGTGTCTCACTGAGAATGTGCAGCACAAGAAGACAGAGCTCTAACCAGGGAGGATGAAGCCTAAATCAATATGATTAATTCATGTTAATTGCTGCCCCTGGTGCGAGCGTCACGGCTGTCGTTACTTTGCTGATACACAGTTTTAGGTGCTGCATCTTTGCCCAGGAGATAAATCTCCTAAATCAATGGAGAGACAGATGCAAACCCCTGCTGCTTCACAGCTTTGCACTGCAGTTACCTCCGGTCCAGACACAGAGGAAAAACCCACTAGACTTACAATAACGTCTCTTGCTATCACCCAGTCCTCTGGTGGAAATTTAGAGAATATTAACAAGGCTGTGGGATGTATCATAGACAAATAGGAAGTGGCAGATTTTCTTATGAATTCTCCCTCCTGCATATTACACCATGATTTAGAGGCTCCATGCCACCCGCGCTGCAAAGCTGTCTCCTTATGTCCTGCATACTGATGTCCTGCTCACTCAGATCAGAGGCTTTTACCAGTTCTTTATGAGACTAATGCATAATACAACAGATATTACTCTATGTGTGCATTTGAAAACATTTAGAACATTGCATCCTTATGAAAAGACTCTTCTCAGTACTGTATGGAGCAATTCAACACAGGGCTTTAACTAATCAGGACAAAATCTCTACGAGACACGAGGGCTGTAACAATTTAAAAACGCGTTTTCATTCAGTGATGTGCACACATTAATTTGCATGAAAATACAGTCATATCAAATTTCGACGGAGGATTTATTAGTTAGGGTCTGTAGCTTGATCACCTCTACAGTAAAAGTGCCTGAGGAAAGAGTGAGGTCTTAGAGCGTCTCTCTCAGTCTACCCTCAGAGGCCCTGCAGCCTCCCTCGTGTCTTGCATGCTGTGTAAGGACAGTAAACCTGTGTATACTGTTTGGGGGAACAGAAGTGGAATAAAATGGCCCACAAGGAAGTGGGTCACTGCAGATCTCTTCTAAAATTAGTCATTTACAACAGAAGCTTGAAGTGGTCTGTATTATAAGCAGAGAACATGCCTAAAATTCCCTTTCCCCCCAAGCTTCAAAACATTCTATTGGCACATTACATCTCATTAGGTGTATGTGCCTAATCCACTGTGAAATTATACAGCACAGAAACAGCATAACCAAGCACTAAAGCCTCTACAGAAAAGAAGACATGAAACACCTTCAGCATAAATACAAAACACGAACAATAAAGGTCGAGACATAAAGATAATGAATGATCATTCCAACATGGCTGACATTGCACTCCACAGGACCTCAAAGGCAGAGGGGAGAATGAGGAGGATGGGAAGCCCGAATTAGAGCAAGCAGCTGTTGCTGCGCATTTTGCCTCTCTACACATCTGCCAAGTCATGTGGGCAGGGCGCTGAGGTGACTTCCTAAGCTCTCTGCCTCCTTCCTCCTGCAAAATTCTACGTCTGCCGTACCTAACAATGTTATTCCTACATGTCACAAATGTAGCCCAACCAGGTGACTAAAGGGTGTTATTTATGCTTCTGGCTGAATCAAGCTGAGCTTAGTTTCTGTAAACCACAATTTTTGGCACAGCTCTGCCTGCTAAGCAACACAGAGGACGATTAGATGAGTGTGTCAAAATGGCTGCTTATATTCTCATTCAGCACAGTCGTTGAAGTGCCTCATGATTTGACTTGTTCCTTATGGTCAACCCTTCAGATATTTGCTCTGTACTGTACTTACTTAAATGTACTGAAACTAAAACTTAGGCGTCTCACATTTAGCACCAAAACATATTTTTTGCAATATTCTGAGAAATGGGGATTATTTTTGCATTTAGATTTCTCTATGCAGATTTAATTTCCAATGCAGAATATATAGCATCTAGCATGTAGCCACTGAAACTCTGTCTAAAAGTTTTGCTGCATGTTTTACTGACTTGTATCAGCTTTAGAACTCATTTCTCTAAATCTCACTGTCCAGAACACCTTGGAGATACAAGATATTGAACCTCTGACTTTGGGGCAAAATTCAATCTTGACTAATAGGACTACTCAAGAATCACTGCAGAGATTTGTATGTGGTAATGAGAAATAGGTACAGTCCCAATTCATTCGGCCTTCTCACCCCTGGGTGTACCTTGTAATTACTCCTGTGGAGCTTCTGGGAGGTTGACAGATTAAAAAGGAGTTACCCCCGAGGCCAGTGGGCCAGCCAGCCAGACAGGCTGCCACCAAGCCTCACTTTATGTGAAACCAGCTCCCTGGCTGAAAGGAATGTCAACGCACATCGTCACAAGACACCTTTATGGAACAATTTTTCAGTCTTATGTTACGATCATTCAAGAAATGATTAAAAATGCTACATATAAAATATGACAGAAGCTCATTATAGATCAACTAATCAACAGTGAGTGAAAAAGAAGGGAAAAAATACTTCACAACATTGAACTATTTATATACACCAATAAAAGAAATCCAATTACTGTGACAAAATATAAATAGAGGGTGCAGTTTTAGTAAACATTTTAATGTAGAACTTTAACACGAAGTTCCATAGTTATTCCATTTTTAACTACTACACTTACGACGATGTTTATATTTCTGCATTAGGTCCTTAACTTGGTCTTGTGCCTCGTCTGCAATTTAGAAAAAATGTTTTATGGCTGTTATGTTAATCCTTCAACCTCATGATCAGTGTATGTATTACATTTAAATACGACAAAAATTTAAATCTAATCAACGCAGTACTGGGCAATAAAGCGTTAGCATCCATCTACAAAGCTGAAGCCCCCCCTAGTGGTACTAATAATTACACACTAGTAAGGGTGAAATTTAAAGAGTACTTTTACTCTAGAAAAAGTCTACTACTACAAAAGTCCAGATTGTCATAAGCAATTATGTCCAAGTATCAAAAAATAAAGCAGGAACTGAGAACAGGAGTAGAAAGTGGCCGTACAGCGGTTTTAGGGCAGAGAGACAAACAGACAGGATTTAAAGATGCCAGGTGCGTTTTAAGAGGTGGGTGTAATACCTGCCAGTTGGTCCCCACATGGGGTTTTATGGGATAGATACCGTCTGCAGCACTGCAAAACTTTAGGTAAAGCATTTCTATGTTGCTGGTTTGTTGCTCTGTTGTTCATCAGGCTGGTTTTCTTTGGTACTGTAGGCCACTAACATACTGCTAAAATATACCTGATGATCTGATAACACTGCCTCTACTCTTTTGACTTGAACAATTTAATTGTAAATGACATCACAGGCTTACACAGTATACGCTCAACCTGTGATACTGTGACACTAACTAGGCTTGTGTATATACAGTACTGTGCAAAAATTTTATTCAGGTGTGGAAGAAATGCTTTAAACAAGTAAGGCTTTCAAAAATGGAAGTGTTAGACATTTATTTTCATAAATGAACAAAATGCAGTGAACGAACAAAGGAGAAATCTAAATCAAATCAACATTTGGTGTCACCACCATTTGACTTCTAAACAGCAGCGGTTCTTCTAGGTTCACTTGCTCACGGTTTTTGAAGGAACTCGGCTGTAGGTTGCTCCAAACACCTTGGAGAACTAAGCACAGATTTTCCGCGGATGTAGGGTTTCTCGCATCCTTCTGTCTCTACATGTGATCCCAGACACACTGCATGATGCTGAGATCAGGACTCTGTGGGGGCCAAGCCATCACTTCCAGTACTGACGTAGTGACACCAAAGTTTGATTAGATTTAGATTTTTCTTTTGTTCACTCATTTAGCATATTGTTTGCAATGACCAATTGACAAAAATAACAATTGTTTATATTTCTGAAAGAATTCTTTCTTTTATTTTTTCCACACCTGCATAAAACTTTTGCACAGTACTTATGTACAGAACATCAAAAAAATAGCATAATAGTCTACCTACCGTATGCGTTTCCCATACGTTGCACAAGCTTTATAATACTACACGTTCAATCATCACTCATCAACCTTCAGTCATACAGACAGCACATTCAATTCAACAAACATTCCAAGTCCAAAATATTGTTGAAAATAAATAAGGGAAAGTTTAATGTGTCTGCACTTAATCTATTGCAAGTTTCAATCATTACAATAAGACATTTTTTGTTACTTTCTTTTGATCTTCTAACTCACCTATCTCATCATTTTTAAACTATGCCACATGAGGGCAGGCTTTACTGCAACTTTCACGCACTGTGGTCCTTTGATACACAGTGCAAGTGTAAGTAGTTACTAGCGAACGCGAGGCGTGTGTAATACAGACTTCTTCATGGTTTACGAAACTAACAAATAAGTACTACTGTAAGTATGACATTTGCTGAAATGTTTTTTCACCTAGTACAAGTTTGTGGAGTAATTGAATAATCAAGTGTCATCAGTAGTTATTTAAAAGAACATTTTAATGTATGAAATTTGAGCATCATTGTCAAATTTCTTAAATTAAAATGTGGATCTGCACCACTGTTCTGAGGGGTGTTTACCTGGGTTACTACATAAATCAAGACAATAGTCAGTCATTTATAGAGATGAGACAACAGTAAAACATACTAAGAACCATTTTATTGTGATTGTAGATGTTACATCGGACAGTGTTAGCGAGAAGAATGTAATAAAAACAAAGTTGTAGCATAAATCGAAACTAAGCACATCAGAGAACCACACAGAAATAGACAATCACAGCTTACTGTTCATTTGTGTTTGTGAAGCTGGTTATAAAAAGGACGCACAGCTATAGAAATTCATTTTTTTTAATTAAAACAATGAACATCCAAAATGTTAGAGGAATAAAAGCACATTGAGAGTTAGGCAACTGGAAAGTTTCATTATGAACCTAACAGTGCTTTGCAAGATAAAGTTTTCAGTGCATTGTAACTAATGTAATTACAAAATCCAAAAATATAAAAAGAAAATCGACTGTGAAGGATGTATCTGGTCAAGGAGAAAGCCACAGTTACAGTTAGTGTGAGAGCGCTGACAAACTACTACGGACCGCTGCTATTAGAGAGCTCTTTATTAATACACACATCATTGTAATGATGAATCCAAATGCTAAAGACAGCATAAAGCATGGCTACTGTATGTCTAAAGGTGAACTACAGTATAACCATGCACGATTTCAAAAGAATCGGGTTCATAGACATTGATATAACAGTACTACAAGAACTACTACTTTTGCGTTTTACAATGCAGAAGCTGCTTTATTGAACTGTCTCCTTTGAACATAAATTACTAGAATGAAAGAGCTTATTCTTACAACAGAGTTCTTCAAGTACACTTTCATGTGTTGGCAACTGTATTCCATGTTGTTTTGGTTGTTTAAATGGCAGGCAGTCTAGGAGAGGACTAGTATACGTCATCACTGTTCTACATCAGCTCAACCCACTTGGTCTAATTTGCCGCTTATGAAACTTGTTGAAAGTATTCTGACGGATACTGATACAATGGTAATGGAAAGAAGAATGTGATACTCAAGAATCAAAGAAACTTGTAAATAAATGTAATGCTTTGATTTATTAATGTTCAGATGTAGCGTTTGGTGTGATTAAAAAACCTGAGAGACAAGCTGCTCCTTGTCTCGCAGTGAATGCTCATGACTTGTCAGTATGTAAACACTCATATTAGTGGCAGAGCATGCAAAAGCTAGAAGGACTTTGAGTGAGCACGTCTCTCTAATACAGTCTTAGCTGTGGCTTAATGTTTTTGGCAAACAGAAGCATCAAACATTCTGAAGTACAGTAGTATTAGTAGTTCACCTCATTCTCCCCTATGTTAAATGTGAAAATATCAGAAGATGCAGCGGAATACAACAAATCAAAACACTGTTAACAAATAGTAATTATATTAAAAAAGAATAAACCTGCATTCCTTCTTCTTTCCCACGACTGGCGAGTGGAGACCCCCCCCTCCCAGCCCAGTTGATTTTGGCAGTGGTCTAACACTTATGCTTCATGGCCAGCTGTTGAAAAATTGGGGTGGGGGTTGCAGATAATACCATGAGAAACTCAAGAAGGTGGTTTGATTTGTTTTTTTTTACTTAGAGATTACTTATAGAACAAAGTACAAACTGATGCACAGTAATGAACACAATCAGTAAAATGCATATTTGGCTAATTGCTCTCCTAACAACAAGGCCTTGGCTTAGTTAGTTTTCCTTCAGGCACAGACCAGGCTACTTCATTTATTTAATGAACAAGGGTTATAATGGGCTTGGCTGGAGGCTCATTACAAAGATGACCAATGTAACAAATCTAATGCAAAGCTCAGGGTGTGGACATGTTAGGATGGTGGGTACACACATGCACGCAAGCGCGCACACACACACACACACACAAAGTATGTTGTAGTTTAAGAAAAATAAAAACAGAAGAAATGGTGGTAGTTAAGCAGCACGTGAAAATGTAAGCTGTTGATTAACCAATAAATAATTTAAAAGCAGCAAAATGACGAAGTGAGATTAGAAATGCGGCTGCAAAGAATAAGTGGAGAAAACTGTCATGGTAGCACTGTATCATTTGTAAAGATCTACTAACGCATGCAGACAGCAAAGGTAGGAAAAAAAATCATGTTTACAATAAAAAGGGTTCAATCATCCACTATGGCAAAGAGACGAGCGCAAAGTATGTTAATGTTGGAAGGAATATCATCTTCTTCCATCCATACCTGCCAACTGCTTTGTAATATGTAAAAAGATTTAAAGGGAATGACACACACTAATGACTGCAAGTGAAATGAGAAACACTGGAAATGTGTGCATCTTCACGGGGGTTCTACAATTCTTCCCTGTTGAAACCACAGCAGTTACGGCATCTTTCTCTGCTTATTGCAATTCATCAGTGAGGAAGATCCTCTATGAGCAATAACAAGGGAATGCAATCCTCTTCAAATGCCTTTCAGTGTTATGTCATCACTACAGTGGCATAATGCATGAGTCATTTTTTGTGGATGGCTCTACTATTAAAGTCAGATCATATTCTGGTTACCATGATCATACCCAGAGGTGTTATTTACTAATCCATGCTTTGTATCAAGTTTGTTTTGCAGATAAAAAAAACAACATAATGCCGATGGTGCAATTAAACAGCATGTAATTAGTTTGTGTGACAAACAGCAGATATAGGATAGCTGGAGGATGAGGGAACACCCTATTAAATACTACAAAAGACAGTAAATGAGCAAAGAAGAAAAAAGCTATTATCAATGCAGAGCAGAATTCATTGCAGACGGGAGATACAGTGAAGCTCTGAACTTTAAAAAATGCCTTCAGGTTTAAGCCAAATGTTTGATCTTTCGGTCAGAATAATTAAAAACTTCAATATTGACTAGACATACAGTTGAAGGTTGAACTGAAAGCAGACCTTACCGTTCTGTATCGCAGTGCATCTTGTAGTGTATTGCCTTACCTTGTGTGCAGTGACTGCGAACTGTTCAGCACTGTTCATCATGTCTGCGGTCCTCTCCTCAGCCCGACCTAATCGCTCGCCACGCTCATTTAAAGCTTGGCTGGCCTTCTGCACAGCACTCGTCACACTGTCTGCAGCCGAGTGTAATATACTGTTACCTGAAGATAAGCAAGTGGGAGAAAGGAGGATAGAAGGAAACAAAAAGAACACACATGACAACATGGTGAGTATACGGCAATCAGTGACTCTGAGCATCAAGACACACACCAGAACGAAATAAATGTCTTCCCATCAGGTCTAACTTGTAAAGTTGGTTAATGAGTTTTCTTCAAAGCAGATTTTCTTCAAGGAAAGATCAAGTGAAATTAACCTTTTCACTTGAAAGTGATCAACTCCAACACATGCGTCACCAGATTCGTGTCATGATGTAATGTTTCTAGGAAAGCATGTAATTCCTGGTGACATGCTGCACTACCTCTCTTGAATTTTAAACTTGTGCTCTTTATTGAACTATAGTTTAATATAGTTGGGAATCTGATCTTGGATACATGTGAAAAACCTTGTGGATATAAAGCAGAGAACATCTTTAGCCGTGGCAGCACGGCAGATGCTTTTTTATTTTGTCAAGCCATTAATCTACCACATGTCGAGAGTGCTGCTGTTATGTACTATGCTAACAACTAGACACGAACAGCAATCTTCTTGCCCCCCTCTCGTTGTAGGCCTTACAGTAACTCCAGCTGGGTATAATCTGACAATTTATGTAAATGTATCTGCAGACAGTGGCAGCTTTGTTTTTTGAAGCCTGGTGCTGCTGTGAACTGCTGCATACGGAGGCCAAAACAAGAAAAAGTCTCAGTGCTGTCAAAGTCCTGAAAATTACGCAAAAGAATGTAATATTTAAATAAATGATTTTGTTGATGAACATAAGGTGATGCAGTAGAGAGAACTGTACGATTCTGTATGTGTATCAGTCACTTTGTTTATGTGCATCAAGTAATGACAAGAGAAACATGAGAGGATCAGCAACACTTTCCCTACACCTGTATACAGTACAGTATATCAGTTTGAGAAAGAAAAGGCAGCATAAACCTTGGTACCAACAGTATTAACTCTTGACAAGGCTGAATTTATTTCCCCACTAGTAGAAAACAGCAATATAGTGAGTATATATCCCATAGCAACAAGACAGACAGCATGAGTGACAGATAATTGGGACAGCACTACTACAGTGAGATGTATGACAGCCCAAAAGCAGACGGCGGGGCCAGCTGGTGTCGTTTCCAAATAAGTTGACCTGATAAAGTCAAAGATGTTCCTTCTCGCCACCACGCGAAAGAAAATGGAAACGCGTATATACATACTGTCCAGAAGCCAGTTTTGCTTCTGGACAGTATGGTAAACAAACTGGTAAACAAACTGTTGGCAATTTTTAATAGTTTTTAACAACAAAAAGTCATTTGTAACAGTTATACTAGACATAAGGATCAGGAAATACTGTACATAAGCTAAAACACAACTGCTTTTGCTCTAAGAAAAGTGTGTCGAATAGAAAGGATAAGACCTTTTCACCTTCAGACATAGTCTTCTTAATCCTGTCCTCTTCTAGGTTAGCTCAGTGAATAACGCACCCATTTTCCCCAGCAAACCCCTCCACACTATACACGCTGTGAACATGTCCCTTTATTTGTCAGCACAGTATTTTCCTTCTTTGCTCTCCACTTCCAGAGATCAGTGGCAGGCGGCAGCGTGGGATCACCCAGTGGAGAATGTAATTACAGAAAAGGCAGGGTGGAGACATTCTGGAGAGCTTATGAAGGGACTGCAGCATCAGGAGCAGAATGATACATGTGTAGGAGTAGATTATGTTATGTGGCGCTCATGCCTTGAGCCAGAGTCTGAGCCACAGCATCTCTTCACGTAAAGTAGGAGTTGCTAATCCATGATGTTATCAGTAGGGATAACAGCATTTATTTTGTGTTGCTTTTGGCTTCACTGGTATAAATTCAAGCTGCATGTTAATAAGAAGCGAGCTATGTTTTTCCTGTTATAATGATGGTCCACTGGAGCCCTTGTTGAGGGCCTTTTTGTCGATCTTTAGTCTGCTCACATTATTGGGTGAGAACAGTCTACAGCACAAGGTCAAGCCTAGCACATCCACGACACGCCTCGCTCAACAATGCAAGAGGAATTTTGTTGCTGTACCCCATGATATCACAATAAGCCATAGTTTCTTTAACAATGGAGCGGAGCAAAAAGACACGTTGTCTTCTGGAACATATTTTACACAAAAAAAGAAAAGCAGAACACGGAAATGAGAACATCATTCAAAGTCAAGCCCTCCTTCCTTATAATCTACTACAGCATTCTTTAGTCTGCTGCTCACTGCACTGCATTACAAAATGCACTGCTGTGCCACTACACAAATAGCTGAATGCAACATGTTAGATACACGACAGACATTCTGAGTCACATCTCATTGAGTTTCACGGCACAGACTGGATAGAGAGGATGGTCATCTTTAGTTATAACACCCATACAAAAAAATAAATCAATCTAACATGACATGCTACAGTGCATTTAATAGCTTCCAGTCCAGGAGAATACATGATCATATCATCACTATGCTAGCATACAGTAGTGCCGTGGGGTATGAGATGTGTGGGCGTGAAAAAATAAATAAAAAGAATTAGTATTACCAAACTCAAACCTAAATAAACTTTGCCTATAAGCCTGGGGTAATTATTTTTTTTTATAATCCACGGCACAAAAGACAGCAATGGGTATAAGCTTGCAACACTCTCGGTTTTCCATGTAGCATAGTGCTGCGCTGGCACAGACAGAAAAATGCTACTAGGTATTGAATAGTCTACTCTCAGAGCAGATAAATGTCAGCATCACACTGCTGGACGCATTCAACAGCCGTAATTTCATCATTAAAGTTTTCACTAAGGTTAATTTGTGAAAGGCTATACAGAAAACTGAGGAAAACATTATGGAAGAAGCACTTTATCACTGTGCTGCTCTCAAACATCCAAATGTGATTAACCCTGAACTGTATTCGTGAACACTGACACTGAGAGGTGACCTCACGCTTTTCAGAACGCTTAAAGCAACATACCAAGAAGGTTTGTCCCTCCTGCTCACCTGGAGCACACAGAGCAGCTGTGTGTGGAAAAGCTACTGTAATTAGTCTATAGTAATTACCACACAGCTCTAAGATACAGATTCATCACTTTATAACCTGGAGTACAATAACGCTTTAAAATATAGAAGGTAGAGCCTGATTCAATCTAAGTAGCTCTATATACCACTGGCTTACCTTGTCTTAGCACACGGCCATGTTCTGAAACAAGCCCTTTCCTCACTCTGTTCAAAAAGACCTTGCAACGGAAAATGAGCGAATCTACAGCTTGGTCTTCTGTGATAAAAAATAATATTGAAAGTCATAGACAGCTTTGACATTTATATTGAATTTAGTCAAAATGGGTTATCACTTTTAGAACACGAAGGGACTCGGTTACTAGATTAGCAATTGTGAAGCTGGTTATCGCTTTATTAGTAATACGTTGAGTAAAACGCAGCTGGGACAACAGTAAGTGGTCCTGTCCTGTGTGTTCGGGCACATTAGTAAAAAGGTTTTCAAACCTAGCCCACACTCATGTAAGCTAGAAAACAACTTTATCTAATACTGAATCCATTTAGTTCACAGGCTTAAAAATCCACTTAGATTCAAGTCACGAACAAATGCTGGCAAGATCGAAAAGCTCAGCTGGGAACTGGGCTATAACAGGGTATAGCCCCAGGGTGTGGGCAGTAGCACAACTTGGCACTGATAGAAAGACATTTAGCAAATTAGCTGCTTTTATTTCTAGAACAATTAGATGCCCCATCAAGGACGAGAAAGACGCGTCTGTGAATCGGACCTTTACAGCTCCACAGCTGAAACTGGGCTCTCTCTCTGTTTACATAATGGTTCAACAGGAAATTCTTTTGAAACACAGACACGTTAAATGGTACACTTACTGCAACACTCACAATTTTAATGTGCTGGTGTCTGATGGTTACGTTTTACTAATCTTACTACATAGACATCCTGAATGGATAATGTGAGGACCAACACCTCTAGAGACACTTGGCTGTATCATCACCTCCATGAATTGATTTTACTGGACTGAGGCTCATTCTTCTTTGCGCATAATAATGATTTTAGGAGCTACATTCTATGATCTTAAGAGCATATCATCCCAGGCATTTCTGCAGAAAGAGTCTCCCACAGTTATGGTCCCACACCTGAGCAGCGTCATGATTTTTGTTTTGCACTGGTGTGAGACTTAAACTGGAGTGGACAGAGTTGACAGGAGCATGGCACCCTCCCAGTTTCTCCTGTCACAATGTGCGTGGTGAACTGTCAACGTTCTCATTTTTCACACACAGCTTCTTCTGAACACAGAGTGAGCAGTTCATTATCAGATAATTGCCAGATGGACTAACAGCATGATGTCAATACCTGTTTATACCGGTGTGGCTCTAAAATGGTATTTTAAATAGAATTAATAGTTTGTGGGCAAATTAATCCATACTGCAAGCATTAATGGCAGGGGCTCCGTTATTATCATAATGTATATGAGAATCCTAGTACTACAGGACCTCCAGTGTAATTATACACAAGACATGTGATTGATGAGTATCATTTGGACTCCATAATCCATCCAACTACAATAACCCCTAAGGTCAGCACATTCCATTCTGAGATCAGCCTTTTTATTCCCCACATACATACAAAATTAGTCAGACTGTGGGATTTTGTGCAGCTTCAGTTGTGGAATTTAGCGATTCGCAGTTGAAATGTCACATTTTTGGTAATTGATCGTAACGTATGTGGGACAGATGGATACACTGCAGGAAGCAAGGATGTGTTTCTATAAATAATTCCATGAATAATACAGGTTGAACAGTGCTCAAGGATGAGCCTAGGAGGTAAACAGATCAATATCTGATTAAGCCGCACAGGATGCTGTATTCTCTACTGTGTTTCACAACGGAAACCAGAAGCTCCACATGCTCGGCTTTAAAACATCCAGGAAGATGATCAGTAATGTGTTTTTACTGTACATGCACATATTGCACATCTAAAACATTTGGAAACTAATTGTGGTTTGAATTGTTTAACTAGTCCTCACAAAATCGTTTTCTCTCACTGAAATTAAAAAGGGAGAGGATAACTATCAGTTCCCCATTTTTCCATCTCGCAGATTTAACATTTGCTGAATGTCAATTATTAAGCAACTGTTAAAACTCTGACTTTGATGTTGTTTAAGGTTATTTTGAAGAAAATACACACAATGAAATATGTCAATATCATGTAAACTAAGGGACAATTAATGTTTAGTGTTGCTTTGAGTATGTCTGTGCTGTAAAACCAGATGACCCGTTTGTTTGTTTGAGTCACATCTGAGGCATTATGTTGAACATTCTCATTGACCTGACTTCAGATGAGCACTGAACAGAGGCTGTGTGCTGTACGAATAAACAAAGATTTTCATACACACCAGGTGCTGGTTGTCATCATACATAATCAGATTCAGGCTGGCTTACAGCACAGTACGACAGCAGTGAGTCTGTCATTGTCCAGTCACTGCATTCTGGACAGAAATATTAGCCGTTATCAGAAGTTGTGTTTTTTTATTGCCTTACCCCCCAGCAGTTTGGACTGGCAGTTGACAAACTCCGGTTTGCGCGCAGAGCTGTAGCGCTGGCAGGTGTGGTGAAGAATTTGGATAAAGGTGCACTTTTCTCCTGGTGAACCAGCAACCCACTGGTCAAAAGCATTATCGAACATCAGGTCAAACTCGGCACAGTCCTTGAAGACAATAAGGTGAGAGAGACACGACACAGGGGAAAGTGTGTCACTACATGTCAACGTTACTTGTCTTAGCCAGGTCCTTAAGCTAATAAAGACACTCCATTGGCACAAATGTACATACTTTGTTAGGGTCGATGCCGTTCACCTGGCGGAGCTGGTCAATTGTCCACTGTGACCTTTTTACAAAAGCTGAAGATCCTTGGAACTGTTTTACTTTAGTAATGGACATATGTGACGGTTTCTTGTTGGTCACTGTAGTTGAAAAACAAAACAACATATGTAAAATGAAACTATTGCAACCATTAAATTATAAACAGAAGTAACTTTTCATTACAAATCTGATTTGAATGAGTATAAACACACAGGTCATCTCACAAATCACATTATACAGCTTCCAAAAACCAAGAACAGCCTAATCTCGTAACACCAGCTCTGCTTGGTGTTTATATTTACCTTGTCAAATTCCATAATTATCTTACAATACCCAGCATCGCTGTAGTCCCTCTACATAAAGCAAATCTTTCCATGCCAATGATTTGATGAACATGACAACACTTGGGTACGTTGTTCCTGTCAAAGTATAAATTGCTGAGTTTTGTATACAGTGCTGGACACGAGTTCCTCCAGTGCACTGCTGACTAATCTAACAAACTACATTTTGGTGTTGAGTTCTGCCAAGAAACATCTCAAAAATAAACATAATCCAACACTGATCTTAAATAAAAATAATTTATTTTGACTTCTAAATCTACTTCCTGTCGGTAATATACCCAGCTATTACATTACCAGATCCCTTGACGTTTGGATGTTTTGTGTATTCACATAGATGCTGCAGCGAGGTTGGTAAAGGACCAGATCCAGTATCACTTCCTCACCTCCTCTTTATGAATTTAATTATTTGGCTAAAACTTACAACCACAACCATGACACGGAGGCAAATTGAGTGATCACACCTGTCCTGGGTCACACAGAAGGCTAATAGAAGAAGAAAACCAGAAAGAGGATGAGTGCCTCACATAACGAACCAGTTGCGCTGAAGGGCAGGAGTCTAGAAACCAAGGTCATCCAATGCGTAGCAGAACAATTTCTCTGAGCTACATTCATAGAAGGCAATAGACCACAGTACATAACCAGTATTTTTCACTGGACTGATTAAGTGGAGATGGGCTTGCAAGTTACTGTAGGTACTGAGAGAAAAAACTCTGAGTCTAGCCACTAGCTTACTTAAGCTGAAGCTAATTATTTATTATATTAACAATGAATCTGACCATTATGCTTAATTGATATTGACATATACTATGGCAAGTAACATATCACATTTAAAACACTACAGAACAACCAATTAATAATTGGTCTTGGTATAATAAATTACTAGTCCACCACCACAGTCCTATGTAAAGTTCCTACAACAAACCTTGTAGAATACAGAGGCTTTAAATGACAAATTGTTGCACTTGCACATTTACTGTCACAGCAATGACAGTGACTCAAGCATCAGAGTAACAACTGCAGAACAGATGAAATGCATATTAAATAATATGTTGATTAAATTGGAATGAGATGTTCCTGCCAGCTGAGTTGCTTATTTTTGACACTAAGGCCTGACTACTGAAGTGCAACAGTGAATATGTGAAAGACGTCTTAAGTCTCAAGGCCATGAAACTAAGTTGTCAACATATCAACACCAAGGCTTTAATCAAACTGCCAGACACCTTTGAGCCTCTCAAATTAATCTCACATTCAGCTGTTGACTCCCACGTTGTCTGAGTGGCTCCCCAGCAAGTTAAACTATTATTGAAAATTACTAGCGATAGCTGTGTAAACATAACAGCAAACATGAAAAAGCAGGTATGTGACTAATGCTAAAATAAGGCGATCCAGCTGATGTACTATAATACCTCATCTTAGCAATGCTTGATATCCACCGTCACTAGAGGCTTCGGTTAGATTTAACACTGTAATATTATTCAGTTGGATTCCCTGACCGCTGGTGCTTTATGTACACAGGTGTAGAATGTCACATTCCCACCAGACCACACCACCTCTTACGCAGACTGAGTGGTAATCGAAGCTCCTGCCTGGGGAAACTGAAAATGCATGTGAAACTGATGAGCCTGCTAAAATTAAAGCTGATGGAGAGCGAACTAGTACAAGAACTAGTGAACCACAGACGTTTATAGTCTCCCTCACAGCTGGCTGACAGCAGCACAACAGCAACACCTCTTCCCTAATTTAGAGGCATTTTGTTTCCAGAGGCTACCGTTTCCATGCTTAACTCAAATAGCTTTTGAGTGGTGGAGCCACAGATATTCTTCATGTCCATACACCTTGCATACATGCATTCTGTGACTTACTTCACGTCAAATAAGTCAAATCAAAAAGTCACAAGAAAACTCTGAACACAAGTTTAAAAGACGCTGTAAACTTGAGTATCTAGAAATATAACCACAACCACTTAGCAGCTGCCAAAGTCATTGTTTCCATTGGGCTTGATGTGAAAGGAAGGCCATGCTGAGGTTCCTGTCCTGCTCCCTTCTCGTGCTCTGATGGTGACATGCTCTCATTTCCTCCAGAGCTCCAATTCCTTGTTGTGCTTGGCTATGGGTGAGCACTGCAGCCTGAAGGGAAACTAGTACCGTACATCAACATTCTCAAGATCTGTTTCCCTCAAGGAAATAGCCTTGTAATTGTAGTTGTTAAGACAGAAATATGAGTACTGGCAGGATTTGTAGGAAAAGCAGACTTTAATAATCTGGTTGTCAGCTGTGCACTGTGTTTATTATCAAGCATTTTAAAAACAGAACCAAGCCCAACACTTACAACAACACCTGCATAAGAAAAACATTTAAGAACATTGCTTATATAATGCAATTTAACCCCTGTGTTCAACAAAACTATCAATTTACAGGGCAAGAAATATGCATCAAGATTTTGAACCATCTGAGTAAAAATACACAAATTCATATAGTGTAGATTACAGTGATGCACTATAGTTTGCAAAGACGAACTTTCAAACCTAACTTTGGCAGCTTTGGCAATACAGCATGTAACTACTGTATGTGCTAAACAGATCTTTATTCACAATATAATTTCTGCATACAGATCAACAGCAACTTGCAAGTAAAGCTTAGAAGATGAAAGTATAGTTTTACTTTTTCGACTGCAGGATGTACCACTTCAGATTTCACAGCCTTTATCTCAACCAGGTGGCATAGGATCTCTTCACTTCTTCAGCCAACAGTCAATTGGCTTAATGCTCTGACATTAGGTAGACAGGATGCCATGCCAATCTTATTATTATGGCACAAAATACATTTGAAAAAAAAGCCGGGGTTGGCATTTTCTCAGGATCATGCGTCACATGGCTGGCAGGCTACAGTAAGACAGCTCAAACTGAAGTCCACTACATACCCATAACGGCCGATGACAGTATTTCTACAGTAGATTAGTGAAATGTATTTCTTGTTTCATCTTACTCTTTAAAAGGCAAATATGCAAACAGTTTGTAGGTTTACTCTGGACTGATATTATGAATTAAGGACTATGATTGCAGGTGTGTTTAAAGCTGCCCCAATCTACTTGAGCTAGAACACACCAACTGTATTTGGAGAAAGAAGCTGTCACTGCAGTGAACCATAGCACTGCTTGGACTAGCAACAACACCATGAAACAAAGTCCTCTACAGTCTATTCACGGGTGTGAAAACACAGTGACGTCTGTGTACGAGACGTCGTAAGGCAGGATGGTGCCAATGCAGTAGCAATGTAACAATAGAGGAGGGAGTGTATCAACGGTGGTGACGCTGGCACAGAACAGAAACAGACACCACTACATACTAACAAAGCTGCAGTGTGCAGCTGTAACAGTCTCAGAGAACTTACCTTATATATGTATAACCTTGTCTTATACATACTGTAGTTTAGAAACGAAACTATTAAACCATAAGCAAATCTTCAATATTCATGCTCCCTCCCTCCATCCTTCAGAATTAGAGTGAAAACAATCTTTTCAACATGGCTGCCCTTTGCCTTCAGTCACATGTGTTATCCATCCAATTCAACACGGACCCAAGGACAAGACACAAAACGGATTCTGGAGGCTTGACAAATCACGTGCGTCACTCATTCAAAAACTGATTTGAGGTCCTATACCACAGCTTCTTTTAGTTCGAAGCAACTAAGAAATTATCAACCTCTACACAAACAAAAAATCTACATTGCCATAGTGCGTTTAGAGATGCTGCATATTAGAGGGGTTGATTTAAACAAAGTTCTGATTATTTTCTTGAGCTTTGCATCAGAAAACAAGGTGGAAGACACATTTTTCTAAAAAACAAGGATGTCAAAACATTACTAATGACAAACTCACAGAGATGGAATTGAGTTATTTCACCAGATTAACTAATCTAAAGCATGTAATTTCATCTAATACAGAGGCTAAAGAAAAAGGTCTTTGCCCAGTTGCAGGTCAGTGTGTCTAACTCACATTTTGCCTCCTGCTCCTGTCTACAACTGGGGAGGAAATAAGTCCATCACCCAGTGCTCCATGGGCCAAATAATAAACCAGTAATTCAGGCTTGACCACAGCCCACATAGCAGACATTCCACCGGACCCACAGCCCACACAGAGTACATCAAAATATTTAATTACACCAGGGCACCGTCCTGAGGCTTCTCCCATATTGTGATAGTAAGGAACGAGTTTAATACTATGTCTACAGTAGGCTCCTCATTGGCCATGTGAAGCCTCAAATGTTCTCGTTTTGGCACGACTCCAGCAAGTTCAGAGAAGGTCAAAAATGTCATGTCATTACATACTGTACATTAAATGTCACAGATTGGTGTGACCCACATGCCAGATGTGCTTCTACATGCTAAAACCAGGCTGTTCAGTATAGATGTGTTTATTATGTGATTTTACTATATCACTGTCCTAAGAACCAACTACATGCTCTGCATTTCAAACTGCTCTATTAAAACGTGGATGGATCTTTCCAATCACATTCGTGTCCCAAACACATTTATATTGAACATGTCAATAAATTATTCCCGGATATGTCAAATACTGTTGTTTGATAGTTGAGGGTTTTTTTCTCTGAACATCAAATAATGATTTATTTTCTCTTATTAGTGCTGTGCAATACTAGAAGCTACTGTAGTAATAGTACATTTCTAGCACCTAGTACTGACAATGTATTATATAGTCCAACACTGGCCAAAACTCTGGTGTTAATTTATACATAATGACTTAACCTGGATATCATCACACAAAAACACTCAACAACAAACAGCAAAATGCATTCCTTAACGCTTAGTTCTTCATGATGACCTTAACTGAAGTGCCTGGAACAGAAATCCTTAAAACCAAAACAAACTGTGTCAAAACTGAGCAGAGCCCTATTAGTTAAAATCTCACATGAATGGAGCATTCAGATAAAATGAAATCTGTTGTTTATCACAGAAGCATGCTGTGCACTCCCTGACTTACTGTATCATAATCCTCCAGAGGCTTCTCTTTAGAACAGATGTGAAAACAGTGTTGAAATTTAAATGTAATATTTGATTATTGCACTACTTTAGTTATTTTTTTGTACACAGCTATTACTGAAACATTAGGTGGAGCTGGACCGAGTGTTTGTGAGTCGTTCCAGTGAAATCAAACTATGAATCAAAGAGATACGTTTAAGGCTTCATGCCAGATCAAATTTCCTAGTTCATCTGTTTTCCTTTAGACAAAGTGAAATGCGGTCTGTTTTTAAGATCATTCAACTACTACACGCATCTAAATCTGCATTTACTGAATTTAAGAAAGCTTTTAAGAAAAATATGAGGGTTAAATTCACAGAAAGCAACAGAAGACGACAGCTTCTGAATACAAAATTACTGCCTTGTGTATTATGCTGCACGGCACTTTGTTCTTTCATTATTTAGTCTATTAAAAAAAAAAAGACATTGGCATTTCTTTGTTCTTTCCGTTAAAAGGATGTGCAGCAGCAGAGGAAATCCTATCAGTAGCATCTTATATTTACATGTGTGGATGTGCAAGTTTGTGCGTGTCAAGGATTTGGGGAGGTTTAGAGTCACAATTTCTACCATACGACAGCATGTATTCAGAGCAAGTTAGAACTTCAACGCAAATGCTTCTCAGGTTATAGGGGTCAATATATTTTATGTGAAGTAAATCCAAGTTTCAAACATTAAAGGCCAATCTATAAGGCTTGTTTGACTTTCATGATATCCTTTTCGTGACTTTGCTTTAAATTTACTTCTAAAAATCAGGTTTTCTGGTAAAAGTCTACGCTACATACATGAACAAAATGATGCCCAGCCTTAAACGGCTGGATGTATATCACTACTGCAGTATACCTTCCACAAAATGCTTCCTTAGAGCAATACATACAAAGCAAACAGAAGCCGCTTAAGCTGTCAACTAATTTTCAGACTTGATAGATGCGCCAACACCAAGGGACCAGGGATGAATGATAAGTAGCATAGATTCGTCATCCTTAATAGCTGACAGGCTCAATGAAGACGCAGCAGAATCATCCCCACAGGAAAGCAGACCGCGTGTGACTAAGATCATAAAGATAATCAACTGAGCCAGAAATTACAGAAAGAAGGTCATCTGATATGAGTTCTGATATGGCGCAATTGATTTATAACTTCGGAGTTTTTTGAGATTCCATGAAAACCAGCTATTCCGTCCCACTAACTCAGACTTATTAAGTTGACCTATCCTACATGCAACCTGCTCCAACCTCTGTATGGCGTGGACAGAAATTAAAGTGATATGAATTCAACTAAATTACTGTTTACTGAACTTGTGTCCACCTATGTCGTGAAATAAGGAGTGAACTGTGACCGTTTCTCTCACACTCCAGAGCAGAAAGTGAATACACCTCCTGGTACCCTGTCGCCCACAGATAAATACAGGCCCATGCACACACACACACACACACCTGGTCTTTCTATTAATGCTTTTTCAACAGGAAAGCAGCAGTTATAAATGAATCCATGAAATTATTTTTCCTACACAGGAAATAATAAATAAAATGTGCATTTTCTGTTCCAACCAATAGGCCATCTATAGTCTCCTTTAACGTCTTCCACTAAAGCATAAATGTTCAACACACTCTTTTGCGTGTGTGTTTGTGTGTGCTTGGCCTCCTGCTAGAATGAAGTGTGCATCAATATCGCACTGTCAGGGAGGCTGCAGGCATGCTCAGCCATGCCCTTAATATGAAATATCAGAGCAGAGCCCACCCAGGGCCTGACAGAGGCAGTGTCTACAGTAAAGCACTATTGTCCCTGCAGTCTTCTGTCAGCAGGCCTGGTCTGCCACACAGCTGCCTGGAGAGACTGAGATGCCAAGATGCCAGTACAGATCCTGTCTAACCTTTAAATCATGCTTAATGCTGCCTTACTAATGGGTGTTGGCCAGACCACCTGCCAAGGAAAAGCAATGTTGAGATGGGACCATATTTACATTTGTTTTTTGTCAAAGTTACTCTCTCTTTAAACAAATATTCTTTCATTGCGTTAAACTCAATATAAGATTATTGTAAGTTGACTATTAATATTTTTTGTCCTCAAAATCAAGCCCAGTAGTAGGAGTGTTCTATGTACAGAAATGCCTCTAAGTGTTCTACTAAAAAAATACTGAACTAGTATTTAGTAAGATACAACGTCATTAAAGAAGTAAATCTAAAACCTGGGTGAATGTCAGTCAGTTGTCTACAAATCATTAAATATTTCATACAGAGTCAAAACATTTTATCTCAGTAGAGCTCATAGTATCTCAAATATCTTCCAAAACCCTGGCATCTGAGAAAAAAAGCCAACAGCATGGGAAAGGTGTGAAGTGGTGGGTAGGGAGCATATGGCATTCCTTGGTGTCCCAATGAGGTTCATGCCAGGCAGCAACTTTCCTACAGGGAGTGTTGTAGATACAGTGAAGGACTCCAGCTGCTCTTCTGGGTGACCTTCATTAACACAATTAACATGCATGTCATTCATAGGGACACTAGGCTGGGGTGGATGCGGCAGTGTAAGCATGGGCAGGGAGCAGAATGACAAAGGGCAAGATGTACAAAGTTTCAAAAATACAACTGACAATAATTACCCACAAAATATCTTTGGTCCGAGTCATTAAACTATTTAGACCCAGACCTAAAAAACAACTTTTGGTTTTATAATCTAAAATACACAATCTTAGCTACCTATGACAAACCATAACCATGATTCCTTTGTTGCCGTTTTTGAAGTAGATGCACATTAAATGCAGAATTTGTTGTTTGAGGATACAGCAGTGTTTTGATTATCTTCTCAATTCTGCGGACAAATTAAATTTTTTCTTTCTTTTGGAAAGTCTTGCAGCCTGATGGTTCATTTTATGAAGATAGTGAAATGCCTTTGATTAAAGAACATCTCGTTTAAAATGAACACAGCACAACTAATCACATTATACAGATACGGTCATGTCTGCCAAATAGGAGGATAGTGAAGGGGAGTGTGTGAGTGTGTACACACATTTTTACCAGTAAAAAGGAGATAGGTCTTTTTTTTTTTCTTTTTACGGTGAAATGTTTCCCTGTTGTGGATGTTTGTGAAGAAGTGGAAACGTTTGACCAAATGTTACTCATCTTCCTCTGACAATAAAGAATGCCTGTACTGTAGCTATTCCAAGCAAGCTCTCTCCCCAATACCCGACAAGAGTAGGACAGGACAGAGATACTATTTGTATCACAGATTTGTTACCAGCAAATAGGAAAATGTTTACCTGAAAAAGCTATTTCTAGCTATCTCACAACAGAGTTATAAGATAAAAACCAGCCTAGCAAGAAACTACTTTAGAGGAAGTGGTGCGAGTGTGTATTTCATGAAATGGGTCCAGCAGCAGTGTGCCGTCTTTTGGCTCTGGCTGAATACTGCTAAGTGACTTCAACAGCTTTACTCACTCCCTCAGTTCTTTCTTTGAAGTTCTTGCTCATGCTCTTTCAGTCAGTCTCCTGCTTGTGGCCCCTGAGGGGAAGGATTAGAAAAGGACTAAGTGATGGACCTGGAAGTCTGCTTTGGACTTTGTCCCAGTCTCTACCATAAGCAGTGTGCACCAAGCACCAAGGTTTGTTAAAACAACTGTTTATCAGGTGACTGAACAGCTGCTACTTGCTCATTTTTGTCAGCTCTAACACTCAATGTCTTCTTTCAAAAGAGACACAAGATGGTGACTCTCAGGATGGTGACTCACAAACACTCGCAGTCTTGAGGACAGCAGCAGGACTGGGATCTGCTCAGATGGTACAATTCTTCTGTTTTGAGGCTGTACATAAATCCACTCTCCCTTTAAGGAGACAGATAGAGTTAACTCCAGATGCACTGGCTCAGCAAATCCGTGTGCCTCGCTTCAAAATCAATAGGAGTAGCTTTAAAAGGATATAAGAATCATCAGGCTCAGCAAGCACATAACCGTGGAATCAGATACAGCTTTGAATTCATTACATATGATGATATCAATCCTTCTATGCCTTATTAGAACCCTTCACGGAGAGGCTTTTCACTATTCTACTTTTAAATCTCTCTCATTTTGTATTCTGACAGCAGATTGAACAAAGGCAAAGAACATTTACACAAAGTCTTAAACAATAAATGAAAATGGGGACATTCCATACAACTAGTTTTACAAAACAGTACTACTACTACTGACCACATGTAAAAGTTAAGCCAGATAAACTTCGGTCTGTGTACTGGCATAATATGCAGCATTGTCTCAATTTAACCTTCTACTCATCACCCACAGTACACAATCAGTCCACAGATTCATCTTTTTATATATATATATATATACACACTACTAGAATAGGTAACCCATATCTGTCAGTATGCCTGAAAACATCCTGTGCAAAGAAGCATCAGAGCTAGTGTACATCTCAGCTGAAGCATACGCTTATAATGAACACAACACATCAGCACTTCCAGTAAGTTATTTATTCACAAGTAACTGAATGTCAAGTGTTTGCTTTTCCAAAGTGTACTGTAACATATGCTGTCAATGTCGTTCTCTAAACTCCTGGCCAATGGAAGAGAAAGATAATTGCCATGAGAGCTTCAAGGTCTTAGGGGAAAATACACCAATTACTTGCAGGGAGTTAACAAGCTAGTTTTTTTCCCCTGAGCAATAAGAACCTTTATTGGCCTTAATCAATGGTTAATAACTGGTTGCTAGTATTATTTAAGCCTCTCTTATTGATCACTGTTTTTATGCAGAATTTTTCTCTTGGAGACTTTGTGGCAGCATCAAGAACAGCTCACATTGTTACATCTATTTAACAATTACAAGCCACGCAGCACGGAATAAATCAAATCTTTGTAACTAGGAAACGGAATAGACACACACGTTAATTATAGTTCGCTTTTTCTTCACTAATCCCTTGAGTGTTTGTGTTTTATTCCACAACAGTGTATTGATTTGTAGGACAGTGCAGAGGTGGTCTAGGTTTCAAGCCTCCACAATTAAACAGTGAGAAACCACATACTGTAAATCTGCCTAAAGTAATGCTTAATTAGGTTGTACACAGTGATTTATAAGAACATCACACATCTTCATATGACAATACTTTATTACTGTCACGCCACAGAAAAGCCACGTTCATTTATGTCCCCAAAATCCTGAACTCGATTTATATACCTGACAGAGATACTGTTGCTGCCACATTCAGTACAAAATGGACTGCACAAATAAGAAAAGAAAAGAAAAAAAAAAAAAAAAAAAAAGAGTTCAGCTTTATAGTTTGTGTAGCAATACTGTGTAAATAAAAGTACTTCAATTACAGAGAAAGCCACAGTATCTCTTCATTCGTCTTTCAAAGACACAGAGTCCTAAGAAACATGGATGTGTTTAATTATGTGTGCAAACATGGACAAAAGAGCAGGTGATGGCTTATAGAGGGACATGCATAAATCTATCTGTGTCTTTAGCTCAGACACATATTTTATTTATGCAGCATACATTAGACAGCTTTTTGGCCATCAAAAGAATAATAAATCAAGTACATCACATAAATCCACTCCAGGATAATGTTTCTCTTAAACACTGACAACAATGAGTCGAAATGTACCATGGAGTGGACATAAACAACGGGGCATTTGCACTGAAAATTAAGGTATTCAATTAGCATTAACTGAACGTTAATACATTTTTATAATAAATCTTCTATTCATCTACAACGAGGGGTTGATGTAATTATTAAATTAAGTAAAAAGTCTTTGTGCAAACTGTGATTCACTGACCTGCAGTGCTTGTGAAATCTTTAACACTAGCTCATGATCAGTGAAGCAGTGTCTTCCCCAACCAAAAATAAAACATTCTGTTTAATTACACAGATCGAGGCCAAGCCCTGAACTCTAATGATTCCCTTTATTGTAAAGAAGGAATGACCCCAGCATGACCCACAGTAAAGTCACTGAAGGAGGTGAATAAATTAAATGGCCAAAGCATTCAGTTGTGCCTGTAAAGGCTGGAAAGACAGATGGCACTTGCCACGGGGAGGAACATTACCAAGCTGCCTTTTATGAAGTGCTGTAGTAGGTCATGAACACATCAACACTACAATATTCAGAACAACAATAATGCACCCAAGCAAGAAGGCAACCACACCTTCTTTGGTTGCTGTTATTGCCAGTTGGACTATAAGTGAACCTCCAGGTAGGAATCAGCTTCTCACCAAAAAACAAAAAAAAAGGCATAAAAGAAGGGAACACAAAGGCCAACCAAAGAAAAAATTTTGAAGGGGTTGGGGAACAAACCTACTACCATCAAACAAATCACAAAATTCCTGCTAGAGAGCTTGATGCACCCTACTGTTTCTGCAAGAAAACAAGGAACAGGCAGCCGCACAGATAAACATGGATAGAACACCAACTGACTGTTAAGCGATAATGGACAACAACTGAGCTGATGGAGGAGGATCACAGAAAGTTTGGCTTTCACTGTAAGGAGGACTTTCAGACGTACTGGGACCTAAACCAATTCCACAACACACACAAATCTAATTCTCAGGAGAATGGTTGAAATACAGTGGCTATTTCTACAGAGAGAGGCCTTTGTATGCACAGCACCACATGCTCTGTCCACCTGCAGAGAACCTGAGCCTTTCATCTATCCCACTCCACCTGCTGTGAGTGTGAGTGTGTGTGTGTGTGTGTGTACTGTAGACTGACCAAGAAGAAGACAAGAAGACATCAGAAATGACGCAACGTTATTATGTAACTGCCTGCTGCCTTTGTGTTTTTACATATCTTCCTATTCCACGTCATAATTTAGATAAATTGTGTGAAAAATTACTACCTCTAATGTTTAGGTCAGTGTAGGATGAGATAAAGAAACACAAGGCAAGATCCAATTGTAAGATGCAAATTTGTAATTATTTTTGAGATCAAAGAGTCTTGTCTTTCATCTCACATGCATTAGGTTGTTCCTAGCTGACCTCTGCCATTGTACTGGTTTGCTTTTCATTTGTGTAAATAATTCAATTATTTTTTTAAGGCTAATCTCAGGTCACTCATGCATGGCCACCATTCCCATAACTCCTAAAGACTCCCACTGGCTAAGAGAAGATCTGGGGCAAAAAGATAAAAAGCTGGCAAGATAACCGGGTGTAGGAGTTAGAGGTGTCAATAGTCAGCTGCTACAAGAACCTAATTAGCCTGGAAAAACCTCCAGTGATAACAGAGGTTTGGATATGGATGGTTTTTACACATGCACACACATACTTTTATTGATAACGATCCCATACTGATTAGCTGTATCTGGTCCCAGATAGTAAAAACTGGGAGACTAGAATTATTCACTGTATATACACTGGTCATGAAAGGAATTCACAGAAGGCAACATTCTCCACAGCAGACCACCAACACAGCCTGGCTAAACTCATTAATAATAATAACCATTTGTCCAGACATTCTGAAAAAGTACAGAACGTACAGAAAGCACAAATGTTAAACCAAACTAAAAGATTCTGCCCTAATGAAGAATTTATTCCTCACCATTAAGTTTCTACAACACCTAGGACTAATAAATATAACTGAAATGTTATGGGAGAAGGAGGTAGAGCAGTCACTGCTGTTACATGTCGAAGTGTCCTTGGGCAAGACACTGAAGTTGCCGCAGGTGAGTCAGACTATCTGCATGGCAGCTCAGTGTGTGTGCGCTACCGCACACACACTGAGCTTTAAATAGAGTTTTAAAAATTCATATTTTTGCCAGCAATCAGCTAAAGCAACAACATCAGAGCTGGAACGGATAAAAGCAGGTCCAGGTGGAAAAGGCTGAACGAAGCCCCGTTGGCAGCCACTTCTCTTTCACTGCAGCTCACAAAGATGTTAGTTACAGCACATGCACAAACACACATAAAAAAAGCAAAAATAAAGTAAACCCAAGTAGACTAACAGATAACTTCAATGGAACTTAACCATCTTATCTAGCTCAACAGGCTTCAGATCTCTCCTGTCCTGCATTCTATAGGAGGTCCAACCTTTCAGTTCCAGTGATAAAGGCACCACTTAAAGCCAGTGATCAAAGACAGAGCTCACAAACCTTCACAGTCATTTTTCTTTGTTGAGCCTGTGTCTTGACTCCTGCATACTTCAATGTCATCAAGAATATCAACTATTCTTTCATTCTTTTGTTGAAAGCCTAAGAAATCTCAGCAAAGGCAAAGGAAATCCAATGCTAACGGCAGAGGTTCGGAATAGATTTAGCATCTAGACATTCATGCATTACACAAACAGCCATGTCAAAGTTACACTTACCTACTCTGTATAACAGTTCAAATGGACATAAGAAATTAGAGCAAAGGAATTCCCATGCAAGTTTTATTAGATATAATTATTGTTTAATCAAATTACACTAACAGTGACACTTTGATATTTCATATTGCACTCATCTCAGCTTCAAAATCATGCGCCTGGGGCTGTCTCTACAACACAACTGCTTGACTTGTAGGCTTCCTTTAGCCCAAGATTACATAACTCCAACCAAGTATAGCCCTTAGGCATCAGCTATCTGCTACTGTAGCCATGAGATTGTCAGCGACACTTTTCCACTATTGTTATACTGTTCTTAACACACACCGATCTTATATGCAGTGAGTCAAGCTCAGGCTGGTTTCACACGCATAGTTTCATTGTGCATTAGATGCAAAGAAATGTGAATGCACACAAACACAAGCAACTCAGAACAGTGCTTGGCTGGTTTAAAGATATGTCACATGACTGCTTGGACGGCATAACGCTGCCTGCCTTTACTGCTGTGCTCCCACATGTGATACAAAGCAGCAGCTTATGCAGGAGACTAATATAGGATAGGCAGCAAGTTTTAATAGGTAAACAGCAGGAAATTAATTTTGTGATGGGACAGTCGTTGTGACCTTACACTGTGCAGTTTCATGATTTGTTTTAAAACACTAGGCAATATCCATTCACACAAACAGAGCATTGCTCTTCGAAGGGCAATGGGATATAACATGTTCCTCCTTTTACACGATGAACAAAACGCTTTTCACCACAAGAATGAAATAGCTTCCAACATAAAACTCATCTATTCAGCTGGGTTACATAAAAAGTAAATGAAGAAAGAATGCAGCCCAGAGGCGTTTTACTCATACAGTCTCAAATCCTTACAGCAAGGTTGGAGTCACTAACTGATGGCAAATTTGCTTGCTTACAACCTAAGGAGGTACAAACTGATGGGTCCCTCTGATGTATATTCAGGAATCAGACAGTCTGTCTGACAATATGTAATTAATTGATTGTTTACCAAATATCCAAGTTGAGAGAGATCAATGACTTATACTGATAATACTTATGTAAAAGTAGTAAAAGTGATAAACTAATATAGTAAATAAGTAGTGGAGCTCAAACAAATATAAAGGTGATGACTGACGTTGCTATTGGTGAATATGAAGGAAGAGAAATTGATTATTATTATTACTATTATTATTATTATTATTATTATTGCTACTCATCATAAACACAATGGGTAAATGCCATCTGTTCTCAGAAACCTGACTTGCACTTGACAATTGCTTTCTTGTGTGTTCATACCCAAAGGTTCAGCATACTAACAAAATACTTGTACTGATATACCCTAAACTCAACCAAGTCATCATTAAATAACTTTAGACTTTTAGAATCTGCAACTACTAAAATGCTATAATAATTATATTCCTATATTAATAAATATGTGTAATCGATCTTTATAAGAACTGCTGTTGGCATTAAAATCTGTTCTGTTTTCCAGATGAATATGCATGACCAATTCAATTAACAAGCAATATCTCAGCTAATGTTAAAATGTGTGGGGGGGGACAAATAATTAAAACCTCAATTTCTGATGAACCAATTATATGATTAAACGGTAAATCTAATCTATTTACAAATGATTGACCCAAAGCCCAGCAGTAATTGATTTAGTGTGTCAGCCTACTGACAGGAAACGCAAATATGCTCATCAGTGTGAACATTAGTGAGAGAATTAACGTAGATGTGTTAAAGTACAACATCGGCATAATGGCACAACTAATGAAAAAGAATCTTTGAACAGGAAACCATTTCCATGAGAAGATAAATTTGACAATTTCTCTGACCTGAGACACAGATGAAAGTATGGTAGTCCCCTTGACCACCAGTGGCCAGGAAGGGAATTTTCTTCTTGGTCCTCCGTTTCACCTGCACAGCAGCAAGCATCTTCTCATCATGAGGTACGAAAACCTCCTTGTTAATTGCTGACTTGGCACTCATCTCTGGAGAGGGCACAGGCAACAGCTGACAACGCTTAAAGTGGACGGAATACGATCCGCTCCACTGAGGGAGAAAAGCAAAAAAAAGTTTCATTAAGTTGAAACAAATGGAACAATTTCAACAGCACAAAGTCTCTAATTCCAAAAGTCTCCTAAAATACAAATGGTCACATTGACAAACTGTAACATTAGAAATTCTGGTGTAAAAGAACATTTCAAAGTTCTTCTGTGTGTTCACAGCCACAGCTTCAGCCTCAGGCCAATCACTTTAGCCAGCCTCAAAAGCTACACAAAACCTATCTGACCCAACAAGTTTCAATAATGAAGGTGGGGAAAAAGAGGCTGGTTGTGTCTCAATATCTTTTAGCTCCAAGTCACTAAATGTTTTGAATTGTTCAGCTTGGACGCGCTGCCATTCAGAGACTGAATGACCTCTGCTGAAGCTGTTAAAAGTACTGCTCACAAAAACAGAGAACAGCAATAGAGTTTCTCATTTTGGACAAAACCTAATATAGAAGTTACTTTAGTTTTCCTATCTGGGATTATACCCCAAGACACAGCAATGTTTCCATGACACTGTGCTTAGGTGGCCTAACTGTGCTTAAGTGCAAGACACAGCCATAAAGATGTTAATTAGTTCCAAATGCTCTCATGAGGACCATGGAGCTTAATCATATTCCAAGTCAAACTTGAGAGGAACAAGCTCCCATGAGCACTCATAACCACACAGCCCACCCTGACAAACACATAACTGTCAATCTCAACCAGTGGGTGACTTATGCTACTACGAGACAAACAAGCTAGAACATAAAACAATGCCTTCGGGAAACTGGCTTGCTAATAAGCAACAGGCCACAGTCACAAAGTTGTATTTTCAAAATTCAGTAACCACTGTAATACAGTAAGCGTTCCCCTGCTCTGCAAACACGTTCAGAATTTATTGTTTATCAAATTTGATTGTTGTAACTAACATAAACTTGCAGATGTGCAAAATTTACATGAACAGCAAACCATGCCCCCCGCTTCCCCATAAACTAACCAGCTGAAAGGCTGGCATTGAATGGGGTCATTGTTAAGGCAGGATTACATCAGGAGAAAGGGAATTCTTCAACAGCAGCAGCAACTGCTTTGGACACAATACACCTACCATGTTACAATGCAGTACAGCAAATCTTGTTCTTTCCGCTAGTGCTCCTAGCTGTGAATGTATTTATCATTTACTGAAAGCGCTCATAGCTTAAATCAGTGTGTGCATCAAAGTTCACTTCTCCCAATTTCAACAAAACAGAGCTATTGAAAATAGGACTAGACAATTCCCTGTTTCCGTTTCTGCAGGAAAGTCTCAAAAATGCACATAATCAAAAATTCTAAAGTCTAAAGTTCACCCTCCATGTTTCATGTCTCCAAATCAACCAAGCAGAGTTTCTCAATGTGGAAGGCCTAATCTATAGCATCTCTGGCTCTTCTCCACCATCCTCCAGCTGAGAACAAAGGCTGATCCATCTCCCTGCAAGCTGTCACCGCGAGAAGGGGAGTGCTTATCCCCCCTAAGGTGGCCCACTGAAGCATGGGGAAGGAGGAATAAGGGGATGCAGAAGAAAACAAGAAAGAGGAGGAAGGCGCAGACAGGAGCCTGCAGGCAGTGAAATGTAGCCGGCTACAATGCATAGCTTGTAGTGCGACTTTGAGCAGTTTTATGTAATGCTCAGAGTGTGGAGCCGAGTAGGGAGTCAAGGAAACACAGTGGAAGTGAAAACAACGTACATATTTTATAGCTGCTTATCACCCTATTTCCAAACACAGCCCCTTTCAAAAACACTTCATTAGCTGTGGCTGTGTACTGCCAAGCAGCCAAATAAGTTGCTTTGTTTCTGCTGCTTCTTGCTTTAGTCTTGCTCAGTGTGTTAATGTGAAATCAGTTGAGTCTGTGCTCACAACTCTCCTGAGGCGTGGAGTGGGTTCTTTCAGTTGACTTATACGGCCACCACTTTAAGGATCAACAAGGTCCTGCTCTTCGGGCTGTGCACACAGCTGTGGCTGTTAACCTGCCTCAGTAGCAGTAGCAAAAGCAGATGAAAGGGGAGCGTGAGACAGGTGGCTAGTATGAAGGTGGGTTTTTCATTTCCTTGGGAGAGGCATGTTGTATTGAAGTGAAACTCACAGCTGGCATCAGTTAGAAATCCAGTCAGAGGGAATAATCATATGCAGCATATTGATTATGCTTCAGGAGTAATTACAGTTCTAAAAGTAGACATAACATTTCTTTAGATGGATGACATAAATATTATTTCTAAACAATGAATTATAGCACAAGTTGAAATGAGGCAATCTCCATGACGTCACAAGAGAAAGTACCATATAGGTCTGAAGCATGAGAACATTTTAATACTAAAGCATTCCCTGGCTAAAGAACAGTTTAAAGATTTTAGTCTAGTTTCAGGAATAGGTTAAAATTAGGTGGAGGCAAAGGCAGAGGCAGGAGTGCAAATACGAATGTCAGCACATACACAAGAAAAAGACTGATAAGCATGAGAAAATGCATTTTTGTACCTTATCTATGCTCCTTAGAGAACTGCTGCATATTTGATGCTTTGTTGGATGTAGGAAAGCTATAAAATCCCTTTGTTAGCCAAAGTCAGCATTGGTGAATCGATGGTACAGTAACATGTAAAAAAGTGTCTAAGTGACTAAAACAAAAATTTCTTTATTCAAAACATTGCTAACAGTAATCTGTTACTTTAATAATTGATTATTGACACCTTAAAAAGAAATGCAGATTGTGTCTCCCTGCCATTAAGTACAATTAATCGCCACAAGTGACTTTCCTCCTTGATTTAAAGCAAACTGTTTGTGCTCCTTTTTCCATCTGCTAATCCTGACAAAATCCTGCATTACTATTCTCCATATGCCTGCTGTTACTGCTCGATTCTTGCCAGTATGTGTCAGCCTGGTCTGAGTAATGAGTGACCGCGGCTGTTTTGCTTGCTCCACCACTAGAGAAGCTGGGAGGTAGATCTCCAATTAGATGAAACAAGCCGTCACTTGACTTAAATGATTATTTTATAATCATTACAGTATATGATAGTATTAACCAAAAAAAATTCAACTGAAATCAAATATGTGACATGACTAAACCTTATCACTAATCTTTTGAGACCAGTGTATGTATTTCTGGAATCCCATGTCCAGCTGAGTTTTATGAGAGACCTGAGCTATGGCATATTTAATATAAACACATTCAGTCAACTGTACTGGTATGTTAGACATTTTTGTGCTAAAATATAAATGACAGAAAATAATAAATCAAATGAAAGCCACATTTAAGATTTCACTTGTTGTTGGGGTGTTTTCTTACATTGTTGGTGATCAAAGCCCTATTACTTTACGTTTGGTTCATCCATTAACACACAATCACACATCCTCATCCACTGGTGGCGGTGCTGCCATGCTAACCAGGGGCAAGTTGGGGATCAGTGTGTTGCCCTAGGACACGTTGACATTGCAGAAGGAATTAGACCATTAGTGACTAAACAACTCCTCTACCTCTTTACTCACATAATATCTTTCTCTAGAATGTATTCCTTACACCTGTGACCCCCACGCATATTTGACTAACACTGAAAATTTCAAAAGGAGAAAAAAAAAAATGTCTTTCATCTCACTCAAAACACGTCACCTCATCTGCAGCCTCTCATCCATGGCTTTCAATTAACTTACGGCTCAATACAAGGTCTTGATTTGTTCTGAGAGAAAATCCTCCCACACTGTGCACATCTTTACCAAGTACATCTTCAGAGACTGATATCATATAACAGTGTCACTCTGAGTAGTATCCAACATCACAACATGCACATATGGTTAATGTTACCCCTCATAAAATAATTACCATATTACACAGTCTACCCTGCTGTTTAGGCCTATGAATGCCAGCCTGTGATATAATAAAATCTAATCGTATGTTATTATTGCACTCAACTACAGATAAATGTGGGTTTAACACAAACCAAAAGCATTTCAGTCATTTCAAAGGGTTACGTTTAAAAGCTAAAAGTTAAGTTACACAACAATGTTTACTTTAATGTAACTCAACCATCTCTCACCACCTCTAACATCTCCCAACAGTGTTACTGAAATAACCTTGTAGAAACTGTGCACAATAGTAATTTTCTTTTTAAGAAACATAAAACAAGTTAAACATAAGCACAAGGGTATGTCAGCCTGTTCAAGGTTGGTAGATTTCAGGCTTTATGCAGCCATCCAAGCGACAAGACAAAATCCCTTCATCAGAACCAACTCAATCTAGACGCCAATAACTAAAGTCCATTAATATAGTTTTTCTGCCATCAAAATTCCAGGAGCCTTAAAATATGCTTTACTCAGTCCAATCTGTGAGACGGTTGTTGTGCACAAACTAACAGTAGAACTAATTACATAATGTTGCATGGCTTTATCTCAAATTTGTGTAGGTTTCTAGCACTTTGTGTGAGCTGCTCTCAGTCCTGGGGCTTTAGTAGCACACTGGTGTTAAAAAAAAATGCATTTCTTTCCAACGTCTGCTTAGTGTTCCACCCCATCAAAGCCCTGGATTCCCCACAACCACATGTCAAATGTCACAGCAACTTTGGCAACACAGGAAATAAGGTTGGCTTTAAGTTTTATGCTCAGCACTTTTAAGAAGAAGCACAAGACTAAAAAAAAAAGACGTAACAGTATGAGACACAAGACAAACAGTCAGAATGTCCCAGCAGTGTCTGTTTTATGATGTGCAATAGTGGAAACCACTGAAAGTAGTGCTTTCCATGAATGGAGCAGGTTAGAGCCTTACTCTTTTACCAAGAACTGGCATGAAAGGACACAGCCATTTTGTTTGGCCGATCAGCTTTTGGTGAAAGTCATATTGCACCACTGATGTACTGTATGAATCAATGAATGACATGGCAGGACCCCAAATGAGCTCATTCTTTATAGCTGAGAACCTAATTGCAATAAATCATTAGAGGCAAAGCACAGTGCTAATATTGGGCACTGGCAAATGGATATCTGAAACACACCAGCAAGAATTATAAAAAAAATAATTACTGTGTGTGAGTTAATCCCTCTGAGAAGGACGAGGACAAAACGAGACACGTTACAGCTAATGTAGATCAATAAACCTCCCAGGTCCCGACCGGTCACACAGAGCCAGCAGCAGAAACGTGTGGTAATTACTTCAAAGTTTGTCCCGGCCAAAAGTGAAGTATTGGATCTCTGATGGTGTCCGTTATTGGTAAATATCTGAAGCACCACATTATCCACACACACACGCACACGGATGTTTTTAAAACAGCTATGAAAACTTGTTTTAGCTTGGTTACAGCGGGGGAAAGCAAACAATGACAAACTAAAGAACTGAAGCAAATAAGTCTCGAGTGTTTGTCAGCAACGGCAAACACTTGCAAAAAGGCTGCTATTCAAGTTAGACAACACTACTTTCGACTGAGTCACACGCAGAACAGTGCGGGGTCAGAACTCGTTCGCTTAAACCCAGAATATTGAGAGGACGCATTATCGGTTTCTTTTCAACAAAACGAGCACATAACGCGACGGCTCCAACGCGTCAATCCCACGGCAAGTTACCTCAAACGGACCAAGTTGTCCAAGGCCACGGAACGAGCTTCATGTCGGACGCGACAGCACAGACGTTCGCAGAGCAACGCTCGGGTAGTTAAAACATGTGAAAGCGGCCCCGGTGCACGTGCACTGTCGGTTAACGAGAAACGCGCGCGCACACACACTTATCCCGATTACACCGTGAAGTGGCGGAGTCGTCGCTGACGCCAAGTACTGTGCCAAACGGTTATCGATAACATGCAAGCAGCTGCTTAAATAAAACGCCAATTGAACTTTTCCATCTTGAAAACAACTCGCACGCATGGTTTAAAGAAGATGCACAGTTTGCGTGAACCGTACTCACCGATCTGTTTACGCGATGCTTCCCACGTGCGTTAAATACACAAACCCTCCGTCCCCAGCTACTGTCACAGTTCTCTGTCCTCTTCTTCAGACTGCCGCTGCCTTATTATTCGCACTTCCCTCAGACTAGACGGCAGCATTTCGCGCTGGACATCGCGTCGGCCGCACTTCCACTACAGCTGCTGGTTGCTACGCGTCGCCAGGAGAGTTTGTTTTCCCTGCTGCTGTGTGCGCGCGGGGAAAGTCTGTCTGCCTGTGGTGGCTGCGCGAGCGTGCGGATGGGGAAACCAGTAGCAGGTTCCCAGACACACAAAGCGGCCAGCCAATCACGAACGGCGTCGCGTTACACGTAGGCTGCGTCTCGCGTCCGCGTGCTTTACAAGTCTCTTTCCAGTGTGAACACACGAAGAAGAAAATCTCCAAGAAGAGATTGACGTTTTGGATAAATGCTTTTTTAATGAATTATTCCAATTACACCTGAAAAGAAACTGTGCGGTTTTTATGCAACGCCCTCTAAGCACATAACAGCATTGTTTGTTAACTAATTATTAGTCAACAAACAATTAAAATCCATTAACCATTAAACATTTCCAAAGGAAATGGTTTTCATTCCTAATAGCTCAAAGTTTAAATGGTGTTTGTCTTCAGCAGCATATTCCCACAGATTACACCCAAAGCTCTGTCAAACATTACAAATTACTACTATGCACTATCTAGTTAACCAGACTGACCCACTAACAAATGCTGGTCTGGTTTTTACTATCTTTGATTATAGTTGGCTTTCATGTTATGACTGAATCATGTCTTGGACATTCCCCAAGGCCTTGTAAAAAGTTGCTCCCCCTTTATTTATAACCCTTTATTATTGCACTGACTTTAAATATCTCTGATTAGTACAATAACAACAACATAAAACCTGAATGAATATTACCAGTGTTATTCCTCTGAATGATACTGTAAGTGAAAGTAAAATTAGACTAAGTTTTGTTTTTACTGTGTTTGAACAAACCTGTATTGGTCTACACAGGTTATCAAACTTAACAATGGGCTTCCACTAAGTCTTTATCAGAACAAGTGACACTGGTGGCGTATTCACCTGTTCCTGTGACTCAGCTCTGGCTTATCTCCTATAATTTGAATGCACCAAAGCAAATTACCACATTACCAGTTTCAGAACCTATGCAGAATGCAGGACACTTTACAGGGACATTTCAAGTCCTTATGGTGATTTAAAATCATAAAGGTGGAAGCAACACATTTTAAAGATTATATTTTTATGCCTCAGATCTTAAATGTAGAAGGCGTCACCACACATAGTATTATTCCCCAAGTTACCAATAAGAAGTGATGTAATGTTTTCCATGTGTTCTTTAGACAAGCTCACTGTACCTGAAGATTCTTCGACAGCTCACCCCGGATGTGTGGGAGACTCTGTCCTAAACTTCCGGCAGATGTACTGTCGACGTGACTTTTTTTTCGTGCCGACAGAAAGTTGTCTCTAAGGAATTCACACAAAAAGAGGAAGCTGAAATACAAGTGTTTGTGTTTTTGTCTGTCTTATGTTCTGCTTGGGTGATTGTGAGTCATCCAACATTTCCACAGAGCTTCACATGTAATTCGTCCCGCTCATTGTGAGCAGACTTGGATGCCACTGCCTCATCTGAAATAGTTCAAGCTTAATGTGCTTCTGTTTTTTGCCTTTGGGTCTTTGCGGCTGATCGTTACCATGTTGCACAGGGAGCATTCAAATCATCAATATTTGTCATTATAAGCATGGGTCTCTGCTCGTTTGGTCTCTAGCAGATGCCACTTGCTAATCAGTCAAAGCCAAAGAAGGTATGAGCATAACAAAGGAGAAACAGTTTCACTTGAGGCTGACAAGTCGCATAATCAAATAGGAATGTTTATGATTCCTTTGGCCTTCAGAATCTCATTCAAAACACATTGCAGGACTTTGTTTGGCTTTAAACGTCTGGTGCAACAATTTACTCCTCAAAAGGCGCCATGGTAAGCAAAATTTGTATTAGTGGCAGATGTTATTCAGTTTACCCTCACACAGACAAGAGCTGAAGCTCTTTAGACAAAAAAGCCTTCAATCCATGCAGGCAAAAAGTCCGGCTTGGCAACTGGCATGTCAATAATCAAATATGAATGTACTTTATTGCTCAGCCCTTGATGCTTCCTTTCGGATCATATTACAATTTGTCTAGCGTTGTCATGCCGCGCTTCGGAAAGCTTCCCCATCTGCTGCAGCATGTGGAAATAGTTGCTTTAAAGAGTTTAGAAGTGAAAAATGCTTGTAGAAGCTTTTGAAACAACTTTTTTATGTCCACCTTTAGACGATTCGCTTTGATTTACCCTGGCTGCTCTGTTGAGTGAAGATTTTGATGTGAGAGGGAAGGTTTTGCTGCTGTGGCTATGAGGCCTCTGGGACGGCAGCTAGAATGTATTGGATACTGAGACACTGTAGAAACTGTACATCTGCACTTCAGCACTACGCGCGCAAACAGTGTCACAGTAATGACTAACTTTTTCCAGGTGGAGGGAAAAGAAGACCAGGCCAGAGTGGGGAAATGGCGCATAAGCAAACATGAAAACACACACACACACACACACACACACACACACGTGTTCACAGGCAGAGAGGGTTAAAGGAGCATGAGCTGTTTCCTGCTGCTGAACTGGGCTTTCAGGCAGAGTCTCTCCAGAGAAAGACAAATTCATCCTGATGAAAGAGACAAAACACTGACCTAACGCAGGCTTCATATGTGTCTAAATAACATTGTGAACAGTGATTACCCAACAAATACTGTATATTAACAGCCTGACATTGCTCATTGCTCAATGCAGTACTGAGGTTGGGTTTTGGATACATGACACACCACAGAGACTAAAATCCTCCAGGTTTTGCTCATGTGGTTTGAAGTTTCCGAGATGTGTTAGAGGATTGGAATCTTTGAGAAAGCAGAAAGGAACCGTTCATGGCTTTTTCCAGAAATTAATTTCATATCAAAATCAAATACTACTGTGCACAAAGCAGCACTACTGGTTTTTAGTCACGTGCCAAACTTTGCAGAATGTTTCAGAGCCACGTTGAATAGAATTTAAATGTGTTAAAGTGTCTTGTGTGCCTTTGAGCATCATCTGGAATTTAAAACGTGCTCGTACGGTTTCGACTAAAGATCACGGACGCTACCTGTAGGCAGGCGCTGTTGTCACATTTCCACCTAGTCGTCTTTCACACGAGGCTCTATCATGTTTTGTTATCGTGTCTTTCTAACCCCCTCCCCAAATCCTGCACAATCTAAACATCCCTCCAGCCTGTGACGTGACCTAAGGAGCTGAGCAGACTGTTTGGATTAAGGAGAACAAGGTGCCTCAGTCCCCATGGTGAGCAGGGTAAACACGGAGAACCGACGATAGAGGAATGGAGCAGCGAGAAGGACCCTTTGCTCCAACCTCCGGCTGCCTCTCATCTCCTCTCATGTCCAGATGGCTGCCATACACTCGCACAGACCGCAACACACCGTTTCTCCTCTGTGTCTCCCAACTGCACTGATCAAACACTGACTCTAATAATTCTTCAGTCGTATGGAATAAGAAAATCTTCAGACCTCTGCCGTGCTTCTGATTTTACCTGCAAATGTCTGGTGTCTCGCACACATGAAAAAAAACAAATCACATTAGACCCAACTCATGCTATGAAAGTGTTCTTTTTGTGTTTTCCTCGCGTTGCTGTTCTTTGTTGAATTGACTTTCCCTGTGTTTTCGCTTCCTGTTCAAATCAACAGCATCACATCTGAAGTTATCAAGCTCTATTACTGCATGTAGAACTGTGCTCAGTGTAGCATGGAAATACAAATGGGTTTTCACTGTTAAATCAGGAGACTATTGTGCACTGCCTACGGCATGTTTGTGCTTTATGAGTCACAGTAAAGTTGGTAAAAAAGATTCCTCTGATTAGTTCAGAGTATTTGTCCTATTACAGATACTATATCTTCCAAGTATTGCTGGAACAGTAAGATCTCTCACATCTTTCAAATTATCCCCAAAACCGTTCCTATGACATCATTTTTGACAAGTGTGTGGCTTTTTTTAAGTGTGAATTTTGGGACCAGACATTAAAGCGGACGGCTTTGGCGAAGGCACTGAACATTCCTTGGCCGAAGACAGCCAGTTTAATTAGATTTGAAGCAGATATTAACCATCCATCATCTCAATGCCCAGACAGCAGTAATGACTTTCATATTCACATCAATCAGAGCTGCTTTGTCGCAAAGAAATTTGCTTTTCGTCCCTGTTTGAATTTAGCATTACTAATAAAACAAGATGGTTTTTCAATCAATGACAAATTTAGTTTTAGCATTAAAAAAAATCAATATTTAATTAAAGTCAGACTGTGGGTCTATGAAAAAAAGGTGGTCTTGCCAGTCTTACAATATTATTTTATGTACCTTCAACAGAATTGACTTCACTTCATCGAAGAGTATTTTTTCTTTGCATTAAACCAAAATGCCTCCTGCTTTTTCCTCTGCATCCTTAACTTATAGAACTGTCCTTTACAGTATCACATAGGAAGGAACATCTCTGTTTAAACATTATACTGTTTTACAGACCACAAGGAAGAAAGAATGTGCCATGTAAAATATTTTATAATTATGAAATGAATCTTTGTTTTGCAGTGTGTCTGCATGGTGCCAACACAGAAGAAGCCTTTAATCTCACTTGTCCCACCACAGGCAGCACCTTCACCCAAGCCACTGTGAATCAAAGTTAATACTCTGAGGTGTGCTGAAGTCAGACTTCAGAGCAACTCGCTGGACTGTAACAGGGCCACAGCCCATTAAACACTGCAAACTAAATCCATCTCCATCGTGGCAGGCAGACAGGTGAGTGATGGGCATGTGGGAGTGTGTGCACCTAAGTGTAGCTGATATTGGTTGTGTGAGGTGGTTTGTCTCCATAAAGCAACCTCATTATGTTTTAAAGGAGACTTTGAAACTACTTTGCAGTATTTCAGTAAACATCATGTATATAAATAAATAAATACATCAGCTAGAACTGTTGTAATGTAGCTTCATTGTAGACATTACAAATGCTGGCTCCACCTGTACCTACATTTGCAGGTTCAATTTGAATTTGATTGTAGAGTTGTGTCTCTGTCGTGGCCATAACCACAGGGACGTGATGTGATGATCTGGAGAGCGACACTAAGAGCGCGGACTTGTGTTTATCTGCTGCAAATGAAACAAAAGATGATAGCAATGAGATCCTAAAGGATGATGGTGTTAGAAAACTTGTTGTTATTGAGCCATAGGGATCAATTTACAGTATAAACACCTCAGTTACCTTAACATTACACTAAGGAGCTGTTCTAAACGTAATGTCTTTATGGAAAGTCGAGCTCTGGGTCCCATTTCACTCTCTTTTTGCATCTTTGAAACTTTGATTGTTTTTTCAAAGCATGGCTCCTATTGATTCCCACACTGTTGTTATTTTCATGAAACATTTCCAGGATTTTGTTGCACCTTGTCAGACAAATCAGCAGCCTCCTGCTCCTACAGTGCCCCGAGCAAAAACAGCTTTTTCCACCACCACAGAAAAAGAGTCTTTTAAATGGCATTGACTTGGCTGAGAAACAAGATTAACCCCAATAGAACAGGTTTTAGAGAGTGTGCTGATGCAAATTATCCAATCTTGTGCAACAGTGCTTAAAGCCAAGTGGTCCCCGAGGGCGAAGTGATCACGTTAGAAAGACTCCTACAGCAAACAGCCCAGGAGAAGATTTAACTTGAAATCCACAGCATCTAGCCATAAGTGGACACACACACACACACACACACACACACACACACACACACACACACAAAGCATATTTGTCTATACTTGTTCATGTATACTCTGTGCTCCACTAACTGATGATGCAAGCGTCTTGGCTCTGAACATGTCATCTCTTTCAGCACCATGTGACATGACCTCACCAGCTCAGAGGACACCCTCCGGATCAGTTCTGAGGCTTTAATGACACGCC
Organism: Macropodus opercularis; assembly: GCA_030770545.1. Classification (NCBI taxonomy): domain Eukaryota; kingdom Metazoa; phylum Chordata; class Actinopteri; order Anabantiformes; family Osphronemidae; genus Macropodus; species Macropodus opercularis. Next base: position 5,472,516 of record JAUCMP010000026.1, on the reverse strand, counting down.
TACAGTATATGCTCTGTAGCTGCACAAGTGATGTCCTGGACGCACAGCCCGCCGATTATATGCTGGTGCAAAACGTAGCTTATTGCCTGAGCCATGAATGACACGTTTTGCAGTCAGTGATCATGACTTTAAAACACTGGCCAGGATGCAAATGCCTCTCCGTGAAATAAAATCCCCTCATATCTGTTATCTGTTAACATCTAGGACACTGATACCGCTCTGACAGACACAGCGTGAAATGGCTGACGGTGAAAATGAGCAGGAATCCTGTGGTCTTTTGTGATCTTGTTGTTCTAATCTTTGAACCACAAAGAGCTTTAGCCAGAACATACATCTTCCAAGAGCCTTTAGCTCCACACATCGCCTAATTGATGACTGGAAGATAAGAGTCTTGGCAGTCATTAGTGTTTAGCCAAGACTGAGCCTCCATGGAAACATATCCAGACTGCACTGACAAAAAAAGGATAACATATGTAAGAAGTTGTAGGTGTAGGTGGATGTGTTAATATAATCACACCATCTACACACTACTCATTATTAAACTGATTATTTATTGTTATTGTACACAAATTATCCTATTAATGCTATTTCAAAACACATGACATGATTGTCTGTACAGAATGCAGTGGAAATTTTACAGTGAGGAGATTTCACACAAAATATCATCGTGGCACCAGAGGAAGGGCCGCGAATGAATGCGATCAAAGTAGTGAGCTGAGTGACGCCAACACTGCCATCCCTAGAGCCACGGCGGGTTCATCATTTTCTATCACCCTGGCCTCATGAAATGTTTCCTGAATTACCTCTTGACAGGTGGCAGCAGTGGAAGATGGAGCATAAAAACCGAGTGATCGCCACAAGGTCGGAACGCTGGTCTGAGGAGAAAATTTTCCTCAAGGGCTTTTAAAGGAAGACCCAAAAGTAACGTATCAACACATCCGCTGTCACGCATGACATTATCTGCAGAACTTTATTCCCTGCAGGCGAAAGGGTGAATGTCACAATCACTTTACTTGAGAGGGATCCCTATGACATTAACAATGACTTTAACCGGCTGTGAAGTTCAGGAAAGACAAGAGTAGAGCAGTGTCCTTAGTTCAACCAGGAGGCTGCTGCGTTGAACGCTAACAGGTGCTTCTTCTTTTGTGGTTTTCACTTGCTGCATCTTGATTGTTTGCAACAGCTGAGTCTTTAAATGCCATCCTCAAGCCTGCTTCCATGTTTTTCATGTTGTCATCCAGCCCATGCTCCACAGGAATCTGAAGAATTCAACGTCACTGGGTGGAGCCACAGCTGAGGTTTGACTTCCCATACGCACTGTAAACACGACAGGCCCGGTCCAGCTGGAGCAGGGGCTGAATGGAGAACATCAGAGGCTTCAAAGACCATCTAGAAACCAGTCTCTGTTTGTGTCATCAAAGTGTCCAGAAGAGAGATTTCATTGTTTTGTCGTAATTGTTCTCCTCTCAGGGCAGTTTATGTGCCCAACCTTTGAACTGTCACCTGCTCCCACTATTGTCCTCCATAAAAATGTGTTGTCTAATCTGACGTCATCGTCTTTAACCCATTTCACCGATGCTGCGTGTGCTGTCATTCTTTTCACATTACGACTGTGGAGATCACGGCCACTAACACCTCCATGTCCCAGCTGCTCAGCAGGTGACAGACGGACGTTGTGCCGCGTCCACTGTAGGGGAATAAGCAAAAGCCTGTAAATAGACAGACTGTCTGCAGACGTCCTCCTCCTCAATCTGCCGGTTAGTTTCCACTTGGATGCCAGGTGAACATGTCTGCAAAGAAACCAGGAGAAGTTTGGAAAAAAGGAGCCAAAAGTTGAACGATGGAAAGCACCAATGGTGCTGCATTGCCCTCTAGTGGATAAATACAGGCAGTGCAATGCCCTTACTACACAGGTGGAAATATTAACAATACAGACAGGTCTTTGTAGAGTTTAGGCACGTCGGAACACTAAGACTAAGAAGACACTAATGTCAAGAAAAGTCAGAAGACACTGAATTAAATAAAAATCACTTTATTTTTAAAATAAATGCATTTTTTCAGTCGTTACACAGCAGGACATGCTCTGCTGCTCATGACCCGAAGCAAACACACAGAAAAATTGACTAGACTTAGTTTTTCTTATATCTGTTCATGTTTGTTGATTTGTCTCAAACTCCAGGGTCTAAACAAAGTAGGTTTCCTTCATATCGACATTAAATATCACACTTCACTTGTGACCAGTCCTAATTAAGTGATGTAGTTTAAAAAGGCACCAAGCAAAATAAAACTGCTCCAAAAACGCACAGAACCTTTGACTGTCAGTCTAAAGAACAAGCTAAAATACAACCAGAGGCCACAAATGCACATTATCACTCGAGTCAGCTGCTCATAGCAGAGAATGTGCAAGAAAAGGCAGAAGAATCAATAAAATTAAGCAACAAATACAACAAAAAGAGCAGATTATCATCGAGAAAGCATACATAATGGAATTTTAGAAAGAAACTAAAGCAACTCTACAAACACTTTAATCAAACCTGGAGTCTGAGACTAGTATATATACTCATATATATATATATATATTTATCTGAAAACAACATAGGCAGACATAGCTCTGGACACCACACATGTTGACAGATGGCTGCCCCCCTTCCCAAAACCCCCGAAAGCTGAAACAAAAAAACTGTACAATTCTATAAAACGTTTGTGTTTTTACATTAGTTACAAAACAATACTTCATTTACTGATCCTTCATACTGAGGACAGAAAACTGAAAACAGAAATTGCATATTCATTCTTCATACTCCGTGACCTTTTGCTGGTGCGTAATGATAAAAAAAAAGAAGAAGAAAAAAAAAAAGATAATACTATATGGTGTGTGAAACAAAACGGCAGCAAGGTACAAGGTACGGTACAAGGGAGTAATGATCCCTGCTGCTACGAAGAGTTCATGCACGGAGCAAAGAGACGTCGGGGAATTCAAGCCCAGAGGTAATCCACCGACCCCGAGTGTTTTCAGGATGTCAGACACATAGATGGACCAAAATGTGAATGCACATTGGCACGTCTTATAGATGCGCAGTCAGAATACGAAAAGGTGAAACATAATGATCAGTAATTAACGTTTTTGTAGTGTGTTTTCAGACATGCTCATCGTTAGCAGGCGTTTAAATACAAAAATCTCAGTTTCACACCTGTCAGCGACCACAATGAAAATTCAATGAAGAAACGAGACTCTCAAGGTCTGAAATAAAAACAATAGACATCAAAAGCTAACGTAAAATTTAACAACAGCTTATTCATAAACAGGACTGTATAATGTAGAAGTGCTTACATGTGACTTCAAAGAGCCAAAACCCTTCATGTAGAGGAGAGGGTGGACATGTAGTGCTGCAATCAATGGCCACCGCTGTGTTCAGATCTAAACAGGGACAGCGAGCGGCGGTGAAAGGAACAAAAGGATCTTTGGGACTACGTGTGGTGTTTGCTTTAACAGAACGTAAGCTGATGAGAAGTCCAGGAAGTGAGAAGGCAGGTAGTCGGTGGAAAGCGGATACTTGTTCAGTATCAGGTATGTATAAGGCTTCTGCTCAACCACGGTTGAGTTTACGTTCAAGTTGGACTGAATTTACAAGAACATTAGTGTTGTAACAAACGGCCTCGTCTGCATTAATGCAAAAAACAGTATAACAATAAAAACGGTGCGAGCCGTGGCAATAGCTGTGCCACTCTGGACTCTTCAGAACAGCCCCAAACAATTAAAAAGACAGACACTGAATAAAATAAACCCATACAATGTGGTTACCCCACCCCAAGCACAGCTGCCCCCCTCCTGGCCCCTGACTGACAGTTGTCCACCCCTGGTGGCCGCTCAGACCCAGCCGCTGGTCAGCTTATAGAACATCTCCTCGTCTAGAGACTCGTTCTGGTCCTTGGCACGCGTGGACAGGAAGATGTAGCCACCGATGAACTCGTGTACCACCTTACAGTCCACCTCGGCACAGATGAAAGACAGACTGGGTTCGTCCGCAAATTCAACCGTCACCTGCGGACAGAGTTGAGCGCGTCACACATACGCGATACTGCTGGAGTGTCATCATGTTTCTTGTGAACCCACGCTCGGCCTGTTTCTGCATATTGCCTACCATCTTGATCTCCCAGTTGACGTTCCACTGTTTCATGTTACTGAAGCGCCAGGTCTTGATGGCATCTCCAGTGCTGGCATCCATCCGGATCAAGCGGTTGTAGGTGATTCCGATGAGCTCTTCCCGCTTCCCACCCTGGAACCTGCAGGGAAAGAGTGAAGATCGCACGTGTCACTGTCAAACACATACAACTGAAGCGTGAGTTGTGTACATGGATGAATATAGACACGTTTGACTGGACTTACCTGGCCAGAAAATGAGTGATTCCAAACTCGGGCAGCGACTGCCACGCCTGGATGAATCGCATCTTGGCTTCAATCAGACTCATCTGGGCCACATTCTGGTGGGCTTCAAGGATCCGGGCTGAGATCTGCAAACCCAATCAAACGCATTACATCAACATGTCGGTGTCCTCCCACTATCTGAATCAAGACTATGAGCACAGTAAACAAGTACATCCCGTCACCACACTTCAACCACCCAACGCAACCACATCCCCACATAGACGATGTGTAAACAAGCGGTGGTTAAGTCCATAAACCCATAAGAACACGGTCAGTGCATACACCCCGAGCTGTTACAGAAGGCAAACAGCCAGTACATAGACAAACAAATACAAAGCTACAAGCTGCCCGAGAAGCCAGTAAGTTAATAGGCCAAAGGAAGCAAACCGTGTGAGTGTCCGTGCGTGTCTGTGTTTCCCAAATGACATTTTATCAACTAATTCAATAGTGAGTCAAATCCTCATTAGATTAGGATTTTCCATGGCTCCCTATAAACTTTCTACCTTCTACTTCCCTGCACTACTTCGCGTTTGCTGTATTGAAACTATCAGAGCTGAAGAGTCTCATGGTTGTCTCTGCTTTTATATTTTTAGATATGAAATGTGGCGGAAATGTGCAAAAACAAATGCAAGTTTACTAAGCAGAGACGTGTCAGCATTTCTGTACTACGACAACCACCACCACCAACAGTGTAAACATGAGCAGACACCACAGAAATACTTTCCTTATTGTGCTTGTTATTGTATTAGCGCTAATGATGATGCTCTACTGAGACCATCAGCCACCACTACTGTGTTATACAGCTTCTTTTGGTTAGAGAAGGCAACCATGCACAATCTAATGCTTCAAGTCACCCAGTGAACACACAACTGAACTTACCAAGTCCCTGATATAGCCTGGCTGAAGAGGAAAGGTGGGGATCGGAGGAGGACACAGAAGAATGAAGGAGAGGCATACAAGGAGGGAGAGAGGAAATATTGGGTAAAAACAAGCAAGTAAGAACATTTTGAAAGCCGAAAGAGAGTTTGAGGGTCATGCAACAGCAGCACTCAGTGTATATTTTATACAAGTAAACAGACACAGGTACACGTGTGCAGCTTCACCTTAGGGGCGTAAAGTACATTCACGCTTTACAGGCCACGATAGGAACCAAACCGCTTCAGTGTAAATCCTCTTTCTTCCACAAGATGGTGATATGTACCAAGAAACATAATTCTGAAGCCCAATGTAGCTGCCATGTGTGGAGCCAGTTTATTATTGTGCGTTTATTGCTCGTTTCTCTCGTGTAGATGAGTAAATGTGGCCAGTCACGCTACAGTTGCAGGTCATCTGAAAAGTCCTATGTGTGTATACACTAGGAGAGGAAATCTCCTCAGACAAATCTTGCGACAGGAAGTCCAGTTTCAGAGCGTCGGGGAGGGGTCGCAGCTGACTGAGCGCTAACGGGCTTTTCCCAGACAGTTTTCCCGCGCACGATCCCAGGCACGGTTCATTTCCTGACAGCCCACGCCCACTACACAAAGACACATGTGTGTGAGTACATGGACACGTACACATACTAGGTATGACTCAGCTCTTTCATGCTGTGCCTGGGGACCCTCAGTCTGTGAGGGGTTGAGAGTGAGATTGGAGCTGGGCCAAAAAGACCCCCCCCCCCCAGACAGATGGAAATCAGACACTGGTTTCTTTTAATATGTACAAAACTATAGATTCATGTGAGATAACAAAGATGCGTGAAATCCATTATCACTGTGGAGCTTCCTCTCTTGCACAGCGTTAATGACATTCCATCAACTCCTTCACTAAGCTCTTCTAGCTACAAGTGAACTAAAACTAAAGGTAGGTAAACTATGGGGCAGACACCCTCTGCTTCCGTCACCCATCCCCATCCAGCACACACCACACTGGTTGTGTGCTCAGCTGTTCCAGTGCGCGCGCGCACACACACACACACACACACACACACACACACACACACTATTGCTAAATGCAAATCCACAACACACACATTTACAAGAACATGAATTTGTCTTCGTTCTTGAATGTTACACCAGGTTAAGATGTTTCAGTGGGTTTCACTCCACTTGCGCCAGTAGCAGATTCATACAAAATGAAAACAGACAGCACATGTTCAGTGACTGAGCTCTCCACCCCTCCTGCCCTACTGTCTGCAAGCACAAAGGCAGAGAGTAGAGGTACAACACGTGTTGCCTCATATGAGCAGAGCGGTTTAGACGGCAAGTGTCCTGAGCTCCCCTTGGACAGTGGGGAGACACAAAAGGGAGAAGAGGAGGAAAAGTAAAGAAGAGGGAGTGAAGGGAGGCTACATTCCAACGCAAAACAAACCTGAGGCCAGGAGGAGCCCATCTGCAAAGCATCTGACTCGACACAACCGACTCAACAGATCTCCCACAAAATACACATTAAACTAGACAGTTACCTTCAATTTGCCTACTTGTTAACTTTGTAAAAAGACCTGGTGAAGGACTACGGCCTGCGAGGCTTACCTGCTTGTTCTTGTACTTTTTCAGATAGCGTGGGGAGACCAGGCATTCGGGGTTGATATCGGTGGTGATTGGCTCGATGAACTGCGGGTCAGGGTTCATGTGCTGCATCTTGAGGAAGGACAGGATGTTCTGGACCTCCAGGTTGTAGGAGCTGTCGGCCATGGTCTTCCCTTTGGAGGCCAAGCGGCACGCAGCCATCCAGTGAGCGTACTGTTTCTCCTGCAAGCGAAAGTCAGACACTGATATTAGAAAAATTGCTCAGAGCGCAACAAGTGGTAGTAACTAGTAGTGAGGACTAACTTTATTCCTACCATGTCGCACCGAAGCCAGATCTCATTCATGCCATCGGCAACAGGGATTAGCAACTTGATGTTGAATTTCTGACCAGAGATGTTTACATCCGGGGTTACCTCACAACCTACACACAGGAAGAGGTTAAAGGTCAAACCCAATCTTAAAAACACACCAAAGATGATGTATTGGTTGGAGAAAAGTAACAACTACAATTTGCATGCACATAAGGTTTACCTCTAAGGTTCATTTGGTGCGCAGGAGTCCCATGTGCCTCCTCTTTGCTCTTGTAACAGGAAATTGTGATGTCTTTGAATGTGCACCAGTACTGCTTATAGCCTTTCAGTGTCAGTTTCTTGGGTCTGAAGGTTTTTAACAGAGAAAGAAAGGTCAAGCTACAAACTGATTTTTTTCCCCGCGTGTTAAAGAAGAGCAGAGGATGGAAGCTGGAAGACAAAGAACTTTTCATGTGTGAAGTAAGCGAAGCGAAGAAGAAAAAAAGCCAGCATTGGACAACATTAATGGAAAAGCATTAAAGACTAAAGGCCTCTTGACATCATAACCCTCGATTGATTTATACATTTACGAGACAACAAACCCAGGGAGCACCTGCTTGTCAGCGAAAGCCAAACGTGAATATGGCTAAAAAAAATGCTTTGTCCAACTATAATCACTTCAAAATGCCAAACTCAGAGCTCAGTCCACAAACGCCCTTTGGCAAAAGACATGGTCTATTATACTGATGCAAAACAGGCATCAGCTCTTGCACTTAGTCAGAAAATGTGAATTGTGGTTCTGGTAGACTTTAAACACATTGTTATGTGTTTTTGATGGCGGTGCAAGTCTGTGTTCTTTAGGGTTTAGGTCGGATGTGGGTGTGGACTCACTTGAAGACTTTTACATAGTCAGCTAGCTCTGGAATGGATGTGATGTCCCCCTGAGCAGGAAGGCAAAACACATTGTTAGAATAACGCCATAAAACTGTGTGTGACTAAATGGCAAATGAAACAATGACCTCAGCTTCATACGTTTCCAATGTCGCTGCTCACTACAATGTGCTACAGACTAGGCTTGTTATGCAATATCTCAAAGTTTCCTCTGATAAGCTGTATAAACTTCACAACTAACAAGGTAGAGCAGCTATAACGATACAGAGACGTTTACTTTCTACCTGACTTTCTGCCTTTGTGGAGTTTGTTTAAGAATCTGATATCTCGAGGTCACATCGCTGCCCTATAAAACACAGTTACCACTTATTGTGAATGTCTTCCCCTGAGTCAGCAGGTGGTGACTGTGCAAGTTCCCGCTCAGGTTTTAAATACGGAAAAATGCCTGAGCTGATGTAATACATCACCAAAAAGGCATTTCCCACAGTGTCCCTGATGATGTCATCATACCAGTGTGTTGGACGTCTTTCCTCCCTCCAAAGTAATCTCCAGGTCTGACAAGGCAGCATCCACCTCATCCACCTCCTTCTCACTGTTATTCATGTGGTTGTCTGAAGACATGATTGACAGCTTGTTGATGTGGTACTGAGGAGAGAAACACGTGTCCAGTTAGGCCTAGCTCAATAATACCCCAATGCTTAATTCTCTGGATTTCTTTCTTTCTTTCTTTTGTCTTTCTTTTTCTCTTTCTGACATACATGCAGTTTGTATTTGAGAAGCTGGTTGAATTAAAATGTGTGTGGTGTCAGGACGCTTCAATTCACCACATTCACTGAAGCTTTGCTCATGAAAAACAACCAGCCCCAGAGACAGACTTCACAACGTGAACAAATTGTTGGCTACTGAAACACCTTCATCAACAGTTCTGCCCATTTCCATAAAGTTTCCTGCTTTGTGCGCTACTGGTGTTTAAGCCCAGAAATTTCATCTTATAAAAGGGGGACTGGTCTGTGATAATTGCCATATAAATACTTTAAGACCTGTTGGCATTTGTGGTAGCGATTACTGCCAATATGCTCATTATACCATCTCCTTCCAAAATGTACATCACCATCCTTAAAAGAGATGCTGATTTTTTCAGGATGATGGGTGAATAAAGGATTTTTTCCTGTACCACGTAATTCGCTCGGTGAGTCACTGATGAATCAAGAGGAATAAGTGGTACAGTCTGGACACCATGGTCTTAGCATATCTTTGAACTGTAACAGCCCGTAAAATAGTTTTTACTAGGAACATATGTGCCACTGGCCAGTTGCATGCGATAAGACACGGTACACGCTTGTAACAATGGAAACACCAATTCATCACAGCAGATCATTACTGAAAACCTGACCACGTTTCTCTCCACGCCTGAGTCACAGCCACTAAATACAACTTGTTGACAAACGGTATTTATAATGTCAACCCATCAGTGAAAGCCTGCCCCCACCCCACACACACACACACACACCAGTATATGAATGAACAGCTGTCGAGAGAGAGAGATACAGAAGTAGAGTTCGGGACAGATATGTAAGGCTTCAGCCAGCTATAGCTGGGAATGTAGGACAAAGGGCTCTGACTGGTTCTATCAGAACCTTCCTCTGAGCAGCAGCACTATGGGGTCCATTACACTTTGTGACTGTGACTCCTGATTAGCTCACTTCTATGTGCTGCCAAACAGTGACATCCAGGTGACAGTATGCTAACACAAGCCACAACATACTGAAGGAGGGCAATCATCACTCTTTATTTAGACCCTGCGTCTCCCCACACTGCAGTCAAACAGCCTGAGCTCATACTGAAACACAGTAGTAGCTACCAACGAGGCAGCAGTCAGGTAGAGACAGAACGTCCGGCAGTCTAAACACATAACTCGAATTACCATCTCTCTCTGCAAGAGCAACAAGAAACCGGTTAATTATAGCTGGTCAGATGAAACACACGTAACACCTTTGAGTGTAAGAGGGCTTTTAGAGGCATGTTAGCAGGTCTATGTGACAGTTCTAGCTGGAGTGGGTGGTCTGGGCTGAGGCGCTGGGTCCAGGGGCAAAAGATGCTCTATAATTACACCGGGGTGAGGACAGGGTGGCGTCCTCAGGTCTTGGCACCCACAGTTTATGAGGGTCAGAAATAGCCAGAACCCCACCCACAGACAACAGGGGCAACCTGAGGGGGGCTAAAGGGGTTCACATCTGTATTGGACACATTTAAATCAATCTCTATTGTATCCTTCCTTCTACCATGTACTACAACATACCCCTTTTTTCCCTTGGCGTGCTTTGCAGGCAATCATGGTATCCTGTTTAAGTTAGGGCCAGCCATTGATGGTCACAACACCCGTTTAAGAATAATGAGTCAGAAATAAGTGAATTGCTTGATATCAATGTATATTTCAAAGCCAAGCAGGAATATGTGATAATGTTCCTATAAAACTGGAAGGAAAACTGGCAACTAGACGCTTAGCTATGGGCTATAAGCCAATCCAATTAATTAGCTTGTTGTTAAGCAGGCTTGCCCAATAAAAAGAGGAATGTAGCAGAGGCAGACGCAGCCAAAACAATGCTGAAATGGTCAAATTAAAATTGGGCACACAAACAAACACACACAGTCCTTTTACCTGCAGGGCAGCAAACATCATCATTTCCTCCTCCGTACACTCAATTTCCTCCAGCAGAATGGCCCACTTGGCCTGCTCATAGAGCTGGTTCACTCGGATGGCATCATACTGCGGACGCACACAAACAGAAAATAAACAAAAGCTCTGTCACAGTCTGATGAACGCTGGACAACACCAGGCTTGGTGAAGCATTAAAAGCCTCGTCTGGGTAACGTTTGTGTCTCCACCAAAAATACACGGTCACATTTTAAATTGAGGAACACAGTGTTTTGTCTGAGGAACGCACCTTAGGGTTGAGGTCAAAGAAACTGTGGTACTTAAACCTCAGCAGCAGCACCTCGTTCTCCTTTACATCCTGCTCCATCAGAGACCTGGATGAGTCCAGCCACCTGGACAGACAGCAACTATGACTAGTTAAAATGCATTGAGCGCAGCCTCCCACAGGAACAAATGCAGCCTCGTCTAACAGTTTTGAACAACTGCGCAGCTCTAAAAATTCTACAATCCACCGCAGCATTTCAGACTACGAGCCGTTCAACCAAACCACCAAACCACTAAGCAAAGTTCATCTCACCCTTGGTTGATTTTGGCTTTGTCCAAAAGGGACTGGGGCTTGTAGAGTTTGACAAGGATGTCTGGTGAGGAGATCGGCTGGCTGACGGCGAGGATGCTGGGATTGCCCTCGGACAAGGGGCTGTCCCCGAACCAGGCGGAGGTAGGCGAGAGTGGGCTGCCGTCTCTGGAGTCATAGGTGGGGGTCATAGTCTTACTGTACAAGCCTGGACTGGAGTAGATGCTCCCTGAAAAACACACAGTCACCAGTGAGTCCCCCAAAAGGCAAAGGCTAAAATACAACCCACTTATAAGAGAGTCGCTGTTATTCATATCATTTTATGCACGTTTCGCCTCAAACCAATTAAGTATGCATTCACAAATTCATTTCTAAAAACAGAATCACAGTAAAAAAAAAAAAAAAAGCTCATCAAAAAGCACACACACGCAGCTCAGCCAGGCCAGCTAGCGCTCGACAACACCGTGTGACTAACAGCCCACACTTTGCAGATAAGTGGCTTCAACAATATCCTCCCGCTGATAGTGGAATTGATGTGGATCAGCATGCAGATGATGCACATGACCAGGGTCACCCACTTACAAACCTGCAGGAATGCACTGCACACAGCAAACTACTGCACAACTGTCCACAGACAGGAGAGGAGGGTAAAAATGTGGGTGGGATGGATGAGTTTACAGAAACAAAAATTAATTAAAGTTAGAAAATAAAACTGAATTGCGAATACCCGTTTATCGTCTTTGTCAATTATACAGTGATGTTCTACCCAAACAACCCACTGAAGTGAGCCATTTGCACTTCCTGTTGGACCAGCCTCTGGTGTATTTGTGGCCCCTCTGTTCCCCCTCTCCCTCTGCACGGCTCGGGTCAAGAAGCAACACTGGCTCAAACCACTAAACCCCTTCAGAAATCAGGAAGTGAGCTTTGTTTGTGTTTGTGAGTGTGCATGTGTGTGTTTGTGTTTGCAGGCTGGGGTCATGAGAACCGGCTGCTGGCCACCCATTCTTTATGCGAGGACTTTAAGCTTTCAATGTCCCTAAAGCTGAGTTCAGGGAGACAGTGAGAGTACTCCCATCTCCCATCGGGTTTCCAAAGGAATCCCAAATATCCAGAGATGTCCAAGGTGAAAGTTCATTATAAATGCAACTAGGTCTCCTCTATCCTGTTTACTGTCTCCCCAGTGCAACCAAACAGGCTGAAAGAAAGTTAACTTGACTTGACTCCCTAAGGCCCCGTCCTGGGATGTCACAGGGTTTAAATGAGTGAAGCCGGACCACCATGGGTTGTTAAGACTAAGTAAACAACAAATAAATGAAATAATAAACCAAAGTGTCGCTTGTGGGTCTGATTTGCACGGAGCTTCTGTGTTGTTAGATTATGGAAAAACGATTTACTGTTTTTTTTTTTGCTGCCATCTATAAACTATTAAACAAACATACTTTTAAAATAATTATTTATCCATGGCCATCTTAGTAACCACACTTTTGAGGATTAAAATGTGGTGAGACTTCCTGAAAAACAAGTCAGCAGGGACAGCGAGCACAACTTGAGCAGCTGGAAGCAAAAGTGAGTTTTCAGCTGATTTCTACTGGCAAGTCATGTGACCACCCAAATCATCTGACTTCCTCTAAAAGAGCAGTCAGGTGACACGGATGCTAGTCCCAGAGGTTGCAACTGTCCCGTGCCATCAACACTCCAGCTGTGGGAATCATAGGAGGAAGGAATTGGGGAGGCGAGGTGAGAAAGATGTGCTGAAGGACAGAGCAAAAGAAAAGCTTACCTTTCACAGGTCCGATGTAAATTATCTCAGAGGCTGGGATGAAAAAGACAAAGAGGAAAGGAAAGGAGAAAAAAAGAAGAATAGGAACAAACTACATCAAGTAGATAGATTTAACACTGATGTTAAAAGGACAAGGAAATGGAGCAGAAAAGACTAAAATAGAGAAATGCAAGAATAGGAAGATCTGTGGCATTTCCACAGGCAATGCCAGCTGTTAGCCTCAGAGCAGATGACTCAGTTTACCCTCTTTACAGTGGGAGATCACCCTGGCATGGCTGGTAAGGTTCTGTCGTTTCCATCCACTCATTCAGCGAAGCATGGCTGATTGAAAACCCAGACGAGGCGTTGGTCAACGTGACCCTGCCCTGCATGTTTAAACTGCAGCAAAAATATAAAGAACGGGCTGCTTGAGGTACTCGCCCTCCACCCTGCCAGAAAAGATAATTCGATTCAACTGGCGCATCAGATGTGGTCGACCACATGGACGGGTATTATGGGTAACATCTTAGGGCTGAGTCACGACAACAGCTAAGCATTAGTAACGTTACTTTTTTTTTTTTTAACCAAAATGACCAATTCTGTGAATCACTTGAAAATGAAATTTCCTAAATGGTTTATTTAAAGCTAGAGATTGGAGTTTTAGAAAATGATTGCAAGTCTAAGTGGAAATAACTGGTCATGCACTGCTTTCCTCAGCCCATCAGTTGGCTGCACAGGAGAAGTTGCACAGCTGACTCTCTGCAAAAAAAGACTTGTGATGCCTATCAAGTGATCTGGGCTGAGAGGCCTGACCTACCGTACAAGGGACGAAATGACACAAACAACCATGAAATGCGCTCTGACTGTAGCAGATGATCTGCTGGGGAGGGATGTGAGAAGCATGTGTGTGTGAAAACACGTTCTCTCTCTCTCTCTCTCTCACACACACACACACACACACACACACACACACACACACACACACACACACACACACACACACACACAGAGAGAGAGAGAGAAGTGACAGTAAACAGATTCTGCACATTCCTGAGAAACACTGTTTAGTGCACCACCTAATACTGCGACCACACTCACCCACTGGGATCCGAATGTCTCGGAATGACAGGCATCAGTGTAGCACACCCATAAAATGTGATGATGCAACCTCGGGTGTGATCACTGTGTAACAGTGATCACACAGCTTTTTGCCTTTTTAGCAGAGAAAACCAAATGTCGGGACACTGAGGATTTTCTTGACTTCAGGCATCACCACGGCTCACGATACTTGCTCAGGGTTATTTCTACTTGCATGAGCCCTGACCTCTGTGTTTACAAACTCCAGTCCAGAGCATAAGAGACTAAAAGCACACAGGGTCCCATTCAGCTCGTCTCACAGTGTTAAAGTTAACAGGACAGGAGCACTACTCCCGCTACTCCCATGCTTGTAGCGCTCCCATCGGGAGGGGGCAGGGCTAGTATAGCAACAGTCGTGTAGCCTGGTTTGCGTTTAAAATGGCAGCGTGACCAACTATGTGTGGAATCTCAACCATTCTTCATCCTCCCTGCCAAGGAACTGTGAGCCAGGGCTGTAGATCCTATGCAGGCCTCAATCTCACACACTCATATTTGGTCACTACAAGCAGAGTTCAGCAATCTGAAGTTATCTTAGTGGTTTTCAAACCACAAACATAATCAGACACAAAAGAGACTGATAGATGCTTCGCGGCAGCCAGTGGAACTCATTATTTAACCTGTTGCCTGAAAACAAATATAATATAAAAATATTCCCTTGAAGAAACAGAAGGAAAAAAAAATCACCACGAAATAAATAAAAAATAAAATGTATAGTTTTTTCATACATGTCAAGGAAATTGGATCAAGGATTGTTATTTCCAAGTAAAAGGTAAATTCAATTGAACACATTTATACGTCAAACCCACCTGATCCAGGGGTTAACAGTGGGCCTTCCAGTTCCAGGTCATCCTCCTCCACCTCCTCCAATTTTTTCTTCTTCTTCTTCGGATCACGGGGCTTACGCAGTAGAGATAACTCCTCTGGGTGGCGGATATCTGAGGGGAGAAAGAGGAAGAAAGTCCATTTCTCGCTGCACAAAGACATTTGTTTTCACTTGGGAGTCGAGTGACAAGGTAAAACCAAACTACAGGCCAACCACATGAAACAAGACAACCTTAGGTAAAAGAAATAAAAAGTGGAGGCAAAATGTCAGACATGATGGAATTGTAGACAGCTGTGAACCAGAGGGGTGGAAAATTGCAAATCCCATTTCTCAGGGCCTCAGCATATCTTGCTTTAAAAGTAATCCCCACTGAGACAGGACAGAGAACCTACGTCTCGCTTACCCTCTATTCTTTCACACACACAGACAACTAGAATTCAGTTGATGGCAGCGAGTAGTAGAATGGATGCAATGAAGAGCTGCATTTGTGTGTTAATTGAAGAGCTGTGTGCAAGTTCCCCATCAGACACTGAATATAATGACTTCAACAGAGCAGCCTTCCTCCGCCAGCTTCTCTCTGCTTCGCTTGGCGTTAGAGACCAGGGAACCATCACTCACTTGCAGCAATGATGTTTTAAGACAGACTCAAGATGGTTCAGACGTAGGGGGTGACGGCCAGAATGTGTCAGGACTAGAATAGCATGGGGTTAGTCACGAAAAACATCTGGATCCTCCGCTGGATTTGATTTACACAAATGAAGGGGTGAGCTAATATTTGAAGCATTGTTTCCATGTACATGTCACACATATGTGTGATAATATTTCTCACGTCCACTTAAGTATCTGTCTGCTGTGCAGAGAGACTGAATTGGATGATGAGGGGGGTGCAGAGAGCACTAGCATGAGGAGAGAGACAGAGCACGACTTGGCCTGGTGCGAAAGCTTGTTTGGTTTGTGTAACTAAAGCAAAAGCATTCCAGGAGTTTTAAGAACTACCAGATGGGAGCGCACACTCTTTCTTGCTGCCTCCCTCCTCCATACTCCGCTGCAGTGGAGCACAATCCATGTGCCCTTATACAGCCATGTCAGCTGGAGGCACGCTGCTGAGCTTCAGCTCCACTGAGCTGTGCAAGGAGGCCAGTACACACCGTCAAGTGTGCATCAATAAGACTGTCTGTCTGTGAGTCATGCGGCATTTTACTATGATGTCACGATGTCATGATGGTTTAGGTTTACGACCTTTGTATCGGTGAAGACCAGAAACGTATGCACACAATAAGTACGTGGATTTAAAAGAGAATTCTTTGCTCTAATCCTGAAATGTCCATCCTGAAAACACTCATAAATACTTATAAAGTTGTTACTCATTGGTCTTAAAATCTATTCTCTTTATTTTCATTTTGGATATAAAGAATCCTAAACCTGTCAAAAGAGCATTCTGAGCTCGTCTCCTTCTCGGCTGTGCACAAGTGTCTGTAAAACGGTTGGGTGCAGTAAATAAATTGACTGACGTGCTGTTTTCATCACTCCTGTGAAGGGAGTTGAGGTGTGGTAGGTCTGATAGAGTTCACTTCTGATAAAGGTGAACCCTGTCAAAAACAAAGATAAAGACGATGAAAACATGTAAAAGTGTCAATTTAAGAATCGTGGTCCGGTGGGAAAGGCTGCTCCTACTCTCACCGCATACTTGTGGCCAGTCTCAAAAGGAAGGAGGAAGGGTGAGCGATGGTTGGTGTGCTTAGAAAAGCTTGTTAATTTGCATTAAGAAAAATGACACTTGGACAAAAAGGCCCCGATCTCCATCCAGCAGACTTGTGACAGTAATCAGGCCAACGGCCAGAGCAGAGTTCTTGACCGAGGGCCAGCTGGGCTCAGGACGAGGACCTACTCCTTGGAACACATGATTCACTGCAGTGAGTAAAGCCAACCACTAAAGAATCACCAACACACCGTCACAGCCTAATTTTACAGCACTGCGGTTTAACACACAAACGGATGGAGACCCTACATGGACAAAGAAATATTAAAGATGGGTGACTTCAGCTTTTTATCCCCACCCATACAGTACTTTGGTTCTCACTAGGATGCAAGGCTGATGGAGACGTCTTCCAGCAGTAAACGACCCGACATTCGTCACCTACTGGATACGAGGCTAAAAAGGTGCTAAAAGGCCACTCGAAAAACACAATAATGCAATTTAATTTAGTTGTAGTTGAGACAAAACCACAGTCCTCCTATGTTATGACAGCAGTGGCCAGGCCCTTCGAGCAGACCACAGGTTGATGGGCCATAAATCTGAAGGAGCAAAACGATGAAGCAACAGTTCCACACAAATCCAGAAAGCTTTCTGAAGGACAATGTGTCCTCACCACACATTTCATTACAACACTTCTTTTCCTGAGCCTTTTATGTCCCATGGTATTGATCCTCTCAATAACTTTCCTTTACAGCCTGGTGATCACTCTGGCAGTAATTTATTTCACTCCGTTGTGTACAGCACTGATGCCCCTATACTTTCCACAGAATGCTACTGTTGCACAGCTATCACATAACTGCTTACACACTTGTGCTTACCAAAAAAACAACACATCCCTCATGCCCGACTAAACTTAAGTGCAGCAGCCTAACTAGAAGTGATGCTTTGCTGACTAAACTAGTGCATAGTCACGTGTTGGTCTGTTGTAAGGAAAATATTTGCTGCAACGGTTCAGAGGAAGAGCGGAAGCTGTGTGTGTTCAACGTGTGTGTGAATCCAGGTCGTCTAGACAGGATGGGCTCTTGAGAAAGTAAAGAGCAGGCTTAGTAGGATTTTTTTTTTTAAATAAATAAACAGCCTATATACATCAACGTGTAGATGCGGTTCCTGTCACTGCTTTCGAACAGTTAGTAAACTATGTGGAAAAAGAAATCAGGAAATTTGTCAGGAACACGTCTTAGTAACCCTACTCCATGTCTGTGTACATCCGAGGCTTCTTCAGTGAAAAGCACATAGTTCAGAAATATCCCAAAACAGATTCAAACATACTATCTTGAAACTAAAAGTGGAAAACCCCTAATGCATTCACTGATAAGTCAGCAGTGCAGCACAGGATGTAGGAGCTGCCAAATGAAACCAGAGGTCGAAACAGGAGTTGGACTGAGTCGTTTTCATGTATTACGCTAAATTGACCTTTTGCCGAGTCCTTTTATTGTGCAGACAGGCCAGATGGGCTGTGTCTTTGTCAGGGCACAGCTGCAATAGACTGAGGAACAGAACATATCAGTAATAATGGCTTTTATACATTAACTTGGAGTGTTATGTCGATTTTCCATGGCTTGCCCTGTGTGGGATGTTCCTTTCCAGTATTTGATCTGTGCTACAGACATACAAAGACAATACAGAATGTCTGAGATACAACAGGTTTATATTACAACATAAACATATTAGCCACAGCATAATATCATTAGATACTTGTAGAGTGTATCAAGACAAATAAAGCAAAACTATTCAGGTAAACAACCAAACTTGGAAGAGGTTTTAGAAAAGGAAATGGCTCCTTTGTGACCAACTGAGTGGACACAGCACAGCGAGAAAACCCGGAGAACAAGCACCGGAACCAACGATGATCTGCTGATCAAAAAGCTCCTTCTCTGTTCAGTATCCGTGTCCTCGCTGTGCAAGGAGTCAAGGGCAGCTAAGACAGGCCTGCTCTCTTATGGTTCCCTGTGCACCTTCTATCTGCTCAGCCCCAGATATTCACAGAAAGTTCTGTATAGATACACAGACGTTGGTTTTACTTTTTCCAGGCCTAGCCAACTTTACTATAGATACGTTTCTGAAAAGACATTATGGTGCATCTCATCAGTAAGGTATCAATAATGTCTGTGAAGCTCTTAGTTACTTCTTTTTTTAACCTGATTTAGAAAAGGTGATGGTAAATTATCCAGCGTGTAAGCAAGGCAGTGAATGTGTACATGGGCGCATGTCTGTGTTTTAAGCTTGAGACAGATTGATAATGTATGTTTACTAAACATTAGTGAGAGACTGATGGAGCATTGGTTCCAAGGGCACAACTCCAACAGTGGACTGCCAGTCAGGAGATAGGACTCTGGCATGCAGAGCTCATTGTGTTTAATAAACAGAACATATTGCCAGGGATAAAAACAGAGTGAGAGGAAGGACATGATTAACCAAGTCTGATGCAGAGCAACAAGATTTTAAAAAACAGCATTACAAGGGGAAGTTTCTAACGAAGCAGGAAGGAGACTTTCTGTAGGACTGGACCAACTGTCCATTTAAAATTGCATTTTATTTCCATATGATTCAAATCGTTCCACTTACTGAAGGTTTTGCAGATGTCCGACACGGCCTTGAAGACGCGGTCTGAGAAGTTGACCTTGACCTTCATGTGCTTCATGTTGGGCAGCTGGAGACGCAGGAGCTTGTGCTGCGGAGTGAAGAGCAGTCTGGCGTCGGCCTGGATGCCGTACTTGTCCAGCGTCCAGTGGGTTTTCAACAGCCATGTCTTCTTCTTCTCCCACCACAGAGCATGGTCTGACCAGTCCTTCTTCACATCTAGGGAGCAAAGAGAAAAACAAAAGTACAGTAGTCTGGGTCATAACTACAGCGTTGGCAAAGGTCTTTACTAAACTACATACTTGGTGTTTGGATCTATTGCCAACATGGTGGCGATGTTATTGGAAAAGAGAAAGTTTAAGTAGAGGAAATATCTATCCATCACACGGCCCTGACATGAGCTCACTAAACATATCCCTCCAGGCCACAGGGTCACATGTAAGGTGAAAGGGGAGGACTGTCCAGAAAAGGTTTGCACAGAGGTGGTGCAGTCAAAGTGAGGGGGAGGAGACAACTGACGAGGTGGATGTTTGTGTGACACGGTGGGGATATCAGGTTCGTACCTCCCTCTTTGTTCCCAAGTCACACCGTGATCCCTCTAAAGCAGACACAAGCCACCCAAAACCCAACACAGCTTCCAGGCTTTCGCTCCGCTGGGGCTCAGCACAATGGGGACAAACCCGTGGTCTCACGGTGTGCGTCTGACTTCAAGGGGAAGGTGAAAACCACAGGGATTTGAGAGAACTCAAAGCAGCTGTTTTACAGATCACCTTGCTCTAGTTTCTGTGTGAGAAGCAGTGATTTGGGCTTTTGTGCTGTTTAGGAACAGCAAATCGCTTCAAAGTGGAAGCTGAAAATCTTCCGAACCCAGAGAGGGTGAAGAGTTCCTTTTGTCACACATACATTGTAAACATTCAAAGAATATCCCATCTTAAGCTGCAAGTTACAATAAACAACAGCACAGCTGAAAAGATGTTTTCACGTACCCTGTGCTCTGCACATGCTGCCTTATGTTCAAGTGTAAAATGTAATAAACACCTCGTTAGAAGAATTTGATTGGTAAGACCTATAGTTTATAGCGTATTATACTTTCAGATGTCTCCGAGCAGTGATGTCATTACTTCGGCATTAGTCCAGAAAGGCACTTCCCAGAGCAGTGTCTCATATTCTCCACCCACATGCCTCTTCATTGCTTCTCCAGCGCGTCCCGTCTCTCTCTGCTCTTACTGAGTCACTGCGTCCAGACACATGCACTGGTTTGCGCAGTCATCCTTAAACAAAGTTTAATCATTTAATTCTCATTTTGTACAAGTGGCCTCTCGTTGCTATTCACACTACACCGAGAGGAGGGGATGCTGAATCAGAGAGGAACTAGAGTCTTCGTTTTACATTTCATCCTCTAATGGCATAAAAAGTAATGGAGTAGCATGAGCTGATACAAGGTGTGAGCGGACGTCAAACCAACACTGCAGCATGGAGTCTAGCTGCTAAAACCTTGTTCCTTGTGCGTGTCCCCATACGCTGACCTCCTCCATCTGTCAATCAAACCGCTCTGTGCTATTGTAACCCAAATCTCCATTGGCCTTCTGTTTCTATGCGCTGGCATTGTTTTCCCTGACCTTTAATGCGCGTAGTGGCATCCATGGACCGAGTGAGCACTCGTCTGCTGATCCCATCTAAATACTAAATGAATGAGATTAGTGAGTGAGTTGGCGAAACAACACATGGGCTCCTTAGAACCAAGAAACGAGACTTGTGTGATGTGAGCAAAGCAAACTGGCACAAGGAAGAGATTACACGGAGGATTCAAATGCAGGGGGAGCGTTTGTGAGAGACCACCAGCATGTCAATACAGATGTCATTGTGAAAGCCTATAGCTGTGTGAGTGGACCTGGTGGGGGGGTTGTTTGTGAAGCTGTCGAGTTTTAAACAGTTTACTCCGTCAAGCAAACACTTGGTATTTGCGTGAAAACATTCCAAGCTCCCTTTCCGAGACCCTGTGTGAGTTGCTCTAGCAGCATGGGGTCTAGCTGTCATCGCTCCATCCTGATGCCTCAGCTGTGCAGCACACAACTTCATTACTACCATCAAGGAAATTGGCCACTTAGGTGCAGTGCAGCTATTAAAAGGGGTGAAATAATTAGAGGGGGTGAGAGAAGAAAGTCTGAAAATAAACCTGACTATATTTTCATAACTCAGCTCACAGTTTTCCCCTCTTAGAAACTTGTAATTTCTGGTGTCTGGGAGCAATGCTGCAGAGCTAGCATTAACATTTGGCTTCCAGGCTGTCGCCACAGACCACATTCTATACAAATGTCCTCCTACTCAGCATGTATGACCACCATACAGTCTGTGGCAATGCATGAATGCACATGTTAGCTGGTCTTGGTTACCCTCGGCGCTTACTCAAGGCTGCTACAGGGTTGCCTTCTGATCTCAAGCCCTTACACAGTCTTGTATTCATACTCTGTTCATAATCATTTCCCAGTGGTTCGGTGTGTTGTGATTGGCCAAGGGCAGTTCGGTGAGGCGTCCACCGGGTTCTTTTACTAACAAGGTGGTAACTCAATCTATAGTGAGGGAGGGAGAGAGGGCCAATGGCATCTCCCTGCTAAAAATACAGCTTGCCAGGCCTGACGTAATGCAGCAGCCAGAGGAAGGGGGGGGGCTAAGTAATTGGGTGCATTAAATGCGACCCGCATCCCCTTACTGAAGTGATGAGTGTGTGTGCACAGAGGGTTTGAAAGACAAGGGAGACAGAATGAGAAAACCATGTTTTATGACCTCTGCAGGATGTGAAAGATGATACGGAGATTGTGTGTTTGTGTGGGTTTGGGGATTTGCTGAAGGGAGGTTTCCTTATCCAGGCGTTAACTACATTAGCTCCATCTCTATGCATGTGTGCGCGTGCTTTAACAGGCCAAATTAATACATTGATTCAGTCAAATCAAGTACTTGTCATTCACCACCATCCCCAGTACACAGACAAAGTCCCCTTCCATTGCTTTGTGAACCTGAACTAGACCACAACAAGAAATATGGCTTTTAAAATGTGGAGATTAAAAGTGCAATACTCTAAGATGTGATAAAACAAAAACAAATCGTACTATATTGTTGTCTTGTTGGTGCAGGGTTTTCATTAGGATAATACAGGAAACTGAACTGTCCCTCTCCCCCATCACTCCTAATCAGAGTATCTGCACTGTTTACATTAGGAGGCAGCTATGTTTATGGATGTCTGCGAGGGGGAGGGGATGAGACAACAGATGAGAGGATGAGAACTGCAGAAGGCAGGGGCAGGGCATCACAACATGGGAGGGAGTCTCAGGAAAGGAGGAAACTACAGTCTAAAACAAAACTCATTGAATTCCAAGTTCAATTTTATTTTCTTCAGGAAATTCTTTGACCTTGCTTTCAAATTTGTTTTGCTTGTTGGTATGTTTCCATTTGTTTCTGTTGTGCTTTAGATTTTATTGACAGAACAAAATCCAAACAGAACAGAATATTGAGCTTAGTCATAGACACATGAAGTAAAAAAAGACAGAAACCTAATCACCAAACAGTCCAAGGCATGAATCCAAATGTTGGCTAATGGGAGTTAAACTCTGATTTGCTGATATTTTACAGTGCTAATAGGCACAGCTGATTTTAAACAAAAGGTCATGATGTGACACTGAGCTTCAACACTAGATGCAAAAAAAAAACCCATCACTGTTCTGTTTGTACTCAGTGAGTCAGTGACTCCTTTCTAGTGTTTCTAGCTCAGCTGTGACAAGCAGATGCAGGTTCATCTGTAGCATCAGTGGCAGTGCTGATTTAGGAGAAGATGCACTCACAGGTCAGGACTCTCTCACCACATCTGACACAACAAGCCTCTTGTCTAAAACAGCTTTTATTAGCTGTCACAGCCAAGCTGTGATAACCATTAGCCAGCAAACGTCTCGTAATTTTCCACCATCAGCTGATAAAACATTGCCGTCGGGTGAGGCTGGTCACACTGTTTCCTTGGAAACTCGTGGCTGAAGCCGCAGGGGCTGTGGTGCAAGGTGACAACTTGTTTTCACATAAAACAAAAGCACAGACAGAGCTGCAGGTTAGCTTGGCTACACGGATAGACGTTATCCACATCAGATATGCAACAGGTTTCAATACAAACAGGCCATGACAACATCTGGATGGACACAAAGGTTCACAGGCAAAGACCGAAGTGAAACAGTGAATTAGACAACCTATGCTTTGTGCTCACAGCAAGTGGCATCCAAACATGGACTCGTGACAAATGATCAACAGATAATAACCAGAGGCCATGCCTGTAATGCATCTGTTCTGTTTAATACACAAATAAGACTGTACCGGCAACACATCATGGGGCCGGACTTTTCCATCTACGACCCGCCGGGTATTCGTTTACCAACACCATTAAACCCCCAGTGCTCACTACTGACAGGCTTAAGCTCAATGAAGCTGGGAACCTGCTTATTTCAGTCTCTTATTATGCAACAGCTCAGCTTCCTGCCAATAGTCAAGGCCATTTGTCATTAAATATGCAGGACACAATGCTTTTAGACCTACAATTTTCTAATGGGTGAATTCAGCGACACTTTAACTTTCACAGAGAAAGCTTTGAGCAAAAAGGACACCTCCTGCCATTACGTTGCTATGCTGCTGAAATAAGGTTGCGTCCTGTGTTACGGATACGCTGCTCAATGTCAAGGACCCTTCAAGGTTCTCGCTGATTTTAAAAGTGCCAGGGAATAAGCTGTGCTATCAATTTTATCGAGTGTATTGCCATTATTTCCCCGAACACTGACACCAACCGAAACCAGAGGACTTCGATTTTTCAGCATGTAAAGCTGCTTACATAACACACACACACAGACACACACACACCAACATCTGTAAATATATTGAGGGTCCTAACAATCCCGGAGGAGCTGCGGCCATAAGTAAGCCCTGGCATTAATAACGCACAGGCTTCAGGTCGGAGCTTTGAGGAATCATGGTTCACACATCAGCTGACGGCTCTAAAGGGTGAGCTTAGAGTTTGGGAAGATGGGAAGACGAAGGCTTACAGGACAGGCCAGAGCGAAGTGGTTCTGTATTAGTGAATTGAGGACCCTTGTGATGTCCTACATCCATAACCTGAACAGGAAATTTAGAAGCATAGAGCCTGTTAGTGTAAGAAGAGAGTGCACCACCAATGGCTTTGATGCATTAGAAGAGGCCAGGAGGGCTAATAGAGAAAACCTCCTTAGAGGCAGATAGTTTGTATCCATTTGTGTCATAATCCAAACACAGCAAAACAGTGGGGGTACCCTCCCTCCGCCCTGACACAGCTTTATGCAATTTAGTGTTCAGGGAGCCAGTGAAATAATGACATTACAGAAGAACCTCTGAGACCAAGATCAATGATATTCACTCGTGCTCCTATCTATAAAAGCTTTGTACCAGACTTACCCCCAGGACTGTGATTCAGCAGCCCTGAATCAGCTGTGTTTAATCTGAGTCTTAGTAGAAACCGTGAAAATATGAATAGCTAAGGCTGATATGCACGACTGATTCCAGGTTAAATATTAAAACAATCTACAGTCTCCAGTAGTGAAGGTATTTAACCTAAAAGACAGGTTTCTGCTTCTTCCAACCTCTGTGAGCAGAGGACAGATTGAAATGAATGAAATATGTGTTGAGAGTCTAAACAAAAACTCCAGATCGGTTTACTCCATTGACCCACTGGTGTGTTTTGTTACAACAACAATGTGCTGCTATAACATTTCCTTCCTCTGGATTCGCTGCCCTGGCTTCCACTAGAGAGGGAAACAGACTCCCAAAGAAGCCATGAAAGTTTCTTCAGATGGTAAACGCAGGCTATTCAATTAGCAATAAATACGTGTATATCATGCGACGTCAAAGTTAAGTTTCGTTCGGTTTCTACAACTCCTCCTTGTACAACGTGCAAGCAATTAACCGATAGGTCAGGAGGTTTGGTGTGTGAGACTGACTACAGAGCAGCACAATCACTGTAGCATCTCACTGGTGGAACAGGAAAGCTCTGGCCTGGGCAGGACCTCTACTTAGGATAACTACTTCCTGTGAGAGAGATTAGAGAGCAGGACAATCACACAGACTGTCAGGCCTATGTCAGAATTTTCTCCACAGACACGATCAATGAAAATTATTACACATGGTGATATACTACTGTATATCACCTGAGCGTTGTTATACAGCAAGCTATCACAACGGTGAGAGATGTCAGAGAGATGCGACAGTGAAGTGAGATATAAAGATATAGGTGTGAGAGCTGATCTGATATCTTAGCTCTTCATCCCACAGAAGAACAAAGACCACCCCTACATGAATCCTGTTCTTCAAAAAAAACAAACAAAACGCCATAAACACAGAGGGGGCAGGAACGCAAAGAAGGCCGAAGGAGAAGGGGAGTAAAAAAAAAAAAAAGCCCAGAGGAAGTTCAGCATCCTGTGTTAAATCGCATCTGTTTCCTAATGAAATCAGCTCTCTATTGTCAGAGACAATCTCTTTTGGTCACCGCAACATACAGCAATTCAGCAAAAAAGGACATAGAATCCAAATTGTTGGCAAAGTTACGCACTGTCTAGTCAAGTTCCTCCTAGAAAACATTAAGGTCTCCGTCATGTCAGATGTAATTGAACAGTTATTCATTTGCTTGCAGATGTTTTGTTTACAGTTCTGTAATAATACATCCCTATATGATGATTAAATAAATCTACGATAAATTTGCTACAGTCACCACTTCACTGGCGACAAAAATATGTAGGTCATTGCAAATAGAAAACAGTTTTTGCAACATGCAGGGAAATTTCTCTGCGGCTGGCTGGAGGTACTGCAGCCAAAAACGCTGGCCCCACAGTGGAAACAACCACATGAACTATCCAAGTCACACTAGGCCAATTAGTTTGCTCAAGTTCTATTTATGGAACAGTCAGCATACATGAACCTGAAAAAAGAAAGAAACGCAAAATGAATATTTTATTTTTTCTTATAGTTTCTAAACTCATGCAAAGGGAGTTGGACACATCGGATTGGCTCCTTTTGAAAGTGAGACTAAATTAAAAGCAAATATTTTCCACGTTGCTATTTAGATTAGAAGGGAGTAAGAAAACGGGGGAGAACGGAAAAGAGGGAGGTTTGACAGACGGACACAAAGAGGGGGGTGGGGTGGATGAAGCAGGCAGCAGAGAATCCAGCAATGACGGCAGTGACTAGAGAACAACATGCCAAACCCTGGAAGTCATTTCCTGCTTCATGGAAGACTTTTATGGAATTCTAGCAGCATGGCTAACGTCACAACAAGACGAGAGACAGAAGAGAGAGAGAGCTCAGGCCCCCACAGCACCCTCCCCCCTCTCTCGCTTTCCCTCCCATTTTCATTTGCCTCTACCCTCAGCTGTCTCTCTGAGGCTACGCAGAGCCAACGCATCCAACGTCCCTCCAGTGGTGTAAGAGCAACAACATTCCGACCCGTCGTTTGAATGCACGCTGCTTATTCCAAGATTTGACTCTTTCGTGGGTTTCATGATTAGTTAAAATGTGTTATTCTTAGCCCAGACTCCATTTATAACTACGCAAAGTCGGCCTTTCCGCCTTTAGCACATGCAAAGCTGCAATGTACAGTATGCGAGTGAAACTGACAGCACAAGCACTTACAGTAAGCTGCGCTTTGCCAGAGCCGACAGCCGTGCTCCTGGGGAACAATCCTTTTAAGTCCAATCAAACTCCCACCACCTAATGTTGTTTGGCCAATACTTGTTTGCCATCTTAAAACGGCGCAATGCGGGCGCCGCCGTTCAAAAACCATCAACAAAGTGAGAGAAAACAGAAATGATAGAAAGCCGGAGAAGGATGAAACGATTATAGAAGCGAGGAAGCAGGAGGTGGTCAATCAGCGAGCTTTAAATACTGCTCTCCAGGAGGCTGCAGGGGAAATGGAGGCAGCGCTGGAGGCCGTGATCAATAACTAAGTGCATTCCTGGCATATGTGTATTTAATCCATTATCGGAGGCCGTCCGAGCCTGCAGCGTTGATGGAAAACCTGAAGCTCAAAGGAAGATCCGAATGATGAACGCGGGATACATGTGGATGCGACACACCCACCGGCCCACACACAGCCACGCTCACATGTGGAAACACACGGTACGACGAATAAGAACGCGGGCCGCCACGCAGGCCAAACTCATGCAAACACATACTGCTACTGTATAACGCTACAAAGGAACACAGTAAGGGAACAGCAAACAACAACTCAGTTTGAGGACAGGAAAAAAAAAAAAAAACTTTGCAGTGCCAGACTTGTGGAAAGCAATTACTGGCTGACAAGAGCGCCTTCATTTTGGAGGGTAAGAGAAAGACACAGCGACAGAGAAGGACAGAGAGAGAGCTGTCTTCGCTCCAGAATGTCCTTTCAATGTGAAACTACAGCGCTGCCTGCCAGAACCATATGGTACGTGTTCCCTCTTACAGCACCGTATATATGTGCATGGACAGGATCTATGTATAACCGAGCCTTAGGAGGTGTTTAGTGACTGCTACACTGGTACAGGGAGCTCTGGGAGGCACAGAAGCAGGCTACAGATGATTTATTTCACACAGAACTGATTACCAATTCCATTAATTCCAGTAAGTGAGCCATTCATTTTTCCTGCCATCCAGCCTATTTAGACACAGGCCTATACTTTCCCCTCCTACCTGCTGTTTTTGAATCACATTTCACTGATGATTAAACAAAGAAAACATCCACATTTATGGATCTGTGGGTCATTTTGAATGGCCTTGGTTTCAAATCTGCAATCTGCATTGAAACAAACCCGTTTCAGTAGTTTTTTCTTTCAGGTTTCGAGAGTTTAATCTAAACCAAAGGTCAATGAGATACATTTAAGAATTAAACGCACATTTACTCCGACTGTGAACGGTGTTAGGCCATGTGGAAAACTTGTGGAGGCAGGTTAATGATTACAAAGTAAAAACAACCTGTTGACTCGAGGAGGGCAACGGCAGACAAACATCTCCACACTCGCTTTGTGAAACCGTTCACGAGGAAAAAATGTTTAATATGGCTTCTCCGTTGAAGGGTGTTTTACCTTCTAGCAAACTTCATTACCACAAATCAAATACAGTAATAGTAGCACTGGCGTGACAGGAAGTTGCTTTAAATGTTTTAGCTTTTTAAACTATTTTGGAAGAGGCAATGATCCAAAGGACACACACCCACATCCTAGCATTTGAACCCAGTGTAACAAAAGCCAATAATGGTCGATAAATCCAATCTACTGTCCTCTGCAGACATGAAGATCACCAGCCAGTCATCCAACTGTACGTTGCTATTCTGTTTTGCTACAGACTTAGCTAATGAAACAAAGTTCTATTTACACTATACCACAGAGAAGGAGTCATGGTAAGAAAAGTCCCGACCTCCTGCCAGATGTTAAACTGCACGACACACAAGTCAAACAATGGATAAGGCCAGTGGAGGCTAGCGGGAGGACCAATTAATTCACATCGTCCCATGTGCAGCAGCAACACTGCATTTGCTAAGCACAGACTCTGCTCGGCACAGACGACCACAGAGAACAAAGACCTCAATTATGTGGAGCTCTAACAGAGGAGCTAAAAACAGGAGCATGGGCAGGGAATAAAACCTTGGCGTGCTGCAGGAATGCTGAGCATTCAGGCACCACCAACACACAACACACTGTCACTTCCAAATCACACTGCCACCGCCGCTAACCTTTCTCCAGCCTGCGTGAAACAAAGCAGTGTTCAAGTGTCTGGAACAGAGGACTCTTACGCTGAGTTCCACCCAAACTTGTTGAGTGCATAACTGTAGTAACAGAACAGAACATGACGCAGTGGGTGGCTTGGCAGTGAAGCTGTGTATGGGGTCTTTATGCGTGTTCTCTGTGCCCTGTTAGGCGCGGTGATCACAACATAGTGGCTATAATCGAGAAAGCAATCGATGCATTTTCATTCAGCAGTAATGTAAATCACACAGGCTCGTACGGTTTGCGCTGCTTCACAGAGTTTTCCAAGAGGAATCTCACCTAACAGAAGGACAACTATCTCGAAAGTCACTGGTATTTATTGGCGGACGAATCCGAGGAGATAACACAGGGAGAATCTTCCTCTGTAGGGCCAAAGGTCAAAGGAAGCTATAATGAATCCTTTCATTTCAACTGCATTACAAACGGAATGCATGTTATATCTGACTCTCTTGGATACCATATGTTAAAATGTGTCAGATACACATGGTCTAAGCGTGTTTATTACACTCTGGATAAGCCACCCTCAACTGTCCCGGCCCCTGTGTGACAGCAGCATGTGTGCATACCTAGCTTCTCCACTAGTTTGAGCATGACTCCGCCGATGTGGATTTCCCCAGTGACCCTCAGTGACACATCCCTGTGGAGGTCAGTGACATGCATCTTCAGTTCCCATGTCCCGTCTGCGTAGCAGCCATCGGGCATCCGGATCCCGTCCAGCGCCATCCTGCCAAACACACCCACAGTCAGGAGGGGAAAGGGTCCGGTTACACGTTCTGATCATTGGAAAACGAAGAAATTACAATAAATGAAAAGGCATTGGAAGAGTATGACAGCATGTTACACATTTCAAACAGACATTAGGATGAGGTCTGCAGCCCCAGCGTCACACTGAAACACTTCCATTATTAACAGCATCCTTCACGTGTAGATTCCTTATAGGTCAGTCCGCTGCCTTAACGCAAACTATTGAACTGCTCCATACTCTATAAACCAGTTGGAAAAACTGAAATTACTAAGCAATAATACTTTCCAACAGCACGACAAAGGGAGATTATCCCTACATTCATTCTTTACACCAGCCATCACTGCGCAAGTCGCTTTACCAGCCACGACTCCTACTATTCACCCTGAATCTGTGCAACAAGCAGAGGGACCACACGCTGAAAACATCAGCACTGGGTCTTGTGTGAGGAGGAGCGAGGGGAGCTGTGCTCATGGGAAATGTAGGATGCTGTGCTCCATGGTGATCTCCGCCAGCTCTCTCCAAGCCTCGCTCCCACCGGGAAGGAGCGTCGTGTCCTGTGAAGTCACCGCCGCTAAGTTACACTGTAGCCCGTCCGTCACCGCCGGTGCTGAGGCTGCCCAGCACGGACCTGGCCGGCAAACAACACCGCCGCTGCGGCTTCAGCGTGGAGCCCGAGCAGCTGCCATTTCCGCAAAAGTGCCGGTTCACCTGTTAAAGTAACGGTGAGGCCAGTCTTACAAATAGAGCTTCGTCCTGCCAGCAGAGCCCGGAGCCTCCTGCTGCTCCCCGGCGGCCGCTCGCTACACGATAAGTTCCGAAAAAGTGCTCGTACGAGCAGCAGAACAACCGGTCGGGTCCACTCGGGGGCAGAAAGTTGAAGGAAGAGGCGTTGAGTTCAACTCGGAGCAGACGCGGCGGAGAACAAACGGCAAACAGCGCGCGAGCCGAGCTCCGGGGACGGACGGCGGAGCGCGAGCACTCACCTTCACAAAGACGAGCAACGCAACAAAGAGTCGAGAACACGCTTCGGAGCACGTCCGCCGCCGCTACAGCATGGAGAAAGCCCGGCGCCGCCGCGGAACGCACAGAGGAGCCCGACGAACCGAGAGGAAGCGGAGTATCCCAGCTTTCCTGCAGGCTCGGGCTTAATGGAGTCCAGCCGTCCCCCTTTCGCTCCCCCTCCTCCCCCCCCCTTCCATCCAGATAACGTCACTTCTTTAATTCCACTTTTCCTTTCATACTGCTGCCTCCACCTCCCCTCACACACGGAGCACAGCCGTGAAATACTGAGTGTGGCTGAGATTTATTCTCCCTTCTTTAAAATGGCCGCTTAGTAAAAGTACATTATTATTATTATTCAACTAAAGGTTTCAAATCCAGCCATAACAGGTTTTAAAGCACACAGTAAATACTAAACGTCACCTATTTCAGATTAATAGTGTGGGATTTTTGTACATTAATGCACTTTTCACGTTTCAAAAGGTAACATTTGGAAACATTTACCTACTTTTAATACTGCTGAGTATCACAAAGCCTATAATAAAATACCACAATTTATTTGTTGGCTGTATTTTGCGTGGACTTTAATCTGCAAAGCAACAAGTGGCTGAAGATGCCAACTTTAACCCCCGCGGTACAGAATTCAGCAGTTTCCTGCAGGGATAATGGACACGCTGTTCTCCAGCTGCCTTTTATGGCAATAGTGCTGCTGAGCCATGCGGCAGCCGCATCCAGTGACCTTTGGGTCTTTAACCTCGAGAGTAACGGCACAAAATAAGAAGGAATCTTAGCTTTGTCACTCGTGCAATTCTAATGAGTAAAACACTTCTTTTAAAGGAACATGCTACATTTTTCCTCACGTGACTGAACTGATTTAGTCCACAGTCCCTGTGCAGTGGAGAAATTAGCCAAGGTATACAAATATCCTCTTTCCTTTCTGAGGCTTTGCGTATGTAATACTCAAGGAGCATTTTACGGTTATGTTGTTGTTGGTCCAGGTCAAGGAATGTCAGACCACTTCACTTACTTCTCTAGGGCTTTAGAAAGAGAATAAATATATTATTTTTAATCGTGTTATGCAATAATATCCGAAGCCTGAGTAAATAGAGATGTAGAGCCGTGAAAAGGGAATATTTTTATCTGTCAGCTTGAAACAACGAGAAACAAAAGCACATAAACCAATAAATATACAACTTAGCTAATTTCCACACAGGGCCATTCATTGTACTGCCTCTGATCATTTGATTACAGAAATTCAATAAGTCTGCTTTATTTGACCACAGCAACAATTTGCTGAAGTTTCCCATTATAGCCCTGGAACTATAGCAAAACAGCCTGGTGTAAGTAAACATCACATGTATAAGGTTTTCTCATTTCTGCACCAAATTCAAGGCATCATGGGACATTTGCTGATAAATTATCAGCGTCTGTGTGAGGACAGCACAGGGATCACAAGAGACTGAAGATAGTATTGTCTGCAAGTTGTGTCTTCACAGCTCCATATGAAAAATAGCATCCTCTGTTTGTGGAAGCATTCAAACAGCCACACAAATGACATGTTTGGATTGAAAAGAAGAGAGAAAAGCTGCTGTCTTCCTTTTTTTCCAAAGCACCAGCACAATACACACTCTCCAAGTGGTCTGCTATAAAGACCCATGAATCATCGGTGTTTCTGGCTTGGTCCCCTGGTGAACTCACTCAGCTCCAGTCCTCCAGCTCAGGAATCTGGGCCTTCAGTCTACGCTCGGCATCAAAGCGATTTATAACCTCTCTCCCTGCAGCTCTGACCCCCTCGTCAGTGTCTGGCAGCTTATCCATTGCCTTTTATAGGCTGTGTTTTAATTGCAGAGTAAACAGTTGAGTCAGTCAGATGCAGCACAGGAGAGTCAGATAGAGAGCTGGCTTGGCTGCTGCCGATGTGGATGAGGAGGGAAGTGCCAAAGCGGACAGAGGATGTGAGGGCAGGTCATCGGAGCCTTACGCCATCAGGAGCCTCAAGGAAAAAAGGTTTTTGCAGCTAAATGAACATTTCATTTGTTTTGTGAAAACAAAGTAACAAAATGTTGATATGAATAATTAGTTAAAGGCAATAGGAAAACAAGCTGAACACCGGGTGGGTAAGAGGTCTTTGACTGACCTCTTCTGGCCACAAACAGAACAGCAGGGTTCAACTGCATTATTTATGACTGTCTCCACTGTGATAACTACTCCCATCTGTGGGCCTTGCTTTTGCAGATGTTGCTAAACTGCATTAAAACCCCGAGTAACTCATGTGGAAGCCATCACTGCTTGCGGATTACAACGCAGGCTATTCATGATCTATAGGTCAGCTTTGTTGCTCACAGCAGGGGGGAGCCTCGGAAGGCATCTGATCCGGGCTTCAGACAAAACAAACGACGCTATTGTCCTCCGAAATGTGTGGAAATGAGATCTCAGCCTCCTCCTACAAGAAGTTCAGACTATTATCTGTGAGACACCAGAGTGAAACACTTCGTCCTCGTCTTATTAAAAAACGAAATGCTTTAATCAAATGAAATAAATACATGGCTTTGGATGGCAGTTAGAATCCATTACAGGCATGGGTTATTGCACAGCTCTGAGGACAGACTCAAGTGAGAAACACTTTCCCAGACATCAAAGTTACAGCAACAGTGGTGCCCGACGCAAGTTTAACATATTCGATTCAATACATCCAAAGTAGTTTTCTTTCTTGTGCTGGTTACATATTTCTGGAGGCTGCCCTGCGTTCACCTCTGAACATTGTAAAGACTGGCCACACACCTGCAACCTCCAAAACCTTTTTACCCAATAATCGCTTAGAAATGGTGTCGACAGTGTTTCATCTACAAAACATAACAGTAGCCGTTATGATTCGTTCAGATTGATGTGCATTAAATGCTCAAGTAGTAAATATGTAATGTAATATGTGTGCTGACAATATTTTGAATGCTCTATAGTTAAGTTCTTTCGCAAGCAGAGCAAACATGGTGAAAATATATCTGAATCAAGCACAGTGGGCGTGTTATTATATATATATGTTTGAATCACATGCCTGTTGTCCAAGTAACACGTTAAACTGCTTCCTACTGCTGAAGTGTAACACATGCTCAGCAAAAATGAATCAACTAAATGAACTGTGGGAAGTTCTCTACATAATATTCGTACAACTCATGGCTGGTGAATGTGTGATATCTACCGGATTAAATGTGGAAACACTTATGCGTAATTTGTGTGATCATCTGAAAAGGCAGCAGAGTTTGAGCAAGTAGGACTTCACACGGCCAACGCAGACACCACTACGCTGCTTCCATTCAGTGGGAGACCGCTCACAGCCCTTGATTGTGTGGAACAGTAAAGCAGCAGCTTGCACATTAGCAAATTAAAATAAGCTCTTTAGCTGATTACTACAATTATGACAAGCAACAGACAGCAATCAAGCCTGTCGCATGTAACATTAATCTGAGGGTAGTGCCAGTGATATAATTAGAAATTTATGAACATCATGACGTGTTTTTCTACATAGTAAGAATGACGTTACTTGTGTGTTGGCACTCGTCTTGTTGTTCAAACATCCATTTGCTATTAACGCGTGAGCATGCAACGTGAGCGAGACAACCGATTTCTGCATAATTATTGCTTTGTCAAAGGACTGCATTACAAAAGGTTCCTTTCATTCCAACAAACCTAAGGCAAGAATCATTGTAAGAAACCCTAAATAATATACAGCAGGATTTGTTGACTTTTTTCCACTTGGAGTAAAGTTTGTACCAATAATCAGGTAACTACAGTACACAAGTAGTGACTGGAAAACAAACAAAGACAAAACGACAAGCATGTCCACTGAAAAGGGGAAAGTGTGAAGTGGCCACAAATTCCCAAAAAAGGCAAACAAGATATAATACACCTATGAATTATATCACATAAACACCAGAAGCTACTTTTTTCCAAAGGCCTATAACGTTTCTTTGACTTATGACTATTCAATAATAAAGCTTAGCAGCTAACAAGCTAGACACAAACGTTTTTGGCCAGGACGAGTTCAAATTTTCTGAGCTCCAGGTTTAAACCCACAAGACTTGAAAATACCTAGGAAAAATATGTTTTTATTTTTTAAGAAAAATACCTCTAGTACCACTGATTTAATCTGGATATTAATATAAAGGTACGGGCACAGAAATATTCTCCACAACTCAACATAAAAGAAAAGAGACTACTTTAAATTACCGCGACTGACTGAAAACTCTAGTTAATGACATAATCAAGACAGTTTCAGACAATGATTTGATT
Organism: Macropodus opercularis; assembly: GCA_030770545.1. Lineage (NCBI taxonomy): Eukaryota > Metazoa > Chordata > Actinopteri > Anabantiformes > Osphronemidae > Macropodus > Macropodus opercularis. The sequence continues at coordinate 5,437,295 of JAUCMP010000026.1, read as the reverse complement.
TATCAACTCAAACTGTAAGAAAATAACTATGCATGTCTGGCCTTTGTTTAAGAGCACAGTTGGGCCTCTTATGAGCACAACCCCCTTTAGTTGTAAACATCATAAATGTGAGTGAAAACCAAAGATGTCTTTTGGGTGTTCATCTGTAACAGTTGTCTCCATTAGTAAAACAAACACTAACAAATATAAAAAACAAGACTTAAAAAAAACTACCAGCAGGTTTTTAGGTTTCTCATTCATTTAACAGAAAGAGATTCGACCCAGAGCTTCAAGCCTCAGTGACTGAGGGTCAAGCCAGTGTGTCAGGAGGCTCCTATTTGAGAAAATGTTCAGGACTTAGGGATGAAGTTACACATCTATGCATCCAGATTCCAATTCATCAAAATCATAAGACTTATATTTAAGTACTTTGTGGTCATACTGGCAAATGGCAGACCTCCTTAGGGGTTCCTGGTCCAATGCTGTCACCCTTAGGGTGAGTGATTGTGTACAAACTATAAAATAGAGAAAATATACACGTCTTGAATTGACAGCAGTTTGTCAGTATCAGCAGAATTTTTAAAAGATTTGAATCACAGGAAAGATGGGGATGATTGAAAGATGATTGTGTGCATAAAAAATAAGACCTCTTCTTTGTGTCTTGTCGGGAAGATGACACAAACCATCAGGGTTATGAGACGCCAATCAAGCGTGTGCGTTATAATGACTGACGCTTCAGTCTGGCTCCGAGGTGTCTTCTGCTGGGTCAGAGGGTGTCATCTTCTGCTTGTATATGAAGGTCAGCAGGAAGAGCGCTATGTCATGTGAACACCAATATCCCGTGTGCGAGGTCACTGCTGACCAATAGCGACTCTCCACTAGACCCTCTCTGAGCTCAAAGTCAATGCGTCGCTCAAGGTCCACTATGAGACAAATCAGAGGACATTTGTGAGTTAATAACCACTATCCTCACAACTTTAAATACTTTAAAATCAGAGGCAGACTAGCTTTAATAATTGAACAACTCAGTGAACTAACACAGTGGGTCTGTGGTGGGTGAGGCGGGTCGAGCCATGGTTGAGAGACCATACGCTGACTGGCTTTCTGATGTCTTCTGCTCCTCCTCCTCAGTGTTTGTGCTTCCTTCCAGTCCTAAAGACACTGAGGGCTGGCTGTTGGAGCGGGAGAATCTTGAGAAGAGGATGCCTCCGATGCCCTTCCCAATGCTTGCCGCTCCTACATCGCAAAGTGTGAAAAAGCAGAGAGTTTGTTTCTGAACAATGCGGGGTAGTGTTGTGAAGCTATGTGCTATTTCTCCACATGATGGCACTGTTCTCACAGTTGTGTAGACATGAGTGTTGTACATTACATTAAATATCTAACCTCAAGAGATTCTACTTGGGTAACGAGCACGATCTATACGCCGTCAGCGCTGAAGATACATCACAGTTTGACAAATCATTACCCAGAATGCTGGCCTTGCCCAGACTGGTGATGGACTCTCCATAGTGTCTGCGGGGAAGAACAGGAGACGTGCTCGGGCTGGGGATGCTCTCACTGTCTGACGTCGGGTCTTTGACCAGATTTAGAAAGGTCGGCTGAATCTCATCATAGGGTGTGGGGTTAATGGCACTACACCTGGTCAAGAAAACAAGGTCCGATTTCTCAGAAGAGACACCCTTCAGACAAATGTGTGTAAAAGTGTGTGAGTTCTTACCAATGTATCTGAACAGGTGCAACATTGCTGTAATGCTTGAGGAGAAGGGGCTCCAATCTATAGGCCTGTAAAAGGAAACGTTTGAGCTAACTCACAGTTCAGAGAAATCACCATACTGTACCTATTTCAAGTTTTTACACATACTCAGGCATGTGACAGACTCAGGAAATGTTAAAGACAAGACAAACAAGTGACACTGACCACAGGGTCTGTAGGATGAAAGACATTGAAGAGCCTCCTACAAATAGAGGTGGGCAAGATGTGGTCCTGGTGGCAACTGGTACCAGGACGGATGCCTCTTAGGGCCAAGAACACTGCCAGAGGAGAACCCATGCAGAAGAAGTTCTCCACCTGAAAGACAAATGCAAAGATGTGAATAATGATGTACCGAGATCTGAAGAGTTTGTTTGAACTTTAATGCAATTTATACAAACTACAAGAGTCTTTGGATTCAATGATAATGATAACGGTTCATAATGATGCAGCAATTCCTAATTTATTCAGACTTATTGCAATGTAATAGAGCAAATCACTTTTGCTACCTTAAATTTGAGGGCTGGGGGTGCTGAGGGTTTAGAGGCCTCCAGTGTGAGCAGTCGATTTTCCAGTTCTTGTAACCTGTTCAAAACAAAAAATGGTGTCTATGAACTACAGACGCAAATGTAAAAGCAGTCTAGGTTGAGAATGTAGAAAATGCAGGCCAAGAAGCTGGCACAGTATATTATGAGCTCTGTTGACCTTGCTGTTAAGTAGACTACAACATGACATTATTATGAAAAATGAAAGGTTTTATGTTTCTTGTCTTTTAAGGAAACAGTCCTTAAGACTGTCACACACTGTGATACAACAAGCTCTACCTATTTCTTGTGTCTCGCAGCTGCTCGAGTAGGTGCTGCTCTTCGTAGGACATCCAGCGTAAGTCCAGCTCCTCTTCCACGTTGTGATGCTCCTGCAGGCAGAATCGAACAGGATCCCATCCTGTCATGATGTCGTAAGCGATAACGCAGCCGAGAGAGTGAGCCACTATGGACACTTTGCCTCCCATGTCCTCAAACTCAGGGTTCCGGGAGCAGAAAAGTGTGTACAGTCTGTTTAGCTCCTGTGTAAGGCCCTTGGTAATCTAGCGAGAGTGGAGTGGAGAGGTTTAACGGACAAATCGAAAAATCAGCAGCGTTTAAAGTTATAAGAGCAGGATTCTCACCTCGTCCCTGTAAAGGGGGCTGTTGTAGTACATGATGTCCATAGCACTGCTGTTGAGGAGATCTCTAAGTCCTCTTACTTTATCTGGCGTGATGGAGTCTACCGTGTCTGCAGGGACGCATAATCACACTTGTGTTTATAGAAAAGGCACGGAGAACATATGTACATTGCTAACAAAAACACACACACCTCCATCCAGTGTGAGCTTGGAGCGCCACTCAACAGGCAGGAACTCAACGTGCTCGTCATTGTGCTCTGAAAAGTGCTTTTCCTCCATCTTCCTCACACCCTCCCTCAGCCTGGACAGACAAATAAAAACAAGGAAGACACATGAGGACAAGACTACGTGCTTTATTACTCTGTGTGTTTGGCTGTCAGATATGCAATAAATAGGCTTGGAAACATTGTCTGGGCAGCAGACAAAGAAACAGCAGATAATGAGTGTTCTGAGTGGATGAATAGCATCATCTACATATAGCCAGCTCAATTCCAGAGTGACTGGGAAGGCTGCATTTGTAGAGACTTCAATAGCTGCCTAGCAAAGAAGAATGATGTCCATTTCGAAGCTGTAACAGCTTCCCTCATGCAGCACACACACAATGGCTACACTGCAATGGTGCATTAGAGGGAACAATTAGCTTGCAGGATAGACTAGATACACAAAGAGAAAGAGCGTTAGGTACAGTGTTGACATGGGTGATAGGAGGCTGAGAGAGGCTTTTAGGTGACTGGTCCCTGAATGGAGCATCTAAAAAAAAAAACAGAGCAGACGTCTAGTGTGTCTGCAAGAGAGGCTTACGTGCAGAATTACAGAGCTTTCAGTGCAGCCGCCACACGGATTCCCTAGATACTATGCTTAAAATACTAAATGTATATTCAGCTAAATATATTTTATAGGAACAGTTTCACCTAAAACTGCTTAATGTCCTGCCCCCCCTGTTGTAATGAGCACTCAATCAAGAAAAAAAAGAACTGGCTAGACATGCCAGGTCAACCATTCCTCCTGGCTGAGGAAAGCATGTATGCTGTAATCCACAAAGACCGGAGAGTAAGGCTGAAGTGCGCGGCAGCTTGACTTGGTCTACTTTACCTGCTTACCTGGACTAAGCTGCAGGCAGTGGCCTGATTCCACCTTTGTGACATAAAGACACACATGGCTCTAGTCCACAAACACTGTACTGTCTGCAGTGATACGGTAGCTTCCATGGGTCAAGGCCAACACATCGGTTCCCTCTTTAGAAGAGGTTATGTCTTCAAACAAAGACACATTTATAGAAAAGGTCTGGCTTACAGTAGGCAACGAATGATGAGTAGCCTGCATAAGCACATTAACAGCAGAAGGCAAAAAGTGTGAAAACTCTGGGGAGGGGACCAGGACAAAACACAAAGGCTGCAGTTTCAGTGTAAACAAAAGAAATACTTAAAATAACTCCGTCTACTGTAACTGCAGGTGACTTTAGCTGCACAAAACAGAGGAAAACGATTCTTGATTTGTTAATGCAATTTTCTGCCACTTGTATTCAAATACATAACCAATTGCTGTTAGCATTGAGCAGTGCTTAAGTAATGCATTCAGTGAATTCATTACTCCCATGCACTCATGCAGTTCCTCAATCAAATCAATAGTTACTCACATTCCAGTGTTTTTAATAATGCGACCCTGGTCCATCTTCTGTCCAATCCCATGGACCACAAACACAATGTGTGTGGTTTGAGGGGGTCTATCCTCAGGTGAGGCTTCTTCAACAAAACCTCGATGGAGCCGTGTACCACTGCTGGAGGCTGGAAGAGTTTAAAACAAGCATTTCTGTAATTGTGTGAAATCAACTGTTTATTTCGTACCTTTACTTTCTGTAAAGCAATGTTAAACAACAATGTTAATGCTATAAATACCCGAGTCATGGTTTGGCACAGGGGCAACATGTACGTCATGTGCTGTGAGGTAAAGCAACAGAATCCACTGAGCTTTTCTGCTGTGTGGACAGAACTAAAGAGATTTCCCCTCGCGGAGCATTTGTGTGTCGAGGAGAAATAACCAATGACACTTCTGCCTTTGCTCATCTGTGATGGAGCTGAACATAAGCGGTGACTGTAGACCAGATTCTAGACATTCATACTAATCAAACACCAGATCTTTACAGTCACACCCCAGACTAAAAAAAGTAAACTGTAACCAAATGCACATTGCAAACAAAGTCGGATATGTGCGTCTGTCGTTCGTGGATAATTACAGACCTTTGGAGAAGCCCAGTTTCTGGGTGACTGTGCGTGCTATTTTGGAAGTGGTGGCATCACTGTATAGGTACACCTCATCCACGCTGTGCCAGTCCACATGGGTCCGACTGAGCTTCCGACTGTGGATGGCTGCAGAAGACCAATGAGAGAGGAGTGAGCGAATGAACACACAGGGGCTGGAGCAGGGAGGGGGGGGCTGGCAGATGGTGTGGGAAATTGGCTAGAGAAAAGGCAACATTAGGAAACCGATCCAGTAAGATGGAACGATCTTCAAATATCAGGGGACGTTCAGACAAGACAGGAACACACAATGTTTTAAAAACACTGAAAGGCCATGATCAGCTTTTTTAAACGGCTCAATCAAATGCAGTCTATAGCATTGATCTGCAGTTGGAAAACAAATACCCCAAACCATTACACATCAATGTTTGCATATTTCTACTCTTGCTTGTCTGACCTGCTTTTACATTTCAGTTCAAGTGTTTGTTTTTGCGCAATAAATGAAATGCTGAGACCAGAGCAAGTAAGAGCAGAAGTATGGCAAGAAATAGAACAATATTTGCTCCAAAGCCAGGAGCGATAAATGAAGCTGGTTGACTTGAGAGAGTTATTTATCGCTGTAATGTGTCCTTCAAATGTCCTGTGCAGTTCATGTCCTTGAGATTGGTGGAAGACTTTTGCATAAAGGTCCAGTGAAGTTATGTCCCATCCCGCGGCAAAGTAGGAAAAATGTTCCACAAGACATTTTCAAAAAAACTACAAATACCTACTGAATAACTTTTGTACATACTGAATGTAATATTATTATTAACTGTTGAAAAGAAAACAACAAAAAAGTACTGGGGCTTGGCAGAAAATGCACCAAAGCTGAGTAATGGTCACTCTGAGTTCAACCAGTGTAAAAATAAATGGCTACCACTGAAAAGGAGAAGGACTAGCAGGACCCAGAGAAAGAGCAGTCGGACGCAAAGCAAACAAGTTTTTATCTTTTCAGTTCCTCAAATGACATCACTCAACAGCAAAGCAAAATATACTTGACTTCTACCACCCCACAGAAAATCACCAAACCACAATGACAGCAGCAGTAAAAGGGAACAGTCTTCTGAGAAGAGCACCTTTTACTTTCCAGCTTGGCTTAACAGTTTAAAGTGGCCTCCTACTGTATTAGTCCTGAAGAAAGAAAGGACAGGCCTACAGTACGTACCAGGAAGCAACGCAGAGATATAAACAGAGGACCACCTCAGACTATTGAGCTTCACTGGTACCCAGGCCACTATAAAACAGGAGCTTAGCTGTCATCTAAAAAACCAAATGTTAGTTTGCAGGTAAAAATGAAGGAGTTCCTGTTTTACAATGAAAGGCAAAGCACTGTGAAAGGAAGGGACAGAGAAAGATGAACCTGAAGTGCACAAAGGAACTGGCAGTCAAACAGGAAGGGTGAAAGAGTTTACTGAGCTAGTTCTCTAGCTCTCTTCTGTCAAATGAGCATCTCTATGGGACACAGGGTGAGGCAGCGAGGTCAGAAAATGCAGAGAAATGGGAAAATAAGGAAAGAAAAGGCAAATAATAGAGGACAACACAAACATTGTAAAGATGCCGTAGCACAGAACTGAGAATGAAAAGAGACGTGATCCTTACTGTAAATCAAAAGCACAGACGATGTGACAAAACACTGGCCTTAAGTAAATGGCTGCATGGATTTACAATGAGAGGGAACACGACACGGGACCTCTCTCTTCAGTGTTTTGATGAGGGTCAATACAATCAGAACTGGGTCAGTGATGAGTGTCAGAGAGGACTACTCAACACATTTAGCAGCTATAGTAAAGGGCCACAAAGGTCCCTCTGTTTAGCTCATCACTGGTGCTTTCCTCTCCACACAGAGTTTTTTTCATTGCCCTGGGAGGAGGAACTGGTGATGGTGGTTCATTAATGCCAGAGGGGAGAGAAGAAAGAAAGAAGTGAGATAGGAAATAGTGGTAGAACGGGGTAAAGTAGGTGGCTTTTTTGTGGACTAGCGTATTGATGCTATATCTATTATTCTTTTAAGTGGGCTAGAGAGAATGACACGATTCCTCAAAAAGCAGCAATAGCAGGACTACCAAACACTGGGTGTGACACAAAAAGAGAAGTTCTAGTAACTAGGCCCAGTTAAGGCTGTAACTGAGATCCATGAAAGCAGCTGAAATCAGTTTTTATACAACCATTTGTAACTGAGCCTAGGTCTAGATTTAAATGTTAGCTTTCAAAGGTTGGTAGCACTAACAAAAAGAGAATCTAGCTCCATAAAGACCCAGGCCCTAAAAGGAGAGAGGATGTGAGCTAGCAGGTCTAAAACAGCAGAAGTACAAAGAAAACGTGGCATTTTTACAGTACCTTGACAGCGTTTGCGCTTGTGACATGTAGCTTTAGCTCTCGTCTGATATCCACTCCATTTGAACAGAAAAGGTAGGTAGAAAGGGGGCAGGTGGGAGAGAACTAACAACCGACAGAAAGTGAGTAATGGCCAGTACCCTGGTGTCAGACACACTGGCTACCACTGTCATCACTAGAGAACAGGTCAGTCTGTCAACCAGCGCTGCTATCAGGTTATCGCCTCACCAGCCTGGACTGGTTACAGATTCAACCTGGCAAATGCAGGTAAAATACGTGGAAAGTAGATGCAGCGCTGTTTGACATGTGACCGAGATGACGGAGGTTGCATTTGAATTGCACTCATTACAGAAATACAGTATATCTTCACAAGCTATGCATCATAAACATACCCACCTTTCCTTTGAAATATCAAACCGTTGTGTGCCATAAACTGCTAAAAATAAAACATTTACTTTGTTTAATATTTAGATATGAATGGTGAGACACATGCATGGAGGACATTATGACAAACTATCAAAAACCCACAGTGTGAGCACTTAAGGCAATTGTTGAATTTGATTTCATAAAGGGGGCAATAATTTAGCATTTAATTGAAACCGGGTAAACATTTGTTGAATTGTAACAACCAGTTAAATTCATGTATTTCTATGTAAGCATAACAAAATACTTCATACTTCAAATAAACCTCAAACTAAATGACTTAAAGCATCAAATCTGTTGTGCAGAAAGCTCTTAGCTTGTTCTGATGTTTACAAACGTCTCTTCAGCATTTGCTAATCAAATCACAGAAGTCTCAGATGTGGCTAAATCATTCATTCTGTGATAACACAGACATCAGACTTGCAAATATCAGCAGTGTCTCCCTCAGCAAAGGTAAAAGGCTGAGGAGGAGACGACCTGCTGAGTGCACAGGAAGTCTGCTTGCTCTAAAAGCTCTCAGGTCCATTTGACCAGTACAGCACTGATGAATCCCCTAATGACTGGAATATTCACTATGCACAGAATGCTCAACTAATCAGAAACATAAAACCTGTATTTGTAGTTTGAGTTTTCCATCAGCTGAAGACACAACTATAGAATCGTATCATAACAGATCAGGCAAGACTTGTCACTAAGCAGTGGTCTTATGCTGACAGATAATACTGCCGGCAGTGTTATCAAAACTATGCGACACACCCATCGTTTCAACTGCTTGGTGCTTAAGAAAAATCAAGTTCTATATTTTTATATTCTATTTTATACCAAGTATTTTCTCTGATCAGTTGATCATTGAAAATCACAACATCATCTGTGGTCAACAGGCAGAGTCAGGTTTCAAAGTTCACTAACAGCAACACAGACAACGAACAGGGAATGGTAAATTAAAATGCCGAGCTTAAATGCATATTTATGAAAACTACCAGTGTATTGAATTGTTTCCCCCCCATTAAATTGCCTGCATCGTGATGTCTTTACGTAGCTTTCTTTATCTGCAGTTCATCAAGCATCAGCAGACAAGACAGTTATGCACTTTTTGTAGCAGTAGTCCTTCACACATTGTGATAGTAAGGCTGCGAAGCGCGCTGGTACGCCTACCATATGTCTTCTGCTTCACTAACCTTTCATCTCAGTGAGCTACTGAAGCACAAGAAGGAGGTAGAAAAAAAAACAGTAGAGATAGGGAGGGTAGGAAATAGCAAGGAGAACGGATGTACTGCGGTAATGTCAGAGCGCCGCGTCCTCTCTCCCTTTATGATCCATTTATCCAAAATAGGTCTGAGCAGCCCAAACAAGAGCTTTGACAGGAACTATCATACACACTAGGTCAGATTAGAGGGTCCTAAACTGATCAGTATGCCCTTGCAGTGCCCTTTGTGCCTGTTATGTGTGTGATCATCTACAGTTCATTTAGCAATCGTGTGTACATGTAAACGCACATGGTACAAGAGTGACCTTGTGGTTTTTAGCCATTGACTCCTCTCCCTATTTACAACTCAAAATGTATTTACAAAGGCTTATGTACCTCAGAGAGAAAGCTGAGGGAAGCAGAAATTCATGGCCTAAAAAATTTACATCAATACCTGTTCATGGTCTGTGTTTTCTTAATACTAATGCATATCCTTATATTGCAGTCGACGCTACTTCAGGTAATTATTCGATTATTGTTATTATTGTTCATCCGTCACATACTCACACCGTCCCTAACCACACACTTAACACGTTTCTTACTCTCAAACTGCGTCTTCGTCTCTCTGTTTCTCTTTATTTATCTGCCACATGCACACGCCCACGCATGCAACGGCAGTAAAGGTGCTGGAAATCTGGCTGCTGTAGGGAGACAGCTGAATCAGAGACCTTCACAGCTAAAGCCTGCTACATGTCGCAAGAAAGAGGGACTGTGAGAGGCACTTGCCAGAATATATGAGCTGCACCTGCTTTACACTAGGAGGATGACGTAACAAAACCCACTAACACGTGAATGGTGGCACCTGCTCCATTTATTTGCTTGACTATGCATCACTACTACAGTAGGCAAGGGTGTCACATAACTCACCATTGACGGACCACAATGCTTTTCTTCTGGCTCTTTATCCTTTCACTGACACCACATAGGTGCTGTTTTACAAGGTACTAAATACTGCACAAATATTAATATCAGTGGCTCTGCAGCTTTCTAAATCCACTAAAATTAGCACTGATTAACCCTTATACTCTACCCATGCCATTTATATTCTCTCACCATCTTTGCTGTCAACGGTCTTGACGACCAAATCCGTCTCGAGCGTGTCCTGCATCTGCTGCCCACGGAAATGGTTCAGGTGCTCCTGCTCGATGAGGTCACTCTCATCTTCCTCTAATGGGAGCCAGCTACCATCAATAAACCACTGGCCTCTCATCACTGGAATGTGGTCTTGTTCTGAAAGCAAACACACAAACAAATGTAATCATAAATGCAAAACAAGGACTTTACTGTATGGGACATTTCAGAGCAACACCGGTGGTTTAGGAGCTTAAATAGATGGGTGTTTGTGTATTAATAAATTGTTTCATTTAATTTTTAATTACATATGTTAAGCAAAAATCCAGACTTATCATTATTATCACCATCACTTAACTGCCTCCCGTGTTTCAGATTAACTTATTTCCATTTTAGTCAGTAACTGTGGTGATTCCTGGAGGGTCCAAGTCTCAGCGGCACGCAGAGCGAGGCCACTTTTGATTAACTTTGAAAGGCAACCTTAAATGATTCTGTGGAGAACGAGAGTTTCTGTACACTCAAACTGTTGAGCTCACGTCAAAAGGGAGAGAGGCCCACCACAATGACTAAGATAAACATAGAAGGAAAACACATTACTGATAGCTGTTAACAGTAGATACTGCTCTCACATTCGTCAGGGAGGGGGTTCGTATCTAATCAAAGCACATAAGTCTGTAAAGTTCATCCCCTATATTGTTACAAGTTCCCATTAAAAAAGTAATGCATCATAAAACAGTATCATGTTTAGTTTTAGTTTTTATTTCAATGCAGTGAAACAGGGCTCGGACACTAAGATGATCTGAGGCAGCACAGCAATGGGTAATACTTTGTATAAAGGAATAACATCTGCTTTGAGCACGTTCAGAAAAATGTAACTTATCCTGAAACTTCAACAAACCAATTACCCTTGAACCCTTTCATCGAGGTCATGCTTTCTGAGGCTCTATACTAGTAACCGCATCCATTTGTTCCCTGCCTTTTCCTGGAATTATCCATGAATTAGTTAGCAGTATCAGTGGTTTGCTGCTCCAAAACAGAAGAAGAAGACTAACTAAGCCAGAGAAAAAACTGCAAAATAGTGCAGGACTCAGCAGTTCACTATACAGAATGAATAATTAGCTGCTGGTTGGATGGTTTGTGGCATCAGAGGACGCTGGTTGCAGCAAGCCCCTAAATAATACGTGAGGGCCATTAATCAGTCTGCTGTCAGCCATTACAATGCTGAGCATAATGTAAGGTGTATGACCACACGCACTTATTGGTGCTGCTCTGTGAGCCTGCAGTAAGGGGCTACCTGACCTATGACAATGCAGCACAAATTCTATGATCTGAAAGATATGTATGATGCTCACGTTTCCAGTATACAGGATAGCATTTCCTCTCCTTGATGTCCACCTCGTAGAGCCCTCCCCGGACACAGACAGGCTCGGCGTGGGCTTCTGTGCTATCGGGGTCCCTCTCATCCGGCGACACCGTGGACGTGTCCGGGGAGCCGGTGTCTCTGTGCTGACTGCTGGTCCTCGTCTCCACCGCCACTGCACCGTTCAGCCCTTCGCCCTCCACCGCGTCCTCCCTGCCGCTCACCTTGGAGTCTGCCGCAGGGTTCAGCTCGTAGTATTTCCGAAACATTTGCTCGATCTTCAGCGAGTCGTGGCCAACAAAGGCCTTCCAAGTCTTCTTATCCTCTTTGTAAAACCACCTGACCTCCTCCGGACCGAGCTCCGTGACCACCTCGTTGAAGCGGTGCCTGGAGCTGTTGGACCTCGACCGCTTCCTCCTCTCGAACAACGGACCGGCGCTGTTCGCGTCGTTGTCACTAAAGTCCAGAGAGCTGTCGTGGAGGTAAGCTTCTGGGGAAGCCAGGTCCAGCAGCAGCCCACCCTGGGGGCCGTGTAGCAGCGGCAGGTGTCCGTCCAGTCCAGACTGGACTGACGACATCCCCGGCTGCATCATCTCGTCCATGGGACTCATCTCTTGGCAGTAAGAAAACACATTGGGGTTCGGGAAGTCCCACTCGTTGTTGTTGGTGGCGTTAATGCTTCCCGGCGACCCTTTACCGTCGGCGCTCAAAGCCGAGCTTAACGTGGAGGTTTTGGCTGAAATGTTGAAGCTGCTCATAACTATGTGAGCAGCCCGATCTCACCGCCACCTCTTCGTTTGTCACTTCACCATTAAACGCCGCCCACTGCTCCGCGGGACGCCACACGAGTCGGAGCTAACATTTGGGTAACGTTTAAAAAAACAACTCGAACGCGCTCCACAGTTCCTTGATCACTCCGCGGCTACACCAGCTCGTTAGCCTGCCAGCTAACTAGCTAAGCTAACGAAGCCGGTAGAACTCTACAGCTAATCTATTAGCACAACATTACAACCGGAAAACCTGCTTTGACGTATTTTATCTGACTTCAACTAACATAAACACGTGTAAAAACACTTTCCTGTCAGCGTCGCGGGCAAATTCACGCCGTACTTTGTCTGTCCCGGCTATTATGTGGGATTCGTGCGTCGTACAAACAAATCTCGCTCAGACCCAGCGCTACTGTAGTTTGCGTGTGAATGTCATGACAGCAGCTGACGCGTGGGTCACGGGACCCTCTCGTGGACGCGCACGTTGGGAACTGTCACGTTTTTTTGCGTTATCGTCCACTAGATGGAGACAAACACCTTTAAATGATTCTCGGCCTCCTTTAAACGTGCAGTCATTCCACCAGGGAGCAGACAATACCCACTTATTATAGAGCATTCGCCGGTCTCTTAGCTTGTAGGATGCTTTTGGTGGCACAAAATGACCTGGAAGAGGTTTATGTAAAAAAAAACATACACACAGTTTCTGGAGCGGCCCAATATAACATCTTTGCTTCAACTACATCAATAGCTGTGTCAAAATATATTCCTTATAATAAAATAATTTCTTTTGCGATACTATACAGATGTTTTATTTGTGCGTATAATAGAGTTGAACAGTGAGGTGGAACAATTATCTTAGTAGCCACAAATTATTTGTGTATTTGTGTCTCTGACTGCTCAACTGAAGGGTCACTGACCTCCACAGACTCTTTGTAGAGGACCTGTTGCACTGCACATGTGTTTGAGTGCACAATGTTGTGTTGGCATGTGTGCACAGATGTGTGTATAGATGCCTGTGCCCATTTGTTAGTTTATGCAAGTGCATGTGTTTGCATAATGTGTGTTTTGTGTACTGTTTGTTTGTATTTGTGTGTTTACTACTGGTCCAGGTGATGCTGCGCCCACGGTGTGGTCTGCGGAGAGAGAAAGAGAGGCCCAGGCAGCTGTATTTGGAATAAACAGACATTAGCCTGCTGTGTTCTAATTTACTGCAGAGTGGGAATTAAACTTTAAACTTGTCCCACCCCTCTGCAGTCCAACGCTCCATGCTTCTGGCCATCAACAGCCACTTGCACAATGTGCATTATTAAAGTGTGACATCACTCAAAATCCGTCTTTTTAGTATCATATTCATACCCCCAGCAGGCTGAAAGGTGGACGTGAAATGCCTTTGATAGAGAATAAGTGGAGCCACCACATGTAACCCCATTTACTAAACTGATGTATGCTTGGAACAGCTGAGCTTATAAATAGACATCTGAGAGGGAGGTTATACTGCAGAAAAGGTTTGAGATGCATCTGTCTATATTTTTATAGTTTTTCCTCACTCTGGAAACTTCTCACTACAGGCATCTTTAGGCCATCGGTGGTACTTCACATCCAAAAGCTAAATCAAAAGCAGGACAATTCCAAGCTTCCCCACACATATTCTCCAATCTACATCAAATTCCACTAGCATTTCATGGTTTTGTAAAAGACCAGCCTTAATGCCAGATACCCTCCCCCACAAAACCACCAAATTAGACCATTAATGTTTTTAATTAATATTGTTATTTTGCAGATGATACTTGTCCTGTTAGTTGTTCTAACATTATGTAACTATGACTGCAAAACTAATTCACATTTCATTGCTATCTAATGTGTACAACCGGAATAATTACAGAGTTAGATTTGCAAAGAAACGTTGCCAAGGACTTTCTCTCACTGCAGGTTTGCGCTACAGGATGACATGTGGCTTTCATATAACAATCAGTCAAATTCCTCATTTGTTAGAGACAAACCCAAACAGATTGCGCTCGCTCGCTCCCTCTCTCGCTCTCTCTTCTGAAGTTTTGCAACCAAGAGTCCCACCACCTGGATGAGTGAATGACAAACAAACTACACACGTTCCTTCCAGTAACTGACCAAATAGATATTTATAACCAGCTGGTCACCTCCCCAACCCACTGTAACCCACCTCCCCCCACGCGCGGGCTGTGAGAGCTCCCTTTAAAGACCAGTTGTGTCACTTTTGGCTTTGTTTTTAAACAAAGCGAACTGCCCCTCATCTGCCCATAATTGGGCCAGCTCTTGGAATGTGCTTGATGTCTCCGCATAGGCTACTGCGGCTTCAGTGGATGGTCATGGGTTGCTAGGAGATGGGGATTATTGAATGGAAATCCATCGAGCCGTTCCAAGTTTTTCCCACAGTTTTCTCTGCTTTACATTGTTTCCTTTTTACCTTTTATTTCTTCATGTTTTACCTTTGTTCCAGTCTCCTCCGGTATGTCCTCGGGATGTGGGTTGCCCCCATTAACTGATCATACCCCTACACCCACTGAAACAGTTTGGAGATCGACTTCATCGGGCCCTTTTCGTCGGCCTCTCTGAGCTGTGTCATCTTGCTAAGGCGGGGTGGCTAGACTCGCTACAAGGCCGATCTGTGGCACATGTCGCTAGCAGTTACTGAGGTTATGCTGACCATGGGCAGATGGTTGAGACTGGATTGGAGGGTGTTTATGGTGTTAAGAGAAGCAATGTAGAGAGTTCAAATTCCACTTGCATGGGAGGGAAAATGTTGAAGCAGTAGTTGGCAGGCTACCAAAATCTTGAGCCCCTAATTGTTTTCATTAATAGCAAATAATCTCAGACTTCTTACTCGGTATTCTGGGAAACATTATGGTTTTATGTTCAAGACGTGTACATCTGGAAAGTCTCTGAGGATTAGCTACAGATTTAGTCTCTAGCAATCACACAAACCCCAGGTGAAAAGTTAAAGGCTTTTACACTGCAACCACAGACATGCTTTGTGGAGGTGTTGTGTACCTTTTGGTGTTTAAGCAACCTTGTCCCCAGGATTCAGCCCTTTGGTTTTGGTCATGACTCATTTACTCCTCAATCCTTCACCTTTCACCCCCAGCCCCACTCTCTATGTCACCCGCCAGCTTCCCTGAATAAGTAAATACATGATGTAATGTGTGGTTTTCACCTCCCACACAGCTCCACCCACATCTAGAGGTGATTAGGCTGGAGCGCTGCAATTTTAGGTGGAGATGGTTGGATGTGGTCTTCAGGGTCTTGAAAAAGAGGAGGAGCTGGTAATAGATGCGCGCAAACAGAAGGGGATTTAGCAAGACTGGTTTTGGGTAAATAAGACGGGAAGGAGGGCACATGAAGGTCACCAACGGGCTGGAATTCAATGCAGAGACGGCACAGCTTTGGTTTATCTTTGTGGGCTGGGACTCGAATTCAAGCCCGTGGCTCCACCTCCCCCAGGCTGTCTGGGCTCCAGGTTCCAGGTGGGTGATTGGGACTGTTGACTCCAGCACACAGCAACGACTGCCTGGCTCTGCTGCCCTCCAGGGTTACCAGACTCATTGTCATTCGTACTCCCCTCTACAATTCACGAACGATGTGCCTCCCCACTGGAGCCCGGCTTGGGTTGGGCTCCTGGGTTTGTGTCTAGTGTGGCGCACAGAGCACTGGGTGTGAATGAGACAGAGCACGCCTGAGGGCGGTCTTCAGCCAGCAAGCCTGTCAGGAAAACACACTAACTGTACATGTAAGTTTTGATGAGTGCGTCTCAGCATGTCATAATAGACTAAAGCCACTTCTTTACATGCCAACCCAGATATGTGTCCAAACACATTGGGGGTTCCACTTCAAGAGACGAGCAATGGGGAGGGTGAGAACAAACATGGCGTGTAAATTGCAAACTGTGTAAATTATGACTTGTGGGTGACGCTGACCATTTTGCATTTTGAGGCGGCCGTTTGAGTATCTGTCACTTTCACCTTCACGTAAAAGTAAACTTGCTGGTAAAACAGGCAGCCGCAGAGTGGAAAGTGCCAGAAAGATTAACGAGGTGTGTCTTTCCTCTCTTTCACACTAGTTTCTCGTTATCCTTCTGTCTGTCTGTGTTTTCCGACGCGTGTGGGGGTGGGGGGCACGGGGTGACGGTCCTCTCACTAGGCTTCAAGCACATCAAACATGAACTAGTGTTTAGACAAACACCTTAAAGTCCCTTTTCATGTTGATTAACAAAAACTAAATGCACATATTTTATGTGTTTATGAATCCCTATACGCAGACACGAGGCTGACGTGTAAACCTTTGCCCATGAGCAAACTATCTCTTCTAGAGCTGTCATTTACAAGTTGCTTGCTGGGCCCCACAGACCTCTGTGGCCCTGCATGCAGATCTACATGTGTCGGGCCAGTCTTTGGGGTTTTCAGACGATGTCTCACACCATCAGGGTTGACTTATCCGGGCCGAGAAAGGTTCCCAGTGATTAGACATATGCCACAGACAGCTTTGGAATGTTTTTACAGAAGGGCCTGGGGACCCTCAGCAACAGGTATGCTCCAGACTGAGACGGGAAAGTGTCTGCTAAACTGCAAGCGTTTGTACATTAGCTTAGTTTGAAATAGGCCCGTAGTTAAAACATTTGGTTGCCCACCTAGAAGATGAAAAGCATGCAGTGTTGTCCAAGTTTGCTCCAATTTCTCGTCTCCTTTTTTCTGTCCTTTCCTCCCCCTTCTCTTCTTTTTGTTTTATAGGAGAGGAGCTTAGAGATGGGACCACAAGTCCCCTCAGAGGCTTGGTTCTCCATCGGTATTGTTAATGGATGTCAGATGTTTGTGAGGAGTGTTTCATGTTAGTTCTCAGCATGATGAGCAGGGAACCAGCTGGAGATGAACAGACTGCTCTGACCCCCTTACAATACCTCCATTTTTTAGTTCTGTTTCAGTGAAGTAATGCCGTCCTGCTTTTCTTAGTATAATATATTGGTATTAATAAAGACAAACAAATGCAAACACTGGGTAGTGGAAGCCAAGAGGAAGGCATTTTGGTTTCCCTGAGAACAGGACTGCAACCTCTCTCCTTCTCACTATAAATCTCGTGGCAGTTTCAATAGTTGGATGGCGATGCTCAGTATTTTCCTGAGCTGATTACAAAGGAGTTCAAGGCGAACTGCTCTGTGATTGCTAACAGCCATGGTACCTATTAGCATGCTGCAGCGATGCACTTCAATCACACACTCTGTCATACAATATCAATTCGGACCCCTAAAGGAATTTGTTATTCATCAAAACAATTGCTGCATAGAGATGGTTCTTTACTTCAAGTGGCATCTGAGTGAACGCAGCTGAAGGCCTGTCCTCCTCTGGGAATGCAGCTCATAGCCCAATTGCTTAATGGGAAGTCAAGTCTCTCCCAAACATCTCGGCTGGAACGGCATCCTTTGACCACAAGCTCTAAACACTGAAGCTCACATTTCTCCTGCCTTCTCTGAAATGGTTTATTTGCCTCATTTGAGGGTTTCACTTTGCAGTATTGGTCTTTGGGGAGCGCTGGGGATGAGGACAGAGCTTGGATGCTAAGTCCAGAGAGTGACTAATGCAGCGTGATGGTGTACAGAGTGATGTTGGCAGCATTTTATAAAGTGATGGAAAATAAACAAGTTCAGGTGTTTTGTGAGGGGAAAACCATCTCATGTGTGACTCCCACTTGGACAAAGACTGGGGGGGGGGGGTTGCTGAGTGGAAAGTGTTTCTATTTATCTGTGAGAGAAAATGTGACTACAGTGTGTCTGCAGTAAATGCACTGCATAAAAAAAACCAACACATGTAAAATGAATTTCTTACAACAGCAAAATATTTAAAATAACAAACGTTTTTGTAAACAGTAAAAGTGAGCATCAAGGCCAGCATTTGATGTGAAGTCTCACTTTCTCTCCTGCTAAAGCTCAGCCCATCCCTACCCTAACCACAGTCACAGGAGAAGCATTTGTGCAGGAGCTGAGGCGGCTTGGATTGAAGCAGCTTGGCAGATTGTTGGGGAATCTGATTGGGCAGCCAGTTGGTAGGGGAAGGAGGGCCTCATTATATCTCTCTCCATGTCGGGCCCTTTAGACCCCGTCCTCAGCGCCCATGTTTGTTTAGAGAGCCGCAGCCTTTTAAAGCTACGTTTGGCCTAATGAGCCCATTATCTGCCAATGATCCACAAAGAGACCCTCCTCTGTCTCGCTCCGTCTCCCTCTACCTCCCTGCGTAGTAGTTTGCTTCTCTTGCCTCCTCTCATCCTATTTCTCGGCCACTTCCCCCCCGTTTTTCTTATGCACAACTTACTTCTACCCTGTTTAGCTCATTTTCTCCTTCCTGCTGCTCCGCTCTTTTCCCAAAGCTGTCACACACTGTGCTCATTTCTTTCCATTAGGACACCAGTGGAGCCTCCTTCCTTTTAAAACACCCGCTTCCATCTCCTTCGAGGCTGTGAGTTAATGTTGTTGTTGGGAACTACTTTGGTCTTGCTTTAACTGCCTCACACCTGCAGAAGTTGTTGCCTCTCTTCATCACAGCTGACAGTATGAGTTAGCAGTAGCAGCAGAGGGCAGTTGCCTTCAGAAGAGCACTACGGAAGATTTGCAAGGACCCCGTCAGGAGCACGATACCTGCAGGATTCACTAAGTTTCGCTTTGGGAGTCAAAACTATGCGCCTGGCTGGGTTTTCCTGTGATGTGGCCTGTGCTCATCCATGGAGTCCACATGTCTTTTTTAGTATTACAGGTGTGCCTGTAGGAATAGATTCTCAGACACCCCTCCAACGCCTACACTGTCCCTCCCCACTTGCACCAGTAGCCACGGGAAGCTGGTGTGGATCCGCTCTCCGTTCAAGCCAGGTTTCTCCGCTAACACTGAGGACTTAATTATGGTGATCTTGTAATAGTGTAGAAAATGGAAGGAATGCTGGCCTCATGGCCGTACTCACAGCAGGATTAACTGCACGGGTTGCACTCTCCAACCTCCACAAGCTCGATGGCCCCTCTCACAGCTGCTTTTGTCTTGTGCTCCAAAGAAAGGAGTGTGTGAGGAGGAGGAGGAGGGAGGAGAGGAAGAAAAGAGAAGAAAAAGACAAAGAAAATTAATCTGCAGGGTGCAGGATCTTAATTCGATTTAATGAAGGGAGGTTGAAGTCTGAGAGGCTTTGCTCTTGCACACCTCAACAGACACGTACACATGAACACTCAGTCGTGTAGGTCCTATTGATCTGTTGGAACAAACCCTATTACAGGCAATTATGTTATTCGCCAGCCATGGCAAATCCATTTCTTTGCTTTCATTGCTTGCTAATACATGGAAAGGAAATCTATTAAGCCTGAACGTGATGCTTCCTGTTCGCATTGAGCGTGAGATCGGAAATCTTTGTTTCCGTCATGTTGTAATGCTTTTGTCTCACATCACTCACCAAAAAAATCTTCAAAAGACATTTTCTTCCCTTTAAAATGACCCCAGAAAGGATTAGACTCTTACAATGAATTAAGCACTTCCACAAAGTGTGACTTCAGTGTTGTTCTTTGTGGATGTATTTTTAGCAGTTTGGGTTGAACATGCAGCGCTTGGTATCAAGCAGTGCACCAGACCAGAGCAAAGTAAAATAATCACAAAAGGAGGCCTCTCTTTGCACCCGCTTATTGCCCCTTTTGCCTCCGCTAAAAAAAAGAACAAGCAAAGCCAGTCTCTCCGTCTCTGCCAACGCAAGAGAAGCCCATTACTATGTTCATCTTCTCAACATTTGACAGGTGGAAGTAGAACTTTGGGGTTTATGTTTTAATTATAAAGAATTCCAGATGTGGAGGGGGACTCATAAATTAGAAGCAGAGCTACTCAAATGTCTTTTTTCAAAGAGACCAAGCGGGTCAGCATCTGCTTCTCATTGTAACCAATGTTATTAAGGGCCCTGGCTACAGAAAGGCCCAAGTCCCCTGTCTGGCCTCACAATAATTGACACTATTAAATGTGCCTAAACAGATTTAGAGCGTCCAGAAAAGTTACATTTGTCTTACAGAATGACTCTAATCATCTATTTCAGATGGAAAGGAACTAAGGAGGAGGAACCAACCACCAAGTCTGGTACATGATAGAGAGGGAGTGAGCGAAGAAAAGAGGCAAAGCAGAAAGCAAGGAAAACTAAAATATGCACAAATACAAACAAATTAGGCCAGAGTGGGTCTGTGTAGGAATGTCAGGGAGGGTGGGAATGAACAGCCGAGAGGAGGAGAGAGGACCGACAGGTCTTAGCCGCGTTAGCATACTCCAGACCATGCTGTCCAGGCTGCAGTGGGTTGAGCTGCGTGCACATTACAAAAGCACCAGTCATGAAAGTCCATCTGCTCCCCTCCTCTGCTGATCTTTTAAACCCACACCGATGCAGTTTGTTCTCTTCCTGGAAGGACGTGATGCACTGAGTGATTTTCTCCTTTCTCTGGGGCTCCATTTTGTTGGCCAGTGTCTGGGAGAAGACGCATTTAACAAAGTATGAGTTTGATTTCTGAATCACGAGCGTAAGCAAAAAGACGTCCAGCAAGCTGATTGGCTGCAGAAGGAGCATGTAGACCAGTGAGTGAAATGAGGGTGCGGAGGTGTAGAGGATCATAGGTTGAGCTTGGTTTGGTGTGAGGGTGCAATGCTTCTCTACAGCGCAGGGCCAAAGAAACAAAAGGTTAAAAGAAAAAAAGGAAACAACTGCTTCATCCAAAACGCGGAGCCAGATCTGCAGAAGTAAAGTGGGGCAGGAACTCTCAGGGGTGTGATTGAAAGGGTGAGAAGTTAATTTGGCAGCTTTTCCTCCTCGCTTTGCTAATGTTTCCTCTCAGGACTAAACACCCTCAGCACCCCCTCCAAACTCTCTAACCCCCAGACACCCTGCTACTCCACCACCCGACCCACTTTCAAGCCCACTGTTACCACCCGACCAACTCCATGGTGCTTCTTCAGACATCCACATGCTTTTTTCCAGTTATCACCACCCCTCCTTCAGTTTTCTTCCCATCCTTTCAGCATAAGCTGACCGGCCCCCCACCACAGCCTCGTGAAAGAGCACCCCCGTCACAGCAGTGCACGCTGACCTGAGATGAAACCTTTTCTCCCCAGGAAACATCCTGCTCTGAAACACTTTGGCTCAAGTGTGTTTTCCCCTGGGACGTGGAGAGGAGGGTGGGTGGGGGTGTCTGGGGTGCTGGTGGCGCGGCACTTGAGCTAAATGGAGACCATGTTGGTGTATCTTCACGGCCTGTCAATCAGAAGTCCGCTGATGTGTAATGTGGCTCTGGAGAGGATGAAAGGTCATGTGGGGCAGTTGCAGAGATGGTTTAGAGTAATGGGGTTGGTGTGTACATAAACGTGTGCATGTCCATGTGGTGTGTGTATTACACAGGGGAGAACCACATGGTGTCCTTGCTCTCCTCACTCACCACATGCAAGATCACTCCCATCAACAGGAGGGCGTTGCTGGGAGGGGATTGTTGGTGATTGCACAGAAGCAGGGGTGGAGGGCTGTGGGGATTTACGCCTTGTTATCGATAGTTATGTGTGATAGTTATATGAAGCTGCGATTTTCAAACTCACAAGAGTGGACACGTTTGACAGTTGTAATTACTGCCTGAATGCTGAAACCCACATTCTGTCACATGCAAAATGTCTTGTAAATTATGTCAAATGACATTTACCATATGTTGGTACAATTGTGGAGGAATTGTGGTGGGAAGCTAGAAACGTGAAATACAGGTGCAACTGTTGTAGAAAAAGACGTCTTGTTATGTTTTCATCCAATACTTTTATTCTAAATAGGAATGCAGGCAATTGTAATAATAATAATAATAATAATAATAATAATAGAACACAGTCAAATGAATTACAAACATACTTGTGGACAGACATACATTTCCTCTGCCATATTTGTCTTAATGTCGACATCATCTGGGGAAAAAATGATCAAGAGAAATGTAGAAATAGGAGAGTAATCGCAGTCATAAGCAGACTGGTTAATCCCCTCTTTGGTAAAAGTCACACACTGCTCAAAACCTGGAGCAGTTTGTCTTGTCTGTATTAACATAATAAATGTTGGATGGAATGAATGTGATCATGGCATTTGTGAGTCATATGCAACATAAAGGTTTACACTTGGGCATGTGGCACTTGATGAATACATTATGTAAACCATCGTAGAGCTCAGTTTGAGTTTTTAGCATTGTGCCCCCTCCCCAAACAATTTAAGAGCTCCTGCAGGGTGCGGTTGTACCACTGTGTCACAGCAGGACTGACGTCACCTTGTAGCTATAACTCATTTTGCTACAGTGCAACATATTCCATATAGTACAAGACTAATCAAACATACTTGTTGGCTGAGGTTAGTCGCGTGCACCCATGAGCTCAGACATGTACCTAAAGTCACACGTGCACATTTACACGTAATCTCACACATCACAAACAATGATCTCACACATATACACACACTTCCATGTTCCCAAGGGTTTGTAGTCGCCTCCGTGCCCAAAAGTACCACTGGGATCCCCTGTCCTTTATTTTTCCTGTTATATTGTGACTATTTGGTTTGAGGGAATGTCATTGTGATGCAACCCAATGTGACACACTAGCTGCATGCGTGCGTCTATGCAGCTAAACCAGCAGGAGTGAACGAGAATATACGACAGCATGCTCCTCTAAAGTTCTGTGCATGTCTTTCCATCTGTGTATGTGCTTGCACATGGGTTTCCTCTACCCAAGGCCGGCCGTGGATAGGAGCACACGTGGCTAACACACTGCAGGTTGCAGCGTGAGACAGGCCAGGTTGGCTGGTGACAGTGTGCAGTCCCTCTCCTGCCTCATTTATCTGCTATAGCAGTGGACAGAATGCAATTTCCTGCGAGGGGGAGGCTAGGGGGGCTCAAGCAGTGAGGGGGCTAGGATGCAGAGAACATCAAAGGCCTCTGAAAGCTATCAGGAACTTGAGTACTGCCAGCGCTGCATGCCAGCTCACCAGTCCTCGCTCACCCTGTGGTGCACCCGGACGTCAGCTATGGCTACACACCATTCACAGTGTTTGTTCATATGTGAGTGTGTGCGTTTGAGTGAGGAGGATAAAAATACCCCTCCATTTAGAGGCTTAGACACCTTGAGCTGGAGCACTCAGGCCAGTCATTAGACATGTTGCAGTATGAGGAGAAGGTCACAGTTTATCACTGCTGCCACCCTTCCTCTCCAGCACAAACAACACGTCCCTCCCTCCTCCACCTTTTTGCCTCTGTACCTTGTGCTGCGTGTCCTCCTGTTGCTATCAGCAGAGGTTTGGTGGACCCGCTTCAATTAGGACCATTTGGTGGCGTGCGTGCGTGCTCTGTACTGGAACTTCCAAACGAGAAGCAGCTTGGCTCAGTACACGCTGTGGTTTAGCGTCTGTGGCCGTGCTGCCTGCCATCTCGCTCGCTTTCAGCCTGGTATTTTGGCTATTTGTCGGCAGTTGATGATTACACGACCGTCTTCCGTGATTCACATACACTTAAGTAGTTGTGCATTTGCAGGGACTTTTAAATGCGATCCTGCCTTTCTGAGGGATGACCAATATCTTTTATCCTGAACTTCAACAGACTTCGTATTATGATGTAACTTGTTACCATTTGTTTGTACAATATATACAAAATCCACACGGGTTGCATTGTTCCAGTGTAACTGCAGCTGGCAGCTGGTTCAACAGTCAACAGCTCTGACCCCTGTACATCCAAGATGTTTGCATCCAAGATGTTTGACTGTAGCTGGGCCTCAGAAAAACACAACACTGACTAGCCAGCTGCATGGAGTAGAGTCCTGCACAGACGCTATCCAAGGCCCACCTCTCACAGGACGGCTGCTATTGCTATGGAATGCTTTTGTCTCGCTTTGTGCGTTACTGTGTGTGTGAGGGGGTCATGCAAGTGACCTCCACTCACTGCCTTCCGCTTTCACTCTGCGTTTGTGCATTTCAGCATGAGACCACCTTACTTTGTCTTTCAGTACCAGCTCTTGGGAGGATGGTTAACCAGGTCACATGAAAGGCCAGAGCTGGAGGTCTGGTCGGGGCTGGAGGGTTTGGACACTAGGGTGGCATACGTTATCACAGCCATCAGAAATGCCTTGTCAGCAGCCATTCATTGGGTTTGAGGAAAATAAACCAAACTGCCCCCCAGCCTCCTCCCTGCAGATGACTGAGTTAGACAGATAGCAGCAGACCACGGGGGTCCCCTCTCTCCTTTCCCCATCCGTCTATCACTCTTGCTCCCCCATCTGTCTCTCTCTCCATCTCTCTGGTTGGTTTTATTGCGGAGGAAACAGAAAACAGAAAGCCTCAGTGTGGGAAGCCACTTGTTATCTGAGAGTCTTGGGAATCGAGACCTCAGCAGAGGCTTCACTCAGCACACTAATGAAAGCGGGACAATTTGGACGCTGTCGTTCCCAACATAGTTAGACCCCCCATCCCAGGCTCAGTGCAGGTATTCCTTCTGCTTCTATTTGCCTCCCATTGCCAGCATCTGCTCTACACCTTGACCTCTGGGTCCCTTCTGGAGCAAAGCAAGCACATGAACCTGCAAACTGTGCTTGTTCATGATGAACAATGCATGGACCAGCTCTTTTTACACATCAACGGTCTTTTATGAATGTATTATGTGCATTCTGTGCGGGATATTTTTTATTTCTATTCCTGTAGAGAGCATGATGGACAGCTTTTCAAAAGTCACACATGGCCCCTTGAACCATAGAAAATCCTCCCTATTCAACAGTTCATTAAGGCTAGAAGATTTAAGTTTCCACAGCTAAACAATGCAGCAGAGATCCACTAAGTTCACCTTTGTTTGTTACATAGCTGAGGTTTACCATCCCCAGGTGAATGACTGAGAGCTCCCCTCTGTTCTGATTCACTCCAAGTCGTGGATCTCCCAGTGGAGCCAGGGCAGGGAGGCAGCAAGGCCATGTGAATGCCGTATAGTAAGCTAAGACTTGGCCACCGGGCATCCGGGGAGAGGGCTCAGCTCCCTTTGTGGTGGATCCTGACAGGTTAGGGCGATGCACACACCAACCCCTCCCATCCACTTTCACCTGTGATATTGTCCCAGGTGGAGGGGTGAAGGAGGAGACAGCGGGAATAGGTGGAGGGGTTGCAAAGGAGGCACTGAGATGTCCCCATAGGGCACGGCTCCTGTGTAGCTCGATATCCCAGCGGGCTTTGCCGGCCTTCAGAGAGAGGTTAAATGAAGCTAGGGCTGTCTGACGGACAAAGGCCGCAGGTCAGCACCCAGTCCTTTGATCCTTTCCTGCCCTCTTCAGACCACAGAGCCAGACCTTTTTGTTTCACCTTGCGGCTAGCCCCCTTTTTCCTCTCAATCTGCCCCCAACAATGGAGTCACTTACAAAGCTCTGAGTGTTGTATGGTCTGCCAGTCACCAGAAGGAAGAGGTTTCAAAGGGTGGATAGCGGGGCTCAGTGTGTCCCAGGTCCCCAGTGAGGAGACAGTTACCGAATCTTTCACTAGCACTGGGTCACACCCTCACAGCTGCACCCACTCTTAAAGCTTCACGTGTGATGACAAGCAGAAATAAAAAGAAAGTCAAAAAAACTGAATTGAATAGAAAAAGACATTTGAATAATGTTTTTACCATTTTTTATACGATGGTCAAAAAGGGGAGGAAAGGATTCATCCTGGAGCCACCTGCACTACTAAAACTGGGCCAAGTTAAATGTGTCAGGTTTGTCTCCAACCTCTTCTCCAGTGAAAACACTCAGGTGCACTTTTATCACCGTCTGTGCTAAAACTTTGAACATTTAAACCTTGAAGCTTCAAACACGATCATGCTGGAAACTACAACCTTTGTCCTTCAGCTTGATGTATGCATCTCAGTACATCTGGATATTTTCCTAAAGGTAAATGATGCGCGACGGGGTGTCGATATTTGTGCTAACTCTCCTATCTCTGGTCGAACATTACCATTATTTCAGCGGCTCCCTCATAAATAGCTGTGTGTGTGTGTGAATATATGTTTGTGTGTGGCAGGGGCCCTGAGTGAGGGCCACAGGCGCAGGAATGTAAAGGCTGCGCTGAGCCTCTCTGGTGCTAATGGATTAACAGGCCGGCTTGGCATGCTAATGGAGATTGTCTGTGATGTAATGAGCTTCTAATTAGATCACCTCTGAGCTTGACCCTCTTGTAATGAGGGGGGCATAAGAGAGAGGAGGGGCTGGGGCTGGTGATAGCACCCTGACCTGCAGGTGTGAACCGGCCCAGGCTGTAAACAGGGCTGGACATTCCTGGCATTCTCAGCTCAGCATCCCCTCCCGAAACTACCCTCCTCCTGCCTGCCAATAACCCTTCTGTATCTACACACACAGAGAAACAATTGGAGCCGCATTTCACGCTCCAAGGTGCTTCCCAGTTGATCCGAATGTTAAAAAAAACGTCCCCTCGGCTTCAGCTATTCTTTGATTGTCTAACACAGTTTTTCTATATGATATTCTTTTCTCATTAGGGGGCTGCAGCATTTTACTGTGACCCGGCTTCAAAACGCTGAAGGGATCAGCAGGAGGGAAACGATCGAATTAAATGTCTAAGATTCTCTTCATCCTGCCTCATTCTTGTGGCATCTCATCCCTGTCTGACTCGCCTCTGCTCGACCATTATTAATCATTAATTCACCCAAATGTCGTTTTCCAATCGCTTGTGCTGACTTCTTATTCTTTCCCTTGGCACAAAGTGGCGCACTGATACCGCCCTAAATCCCTTCTCTGACAGGACAAAACAGCTCTTTATTTGTGAGGGCGAGAATCATCCCAGTTTGCCACCATGCACATGAAGTGGGATTGAGACCACTCATTAGGATTTCAGGACTGCTGCCAACGCTTTTATTGCACTATTTATGGGCAATGCATTATTATAAGTATTTCATGATTAGTCTCACGGTGATTTTACAATGTGATCTGAAGTTGGTTCTCGTGCTGAATTAAGTGTAAATAAATGAGAAACACTTCTCATGATTTGAACTTGTTGAATAAAGTTGAATGATTCTCAAAACACCTCACTATGAAACATTTGGTTCGAATTAAGGTTTAAGGAGTATGTGGCTCGTGAAATTGTACATTTGCGCTTGGAAAGACTTGTGGACAGGTGGGAATGCATGCACATGCATGTGTGTGTATGTTAAGCGTGACTTTAAAAGAGCTGGTGTCAAGATGTAGGGTTGTTGTTTTCAGAGGAGCAGATAGGATCAGTGTGGGTTATCAGCCATGGAGGGCGGTGACCAGGATGCGTGGTGCTTGGGGGGGAGCGGTATGACGAACGACCTATAGGAGCTTAACACTCCGTGGGACTTATCAGATGCTAAGGGCCAATCCAGTCACTTGGTCTGAGTTCCTGTTCTAAATCTGAGTAACAGTGTGAATTATTAATCAAAAACGAATGAGCAGAAACAAGATAACAACAAATAATTGTTTTAACTCTGGGGTAAAATGGACGATTTATATTCATATTGTAAGTACAACCTATATAATGTTTGCTGGTCATAATCCGATCTGATGTGTGTGATTTTTGTCTATGGAGGTGACTAGACCTCTGACGCTCTCAGAGGGAGGTGCGGAGACAGGAACCCCAAAGTAGTTAGTGGACACTGTCTTTATCAGTCCCTTGTTCCCTCTCGTCTTTTAGTGGCCCAGACTCATTAAGCCATCTATAAATGGCCCGGCCTTAATGAGGAGTCTTTCATTCTTTTATATGGCTCTCCCTGGGCCTTGAGGGGATAATCAGACCCCAGTAGGAAGTCGTCTGTCTTGATAGCCTGCTCCTGTTCCCTGCTAGGACTAGCCCCAGTCTAGAATGTGGTCGCGTCACCCAACTACCTGCTTTTCAGTTTCTTTGTCTCTTTCTCCTATCTCGGTGTCACTCTCTGTCTTTGCCTTCATCCTATCTACTTATTTCATGACATGATAAAAGTCAGATGGAGCCTAATGCTCAGGCCACTTTTAATTGCCTTCTTCCTTCCCCTCGGCCTAGCCGGCTGCAGCCCTTTTACGAGTGCTAGGCCCCGGGCCCACCGACTGCTGCTCGCCCATTCAAGGGTCTTCCTTCGCTCTTGAGGCATGTCCTCCTATCTCCAGAGACAACTGTGCTCCTATTGTCTCCATTATCAGATTATACCAATAAAACTGTACCATGTGAACTGAATTTGTTGGCTTGAGGAAGGATAGAAGGCGCGATTACTGCTTGAGACGGGTTATTCCTGAAACAAACGTTTGACACTTCCTTAACCAAAAGTAATTAGTTATGAAAGACGACAGACTTAAACCTTAAAGTCTAAACCTTAACGGATTAAAGATTTAATAGAAAACTAATCAAAAGCTTGAAAGTCCTGTATCTGCTTGCTTGTACAGCTTTACTTTAGGCCATGGGACTCAAAAGACAGCAGTGTTTACTTAGTTGCTTAAGTAGATAATGAAGATTCATTTTATGTGTTGCTTTTGGTGATTAAAAGCGTATTCATCAATGTCATGTCAAGCAGTGCTCGAATGCGGGTGAAAGCCTATCCCTGAACAGATGTTTACCACAAAGGTCAGAGAGCATGCTGTGTTTACATCAGCGGGTTTAGGATGGACATGTTTAGAATTGGAAATGCTGCTGTAGGCAATGACTTTAATCACATTACTTTCCTCATCTTTTCTCTTGCAGTCTAGCGCTGCTCGTAAGAGCCTTCTTTTTGTCCTATAAGATTCAAAACAACTGCTGCCCAGTGTCACTGGGTGTATGTCACTTCCTGCCTTAGGGTAAGCGTGGCCTCCTCACTTCCTACGTTATTCATTCCAGAGGTGGAGTCTGTAATGTGAGTGAGAAGAGGGCTTTGTTTTTAGCCTCGGAGCTCTTTAAAAGGCATGCACTTTGTGATTTGGAATAAGATATGTAAATCTGGAATGGCCTTTAGTAAGAGTCTAGGAGGAAAGTTACTCAGCAGCTGCTTTTTGTAACTATGTCTAAAGTCATGCCTTTTAAATTCTGGCAAGAAATACAAAGAAGGGCTGAGAGGAGAGAAGGGAGAGGCATGGCTTATGGGAAATGGAATGATAGCTCAGACCAAAACAAATTGTTTCTGGTTTCACTTGGGCCCGACCCTATTATCAGGCTGAGTGTCAGATCAGACAACTGCTGGAGCAGAGGCAGTCCAGATGGAGGAAGGGAAAATGACCACTTGAAGGCAGTTTGCACTTGCTTAAATGGTAATGCTGTTTTCAATTTTAGATGCAGCAGTGAGAAGTCTGCCTAAGTGTCTGTTCTGTGCAAAGTTAGAAGGTTGAGGGTCAGGTCTAAGGCCATGGTCCTTGCAGGGGGGAGGTGGCCACTACCTCCGAGTTGCGGACATGAGGGAAAAGTAAAATCCACTCTCAGATCCTAATGATGTTTTCTTTTGGGGTGAAAAATATAAACATGTCCATTGCTCAGTAATGTGACCCAGTGTGGGGGTCGCAGTCTGGTCACTGCAGGAAACGCTTGTGTTTCACTTATTGGCTAAATGAAGGTGCGGGTGCGTCCACGCGTGTGGGCAAAGAGAAGACAACTTTAGAGGCCCCTTCAAGCTGTAAACGAACTAAGGTCAAAGAGGTACAAACAAAGAAAATCTAATAAGGCGTCTGTCCGCGTTTAGTGACTTGCAGTTCCTGTGTGTTGTGTGGGGAGAAAGAGTAGCAGTGTTTGTGGGGATGGGTGGGGCATGCAGGCAATAAGTCATGTCACACACCAGCCAAAGATGATAACTTTGAGCATTTTCATTGGGGCTGAGCGGGTGTGTGGGATCCCCCTCCGCAAACCCCAGTGGTTGCTATTAAGTGATACTTAAGTGAAGGAACCACTTGGGACCTGTTTTTGTCTGCCTTACTCCCCTCTCTAACGTTTTCTCCTTTAATTGCGTCATCACAGCACAGCTCCACTTCCTTCTCGTCAGATCTGCAGTGATATATCTGTCTGACTCACAGTGATACCTGCGTGGTGTTATTACGGCGGCTGAACCTCAGTGTTTGGGTCTTTGTTGTTGACAGGATAGCAGTGATTAACATGCCTTCTCCTGACCCCAGCTGCAGCCTGCTCCCTCAGCCCTCCCTCTTCAGGTTCCTTCTGCTTCTGATGCCTGAGTCTCTCAGCCAGTGTTTGCCTTGTATCTTCAGAAGACACTAATGATGTGTGAGAACGGTTGGGGGCTTGTTTGGGCTGCTTAACTATCAACTAATCACTTCCTATAACTTTATAGTGTTTCCACTGTGAATACCTTGAATCGTTGCGTTTCTTTTTTCTTTTCTTTTTTTTTTTGTTCCATAAGGAATTTGCCTAAATGCTGTGATGTCATCTTTCCCCACACCCATGCAAGTAACCCAAAGGCACCACAGACAAGCAAAATTAGAGGGGAACTTTCACATAAAAGACAGAGGCTTGGCTGGTTTCTGAGTCAGGTGATGCAAAGAAAAACAGGTATTCGCCAGCCAGGTTCACTTCTGTTGCTCAGTGGTGACAAATTCAATTTTAATTACAGGAAAAACACTCTGGAAGTCATTTGATTTTCCAGTCAGGCGCTATAATCAATTTCTATTCAGCATAGCCAGCTGGAATGGTAGTTGACCACAAAGCCTGCTAGTTACTTAACCGCATTAAAGTTGCTCTGTTAAGAGATGCTGAATTAAAGAACAGGCCTTGGGGGAGCTCCCTGTAACCACCCACTGTTTCTTGTGTGGTTCCACTGTATGTGGGTGGAGATGTGCATGCAAGGTGTGTATTTGCATGGACGCAGATGTGTCTTATAAATGAAACATCTATGTCAGTGTTTGCATGCATACGTGAAAAAGTCCTTCTGTCCAGAACAAAACCTTCAACTTGCCCCAACAGGCTGTGAGCTGACTCGAACCCTGTCCGCGTTGTTTGCCTGAACTCATCCTCAGCTTTATTCGGCGGTAGAAAACAAATATTAGCTGCACAGATTTCTTCCTTACCTCTGCTACTGTGTATCTGCCTGGCTCTCGTTCGCTTCTGTTCCTTCACGTCCCAGATATAATTATAGCTGTCCAAGGGATGATTATATGTTTACTCTGGAAGCTGGCCGACTGCCTGTCCCCAGTCCCGGAGGAGCTGCCTCTCAAAGGGGTTCCTCTTGAAAAGCACCACAAATGTGGCTTCAGCGCAGCTTAAACTCATAAAGGAGCTGATAGAATGATTCAAGTCACAGAGGAAGATCCAGCAAGTGAAGCAGGGACGGAAAGCGAAAGTGACACATTTTATATGTCATGACATTTATATGTATACAAACCTGTCCATGACATTATTATCTACTGCGTTTCTAGGCTAGTTTGCACTGCCTAACAAAGTAGCAGACAAACGGTGGAAGAGACGTTCAGGGACTCACACAACGAATGTCTGTGGATGAAAATTCATTTATATTTACACCGACATTAATTCAACATAGATATAAGTTATTATTACACAAGGCTGTGAGAGAGAACGATAAACAAAAAGTTTATACTATGCTGCTCATTGCTTTTCACAAATAAACTCACAAATCACAAATGGCTTCTAATTTTAGCATTCACATCAGAGACATGAGACAAACTGTGGCTTTACGATTCACAACTAAACGCTGCATGTTCAGTAGGCGCTGTCATGGCCATATGAAGTGTTTTACTGACTTGAAACGGAATTTGTAGACCGCTTGTGCACGTCGCCTAGCAAAAGCTATTAATCTCTGCATGTCTGCTACGCATAAAGGTCCCTTTAGGCCAGGCAGGGGTCATCATTCCACACCTAATTAACACAGACACGTACATATGCTGACACCTCATTTAGCCCATACGAATTTTCTTTAAACAAAATCATATCGCATCTTGTTGGAGGTTACAGTAGAAAGCAGGTTTGCATAAAGCAGGACTGAAACATGTGTCTATGTCATGCTTTGACTTGTTTACAGTATGGTATTTCTGCAGGCAGGCAGGACTGACCTGTAACTGTTTGCTGACTAGTCATCCTTGGGAATTTTCTGCAGCTAATAACCCCAACTCAGAGCTGTGGGTCAGTTGGACAGGAACGACAGCAAAAGCTGCAAATCCAGCGTCTGCTATCAAATCAGCGTATAAACACACGGACAGTTTGTTGCTGGGCACCGGGACGACGGAAGGACAAGCCAATAGCTGACATTGCAACATTATTTTTGTTGAGCTGTGATCATCAACATAATGTTTGCCTGAGGGGTCCATGGAGTTCGCGCTGGCCCCAGTCAGGTTAAAAGTTGGATGTGCGCAGCTTGTATATTTGTGGATGTTTAGTTGTAAACTGTTCTTGGTTTCCAGTTACCTAATTTCCTGAATGCGAACAAATAAATACATACTTGCATAAAGAGACTTTAGATGGTTAAACTCATCCAGGTTTTAACGTCATTCCCTACCTTGTTTTTTATGAACACACAGTTCATACACACACACACACAGATGCTCCTTTTAGCTGCAGACATCCTGAAGCCCACGCATCCAGGCTCGCCTCAGTGCTGTCCTTGTAATGGGTAGTATCAGTGCTTCCTGGGCCCAGGAAGGACGATAAAAGCCAGGATAGCTGGGTTTTATCTGCTCTGCTGAAAGTCAGCCATTGACACCATGCACTTTAGAGGAAGTGTCACTCAGTGGAAGGACCCATCTTTCCTCTCATCTCCTATGTGACAGCCACTTCTCCTGTCTGGGGCAACAGTACATTACACAATTACATTTATTTACAAAAACTAAGACAGGATGTTGTTGATCGTTTAATAATAAATATAAGAATGAACCATTATCGTCCTTGGTCACATGTTATAACCTGATTCTGGATTTGATTCATCCCCTTTGTTTGGCTGGGGAGCTAGTGCAGAGTGCAAGGACACACCTGATGACCAAGACTGTGAATCCACTGCTCTACCAAGCCACCTAATATTACTAATTATATTCCAACAGAGTCTTGTTCAATGTTGCCATAGAACGCAGACGTGACAGAAATCTGCACAGACGGCTTGTGAACAAACTCTCGGGTTAAGCAAGCTTTTATTTTTTTGCCAGAACTACAAACATAAGAAACGAGTTGTGATGAATTTGCTCCATGAAGCTCATTTTAACTGAGCAACTTGACAGACGACTGTGTGAAATCACGCCCAGTCTAATCTGTGGTGGCCACCATCGCTCAGTTATAGCTGACAATGACTCAGTGTCTCCCATTTTGGCTCTTTATCCATCCAAACTGGTTGTGTCTTTTTGGCATTGTAGCAAATTTAATTCTTTCGCAATCTCCCACTTCACCAATGGCAACCTCAACAAAAGCAAATCATGGGCAGCGCCTATTTTTATCAACACACAAAAGGAACAAAACCAGAGTCGGTGGGTTTGTCCGCCATAATTTGATTGCTGACAGGTGAGGGGGAAAGGGTCTGTCAGCTTAGCGATGACACCCAACAAAGGGCAATCTCATTGTAAATGTTGTAGCACTCAATTGGTGGATGATGGGGCGCTGGACAATGGCACAGCAGGCTGCGCTGGGCAAGGCGAGGGCCTTCCCTGCGGCTCTCTACAGCAGTAATGACAGCCTAAGTGCCAACAGCAGGTGTCTTCCATTCAAAGCTGGGCAGGTTAATAAAGTTTCCCTCTGAAAGTCAATAAACAGGAGCTTGTTCACACACTGGCTAATTGTACTCGTTCTCGTCCTTGTGCGCACTCACTCTGTCTGTCCCGCAATACTCACATCCCAAGTACCCCGCACAAGCCTTCAGCCTTAAACCAGCAGCTCCATACACCACAAGCTACGATCCAGAACTGCTGACCCCGTCACAGCAAACCACCCCGGCTGTCGCACCTTAACAAGAGAGAAGTAAACAACTCCTCCTGTTAAAGAAAGAAATACAGAAGAGCAGCAAAGCGAATGAAAGGAGGGATGGAAGGAGAGAGAAACTCCCACACCACAAGCACGCAGCAAATTGGTTCATTGCAGTGAACCTGTGTTCTGTGTTTGGGCACAAGGCAATAAGCAAAAACAGGGGAACATGAAATGATATCTCAGCACATTTATCTTGATAAGAGCAGAGGATGTTGGGGCGTAATAGGAACAAGATGGCTGGTAATGAGAGGACCGGGGGCACGATGGAGGAGTAGACGTGGATTTACCAGCATTCTTCTTGATGGGGTTTTATGGAGGAAAGTAAAGAATAGAGCTCCCTCGTTTATTTGATTTTAGAGGTTGTGGTTGAGGAGAAAAAAAGCTCGATAAATGCATGTTTCATCAGGGCTAAATATTTCCACCCTGTGAAAAAATGCTGGAAAGCAAACACAAGCCAGATTGTGGACTAGCGGTAGGACAATTGTGGGTATTTGTTTACATGTTACTGTGTATGTGTGTGTGTGTGTGTGTGTGTGTGTGTGCGTGTGCGTGTTTGTGTGTCCTCACAAATAAATACCAAGTCTAACCGCGCTCCATGGCATAGCAGGTGCTTCTAAAACAATGATAGCGTGAAGTTACTGTTTACCGAAGCTGCTTCCCGTGCTTTTACTGTGAAGTGTTTAACAAGTTAAAGAGGAGGGATGAAGCAGAGAGGAAGATTAACTCGATGAGAACCGTCGGGGTGGACTGTTTGAGCACATTCATCACTAAAAGGCCGTCATCAAAGAGAGGGGCTGAAAACTCGAGCTCCTTCTGTTCTTCTACTCTCCGTCTTGTAAACATGTGAAGTTTACACCAACCACATGTTTTAGTTTTCTTTCATCCTTGCATCTGATGTGTTTAGCAAAAAATAAAATTTACGAGTCTGAGTGTGTGCTTGTGAGGCCAGACACACACAATGTGGCCCAGTGGCGTGTTCACAGTTCCCGGTGTTACGTTTAGTCGATCTCCTGTTGTATCCACAAAGCAAGCAGCTCCACAAATGGCTGCAGTCCCTCACGTTCGTCTCTCCTCTGTCTCGTCCTCTTTTTTATTGTTATCCTTGCTGATCTTCTGTCGAGCCGAGGTGCCCCCTCCCTCTGTCCCATCCTGTCTTCTGCTTCTCGCTGCTTCTTCCGTGTCGCTGACGGAAGCTGAGGTGAGATGGAGAGGAAGGAAATCCACTGGGTGCAGTGAGAAACGTCTCCCTCTTGGTCATCTGGACTCCATTTTGTTTCCTTTCGATGTTATCTTTGTGTCGTACTGCTTTGCAATCAAACAATAAAGTCAAAAGATTAAGAAAAAGAAACCCTGTCATGTGAGTGGATTAAGTCAGTAAAATAAACAGGAGTCGTAAGATGAGAACTGTTCGTTTTCTCAATGCTACATCACTGTGCCAAGACTTTATTTCACGAGCTTGATTAAATGCAGCTTGATGTCATCGCTGAAACACGTTTTTCCCATGCCCTCTGATGAGCTACAGAAACAGAGAGTAGCGAGAGGAGATTTGATCCCAGTGCTTGTCCGACAACAAAAGCAATGAGATAACTGAGATGCATACAGCTGCATACATGGATATAATGAACTGCTTCCATTGAGGTTTTCACCTTCAAAGTCTGAGACTTGGTAAAAAATAATGTCGCTTTACCATTAAACTGTGTCAGTGGACCTGACTTCACTTGTACTTTAAACTTGAATTTGTCGCATTATGTCCTGATGCAGTGGGACCATGCTCACTTCAGCAGAGCCCAGTTAGCTGGAATCTCACCTGCACCTTTATTATCCAGGAGTTGAAACCTGACACCATTGCACATGTGCCTTATCACCTCAGATGCAGGTAAATCTCTGTAACGGCTGCTGTGATTTTCTGTGCTAAGCCACCACCGGTTATCCCTCTTTCTGTCTTCATCCTGTCCTCTGCCCCATCTCTCTGTGGCTCCCAGTTGTTGCTTTTTTCCCTTGATTTCCTCCGGCCTGCCCCCACGGAGACTGAGCCAGAGCACCTGCAAGTGCTCACTCTGAAAGATGTTGCAGACCCAAGAATGCACACAGTAAACACACGAGAGGCGTATTTATAATAAATCAGCTTTATGACCCTCTGATGGAGGTGATATCAGTGAAATTTATGCTGAGAGACCTCAACGTCCACAGCAAAACAGCTGCGAGATAGAACACACAGCCCCTGACCCACCATCATCGCCATCAACCACCTTCACCCCCACCAGCGCCCCACCCCAGCAAGTAGCCTGGTCTGACTGGGGTTAGAGAGCCTAACACAGTCTTCTCTATATGGTGGGGCCTGCGGTGTCTGGAACGTTAAAGTTCGGACTGAAATAGAGTGTGGGCAGGATGGTAGTGTGTGTGTGTGTCTGCGGTTGTGTGTGTACAGTCATACGTGTATTCAATGCGGGTACGGTCACACAAATAGCACAAGCTTTGTGAGACAGACCGGAAAAAGTGTCAGAGAGTGTAAGCACTCAGTGACTCCAGACACGTGTTATCTCTGTGTATCCGAACTCGACATTTGCCCAGAAAACTTCACATTCCTCGCGATCTGGCACGTCATCCTCCTGCAAGCACCTCAACGCTCTATCAAGAGATCAGCCTAAAACGCTGGAGCCAAACCAAAAAGGCGAATGTTTGGTAAGCACGGGCTCAACGCATTTACACATCCACAGGCTCTGCTCCCTTGACTGTGTAGCCCAGATGGCTCCTGTCACCGCTAGGACGCAAAGGCAGCGATGTAAAAGCGATGACGTCACAAGCATGCATATATTGTACAGTTTTATCCTACAGAGCCCATTCCCCAGCTTCCGCCCACCCACCGTTATTTGGGTTACAACACATGTGGCCGGTAATGACAACATCAGAAGCCCTGACGGTGAGGAGCGCTCTTAAAGGCTTTAACACAGTGGAGCCTCAAAATAAACCGCGTAAACAGAGACCTGCTGTGTTTTCCTCTGATGTCATCTCCTGCTCATCTCGCCAAGAAGGTTGCAGCAGCTTCTGTAAATGTTTGTTGTCCTCTTGTCAACAACCCTGCTTTGGAAGCTCTTATTCAAAACGGTCGCTAATTCGGTGCCACTCCGAAAATGAATCATGTCAGCCAAGTGCCTCCTTCAGAAGTCCCTGAAGTGCCTGTGAGCTTGGTGCTAAATTTTGAACCCCAAATGGGTGATAGTGAGAGATTGCTTCAAGTCACAGGGATGTTTTCTCCATGTGCACATATTTGAAAGGTGGGAATTCACCCACGCAGGCAGAGGGACAGCGTCCACACAGAACGGTCCCAGCTGACGGCACAAACAAATAAAAGGTGACACGTTGTTCGTAAATACCCAGAAAATTTTGGTAATTGTTTTGGTTGGTGATTGTCCAGAAACGTCTTAGGGCGGAGGCAGTTCTGCTGGAGGAATTCGGACTCATTACCTCAGCATTTCCAAAATCCTGGCTACAGACCTACTACCTAACATCTGCTTGGGTGTATTTGATTGGTCACTGTAGACGACGTTGTATTTTTTGCCGTTCTTTAAATTATAGAAATTTATGAGGAGGCTGCTTTCGTCTGGACTTTAAAGTTGATGAAAATGCAGCGTGGATGTGACTACATGGTGCAAATCACAGTAAAACTGATGTTTTTGCCATGAGACTTTGTTTGCACATGTTGCCATTGTCTCTGCCAGCGTATCTTATTGTACTGTAAATAAATAACAGCTGCCGAGAACTTGGGAGTGGAGCAAAGGGAACCTTGGTGTAATTTTACCCAAAGCAGCATGAGGAAGGACTGAGACCCCTGAGCTGCCCTCGTTTCCCTCTTTCTTCTTTTCCTCTCCTCCCTCCTCCCCCTTCGCTCGGTGTTCTCACCTCCTCTCCCCTGCTGCCAGCCCGGCTCCCCGTGGGTGGGGTGAAGCACAAGAAGGGAAACTGGTGCAGTAACGCAACAAATTTGGCAGTAAAGCCAGCACCAGCCGCGGCCGTGTTTGAGTGGTTGTCACGGTGACCAGCGAGCTCCTGCAGCGAGAACCGGGCTTCCCGTTTTCACACCTAAAGCTCTGGAGGAGAGGAAGCAGCTTGGGATGGAAGGCGCTGGTAACACGAACAAAGATGGAGCAAACGAACACGCTGCGTGTCTGGAGACATTTATGCACATGTAGAGATTTTAAGTTATGTTCTGTTTAAAATCAAATTGTGGGTAATGTGTTTATACATATCTTTTTTATATTGTACTGCCGGATATCTCCACTCATATAAATAAACAAAACGTTTGAAATGAGCCCTCAGATACAATTTAAAGTGAGCCAAGCCACAAAGACAACAGTAACTGGAATAACATGGACACATGCATCGTTATCCTGGCTAATATCACTTAAACTGTGGTACTTTTATTTAACATTTTTCCCCAGTAAGCTTTTATGCCATGACTGGGATAAGAGCTTATTTGGGTTTTTGTGAAAAGGATACGATGTTTGCATGCGTCAACGCAGAAATGGTATATTTGTGTTTCCTAAACGATAAAGGCACGCTGATGTGTGTATAAACATGCAATCACAATAAATTAGATTTTCTGATGGAGAGAATGGCCCTGAGAGAAGAAAATCCAAATGCTTACACTGAGCAGTGTCATTCGGTTCCGTAGCTCGACACGACCCCCGCGGGGATCGTCTCCGTCCGTGTGTATGTAGGCTTTAGCCCTCAGATAATGTTATTCCAGCCAAGTAAATAGAAAGGACGGTCCCCACTCACTTCACCAACCCTTTGTTTGTAGTTATTTATTCGTTTGTTTTATCAAGACTTCTTTATGTTTCTTTCTGTCTCGTTGGGGAGCCTTGCAGCACCTTTTAGGATACATCCCCACTCCACCCCGTATTCCACTGTGCTGCCACTTCTGACTCAGGAAGCTTGATTTGACGTGAATTACAGGTAATATGACTAAGCAGGCTTTTAAGAGCTTCCCAGCAGTCAACAACTTGGGTTGCATCCGGCCTCGTAACTATCTGACTTAGGATCTGGAGTCGCCCACCACAAGCACTTTAACTAGAAAACACGAGAACGTGCTTCGAAGCTTAGCAAAGGAAATATCTTTGTATTAAACCAAGTCCTGTGAAAAACGGGATGAACTGATGCACCTGTGGGAAAAAAAAGTATTTATACAGCGTAATTCTGGTGGTTAACCCAAATGCTGAACATGATTTTCAAAATAAAGGTACTACTTATTCTATTTTGACTAATACCTAAGTTCTTCCTCTCCAGCTGCTTTGGGAATTTATTTTTGGACAGTTTTATGATTTATGGATAAAACACACAGAGCTGACACCTTATCACTCAGCAGGGTGACCTTTGGTCTGCATGTGCTCTTATGTAAGCTGGGTTGCTGCATTTGTATGAGTGGATGCTGGGTAAACGGTATCCCACCCTTGAGCTTCAGCTCTCAAATCAAGGCCCTGAAAGTAAACAGTGCACTGCCAGAGGACCTTGTATGTCAAATCTGCAATTGCACTATAGCAAAATTACCTACAATTACAAGCCCAGCTAGAAATGAGGTTTTCAGTCAGCAATCCAGAAAAGTGATCGTATACCCTGCAAATGGGATCCATTCAGTGGTGCTGCCCTTCTCCTGTACCTTCATCTGAAACAACAGATCTGGTCTGCAGGCTGAATCGACCTGTGTCGTTCTGTACGTCGCTGCGTTTTACATGGCTGCTCACTGACACATGGTGCTTTAGTGTGTGCTTTTAGTGCT
This sequence comes from Macropodus opercularis, assembly GCA_030770545.1. NCBI lineage: Eukaryota > Metazoa > Chordata > Actinopteri > Anabantiformes > Osphronemidae > Macropodus > Macropodus opercularis. The sequence continues at coordinate 5,397,239 of JAUCMP010000026.1, read as the reverse complement.
TTAATGTTGCATCATGGTCATATCTGTAGAATTTCCTCCCAGAACAACCGCAACCAGCTCAGACTTCCACACGCGAGAGCTTCGCGGCTGCCGGCTCTGCGACCACTCCTAAAACATCAACCGTACCAGCAAAAGCAATTACATTCTGCTGCTCTTAAAGCAAAGTGGGGTGGTTTTCTCTTTAAAGTGTGTAAAGTCTCCTCCTTTAGGTTAATTATGTGTTGCTGGGTGGAACCTGGAGGCTACTCTCTCCATGCTGCTCCAAGTGCATTTTCCATGGGACTAGCATGCAACATATTGGTTCCCACAGCGAGATCGGAAGCGCGGCAGATCCCAAAACCCGGGTTACAGCATTCCTGGATCCCTGAGTAGTGTGGTGACCTAATCGCCTGACCACCTACTGCTCTGTGCCAAATCGCAAGCAGCAGGCCAGACACCCCTGAGAGTAACATCCGTCTGCACTATGAAATATTACGTCAGGAATGAGTCATTGGATACTGAGTCTCGCTTAGAACAGCTTTACATGCTCACAAACACAGGAGCTTTACTCAGACTGGATTAAGCCGGTGAATAGACCGTATCAGCGAGAGTGAACGCGTCATTTCTGGTGACATTTAACGAACACTGTTTAACAACCATGATATAACCCTATAAACTGTGCTTCTCACGTAGGAAGTAAGTCTCAAGATCTTACACAAATGACGCAACAAATAACAATACAGTGAATTTAAATGCAACAAACTTCCTTCATCGAGTGACAGACAAATGATTTGCTCTCTGCGCGGCTGTGACAAAGGTCTCTCCTTTATTGTGCGCGCAGCTGTTGTGCAGTGTTGACATTACAAACAAATTCACTTCAAATATGCTGACGACCCAGCGTTCGATAAACAAATCCGTCTCTCCTAATAAATCAATTCATGCTGCTTTTATTAGTGTTTTGACGTATCAGTCAGGCACATAATCAGTCAGCACAGCGTGTGTGGATTAGTCACCACGCGAGCCAGGACGCTGCAGCTGATCAGTAGTATGGAGCACTGGTTGTTTATTACACTTCAAATTGTAGCTATTTGTTAATATTTCACAACACATAAAGTTACCAAGCTTCCTGTGGCTTGTCCTAATTGGAACAAACGCCTATTTAAAAGTAGACTCAACAGTTTATTTCAGTTTATGGATCATCAAGCCACATTTTCAGTGTTTGTTTCAAAACCAAGCGTTGACCTCTCAGCTTTTGTGTTTGTATACCTGCACCAGAAAATCCTGGACAGAGCTCAGACTAATGTGAACACGTTCGTCCAGCTCCTTGTTGGATTTTGGGAAGGTTTCCACTGTAGCAAACCTAAACAGTCAGAGAAATGATTATGTTTCAAACCTGTCAATTAGTTTTAATCTTTAATCTTTTTCTCATGTGCCGTAAATGTGCGGCCACGCAGGTTAATGCTGAAACAAAGGAAATTCCCCTCTGGTACGTAACTAACTAATGACACAGAGATCAACGCATGCTCCATTTTTCTTCTACTTTTTGGGTGCTGACTGTTGAAATTCAGAACAGCCTTTTTTTTTTAAATCAATCCGTGATCTAGGTTAAAAAAACTCAGTTGGGAAATAATATGATTGAATTTGTTATTTTATTGCCTTGTGTAAAGTATTTGGCCTTTTTTTCGGCTGTGCTCTCCTCTTGCCCATGGTTCGCCCACACAGGGATGTTAGCATAGTCCGACTGCTTGGAATTCCTTCCTGCCGTCTTGGGAGCACACACTGCATTTTAAAACTTGTTGGGCCCTTTCAAGTTTTATTTGAAAGTATGTAATTACATTCTTGAAGGAATAACAGGTCCCTGAACTGATTTACGTGCTGTATTAAATGTCATGGTTCGAAAAGATGCTCACACATTAAAATCATTTTAACAGCCGGACGCTGAAGCAGAATTGGCTAATAGAGATGCAGTAAAGTCTAATATAGATGGGTTTAAAATGGGACGTGACTCATCTGCTGTTGATGTCTTGTTTCTCAGTGTTTTGGTTGGTGCAGCTGATTTACGAGGTTAGACTCTTCGCTACTGATAAAATTAAATGCATTACGTGTCATGCGGTATTTCAGTGTGTATCAGTACTGTAAAGTTATCGCATCTCCCTTTCAAATGTCACTGTTGAGTCGGTTTAGGTGATGTATGACTCTCTGAAAGTCAGATTAGGAGCATTTAGCAGCACATATATTTTGCTTGGATTGTTACTGGTACATACATTTTGGAAACTATTTCTGGATAAATATCTGCTTCGTGCAGTTTATAATCTCATTTTAAGAATATAAGAATTCCAGGTATTTGACGTCCCAGGGCGTCCACTGTTAAATTATATCCTGTACTGGTCGATTTCCATCTTTTCCCGTCTAATCTGTTTTTCACTTGACTTTCAGAAGCTGACACCTCTTGGGTCTCTTTCACCAAGCAGCGACACTGCTGAAGAATTTATCTCTTAGCTTGGCCTCCAGGGACTGCAGCGTGGGCAAAGTCAGATTAAAGGAGTGTCTTCAAGTGCCAATCCAAATGGTGATAAAAAAGCTTTTTAATCCACTGAGAACGTTTCCCAGTGTAACCCCCAGGAGTCCTCGCGTCAGGCGTTGCCCCACTCAGGCGTGTGTCTGGACAGTGTTGAAGCCTGAGTGCGTCTCCCTGCGTCCTGACAGAAGAGGAGAAAGGCCTAAAACAAAACGAGTCCCCTCCCCGACGCTCACTTGAGCAGCTCCTTTTGATAACATCTGGCAGGAGCAGGTTTGCAGCAGCGACAGCAGGAGATGGAGAGACATTAAAGTTCTGTCACTCACTTGGCAGGAGCTCCAGCCAGCAGCTCCACGTCATTTGGCAAGGCTGGACCTCGAGCACATATGCTGGAGTGTCACTGATGATCTCTCCTTCTAATGGGTCAGCGAGAGTGTTACAGTAAATGAGATGATGGCTCGGCCGCTTTTTATTCTGGACACGGTTTTCTTTGTCTTATCAGGCTGCTGATATACTATTCAGTCCCAAATGCAGCTCTGCTTTCGACGACACGACCTGTTGAAAAAAATGCACGACTTTGCACGTAAACAGTCTTTCTTGGTGGAAACTCGTGTCTTTATCTAACTGAAAGTGCAAACGGACCGGGAGGCTTTGTGCTGCTTTAAGGGGGTTTGCAAGCAGCTTGGCGTGGGCAAATGTGAGTTTCAACAAAAGCTCCCCCTGAAAGACTCAGAGCAATTCAACAACCATTCCTCTCCATTTTCTCTCTGTTTACTTCAGGGCTCATGAGTTTACATGCCATTTCCATTACAGGGATTTAAATAGTTTGTCCAATCCATCCTCAAACTCTGCTTCCCTTGTCCTTCTCCCTCCCTTAACCCCTCACACCACTTACAGGCTTTCAGGTCCCAGGGCTGGGTTAGGGGATTACAGCACGCCGCAGCCTGAGCACCCAAAGAAACACAAGGCGGCTGTGTTAAAGAATGTTCCAGCGAGAAGTGCAAGCATTAGTGAAAGCTGAGGTTTGATCAATGGCCGTGGCGCGTGTCTGCACTGGTAAACACTTTGTGGAGAGTCTGACGGAGAAGAAAGAGAAAATGAAGGTGTGTTATGACATCAGGCTTGGGCTTTAGGTGCTCGGGTCACCTTTGAGCTTCTGCTGATTAAGGGCTGCCGTTCGCAGGTGAGCGGCTCCGAGCAGGATTTAGTGACACAGGCGCAGAGGTGAGATCAACCCACTCTCAGCCGATGTCAGCAACGCTCTCCCCAAAACGGCCACAGGCAAATGTTAGGAGATAAACAAGCTCAAGACTGTGCTGGGCTCACTCAGATAAACTCGACTGCAGGTTAACCTCTTAAAAGAAAAGAGTGGCTTGACAATCAAAACATCATCTTTTTCCTTTTTTCTTTTTCAATGGCTTATTTTCACATCTACACAATATAAGTCGTGAAATACAGCCAGTCAGTAACTGCCTGTGAGTCGAAGCCACCCGCAGGCAGTAATCTCCTTCGGAACTGGAGGGGCTCAAAGAGGCTAAGCCCGGTCAACACCTGGGAAGGGACATCTACGGCGTATCCTCAAGTGCCGTCTGGGCCAGAGTCATGACGGCGCTTTTACCAAACCACGCAGCAACGTTATCGCGTTCGTCAGAAGGTCTGCTGACGAGACGTCTTCCTGATAGATTCTGGTGATAGTAATTTCACTATTCAAACTGTGGAAGACGTGCCCAAAGAACCTCCGACAACACACAACAGCCACAAAATGAGATAGTGCTGCCATCAGCAGGGAGGGACATCCTCAGTCCCAACGAGCAGCTCAGATCCACGTAAGGAGATAATGATAGAAAACACAAAGGAGACATTTGTGTTACCAGTAATGCCTTAATGAATGAAAATACATAATTAACATCATTGCGTCATCATTCATGCCAAGTCACATCACCTCCCTCATGTTTCGTTGCTGGTGTCTAATCTTTTCATAACAAATCGGCCCATAACTCTGTTGTTTGTCTCGTTTTGTGTAACTGCTCCTCTCATTTATCTGCTCTCTGCATCTTGTGGCTCAAGGTGATGCTGGTGTGGTCTTGTCAGGTTGCCTGCAGATTGGGTTTATCGCAGAATGTTTATATCTTGCACATCTCAAGAATGCCACAGTAGCATCTCACCTTGAGCTGAAAGGATACTGACGTCAAAAAGATGAAGGCATGTATTATTACCTCACCGGTCGGAAAAACATTACGGCAGGAACTTAGTGATGTTAGGCAGCAACAGTGTATTTTAATCAAGCTAAATGAGACGAAACATTAACTTAATGGTGGTGGTTGTAGCTCTGGTTCTAGGAAAGACGATACACCCCCCAGCGAGAACTGAAAAACATGACGGTCTGGACTACCTCGCGGAACCAGCTGCCACCCCAACCTGAACTATTTAGCCAAAGAAAATGTTGTAATCTGCTGGGGAGACATTAGATATCACACCTTATTTCTTATTTTTTCTTTTTTAATAAAGAGGTTAAAGATTAAGTGATCAGCTAAAACTTTCTTAAATGAGGTTAATCATGTCCACTCATATATTCAGGAGTCCATTTAATTGAAAGCCCATAAATCAAAATACAGAAATGTAATTTCAAAAGCTTGCTGACACTCTATAATATGTACATATTATATAATATGTCAAATCTCACATCTGCTTTTGGGCAACAAAACAAAACAGGATGATCAAAGAATCCCACAATTCACCTTCAACACAAACACCTGAATTTCACTCTGGTCTGAGCATAATTTTTCAAAATGTTTTTTTGCTCTTTTTAGATTAGAAGATTTTAGATTACTGGGGTAATTTCTTATCTTTTCTTTTACATCAGCAAGTATTTTTTTCTGTTGACTTGTCTTGCAGCTACAGTCTGCGGCATATTCTTAAGCCTTTATTCTCTCGACTGCTTTTCTTTTTTTAAACATTATATTTTACCGTCATCTTTTTCAGTAATGAATAATGAACACAGTTCGCGCGATGTGCTCGCCTCATTTAAAGTGGAGTAGGAGGGAAGGTGGGTTATCCAAGGTGTTTAAGGCAGAGCAGGGAGGTGGGGGTCGGGGGGAGGAGGCAGGGAGGGTAAATTGGGCGGACACATAAAAACTGCAAAAGATCATAGATGCTGGGTCATTTGGAAAGTGCTCGTCCTGCGCACCGCGAACCATCCTGGAGACAGACAGAGCCCGAGCGCCGGCCTCCACCTCGGCCCCGTGTCGCTATAGGATTAATGAGCTGACCAGGCACCGAGCGTCTCCTCCGCGGCTCATTTTGGCACTTTTTCCGCTTTGCGCCTGGAACTGCCTCACACCTTCCCTTCACATTCACTCCGTCCGAGGATACCTGTACCTCTACTGATGGTAAGCGCGCAGCAGCTGACACGTTTGCTCGTAACAACGATTCGAGGCTTTTGGAAACCTGTTGAATTTTACGCGAGAGGTGTCGCTTGAGTTCGGTCGTTTAAGCGACTTTAACGCAAGCTTCACGACACCGCGCCTCGCCTCGCCTCGCCGATGTAACGCTGCGTTTTTGAGTTGTGATTCCAGCTTATGAGCGAATGTGCCGGAGAGTTGAGCAGCTACAAACCAACACAGTGAGCTCATCCCTAACGCGAGCGTCCAGTTTCTGCGCGTCTCTTTCAGCGCCGCAGTTCAGATATGTCAACATGCAGATACGCGAGCTGTTGTGAAGCTTGGCACAGATATGGATGAAACACCTGTGTCCGCTCCGCTTTGCGTAATGCCAAAGATGGAGACGCCGCAGTTTTGCCGAAGACGAAAAACCACAGGGTTTATTGAAATACGTTTCAATATTTCGTTTCACGCGTTGGCCAACAATCATCCGCGCGGCTTTAAAACGCGTCTGAAGTTGCGTTTACAACCCCGTATTATCGCTGGACGCTGTAACACGTTTCACATGTTTGCACCTGTTTTATAGTGAATAGTTTTGAATTTCCAGCTAATCGAGGGGAGACGCTCTGCGGCCTGTGGGCACATGGCGTTTTTGGCACACACCTTTACTCTTCACCTCCAAATTCTCCGCCATCGTCCAGCGAAACAGACTCTCGGTGTTTTTATTTATTTATTTATTTATATTCCCTTAGTTTCTATTGTAAACTATATGTTTACAAAGGGGCAAAGAGTTTAGTTTGCTCGTTTCAGAAAAAAAAATGTTGCCCCAGGTGTTTGGCGTTTGTCAGCTTTTACATTGGTAATGTTTACCACCCTGCAGTTTGTCATGCAAATCAGCTGATAGCATTTAGCACGACTTTACATTTCTTTTTATAAAGGCTTAGATTAGATAACTCGAGTAAAACTGGGGGTTTTCTTCCACAACATATCACAGCTAACAAAACCACCGACCTGGTTTTAGTGATCTCTCTGACTGTGCATATTATTTTTATTGTGCTGCTATAAATAAAAAAAAATCCCAAACCACTATTCAGCAGCAACAGAAATAAGATTAAACTTTCTTTTTTTATTCAGACTTTACTTTTGAATGAAATTATGATATCTTCTTGGGAACACAGAATTTTTAAAAGGCCTAGTTATGATTTACTAGGTAGTTAAGGTTTAGTTAATATTTGATTATTGGTACATAACCATCATAATCATAAATGCAGTACTGTAGTATTGTAATTAAATACCCTAACCCGATAAAATCAGGCCATCAAGGTAACCTGTTGCCCTCTTCCCTTCCTGCCGTTTTTACCCATCTTCAATCAACCATCACTGTCAAATTCCTCAGGAAACACATCTGAAGAGGCATGTGTATAGTCTGATCACATTATCCTTGGTCAGGGAGACAGAAGAGGCCAAAAGGGATCAAGCAAAGCCAAAGCCAGTTGACTGCTCCGGCCTAATTGCACCCTGGTCTGCAATTGTTGCAAAAAGTGTTGCTGTAGCTCAGTCCTCAGGGTTTGAAACCTTTTAATTTATTTTATAATCCTGCCAATCTGATACAAAGTCACTGTTTGATCAAGCTGAAATTATTAGAAAAACTTTGGTGTGAATATTAGCTTTGCTTTCTACAAATCACCACAGTTGTAAATGGGCCAGCAAACTTGAACAGTGCATTTTCCAGAGTTGAAAGTTCCTGGCTGCCTTCTTACATCTTCTTTCATCATCATCAGACCGCTTTGAGTGTCTGTCTGTCGTAGCCTGCAGCTTTGTCAGTGGCTGGTTACAGTTACAAGATGTTCTCTATGGTCAGTGTTTTTGAGTGCTATGAATCCCTGTAATCATGGGAGAGGCCCTCTCTGTACAATGAACGTTTGTTGTCAGAGATGTGCACACACACACACACACACACACACACACACTCAGTCACATACACACCAGTTATCCCCCCACCCCATGGGTAATAGAGCTGATCATGTTCTGAGCCCTCCTCTCTCTTTGCCACAGTTCTCACGAACATGCAAGCAGTGGCACACACTCGTGCACACAGTTTAGCTCATGCTCACACACGTTGCACATCATCCTCCCTTCGCGCACACACTGGATTCAGTGTCATGACCGAGAAACCAGGGGGTCAAACCCAGGTCAAAGTCTAACGCTGTTAGAACAAAGATCCACCAGTGTACAGTGAGCCACGCAAGAGCCTAGATAAGTATACAGATATGAAACTCATACGCACACATCACTACAACGTCAAACGATGACCAGAAGCCTGTGTCGCTCAATGTGTGAGCCACGGGGTTGCTGATGTTGTTGTCTTCCCAAAATTCAGCGATTGACTCAGCAAATGACATGTGAAACGATTGTTACAGATGCTGAACAGCAACAGGTCTGTCATCAGCGTCCGCACAGAGAACCGAGACTTTGAGTCCACTTGGAGACCACTTCTGTAAGATGTGATCAAAGGGAGGTTATCAGAGTGGAGGCTTTGTCCTTTAAAGCAGCTAGTTCCCCTTTTTCTTTCGTGTACGTTGAAGCTGTGTTTTTTTTTTCCTGTCTGAGATGAGTTTTAGGCAGCAGGGAGCTGCTGTCTGTGTTGGGGCACATGCCTCCTTACATTCCAGTTACAGTAAATAGCTAGCTTACCCATGAGCCAAAATGATAAGCCTTAAAGAGACACCAGGTCTCTCTTAGCCACTTAAACACACACACACACACGCTTACACTGACAAATATACACACGTTCCCTCAGCTCGTCTCTTAGTAAATACCATGTCGCAGCCTGAAGGGTTTGCATCTGTGTTAGGTTTGTAATTTCCATGTGTTTTTATCTGTGTTTCAGGAACAGGGTCACTCCAACAATCTCCTGCAGCCGCCCAGCACCACCTGACATTTCCTGGAAGAACGTGTCCATTGCCTGCTCCCAACAAACATGGACTGTTTTCCCATGCTTTATTTTCTGTCGGTAAGTGAGCGGACGATACCTTTTCAATTTGTGCCATGTGTCACTCACCTTTTGGCCTTTTACTTTCTGTCCACCGAATCACTGATTTATGTGGCATTCAGCCAAATCTGAACCGAAGGTCCCTGTGGGGTGTTGGGCAAGGCACTGGTATGAGGAAGAGCTTTCTCAGTTAAATGTGTGGCACATAGTCCGTGGTTTGCCCCGTGGCTTGTTGAAGCAGGCTGCGAGGGACCGCGGCTCCTTATCGAGTTAAGAATTCGCTCTGACCCCAGGGCTCGCTCTTTTATTTGTCTAATCATAGTGGAGCAGTGCGGGAGGGAGGAAGGCAGGGAGACAGACTGGCCCGCAGATTCCATTCAAAAAAGCTGGGCTCTTGAACCAGCTGTTTACCTTTGGAGGATGTCACCAAAGATAAACTGCAAGGGGTCTATCTGATTGGGGGCTGCTTTACTGTAAACAAGGCAGGCTGGACTATTAGAACCAATTAGGGTCTTCCCTCACAGGGAACATAGGATCTGGTAAAGACATGAAAGACATTTCTAGGACAGATGTTTGATTTTAGTTATCACGGAGGTCCCGCTGTTCGCTTTGTGCTTTTTATTCTCCTTTCTTTCCTTTTTCAGTTCTTCTCTAATCTTTTGTGCCATATGTTGGTTCCTCTAGAGACATCATGATTCCTGGTAATCGAATGCTGATGGTCATTTTAATATGCCTAGTCCTGCTGGGAGAGAGCAACCATGCTAGTCTGATACCTGAAGAAGGGAAAAAGAAAGTACCAGGCCTGCAGGGTCGTTCGACCGCTCAGAGCCATGAACTGCTGCGGGACTTCGAGGCCACGCTGCTGCACATGTTCGGCCTCAAGAAGCGGCCGCGGCCCAGCCGCTCGACCGCTGTGCCTCGATACCTGCTGGACCTCTATCGGCTGCAGTCGGGGGAGGCTGAGGAGGCTGGAGGGCATGACATTGCTTTCGAGTACCCAGAAAGGTCAGCCAGCCGCGCCAACACTGTAAGAGGCTTCCACCATGAAGGTAAGGAAAAACGGAGGACTCCACTCGTGTGGAGAGAGAAAAAAGGAAAACTAAAGAGAAAATCAGTAGGGAAAGAGATGATAAATGCATCATGCCTGCGCAGACACATTACACCATAATTATGGTCATGGTTGCCAAGCATTCCAATAATTTTGGTAGTATATTTCATTAGCATGGGCGAGGACTGCTAACGACTCACTAAAAACACATATCCTAAATCCCCTGAAAAATGATTGTAAGGCAGCTCCACCCATCTCACCATAACCAAGGAATCTAAGGATGTGGTCACCAAGCATTGTCTACAGAGGGGCAAAAATATTCTGTTAGACAAGCTCTCAAGAGCCGCGCTTAACCAAACTCTGCACGTCTGGTTAGCAGCTGAAGAAAAAAGCATACCTTCCTATTACCGACTTACACTTCTCACCCCACCCAGCAGAACATGTCTTAAAAAAGCTCTGTCTTCGCCTGGAATTGGAGCCTGTTCTTCTCTCATGCCTCCAGTTTATATGGAAGGACCTTCCTGAACGTGCAATTATCTTTAATGCTACTCTGCAGCCTTCTAAATAAAAACCCTTCTGCCAACAATGTGGGTGCTGAGAGCAGACGCTGCATTTCTCTGGGGAGGTGGAAGCACAGTCCCAGCGGCTGCTGTGATAGAACTGCTTCTGGTCATGGCGAGCGAGTGAGACTTAGCTGAATCCCAAGACTGTGTCAGCTCAATGCTTGAAAACTGTCCACTAAATCAGCAGGAAGACAAGTGAGTCTTGTAGCATAGTGAAATGAAGAAGCGGGGAGCTTTAGGGCTACATAACATGTCCGCCCTTAGGGGGGGAGGAGGGAGGAAGGAGGGATGAGTCAGCCTTAATAGGGCTTGTCAAACACTGCTAGTGGTAACGAGCTCCGCCAGTGGAGGTGGAGCTTGGTCCTGGGATGCGGTGTGTATGTGTGCGTGCAGGTTAGTGCTCTCTAAAGGCATTTACCCTCTAAACTATGTTAATAGTAAGCTTTGAGGCCTTTACGAGTAGTGCTCGCTTTCATGGAAGCGCCGTTGTGCGATGGTGTGACACAGTTGACTGGTCCGTCCAAAACATCACTGAGGTGTTCCAGTTCGCAGCAGACGGACCTGTTTGTGTCACGAAGCAGTTTTATCCTGATCTCGCGTGTTCTAGTTCTTAGATGAGCTTTGGTTTGAACGCTCACACGCGTTGCATTCTTCTGCAACAAGTCCTGTTCCCGTGGGGTTTGGGCAAATCCAGAATCTACTCCTTAATGATTATTCATGATGAAAATGATAAATGTCTTAAGTGAACACGCTGCAGAGCTAATCAAAAACACAGCAGGTTTTAATAATGAGAACCACCTGGGCAAGATTAGGGCCTGGGTGTGAAATAACAGGGGTGGATTGAGCAGGAAAATAGTAGACACAACATTCCTTTCCCCAACAATGGTGATCTTGCCAGAAATCTGCAGACTGAGCATGGAACAGGGAGCCTCCACTGTGTTTATACTGTAGCTGTGGTACGTAATCACCACCCTTCTTGTAATGCGTGTTTCAGCAAAGTGCTCAGAGAAAGGCATTGAGAGAAGGGTTGGATAATCCTTACAGATAGGTGAGGAAGTGTGGACAATGAATATTCATATTCACGAATGGGAAAGACTGCTGGATTAGACGGCAAAGAAGCAGTCCTAAAAATTCACAGGATATATGCAGTGGTATAGTTTGTCAAATGGTCTTTGTAGAAACTTTCACTTGAGAAAATTTTCATTTTCACTTTCCTCTTGATAATTTCAGAGCACATGGAGAGGATACATGAGCTGCATGATGGTGGGAACATGCCCCTTCGTTTCCTGTTCAACCTCAGCAGCATTCCAGAGGACGAGCTTCTCTCCTCGGCGGAACTGAGACTCTATCGTCATCAAATTGACGACGTCATCGCCGACGCGGTCTCTGATAAGCAGGGGCTCCACCGGATAAACGTGTACGAAGTGTTGAAGCCCCCACAAGCCGGTCAGCTGATCACGCAGCTTCTGGATACGCGGCTTGTGCGCCATAACGCGTCGCGGTGGGAGAGTTTCGACGTCAGCCCTGCCGTGCTACGCTGGACTCGCGAGCGCCTCCCAAATTACGGGTTGGCCGTAGAGGTTCTGCACCTCAATCAGACACCGCGCCACCAGGGCCGACATGTTCGCGTCAGCCGCTCGCTGCACCAGGAGGCTGGCGAGGACTGGGAACAGGTACGCCCCCTTCTAGTTACCTTTGGCCACGATGGGAAGGGTCACCCGCTGACCCGCCGGGCCAAGCGCAGCCCCAAGCAACGGGGCCGCAAACGCAACCGCAACTGCCGTCGCCACGCACTGTATGTGGACTTCAGCGATGTAGGCTGGAATGACTGGATAGTGGCGCCTCCTGGTTACCAGGCTTATTACTGCCACGGGGAATGTCCCTTTCCTCTGGCGGATCACCTGAACTCAACCAACCATGCCATTGTTCAGACACTGGTGAACTCTGTGAACAACAATATACCCAAGGCCTGCTGCGTGCCAACCGAGCTCAGCGCCATCTCCATGCTCTACCTAGACGAACATGACAAGGTGGTCCTAAAAAACTACCAGGAAATGGTAGTGGAGGGCTGTGGCTGCCGCTAACACACAAACTAGAACATGGACCGGCAACTTGAAAAAGCAACATGGATGCGAAAACAAATCAGAAGGTCTTTACTCCCAAAAATGTTCACTTGGACCCTTATTTATAACTTTTATGTTGAGGTGTATGTTTGTTTCACTGTTTTTTGTTTCTTTGGCAATATGATCATATATTTTGACAAAATATATATATTTATATCTACATATTAAAAAGAAATTGAGTTCTTATTTTAAACATAAAAAAGCTGTACAACTTTTCATAATGTACATTAGATTGTATACGTTTTTATATTGAGAAAATAGTAAAAATGATCTTAAAAGTAAAATTTATTTACTGGTAATATTTATTTCTTTCACATTATATGCATTTTGGAGAAAAAAAAATAAACAGTTGTTTCCAGTATTACATTCAAGCTGATCACAAGACACACCCTGTGAATGTTGCCTAAATTAGAGCACTGTGTGAACACACGCTTTGAAGCAATTGGTTGAAATGTACACTAACTATTCATTATCCTCTTAAAAGCCGTTTGAGCTGAGAGCTAAAAAAAAGCTAAAATATATAATTCGCCACCAAACATACAGCTTTCCACTTCTCTACTGGGTGTAAAGAAATTTTCATTCCATTTTTACAGTATGTTTCTACATGAATTTGGGTTTTAATCTTTAGCGTTATATTTTAATATGTTCATATGGCTTTTCAGCAAAACGCAGCCTTAAAGCAGAGAAAACTTCTTTATCCTCTGTCTTTCCCAAATAAAACAATGTTTGATTTAACATCTAGTCTCTTATCAGGTCTGCGCGATTCACACTTCATCAAAGAAAAACAAATAGTGGAAATTATCACCTTGTCGTCTTTGGATCCCATACATTTCCATAACAAAAGCGCTTACTAAATGGTATGCTATTTCAAAGCTATTAGGCCTCTGGGTTATGGTCTTATTGTTCTCAAATTTCACTCTTATGTCAATTAGGCAAACGTGGTTGTTGGACGCTCCAATTGCAGCCGGGACGGGTTGTTGAGCCTGACCGTGTGAGAGTGATTCCATTGTTCTTGACGTCCCCACATTGGGGGCACGATTGTGGCCGATGAGTCCTGCCCTGACACAAGGCGGCTGAGTCTTCAGAAGAATCAAAGGTTAGACGCTCTGTCTCCTGCCTTTGTCTTCACTGGCTCATGCCGGCAGAGCAAAGACGCCTGTCTCCAACCTGTGCCCCATCACACAATAGGGCTTCTACATCACTTATTTACAAGCCGACGGCTCGGCCAAATTATATGATAATGTTAAAAGCGACTCCTTTGAACTGCTGTGGGATGGTGGCTGCGCATTGCTTCACAGAGTAGAACGTAATGATCCAAAAACTACAAATGAAAGCACGATCCTGAAGACTTTTGTGTGTTTGTCAGGTTAAAAGGTGTTTAACTGGTCCACTGTGTAAAGTTTTTTCTAAACCGTAGTGAGGTTTGTTCGTTTTCCTTACTGCAGCATGTGGACCCTCTGGCCGTCTAATGGCTCCTGGGTTTCTCTTTGATGCCTGCATATCGCCGTCAAAAAACGAGGGGGACGACTGAAGGACGAGAAGAAAGAGAAGAATTTCATTTTGAAACGGCTGAAGGCAAAAGGGAAGGAGCTGAGAGTGGGATGTACATGGTCGTGAGTGTTTGGAAAAAAAGGGGAGCAACTGCACAATTACATACATAACATTTCAACTCGACTGACCCCCCCCCCACCTAAGTTGAGATAACATCAGTCAGTTATGGTAATTGTCCTGCCTGTTCATTATCCCACTAACCTACACAAAGAGACGATGCATGTTTATTAAAAGGCCCAGAGAGGGACGTTTATATAAGCTCAGCACACCCAGTGAGTCTGCCATTTAGGTTTACCACCAGCCTCCCTCAAGTCAAGCCCTTAAAGTTTATTATTGGAGGACAGAACGAGCCTTCATCGTGCCTCGAGTCCTCAAATCACGGTGTCACCAGCCACGTGATTGTCAAGACCTTTAGGAAAGAAAGAAATGTGATTGTGTGTGAGCATGAGTGTGTGAAAAGAGGTAGTCGGGGGGAGTGAAGGGTCAATTACAGAACGAGTTCTTAAAAACAGATTGAGGGCTTTGTCATGTCTATGTGACATGCCACTCAGTCTCCTGTAAGTGCTCGCTTTCAGGCATTTACAGGTGACTCACTATGCAGCAGGTCTATTCACACTACTCGACTAATTGACTGGGTGAAGTCTTCAAAAAGCTTTTTATTTGGACGCTCCGCCGTAAAAGCAGAGTGTTTATAGACGGCAAACCTCCCTGCAGGAACAAAGGAAGATGATCCTCGCTGACGCTGCTCTGTTTGAATGGGTGCACTCCACACCTCTTAGATACCAAATGGAAGCGTCTGAATGTTCGTGCTTTACGTCATTTGACACATTAGAAACGCAATCGTGACAAATGGAAACAGAGCTTTGTGTCAAAGGGTTAGATTAAATTTCTGGCAGAGATCGATGTGAGTACTGAGTTTAGCACAGTCAACATTCAGACGGATCGAATTGCTTTTTTCATCCACAACTCTAATGTTTTTTATTCAATTGATTATTATTCAACTATTATTACGTCATAAAAGCTACAATTTCTCATATTTAAAAGACTGCAGCGTGAACAGACCAGTGTTCTCTCTAAGCTACAGAGCTGGAGCATCCTTTGGTCCTGTTTCAGATGCTTAGTCCTACTAAAGCCTGGTGTTTTTTTCCATGGAAACTTTTAAAAACATTGCCTGAAGTTCTATATAAAATAAAATAAACAATACATAAAATGCATCAGGCAAAATAGCAGCGATGGTCAGAAGCAACTGAATGTACATATGCAAAGTACTTGTGTGACTCACTATCACTTAGTCAAGTGGAATTAACAAGTACACAATGTAACAAAGTACAAAGATAAAGTACTCCACTAAAAACTGATTTGTCAGTGTTACTGCTAAAGAAAATCCTGCATTTTATACACTAATAAACCTGATGTCAAGAACATTACTGTACTAGTTTATGTCCAGCCCAGATTGCTTCCACATGTGTCTCATAAATACAGTCTCTGCAGAAATGATCGGGCCTTGTTGATTCTTGTACAGAGTCAGTGCGATAGAATTCCATTTGAAACATCATCCAAAAGTAAATCACTTTCTTCTGTTCAGAAACTGACCCTTTGCTAAGGCAATAAAACATCACAGCACAGCAGTGAAGCTCGACGTCTGAAGGGTGAATGTGTTTATTGTGAACTAATTTTGTGCATTTTTTAAAAAGTATTCAGTCAACAAGCCCGAAAGGCTTCGCTGGTGCTGTCCCCCTGTGTTCAGTGTTTTTGGTGAAGAAGAAGAAACGGGGCCATGACGATGATAGCTCTCGTCTGTGTTTCCCGAGGTCACGGCCTCTTATTTCACTCTCCCACTTGTTCCTCCACACACACACACTTTTTCGTCGTCGCTTTTCAGGGTATATCATTTTTACACACAGGCCTGAAACCTTAGACCCTTCCCACTGTCCATCTGTAGGGGTTATCTGTGTGACACCTCCTCTCACCGATGAGTCTGTGACTCGTCTCCACTCATCACGCGCAGCTCTGCACCGGCACATGGCAGCTGCTCTACGATGCATTTAAGAGGATAAGGCTGTCATCGATGGAATACTTTGACCTCGGGGTTACTGGCTCCAAACACATACTCATAGACACACAGAGCGTTTAGTGCCGGTGCTCATAGGTAACAGTAGAGGAGAATGTTGCTGTTGAAGGTTCAGACACAGGTGACCGCCATGAAAGCACGTGCGCAGCTTTTGTGTTGGAACAATTAGTCGATTAGCTGATCAGCAGATGTAATTTTAATGCGTAACTTTATCCCCTGGACATGCTGAGTTCCTTCTGGGTGGTACAGTATCTCCTCGCTCAGACTTCAAACACTTCGCAGCCTTTTTGGAGCACAAAGACACACGTGTGTAACCAGTTTTAAGGTCTCCAAATCAATAGAACAGCGGTTGTTGAATTTCTAACAACAAAGCCACAAACCAGCTTGAACTAAATGTGATGTTTGTGCCTCTGTTCGTTTAGGAGACTGTCCTCTGGAAAAGCAACATTATAGGTTGATTGGGTCTCATTATATGAGCTGGAGAGAGAGCTGGGTGGTGGCCATGTTTTCCATGGGATGAACACCCTCAGACCTGCACCTAAACAACCCACTTAGACCAATTACTCTGGTTACACTGACGAATAAAATGTTGTTATAACCTAAAGGATCCGAGACTGGAAACAGTGCATTTGAGTGACAGTCCTTGGGAATTTCTCACCCTCTTTCAGCCTCATAGTGTGTATGTGTGTGCACACACACTTCGAATCTGCAGCGGCTCGCTCTGTTCAGGCAGTTAACACCCGCAGTGTCTGTCAGTGGCGTTAGAATAAAAACAATGGCTGCTCCTTGAAAAAAAGCTCAATAACAGTAATTGTTGCCTCCATGATTAGAAAGAGTGTCAGATACTTCCATCTTGACAACTGTTCCAGAATAAAGCGTAGAGGAATGAAGCTGGGGGCACGGATTGTATGTGTGAGGGTAGTGGGGGGGTTACACAGCGAGCGTGTGATTAAACCCCCTCGACAGTCATTTCTCTCACTAAGGCTCCCCGACTGGGAAGGGATCGCAGTGGAAATTTCCACTTGTCTAAGAAACAACCTGTGGGTTTAAAATTCGGTGTCAAGTGCCAGTGTCGCTGTGTGGACGGAATGCTTCTTTTGTGGGCGAGTCTCTGGTGTAATTTTGGGCAGGGCAGGGTGTCCCTGCAGTAGGCCTTTCTTCTTCAGGCCCTGTGCAGTTTCATTAGACACGGCTAATGAAAAGATGGCTGCTGGACAGCCCGGCCCCCTGATGCGTCTCTGGCCTGTATTTAGAGCTCCCGCCTCGCGTCTCCTACTGAACAGGTGTGCTTCACTTCTCCAAATGCAAAAACACAGAAAATCCTCATCTGCTCTCGAACAGACCACAATGAGTTATTTTCTAAACATCACTCATCCAAAGCCTGTTGCCTTTTGCTTTTCTAACTTTGGTTTTTCTCATCTTTCTCTTTCTCGTTGAAGCACATGCACTTGTTTACTCTTCATCCTGATGCCAACAGGTCTGAGACGAGAAAATGAAATTAAAACATGCGTCATTTGAATGGATAACCCTTTTCATTGTTTTCATGCAGTTTGCTACCATGTTTGTGATGCTTTGTTACATTATGTTTGATGATATTTTATTGTGTTTGCGCTCACACTGCATGAGTTTTCTACTTCAGTGATTATTCATTTACATCTTGATCTTACTGTGATGTTTTCCCTTTGTAGGAGACTGTCCTCCGGAAAAAAGTAAGAATAAAAGCTTCAACTGGCGTCAGCTTTGGTTAAAAACTAAAACATGTTTATTTAGTATGGGCTCTCAAAGCACAGGTTCACACAAAGCACTCAAATACACACATTTAGAAAAGGTCTAGTACATGGAAGCTATTTCATTTAAATGTTTATTGTCCTGCAGTTTGTTTTCATGCTTCCAGTAAAAACGAGTGGCAACTTAAAGCAACACGTATTCTTCTCACAGGCCAGTCTTTATTTACACATGTGGCAGGAAATTAAAGACAGCGAGTAAAGAGTATCACTCAGTTCATTTAACAATCTGCGCTGCTCCGAAGCCTCTGGCAAACTGAGATGTTGTAAAAAGCCTCCTGTAATTAGACAAAGCTGTTTATGCACAACTGCTCCATTTCGTTCTCCCATTCTCTCCCCTGTGAAACACTAATTTGCCTTTCACCGCGATAACAGTTGATATGCAGTATGGTGTCTTCTGGTGACAGCTCATTGTTTTGCTGTGGTTATTTGCTGAAGCCTAATTCGGCTACTAGCAGCATCAGGTGCATACATTTCTGAGGAGTGAGCTGGTGTTTGGCTGGAGCACGGCTGGAGTCAGATCGCGGTGTTTATTTGCTAACAGACTCCCTCTGTGTTCATACGCTGACCCTTTGTGTGGCTCTCTGAGAGGCAGGTGGATGTGCCCTGGGCTTGCGGGCTACAGTTTGAAAGCAACAACGCGAAACTGGAGCTGTAACACAAGCCTGAGGCAATTAGGCTCACAATGAAGACATTTTTTTCCACATTCGCCCCTTTTGTGCAGCTAAATACTATTTAAGAGCAAATAAAATGTGTGCTCTGGCAGAGATGATGAGGAAACGCAGAGCCACGTAGTCAGAAAGCAACGGTTTGATGGCACAAGCTGCAGCAGCGTACAGGACGCCTCTCTTATGTTGTTGCCCTGCGTCTACTTGACTTTTGTGAGGATGCAGAGCTAATGTAGCAGCGCAGAGCCTTTCACTGTGTTCACAGACAGTAGCAGAAAAGGTGCAAGCAGGGCTGGAAGGGAGAGACCCTGCAGCGCCTTCCCTTCTCCTTCTCTCCCTCCTCCCTTCCGTTGCTATATACCCTTCCCTGAATGGAGTGTGTCTACCGGATCTGCCCAGGATGAAATGTCATATCTTAGACTGATCCTTATCTCTTAATCGCTTCCTTTGTCTCCCATGATTCCCCAGACCCTCCCCGACTTCCCTCCATGGACGAGGCCCTTTGATGTGTCAGCCACAGTTAGGAACGCTAGGGGTGGGATGTTTGTGGTGGGTGCATGTGTGTGTGTGTATGAGCCACAGAGGTTATCAAGACCCGATGGTGTTGGAGACCACTGGAAAGGACTGGTGCATTTTTTGGTCTTTATGAAGGTAACTGTAAATTATGTTTGTGTATGCTGGAGGGTAGGAGTAATCTGTAAAGCATTCCTCAGTGTGTGTGTGTGTGTTTACGCGATTGTATGACTGCGCTCCGAGTGATGACACACCAGCCTCAGAAACTTTCTCTTGGGCTACACGCAGATGTTTGCATGGGCATAGACAGTCAAATGTGAAACAAATGTTGAAAGAACTCACCGAAAGAGCAAAGCAAGTATGAAAACCATCAAAACAGTAACATGGGGTAAAGACATGGGCACTGATAGAAAATCAACAAAATAAAAGTGCTCAGGAATTCTGCTAAACAGACACTAAAAAGTCTTAATTTCAACCCACAATCTAGACAAGCTTTATTATTTAACATGAAAAAGTTCCTTACAGCCTGACGGTCTTACAAATAAACTGTAATATCTTTGACCTCGCAACCTCTAGTTGACCCTGGAGACAAAAACCAACACAAAGGAATGCAAATGAGCTACAAAGACACAATAACATTCAAAGAGAAATTTAAAATGACACAAAGGAATGAGACCAAGGCTCAAATGCGATCTGGTTCTGGTCCGGATGCAGGTGTAGGGACATGGTGGCTGGAAAGAGGCCACGCAGGTAAAAACTTGGTCTGGCAATGTGTGAGTCTATGGGACAGCTGAGGGAACGAAACTCAGATGTGAGTGAGCATGTGTGCGACAGTGGGAGAGCAAAGGAAATGGACTGTGAGAAAGAGAAAAAGACGGATAGAGCTTGTTTGAGATGGTTTGTATCTTCCATCGCATCATCAAACAGATGATGTTGTCATATCTTTGAGCATGTGACTGTTTGCGTAGAGAACCTGTGTGTGTCTATCCTATCTCTGCTTATTGTTGGCTAGTTGGTTCATTTTGCTGAACATCCGGGGGCCTTTTCTTTGGTCCCTCAAAGAATTTTGGGCTGAAGCCAGGGATGATAGGGGCACATTGTCTGCACCCTCTGGTGGCAGGATGCAACACCACAGCTTGCATGTGTATCTGCGCGCACACAAAAGGTGTTTACGCGTGACACTAGAAGAAGACGTTTCCCCAGGTGAGAGCACAATACTGGCGGCTGCGTATCCTGACACAGATCGGAGAACCGGCGCACAATTAGAGGTTTCTCCTCAGCCCAAAGCAACATTGTTCATGAAAGAGCCGGGCCCTCACTGGGTCCTGAACCACCTGGGGATGATGGAGGGCAGAGGCAAGTGGAGAGTGGAGAGAGGAATAAGGGCATTGTCGAAAGAAAGTGTCACCATAAGAACGTAATGTGAAGGCAGCTAGAACCCTCTGAATGCAGACTGGCCTCTTCCAGCCCTCAGTGGATTTTTTAAATAACGAAGTAGCATTGTTTCAGCCACTGGTGTATCTGGGTTTATTTGCACATCCAAGCTAGTGTAGAGAGAAAATAAGCCAGCTCTTTCCCCCAGATTTAGGTCTAAGCTTGAATAAACGTTGATACTCCCCTCCTTTGCGAGTGATTGTAAGACGACTGTTTGTTGCTCTTGGCATGAACATACACAAGTGTATACATTTAGCTGTGGACGCTGGGGCATTCAAGGGTGAGATCATTAAGATATGGGCAGAACAGTTAAGGCCTGCAGCCATGAGCCCTGAGGGACAGCGTGGTTGCGTAAGTGAATACTGATCATATAGTTCAGATATTTCTACGTCTCCTTGTGTGGAAAAGTCTAGTTAAGTAAGTACTAAGTAAGTACTTAAACCAGGAATGAGCTGCTGACAGACGGGTAAACAAACCAGGCCAACTTGTGTAGCATTGGGACTTTTTCCTGAGAAAATAGAACAAATGCTCTGTGTCAAGGGCTAAACCTTTGGGTAAAACAATGAAATGTAACTGACTTTCCCCTGATATGTAATAAAAAATCATAGTCGGTGGAATTTTGTGCCATATCATGAATCTTTGCCACGTTGCAGCCACTTTGTCCCTTTATGACACAGACAGGGTGAAAAGGTGTGAAATGGTTTAATTAAACCTTTCAGCCAATGTTAAACAGAGAGTCACACCAAACACACTTGTTGTCTTGGTAACAGACAAAGGAGAAGAGGGGCATCAAAATGAAGAGCAGCTCGTCCCAACGCAGACCCAGTCTCCAAAGCTCGTGTTAATTTAGGACAGGATGTTTTCCAACTATCGCACAAGATCGTGCCACATGTTAACCTGCCTGCCATCCAAGCCTTCAAGCCACTTTAATGATATGCAATACGCATGAGAGAAGCAGCAGTGGTCTGTGTGATATGATGCATTTGTTTTAAAGGGCACAGGTAAAAAACACAGGGGTGGAATTGCAACAGTATGAAGACAGACACATGACTAACGCACTCCGCTTGACTGGTCAACACATGGCGTGTGTGTATATCTGTGTGTGTTTGTGTGAAGCTCGCGGCCACAGCCATGCCCGGAAAGGCCTGGAGTACAACCAGTCATTAGGAAGTCAGGCCGTCTGGAGCACATTACGGGCTGGGTACTGTAGCGCTTACAAGCACAGGCTGCTATCAAATCAGACATGAAGGGAGGAAGGAGGCAACAGGGGAATAAGAGAGGAAGACAGAAACATATCAGATAATAGTCGTTTTATCAGTATTTAAGAATATTAAGAAGAAGAGCTGCAAGAAAAGTGGGTGGAAGCGAGAAACACTGAGCGTGGACGTGACAGACGATGAGGCAGCGGCTGAGTCAGTGCAGTGTTCGCCGCGGCTAAAGTTTTGACTACAGTTTGACAGGTTTTGGTCTAATTAGTGATCGGCTCTGTTTGGGTTTCATCAGGTGGATCATACCAAGAGAGTCCAACTGAAAAGAAAAAGGGAGAAAAAAATGTATCTTCAGTGCTGGTGGTGTAGCGCGAATACGCACAGCCGTCCAAATACGAAGTCTGCGGTGGATTTTGAATTTATTATTTTTAATTTGGCTTTTAAATGAAAACATCTGTCCGACGTGAAGGCTGCCATTTAAGGCATCACCTGTGACGTCTCGAATTCGTGCTGGAAATGCCTGGCGCACATCTTGCCTTCATGTTACAGAAGTCAACATACTGAAACACCTGTTTTGATTTATTGTGTTTGGGTAGTTGGCAGCAGATGGAATCCAGCAACCAGCTTTTTGCACACGCTCTGCCAAGACGACACACATGTCCACAGCACTGCTCTGTCTCATACACTTACACAACTACACACAAGAACGTAAACCTCACCAGTGCCTATTTGGACGCCATGATACTTGCACAGTGTGCTCCTTGCAGGTTTTTATAAAGGACTCGGTTGCAAGATCAATCATGAAAGCAGACTTTCTGGACGTCTGTATTAATGCCTTTCATTTTGAACCTCCCCCACTGAGCACAGGTGCACTGGCACACAGAGGAAGAAACAAGAGAACGAGGTGGGAGGGAGAGAACAGCCCAGTCAAAACAGAGAACAGAATAGTGGAAGAGAGAGGATCACGCGTCAGTCTGCCCTGAGATCACCTCTGACAGCGTAGACCTTTTCTCTGAAAGTGGGTGAAGCTCAGAAAGCGTCTTTCTGGGGCCTTGCCAGAAACTCCTCCATGTGCTGGCCTGCGTCCTTCTATCTGGTGTACAGGCTAGAGTCAAGAGCAGCAAATAGATGCACCATCTGGCTGTTGTCTGGCCTTAGCTGTCTGTGGGACACATGATGGATTCCATCGAGACGAGACGCCAAAACACAAAATGGCTGAGGTCAGTAAGTTTAGGAAATCCCAAAAGTGGGAAAAGGCTGCAGCGTTTAGTTAGAAAAAGTCATAAAGCTGTGGATTTGGACGTTATACGTACACTTACGCATATTTCATATTACTCTAGAAGTAGCACGATTTCTTGTTTTCAAGAGGTTTGTGTATTTTCTTTTGTCTTTTGATGCAGTTGGACCAGCTGCGATCAGCTCCGCCCCTTCTGGTGGTTCATGGTTGTCGTCACGTTGACGCATGTATATGCTGCCCTAATTAGATGGTCAGGGAACCCAGACAACCGTTTTTGCCAAGGCCAGACAGGGTTGTTCCATTCGCCTGTGTGTCACAGTGTGACATCACAGTCTCGGGTCCACGACACCGTGTCATTGGTATCAACAGGCAGGACGGGATGTCTGGGGCGTGACAGAGCCAACCTCAGAGTCCTGTCGCAGCCCCAGTCCACCACGCAGGCCAGGCTTAGGAAGAGATGTCCCATGTGCCAAGGAAACGTGGGCTGTGCCACTTCAATTCAGGAATTCTTATCATGTTGACTTTTCAAAAGGGATGCACCGCACTGTGGTTAAGTCTGCAGCTGGGACAACAAAGTGATGAATGGAGCAGCTAGTGAGGAAGCAATATGCCCACACACTCACCTCCTCCCTCTCTCTCTGCTTCCCTTAACGCCCTCAATCAATTTACACACATGCTTATGCACACTGGCCGTCCGGGTGGAGAAATTTGCGAGCTGTGGGGCTCTGCAGAGCCACTCTCCTGGGCCGCGGCTATAAAACAAAAGCACTTGTAACGTGAAAGAAATTTACAAGAGGAAGTGGAACATCTGAGAGACGATGGTTGAATTCTCAGTGTGCTCTTCTGGGCGAAGTGTCAAAGCCGAGGAGGTTGCTGCTGGCTGATGTTTCCACTGCCCTCCATCCCGCCGCCCTCGCGCACCTCTTTCAATGCTAAATGTACTTCCTGCTCCCCATTACACCACCATGTCTCAGTGACCAGTGAGACCTCAGTAAAACATGTCCGCTCTGAGTGCAGGCACCCAGCGTGTGCTGCTCAGCGGCCGTCAGGGGCTTCACTTTGAACCTGGCAGCTCCAGGGAACATTCCTGCCTTGAAAGGTTTATTTGGTTATCTCTCCAAATGTCCTCAGGTGAAATATACTGTTAAGAAAACTTAGCTGATACAAACCAGTTGTAGCCATACAATAGTAAACAGATTGTAACCACTCGTGAAAAAGCTGCTGCCTGCGTCGAAGCGCTGAGCTGCACACTGTCTGCCTCCACCCTGCAACGTCAGGGGCCGCAGCTTTTTTTCATAAAGCTCAGAAAACGACGCCCGAAGGCAACATCTGAACTTTTACAACTTCTCTGACTTAGTGTCATACTGTCACTCTCACTGTGCTCTTTTGAACAGAACATTATTGCAAACAACATACATGATTGAAGTAAGAGCTTGTTTGGAATAAGGTGCGATGCTTCCTTGCAAAACAATGTGCGTTTGCAGTTTTCCAGAATTCGGTCTGCGTTCGTATGGATAATTATAACTTTACGGAGATTTATTCTTCCCTTTCTTATGACCACATCTGCAGCAGAGGCAAATAGTGGAGGAAGGGAGGAGGCAAAACTTTCTAGATGTGTCTTTTTCACCTCTTCTCTGCGTCTCTGTCTTTATTTCTTCTTCACTTTGGTGCCTCCATCTTCCTTCCCTCTTTTCCTCTGTCAGTCATCTTCCTCCCTGGCCTGGACCACCTACGTTAGGAGCCTTGGGTGGACCTCGGAACTATTGCTATCAGCGCGAGGGTACTCAAACGTCTCACAATGACTTCCACTTAGAGGCAGTCCATAAACACTCTCAGATGCACAGAGACACGGGCAGAATGGCTGCATGCTTTTCTCCTCCGCAGGGGCTGCAGTCACTTAGCTAGTTTCCTTAATTCCTTTCTTAATAGGAATCTGTCTGTTTGTTTGTTTGTGCATTGGTTCAGTGTTGTTTATTTGGCCGCCCATTTTATGAGCTCGAGCAAAGTCTTTGGAGCCACCCTAGGAGCTGTGCTAACCTCATATGTGTGTGGCAACATTCACATATTAAACTTCAAGCCTTTTACTGTAACTCCGGCAGTGGTTACATCTGCGGCGAGGCTACCTCCGTGAAGATTTACCCGTCAGAACAGCTCCATGATCCCCAAAGCGCCTGTGGACCATGACGTCACTCCAAGTTGCGTGATTACATTTAGCATTATGCTAAATACCAAAGAACTCATGTACAGTGGAGCTGACATATGAGTCAAAGTGTGACCTCGAGCTGATTTATCTGCAGTGCAGCGTCGTGTGACTGAGAACGTCAGCTTGTTCTGTGCTATTTGTTTGTGTTCTCGCTGGTGTCACTTTAAATCGAAGGCTGCATAAAAGCGAAGACTGACGATGAACACGCTGTGATAGTTACGCCACGTTGGGTGGTCACCTTGCATGGGAATAAGACAGTTACTGTGCCACACTGTACCAAATATGTGTTATTCCATACCCTCATGTTTCTTGTCTCTCCACTATCATACACTCATTTTACTGTTTGTCCTTCACAGACAACATCTGGATCTACCTGTGAGATAAATGCAAATATTCACACATCGTTTTTTGCCAGCAGACTCCAGAGACTTGCACATGACAACAGAACATCTCCTGCATGTGGAAGAAAGCGAAGCAGAGAGAGAAGATTGAGATCAGACCAACCTCCCATCTTCTGAGTGTTTCATATCACATGAGAATGTGGTTTTGAAGATGTGCCACTGACACTGTGGCTCCACAGCAGGGTTGTGGAAAACAGATTCAAATGTGTCACGTTATTTCCAAACCAAACATGAATAGACCCCGATATGCTGCATAAATGACAAGCATGTGCATGTGCTCATGTTCACACACACAAATCCAGAGACAACAAGATAAAAACATCCAACAGCTTCTTCCATCCAGTGTGTTTCAGGATTTTTCCATCTTGTGTTTATCCTTCTTGCAAAACTATGCATCTTGTTTTGCAATCAGTTGGCTTTTAACTGCTTTGGGACATTGTCTCTGCGCGTCTATCAGTACACAGGTGAGTAATCGCTGCAGCCCTGCATCCTGCCAAGCGTGGGGTTTCACAGCTCGGGGGCCTCTATCTGGACCTGTGCTGAACAGATAGTGTCACATGTGGGTAACAGGGCTCAGAAGATCAGACGGTAATAACCACGGCAAGATACACCTCCTCTAAGGTGATGACGTGAAGATCAGAGTATTACAGGTGAGCAGATTGGAGATATCAGTCAGGAAAAATCACAGGATGACTTTCCTTCAAGTGCCCATCGCCTAAGAGCTTCAGCAAAAACAACAAAACAGGCCATGTGATCAGATTTTCTATCCATCGCATCTCACACCGTTTACTTATTTCGTGTCACGTGTCATGACACAATATTTGCCGTGATATTTACAAAAGCATTTATTTGTTTGAAAACACCTTATTACAATAAGACAGGCTACTACGGGGGTCACGCAGAGTTCCTCAGAAGGTGAGTCAGTTTTCAGCGACTGGATGTTGTGCGTCTGTTTTTTCTGTGAGTCACCTACACGTGGGAATGAGTTTTCTAAGCACACAGAGACTTTCTCGTTTGCTAAGGGTCCCTCTGTTTGGATTGAGGATCTCCTTTAATTGACCTCTCTTTGAAGTTTCCAGTTAAAGGTTTTGTCTGTGCTGTGTCACTCAGCAGGTAACACGAACTAATGACAATCTCTCTCCCTCTTATGCCTGAACAATTTGGTGGGGGAAGGTAGTGTTTTCCCAATACAAGTGCTTCCCTTAAAAAAACACTTTTATGGCATCCTAAAGCCACAGCTACATACTCACAACATTAATTGGATGACTCCTCCATGGGCTGCAAGTCTGTAAGCCAAGCCAGTCAGTAAACAGTCACTGAGGCCACATCCACACCAAGGTGGACGCATCTGGGAACCTTGTTTTCGAAAGAAAATGACTCCCATCCAAACCAGCGTTTTAAAGTTGTTTTTGAAAGGGTTTCTGGTCAGGCTGTGTTTGGTGAAGCGCATTGTAGCCATTAAGGTCAGACGACACTGTGCGCTTGGTGTTGAATGAGCAATAGCGACGGCAGTTATCCTACAAGTAACTGGCACAACCGACAACTTTATACCAGCTTAACAAACTGGCAGTAATAAGCAAGAACATGCTGTTCTTTGTTTGGTCTTACTTATTGGGTGTGAATACAATGTTTTTAAATGTACTCAATTTGAGTCTTTTCTATTTGTACCCCCACACACTGAGCTCAGCCGCTTCGTGCACCTCTGCCTCTGGGGCCTGAGGGCAGAGACTTTGGTTCCCTCATCACAGGCTGCAGACAGGAAGAACTGCTGCATCTGCTCAAGTAGTTTTGCTGCTGCTCCAGACTACGGAGGACATTTATTTATCATTAAGAAACTAGTGTTTTGGAAAAGAAGAAAATGAGCTGTGTGATGGATCAGGTTCCCGTGCTGTGATAGTACCACATTCTCTGTCTGCTGCCTTAATAAAAATATGGTAACACACAAACACTAACCACACTTTTTATTAGGTTTTCAGAACACATTGCATTATGAACATAGTTTTTCTCTTCCTCAGATTAAACTACATAATATACTTGGACCTGTGCTAAAGCTAAACTAGTTAGGCCAAAAGAAAAAAAGCAGGTTATTTCACAATTATCTCCCAGATTCCTTCAGTCAGTGTAGCTTATATTGTTGGTTGTTAGTTGAGGTGTCATGTCCACTTTTATACTCCTATAAGTTATTATATGTTCCAGTAGAATAAACAAGATAATGAAGCTGGAGACGATCCACAGTAAACCTAAGAGCAGCTCTGAACACTCTAATGGATGAAAAGCAAATTTCAGAACAGCCACGCTATTTCAACACCACCATGGACACACACTCGCCATGCACACATACATTAACATCAAAGGCAGAAGAAATTATAGCCTGCATACTAACCGGGGCCTGGCATACTCTCCTTGGCTCTCCTTCATCTGAAATAAATACACCCACAAATACAAAACAGGCAAATACAAAACCAGAGAAGCACATGTTTTCCTTCAGTCCAGAGTCATTGTTTTTCATTTCTCAAGAAGAGTCGGTGCAGAGTTAAAGATTCGAGTCATAGTTTTTGCATGAAGACAATTTAAATGGATAAACATTGAGATACTATTTATTGATAAGAAGTTGTTTGTTTTTATTCTGAGATTATTTTCGCCTTCTGATTCACCAGCTGAGATTAGAGACCTGTCCTGTGCCAGTCCTGCATGTCTTGAGACCAGATAACAGCTTGTAAGGGTTCAAAATGTTAACAACTACACGCTTAGAACCTGTGTTCCCATCAATCTGCCACAAAGCGTTACTATCTCGTTTCGGTTCTTAAAATTTGATGGAGTGATGGTTTCACTTTGGGTCTTTTCACATAGAAGGCAAATATGGGCATCATATTTCCAAGGAGCGTCACAATATATTTCTCCCAGGAGAAAAAGTTAAACAAAACCATTCCATGAATTCCTGGGCCCTCAGTATTATCTTTTGCCCGGACCGCCATCCACGAGCGAGGACGCAACCTGCAAGCTTTTAAAGATGAGCTCTGAACTTCCAAGCATGTGGAGAGAATGTGCACAAAATGTTTTTGACGTGTCAAGCTAAAGCCCTTAACAACTGAGAGGACGGTATGTTTTTTAGTGCAGCGGGTTTATAAAGTACATCTGCTTTCTTTGTTTAGAGAGAAATGTCCTCTCATCTTTTCCTTCCGCTATAAATCAGAGACCACAATGGCACAATGAGTAAAAGTCAGGGACAGTAAAGCTCTGTTGTACATCTCACTAGGAAGCTAGAAGTCTGTGTTTATGCTCCCATACATTTGTTTGCACTGACTTCTTGTCTGTCTGTCTGTCTGTCAGCCTCAGTTATTTATCATTTTAAATGTCTTTATTTTAAAAACAGGACGTACACACTGAGGAAGGGTGGAGGGAATAGCATGTCGATGTTTGTATAAGCCATTAAATTCATCCTCCTTAACTAAATGTTTTAGGGAAATTGTGGTGGATGTCAATTTAGCCTCCATCATTATTTCTCTCTGACTTTGAACAGTGTGCCCACTGCCTGACTGCTATTAAAACAGAGGAGTGGGTAAGCTGTTTTCCTGATGGCTCTCCCCCTTTTCTCCCACACACATCGCTATTTTCAGTAATCAAGTCAGTTCCAAACACCCTCACACAGAAAGAGGCTCACCAGCATCCTGATCGCGTTAGCAGCGCGGAGGAGGGTGCGATGGAGAGACAGCAGCGCTCGGGGTCTCACGTTATCACGAGTTAACCGAGTGCTCTGCGGTTGCTTTGCCTGACTGATGCCTGGCTTGCCGTCGTGAGAATTATACGAACGTAATAGTCATTCATTCTTCCTCGTGTGGACACACAAAGAGATTTATGCTTGGAGACGTTTAGCTGCTGCTTTGTTAAATGATGTCAGTCTATGGAGTCTGTCGTTCTGCTTAGGTATCCAACTTGATGGCCTGATGACGATGTGTCTTTAAGGAGGAGTTTACTTCATAGAGCTGACTCTCCTCACCAACTAAAATTCAATAACTTCACATGATCCTCAGATGATTTAAAAAGGCCAGAACGTTCGTTGCAACATCTCTGCCTGTGCATGTAAAGCAAAACAGTCTTCACATCTACATGCTGTGCGTACGCCATGTTGCGAGTCTGAAAAAAACAGCCCAAGCCTGTCGTCTTTCTAGAAAGGCCAGTCTCGAGGCACGTGTAACTACAATTTACAGAAATCTGATTTAGATTAGGCCGCACTAATGCATGCAGGTTGGAGTGAAACAGAGCGGAGCACCACATTGCCTGGGAGGGGGTCAGAGAGTGATGGTAGTGATGGTGTGTGTGTGTGTGCGCGTGTGTGTGTGTGTGTGTG
Source organism: Macropodus opercularis (assembly GCA_030770545.1). NCBI lineage: Eukaryota > Metazoa > Chordata > Actinopteri > Anabantiformes > Osphronemidae > Macropodus > Macropodus opercularis. Next base: position 5,367,218 of record JAUCMP010000026.1, on the reverse strand, counting down.
GAGGGGGGCATGGGTTGGGGCTAAATTCACAGCTGGGAGAATGGTGTGTTAACCCTGCCAAAGCCTCAGCACATGACTCCCACCACTTGTCAAAATCACCATGTGTGCAATAATGTGATTACAGTCTGGTTACCATTATGATTTAAAACAAGAGCTTGTGCGGAATGGAAGAAACGCGCTGCCCCACAGAACGTGTGTGTGTGTGTTAGAAGGTAAGCGAGGGGCTGGAGTAGGGGCGTGTGGGTAACAGGAACAGGGGGAGCGTTGGATCCGTGCCCCAGCGCCCTCCCTTGTTTCTTCCACCCATACCCTGCAGGGTGACACTGGGTGGGGGTTTCAGGTTGACTGTCTGGGTCTTGTCATGGATTTACAAGTTAAGGGAACGCTTTATGTCATTTTCTCCCCTTCTGTAGCCCCTTACACCATCGCCAGCCCCCCTTTCTTTCATTCCAGGTTACACAATCACTGCACTGCACACAAGGGGTTGTCATCACAGGTGCAGCCGAGATTGGCCAGGATAAAGGAAAGCTTCCAGCTCAAGATGTTTTTCTCCTCTCTTTTCTTTTTTCCACTTGTTTTCCCTTTTCTTCTCATGTATCCCGATTCCTATTTTAACTCACATTTCTTATTTTCTTTCCACGTCCGTTGGCTCCTTACTGGTCCACCTCTTATCGATACATCTATGTCAAAGCAGGCTGTTTACAAAAGAAATCACTATAAATCCCACACATAGCTTTTACTTTGCCTTTATTAAAACAAGATTTTGTCACCTCTAGCTTCCCTGTCCGGCCAAGAACCGAGCCACGGATCTCTTGACGATGTTTGCCCTTTGGCTCACTCTGGAGGAACAGGCAGGCAGCCAGCAAAGCAAAGGTGTGAGATCACCAATTTGCCAAAATTGGGAATATGTGTCTGTTTGCAATTACGCAGGAAGGTCTTTCAGTCTCTCAGTCACAGAGAATGGTAAGTCTCCGTTCTGCTAGCACAGCCTTGGCCGCAGGGTCACATGGAAACGGCAGAGGGAGGGATGAAGGAAATAAAGACGAGCCAGGGAGGAGTGTAAACTGCAACCAGGCAGCCCAGCATGTTAAAAGCTGCACGTCATCCACATGATGCCAGCCGGGCATAAAGGCAGCTCTAACCATTCCCTTCTGGGCATCTGGAAGTGGGGGAGAGTGAATGAGTGAGGCCCAGGCCTGCAATGCCACCCATCTCGGAGCTCAGCTAAGGAAAACAAATGCTAGTGGTCACAAAGAGGGGATTTCCGGTTAGAGTCACCTAATACCGCCCAGGAATCTCAGAGGTTTGGAATCCAGAGTTGTGGAAGAGTCAGGGCTGTTATAACTCACACTGCAACAACATAGTTCCACTTTCTAGTTTCACCCCTCTGTGTGAAACTCATATCCTCCCTGAAATAAAAGGAAAAACAACGACTTCCAGTAAGTTGATTAGTTGAATCCCAGCAGCTTCAGGTGTATGGCACAGGCTGAGACTGGGACACGGTTTAAAGGAGGTCAGGTGCATGATCTCAGCCCAGCAACGCCATGTGTCTGATCCTGGTCAGTCCAGCTGGTGCAGGTGCCGCTTATGATTTGGATTGTTCGGTAACCCTGGTAGCGAGGCCTCTCATCCGGGGACGTGCCTTAATTCTTTCACCACGTCCTTTTTTACAACAGCTGTTGTTAGACAGACAAAACCCAGACTCCTAATAGAAATACTTTTGAAAATTCCCGGGTGGCTTTTTAGGGAGAGACCCGTTTGTGAGTCATGTGTAAGGCTGCGTGTGCTATGGGTTTGGGTCCAATTGTTTTTATGGCCTCTTTTGTGTCTTGTGATGAAACATCTGTGCAGATTTGTGGACAGACTGTAGCCGAGAGCACTGGGTGCACGTGTCCCGTGTGTACTAGGTGTGACCCACACTGTTTACATCTTGATTGGAGTATACGTGAGGTGTTTTCGCCATAGTGGTGCAGTCTCTCCACGTCCTTTCATGTGCGTCTGCACCCACGTAGTATATGTGCAGGCCGCTATGCTTCTACTGGACCGCGTTAAACCTTTGCCCGGACACCACGCGAGAGCGTGAACGAGCGAGGTCGCCACGCTGATGGGAGTTCAAGCATCTGTCTCTGGCGTGACGCGTAGCAAGCACCTGCACTACTCACGGAAACCAGTAAGACCGTTGTGAAATTGGCAGCCAGAGACCTCACCTGCTACGAGGCATGAAGCAATAAAAAAAGCAGCCTCGGAGCGAACCTCCCCACCTGCCGCCCTCACAGCCTCCCTCTTGCTATCGCTATCACATACACACACAGATGCAGAACCTCAGCCGTGAGCTCAAGCAGGCTTTTTCTAGCTGTTTGTCTTGCTAATGTGCAGAACCTCTGGGAGATTCAGACTTAATGCAAGTAGGCCGCAGACTCTGCACTCTGTGGTCGGCCAGCTTGGCCGGCGCTAGACTGGGAATCGGTGGGAAGAGACGGCAATAAAGAGAGAGGAAGGAAAAGCGAGAGTGAGAATGAGTGATGATGAAGAAATAGAGAGTAGGATGGAGGGAGAGAGAGTAAGGTCGGGGATTGTTTTACAAACAGAATTCCTTTAATTAATCACCCTGTTTGAACAGCTGGCCTACTCAAGACAGGTCGTAACGGGATCCTAACATGGAAGTGCGGATTACAGACACAGATTCGGCAGAAAAATATTAGCTGTCAAGCGCTGCAGCCGAGAGGTGCGGAAAAAGTCCCCTGTTTCCTGGTGGTGAGAGAGCCACAGACAAGGGGGCTTGCTTAACACGGCCCCCCAGGGACTGAGGCTGCACAAGGCAAGGCGGGGGCCTTTGGAGGTGGGGGGCGAGGGGTGGACCTCAGGCCAGGGGGCAGCACACAAGACCAGCAGTCGTCCCACAGGACTGAGCGCGCAGGAGTCTGGGAAGGGGGTTCAGATCCGGGGTCACCCTCTGATATAAGGTTGGAAACTCGGAGACCCCCGTGTTGGCATTTATGTACAGACTACACATAAACAACCGAGAGCAGCTGTCAAGAGAACACGCAGCGCTCTCCCGGTACATGTTTATTATCAGTGTCCCAGTAGAGGCATCGACATCACGGTAAAGAATGCGGCTGTGAAATAGAGGCTACCGACTCTTTGTAAATAAATACGTTTTGCATGTGGGTCGGATTGCAGACGGGTCATTAGTATTCTCAAGGCATGTTGGGAATTACATTTATTCACAAATATTCATCAGTGAAACTTCTACATGATGTAATTTTTCTGGACTCTCTTTGCCTTTTGTCAAGGGAATGAGTTGCATTAACCGTCTGAACGCAGGACTTGGGGCAACATGTACATTTACATTGTAGTTCACCAGGGACAAATTAATTTAGTTTTGCTTTTCTGGAGCACAGTTGGTTACACCCAGACGTCCACAGGGAGTCCATCCAACACATACATACAACACAGGCATAAACGATGACAAATGAACATCACAGTTAGTTGTCACTCAGACGTGGAAAGTGTGAATTGGCCTCGAAAACATTGGTGAGAAAAATCTGATATTGCAGGTTATTTACGTAAAAAGAGAGGAGCTGAAGATTTTCATCTCACTTTTCATTTCATATGGGCATCATACCAGACAATGCATTACTGTCTCAACGTTTTGCTTTCTGCTTGGGTTTCTACCTTCTGATTTCTCCTCGTTTCTCCTCTGTTTTCATCTCCTGTCCAGTCAGTGCAGGAGGAGAAAAGGGAGTAATGTTGGCTCAGGTGCTTGATTGTCAGAGCGTTCACTTACACTGTATTTACATGTAGTTGGGGCGGAAACAAATGTTCAGCGACCACACACACACACACACACACACACACACACACACACTACCAAGATGTATCACTCTGTGTAAACAGCAATATCACTCTCAGACCTTCCACCCCACCTCCTCTCCTCTGTTTCTCATGGCTCTGATGCAATTGCCAAGGCACTTAATTACTCATTGAGGGACTTGGAGCAGTCAGAGCTAAAAAAAAATTTACCACTTGATGAGCTTAAACCTGAATTATATCCGCTTTTATTTAACGAACACCAGTCCCAACCACAATCATTTGTGGAAGCCAGAGCCAAGGCTGTTTAGTAATACAACTTTCGCCTTTGAGAGACCTGCCCTGGACTGAAAAAGCTTTTGCAAACATCTGTTGGACTTTCCTTCGAGAACCCCATAAAGTTTCACCACAGAGTTTTGTGGTGATTTCTGGGTTTCTCCGTGTATCCTTATAGAGCAGCAGCAGCTCGCCCAGCGAACCGTGATCACTTCAAAGCACAGAGAGGAGTTCGAAGAGTGCTGAGGACGATGATGTATAGCACCGTGGACCACCAGGGTCAAGGCTCTGCTGTGTGTGTGTACACCCATACACACAAAACAGTCATTAATAGCATTACATAGTGGCTGAATTGGCTTTTGAACAACCTGGTCATTACTTCAACACTGTTATTATGTTTTAATACTAGTAAAACTAATCATACATGTGCATCATTCAACAAACATTATTATTAGACAATGAGCAGAGATTAGTAATGATTATCTGACTAAAACATTAATGGCATTACGTCATTTTGTCCTATGTAAACACTGCATGTTTCCACACGAGGTGAACACCAAGGAGGAAGAGAATCAATGAGACACGCCTGCAGTTACGTAGTGCGCTACCGTGAAGGGAGTCACAAGAGATGTCCAAGTATCGATCAAGACCCAGAAACGCTGGATCTTACATTTCCTGTGATGCATCTGGTTTCTTTTATTAGACCCTCATGCTGCCTAATAATATCAGTATTACCCAGGAAGTCAGACCCAGCATTTGAAATCATTTCTACATTGTGCATGTGTCACTTTTCATGGGTGCTGTTGAGTGAAAAACTATAAAAGTACATGTTGTCACTGTTCTGTACTGTTCACACCATCTTGCTTCTGTCTATGAGGAACCAGCTAATCTGCAAGGATATTATATTTTTGCCTCACCACTAAAATTCATATCATGTATTATAAATAAATTTCAGCATAGGCAGTTTTGAGCATCGTGTAAACAGAGGTGGACGGGTAGGATATGCTATCATATGCATGTTGATGCTGGGCGATGATATTTATGAGCTGGACCTCAAGCAGCAGAAATGATTCAAAGAAGTCCAGATCAGACTGTAAAATCAATCCCATGGGTTAATAAGAATATGTTGGAAATTTATGTATTTGTCGAGTCGTAAATGTCGGTGCATGAATAATAAAATATTCGTAGATAATATCTTTGGAAAGCACCCCTCAGAGCCGCATAGGATTGTTATTCATTTGTTTTCACTGTGTGAGTAGCGAACTGAACACTGTGTGTAAAACTGGTGGAGTGCCCCTTTCAGGAAGGAGACCAAAACAGAACCTTGGTGTCATGTGAAACTTTGTGTATACTCACTGTGGCTCATGTATTTATACTACAGACAAGAAACGGCCTCAGTAATAAAGTGGAAAAAACAGCGACCAAAAAACCAAAAAAGCAAAATCTACGCAGAACAACAACGTTGAGTGAGAAACGATTCGGATTCGGGCTGTGAGGTCTGCCTACTAAAATCAAACCAGGATACAGGACTGAGAATAGATCACAAGATGTTTGCCCTGACACGTACCGAGGAGGAGATGCTCGGTCCAAACCACCGCAGCTTTTCGAATGTTCTCCAAATGTGTCATTTTATTTGTTAGGAAGTAAACAACCATTTTAAGAGAATGTGACCTTTAAGTGAGCACTCGATGATACACGAGTGTGTCTGGATGCTGTTGTGTCACCATGTGTGTTGTTAATTCTTGCATAGTGTTGCATGAAGAGCTGTTGTCCCTCTAGGAGGAAGAGGTCACGTATGCACATGTGTGTCCACCATGTGCTCATTCCAGACTCACTTGGATGTAACTGGGGCTTTTTTTGTGTTCACGTTTGTATTAAATTAGCTGGATTAGTGCAGCTTCATGGGTGTGTTTGCATTCATCACTCACAGAATATGCGTGTGTTTGCGTGTATTTATGTGCCTCAGCACACTCCACCCTTTTCTTTCTTCCTCGCTCTAAGTAGATGTTTGTGTGTGTCTGATCTTAATGAACACGACCACAGGATAAACAGGCCCATGATAAAACAATTACTTTAAGCGCATATGTGACGCATGGGGTAGAGAGAAAGAGACGGAGGGACACACACAGACTGGGGGATTAGATAAAAACAAGCAGGAGAAGAGAGAAAAGGTGAGAGATTGAGCTGAGATTGCAAGGTGGACGCAGTTTGCTTCAGCGACTCGTCAAGACGCTCCCACGTCCCTCTGCTCCCTCCTCCGGTCGACCCTGCTCCCCTCCGTCTGCACTGGGAGAAGGGAAACGGACGAAGGATTTACTGTTGGGTCCTGACTTGTACACATTCCTGGTGTTGTTTTTCTCCCCTCAGCCCCTCGGCCATACCGAAGGCCTCTAAAACAACAGGCTGTCAGGTTGTGACAGCTGGCTTCAAACAGCTCCTACAGCAGCCCTGAACCCAGGTTCCCAGCCTCGCCATGGAGCTGTGCATGTGTCTATCTGGATCTGTGTGTGTGTGTGGGGGTGGGTGGCTAAGTGTTTGTTTGGTCTGTACATGTGGCTGTATAGCTGCTCATGTAGGTGTCTGTGTGTATCTATCACTTTGAGATAAGTAGGACTTCAGTGGCTGAGACTTAACAAACCCTTTATATATATAATAAGGAGGAGTGTGTGTGTATATGTGTAAAGGTGTAACACACACACACACACCTCCTTATTTTCAGTGATGGGCCCAGGTGGCAGCAGTGGCTTTGAAGCCATCAAGCCGTCTTGTGATTCCCTGGCCTCCAGGTGTGTGTGGGCTGGCCTGCCTGCCTGTCCCAGCCAGAGAAGGCCCTTTATTGTCTGAGCTTTGTAAACCGTGACAACACAATTGATCCCAGTGACTCCCTCTCTCCCTCTCTCTCTCTCTCTCTCTCCCTGACACCTTCAGGATACTCAGATGTGGGACCTGGTAGAAACCAAAGCTGTCTGGAGGACAGAGGGGTTGCGGAGGGAGGCGATGATGTGGTCCAGGAGCAGTGGGCGGCGTTCAGGGCTTGTGTAGGTGAGCAGTAACAGGATAATCATTGGCACTTCACAGGTGCTTAACATCCAAATGAGGTCACAACTCAAGTGTGGTTCTTTAGAAAAGGAGGCCTGCTAGGTTTTCTGGCAATGAATTAGACGTAGAGAAACAAACACATGCCATTCAGACATCTACTCACCATCTTCACTTCAAACGCACACTGATACACATGCGGGTGTACACCTACACTGTGTATCTGCCATCACAGTCCACACTGTAGCAGGGCTAGTGTCATTGTTCTTCAGCTTTGATGGTCACATGCAGGTATTTTCCTTATGACATTTCCTGCGCTTTTGAATTAGTCATTGTGTTCTTTCTCTATTGCGTCTATTGAGGAAAAACCCATGATGCATCTCGCTTTTCTTCTCCACAGCTACACAGTCACATCCTTTCTTCTGTTTTACGTAAAAGAAGCCACAACTATATTGTGTGCTTTATTAAAATAGAAACAAAATCCCTTATGCGCTGTCATTCCCAGCAAAGACTGTTGTTTTTCTGAGGAAGCTGGATGAGGGGCTGTCCTGCAGCCTCATGGAGACTCATAGTGAAAACCTTTCCCCACAGTGAGTGCTATGAATAATAAAAAAGAAAGGAAGATTACTTTTCATTTAAATGTAACTTTAGTGATGGAGATGAATTAAATTACACCTAAACTGAACTGAGCAAACTCAATAAGACCAAGAAGAAGATGTTTTGTCTGTTGTTTTTAAGCTCAACAATGAAATTCCAAAGTCAGAAAGGACTCAATGCAAACGTTCCTCAAACAGGACATTTATGAAAGCTTTGACTCTGGCATCTGTAACATCTTTAAACATTGCGTTTGCAGGAGCTCAGATGCTTGTTCTCACTGTCCCTCTGGCCTCAGCGGTTGTATATATGCACCTTTTGTGCTTTCAGATGTGTCTCCAATCGGCCGTTAAGCTGTGAGCGATTTTATGGCTGTTTTGCTGTACCCTGTTTTCACAAAGGAAAATCATATATCAGCTCGCTCACATGTCTATAGAGAGGTCAGAGTCCCAAGCAATAGAGAGCATTATGTGGGGGCAGGAGGGCAGCGAACCCGGGGCCCACACTCGCCAAGAGGCCTATAAGGAAAACCATAAGATTACATCCTACGCTTCACTGAAAAAGGTAAAGCATAGGATAAAGCATGAAAACTGATTTCTACACATCCAGTGACGCAGATTCAATCACATACTGTGGGCTGTTTTGCACCACTGACCTTCGTTTACAAATATTTTTTTAATTTTTAATTTAATTTTAAATGCAATTATGTTTGATGTCAATCAATAAAATCAACATTTAAATAAACACATTTGCAGAAAAAAGCAGAAAGACTTTTAAAAATCTTTGAAAAGATTTTTAGTAAGTAGTAATTTATTACTGACAAACACAGAAGGATGGATGGAACCAGTCAAGATGAATAAAAATCTAAGATAGTTAGCTGTTAGCACAAGTCTTTAGCCAGACACAAAAATAATACACTAACCCAATAGTAGCATTTTCTGTAACTGGTCCCAGGTCAGCCACAGATCAGAACACTGCAGAGCAGTTTGAGTTCAAACAGGAAACGTACTACTCTTAAGTGTTTTCTCCACTGATTATACATTAAAATGTGTTTAAAACACTGGAGTGCACTTTGGAAACTATAATGTGGAATTTTAAAACAATCCTTCAGGCCCGTCTCTCATCTGAACAGCACTTTAGGCTTGATGCCACAGTGCAGACTGAAGTCACAATGGGAGACATCACAGAGTCACGGCCTGTAAATGTTAGCTTTAGTTTCTTTTACATCAACAGTTTACCCATCTCTAATTGGAACATCGCCCCCCTCCCTCTCCCTTCTATCTAAACACGTAGACATCCACGCGCACACACGTATACGCTCGCATGTCCAGATACACTCACGCACATCCAGCGGAGTTATGGGAACATCTGGAGGAGCTCATCCAATGCACAGACAAACGTTTCCTGGAGAGCAGCAAAAGACCCATCAGAGAGGCTTCAAACAGCCTGCCACTGCTAACACAAACACACACACATGTACACACACCTCCTGACTGCAGAGGTAAAGGCCGGATCGGACGAGTGGAAGCAACAGCGAGCGCCTCATTGCGCTTGACGGCACTGCAGCACTTAGGGTTAACTCCGCAAGCACAAGGGCTGCCTTTCTTCTCCGCCAGCGCCTCATCTACACAGGCCTGTATATGAGCCGCCCTGCCAGCACCCAGAGCCCACCGGGGCGCAGACAAAGACCACGGGGAGCCTCTCATGATACAATTTCAGTACGTCAGGGTCAGGTTGTATAACCTCTGAAGAACTGCTGTGACAGTCAGATACGGTGGGGAGGAGGAATCAATTTGCTGCATGGACGCATCATAAATAGTGTAAGATTGTGATAAGTGTGTGTTCAAGAGACGCAGCAATTCACAAACTGAACATTAATGTCTCAGCTTTGTGGGGAGGACGTGGTCCAACTTGTATTGAGGAGACACTTCTAGTGTGAAAGATGTTCCAAGAACGTGGATGATTTTATCAAAGTAAGCATAAAATTCATATGTCAAGCATATCTGCAATTATTTATACAAATATTTGCATTGCAAATTGTGCATTGCAATGCATTTTTAAATGAAAACATTACAAAGTTTATGATTTATTTGATTTGATTTTAATGTATTTAAAATAATTTTTAAACCATAAGACTTTCTAGCGCATCACAAAGCATACGTTTACCTCAAAAAACCTTCACTGAGATTATTGCATATTGTGCAAGTTTGTTATTACTATAATTGGATTCCAAAACATAATTGCAAAGCTTGTAAATGTCACGTTGCTGCTTTGTTATTCTCTGTTTCTCCGTAGGACACGGCAGAAAAACACGGTTTATCATTATCACCTCCTCTCACCTGAGACCTCACCTCTTGCCTCCTCTCTCGCTCTACTTCCTGACACCCCCTCTCTGCGCCCGCTCGGCCCTTTCACCCTTCCTCTCCCCTGCCACTACCCATCCCTTCACACATTCTCTCCTCCCCTCCGTCCCCCTACTCACCTCCCTACCACCTAGTGAGCACATTTCCTTACTCCCTTCTTGCCAACAAAGGGGGAAAAAAGGCTTTTACTCATTAGTGGGCGACCCTTGACCCTAGGCCACATTTTAAGAGGCTCTACTTGACTCCTGACATGACCATCAGCAATCAAAACATATGCGTTCAGTTCATATAGACCTGGAAAAGTGGAGGGAAAGGCCAGTGTGTATTGATGCCTGGTTAGGTGTGTGTGTGACAGCCGTCTGACAGGAGACAGGCAGGTTCACCAACTACTGCTCAACCTCTGTGGTAGTGCTTCTGTCCCCAGGCCGGACTCTGGGGACGGTTACTCACAATGGCGATGGATCGCTCGGTCTCACTTGACTCACTCCTCACATGACCCATTTGCAAGAGCCTCATTAGCTTTATCACCAGTGTGTGTGTGTGTGTGTGTGTGTTTACTCATCGGGGAAGGTGAAGGGTTTAAGCATAGCGTGTCAGAGTCTGCATGTGATGGTGTTGATGCTTTTCTAATTGCTCGCAGAAGTTGGATGTGGTGAGCTTGTTTAAGATCCGATGTGTTTGTGTTTCTAATTTCACAGGCAGGATGCAAACACAGATACACTGTATCTCACTCATCCCATCTCCTTTGACACGTTCAGTTTAAGGTTGAATTTGATTTACATTAAAATAATTTTTGATCCTTACACTGCGTTGATTTCTTTTCATGTTTTTGTTCAATGACAGCAACAGAGTGAGTCTGAATTTACTGTAAGTAACCTCAGGCTCGTTCTTACTCAGGTCAGCCTTTAATTCCAAAGTTGACAGCGTTTTCCCTGAGGTGAGGTGCTGCCACGGTAGTAATAGCCCTTCATTGCTGACAGATTAATGCATGATCCTCTTTTGATGTGGCTCTCTGCTTCTGCTACAACCTCAGCTCCTCTGCTTTTGGAAAGTTTTCTTCCAAGGAAAGCTGAGCTTTTCAAAGGACACTATCTGAACAATTTGTCTTTTTTTACTATGTGGTGACTTATCAAACCTCTCAATGTCTCAGCAGCAGTGACTTTTTTTTTATATATATATACATATATCTTTTCACTTCAGATTTTTTAATCACACATGTATACTATGAAGATGATTTTTGAAATTTGCTGCTACAGCTGGTTGGAGCTGAAAGTTTAGGAGTGAGAGCCAGAGGTCAAGGCCGACGTTTAGCCCTCGACATTTAAAAGGAACAGGGCTGGACGAGGGGAACAGCGTTGTTAGTGGAAGCTTCGTCTGGGGCCTGTCTTCACCAGGTTACCACCCAGCCCCTGTATTTGGACAGCGTTTATTTTCAGCCTCTGCATGGATGTCCAGCATGCAACCGTGCAATATTCAGGCACTGAGCAGCAACAGCGACATGTGGCCACCAGACTCCTCCAGAATTCTTCCTCCTCCTTCCTAACTCCCAACCCTCTGCATCCTTTGCTCCTCCTGCTTGTTTCTCTGAAAACATTGTGTCCCGTGGCATGAGCAAACTTGTTTGGCCATCTTTCCTGTGAACCTGCAGAATGGCAGGACCCCGTCGCTCCAAACCACCCACCCACCCTTCGAACAGCGCACAAGAAACCTTGTTTGCTGCTTAGTGTAACTCAGAGCTGGTGAGACAACAAACCTTACAGTTGGCTTTCTGTGACCTTTTAAAGGTATTTTAATGGCTCTGTCTCCCCACTATTGAAGTATTTGGTGGGCTAGGGTACTTTTATCTAATCCTACATGAATAGGCTACCCTCTAGTGTTTAAAGTCATTACTCTTCACAACAAAGCTTTGAAGGCTTCCTTCCCATAATAGCTGGGATTAATCATGCCTCGATTAGAGCCATGTTTTCACACCAAAGCTGTAGCTTGGAAACATCACAACGTCTCAACCTGCTGGACAAAGGAAACCACACATGACAAAAACCTAATCTCAATAGTTTAACCAACAACTTTTACAATGGCTGTTCCTGCTCACGGTGACTAAAGGCACCATTATTATTTAAATGTACCTCAGCTGTGTGTTGTTATGCCTCAATGATGCAGTGTGGGAAAAAAAATCAAAAGTGTTTTCTAAACAGTTATGGTTAATTTCTTTTATGCAACTCTTGTACTTGTAGTTTTTTATTTTTGTAAGATTGAGACGGAGAGATATTTATTATGAAGGCAGACAATTTGATGGACAATGGCACAAAGTATATAACACATTTAATTAGCATGATTTCATTATTTAAAGATGATATTTGCTGGTACAGTATGTTGCCAGTTTTTCCACCGCGTGTGTCCTGAAATGTAGTTCTGTGGTGAATTTCGAAGCACTCCCTTCCTGTCATGTAATATATGTTCTGGCATAGGAAAATGTTTACATGTTCTGCGTGTCTTTGCACTCACACACAGATGAATAAATATTGCTAACATACTGATGTAAAGGGCAAATCACACAGGAAAAGGATTGCCTGATCTCTGACGCCGTGTTTGGTTTGGTCACTCTCCCATGGACGCATCGAGCCTTGACTCAAAGACCAGGCGATGACAGGATTATTGTTGGTCCCTGAAGGGTTATGGTCAGTGTGTTAAAACGTTATATTGGCCCGGACGGTCTAGAAATGAGTAACAACTCTTTTCACCTGCTCTGCTCATTAGAGTCTCTAGAAGCAACAGACTCCCACGGACGTGTGAGGTCTTAGTTACTCTTCATTTGTCTCCTGCGCCGTGATAGTAGAATACAGTAAACATTGGAGAGTTATTGCTGGGATTGGATTAATTACATGCAGTCTTGCGTTTCTGCAATGCATCTTTTGTTCCCGGAGAAGTCACACAACATTAACAAGCTGTCAAGCTGTGAACTGACAAGGTTTGTCTCAGTGACTTTGTTGGTTTTCCTAACATTGTGAGTGAGTGCGAATGAAAGAGTGTGTGTGTGTGCGCACGCACGTGTGTGTGTGTGTGTGTGTAGGCTCCATGCACACACAGAACAGTGAATTTTCATGGAAGCTGAGTGGATGTCTTATTATAAAATTGGAGAAGAAGACGAGAGAGACAGCGACACTGGAATAGCATGAGAGTAAGGAAGAGTGGGATTAAGCTTGTACATAAATTGACATGTGTAATTAGGGAGATATACACAGTCCCCCTGCTCTGTTTAAGATCTGGAATAGTTTCCTAACAGCTTCAAGATGCCATGTTTTGGCTTTGGTTTCAAATCTAAATCGGGTTTGACCCTGTTGAATAATGGTCCTGGTGAAGTTCCCTGTGTACGGTTTGGTTCGAGTCCAGCTCCACATCATCCAAACACAGGGCACGCTCTCTGGCTGCACTGCGAACTGTTGATTGGTGAATGAAATTGTGACCTACAACTGCATTCCTAACACTGGATTTTGCAAGGTGGTCATAAACACTTTTGCTTTTGGTTTCCTGTTTATAAAGTGCATAATGGCAGGGGCACAGAACTGGTGGCGCTGGGAGATCAGCAAGCATACTCGATCTGGAAGCTGTCACAACAAAATGCGCTGGGCAGCACTTCCTTGTTTCTAATTGAAAGGTTTTCGTTTTTGTTTATATTTCTAGTCAAGTCAAGAGTGGCATTTTGGACCTACAGCATGGCATCCAATGGGTTAAAGACAGCTGCCAACATCTGTAGCTGTGGTTAGTTTTAATTGTGAGGCCCAGCAAGCGAGCAAGCAGCATGGTGGAGAGGGGGCTGGCAGGCCACATATTTCAGTCGAGTGTTCACAGAACAGCTTTCCGGCCGGCCATGTGGACTCAATGATGGCGTCCAGGGGTGTGCTGGGCTCCTATGAAATATTAAATCTGCTTGGCCCCCAAGTGCGGACGGACCACCTGCAAGCAAACGTGGCGTGCGGCGAGCCCGGAGATCAGATATCCCTCGGCAACACACATGCACAAACACGTACACACATGTATGGATGGGAAACACATAACTGCCAATGTCCCCACACAGAATAAACCTGCATATGCTTACACTAATGGACATAAACACATAAAAGAAGGCTGAATATGGAAACACTCAAACTGATTTCTACAAAAATGTCTTAGCTGCCTGTGTTACAGAATGTTTCTGCTGAGTTGCTTTGACTGTAATTTTTTATGCCTGATGCTTATCTGACAGCTTTCTGCTTAAATCCAGGTCATAAGTACAATTCACTTATGTAGCTCCGGTGAACAGTGAACGTCATCTTAGAAAAGCACCACAATAAGAATGAAGAAGAGACAAATGAAACCATTTCCTACACGCACACTTCATGAAACTAGTCTACTATGAAAAGATCCCTGTTCGTTTACACGTCATGCAGTCCTCGGCCTCCCTCTGGTTCCCTCAGGCCTCCCTGCTCTCCCAGATGTGCAACTGCTTATGTGGGGCAACAATAAATTAAGTGGTTGACCTGCACCTCCTCATCGTGACCAGTGGGGGTCGCTCCTCTGCAAACATACTACTACCAAACTACCGTAATGAGGCCCAGTCTTGAGTATGTGTACTCTAGTAAAAATCTTTATAAACATTTTTTATAAACCTTAATATGTAATGTCACGGTGAACTGCAGAATTAAGAGAGAATGTCAGAAGGAATCATAAACTGGATAAATAATACACATTTAGCAAAAGTTATAGACACCTGTGATGGTGTGAAAAAGCAGGATTTACACGAATACATCATGCTTATGTAGAATGTAAACATATATCTGTTCATACAACACTTTGCATTATGACAGTTTTATTCTAGCCTAATATATACAATCAGTTTTTAATGTAAGTCTCGTGTTCATTCTATAGACACTACTGACATCTTCTGGTCATTTTGTGTCAGTGAAGGTTTCAATAAATATATTTTTGTTTTGGTTCCTTGTCCCTGAATATCAACCTTTGATGCAGCTGCACGTCAGGGATCCAACTATACAGGGTTAAAAATGTATTTAATTAATTTGCCTTAGATGCGTCTTTTATCTATTCTGGTGTTTTTCATTCCATGTGTTCACAGTGGTCCGTGTCCAAACAGCCGCTGCTGATCATGATGAGTCTTTATGAGTGAATTTTGTTGCTAATAAACATCTATGACACATGAGATGAACACGAATAATGGGAGTGCATGCGGCGAAAAGCATCACTTACGCATTAAATAATGCACTGATATCATCTAAACACTTCCCATCTGCACCGGATCTTAACTGAGCTACTACTGTGACGTTTTAAAACTAAATTAACCGGTTCCAAACTTCTCCAAACAATCTATATTGACGCGGAGGAAGCGCTGGGCGTAAGCGGGTCACAAGGTGGCAGCAGAGCCCTGGCGGCGCGTCAACGCCTCCTTTTAAACTGCAGAACCGCTTGTGCACCTGCATGTACAGTTCGGTGTGCAGGAGAAAAGGCACCTGGGCTCTATGCGAGATGTTAAGCTCAGCATGAAAGAATTCCTCAGCACAACATAAACTGGCTCCGGCTATTTATAGTCACAGGCGTCATTCAATCTATACTAGATAATATATGGCTGAACGCGGCTGCAGGATCATTTGTTATTACAAAAATATGCAGACATTGACTTGTCCTTGGAATATTTTTGTGAATGAGTCTACCCGGAGGAGCGCGCGCTCTCTCTCCCCCTCTCTCTCTCTCTCTCTCTCTCTCTCTCCCTCTCTCCTCATTTGGATAAATGTCACGGATTACCTAACGGGCGAATCAGTGTTTTGTCATTCAAGAGGAGGTAAGACTGTCATTTAGTTGCCTTGGAGACTACAAATCAATCCCATCATGCAGTATCGTCTCGTCCATTCCCAATCAGCCGCTGCTGTCGTCATCGATGCAGAGGGCGGAAGCGACGCTGCTCCCTGCGCTCTGATTGGCTCCTGCCGGTAATGAGCTGGCATTGAGAATTTCTGCTCTGTGTCGGGAGTGGGCGTGTCCCTCGGCCGCGCGAGTACCCGCCTCTCACATAAATACTCCGCACAACCGTGGAGCCGGGCAGACGCGCGACGTTAAAGACCTGTGTTGTTGTGTTGTGCTGTACTTCCGTTGTAAGACTCGCAGCTGCGTTTGATTTGCGTCCTGCGCCGCCGCGGAGGACGAACGAAGAGCGAGCAGAGAGAAGTTCGTGGCAGTAATTAGATTCCGTGATCAGCAGACTTGGCAGCAGGTGTGAATTCATGTCTGTATTTCCCCCGCAGTTATTCTGGTGAGTACTGGCATCTTTTCCACTTTCGCGTCTGAGCAGCAGGGTCTGTGTTGTTTTGCGCTTTTCCCCCCCCTTAAGCAGCTACTTAATTAGAAGAAACACGAAGTCTGTTTTAAAACTGCGTTGGCTTTGCACCTGACAGGTAGGAGCCATGGAGCATCAGCCGCATGTCTCCTCGTTGCGGTTGATTCAGCTTGGTGATTTCCCTGAGAATGAGCCACCTTTGCTGCTGCTGCACCCCCTCATGTTTCCTCTGAGATTTTCTGTCGGGTGTTACCCCAGAATTCGGAAATCTCACAACACACGCTTTTTTTGGGGGGGGGGGGGGTAATAGGTCTCATCAGTTGTTCCTCTGTTTTGTTTTTTTTTTGTTTTTTTTTTTTTTAGTCTTTGAATGTCGCCAGGTAAACGCACTTTAATCCTCTTTACAGCTTAGGAACTTGGAAACGCATCAGTCTTGCAGGTGCAGTTGGGGGGAAAAAGAGACCTGCCCTCTGCTCTGTAGTGCATCAGTACTGGAGAGTCCATCTTAGTTTGTTTGATGCTGCCTTTGGTGTTATCCTCCGATCGTTTTCCTGTCTGTGTAGAGGAGGATATGAGTTGCTTTGACACATTGTTTTTCGTGCTGTTGAAACCTCAGCAGACTTCTGGGTGTCTCTACCAGGAAGTTCAGACGCGACCTCTTTACTGTAACCGCACTTGGCTTTCTTGCTGGTGTTTGTCGGCCTGTTTGGTTAAGGAGAAATAAGTGTCTGTGAACAATTTGCTGTTCATACCAGCGTGCACACACACACGTACACCATTCAGTGAAGGTGTGATCAGATTTTAAACCTCCGTGCATGTTGCTCATAAGGCACTGGAGCGCTGACTGATCCGTGATGTGTCCTGAGTGGCAGCCAACAGGTACCATGTCAGGATACAGTGCACTCGTTCCAGCTCAGTAAGACTCTTGGGAGTCTTACTCAGCCATCCCTCCACCCACATCTCTGCAGTGCTGTGACTCTGCTGTAGGAGGAGCAATGATGGTAGGCTTTCATAGTTTGGGGACAATTGGATGAAACGGGCTTGGACAACGGCTTAAGATTTCTTTGGGCACCTTTTGTGTAAACATCAGAGCTGGAGATGTTTACAGGTGATGACCGGTGCTAATTTGTGGCTGCTGCCCACAGACTGTCGCACCCAGGAGCGTGGCTGTGCAGTAGTTTTTACGCAGGAAGGATGTCTTGTCTGTTTCGCCGCTGGTCACAGGAGCAGCTTGTCTGGTTGTCAGTCACTGGTCTAAAAATGACCCGTCAGAACATCGTGACCCCTTAGAGCCCAGGTTGACATTCCTAATCTGCTCAAGTCAACGCACTGACTGGCCACTTCGTTAGGTACACCGGGACGAGCGAATGCGGCGCCAGCGGTCGGTCCCTGCCGTCCGCCTGCGCCCTGGCTGGACGTGGTATTAGTAGGTTGGCAGGTCCAGGAAGGCGGCATGTTGCCTGGGTCAAGTAAAGAGGTTTACACCTGCCTTGCACGTTAATCAGTGGAGACCATTACTGTTGCTTACTTGCCTAAAGAATAGAGCAGCCTGGCCTATTGTGTGTTGTCGTACCACTGATGCATGTCTAGCAGACAGAACAATATGTACCTTTTGCTATTGACTGCAGTCACAGCTGTGGTGTGGTCAGATCGCATCCCATGTCATACAGTGACAGGCCAATTACTTATAAAACACTTAACATGTCTTTAAGGAATCTGAGACACCGAGGCTCTTGTGAACCCTGACTGACACTTGTAGCAACATGTACTATTGATCCTACGGATTTCTGTTCTGTTCATTTAAGTACAGCTGCTGTAAACACACACATTTCCCCTCGTGGGATTAATAGTCTTATCTTGTCTTATTTGTATCCATTGTGTGTTAGTGTTTGTCTCCTCCCAGGTTGACTTGTTACGTGTGCAGCCCCACTTCCTCCTCATTGTGCCCCTGTATGTTTTATTAGGTTGATGTTCTGTTATTCTTAGCCCAGCAGGATGTTTATACGGTCCTAGAACAGAAATATGACTGGCAAGGACTGAGTGTTTATCTTTTTTTTTTTTTTTTTTTTTCTTCATCTTCTACTCCCCCCTCCCCTTCTCCTCTACTCAGGTTTTCCCTGTTCATCCCTCTGTCCCCTCCTCCACCGTTTTTGCATGCCTGCCTCACCCTCCTGCACTCCACTCAAGGATGAAATAAGTTAAAGCTGACATTATTTTTCCATGTTGGACCATGCATATCCTTCTGTTTTATTTTTAGATATCCGGCCATTGTTTTGGTCAACTTTGTCGCGTCTGACTGGTGTAGTTGAAAAGCTTCCTGGCTGAATCACGGTGAAGTAACTTCAGTTCAGATGTTCAGAGTTACCCTACTCTTACTGCCGTGTCACGGTTTCTGTGTGTGTGGGGATGGAAAAACCAATAACTTGCATTGCTTCAGGGGCTCAGGTCCTGATACTGAGTCACTTGTCATTTGATTGTACTCCACCTAAGCATGAATCACCGTAAATTCTCCTCAGTTACATTGAACTAAATGCAATAGAGATATCTTGGTGTGGGGAAAAAAAACTTTAATCAAACACGATGGTCGACTGTCTGAGGGGTAAGAATTGCACTGGGCTGGGAAAATGCATTACATCATTGACCGCATGTGCTTTTAAACAGAACAATTTCCAAACATAAGTTACTTCACTCAAGGGGAACACGGAGTCTAACCAAGCCACATTTCTTTCAGTTGTTCTGTCTCTATCTAACGTATGCATCGTAATCTGTAGCAAGTCGAGTTTGGCTGCAGCAGCAACGTCTCTCTGCTTCGAGTGCATGTTATGAGTTAGGTGTGTTTGCATTCTTCTTTGTTTCAAGATATGTAGTTTCACTTTTTGTTAGGCAGGCTTTAACCTTGATTTTTAACGTGCAGTGTCCAGACATCGTACGTAGATGATGGTGTAGTAGCTCTAAGTTTGAGCTGCACTTTACTGGAAATGAAGGGGGCGTGTTGCAGTTTTCACAGCGTTTCAGGACGTATTTAGTGTTCTGTAATGAACACCACCTTCTAAAACAAGGCCAGTGAGGTAATGGAGGCTGTGAGTGAGCTTGTTGCGTTCTGTTGTTTTTGCCCTACATAACCAGTGACCACACAACCATAAGCCTGTGGCCACTAACCACAAAGCACTGGACTGGAATAGAGCGTGAGAAGGCTCCTCAACAACTTGTCTCAACACAGCGTCTGTCAGTCCTGGGACCTGCTTCAGGTCATCTCTCTTTCTGCCATTTATTGCAACACAGCTGGATGCTGAACGCACTGAACATAGATAAACAAACCTCTTACTTTTATCTGAAATGGAAAGTTTGGCCAAGCTCTGGAACCAAGAGCATCGCGTTCCACCCCTGTCAAATACCACAGCACGCCTCAGCACACTCTCACAATGACTGATTTCTGGCTGCCTGTGCAAGAACGCATCATCCTGTATTTAGAGACGAACGGCTACCTTGTGCAAGCCACATCATGATATGTGCAGCTTTGCAGTGCACAGCAGTGCGGGGATTGGGTGCTTGATGTGTTGTGGTCAAAGTATAAACAAAACCTCTGAGCATGCACTGGGAGGAAAAACAACCATGACTTTCTATAACTGTTGCTGAGCTTAGTTTCATCTTGAATTTCTGCACATTCAAGTTAAACTGGAGAAAATGAATGGGGACCATGATTTCATAAATAAACGCTAAAGTCTTTTGTGCTAAAAGGTTTTGCATAGTGTGTCATTACATCTAATTAACCACACTCTTCTCTTCTTTCACTCGTGAAGTTCAGTGTTTGTGCCCAGCCGAGACATGACTGAGGTGATGATCAACAGCACCCCCATGGAGGACATGAGGCTGAGCCCCAGCAAGGACAGACTCTCCTTCCAGGTAGGACGCGCACAGCAGGCCTGACGGCGACTCACTGCTATGGGATGGTTGTTGTTTAAAGAGTAGTTTTGATTCCAGTTATGAGAACATTTTTGTTGTAATAGTATAATTACAGATGGTGCTGAAAACCTGTTCCTTCTGGCTTTCCGCACTGGAGGAAACAGAATTTTGGTCTGAAAGATTAAGAGTTTGTATCTTTGACCTGACTCGTGCCATAATGAGCAGACGTGTACTTTGAGAGGATGTGGACTGAAAACGTTGGTTTCCGCCTTTTACGGTTTACACGCCAGCTGAGACTCTGAGGGAGCACATGATGATGAAAGCAAAGGACGGTGCCAATTAGCCACTTCTCCACTCTGTCCTCTCCCTCTGTACTTCCTGACCCAACGTCCCTGCCACTCCTTGGAGAAGCACCGAGTTAGGCTGTCGCTACTTTTAATATGACTGCTGGGATAGATGGTGTCAATTAAATTACAGCTTTGCCTGAATAATGTTTTTGTTCTATTAGTGGAGAGGAATGTGAAAATAGTTATGGATTTGCTGAATTCTCCTCTGAAAGTCATACTTTAGTCAGAAGATCCTTAAATAACGAGCATTATGCCTGGGTGATGCGTCGTCGCTTCCTGCCGTCGGAAGTCAAACGAGTTATGACGTGTGCTAGAGGTCCAAAGGCAAGGTCACTGTCTAACCGTCCTTGGTGCTGACGCACAGCGCAGATTGGCAATAAACGCTAGGAAATGCAGTTGCATACAGGCACTGGACACGAGCAGAGGCGTGCTTAAAGGCATAATTGCACACTTAATCACACCTTGGCGTGGTTTTATTTGCAGCTGTTTGAATAAAGTAAAAGCCAGCGACGGACGAACATGTTTTCATATCCTGACAAATTCTCACATTCAGAGCCCATATTTATAGCTTTGTCTTTTTCCTCCCTTTTTAATCTGTCTCCTATGGAATTTGCGGCAACTTGGACACAGCTGGATCCTCTCTTTCTCTACTTGTCTCCGTCTCATTCCTTCTCCATCTAATGCTTTCTTTCCACTCGGCTGTTTGCCCAGATAGCGACATTGCCCCCCTCACCCTCCCTCACTCCAGTGTCTTGGAGTGAAATATGCAGGTCTAAAAATATTCATCCACTTTATCCAAACAACAGCAAAAAAAATGCTGTTCTTGGACCAGGAGTGGCAGGCTTATTCCCCCTGGGCCGTCTCTCCAGTTCCTGAGAATAGAGAAAGTTGGAGATTTATGTCCAATCTTGCCAGGACGGCGTATGCATGTAATCTCTCTTGTCAGAATGTCTCTCATGCCCTTCAGTTTAGATCCAAACATTTGCGACTGGTACGCTACATTTATAAGCAGATATCTCAACAGATTTCTTATTCTTTAAAAGCTTTTTCTTTTTTTGACTCTAATAAAGTATTCAACACTAAACGCTGAATGTTCTAGCGATGGATGTTCTATTTATACTCAAATCATGTCCCAGTAAACCTTTCACCTACTGTGTTTTCACTTACCGTTGATTTGAATGCCGGCCTTATGCTCTTGTATAATCTTCTGAGTAGTGCCTACTGCGTGAGTTCATAAGCGGCTACGTGCTACTTGGCTCGATGCCTTCCAGAGCATTTAGATTAAACATGATGCAGCGCTGACTGGAGGTTCTGCTAGACATGCCTTATTTACTAAAACACAGACTACGCTCAGTCTGTTAGTGTGCGCCACACTGAAGCGGCTGCTGTAGAGATGAGGTAAGTGATTGTGTCGGTGCTATAGTGCACGACATTATAGGGAGGTGACGTGTAGCTTAGACGTTTTCAGACTGAGCGTTTAAAACTTCTTTCAAAGAGTTGTGGATGGGCAAAAGCAGGTATGCCACTGGGATTTAAGCAACCATTTTCCAACACAAATGTTTAGTCTTCACATCACTTCCTTCACAGTTGTTTAGCCTTGTAGTGGTGTCTGCAATACTTCGACAGGGATCAGGAGAAGGTTGTGTATTACTGAACCTACCACACACTTTGTATTAATCAGAACTATGCTAACAAATGGCTTAACTGGGGACAGCGGACTCTTCATGCGTACATCAGGATTAATGAAAGATTAATAACCAGCTGTTATATTCTTACCTCTGTAGATATTCCCTGACCCGTCAGACTTCGACCGTTGCTGTAAGCTGAAAGATCGCCTGCCCTCCATCGTGGTTGAGCCGACAGAGGGAGAAGTGGAGAGTGGGGAGCTTCGCTGGCCTCCGGAGGAGTTCCTGGTCAGTGAAGAAGAGGAGGAGGAGGATGAGGAACAAAGTAATGGCAGCGGTCAAAATGGACAGCCGATGCAGAATTCCCAGCACTAGTGGCTGTGTTGCAACACCCTTCCTCTTGTTCAGTTTCTTTTCTGGTTGTCTCAGTTTTCACACGCGGGTTACGCCTCACTTCAGTACGCAACCATGACGGGCAGACCGGCATTCAGTGTCTTGGGGTGCCATCTCGTTGCCCTCTATACCAAAGCATCACTCCCACAAAAGAAGCAATCTGCATACGTACACTTACGATAATTTATCCTTCTCGACTGCAAGCGCACCCAAACTGGCACCTGCTTCCTACCATGCCCCTCATCGTGTCTCTTGACCCGGAAGGACGACCCTTTGAACCGCAGCAGCTCACTGCTCCATGGACAGCCCTTACTCTGCCAGGGGCTACTGCTCTGTAGTTCACACCTAAATGGCTGGCATTATGACCCCAGAGACTTCCTACTCCATACAGAACTATTGTGGTACCTGTGGAGATTACTGTCTACAATACACTGTCTGTACCTGGTAATGTCAATTGTGATTTCCACTACTGTCCATAGATTTGTTTCTGAGAAGTGAATATCGTCTTGACGTGGGTGCTTTTGTGTAAACTGTCACTGGGTCTTTTTCCTCCACACAAGATTTGTCCAGTATTTTTGTGACCTTCATATTCAGGCATTTACAATAAAAAGGCAACTTAGAATCGTTTAAGAAGTTAACTGAAAGTGAGGGGACAGGGGAAGCCCAGCAAGTCCGAGTAACCTGAACTAATTGTACTTTAGCTAATGCAGTTAAGCCGTTAATGTTCTGATCACATTGGCCTCATCGCTCTTGTGGTAAATAGTGTTTGGATGTGAAAGCCACAAAACCCTGAACTATAAAATGGTTGCTGAGTAAAAGGGGGTGGGGGGACATTGTGATTTTTGATCCAATGAAGGTGAAAGTCTTTGTTCCACATGAGTCAACCCTGAGGCCTTGTAGTGTATGGATCGCGCTTGTACTGTGGGCTTGATGAGAACGTAGAATCTGCTGTATGCACCTGAAGTGAAAGCGCACAATTTGAGTCTTCCTGTTTTGTGTTTTGTTTTTTGAGAACCACCAGGTTTGAGCTTGCGCTGTGAGATAGTGAAAGAGGATATGGAAATTGTATGTGAAACCGTATTTATAATAAAACTAGTCCTGATATTTGACAAGCCATTCATAGGAATTACTGGTTCTTCCCATTGTAGTGAACTTTGCCTGTATTACTGTTTCATAATTTGGTGTTTTTGCTTCTTTAATTCCACCTGCGATTTGTTCACAAAGTGGATTCTTTACCAGTCTCCTACTGTTGTACAAGCATGACTGATGCACTGTCTCTGTTCGCTGTCATTTTTCATTTGTGTGGCATTAGCTGTATGTGTATACGTTGATTTCTTTGGTTTTTTTCCTCATCTACAGGTCCCACTTTGTTTTTAAAGCTCAGGGAGATTAGCCGGCATCTTTTTCTTTTTTGTATTTCACTTTTCTCTGACGTCAGAGGCTGTAAATAAACGTTTGAATTTGTTATCCAGCTGTGTGAATGACTGAAGACTTTTTAGTACAGAATTTACCCTCCAATGTATTGGAACTGTAGTTTCCAAGAGACTTTCATATTCCTTTATGACCCCACCCCCACTCTTCTCCCCACTCACTTCACCTGCAGTGGTTAGAGAAGAGCAGTATTGCTTCCTGCTCAGCATCTCTCTCTCTCTCTCTACGAATACAAATGCAACTACCAAATACGTGTATATATAGAAGCGAGAAGAGGCCACATGCTACTTCCTGTCTTCAACTTGCACACACAAACGAGCACAATCTAACCATTGCTTGCAACAAAATCCTGTACCTGAGCGCTCAGTGACTTCAGCGTTGTTCCTTAAAGTGCAATAAGACTGACATTTAAATGTCGTATGGAAAGCATTGGTTTGACCTTCCAGTCAACCCAGGATTAAAGACTAAACTCCTCAGCCTATAAACACTCAGTCTAATAAACTGTGGAAGAGCTTTCATGAGAACTTGGGCATTTCACAGGAATTAACTGAACCTTTCTGATCATTGTTACAACGGAAACATCTCAGGTGATTTGCCACAGTATACTGTCGTACTGGGAATAGTTCGTTAGAGTTGCTGGAAGGCCTTCGGAAACCAAGGGCCTGATAGTTTGGCAAGGTTGGCGCTCTCAGGAAAATATGGTCACTTCCTGGAAGGAAAACAATGCTCCAACATTCAATCATGCTTCCTGGAAAAAATGGAGCATAAAGAGTTATTAATACCCCCCAGCTGATAATGGTGGTCAATGACAGCGTGTGCGTTTGGCCCAGGGAGCAAGTGGTTAGTTCTGAATAGATTAGAAAACGAATGTTCTCTGTTCCTTTCTAAATGACTGCTCCTTGATCTCAGTGGAAAATGTTGTGACATCACGGAAACTAGAAATTATAAATTAGGAAAGGATACTTAGAGTCCTTAGAGAGACGGGCTGAACTTGCATCCAGCTACGCAATCTAGTAACGTCAGCCGGGAACCTCTAACCTCTGCATCATCCTTCATATATTGCTTGAGAAAGCAATATACTTCAGTTTTATTAAAGAACAGTGTTGCATTTTGGGTAACAAAAAAGCCCTGAAGCATGTTTTATATCCTTTTGGCAGTATGAAGCATTCTTTATCTTTGCCTTCTTCTCACTTTAACCCCTTTCACCTCTTCTTTGCAGTTGAGGACAATCTGGTTTGACACTTTAAACATGAATGAAGCACAAATGGTGAGACTAGGAATTCCAAGAAGCATAAAATAATAAAGATTTACACTGTATTTCCATTGTCTGTGCAGTTCAATGTTTAACTGCAGGAATTTTCCATTTCCATTTCCAAACCATTACTCTTTCAACAAGAGAAGTTAATTTTTTCTATCTTTGTGTTTTTTAAGTGGGGTTTAGAAAAATGAATGAGTCACTTGAATGCAATCAAGAAGAAACAACATTTGAATCAAAATCACAATTTTTAACTAAACAGTGTAACAGGTTGCATTATGAAAATATTCAATATTCTCATCTAATTCCTACATCGTTTATTTTGCTGTTTATGGAAGGGATTTTCCCCTTCTTCCCTCAATTATGAGCAGTCTTTGATGAATGCTTTTCCTATTTATCGCTTGTTAGAAAGTGATTTCTAACCTTGTCAATGAATTCAGAAACTGGCCTCTCGCTGGTCAGAGGAGACTTCAAATGGTGAGCTGACCACTTTGAGAGTCAGCTGTGTGACAGGGGGGAACAGACTGTGTCTCATACACTGTTGTTGGCGCAAGTGTTACACAGTATCTTCACGGTGTGTGTGTGTGTGGGTGGGTGTGTGTGAGCGTGTGTGTCTGGCTATGTATTAAACCTGTTGTCAGAGACCTCTGAGTGAAGTCACTGATAGCTCTTCTAGTTCATTCTTGGAATTCTTTCCAATGGAAACAATCCCATCATTGATCCCAATGTGTCAGCAGAGTTTGACCTGCCAACCCCTTAATTCTCCCTGACTCCCGCCTGTAGTCCACATTAACGCTGTTTTACTGTGTCTCCTCCACACTTAAATTCACACCAACCCCCTCATGCACCCATAACATACAGTAACCCTGCGCCTTCAGGAGAAATATAATGTTTAGCGGTTGAACTCCTTTTCCACTGCTACCCTTCACTTATCGTTTTTCTCCAGTCTAATTGTTTTCTTGCCCTTTCTGTTTTCCACTCTCCCTTACGTTTGTCCTATTCTGTTGTTTCAGCAAGTTTCTCATACTTGCATGACAGTAGAAATGTACACTGCATTCCCACAGTACAGGTTATGCAATGCTGAGTGTAACATTTGATCATAATTTTTTTTAATAATCTTGCTGTTTTCATTGTGTAACCTTGCTTGGGAACCGTTAAGGTTTAATCTGCGTATGCATGCAGCATAAAACTGTGCGTTTTGTGCAATGCTTACAAACAGATGCATGTACTTAGGAGGTTTTATGTATAACTCTGTTGTTGTGAGTGCTATGTGCGTAAGGGAAAGATTCTTTTCCCATGGTTCCTCAAGTGTGAGAAGAAAGTAGAGCTCTCAGAACATGAAGCAAAAAATCTCCTAGTTATTTATAACCTGTCTGGAGACGGCCCACCAAGCATAGGCTTATATCTGGATCTGTCAACAAGGGAAGAGCTAGAATAAGATACACTGAGAGGCGTACAACAAGCAGGGAGATTTAAAAGGTGAAGGAGTCACAGCAGGAAAAAGAGGCCGTGCAAATAATTTAAATCACAGGTTAACTGCTTGTCTGCCTTGGTGGCCAAATGAGATAAGACTGGTTCAGATAAGATAAAATGCAAGCACAAAGCAGAATGACACTTAAGAACTTGCTTAGTGGCATTGTGCCTTCATAAAACCCGCTTTCCAAATGACAGTAAAAACAAGATGGATGGAAAAAGAACTGCGTAAGACCCACAGACGTTGCCTGTTCCTTCCATGCATACATTTGACCTTTGATGCTCAGGAACATAGGACTGGAGAGTGTTGATGATTGTTATTCAGAACAAAGCCTCTACAACTCACCTAATCAGAGTCCAGCACAATCAATACACTGTCGAGGCGCTTTTTCGTATCAGCATGACAGGAGACCGTGAGTCTGAGCATGGTGGGACTCAGTCTGTGTTTAAAAGACGATGTGCACTCTGTCCGCCTCATCCTTTGCTTTAACAGCTTTGATCCATACAAATCTGGCATTAATGAGCCCATAGACGGGTGGTGCACTACACTCATGGAACTGCCCTTCTAGACGGAGATAAACAAGCAGACTTTAAGATGCCAAACTGCATTTGCAAGGTTGATATTAATATGAAGAGAAAGTCAAGTGAAAGGGAAGAAAACTCAAGTTAAATCCACATCCTCTCTTTTAACTACCAAAAAAGCCCAAGTGGCCATTGGAGGCAAGAATGTTTAAAAAAATAAACTCGGCGAGTTTTCTTCTTCAATAAAGCCTTGTTAAAGTGCTATGAATAGACTCTATTAAAATAAACCAAAACTCACTGTACAATGCCCGAAAAAGTCAGTCTGCTCTCCCACATGGTATTACATAAGAACAGCGGCATGTCGAATATGAATTACCATTGTTTTATCTGTAAATTTGATCTCAGCCCTCGCTGTAAATTAAGTTACATTTAACTTGGCCTTCCTCCCATGTCGTTTTGTAACAGCGAACATAAAGTGTGCGCATTTTTCATGTACTGAAATGGTTGTAATTCCTTGATGTTTAGAATTCTCAAGAAAAAATGATGCTCAGAAGTACCTGACCTTGTTGCTTCTGCTAAATTAAGGTGGACAAGCTTCATTAATCATATGGATGTGCTTCTCTTTTGAAGGTGAGTTAGCACCAAACTGGAAAGAATGAGCGTTCGTTTCAAAGCAAAGACTTTCCGTTCGTCTCTGAAGTGATGTGTTGACCCTTGAGAAGTTTATACTGATAAAACTATACAGTTCACTCAGTCTCTCAGATAGGGCGCATGCCATAGGGAGCAGGTCATGGAAAAGTCCTGAGTTTGACTAAGTGCACTCTCTCTTTTTCACCCTGTCTGTCAGACCTCCTCTACCTCACTCCGCACACACACAACCACACGCGTACGCACTAGAGAGTGCATGTTGCATGCTCCGATACACCCAGACACACTGACCACTCGCACATCATTGAATGCTGAGGTAATATGTAACAGTAGAACAGCTCATACTGGGTAAAAGAAACTGAAGACACATGCTAGGATTTACTTTAAAAGGCTGTGTTGGGGGGGACTCAGCTCATCAATAGCGCACTTGACGTGAATGACTTCTGACAAATTATTATTGTTATAATTATTATTATTATTATTACTGGACTCTATAGGACGAACACTAAAAAAGTAAAAGCAAAACCCTTTGCTTGTTATTTGAGTAACTGTTAACTTCTATTATTGTGTTTTAGGATTAGGATGGCGATTTAATATTTAGCAGGATTATTGAGGTTTAACCTGCTTATAAATGCATATTGAAATGATTTGACAGGATAGGATAAAACCTACGGAAGCATGTTAGATTCGATCTTGTGTGACATTTTGTTATCTAAGGTTGCTTTCAGTATTTTGATGCTACATTAATCATGTTCTCCGTTTAATTTTAAAGGTAGATAAAGCAAAGCTAGTAAAATTACTTTGCAGATCTGCTGTGCACTTGCGAAAATAATCTGATGTTATGACTCATATGTAGTTCTTCACTGCGGTCTAGAGACTTCAGCATAAAAGTGACTAATAATTGATTTAATTGTTTTAACAATTTATGCACCTCCTGTTAAGACCGGACGTTTGACTTCAGCTTAATGAATTAAACGGCAACAATGGTATCGATTAAATCATTTTCATCGGGGTATGATGGGAAACCATTAGATCCACGTAGGTCTTGTGCAAACAGCGCCCCCTGCCGACACCGGAGTGAACGACAAGGTGAGAGGTGACAAGTTGAGAGGTCGTGTTTAGCAGAACCACAAGGCGGTTGCACCTGTGTCGTGAGTTACAGGGAAGTATGTAGAGATCGACAGAGAACGCGGCCTTGTCCTGTGTCCCTGGGATGTATACACGTTGAAAAGTACTTCTCGAAACGATTTTAACAGTCGCCGCCACTCGGCAACACTCTTGTTGATAAGCTTTAGTAATTATCTCACGCTAGCAAGCTGCTAGCTAGCCCGCTTGCTACGTTGCTATGCCGCAACCAAACGTTTGGACTCATCGGAGCTAACGTTAACGTAACCAGCTCATCTCAAGCAGACTTTAATTTGAAGAAATAAAGGTGGGTGTAAACAAAGGACAAGGGAGTAACTGTGGCGATAGTCTGTGCATTCGGCCGGTAAACGGGATAACAACTAGCGTCTGTTTATGTAACCAGCCAAAGCTAGCTCGCTAAGATTTGCGAAGTTAGCCAAGTATTAGCGTGCGCGTTGTTCATGGCAACCGGCTTTAAAGTGGTATTTGGCACATGTAGGTTAGACTTCCTCAGGCTAACGACGCCGGCGATGGACAGCTAAACGCAGGTTGCGTTGGGTTGTAGCATCGAGGTGATTCTGTAAATAAACGCTTCTGTAAGTTGGTCCAAAGCTGCTTGGTCACTAAAGAGCACACGCTGACATGATGCTATGCTAAATGAAGTTAACTCAGCGCCATGTCGCCAGCGTTGATCTGTCAGGTTGTGGCTTATGTTACTCCCATACACACCGTGTTAAGTTAAGTCACTGGCCAAGCACATGATCTGATGATCGGCAATCGTTTAGCCACGGACAGAACATTGCACGTCTCGATCAAGGCCTGTTTCGGAACCTACACAGGTTAAAGGTACCAGGAGACGTGTCTCTAGTTCAAGTCCGTGTTCTTTGTTAGCTCCACCCTGGGATTATGGAAAACTCTGTGCATCTGCGGCGTCGTGGTGTTTACTAGATTGCATCATCAAGACGTGGTTTATTTTGTGACTGTTTTAATGCGGGTTGATTTAATCACATGAATTCTTCGGAGTTGGGCTATGTGGGTGATTATAAAAGCCCAGGAAGCAGCATGTGATGTCAGCAAGTTTATCTCGACATCCAGATTTTCCACTTCATCCAACTTGATTGTCTTGCATTAATCCACTATTTACACGTGAATTTAACTGCACCTAAAGATTATTTGAGCAAGTTGTTTCTTTTACTCAGTCACTTTTATTTAAAAAATGTTTAAATTAATTGTCCATAGCTTTTGGATAATACAATTGAGAGCTGTTCTCCTCTGGGGGAAGTTCGATGCCCTTTAGATCAACAACTAGACTTGCACTCTTTCCAATTTAATTATCTGTTCATTCTCTCTCTTATACATACTTACCGCTTGTGCACTTTGTTTAGCCTAGAAATACTTGACCTCATCATTCTGCTTTGCTCGGATGGGATGTCTGGTCTTGGCTTAAAGTAAGGAACGCAGTGTGATTGCCAGAGAATCCAGACTTAGGCTATGTAGAGTATGCTGTGCATGGCGTGTGTGATGGTTTATTTGGGGAAGTGCTTTCCGAATCATTACTATGGTGATTAAATTAATGTTCAACCAAGCCAGATGCATGGTACTAAATCAGACTGGCAAATGGTACTAGTTGTGGAGTGTGGAAATGACAATGTTTCTGCGAAAGCCTAAAATAAACAGTTAAACATGCCAGGTGAATAATACCATGTTTGTTTAACACTTCAATGTTTACAATTGTTTTTGCTTATCTCTTCAGTGGCTCCAGGTGTGTCATGTGTTTTTGCTCTATTTGAATAAGCTCATCTAAATGTTCCACCAGCCACCCAAGGGTATGTTTTGTGTTTGCATGGAGAGTGTAATTTGGGTTGGTGTCAGTTGTGCTGACCAAGCCTGCTTCCTCACCTTTCACATGCCTCACATTTTCCATTGTTAAAACAAGTAGCCATTAAACTCTTATTGCCAGCATTGTCACA
Source organism: Macropodus opercularis (assembly GCA_030770545.1). Classification (NCBI taxonomy): domain Eukaryota; kingdom Metazoa; phylum Chordata; class Actinopteri; order Anabantiformes; family Osphronemidae; genus Macropodus; species Macropodus opercularis. The sequence continues at coordinate 5,336,125 of JAUCMP010000026.1, read as the reverse complement.
CGCAAACACACTAGCATTTTTAAGTGCACCTTCAGCGACTTCGGTTGCTGCCGTGAGACTTGCTGCGTCATGTTGCGGCAGAGGGCGTCAGCCGGAGCAGTGATGGGGTTAGTAAGTCTAAAGTGAAGGCTTGTGTAATCATAACAGTAATTGAGGTGAAAATGTGCAAACCACCGTTCATGTAAGAGAAGAAAACACATTTTCACATTTAATAGCATTAGCTCAAGGCGAGGGTGTAATTAAATCAAGATTCACTATATTTAACCTTCATCTCAGGGGATGTGCTACGAATTAACTTGTTCTGGTGTTAAGGTTACGATTAATGAACTGTACATTTTGTCCATGATGGTTTTTTTTTCTGTACATTTAAAAAAAGGTTTCTTGAATGTAAATCCGTATCGTGATCCAGCCTATTGTCAATTTAAAGTTAATATTTTGCCATACATGCATTTCTTCACTTGCAAGTAGTCAGTCAAGGACAGCGTCCTATGAGTGGAATCGGGAACAATAAGTGAAAACATCTGTGTCATGTAGATGGACTGTCAGTGTATGCTAAGTGATCGCAGTTGATGTAATTGAAATGACAAAAGATTATGTCATCACGCTGAGCTTTTTTTAAAGGTATTAGAAATGTCATGGATAATTGAAGGTCTTGTTCGCTGGGTTTGGGTTTCGGAAGGATCACAGGCTCACTTCCCTTCCCTCGGATCTAATGACCACTAGGTGCTATGTTGCAGGCACTGTACTGAAAATGCCTAATCAGTAAGCAGGAGGTACTGTACTGGCTCTTGTAGCCATCTTATTATCATATTATTATTAATTTAGATCTTCATTGGATATAACTGTGATATTTCATCACTGTCTTCACAAATTTTGGCGCACAATTCATGCCACTGAATACAGCCAATAATTTTTAAGGAAAGGACTCACTTGATTTATTGACCATGCACCCACAATCTGTTATCCACAGTCAGAAAAGTTCCCCTATTTACATTCCACAGCAGGAATGTCTGCCCTGAATTTTCCACTGTTTGCAGGAAAATATGTCAGAAGAACAACAGAACAGCAGCCTTTGTTACTGATGAGTGTCGATAACGTTTCGTCTTACAAAGTTGCTCTACTTCAGAGCCTTTCCACAGCCTAAACTCATTTCCTGGCTGATTTCAAGACATTTGTTTGTATTTAGGTTTGGCTAACGTGCTGGGTGATATTGTTTATCTCTCTACAGATGGCTGTGTCAGTATATGGCCTGTACTTTGTGGTGACCCTGTTTCTGGGTAGTTTCTTTGGAAGCGTCTTCATGCTGGGTCCATTTCTACCCCTCATGCTGCTGTCTCCTGCTTGGTACCGGTGGATCACTGATCGTATTGTTGCTACCTGGCTCACTCTGCCAGTGGTGTGTACACAAGTTGATGTCTTTATGTATGAATGAATGAGTTCTGTATAAATTGGTCTCAATAGTCTCTCACCTCAGCTTTATATTTTCTACCTATTTAATCATTTAATCAGTTTGTGTTTTGTTATATGGAGTTTTATTTATTAATTTTTTTCATATTTGTCTCTGTCTTAAACATCCCCTTCCCAGTCCTCCTCCTTTTCCTCTGTAAACTTTAACTATTTTCCTTTTCCTCTCTTGATGATGCCCTTTTCCACTTTCCTTGTCGCACCCTTATTCCTCTTTCCTTTTTTCTCTTCTTATGTCACTCCTCCCTCTATAGTCCTTGCTAGAGCTGGTATTTGGAGTGAAGGTCGTAATAACAGGCGATGGTTTCATTCCGGGGGAGCGCAGTGTGATCATCATGAACCACCGCACCCGCCTGGACTGGATGTTCCTTTGGTGTTGTCTGCTTAGATACAGCTACCTCCGTCTAGAGAAGATCTGCCTGAAGGCTGCACTCAAGGCTGTACCTGGGTTTGGTGGGTATGCAGTGCGTGTTGTGCCTGTCCTGAAGGCTCATGCATGCAAAGACACACATCAGCACACCTCTCTACCATTTCTTCAAAATGATCACACCTCTCTTAACAGGCTGTGAAATGGAAATAAAAGAAAGTGAGCACAAGAATCTTCATGATGATTAAATGTTTGTTTTCCATTTAAATGATCTTAGAGTATGGGTATCTTAAAAAAAACTGATTTCCAGAGGCAACATGCTACAAAGCGTAGCTTACTGGCACATGGCTTTTTATTAAATCTTAGTTTTGTTGGTACATGCTTTTCAGGTTGGGCAATGCAGGTGGCTTGCTTCGTTTTTATTCAGCGACGCTGGGATACAGACAAGAAGCATTTGGAGAACATGCTGGATTACTTCTGTGACATCAGAGAGCCCCTGCAGCTGCTGCTGTTCCCTGAGGGCACCGACCTCACCGGTGAGGAGGAGACAAATGCATCAATTCATCTATACATGCAGCCAGTAGCCAGTATAGTAGTTGCTCTCAGAACATGTTGCCCACCCACAACCCAGAGGAGCACAGTGTTGTCTTATGTTTTTGCACTGACACTGTTATGCAAACACAATGTCAGCGTGATAAGGCATAGCTAAAACTATTGACATGATCCGCACAGTCATTTCTGCAGAGCGCTCTGATCTTTCAATCCAAATAACAGTGACACCCGTATTTAAAGCCCTTTCAGATTACATTTAAGCCAATCAAAGTCCCAGGTAGCTTTACTGGAGCGAGCTTAACCTGTCTTTACTTAGCATGATGTCATCAGGGGTCCAGTGTTGTTACATCATAATTGGCCGCAAGCTACAGGGCTTTAAATATTGTTTCACTTTACGGGATTGACAGGCACCCGTGGGAGAGTAGAGGTCTGATCCACAGAGGTCTGCTCTTACCTCTTTTGTACCGCAAGTCCATCCAAAGAGGCCACATGTTACATAATATGATTAATGAGTCATGATTCAGTTTACATGCTCATGAAACAAGTTCCGGAGGAATGTTTGGTTGATAAACAGTCATCCTGCCTGTGTTTACGTACCACTCTGGATTTTACTAATGTTTTTACAAGTGTTGCTCACTGCTCAGTGCATTTCAGGAAAGTACTCATAGGTTATGATATTTTTTTGTATAGCGCTCTAAGCACTGTAATGGTAATATCATACAAATTCAGATAAGGGGTGTAAGCAAGCGAACAATAAGAAAATATTTATTTGACTTTAATCATACAATTATTTGACATTTTTACATTTACAGAATTTAATTCTATAATAAAGTTTATTTAATTGGCTTTACCTACTAAGATTGTTTAGTGTCTGCTGCAACCATTTTTATCTTTAATATTGATTCCTTCGTAACGAGAACGCATGGCACCACAGTTTATTGGTTATTTACATGAACCGTTAACTCCGTGTCTTTTGTAGGTGCCAGCAGTTTTAGTGTTTGTTTGTCTTGCAGAAAACACAAGATCAAGGAGTGATGCCTTTGCTGCTGAGAACAGCCTGCCAAAATTTGAGTATGTACTTCATCCTCGAACCACTGGATTTACATTTATTGTGGAGAGACTACGAAAAGGTATGATGTAGCTGAAAGCGTGCAGTGTCTACAGTAAAACATCAAGCTTCTGCCTTCTCGTCCTTTAGGAAACTAGAACATTAGAAACACCTGTTTGCATAATGTTGTGACTTCGACGGAAAATTGGAGAGTTTAACCTTCTCTAAGTGGAATCTAAGTGGAATCTATAGCAGAGCTGCTGTATTTGATTACATAGTTTGTACAGAAGCACCTTATAAAGTGACCCGTAAGTGTATCTCAGCATATTATAATGACAGACTAGTATCATGACCATAGTGTTTCCACTGACAGTTTTTTCAAGAGGGATCATGAAGCATACAATGCTTCATTGTACTGCGAGCTATTACAGCACCCTGGAGATTCTTATGTTTCCCCATGAGCTAATTCTGGCCGTCCTCCAGCTTTCTAAAATACCACCTCTGGCTCTGTTGTCTCATCCCCCACTTGCCCTGGATGCTGAGTCTGGCACCGACTCTGCAAGCAGGTGTTGTGAATCAGTATGATGTCATCAGACTAAGCCAATTTTGCTCTGCCTCTCTCCACCGTTGACTGACACGCTGCGCGTTATTTCAGGTCCACTGTACCTGTCTCAGATCTATTTGCGCACACAGGAGCTGTACCTGATATTTCGTTCAGCTCTCACTGTGTGTTGTGAAGGTGCTGCAGCTCAGTGATGATAGTGTTAAAAGCTGTAAACCTGTTGCTATTAAGTGCACTCTGTATGATGTAGTAAAGAACTGTACATTTGAAGATAAGATAACATTGGGGTAGTTTTGATCAGCCTTTACACTGTATCCAACAATATTCTGCTTTTAGTCCTTTCAAAACATTGTTCCTTGTTGCAGGAGACAACCTGGATGCCGTCCATGACATTACAGTGGCTTACCCCAAAAACATCCCTCAGACAGAGCGCCACCTCATCCTTGGGCTTTTCCCCCGTGAGATCCACTTCCACGTGCGCCGATACCCAGTGGTGTCACTTCCCACCTCTTCCTCCGACCTTGAGGCTTGGTGTCGAGAGCGCTGGGCCGAGAAGGAGGCCCGTCTCCGTGACTTTTACTCAAGCCAGCCCCGAGCCTTTGACAGGGAAGGTGTTGCGCGTGTGCCACCTTGCAAGTCAGAGCTGCGAGTGACTCTGATTAAGGTTGCCTCACTGCTGTACTGGAGCAGCTTCATTGCACTGTGCTTCACTGGCCTGTGGCTGTGGGCACCATTTAGGCTCTACTTCCTGGTCACGGTTGGAGTGTATGTGGCCCAGCAGAAGCTAGTCGGAGGCCTAGAGCTGCTGGAGTTGGCCTGCCATCGATACTGGAAGACCACGGCCACTAATGTGAGGGAGAACAACAAGGTGTTGGATGAAAAGATGAAGTGATGATGGACAATGCTGGACAACTACTCTGTTCTGTCCAGAGTGCTAGCGGATCCCTTTGAGAGACCCAGTGCTCAATGCCTTAGAAAGGGAGTTATAAACGCACCTCCTGACTCTGTGTTGTTTCAGTGGAGAGAATTTAACCTTCTGCTGAAGAGCAGAATATGAATGCTACATACATTTCTGTTGGGTCTAAGGGATTCATCACAGGTGATGTTTCTCTTGCCATCTGTCTTTGCATATATGGTCATTTGTTAGCTTGTTGTCAGCTTATTTTGTGCTTTGTTCAGAACCTCAGTGAGGACATTTCTTTAAACAGTGCTGGTGGTAACGTGCTTTAGTGTGTGCTGTGTCGGTTCTGTGTCTGTGTGTCGTGAGTTTTGGAGCACAGCCATAGTACAGACCACATGCAGCTAAGATGACTTGAATCAATATCCAAATTAGCACTGCAGTGGGATTACAGTAGTGGGACAAGTCAGGCCTCTGTCAGGAAAACAAAAGCACATTTCATTCCCAGACAGTTAGTATACAGGTGCACCATTGTTTACTATGTCTGGGGCATTGTTGCCCATTTTTACAAACGGGGGAATGTGTATTATTGTATCGTAACATACATTATTATATTGTGCTTTTTTGCCTGGTAGCATAAAACCAGACAAAAACCAAACAGAATGTAGTCTGTCAGCAAGAGAAGCTTTACTCAGCACTGATGAAGTTGCCTGTGGCTACTCCAAGGTAACACTTACATTTACCAACTCATCAAGATCAAAGATTTGACCAGTCTTGTGTCTAGATAATTGTAGAAGCAGATGGGCTTTGTTCCCTTTCTGGGAATGAAGGGATGCCATGTAGAGGCAGGATGTGGGTGGTGCTGGGGTGGAAGAATGTCCTGTTGGGACAACATTACCCCTCGTTGTGGAGGGTGGCACAGAGGACCAGACTTGGAGTGGAAAACTGGCCCTGAACTCAACCTAATCCAAAAAAGCCCTGTAATGCCCACCTCTGCATGTGTCCCTCTCTAGAGGACTAGCATTGATGCCCCTGCTAAGCTCAATTAGCAAATGACAGCTGAACAAGCTACACCAATTGTGCCAAAAAAGGGCAGAAATTGAAGATTGGAGCATCATTTCAACCGCACTTTTAACTACGGACTCTCCTCCCATTGAGCTCAAGGCCATTTCACATCATGTCAGTTCTGGTAGTCTGGAAATGTGGAGTGTTTGTGTGACACTGCAGTGTGTGAACGAAGTGACCACTTCCTCCTTACACTTGGGTTGAATAGCCATACAACAAACACTAATGGATATTTCTTGTTATGTGAATCTCAAGCTCATATGTTGAAATGAGCTCTTTCCAGTCACTGTGCAATCAGTTATATCATCATTGTGTTGTAGTTTACCAAACGTGGTACCATATACATTTTATCAAACCCATTTTAAACTCCTGAACCAGCTGTAGTGGACATGTACAATATTGCTCTTGTGCTGTTTTGTGTTGCTTGTTTCACAATCACTTGCTGATGCTGGACCTCTTTAAAGTCTCTGTCCTCAGGTAAACACAGTTGGCACAAGTCTGTGTTTTAAAGGAAGAAATAAATATAGTATATGATCTCATGTTTCTAGTTGTTTCATATATTATGCACATTTTTGGAATGTTGAATACTTTGCTTTTTGTAAACTCGCCTAATATTTGGTTAAACTTTTTAACTTTATCTTATTTTAGAATGACATGTTTCTAACACTACATTGTCACATAAATATTGTAAAGACTTCAAGTTACTCAAGCAGAGCAAGAGTCAACACCATGTCACATTCTTACGCTGACATTTTAGTTGCAACAAGACATTTAATCAAGATTGTACTGTAACAGTCACCACCACACCGCAGCCAGTGAGTCAACTGGGCCCTAAATGCTCATGTTACACAACACTGGGCCACACTTTACCTCGGCTGTTTTGCACACACACACCCCATTTAAGTCTACCAGAGACAGCCAAAAAGGTCAGGTGCTTTGAAGGTGAAGTGCAGTCACCATAGTAACTAATGTTGACTCTCTTGTCTCCTAGCAACAGGATGTAGAGTGATGTCAATGGAAACCATGCTATTTTCTCCTGCTGCCAGAGTGATGTCACTCACTGTGTGTGAAGAGAGATTGGTGGAAGTAGAGAAGTTAATTTTGATATTCTGTGTCTCTGCTCTCCTGAGGGCATAGAGAGGGGGTGTGATGCTGACGTCCTGTGAAATTAAAGCAAGACAAAAGGTGAGGATAAACCTAAAATAGCTGTTGTGGGCCAACTAAGGTTGCAACAGTGTCCTCCCAATCCTCTGCCTCTGAATATCAGAATATCCAGAAAGGCATCACTTCCCTAATGTGTATTTTATTAGTTAATAAATTAATTCTAAGTAATAGAAATGTTGCATTAATGTACAGGAAGTTCTGGCCTTTAGGGAATTTCAGAGTCCTGCCCAAGGTTACTGTGTTACTAAATGTGTATGAAAAAAATCTTACTGTGAACACACACATGTAAAAAGTGTCACATCTAGATTTGTACAGTGTCCATCCAATTGCACGCACATTAATAGGATCAAGAAGAAGGCAGTGTAATCATCCTTATCTGGCCAGATGGCTTTTTAATGAAGACTGCAGACAGTGCTGAGTTTACACATGGGCGAAGACGGCAATGAATTATAAAACAGGGCTGTGAATTCCCTGGAGATGGAGCCTGCTTTTGCCTTTTGCCAAGTCTAGCATTTGGTTCTAGATACAACTACGAAACAGTGTTGTTAAGCCACTAATGCTCTAGATCATCCACAAGAAGACACGTCACAACATTGTTATGGATTCGGAAATAGACTGGTTTGTTGTAATAAACAATTGTGCGAGCTAAGTTTAGGGCTGCAGCCTCCGTGAAGGACGCCTCCAGGAGTGACTGCAGAGATGCAGAGCTGTTGCTGGTTCCACCGCTGTGACACAGACCCTCACATACGCACCAACAGAGCAGCCATTCAACAGGATCAGCGCTATAAATAACTCTACAGCAGCACTGCAATATTAGTGGGTGGATTAGGACAGAATCGTCACTGCCTATTTATAAAGCCAGTGCAGTCAGACCTTTCCAGCATGGATGATTCACAGTGAGTTCTGAACTGGGGGAGGATTAAATCGGGATTGGTGGATCCTTTGTCATAATTTATTTCTGCCACAGTCTTTTTAAATAATTCATCCTGCTTTTCTTTAGCTGTATATTACCAACTGGAATCTGTTCATTTTGTTCCATTCTAGAGGCAACATCATGACATGTGTAACAGACCACACCAAGCTGCCGAACGTCAGCGGCAGCAAGGGGCTCAGCATCATCCCACCAAGGGAGGAGGCGTTGAGACATCAGCCTGTGACGTGGTGTTTCACTGCCCTCTAGTGGTCTAAAAGGCTTTGTTTTTACTCAGACTTACTACAGTATATACTAAATACTTGAACCCAGCATCTTTATTTTGAAATCACAAAAGATAAAAACTTTCCATAGCAAGTGAACACAACATGATCAGACCCCCCCACCCCCAGTCAAGAAAATATACAAGAAGATAAATATATCAGACAATAGAGTAATGGTCATAAAAAGTAAAGCAAAGAAAATATATTGGCGTATTGATAAAATTATAGAAATTAGCAATAAAGTGATTATTTTCTGCACTGCCCAATGAGGTGGTTTAGCGTTCACACTCTGAAATGGCACGATTCACCAGGGCCGCAATAGAAATGAATCAAACATCCTGCAAATCGTGGAGTTCAAGAATTTGCAATGTCACAATCTTTAAAGAATATTGTTGGTATAAAATACATCCACTGGCATAGGTAGAGACAACGTCTTAACTTTAAAGCTTCTTCAAAAAACTCTCATACTGAACTGTTTGAAACACATTTTGGTTTGTTGTTGTTTCCAGATAGAATTTGCTGAATCCTTACTGAGCTCAGAGGCTGCGTCTCCCGGCTCGTTTCAAATGCTCATAATGCAGGCGTCAACCAGCAGGCAGCCAGAGAGCATCTCCGTCACGGCTGACACACATTCCTCCTCTGTCGTACTGAAGACGTTTGGCTAGAGGGAACATTCCCCTGATAAGTCACCAGAGTGACGTAGCCCATCACACACGCACACACAGGCGCAGCAGCTATGGGCCTGGATGCTGAAGTGAATAAATGTGAATAAATCTGAAGCATTAACTGTATGACTGTCAACTGTACAAGAGCTTCCTTCCACAGTATGACCTGCAATAGGATACTTTACATACAGTCTCAAGAAAAAACATCACATCAATCAAAATGTCATGTGAGATAGATCAAAATAAGACAACTATTACCATCAAACACAGTAATAAATACCTAAATGTCTGTGTGGTCTTTGAGACTTGAAACACCAGTACCGTTCCTTAAAACTAATTAAAGACAGCTAATGCAGAAATAACTATTATGGTCTTAATTGCATTCAGACCTCACCAGAGACACATACATCAAGACAACGTTGGCAACACAGAAACACAAGCCACACAAAAGAAACACAGAGGCTGATCTCCTCCTCTGAGTCATGTAACAGTATTACTGACTGTTCTCAAAAGCAGGCTAGTGGGGCCAGTTGCTTTGCATCATGGATGATGAATGTGCTCATCTTCACGGCTTACTCAACAACAGAAGAATGCATTTTTTGTGCGTGGCATAGCATTTCTGTTATCGTGCACGTGTAATTACAATGCAACAACGTGTGGATTATGCCCTGTGCAGCGATGGTGACATTTCTATGTAATCGTGCATATACACTTAAGAAGTAAAGTTACATTGCCCTAACTGTGTCAACATATTGAGGGGGGGGGTCTTTTCAGCAAGAATAGATCCAGCAAACCAATCTTCTAATCAGGAGAGGCCTAGAGTCATAGGCCAAGGACAGGGCTGGTGCGAAGTGAAGCCAAAAAGTCTGCAGGTGGCAATTGACAGTGACACAACATGGGGCCGAGTCTCCCCATGCACGTTATTCCACCATTGGGTGCTCATGAGTTGTCAGAAGGGACATGCTCCTCAAAGCCCTCGCTCTCTCTAACCAGCGCCCTCTCCAGGATGACGCGCCCCTCCTTGTATCGCTGACTGTCCTCGGTAGCAAACTCATAGATCCAGCCCAGCTTGCTGTTGCAGTTCTTGCAGCTGACGTCTCTCACCATGTGCCGGCCGGTAAGCATCACCCTGTCCTGCACCTCGCTGTACTGCAGGTTTACCACCTGTGGAATTTAGACACGCACGCAAGTGATCAACCAAGTTCCAGTTTAGCCTAAATCCACACACGTCCAGGTTTCAGGGCAGTTTTTCACGTTCTGTACCTTATTGAAGAGGAAAGCTCGGCCAGTGGCTCCCGTGAATCGGGTGGAGATAAGCTCAGACCTGTTGGTCAGGATGGTGTCGCAGTTGGCGCAGGAGAAGAGGCGTGTGCCACCAATGTGGTCCAGGAAGATGCGTCCCATCGTCTTGTATCTGGACGTGACTGAACTAAAATATGAGAGGGAAGGAAGTGACAAACTGATTCTGAACATGAACCAACAGCACAACTTTAACACAGTCAACCAGTGGGAAAACGTTTTCAAGAGTATTTTCTGTAGGTAGTCGCCACGTAGTGAACTTCGTGATGTCACTACGTCCTTTCTGTTCCTGACTCGTCATGACTAATGTTGACTGTAGATGGCAGCGGAGCTTTCAATGCTGCTATACAAAAAAACAGATTTTTTTTGTCGAAAAACAAGAGTAATGAATCTTTAAACGACGCAAACTTTGACGAACTGTCAAACGGGCCGCTCGCTGGCGGACGTTCATCGGGCCTCGGGGGCCTTTCGTCGGGTGGTGTCGCACTGATTTGTCGGGCTAAAGTCAGCTAGCACCGACGCTACGTTAGCCGAGATAAGCTAAGAGAAGCAGCACAACAACAACAGCTGCGTTTCTGCTCGGCTTCAAATGACGCCTTCCCACCTTAGCAAATCCGGTTTACTGACAGCGAAGCGGCCCCCCAGCAACGATGTCACCGATGTCCCAAGCGTCTTTCAGGGGCACATCTGCTGCTTGTGTCGCCGTCGTCGTGGCTTTGTTGTTCTTTTTCAGCTGTTCCTGTCTACTCCGAGCTGGTATCAACATCCGGTCACGGCGGCCCGCGTGCGCGCCACCAGGGGGCAGCAAAGCGGCGCAGAAACGCCACAGGAGCCAAGATGGATGCAAATATTAATAACCTTTACATATTCTGTCTTAACGTCCACAACCACAGCAAGAGCGTGAAAAACCGGTTGGGGATAATAAAATCAGTAATTAATAAGTTTATGGTGTTTCAGCTCTGTCTTGCAGGTTACTCGTAGTAATCTTTTATCTAGTTTGCACTGGTCAATAAAAGATTCCTTCCTAGTTTGCTTTTAATAAAGCATTAGGGTACAAAATCCAGAGTTCTCCTCTTATGCAAAAAAATATTTCAAAGGTCCAGTTGGGCTGAGGCTGACATCGTGAAATCACACCGTCTGTGTTTTGCTGAGCAAGTTAGGAGCATGCAGCCTGAGCTGACAAGGGGTCTTCAACGAATACGCCCAGAGTCAGCTGCCAAGCTTTGTTTTCAATTAATACATCTAAATAAAACACGACGAAAAGGACGGGAAATCTGATAACATGTTGTTTAACACTATTGATTCCAAGGTTCAGATTATCTGCAAAGCCAATCTAAGGACAAACTCATAAAGTATTTAGTAATCTAATCATATCTCAATACATGTCTAAAAAGGGACCTCATCCAGTTTGACTAAATTGCTAGTTGGTTATTTTTTATACTTATATAGCAGTGTTAAAATACATAAAACAACGGGAGGTTACATCTGTCATTACATGTGATGAGCTGATGAGCAATCATTACAGCAGCAGCATAAGCCTAACCTGGCGATTGGTGAGACGACATTGTTGCAATAAATTATTATAAGTTATTCTGACGATCTACATTGTCTTTACATCGTACGGCACATATGAAAAAACATTTATTAATTTCTGTGGTAAATCGGTTTCCTTAAGTTTCTTTTCCTTGAAATGAAGGCAAGACAATAAGAAATTATTTAATATATAAGGATAAAAAGTTACTGTTGTCAAAATAGAGAAAAACTGTTGTGGTAGGTGTGTGTTTAGATTTTTTAACTCATTAAATAAATAATATCAAGATTCCTGCATGCATCATTGTGATAACAATAAAAATACTCATAAAACAATAAAAACGTAATTACTCTCTTACATAATGTGTCGGTGTGGTCTATTACTAGATATCAGAATATCTTTTAGATTGACGGGATAGACCACATCACAGAGTTACACACGAACAAACAAATGCACAGATAGGGAGGAGGATGTATGACTAGTGATCTGGTTGACTGTCATCCAGATAAGGTGATAAAAGCAAGATAAGACAGAATAAAAGAGAGAGTGAGTGGGGGAAAAAGCTTTCATGAAGATTCTGTCTTCATATTCCTACCTTTTGATTCATTTTACAGTCCGTGGAAGCTTTCGGCCAGTCCAGCCAAGAGGCAAACAAGAGGAGAGCGGGACACACTGTAGAAGGCAACGCTACATCATGGCTAATAGGTCTGCGCTCCTGATTCTCGCAGCCCTCGTTGGATCCTGCACACAGTTTATGGGTAAAGTCCAGACAACAATGCTGTTTGCAACGAGTGAGACAAATGCTGAAGCAATACTTGTTTGTATTACACAGCTGGAGTTGCAACATTTCATACATTACACTGTCTGCAGCAAGACTAACATGTCAATTTAAGCTTAATATACTTTGTATTACTTTAATGGTTCCTAAAATCTATATCTGTATTTTAGAAAACAGTTACCAGTGCCCACAAATGATAGTTCTGTGTATCACACCTGTGCTATTGACCATTTTGCTCATGGACCAGGTGCGGTTGGAGCAAGTGCTAAATACAGTGTGTGGTTGTTGCTCGTGATGTTCTCAGTGTACGTGAAGGGGAGTTTAAACTGCATGTAACTCGTGTATAAATGTCTACGGTGAAAGGACTTTGGCTGCCAATATAAACGAGTGAACTATGTAGGAAGTTTACTGCAACACAGCTGTTTGCTGCAGGCAGCAAGTGCCAGTGAATGTGGTGAATTTTTCGTGTCCGGTTGTTTCAGGCTTGTTATGTTTCTCACAACTCATTTAGGTGCTGCCAACACTGACGAAAGCAAAAATGACCTGTCAGCAGGAAACTCACAGAAGGTACAGTTCAGCCAGGAATCACCTGTCACAGCGTGAATATGTAACAGTGGAAATGTGAGTAAAGCTGTTTCTCCTACAGCCGGATCGTTACATGTCAATACTCTGCTCACCGCCACCTGCGGCCCTGTCCCCAGCCGCCTCAGGTAGACTGCTCAGAGTCACTACCTTCTCATTTACAGAAAGTCAAGTCAGATTTCTGTATCTAATATATATTGTCCAGTGTGGTTTTGTGGCAGTGACCATAGAATTCTCTTGCTGAACAGTTCATGCCCTCCGACCTGGTGATATCTCAGCCGTCTACACTTTGGGAATCCCATTTTCACACAAGTAAGAGCCTGCACACTGGCCACTTTATTAGGTACCTCAGAAAGACTATATATATAAAACAACACGAAAAATACGGACCGTACTGCTGCATAGTGACCAGTGGCCGCAGACTGCAGCCGCGTTTACATCATCAGAAGGACCAAGGTGGCAGTGTTTTACCAGTACTGTCTGGATCTGGATCTAATTCTCTGTTCTCCATTAGGGGTGAAATGTCCAGAGTGGTCAGCAGAGTGGCTGGTAAGTCTAAACTTTAGTTACTACATGTTTCATCACTTTGTGTCACTTTGTTCTGTTTTTGTTTACTTGATCAGTCTCTGCCATTTATTAACATTTCCAGTGGATTTTAGATAAAATCAGACTATCAGGTGACTGTCAGATTAGGTTATGTTTAGTTCAAGGTCAGTCACTGCAAATAGCTCATACAGAGCATAGTATATGATGCGCGTGATTATGGGTTGTGAGAAGAATGATCTTATCATTTAATAAAGATTATCTTTAAGGATACCTCACTGGGTCATAAATACAGGTTATTGACCTGTATTTTACAGGTAGCAAAAATATACATGAGTCACTGTGGATGTGTAAATGTACCTCTCATCTATAGAGTTGCTGTCCATGTTCAGTCCTGAACTGATCACTCAACATGTGGATCACAGCTCACTGACGCCCAGGTACCAAACACACAACACACAAAAGCACGTCCACACACATAAATGCTGTTTGATGTGTGTGTTACATGTGAGAATATTTGTTGCAGTTTGTTGGAGGAAGCTGAGGAACTGTCACTGTCGCGTCAGGTAATAGCAGATTATATCAGATAATCCATACGAGAACAACTCTGAGAAAATGAAACAAAATGTGCTGTTTAATAAATAGAATTATTCCTCCATCATCACATTTCATGTTATTTCCTCCGTGGCCGTGCAGGTGACAGACTGGAAGCTTGTGCTGCTGTTCGTGCCTGCGGATTCCATGTGTGCCTGTTCACCAAATGTAGGACTTACTCTTTCATGCATGAACGTGTCACTGCTCGCAGTCGTATGGAAATGGCATTAGCAGCGTGTGAGCTTTCCTTTTATGATTTAGGTTGCGGCGGATGTGGAAGCTGTCGTGCAGGACGTGGAAGCAGCTCTGCAGATATTGCAGAACAGGGTATGGTGTGTTTTTATAGAGTTTGGCCATGAACGTATTGAACTGGAAGTAGCTAATCTGCTGTCTGGATTTTTGCAGTTGCATCACACTTTAGTTCACATTGCTGTCTGGAGCACATATCAAGAAAAGAATGAGTGAGTTTATTGTCCCATTTGTACTTATAGTAATGATTATTTTACGTATATGTAGTGTCACGCTCTGGCTCATTGTTAAAGCATTTACTGTGATGGACTTCTTGTTTCATGGTACAGTCGGTGTCAGTGTATGAGAAACAGGAGGACAACGCAGCGACTATATGAAGCCGCTCTGCTGAAAACACTGCAGGTAAAGTACTAAATGGTGGTAACTGTGTGGTTCTGGCTCCAGGTCACCTGAAGCATATTTATTTGTGATTCGTCTGTTATCCGTCTCCCTCCAGAATATTTGCTTGTCTTGTTTTCAGGATTCGCTCAGTCATGTGCTGGAAAGTCCAAAGTGGCACAGCAACAGTGAGGTCTTCAGCGCCGTGCTGCAGTCTGTCCCAGCTGTCCTTGAAAGGGACTCAGATTCTGTCAGTACACTAAGGACATTCCCAGATTTCTAATAAACAAATCTAAAAAAGCCATAACATGTGTAAATAGCTTATATAATATTTTTATTTATAGGACCTGAGCCAGATAGCTGTTCAGCTGTGGACAAACCTGGTAGGTTCTTTTAATGAATGAGAGATAAATGCAGGACACTGAGGCTTGGATGTGAATGCTGCTGTGACCCTTAGCTGACCCTGCATGTGAGCTGATAAGATTCCCGTCACACGATCACTCAAGGGAAAGTACGATGGAACAATGACCATAGCGTGTTGGTCTCTCCAGACATTAGATAAGAGCAATAAAGATTAACCTGGAGCGATTATCTCCACTCATTCTGCTTCTATGATATACTGTATGCAAACAGAACAACTGTGTAATCTGCTGTTGCGCCCTGTGAGGTCATTGACTGCGCAGGAGTGGCTCCACCTGAACCCAGTGTTCTAACCAATCATCTTTCTTTTTCTCCTCAGCTTCAACCAATGACAGGTCAAACCAACAACAACGTCTTTACGATTCCTTGCCCTACACAGGTGAGGCATGGCGTCGCAGTGAAATGCTTTAGTACAGAACAGTAACATTAAATCTGATAATGATGCTGTGATTAAACACGTGACTCACTTATTTCTCACTCTCATCTCAGGAACGACCTTTCCTTCGCACACAAATTAATTCCCCCACTGACCAAGAGGAAAACCTGTACAGCAAAGCCTCTGTACCAGTAGATCCCGTAAGTCTGTGTTAAACACAAAGAAAAGCTGCGAGTGCGACAGTGTATGGAATTCAACTCAGCTGAGAGTCTCTGTTTACAGGATATGGGTAGTGAAATGCCATGTGCAGACCGCAGTCCATCTCCTACCACACCAACGTCAGGTAAAAACAGTTTCCTAACACGATGCTAAAACTGTTGAAATGCTTAGAATCCCTCTTTACTTGTCTTCCTGTGTAGTTCACGATCTCAGACCTGGTGATATCAAGGTGGTGGCAGCAATGGGTGACTCACTGACAGTAAGTGTCAAATGCTGAACATGTAAAGCTCATCATGTCCCAATAAGTGTGAACAAGTTCTAGTTAAGCTAGACATTGAAACATAAATGGGTAAAATTGTAAAAACCCTCAACCGCTGCTTTGTGCAGGCAGCCAACGGTGTGGGTGCGAAGAAGGACAACATCCTGTTGGTGCTGAATGAGTACAGAGGCCTGTCATGGAGGTAGATGAGCTGGACGTGGAAGAACGTCCTTCAGAGTTCAGCTGGTAACTGGTGAACTGGTTTTAAAACAAGCTGTTTCTGTCATTTTCAGCATCGGTGGCAATGAAAACATTTCTACCGTGACCACTCTGCCAAGTACGTTCATTTATTTAACTCGCACAAGCTGAAACATGTTGAAATTCTATAGAAGCAGCATAATGATTATTCTGACAACCATGTGCTGTAAACCATGACCTTCTCAGTCTTTATGCTGTGAACTGTGCAGACCTCCTGAGGCAGTTTAATCCCTCCCTGACTGGCTTCTCACTGGGAATAGGTGATGAGAACAGGCCTGCAGCCTTCCTCAACCAGGCCGTGCCAGGAGCCAAGAGCGAGTTGGTCCTTATACTCAACCTCTAAAAGACACATCTCGTTAGAACGGTGCTCTTGCTAAACTACATGTGCTTTTGTTTTCAGTGATATGGCAAAACAGGCTCGCATCCTAGTGGACAAAATGAAAACTGATTCGGTGAGAAGACAGTAAACTATAAACTGTAACAGAAGCATCCAAATAGCAGCCTCAGGTTGATATTCACCGTTACCTCGTACCTCGTTCACAGCGCATTGACTTCAACAGTGACTGGAAAGTCATCACCCTGTTTATCGGAGGCAACGACTTATGTGACCTCTGCACAGACAGTGTGAGCATGTACTCGTGGACTCATCATGTTCATCATTCTTTCTGCGTGAAGCACAGGCTCAGTGTGATGCTTTGGTTTTAAACGACAAATGTATCCCTGCAGATTTATTACTCTGTCAGGAATGTGGTGAACCGCATCCGCCAGGCTCTGGACATACTCCACAGTGAAGTACGTTTTCATGT
The DNA here is from genome assembly GCA_030770545.1 of Macropodus opercularis. Classification (NCBI taxonomy): domain Eukaryota; kingdom Metazoa; phylum Chordata; class Actinopteri; order Anabantiformes; family Osphronemidae; genus Macropodus; species Macropodus opercularis. The sequence continues at coordinate 5,318,854 of JAUCMP010000026.1, read as the reverse complement.
TCCTACACAAACCTTCAACCTCACTGCATATAAGCAGATTTCCCGCATGCCATCCTAGAAATGTTTATGTTATGTTTATGTGTATCCAGATGCCTCGTGCCATCGTCAATCTCGTAGAGGTGTTTCACATTTTACCGTTGCGTGAACTGCACGAGGATACCTCTCTGGGCTGTCCTACCTGGCTTGTGAAGTCAGTAAAGTCACGTGTTTCATGATGTGTTGCACAAACCGTTTGACTGAAGGAACTGCTGAAGTCGTAATTTGCCTTTTTTTTAAAACTGTTTGTCAGAATATTGTGCCCCTGCGTAATAAAACCGGCAGATGGATCGTCTGAACTCCAGATAATCAATGACTTCAACAGAGGCTATCAGGTACAAAACGTCTTTACTGTTAAAACCACAAAGGTAAACGGTTTGTCTCGCTCTACATCTTTTGTCTGATTTTTCCTTCAGCATGCTATGAGAGAGCTAATCGACTCTGGGCGGTACGACACACACAACAACTTCACTGTGGTGCTACAGCCCTTCTTCAGAGACATTGTTCTACCCAGGTTAGAGGTAAGAGCTCTCACACCTGGAATATGAATCTATTAATAGACAGTAGCTACACTTTCTTCCCTCCTGTTTTCTGTTTTGACAGGATGGGCGTCCTGATCGCTCTTACTTTACACCCGACTGCTTCCATCTCAGCCAGAAGGCTCACACAGCCATGGCTCGTGCTCTTTGGAACAACATGGTAGCGTTTGTTTATTATTCTTATTTCAAAAATGCGCGCTTGAGTTCTTAGTTTTAAGGATTTTAAATGAATTCTCTTCTTTTAGTTAGAGCCCGTGGGCAATAAGACATTTACACAAGATTTCACAGCTGACATTAATCTGAAGTGTCCCTCACAGGTAACTTGGCATTCAGCAACATTTACAGAGGAAAAAGTATTAAGTGAAAAGATTTAGCAGCCTGTTTATGTTTCTGATTGTTTCTTAGACCAGCCCGTTCTTCAGAACCGCTTTGAACAGTAATTACACCTATCCAGGCCCCCCGCCCACTCCTGCACCTGTCACAGTAGGTCACAGACAATCGCTACATACAAAGCATGACGTAGAACGTAACGTAGCGTAAGTTTAAACATTACAACGTGTCTCTGCTGTTCTTCAGAACTGGGGAAGTGACTTCACCTGTGCTAACACAGCTCCATCTAACTCTGTGCCCACTTCAGGTGCTCGTTTAAACCCTCACTCAGGTATCAATTCAGGTGAACTACAGCCATTAGGCATGAAATATGCTGACGCTGGCCTTTTATTAGCTCACAGATTACGACCAGCTGACATTCAAGTGGTGGCTGCTCTGGGAGACTCTATAACGGTGGGTTCGTACACAAGCATGTGACAAAACTTTCTTCTAAATTTTTGCCTTAAAGATCTCTTAGTATCCAATATTAGAATAAAAGAACCATTGTTCTGTGTATAGGCCGGATTTGGTGCCAAAGCAAAGAACCTGCTGCAGCTGGCAACTGAGTACAGAGGAGTGTCGTGGAGGTGAGAGATGACACCCAACAGTACATGCACCACAGTTTCACTGCATTGTCATTGTTTATTGTCTGTTTTTTGTTAACAGCATTGGAGGAGATGACATTCTGGAGACGGTCACAACCTTGCCCAGTAAGTCAAGGGCTGGATGGGACACATAGAGCCTCTAGATGGCAGCGTTGAGCTGTAGCAAAGCTGGTGTTTTCTCGGCTGTGCAGTAAAATGTTTACTCTCATACATTAGATATCCTTAAGAAGTTCAATCCTAAAATCAAAGGCATGTCAATGGGACAAGGGAAGATCCAGACTGGCTTCAACATGGCTGTATCTGGGGCTAAAGTAGCGTGAGTTGTAACATTCCTGGGATCTGTTTTAAGGTGTGAATGAATCAGTTTAAAATATGTCGTGTTCAATGCACAAATACTCTGCTTTACAGACAAATCCCGAGGCAGGTTCGAGAGCTGATTGACACCTTAAGAAACGACTCTGTGAGTTCGAGATAAACACATTTTAATGCTTGTTGAGGTTTGATTCCATGACCACGTATTAATGTGCGTGATGAACTGAAACCTGTTCTCTCTCTTCGTCTTTGTCTGCTTCCTCCTCCGTCCTCCTAATGGAACTAGGCTGTGGATTTTCACAACGACTGGAAGCTGGTGACCCTATTCATCGGAGGCAATGACCTGTGTCAGTACTGCAACGACAGAGTGAGTTGCTTTAAGAAGTCGTCACAGGAAATTCAGGGCGATGCAGTGGATGGAGGGTGTTTCAAAGCACTCCCCCCAGGAGATGTCCTAGCGTCGCACACTGGTTAAACATCTAGTAGTGTGGTGCGATGCCCCGTGTAGAGCTGTCTCATGATATCACTCTTCAGAAGGCACCAAGCACTGAAGCAGAAGAATCCAGCTTTGTGTTATTGTGTCAGAGTGAGCCGAGAGCAGACGTGGCTTCTTGTCAATGAGCACATTCTGTCACTTTACCAACACAACACACCCCCCTCCCTCCGCTGCCTCTGCATCTGCCTGCATTAAACAAGCGACGGGCCTTGTTCTCCACCAGACGTAAACATCGCAGGAGTCAAACCCAGACTCTCATCATCCGGTCTCTGTCTCCGCTCTCCCTTTCTTTTGCCTCCATCTGACTTGTTTTGTCCCCCTTGCTCCCTCCGTTGCTCCGCTCGCGCTGCACTGATGGGATGGTCTCTCTTTTAATGTTTGTGCTTTCAAGCAGAATTTCAAAGCAGAGCATCAATTTAAGATGAGCTCTGAGACTGGGCCAGTGACAGCTTAGGGTTAGTTGGTGCTTGTACGCTCATGCATGTTGCATGACGCCTGCTCTTTGACGTGCACTTCTGGTCACTTCCCCTCATGTGTGCCTTCATTATCTTGCAACAGATCACAGCTGGTAAAGATGTAACCTCCTTATTCTGTCTCAAAACAACAGGCCTCGTTATCACCTCAACAGTACAGCCTTCATCTCGAGACAAGCTTGGACATGTTGTATGAAGAGGTAAAAAGTTTTATTACATTTTCTTAAGCAATAAAACCTATAACTGAAAATGTGTCTGTACAAAAAATGTGCATGTTCCCCTAAAGTTCCTTCATGTCTAATAATCTATGAAATATTCAGAACTTTATCCAAGGAAAACTGCATAAAGGTCATGGTCTTTCTTTCTGGCTGCAGCTTCCCAGGACGATAGTCAACGTCTTGGAGATAATGGAAATCGAAGGTCTTCGCAAAATCAAAAAGGACACTTTTGGATGCAGCACGATACAAAAGTACGCACATCGATCCACTCGCATCCAAATTGATGAACTGCAGAACTGGAGTCTGGAGCAGTTCGCTCTTTCAAGCACATAAATACCAGAATTTGGTATTTAACACTGCTTTGCTGTGATTGATTTGTTTACTTCCTCCTTTAATCCAAAGGTATGTGTGCACATGTTTCGTGGCTCCAGGAGAAAATTCCCCAGAGCTTGCTGAAATAAAACGCGTAAATCGGGAATTACAGGTTAGCAGACGCGCAGTCGCGAGGCCAGACGTTCATGCGAGTGGCACATCAGTAGCTGTAATAACCTGAGCGTTTGTGTTGTTTCGGTCAGACTGAAACAGAAATGCTAGTGTACGGAGGCCGCTATGAGGGCAGAGAAGACTTCGCTGTGGTGCTGCAGCCCTTTTTGAAGAACACCATGGTTCCTCTGAATGCTGTAAGTTATTTGCCCCCCCCCTGCCGCTCGGTACACCCTAAAACATGTCCACGCTTCACAGAGCTGTATTATGCCCCCTCCAGGACGGCAGCCCAGACACCACCTACTTCTCTGAGGACTGTTTCCACTTCAGTGAACGAGGACATGCTGACATGGCTGTAGCTCTGTGGAATAACATGGTGAGCCCAGCAAGGCAGACAGAGAAAGGCTGACTGAGTCTGGGGTGAAGTCATACTAAAGTACCACATCCCAGCACAGTTGACCATCAGCTCAGCAAACATGTGTTTTTGTTTTATCTCTAGCTGGAGCCTGTGGGTAAAAAACAGACATACAACAATTTCACCAACGCCAGAAATAACATCAAGTGCCCCACTGAGGTGAGACAGTTGCCACACAAGCGCTTCGCCCACGCTGCTGCTGATGTGGTTTATCTTTAAGACCTTTACATACCATAAACCTGCATGTGTCTTTTAGGAGCATCCTTACATCTTCACAAAGACGAACAGCTACCCGACTGCCCCCGCCGCCGGCTGCCAGGACCGGGTGCCGGCGTGGGCGGCTGCCGTGCTGGCTGTTGCCGGCCTTTTGATTGGCTGGGCTGTCACCTGGCTCTTCCTCTCCTGCGGTGCCAGGAGAAACAAGAAGGCGGCCACTGCGGTGGAGATGAACAAGGCCACGGTGTTTTAAAAGTCTACCCGCAGCACTTTTTATGATAAGTTATGATATCGCACAAGCCTGTCTCTTATTGCACATTGCAATGTGATTTTAATTAGACAGTAAGTCTTGAGAACCACCTTACTGTATATAAATTGCTGGTAAAGTATGTTGATGTATATGGTTCCCGTTGTGAAGATGTTTTTATATTATATGCTGAATTAATCTGTGAGAATGTGAATCTGTGAAACCAATGCAATCAATTTCATGTCTATCTGTAATATAAGAAATTAAAATAAAAACCTATTTGTCAAATCTAATGAACATAAATTGATTTTTTTTTTTACTTAACAAAACACTCTATACATTATAGGCTAAGCTTTGTGCAGGTAGATCTGCTGCAGACTCTTTTTAGAAAGACCAAAATCCGATCCAAACACAATCTATACAACTTAATTTTCAATAATACATATATAAAAAATGTTAAACTGAGCCTTAGTGGAATCTTTGGTCTTTTAGTCATAAAAGGGAGAAGGTGCCGCTGGGAGCTTTCTGGACTACAGCGCCTCCTGGTGTCCGCAGGGGGAATCGAAGCGGCCAACACTGTGTCACATCAGTTTGAAGATGGCGGAGGGTGAATTGAACGTGGACAGCCTCATCTCTCGGCTCCTGGAAGGTGGGTGGTGTAAGCAGAGTCTGTGCTACTAGCCGGGGATGGATGCCTCGGCTGCTGCGGGTTACGGTCGTCTCTGCTCGGTAGCTAACGCGGTTACGCCGGAAAACGCAGGAAGGTGCTCGCTAGCTAGCCGGCCGTTGGTTAATGTCAGCCAATCCTGGCGGCGCGTCCCCGGACAGCTAGCTCCGCGGCTAACGCTACCGCTAGCTGCTCTGTTTATAAACAGTGTCGGCGGTGAACGCCTACGTTTGTGTCCTCGCTGGAATAACCGCGTTGCTCTTCGCAGCCCCTGTATTAGCAGGTGGCTAAGCCCTGCGTGGGCCAGGTCGTGTGTTATAAACCGCTGCCTGTGGGACTGGGACGGTTCTTTACACGTTTAACCTCAGAATAAACAAAATGGGAATCTTGGTGTATTTGTCCTGGTAGCAACGTAGCTTTGCTTGTTAGCCTCATATAAGGCATCGAGGCTGGTTTCCAGCAGCCTCCTGCCCTTGACACGGTGGATTTTTATTTTATTTATATATATAGATATTTGTTGAATTTATAATATGCTGACCAGTTTACAATGATCAAATGATTAAAGTCAGAGTATTGGACAGATGTTCTGACAAATAAACCTGGTGTAGAAATACACCTGCACTGATGTCTACATTAATGTAGGTCACCCGTCTCTGTATACTAAACACATTCACATGTAAGGTTGTGTGTTTTGTGTAAAATTGTTGCTCTCTCCCTCCTGGGTTTGTAGGTCTGTGTGTGTGTGTGTGTGTTAGTGGGCGGGTTGTTGTGATTCACTGCACCCATGCTCACACCTTCACTTAATATGTGTTGGCAACGAGCAGGCGAATAACAAACTGTGTGATTCTCTGTGTCCAGCCATGTAAATGTCTACAGGTTACATCTGCTTGCGGCGCTGTGTTCACACTCACATTGTTGTTTGCCTTCTTGCTGTGTGAAGACCAGATCCTCGGTGAGAGGAATGTGCTAAAGTCTTTTTTTTTCTGTCTGTCCGTCCATCTGTTTGAGAGAAGATGGGAAGTCAGATCTCTTTTGAGTCAGACTAGTCCAGTGAGGCAAACCTAGATGTCCTTGGCTTACTTTCCAGCAGCATCTGTGTCTGTGTTGTAGGGACATTATGCTATCAATGACGTAAGTGTCTAAATATGCATATTCTTTGGAATAACGCATAGATTTGGTTCCTCGAGACGTGTGCATGACCACTTACTTCAACACAAAAAATGGTTTATTTTTTGACGTCACCAGTTCAGTGTAACCTTTGCCCTTTAATGTTCTTAAGAACATAATCTCTTTCAGTCTGTAAAAGTGTTAACTGGGACACTTACATAGTTTTGAGGAGACCTAGCACTTGTAGTTTCTGCAGTTTCACCTTTTTCTTAATAAATGGTCATGAAGCAACTAGATTGATGATAAATATTAACTCTTAATATGTAAAGCAGAATTTAATTAAATTAATAAAGTTGGTGGAGCCCTAGAATAGTTTTTGGCACGTTAGAATCGCCATCTGTGGCAATCCATATTCCCCTTACTTGCTGTCCTCTCTCAGATTTGGTTGGATTACATGAGTAATGATACTGAGCGTGAGCGAGTCTGAATGAAAGCTGTGTCGTTTACGTATGCACAAACATGCGTCCAGTGCGCCTTGGGAATTCTTTGCTAATTAATTTGTTTAAAATGGTTTCCGAATTGGAATGTCTATAATTTGAGTAATCCTGATTCGTTTTATTTGCGTTTTGACTTTTGTGCTCATGTGATGTTGTTTCACACCAAGCAGATCTGAAAAAAAGTTCAATATTCTTTTTGTAAACAATGAGCGTCTTTCATTTTGGTCTTTAACAGCCAAACGTGCAATTTTTACATATAGTATAATCTTGTTTTTGTGTGACTATTTTAACTGCTGAGCATAGCCAGTGTTTGCAACTCTCAATTCTCTTTTCATCGTTATAAATCTGCACCCAGAGCTGTGGCAGACAGCCAGAAAGTAGGTTTAGGCTAACAGTGCAACTTTACAGCCAGTAAACCCACACTACGGCTGAAGACACAAGCTGCTCTCATAGTCTAAGCAGTGCGTTTCTTAAGTATGGCTAATACTAAGCAGCTAAAACCTGCAGAGTCTTTATGCCCACAGCAATAACCGTTTATTTCTCTCTGGAGAAAATGTTTTCTATTATGGTCTCATTCTGATGAACTTTGCAGTGTTGGGCTGTCCTGTTGTTGCTCCATCAACATTTACAACGATGCAAACTGACTGAGTCTTTTCTCTTCCTTGTAGTACGGGGATGCCGCCCAGGGAAAATAGTCCAGATGACTGAAGCAGAAGTGCGGGGCCTGTGCATCAAATCCAGGGAGATTTTCCTCAGCCAGCCCATCCTTCTGGAGCTTGAGGCCCCGCTGAAGATCTGCGGTCAGTGTTGTAGATTTCTGCCTTAAACTTTCCCAACATTCATAGAAGTTTTTCCTTGTTTATTTATTATTTCTTATGCCGCAACCTTTGTACTGTGCAATGTAATCTACTGTGACATTTCCATTTCCTTTATTAATAACAGCAGTGCCACTGTGCATTTGGCCATTTGCTTGATTTGACGTACTGCACTGCCAATGAGTAATTAATCAAAGGGACCACGTCCAAATTGTGCACTTCAACCCAGGAGCCATCAAGCAAACCTGTTTCACTTTTCAATACGCAAAGGTCAAGAAAGGGACTCTTTCGATATTTACTTTTTGTGTGGACTGATAATTTGTTGAAAGTACTGTAGACAGCTTGAATATTTGCCTGTAGCCATTTACAAATGTCAACCAACAACATAATCTTCATTTCCAAAATGCAACCCAAGCAGAAAGCTTTATTCTGACCGTGAAGGATTGGTTGCACCAATCCAAACTCCCACTCTGCAGGCCACAGCCTAGGGCAGCAATTATTCCTTTGATGTAACTCAGAGTTTAGTTATATAACCAGAGCAGAACTTGTGTGGGTCAGACCTCGGCTGGGCTATATATTAAGTCACTGCTACTCTGTTGACTCAGCTGCCTTGTATACATTACAGAAGAATACACATAGAGCAGTTCATGAGTGCCTTGCCCATGTAATACAGGCAGACCTAAGTAGCTAAGATTTGCAAGTTAACTCTTTCTGAACATTTAAAGTATCCACAACTATCTCTATCACGCTCCTGCACATCTCAGCAAACTCCCACGTACTTTATCTCTTTCCTCCAGCGTAGCATTGCAGCTGCAAACAGCTCTGGACTGTAATATATGTGCTCACCCTCAAAAATACAGCGCACAAGCTCATGCACTGTCCTCACAACAGTTCCCTCCTGCACACACCAGAATAACTGTCTCGTATAGGTGTTCAAATGCCTTCATCTATACAGACCTAACCCTAGAACTTTAAGTATTAATGAGTTTGATGTGGAGTCTCTTTAACTTTCTTTGTTCGGATGCTGAACTTATAACCCTACTCTTGTGTTGACAGGCTTTCAAAGCACCAGCAACAACCCTATAGCCCAAACAATAAATGCCTTTAATTATTTACGTAGACAGGTGGATCAGGTTCCGCTTCAACAAGATAAACGCAAACGCAAATGCCACTGGCACACTTTTACTCAAGCGGTTCTGACATTGCTCAACTTGATTATATAAGCAGAATAATATCAACCCTCTGATGGGCTGGCACTTGTCCAGGATGTACCCTACCCTCCACCAAATGAAAGCTGGTGTTGCCTCCAGGACCACCTAATAATAAAAGCACTCCTATTAAAATAAATAGGAAAATGTATTTAAAGGTGATAAAACGTTTCTACAGTCTGGTTGGACAAACCAAATGGTCATCTGGGATTCGTCTTTGACTTGCGTCACATCATCTCCATGCATGGAAACACAGTTATAGAGGAGGTTCTGAGACCGTCCACTATTAATTGAGGTCCCGTTCAAACCCTAAGTAGTAGCTGGTTTGAATAGGTCATGTTTGTAGACAAGCAGAGAATGCTTTGATCGTCCACAAAGTAGAGCCTGGCCTTCAAAACATCAAATATAAATTATGGTCTGTTTTTGCATTTCAAGCAACACTTCAAAAACAACATTGTACAAATAGTTTCCTCTTGTGCAGATCATCGTGACAACATTTGTGTACTGTTTGTGTGAAGTGGTTTCTTTATTTAATTAAAATCATTTGCATGGGTGATGTTGTTTCCAGAACTGCCAACACAAACATTACAGTTACCGAGCGCATACACAGCAGCTTGCTTGTGTCTGTTTTTATGATTCTCTGTAATATGCACTGATCAAATGTAAAAAAAAAAAAAAATGTTCACTGTTCCAGACGCCAGTGTTGCAGTTTTATTTTGGTTCTGAAGCTCACTTAATTATGACTTTATTACTTAAGTACCAGTGTCTAACACACAGGCCGTTAAACTGTGCTGGCGGTTTTGTTTTATTGTTTCCTTAATTATTACATACTGAAATGTCTATAGCCTGTTCTTTCAGTGCATAATAACAAAGCAGCATGGAAATAAATACTTCCTAGGCCAGAATTATCCCTGCTGTGTTATGACATCTACTCTTGTTCATTTATTAAACTCTCCTCAGGTTCACTGCTCTTTACGCTTTATGTACCCTAAATCTCTGCTGCTATTCTCAGACTGTTTTGACACTCTGGAGGCAGTGCTAAGTAAATAATGGACTGCCGTCTTACAGTCTCCTGTGAAATGGTCGGGGTCTGTAGAAAGCTCTTGGTGATTCATAAATTTCAGCAGTACCGTATATTGCACTACTTCATGCAGAACCTTGTGCAAGGTTGCTTTTTTGTCTTTCAGAAAGACAATTCAATCAGATGGTGACCTGTAACTCATGCAGAGGCACAATGACAGACAACAACAAATACAGTGACAAGGGCGATGGTTAAGAAATGACAAAGTATAGATTTATGATCTAGTTTATTCAGGTTTTACTATGTGACCACAGCACAGTTGAAGTTAACCCTGCTCTTACAATGTGCACTCACCTCAGACTGTCTCCACTGAGATTACAGTGTGTATTGCCATGTCTCTGCATCTATTTTATTCAAATGTTCCCACATTTAATTTTCTTTTCTGAGTAAACTGCAGCGTAAATGAGCAATGCTAATTGTTTATTGCCTTGTGTCCATTTCTGTTTTGCTGCAGGCACTTGGCAGAGTTATTGTTTTGTGATGTTCTCTGTATTTACTCAGTCCTCTGTGTTTATTCTGTTGTCCAGTTCCTGACTGCCAAGACTAAAAACATCTGTGTTAAGATTTTTTTGTGTAGCATTTGTAGTTTTAATTGGTTTAAAATGAAACAAGCAACAAGATAAACACTAATAATAGCTGAAGCACAAATAGGTAAAATGCTAATTAAGTACAGACAGAAAACCTGAAATATCTAAGTCTGGAATTGTGCTTTCACCTTGACCCTTAACATGTTTGAAACAATATATTAGTATCACTGGGGCTTTGTATACAGGGCAAGGCACATCAACTTAAACACAAACCAACTTGCTTAAGACAAGATGAGCACTGACTGTAAAACTATCTAAGCTTCAAACATTTCTACGACCATCGCAGGAAAGGGAAGCATAAGTATAGGCCTGTAGCCTGACAGGTTTGGTGCCAGTCGTGGTTTGCAGTTTGGTGCCTAAATAGCTGATGGGCACCAGGAAATAAAAAAAATAAAAACAAAAACAAGCCGGCCACTCAAATGACTTCTGGTCATTTTAAACTCAAGGCCAGACAGCTGCACAGTTTAACAAGGCCTATTATTTGATTTTAATTTGTATTTGGTGCCATCTTGTAATAAGGCATTTCCATAAAAAGACTGTGGCACATGATTTTGTTTTCCGTTTCGGTCACAATAAAGTCTGTTATTATTGTCCTGGCCTTTCCGGTGAAGCTCTCTGCAGTCATCTGTGTGTGCAGCATTTAGCTGAAAGTAGAGCAATTCTTACCTTGGCGCAAGAAGATATAAAAGGAATCAGGTCTTGGTTAGGTGATGAAGTAAGGCTCCCTCTGCAGAGCTCTAGCGTTTGGCTCATCACCATGTGACTGATGTCAAAGAGACGAGGGTGACCCTGAATCCTGCGAGCGGTGTTAAAATGAACAGTTTGTGCTTATGTGTGTAGGTACATCCATTGTTTTTGCAATTGGCCTGTATTGTGTCTGTGTTCTTTCCCTCACTAACTCGTATACCACTGACCATAGCATTGATCTGTGGCAGCTGTAATGGCTCATTTTTGTATTTTGGGCTTGTTGCTGCAGTCCCAGGAGGCTTTGGTCATGGTCATACACCCCCTCCAACCTACATTGCTGTGCTCTGAAAATCGAACCAGATTAAAAGCGACAGGACTTTATCTATCTTTGTCCGTCTCAGAGTCCACTTGGATCACCCCAGCTTTTAATCTCTCCCCTTTCACTCTATATTAATCTCCTTTCCTTGCTCTCCTTTCTATAGGGGATATCCATGGACAATACACAGATCTCTTGAGGCTGTTTGAGTATGGGGGTTTCCCTCCAGAGGCAAATTACCTCTTCCTTGGTGATTATGTGGACAGAGGGAAACAATCCCTGGAGACCATCTGCCTTCTATTGGCTTACAAGATCAAGTACCCAGAGAACTTTTTCCTGCTCAGGGGCAACCACGAATGTGCTTCCATCAACCGCATCTATGGGTTCTACGATGAGTGTGAGTAGAAATCACCCAGATCAAATGTGCAAACTTATATGAAGTATGTGTATAAACAGGTTCTTATGGTGTGTGTTTCTCTACGCCCCCAGGTAAGCGCAGGTTCAACATCAAGTTGTGGAAGACATTCACTGATTGCTTTAACTGCCTACCCATTGCTGCTATTATTGACGAAAAAATATTCTGCTGTCATGGAGGTGAAGAAGTAGTTTCATTGTTCAGTTCCTCCCTTGTTTGAAACATAATCTGTGAACTTGGCGTCCGTAGGTCTGCCGTTATGCATTGTTGTCCTTTTCAGGGCTGTCGCCTGATTTGCAGTCAATGGAGCAGATTCGCAGGATTATGAGGCCGACAGATGTGCCGGATACAGGTACTGTATATGTGTCTGTAAGACTGCAATAACACGCTCTTAGCTGACGTTCATGTTCACTTTCTCTGCATTCCTACCTGAGTGAGTGGCTGTTACATCGGTCTGCCTGTGTGTCTCTCAGGCCTGCTGTGTGACCTCTTGTGGTCAGACCCAGATAAAGATGTTCAAGGCTGGGGAGAGAACGACCGCGGGGTCTCCTTCACCTTTGGGGCTGATGTTGTCAGCAAGTTCCTTAACCGCCATGACCTGGATCTGATCTGCAGAGCCCACCAGGTAAGGAGCAAGGCAGTACTGATGGAATGCTGAGGTCTGGATATACTGTACACAGGCGGCACATTGCATCGAGTTTCTTTGTAAGGGATTAAAATGTTCTATCTCAAATAGTTTGGGTTATTTCTGTGGGCAAGCTCACACCTGGAAGGTAGCACAACCAAACAACTGCTTATTAAAAGGGGGATTTATAACTTTTGTGGTTATTGATTAAGCAAAGATTGCTAAATTAGCTGTACCTGTTTCAGCTCTGCATTCTATATTTCATATTGATTCATGTGTGGGTAGATTTGTACATTTAACCTTCACAGCAGCATTGGATTCTGAAAAACTAGGTCAAAATCAGCTTCTTGGTATTGATTGCTGTGGGCGTTGAGAGTAATGCCAGGTGTCTTCAAACAGGTTGTGGAGGATGGATACGAGTTCTTTGCCAAACGCCAACTGGTCACACTCTTCTCCGCTCCAAACTACTGTGGGGAGTTTGACAATGCGGGCGGCATGATGAGCGTGGATGAATCCCTCATGTGCTCCTTCCAGGTAGTGTAAAAGAAATATAAGGACACGTGTTTGAGCAACCTGCATTTTGTTATTTCACACAAACTAACACATGTACAATCTTTTCTGCATTTGCTTCCTAAAGATCCTAAAGCCCTCAGAAAAGAAGGCCAAATACCAGTATGGTGGTGTAAATTCTGGTCGCCCTGTCACCCCACCCCGCACCACCCAAGCACCCAAGAAGAGGTGAACGTACAGCCTTGGTTCACCCCCCTTTCTCTCTGCGTCTGTCTTTGGCCTGCCACCACGGCAACCCCTGTAACTCCCCTGTATAGTGAAGATACAGGGCTTATCTTATTGCCCAGATCTGTCTCCTTTTTCTCCCCCACTCACTCACCCGCTCCCTAGCTCCACTGACAGCTCTTTTCTTAATGTGTACGTGTACATAAATTTGCTGTGACCAATCTGTTTGATTATTATAATTTTGCCTGTTTGTTGGTATTTTTTGATATTATTAACAAATAATCTTTTTGGTGGTTTTACTTCCACTTGAGGTTGCTGAGGTTCTGTCTTGTGATAGAAAATGCCTTCTCTGTGCAGAAGGGTTTGGTTCCTGGAATTCCTTTTCAGTTTAACAAAACCTAAATGGAGATTAAACAGCGATTTGCCTTGACCCTTCAAAATGTAGAGAATCTTTCCAAAGTATGTGGATGAGACTGAGAAGTCTGTGCAATGCTAGAGTCATGGACACAAATAACAACATAAACATAGTCTAGCCATTGAAACTGTCATAGCATGTGCAATCTGCGGTTGTTGTGCACCAGCACATTTTATGTGTTTATCCTTGGGGAAGTGTTCCTCCACATCAGTAGCAAAGAATGTGAGGAGACCGGCTTGAACAAAATGTAGGCACTAAATCGGATCCTGCTGGCTACGGACACACTCTGCCCGAACATGACGCCCTTTGGGAATTGATTCCTATTATGCCTCCCTGGGCCTCGAGTCCACACCCACACAACATGCGTCTTCCCCCGTTGGACAGGAATTGGCATTTTCTCTTGTCTATTCATTATTGGTTCTCATGTAGGTAATTTCCCCTCATACAAATCCTCTTGATGTCAAATGAAAGATACTTACTGCCGTCAGAAAATTCAGTCCATGCAAAGGATTTTCTCTAATGATCCACCTAAGCTCAGTATTAAATGCTGTACTGAAAGCAATTACAGAACTATGCTCAGCTAATCTGGGCCCGCGTGTGCGTGTGAGTATGGGAAATGTGCTGCAGCACCAACTGTGACTGTCCATGCGTCTAACTTGTCAAATTAAGCCCCATCAGTGTTAAAAAAGGCCCAGTGAGTAAAATGAATGCAAAGCTTAATTACAGTGTGTGCTTAGTTAAGTGTTGTGTTTACAGAGCACGCAGAAAACAATTAATCAGATTTAACTTGTAAGCCTTTAGGAGAAACGACAGCTTCTTTTTATACATCACCCACTCTGTTCAGGTGGTGAAGATGAGAACTGATGGAGGGAGGAGTGGGTGGAAGGAGCACGAGGCTTTGCTGTTTGGTAGTGATGCCATCTGGTGTTCAAGTACAGTATTACAGTGCTATGTGGTACAAATCTGTTGTGAATTTCCAACTACAAGGCTCAATGGGGCTTTTGGATACGTTGGCAGTGTGTAATGTTGGAGGTACTTAAGTAGTCTGACTGTCTGAATTGTTAGTGCTTCAGCTTCAGTCTGCTGCAAAGGAGATTAATTTTTGTGGTAAACCGTTGCCTCTTTGGTTTCTTGGTTTGTTTTCTTTCTTCTTTCAGTTGTATTTCTATGTTCTCAACTCACATTGTTTACTTTTTATTCACTTAATTTATTTCCTAATAAGAAGAAAACAATGAGGTGTTACAAGAAGCTGTTTTGGAATTTGTACAAGTTTGTTTGAAAGTCTACAAATTCAATAAAATGTATGGAAAGCTACACTGTCGCCATATCTGTTCCTGTTATTGAACAGTGATGTTTAAATAATAAGATGCTCTATAGTAATTACATAAATGAATAGGAAATATTACAGTGACTGAACAAAGCGTTTGATTCACTGACTTGTGTAAAAGTGAAAGTGGCTACTTATTCATTATAGTCATTTAGAGAATGACTTCAGTCAAAATACAGTGGTGTTGGGAAAACAAATACTTCAAAGGTCCACTTACTCTACTGGCAAATTTGACATCAATAAAAAAACCTAATTGTATCATAATTTAATGCATCTGTGCTTATTGCTAGACAGCCTGAATTTTTCCAAATGTTTTTCAGGATTTTACATTGAAATAGAGAAAGATATGCACATTGTTATGAAATATTATGATTGATTGATCCAGTGAAAAAGGTTCCTGAGGAAAAAATACCAACACACTGCATTGATTGGAACAAAATTTTATTATAATCTATTTTTCAAAATTCAGTTCACATGCCCCTTTTTTTAAACAGGCCCCGCAGGCGCCTCTTAGACCACCTGAAAACATTCTCCATCGGCACGGAGTACATCCAGAAACACAGTGAAAGGAGGAAGCATGCGGTCCCCATGTGGAGGCTTGACAAGATCCAAATACAGACGATCCACAGAGCCACTTTCACAAAGAGGAGGATGTAATGTAGAACCTTTTGAGAGCTGAATCTGGTCTTATCCTGGGGAAAAGGAAGCAACTATTTTAAATACTGTAAATGAAACCCTTTAGGTTTCAGAGAATGTAGTGTAAATTGTGGCTGCTCCTGCCTGTGACTCTTCCACTGTTTCTGCCATCGCTTCCTTTCTGCTAACAGGCCTCACTTTCCTCACTCGTGGCTTTTGTGGTTGTGGCGCTTTCATTGTCAGTGTGAGCCTGCACAATAATGTTGGGGTTGAAGCATTTTAATGAACAACTCCTTCAGGAAAAAGGCAACTGTAGCTATAACAAATGCTACATTTTAACTATTAACAGTTAAAGACGTTTTTACAGGTTTGTTTGAAATGACCATACTTCATTGCAGGCATCAAAAACTAAGTTGCTCTCCTGCATCACGTGGGACAACATCACAATAATATACAGATGTCATTTATTTAAAACCGTGATATTTTAGCAGCTTAGTGTACTTACATGTGCAAAGATTGTGCCAGATGATGAGTCCACCTGCACTGAAGGTTTGTTTTGAACAATAACATTAAATCATAACAGTCCATACATACAAAAGAAATATTACACCGGTAATCACTACTAAATATTATTTGCTTGAGTAAAAATAGCAACAACCTCACTGCATGTAAACATCCAACATTCAAAAAGGTACAATAATCATGTTAGCTTAGAAATATCTACCAAAAGTAAACTTTCTTACTCTAAACATAATATACTGTATAACTTGAATAATTTGATTTACTTTACATGTTGTAAATGTGACGCAATTAGATTGAAAAAACTAACAAGGTAACATAGTTTTTACATATTGGTCAGTGTAATTGTCCTCCCAACCGAACGGGGGCGACATGCGTCGCTCTGGGTGACGCAGCGCGTAACGTCAGGTTTGTAGGCGACGTGGATGGGTCGAAGTCGCTGCGCACTCGCGGTGAGAGCGTTTACAAATCTGCGGCGTTTTCCGGGACAAGCGGCCGAAGCAGAAGAGCAGGTTGTTTCCCGTCCTCTGCATCAACACGCTGCGCTAATCATGTATAAAGATCTTTATGAGGTGCGCAGTGAGCTGTGGGCGTCGCGAAGCGCTTCTTTGATGCCGAGGACAGAGTCTGTTTAGTTGTCGTTTTTGTTTGCTTGGCTGCTGCTGAAGAGTCTAAAGTTCACCAATGCAGGTACAGTTGAGCTGTAGAGCTTATTAATCGCCTCCTTAGTGTTCGGTAAAGTGCAGTAGGCTACGACCAGCTTTGACACAGACTGTTATTCATTCATTGCTCTGTTTTGTGTGCAGTCATTCAACGTAGCGTCAGTGTTTTCATGGGCGGCCTGTGAGCTGTTGGTTTCCTCCTTCCCTCCTTCATGTCACGTGTTTTTACTGTTTAATGACATTTATTAGTGTCTCATCTTCAAGAGTTGCGACTTTTTCTGCTTTGCCCGACATTAAACAAGGCAAGCAACCATTCCAAACAATGCACTTGATTTTGAAGGATAGTTGAGTAATACTTTAGATTGTGTTTATATAATTGTTTTTGTGTGAAATATATATGTCTAAATATTTGGGAAATGCATTTTTTAGAATGTTTACAACTAAAATTATGTTTTGGGTTTTGGGACTGATGAAATTATATTTGAAGCACTTGTATATTTCTGATCATACATCAAACAATTAGGTAAGTTAGCAAGAAATATAGTCAGCAAATTAAATGCTATAAGAAATTCATCCATATATTTGGGTTTATAATGTATTCATATACATGTATATAATACATATATTCCTTGTTTCTGTTAACCCACAGACTGAAATGAAGCTCGCAGACTGTTTGAACGGCATCGTACCCAACAGCAGTCCCTCACTGCAGTTTCAACAATGAACCATGGAAGGCTCCAAGCACTGACTGAAGTATGGCAAGGTTTAGGCGTAAATCCTGTATCACATTAATTGCTTTGGTGTTGCTTGTATTGGTCGTCACAGTTGTCTTGAAGGCGCTTACGCCAGATGAGTCTCTCTTGAGCAGCCCCATAGGCGGTGGGGTGATCCACGATCTGATCCAAACACAGAAAGACAATAATAACAATAAACCCGAACAAGCTAAAATGAATGAATTGCCAAAGTCAGACAACGATGCACAGCTGGAGGCTATACTGAAGAGGTTTCCTCCTCCAAACTACTATGTCCATGCTTTCTACTACACGTGGTTTGGAAACCCGAGGTTTGATGGAAAATACATCCATTGGGACCACCCACAGCTGCCACACTGGGACTCGAAGGTGGCTCAGGGGTATCCACAAGGAAAACACAACCCGCCTGATGACATTGGGTCCAACTTTTATCCCTCTTTAGGGGCTTATAGTTCCAGGGATCCCTCCGTCATTGAAGCACATATGCAGCAGTTACGCACAGCAGCTGTCGGTAAGATGAAATTTGAACTTCGCTTAAGGACTGAGGAATAACTCGACGTTATCTGTTTTGGATAGATCTAGCAAGCCACGTGTTGAGTTATTAGTATGTCATTTGCATTTTCTGTCAATTTCAGGAGTCGTTGCTGTTTCCTGGTATCCTCCGAATTCAAAGGATGAGAATGGTGAACCAACAGATAACATTGTCCCGCTGCTGCTGGAAGTGGCACATAAATACCATATAAAGGTCTGTAGATAGCAGTGAACTGAGCAGCCGTCTTGAGATAGAAATTCAGAGCACGATATTCCCAAACGGCATCTATTCACCACCTCTGTGTTTGCAGGTTGCTTTTCACATTGAGCCGTACAAAGGCAGAGACGAAGTCAACATGTTCTCTAATGTCAAGTACATAATTGAGAAGTGAGTGTTGCCGTTTCTTCATAATCATGATCTTACACGCTTTGTGGGAAACACTTCATTCACAGTTCATAGCGTCAATTAGCAGTTACCACTTTTTACGTCTGTCTGAATTGAGTTCCTGTTTCAATGCTCAGATACGGAGACCACCCAGCTTTCTTCAGGTACCAGACAAACAACGGGAAGGTTCTTCCACTCTTCTATGTGTATGACTCGTATCTGATGAACTCAGAGCAGTGGGCTAAGCTGCTCAAACACACCGAGAGTAACAGCATCAGGGACACCCCGTATGATGCCATCTTCATCGCCCTGCTGGTGGAGGAGAAGCATAAGCGGGACATCCTCACAGGAGGGTTTGATGGTGTCTATACGTACTTTGCTACTAATGGCTTCTCCTATGGGTCCACTCAGCGGAACTGGAACTCCATTAAAACCTTCTGCGAAGATAACAACCTGATATTCATTCCAAGCGTCGGCCCGGGGTATATTGACACAAGCGTCCGGCCCTGGAACTTCCAAAACACTCGAAACCGCATCAATGGCAAATACTATGAAACATCGCTGAGCGCTGCGTTAGAGGCCCGGCCCGATTTCATCTCCATAACGTCTTTTAATGAATGGCACGAGGGCACTCAGATTGAAATGGCCATTCCCAAAACAAGCCAGACCGTATATCTGGACTACCTGCCCAACAAACCTACAGTCTACCTGGAGATAACTCGCAAATGGGCTGCCACCTTTGGGGAAGAGCGACGTAAATGGCAGAAGTGACCTGATGGGTCGTGAGAAATGTTCATCCTGTAGATGAAAATACAGTTTTAAATGTGAAATAAATTACAACTTCAGCTATTGAATAATTACACAAGAGAAGCCAAATGAGTTGAACGCAGCAGCGGTGTGGACGGCTTCATTATCTTTACTTTGGCTCTAATGATTTGAATAGCTGTTTTCTTCACTTCAATGAGTTTTGCTTAATTTAACTGATGTCTTATTACATCGCATTCGCACAACCTTGCACATCTGGTGGGTCTTCACATAACAAGCATGTTTAATCAGACTCCAGAGCAGCCAGATGAAACTGTACACAGACATGATTTGCCATTCTGTAATCTGTGTCTATATTAAACCTAGGTGGCAATAAATAAACGTGAAAAGAAAGGAGAGAGGCGAGTAAACAACTCAATCTGTTGGCGTAAAGCTGTCGCCTCATTCTGCCTCAGCAACAAACGGTGTAAGAAAAAGCACAACATGTGTCGTATTTGAAAAGCGTGTGGACCTGAAATGATAGGATAAGTCCTAGTGATGAAAACAGCCCAGGGATGACAGGACGGAGGCTATTGAAGCAGTAGTAGAGGGCAAATGGAGATTATTTTTATCTTTTTCTATTATATTTTTGGAACTCGCTGTATGTTTTTTAAATGAAGAAAGAGCCGCTTTCTTCAGTCTTGTGTGAGGTGGAAGTTCACTGGCTTTTCACCTTCTGAGAATAAAGTGCAGCTTGGATTTTAATTATTGAAGAGCACAAAACAGCTAAATCAACTGAGTCCTTTAAACAGCTTTAATTAAGGAGCTAATAGATTTGTTGGTGTTTTGTGGTTATTTAACTACATTAGGTAGCAACGCATGAGGCGTATTTATTGCAGTGGCCTCGTTTGATGTAAACTGCGCATTTCAGTGTGAGTCGTGCGTCTTTATGGTTATTGACTGTGGCGCGTTATCGTCTGTAACTGGTCATAGTTACGCCTCTGGTTTAGCGCCGCATCGCCAGAAGCGGCCGTGGTGCCACATAAAGCCCCGTTTGTTTTGCCACAAGCCCAGCGAGGCTGAAACCTCGCAGCAGAAGTGATTCACCTGCTCATTCAAACCGCGACCTTAAGCCGATGATCAACGTGTAACGCGCACCAACGCGGAATGCGAGCGTCCCACACGCTGGAGCTCCGCCACCGCCTGCAGCTGCATTGACGGTAAACAGCAAGGTAGCGCATGGGCAGCCAGCAGGGAATTATTCCACATCGCATCACATCCCTGTGCATACATGGCGCCCTCACACACACAGCCGTGAATTCAGTTCGCCGCCTGACGGGGTAGCCGCCAATTTTTTTTAATTTCTTTTTTTGTGCAGCCATCATTATTTGCGTCGGTGTGCAGCAGCGCAGGGGATTCGGCGCACAAAGCCAGTGGAAGGTAGCATCGTTTTTCGGGCTCAGGACCATGGATGTGGCCTCATCCGGATCTGTCTCTGCGGACTGGCGCGCTTTGTCATTCCAGACGCACCCGCATCTTCGTGTGTTGCAAGGTGTCTTTGAAAAGGCTGCGGACCTCTGGGGGAAATGAGAAGAAGGGTCTGGTTTGACTCACGCCTGACGAGATGGTGAGTGAGATGCATGGCTGTTCGCTTCCCCGCAGCCCGTCGCTGAGCAGAGGCTCCCGATTTTCATTTCAAAGCCCGCCAAGCTAATTACAAACGGTTTACACACAGACTCACAAACGTGTCAATACGCTGACTGACCCGCGCGTTTCCATCCCCGTAATGCGTGTAATGCCATGTATTTATTGTAAGAGGGACATATAGATGAATCGCGGTTCGTGTTTCACTCCGTTGTGCTTGGTTTGCACACACCACGATAATATTTGTATTGTGCGCGTTGTTGGTGCGCAAAAGGCTGTTGTGTTGGCCAACATATGAAATATCCCAGTGAAGCGCGTATTCTCATAGTCTCGCTGTAAACCATGTTTTTTTTTTTATATGACCTTCAGTGCTCGGTGGCTGGAAAGTAATTCTCACCTGGGCTGCAGCGTCTTTTTCCCAACAAGCTCTCTGGCCTTCATGGCACAATATTCCTAAATCAAAGTGAAAATCTTAATGCGGAACTTGATTTCTCAGGGCACGGAGCTTCCTTCTGGCCCTGTAGTCTACCTGTGACTAACACCGCATCAGGGAGTTGGTGCATCTGTCACCGATGTTATCAAAATCTGTGATTGCGTTTTCTTTCCTGCCTCCACTTCCATGTGGCCCCGCTGCAGTCTGCTCACTCATGCGCTGCTCTTTCCCTTGTCCCAAATACATCACAATGCATTTGACAAAACCCCTGCTTTATTATTTAAACTGTGAATGAGTGTCTGAGCCGCACACTCGTCTCAGCCCGGTCTCGCTTGTTCAATACTGACTTCAGCACCATCACCATGGAGACACCATAACTTTAGCGCACACTGCATATTTAATTGATCTAATTTTGAGCTCTGGTTCGCTACTGTGCTTTGCATTCTTGACACAGACATGCACGGACATCCTCAAAGAGCTTATCACTGCTGCTGGCAGAAAGCGGGGTCAGCTGTGTAAGAGGATTTGTACAGTATGTATGAAAATGTATTGATACTCTGAGGCTACACGTTGAGCTACATCTGCCCCTGATTGGATTCAATGCAACATGAAGGATGATTGAGGTCGAGATCTTCACGCCCAATTATTGAGGTCACTGTGGCCGAAGTGCTTCATATTAACAGATGGCCCTTTTCATTTTAATAATGGTGACCAAAACATTAGCACCATCTCCCAAAATAAAGCAGACCAGCAGCACCGCAGCTCGCACTGCAATATGTTATCTCATATTATCACCTGAACACTGACACACTATAACCCAATAAAGGTAGAATGAATGGTAGAGTTTTGGATATTGGATTGAATTAGACTGCGCAGGTGTAGTTAATTAAGTGGCCAGCGAGCGTATGCAAAACGCGCCGTTTCAACCTGCTCGTGGCCTCTTTGTGCAGGTGCGGTGAGCCCCGGAGAGCTGGAGAGTCAGGGGGCCTTCCTGCTCTCCCCAGCCTTAAGATGGCAGCATTGTGATGCCAAAAACTAAACACAGCTGGAAGCCCACATTCACCATGAACCGGGAGTTTCATTTAATTCTACAGCTTTTAAAGTTGTGTCTGCATGGTGCTTACACTTTCCCTCCCAGCATGTGTTTTGGTGGCGATAGCGTGTTACTTTCTCTTCATAGCCCTGATTGATTCTGCGACTTTCTCTCTCTGCTCACACAAAAGGAGGCATCGTTAAGAAGAGCTGTACCTTCAAGATCAAACGCCCCCCATTAAATCATTAACACGTTTTGCCTAGGAGCACAGAGGCATCTCTTAGCTGTGACCTTCAGTTCTTTTTTTTTTTATCAGCACTGAATCACAGCGAAGATTGATCCCACCATCGACCCGATGTAGGAACTGCGCCCTCCACGTCACACGCCCACCACTCTTGCTTGGATTTCAGCGGTCAGTCAAATCCACCAGGTTGGTATTAAAACGTGTCCAAGATGGCAGCACATTTTATGAGTGTTGATCCAAAATCGTATCTTCCATAATAATCTTAAGAATAGGAAAACTGCTCAAACGCATAACAAAATGCATTCAGTGTTAATGTGCCTTTTCCTGATTAGAACATTAGCCTGATGTTGGGTCGTCATGATCCTGACCTCTCACTGTTTTTATTTGCCCTCTTCAGGACAGAGTATGCCATCTGCACCTTTTCACAGAATCCTACGACCCCTTCTTCTCGGCACGTTCATACTGGGATGCTTTGTGACTCTGTTTTTGATGTATTTTAAACCATCCACCAGCTGGTTGTCAGGCCCCGTAGAGTCCACAGTGTCCACTGACCGAGTCAAGAACCTCTTCTCGACCAAGAGCGATAAAAACGCGACCACCGTGCTCATCTGGCTTTGGCCTTTTGGTCAAACGTACGACCTGGGCGTCTGCAGTTCCCTCTTCAATATCGAGGGCTGCTTCATCACAGCAGACAGGAACCTGTACAACAAGTCCGATGGGGTCATTATCCATCACCGAGACATCTGCACTGACCTGTCCAACCTGCCGCCACTGCAGCGACCATCCTTCCAGAAGTGGATATGGATGAACTTAGAGTCGCCATCGCACTCGTCCCAGCTGCCTGGGATTGAGAACCTGTTCAATCTGACTCTCAATTACCGTCAGGATGCTGACATTGAAGTGCCTTATGGGTCCATTGTAGCAGCGGAGGGCGAGGAGGACTTTGTTCCGCCCAGCAAAAACAAGCTGATCTGCTGGATCGTGAGCAACTGGAACCAGGACCACGTGCGGGTGAAGTACTACAATGAGCTGTACAAACACATTGAGGTTCACGCGTATGGACAAGCGTTTGGGGAGTACATATCTGACCAAGACTACTTCCCCACCATTGCCAGCTGTAAGTTCTACCTGGCTTTTGAAAACTCCATCCACAAGGACTACATCACTGAGAAGCTGTACAACCCGCTCTCTGTCGGGACCGTGCCCGTGGTCCTCGGCCCGCCCCGGCAGAACTACGAGAACTTCATCCAGGGAGACGCCTTCATCCACGTGGACGACTTCACCTCGCCCAAGGAACTGGCTGACTACCTGCTGCTCCTGGACAAGAACGAGGAAATGTACCTCAGGTACTTTGAGTGGCGACGGCACTTTAAAGTAAAGAAGGCCTATTTTTGGGCAGAGCACACATGCCTGGCTTGTGATTACCTGCGTAGGCACAAGGAGTACAAGGCTTTCAATAACCTTGACAAGTGGTACTGGGGTGGGCAGTGATTTGAAGGGCTATGCGGTGCTTGTTTTGTTGTTGAAGGCCGCGCTCTAAGATTTGTGAAGGTTTATTACTGTTCTTTCCAGAGCTGTTGAGACATCCATCTTGTTTTTTTATTAACAAGCTAATTTTGCTTAGCCTTATGTTGCCGTTTACATTATTCAGTTACATTTTTTATTTGTATTTGCTAATTACAACCATTTTGGGGGGGGGTTTCAATCCGTGTTTTGCTTAACATGTTAACTTAACATTTGCTGCTATTTTTTTAACGTTTTCCTTTTGTTAATAGTGATACAATCGCTTTGTTGTGGGAGTGTTGCCCGTGTAACAAACAACATTCACAGTGCAAAGGTGGATGGTTTTTCATTTTAAATACCACCTTGCACGACATTGAAACAGCATCGGCCGCAGAAGGAGACGATCACAAGAGAAAAATATTTATGTGATATTTATTCAAGTGAGGCATTATATGATAAAAACAATGTCATCTGTGCTAGTGATGCAGTTGCCTATGCAGTGTTTACTGAACTCAAATGTGAAAGTAGTTCAACTGTGTCATGTACATATTGTGTATTTTTGTAATTATGTAGCTGTCATCTTCTCCATATTTTTGTAAGTTTGCACTCAGTGCTAATCCAACGGTTACCTTTCTGTGCGTATGTGCAGTGAGACAGCGGAGGTTGTAGAAGGCATATGGTGACCATTAGTGTCTGACAGCAGACGTGAGAAAGATGTTGCTATTTTAATAGTGTTGTGAAATGTTCATTGTCACATGTAATGTGTCACGGTGCAGTTGGACCCAGTGTGGATGGTGACAGTCCAGCACAGAACCACCACACCTCAACATCAGACTCCCCCAAATCTAGCTATGTTGCGTTTTGATTTGATCCTCAAAGGTCTCGACATTTTTATCTGGAGGGGAAAAAAAGCACAAGTTAAATCATAACTGAACCATTTAAGCTGTTTTCTATGTGTAATGCACTCTCGTCCCACAATGTGACTTTATATATTTAGGCTTTTATTTATTTTTATTTTTCAAGCACACGTTACTGAAATGGACAACGCAAAATTAAGTGAGATCTGTCTGGGAAATCTGAACGATGTGAGATGTTCCTAATCATCCTTATTTTTTGTTTCATTGCTGTCTGGGGAGTCAGACGTTGCTTGAAAAAGATAATTCCTGGATTTTCTTTGTTTACGCTCCTGTTTTTAGCTCTGCACTACCCCAGATCATGCTACAAAAAGACAGCTCGTGATCTGTAGATACGACTTCACGGTTTATTACTGTCACCGAACAATGCATCTAAATAGCACTCAGCAGCTACTGACATGATGGTTATGTTTTACAGAAAATACTGTGCAAAACCATGTCAACATTTTATGCAAGATGAGCCAGCGGTTTCCTGGACACTCCTTGTCATGATTATTTTTATATTTTGTCACTTTCAAAGGGACCATCGTGTAAATTAGGGTGAATTCAGTTATTTTTCTCATATTAAATCGTTCCAAATTTCTTGGTGAAACATGTATATAAGAACTGTCTTATACTGAAATGTCATCTTCATCAAATCAGCTCATTAAGACGCTATATGTGCCACAGAGTGAAGGAGCTCCAGCGGTGTTTGCATTTATACGGAACAGAAACAAAATGTTGTACATATATTTTTAATGTTCAAACCTCTCAATAACATGCAGTCGGGCGGTGAATGTGACTTCACGGCACTTTTCTAATGTTCGCGGTGCTTCATGAGGCTGTGAATCAAGATGAAAGATCCTTGAAAAGGATCAAACCTGCCTGAGAGACACAGGTGGACAATGTCCTCGTGGGAGGGAGGCAATTTGAGGCTGAAGTTATTATTTTTTGACTGAAATTCTTGGCATAAACCAGCTGGAAAAATCGTGCTAAACGGCAGAAGCACTTCAAGCAGATCAAGCACTTTGACTCGTGTGGAGTTGTGTGACTCGCTGTGTTGGTGGCTGTCTTAGATGGAGCTATTGTAAGTCCAGAAAGTGTCATCCAAGTCCTCGGTGGTCCCACAGATCAACTGTGAAACTGACACTCATGGTTTCATATTGTACAGTCCAATCTCATGTATGAAAATATAGGTTTCTTGTCCAATGTGGTTGGTGACATTAAGGAACAAGCTTTTCTTTTTTTACGTGTCGTCTATCTCTTCCATCCTCTCCCCCTTTCTCTCTCTCTCGCTCTTTTTGGACTGTGGATTCTGCCTCCCTGTATCAGTCTGTGAATGTGTCACAGCACTAGAGAGCGGATCAGGTTGTCTCTGGATACTGTCGGGCCTGGCACCCATTTCACCGGAGTCCCTAAAAACTACACTAAGCGGGACGGAATCTTGATGCGTGGTTGAACGTCAAGGTTTCTCCAGAGGTTATTTTCTGCCAGCTCACTGATCTGCATCAATCACTAGAAGATTTTTGCCAAATCATTGTATTTTGCCAAATGTTGTGTTTGAACTGTAGTTGTCTGATAGTGTCAAAGAAAATAAAGATATGGACAAATGAACAAACATTACTGAAGCAGGCAGCGGTTTATTTTGTTCTGCGTTCACCCGCAGATCGTTTAGGATCACACACAACGGTGGAGGCGTTAAGGTCACACACTCTGTCCAGACACATTTAGATAGTATTGCTTCATCTATTTCAAATTCAATTTCCACAGTTGTTGCCCATGTTGATTTACAGTGCCATGTAATGCAGGCTGGGGTATAAATAGCAACCCAAAAGCCTTGATAAGTGATGGATGAGAGTGAGGGGAGTGTTGTGGTGGTTACGCCTCGGTCCTCGGGCTGTTGTTAGTTACCCTGTATCCTCAGTATCACCCTGGTATTTGCAGTCGTCTGCTGCGGGAGGCAGACGTGACACATCTTTGTCAACGGCCTCTGCTGTGTGTGGCCGGATTCACTGGACGCAAACGATCCATCGATGTCAGTTGTGGATTAATGTGAAAGTTCAGGTGGTGGTGGGATGGACAGTGGTCACCGCCAAGGAGGAGGTCACTGTTCTCAGCAGTGGATTTATACTCACTCACATGACACGATGTGAAATTGTGACAATAGTGTTAGTAGCAGACATTTTATGATTCACATTCTCTGCCATTTAAATTCCAGTTCAATCCAGGCGTTTAAAAACAAACACCGTGCGGATGTCTGCTGGGCTTTCTCTGAACTTAAGCTTGTTATTTGTGCTGCGGCCCTGGTGTAACAGGATGCGTGTGCACTCAAGGCACAGAGGATGGAGCTGTTTGTCCTGGACAGCGTTCTTAAAATCTGGATGAAAACAGGACGCCTTTACTTTAAGGCTCTCAGGCTAAACATCGCGGTTCACTGTCGCAGGTACGTTGGTGTTTCGGGTTTTGCTGTTAAATGCTATCTCTGCATTGCAAGCTTTGCCTAACTGATCCAAATTCTTGGCAAGCGAGGAGACACGAAGGCTCTCGTATGAAAGCATTTTAACGAGTTACACATTCCTGAGAGTAGACAACTCTTTCTCCTCTTTAGTGCTGGAGATCATATGTCCGGATGCGCGACAGGTCTTGCACCCACTCGTACCATGATTCACTTTGGTGAGAACTAGGAAGGACGGGGCCCTCCCTGAAGGGGTGTAAGGTTTTGCGACTGTAGCGACATCCCAGATTCTATCCTCCCCAGTCAACCCCCTGGGTGGCTATCCTGTTCAGTCAGAGATGCTGTGCTGAAAAGAGCTTTGCGTGTTGCAGAAACATGCACAAAGGACCAGGTTTGTGTGAGTGCTCTCATTAACCGCTAAAATCACTCCCCATCTCAGCCTAATGGATCCCACTTTTGCTGTCATCGCCATGCCAACCAGCTGTCAACTGTGGGGCGGAGAGGCTTTTGTGCTTTAGAGAGATGCAACTGTGATGTGTTGATATGTCTCAGTCTACAACAAGTCACAACCTCAAAGGAGCCAACAAAGTGAATGCCTGTGTTGGTTTCTGAGATCCCTTGATTAAGGGGAGGAAAAAACTGCCACTAACACCTTATTGTAAAGTCTGAATACATTAAGATAAGAGGACACCCGAGTCCAGGTCAAATAAAGGCTTTTTTATTGGACCCAGACAAGCTGCATTCGAAATCTGTTGGCAGCTGCTCACTAGGTGACTTCAGAGGATTAAGCAGGCAAAAAGGAATATGCAAGATCAGCGAGCTTTTTGCACCAGAGTGTTGGCACTGGCGCAGAAGTTAATAATCCAAGAGATGAAGAGCAGCACCTGTTATCCGTCAGATACGAATCAGAGCAGCTGTGCACAAATGCAGTGCCACACTCACAGTACGAGCACAACGCACAGAAAAGTTTGACGACTTTCATATTGCGCCGCTACACTCCAGCGGCGCTTGTCTGCTGGTGAATATAGGTCACCTCCACCCTGGATGGTTGTCACATGACGAGAGACATACTGTACCGAGCAGCAATGCAACAAAGATTAGAAGCTTTGGAGAGGTAATAACTATATTAGTATCACAGTTGGTTCTGGGTTTATTTAGGGTCTGAATGGCTTTGTGATTACCAGAAGCAAATCTGTACATCAGCAGGGAGCAGGGAGCACAATGCACATTTAATCCAGTGCAACAGTGTAATCTACCACATCCTCCTACTTAGAATGAAGTCAAACCTGAAGGATCGCATGGATCCAGACCGGAATGTACCTGGAATTCTGACATAATATGGATATTTAGTGTTTAAACCCTTACATAACGTACATCTTATGCATCCAAAATAACCCAGCCTCACATGAATCCTCTGAGTTTGTTGGTACCACCTACATACATCGCAGAACTGTGTTCCAACATCATCTGTTGATCTGAAAATGGGCCACATGTCGTTTGTTTATCACCCAGTAGAATTCGGGACGGATCTCTTTGCGACGAGTGGAGGTGAAGTGTACACAGAGACGAGACAGAGGGAACAGAGTTCATCCAGAGTGGGCTGCATTCCTCTCAGCCTCATCCCTGCCACTGACCTTCCTGTGTGCTTGTGTGTGTGTGAGGGATTAGGCCTGTGCGCAGGGCTGGTGGTCTTCCCAGGCTATTTTTATGAAGCTATCTGACCCCTGAACCTTTAGGAAAACTGATACGAGCACATGTTCCGAGATTTACATGCAATTAGTGGAGTGTCAGTCAGAGAAGACTTTTCGCTGCGTGAAAATGAACATTTGTTCTGTTTCAGAGATGCATTTTTGACGTCGCATGGTTGTTCAAGCTACACAAACACACCGACAAGCCCGATGCTTGAATTAGACATTTTATTGTTGTGACCAGGACATGGCACCAGTGCTGGGGAGCTTTTGTTCCATGGCATCACACCAAGAATGTTTTTTAATGAAGTTACAAGAGTATCGCTATCAACAAGATGGTCACAATTAATCTACTCCTCCTCCTTTATTTTGCCATGGATAGAGCGAACGTCAACAAGCCTGCAGCTTCCCCCTTCTAAAGTGCTGCCAAGGCACTTTCAACCACTGAGAGGCCCTGGCAATATCATTCAATACCTGGCAAGCACAAAGCTGCTGGCGCCCACCTCTCATAAGCCATCTGCAACTGCTTGTGTGTAGCAGGCAGCAACAAAGGCCACAAGTGTGATCAGACACGTCTCGTCCTCCAACTGTCTCTGCTGCGGCACCAGTGTCCAAACTAGAAATTTAGAAAAGTTAAGACTTTTCCATCATTAGAATCTAACTTCCCTGTCTTTGTGGGACATTAGTTGAATAGTAGTAACCATCATCCACAGCATTTCTCTTCCCTTCTGCATTATTATTCTTAAATGAGCTCAACAGCTTAGTGACCTGTGCAGCTCCCTTAAAAGGTACAGAGTGATCCAGCGAGCATGTCCATCCTCTCCAGAGATTACTGCTAATAGGAGGGTCTGTATTTATAGAAGATCCCCCCCTGTGGATAGGATACCCCTAATCCTGCCTCACCCCTTTTCATCCCTGCCTCATCCCTGTGCCTGGACCGCTCTGCGTCTGCAGCTTGAGCCTCATCCTTGCTCATATCAACTGAGGTAGAAACATCTAGCACTTTTTATATTCCACGTGCTTTTAAGCAAAGAATTATGGAGCGGTCGTCTAGACGATAGCAGAAAATGTTCCATTTCTCCCATTCCTCTTTAGGGTCCGACTTCCATCCTCCTACTCTCTTGAAGAAAAGCACAGAACAATGTCCAGCAGCGAGCGCTTCGACTGCCACTACTGCAAAGACTCCCTGCTGGGGAAGAAGTACATAATGAAGGAGGACACGCAGTACTGCACTAAGTGCTACGAGAACCTGTTCGCTAACTGCTGCGAGGGCTGCTCTTCAGCAATTGGCTGTAACTGCAAGGTAAGGACCGTTCTCCCAGTGATGCCCTCAGAGTGGTTACTTTTGAATCTTATAATATTTATGCGTATTATGATCTAAAGGCGAGAAACTGTTTGATAAACTTCGATCAACGTTATTAAAACAACTTGGTGTAGTTCCAGCATGTTTCTATTTCTTCACACTCAAAATACATTTCTTAGCCAACAACATATCGGTGAGTACCTAATATCTACAGGACCTGTCCTACAAGGATCGTCACTGGCACGAGCAGTGTTTCAAGTGTGCCAAGTGCAGCCGCTCTCTGGTGGAAAAGGCGTTTGCTGCCAAGGATGATTTGTTGCTCTGCACAGAATGCTACGCCAATGACTATTCCTCCAAATGCACCACCTGCAAAAAGACCATCATGCCAGGTGAGTTACCAAACGCATTCACATGTTAGTCACGTGCCTTTCACAACACAAATGTACCGTATTATCCGGCCTTGACCTTGGACAAAGCAAGTTGAACCAGTGCTCATGTATATTTTACCGTTCTGTGTTGACTGACACACTTCTTTGTGTTTTGACTGACTTACTGACTGACGCTAGACTTCTTATTTCCCTCTGTCTATAGCAGTGTCCGTCATAATTTATTGCCTGGTTTTTCTCTTTCCTGTCAGTTCTGCAGAAGATTGATGTGACTATTACAGTAAATAGCAGATGGAGCCGCAGATCCTTCAAGGGCTCTTCAAGGGTTTTTTCCATTCATACTGGCATGAAAGAGCCTAAAAGAACTTTACATTTATCAGTTCCAACTAGACAAGCTCCAAGTTAAGGAAAAACTCCTTGTGATTCTTGTGTCGTCAGTCACAATTTACAAGGTCTCCAACCTCAACATATAAAATTAATTTGTGTCCGTATTAAAATATAAATACAAAGTCATTGGTAGACAGTATCCAAATTATTCACCTCCAAAATTCTTTCCAAGATCATTAAGTCTGAGTCGTCCTGTCCCTGCTGAGACAGTGGGTCTATTTTGGGCTACGCTGTGTTTCTGTCATAGAGGTACCATATGCTGACTAAGCTTCTCTCATCCCCTGTGCCAGGTTCCCGCAAAATGGAATACAAGGGGAACAGCTGGCATGAGACCTGCTTCCTGTGCCACCGCTGCCAGCAGCCAATAGGAACCAAGTCCTTCATCCCCAAAGACTCCGGGTACTTCTGTGTGCCGTGCTTCGAGAAGCAGTTTGCCTACCAGTGCTGTGCTTGTAAGAAGGTAAGGTTCCAGCCGAGGGTTTGCATTTTGCATTGACTGCTGCAGTTACACACCACTCTGGTATCTTCATGTGGCTGCATAGTAAGGATACGTGTGCGAGAGCAGATTGTGTGTCTTCATGTTTGTATGCATGTTGTGTAATACCTCCAGGCCATCACAACAGGTGGAGTGACCTACCAGGACAAGCCCTGGCACCGTGAGTGTTTCCTGTGCATCGGCTGCAGAAAGCAGCTGTCGGGTCAGCGTTTCACTTCCAGGGAGAACTACCCCTACTGCCTCGACTGCTTCAGCAACCTGTATGCAAAGAAGTGCGTGGGCTGCACCAAGCCCATCACCAGTGAGTCACTGGCTGTGCACCAGTTCGTGTTTTCATTCACTCTGACACACTCCTCGTGTTTGAAGCCTTTATTTGCATTTGTGCAGAAGCTGTCAGATAAACAGGGTGGTTCAGGTACAGGTACGTGTGTCTGGTGTGTGCAGGTCTGGCAGGAGCGAAGTACGTCTCTTACGAGGAGCGCCAGTGGCACAGCGAGTGTTTCACCTGCATGCAGTGCTCCGTGTCGCTGGTGGGACGCGGCTTCCTCACCCAGCGGGACAACGTCCTGTGCACCGACTGCGGCCGAGAGAAGTGATGCATCTACGTGACAAGCGTTCACACTGTCAAACGCTGGCTTGTGTATTGCTAAATGCCAAATGCTAGTTGGTGTTATAAACCACCACATGTTCTCTCACACTACCCACACACAAAACGTTCGATTTCAGCACAACAATAAACAAACTTTAAAGTCGGGATGTGCTACTGCTGGTGTATGACTTGTTTCTCAAATGAAAACGCCATGAACCTGATAAGATGAGACGTCATCCAATTTCAGATGCTTCTGTCTTATCGGGAGTCGATACTTCTCTGTATCGTATCTCACAGTAAACTACTGTAAATCTGTTTCTGTCTTTTGGTGATTTCGTCACTTTGGGTTTCTATGTATAAAACCACCGCTTTGGCCCATGCAGAAGGCAACAATGCAAGTGGACATGACTGTCACCTCTTTCTCATATCTAGCATTTTGAAGCTTGTAAAAGTTGAATGGCTTGTGTAATTGTGCAATTGTGTAGTTGTTGTCACGTGGCAGGATGAGCAAAACGCTGAGTCAGGTTTCCTGTCAGGATATAGTCACATGAGGAGGTTAAACTCCTTGCAGTCCACACACTTGTGGAGGAATCGAAGAGCAAAGGAGGGTCTGCAGAGAGGTAGGGCCTTGTAGCTTTGATTTAAACAGACAATGACTGTATTCTAACGGCACAGCGGGGAGCTTAACTGATAAGGAGCCTCCTCTCTGCCTTGCTGGTGAGCTATTACGTGAGCGACTCTTGACTTGGGCTGCACAGCGTTGATACATGCTTCAATGGCTCTCAAGGCTTTCACACAGACACGGGTCTATGTAAAGCCAGTGGCCCAGAAGGAAAAGGACAAATCCAGCATCCAGTGCTTTGAGTGCTACGACCAAAATGTGTACCTGGGGACTAAAGACGCAACAGTCCAGCACCTCATCCTACACCGCAGGACAAATGGAGACCTGGGTTCTGTCCAGAGCAACACCAGAGAAGGTAGAATGAGGAAACTAGGATCAAGCAGCCCAGTGGTCCATCTGAGGGCCGTCCCGCTTTTCAACCATCTGCTGGTCTTGTGGGATCGCAGCGTCTCTGCCCTCAACATGTTTTCCTTAGAGCCGGTTGATGCTCTGCAGAGAATCCAGCACGTATCATTGTTGGAGGTGTGCGACACATCGCTCACCGTACAGACGGGATGCGTGCAGATGCTGACTGCATCTAGCCGCAGGAAGGTGATCTGGATCCACGTGGTGAGAGTGGACGAGTGGGAGGTTGTGAAGGAGATCCCTCTGCCTCAGGAACCCGTGGCCTTGGCGTTAGATGGCACCAGTGTGTGTGTCGGCACCTGCAACAGGTATCTCCTCTGTGACATTCAGACCGGGTGTACGGAAGAACTTTTTCCTCACGGTCACAACAGAGAGCGTGTCTTTGTTACTTCAGTGGGACAAGGGGAATTCCTCCTAAACGGGCCTGAGTCTTTGGGTAAGACCCGCCAAAATGCATGTTGTTCTTGTTGAGTACGTACGTCTGCCTCCTTTCAAAGCGGATGTACTGGTACCCATCTCCCATCCCTCACAATTCCATCTAGCCAGAGGATATTTGTTCTGATGAGATATCATTTCTCCATCCTCATCCCTCAGGCGTTTTTGTGATGGAGACAGGGATCTGCCAGCGCCCTCCCCTGCAGTGGCCTCAGGAGGTGCTGGCAGCCGGAATATGTTTCCCTTACATCCTAGCCCTGCAGCCCCAAGCGCTGTCTGTCTACAGCATGTTAGATCAGCAGCACAAACAGACTGTGAGTCTCAGCGGAGCAAAGGGTCTGCAGTCTACACCAGGTGAGCCAGGCTACACCAGTGCCTAGCCTCACCCTCAGCAGGGTGCAGACAAAGAGAATGCCAAGTTGTGGCGTTGCTGAAAGGAAATGGCTGTGTCTGCCTCGGTTTGCACTGATTCAGTCAATCATTCTTGCACCCACTGTTCCTACACAGAGTGTTTCTGAAAACCAAACAACAAATCTCTCCTCAGATGGTGTTTTCGTGTTCACAGAGAGAGACATTTTCAGCCTGCGCCCGATGCCATTCGAGGAGCAGATCCAGGCCCTTGTCGGACTTGAAAGGTTTGAAGAGGCCTTATTGTTGCTGGATGGAGTTCAAAGCCATCGTCCCAGTGACTCATACAAGGTGAAATGCTATTATTACACACACGAGGCATAATGCAACAATCTAGTGTTCAAATTCTCAAAGGCTTAAAACTACATTTCAGAGGGCGCAGATGGAGTTGTCTCCTACAAACATTTAACTTAGTCGTGTAAGAGGAAACAAAGGCTTAGTATATATTTACACTGGGTTTAATCAGTTATTGAAATCTATTGCCATTACTTTCACCTCTGTCTACATATTTAAGAGGTGATAAGGTCCGATCATGACCAGCTTATGCAGAAACCCAAAACCTGTGTTTTTGTGCCTGCAGGAACGGCATAAGGCCATTTCCTGCCTGGCTGGGTTCGTTCAGTTTTACCAGGAGGGCTTTTCTGAGGCCAGGGATCTATTCATGTGAGGAAAAAAGCTCCATAACACCAAACTCAAAACATGCAAGATTAGTCTTGATACCAACACAGTCTTACACCAATGTTCACTCAAACAGTAAAGGTGAACTGGACCCCAGAGAAATCATCCACCTGTTCCCTGGCATGCAGTCGATTGTCTGTGGTGACTTTCAGTCCCAGTTTGATGACGTAAACAAAGGCAGGGATCTCCAGGTGCTCTGGCAGGAGGACAGAGGCGCACTTCATCATTACCTCGCCTTCCTGGGAGAATTCCTCAGAGCAGTCAGCGGGACGGAGCAAGGCTTGAGGTGCCGAACGGAGGTGGACTGTGCCCTCTTGAGGCTGTACGCAGAACTGGGTGACACTGAAAATCTGCAGCAGCTTGTGGAACGTCCCAACAAATGCATGCTGGACCCCTGTGCTCTCATTCTGGAGCAACACAGCAGGTGGAAAGCAACGGTTTGCTGTCAGCCGTAATCTGAATGGGTGGTCTTCAAATGTTCTACATTTACGCTTCCTGTTTAATCTCTTTTAATTGCAGATATTTTGCATTGGGCTCCCTCTATCAAAGCCATGGGAAGCAAACTGACGCCATACAGGTATCACCCCCCCCACACACACACAAAGCCTGGTGCTAACTAAATGTGGAAAAATGCTGCCTATCTAAACGTGTCCTCTGTTTTCAGACTTGGGTGAAAATAGCAGACGGCCTCTACAAAGACCCGTCTTGCTCAGACGTGCATAGCCACATACTGTGGACGCTCAGTCAGCTACCAGACAGAGACACCGTGTGGACATTTGCAGACTGGATTGTGCAAAGAAACCAGGAGGTGCCTGGTTTTGTTTTTCACTCTCTTCTTGACTGCAGAGGGCACAGTTCAACAACGTGATACCATTTATATGCAATGAACTGTGAGTTTATGATTGATCGTAGATAGGTGTACAGATTTTCACCAAGCGTCCACCAGACGGTCGGCTGGAGGTGCTGGACGTCCTCGCCTTCCTGGAGAAGTACCCACGGGCACTGATTTTGTATCTTGAGTTCTTAATCCACGATTTAAACAATCAGGTGTGTACACAGCAGCAGGGAACTAATCTAATAGCCTGACTCCTTTATTAAATGCACTGAAGAATGATGGGTATAAACTGTCCACAGGAGGAAAGGCATCACAGTCATCTGGCTCTGGCATATGTTAGTCAGACTCTGCAAGAGGAGTCAGATTTGAGGGTGACCAGAGGGAAGTTGCAGCAGCTGCTATGGGAGTCCAGGTTTTATAACGTTTCTACAGTACATGGTGAGTGGAAGCACCGCGGTAAAACAATTCATGTAATCATCAGCAAATGATGGTAGAGGAAATGACTTTTGTGATCACACTGCAGAAAGAATCAAGTCAACAGCCCTGCACATAGAGAAGGCCATTGTCCTCAGCAGAGCTGGAAAACACTCCCAGGCTCTGCAGGTGCTTGTTCACCAGGAGAAAGACGTCCAGGCTGCAGAGGCCTTCTGCAGCAGGGCGGCCCAGGGCCAGGGCTCACAGTCCAGGCCAGCGCTGCTGCTCACCTTGCTGCAAATCTACCTGAGGTCTGAGGATCTGACCAATGCTGCCGTGGATCTGCTCAACAATAACCCGCAGGTCTTTGCAGCGGAAGCGGTCGTCCGGCTCCTGCCCGAGTCTTGGTCCGTTCAGCTGGTTTCCCAGTTCCTAGTTGGGTCCCTCAGGGAAACCTTACACCGGCGGCGGATGGCCAGGCTGCAGATGGCTCTGTCTCAGGCGGAGCTTGTGCGACACAAGGTCATCTGGGTGAGTTTAATGACAACTCTTACATTTTTGACTGCACATGACATTGTGCGTAATCATATTTTCTATTTTTCTGCTCCTCACAGATGCAGGCTTCAAGGACAAAGTTGAAACTGGACCAGGAGCTGAAGTGCGCAGTTTGCCAGGGATACTTTGCAGAGCCACAGTTTACTTGTAACCCTGATGGTGAACTGGCACACACTAGTTGCACTGGCTTTTTGGCACCGTAAACTCACGGGTAGACCAGTGCAGAGTCTGTTTATGAGAAATGGTGTGTCTGCATTCTTGAGAATCACAATCATTTCTAGCTGCATAAGTGTCTGCTTCCTACCCAACAATTGTGTAGATTGTAGATTAGACTGTATCATCTGGGCAATCTCCCTACAAGGATTCAGTTCATAGGCCTTGGACTAGACACATTCCCTAATTAGAAAAAAGAAAATACATTGTGTAAATAACTGGTTTCAAAATGCAAAAGAGCAAGCACTGCACTTTTTCAGGGCAGCATGTCTGAATCATTTCCTAGAGGCACAGCGACAGCTATAAAGTGAATTGTGGAGGACACTCAGGGACATATATTCTCTGATCAGACAGTGGTGTTTAACATGAAAACCACCTGTGGTCACTGGTGACCAGGGGGAATTTGACCAAGCTCCACTGCTGTATATACACATGTCCGGCATCATGGTTTCCACCGATATTCCACTGTATATTTGTCTTCATAAAGCTGGAAATAGAAAGTCAACATACTGCGCGTGAGCCCCTTTTTATTCTCCTCATTTGCATTGAAATAAATAAAAGAGGAGAAAACAAAGAGATACACAATTACAGGTTTAAAAATGAAGCATAAACAGGTCAAGGAAGTGCAGAGTTCTGGGTCGTTTATTTCACACTGGGTGTGAAATCTGAGGATCCTCACAGACACATGCAGTATTAGCTCCGTGCCTATATTGTAAATAAACATAAACACATATCATTAAGTCAGATAACACTAAAGTCAAGATTTATTTCTGTCAGCATTTAATCCTGAAGGCAAACCATAACTGATGCATTCTGGGACAGCAGATGAGGAGACGCCTAGAGGGGCTGGAGCCCTCATTTGGCTGGATGGATGTAGGCTTTTTGCCTGGGGTGAGTGACTAATTGCAGTGTAGATAAATATTGAATTATGGACATGTTGGAAGGATTCATTTTTTTGTGATGTCTGTGCCAAAATATCTTCAGTTTTTGTTTTCTTCCTAATGAGGGTTTGTGTGAGTTTCTCATTGTTTTCACTCAGTGTGGGGCATCTGAGAGACATGTTTATTTGCAGTTTCACAGTGTGGGTGTTATGATGCCTTTTCAGAGGCGCAGGAAGGATTAAGGCCTATGAAAATGCACTTGATTTAGGATTTGACTCGACATTTCTCATGAATGTCAAATCTTTGAATGTTTAAAATTAACCTCTGGCTCATAAAGAAAGCGAATGACATGATAAGCAAACCATATTTCTGGCTTATGTCCTTGAAGTGGTTGTAGGGAAACTGCCACGGACATTTCTCCATAATGGCTCCTTGTAATTTCGATAGCCAAGAGATTTGATTTCAATCTGTCATTGTCTGGATAAAGAGCTGAAAAGTATCGGTGCAGAGAGGAGAAGTCCTTTTCCTTTTCCTCTGGTTGTGATAAAGCTTTTATAGACTTCTGTGTGGGGGATGCTGCTCTGTGACTGGCTGTGCTCTGGGCCGTGTCTGATGACCAGTGATCACTGGGTGGACCCGAGGCTGAGACAATGTCCATTCCCTCCGTCTCGGGGTCATCCATGTTGTTTTCAACACTTGAGGGTAAAAAGTGCAAAATATGGTACAAAGGCCTTCGTCTGCCTAATGTAAGACTCCAGGAGACACTGATGTACAGTATTTGACTGTATTTTCTCATTTGATGCATTTAATTGCTCCTGTTTAATGAGTTTAATGGAGGCCTGGGCCCTGCATCACTGTAGGGTCTGGGCCAGATGGTCGTTTTACACATGAGGAAATTGGAGAGGATGCAAAATTAAGCTATGGAGGAAAGTATTGTGCCCAAATGTTGGTCTCCCATTATAAATGTCCAAGCTGCCACAGAATCAGCGCCGTTATGGAAAACAGGGACATTTTGTTCTGTACTTTTCCAAAATTAGGGGAAAACGACCGATGTTTGGATGGTAAGAGAAACTTGTTTACATGTTTCCAAATTTCAGTTTTTCTATGAAGTAGGAAAAGAGCCATTACTAGAGGCAGGTTGTAAAAGTAAGAGAGCATATGTAAAAGCACATTAGTATTTATGCCCCCCCACCCGTTTAACATGAAGCCTTTGCCTCTGCAGCAGGTGCCTTATAAGGTAAGTTACATGGGAAAAGTGAATACACAACTCTCTCTGTGCATCATGCGACATATTTATAGTCAAACCACAAATTGCTGTATCATGTCCCTTATGACGCATTTTTTAGTCCCTCTGTGGCTGCCGAGAGACAAGGAGAATCTCAATTTGCAACCTTTTTGGTAGCAATAATGGTAAGGTAGCAGAAAACCTACATGATTGGACTTTAATTCCCACTTTCCCCAGCAATACTAATTCTGTAGATAGAATGTAGAAATAAATAGCCGGAGAGGATGATCAAAACGTTTCTTTTTTTAACTCCAAAGGCAACGCTTTCATTTTCATCGGGCTCTACCTTGGGGTTTGGCCTCTGGGAGAAATGTGTGGGGTGTCTCGCTGGAGACACAGAGGGCAGGGACAGCGACCACAGACACCCACCCTGCCCTGCTGCGTGGAGTCGGGCTTCTGTACATTACTCCGGATGATATGGGCAGTCGAGCCATACACAGGGCTGATATTGTTCAGTGTTTACCATTTTCACTGCTCAAAGCGGTTCATCTGAATATTTTAAGGGGCAGCTTATATATTTTTGTTTTTAACAGCTCTGACTGTGTGTCAGATTGTTAGGGGAGTTGCAGGGATGGGTGATAATCCTCCGCGTGTCTGTGACGACAGCTCTCGCATTACACACTGTTATTGTATAAACTGTATTGTTATTATGTTATTATGTCGAAAGCATCAATTACAACTGTCTTAAAGTTTTGCTTTATTAGATGTGTGTCACTGCACATGAAAATATATGTAAATTGATTTCCTGTTTGTTGAACCATCATCATCTCCCTGTTTGTGTGACTGAAAACACAGAAGCTCCACAACTTTCTCCAAGCTGAGTAAACCATAAATACAAGTATTCCTAAGCAAACTAAGCAGCATTAGCTTGATCGTCTGCAGTGTGTACAGCTAATGGCCCAGTTTTTACTGCATGAAGACTGAGGGCTCATTTGTGGAAAGTGTAAATGTTTTTTATCAGCCTTGTGTGTTTATGCTGCTCTTTTCAGTTAAGTGCTTGACCCACGCGTTCCAGTCGCGGTCGTCCACCCGTTTTTTTCCACTTCTCCTCGTTTTAAATCTGGAAGCTTGTGTCCTATTTTCAGGTCTTGCACCTTTCGTCTGTGGACCGTTTTAGTTTCTGGGAACAGAATCAAACAGACCTGCTGAACAGTCAGAACTGCATTTTTGGCAGAGTCACTGCAAAAAAGCAAATATGATCATTTCATCTGGGAATCGGTGTCAGATTAGGTGATGAACATTTTAATTCATATTTCCTGTCTGTAACGTTTCAATCCCAGCTCCAGGTGATGAAGATACTGCCTCATGGTCTGTCCCGTGTGAAAGGCTAACAAGAGGAATGTGTGTTTTGCTCTGCAGGATCCCTTATAGCTTCTCGGCTTTAGCTGTGAGATTGTGCCTCGTGTGGCTTTGACATCACTGATTACAGAGTACTAAGTTACTGTTACTGTACCCTGGGAAAGTTGAGAACAGAATAACGCATAATTAGACATTTAGCGCCACAGATGAACACACCCTTCACCACAACATATAGGCTAGGGAGTTAAAAATGTCCCAGCGCCCCTGATATCAACCGCGGGAGCCTAAAACAACCTCCCCCAGCTATCTAGGAGTGACCTTACTGTAACCCACACGACAAAAGCCCCAGTGGGGTAAGAAATGCGCTGCTAACCTCAAACGCCTTGATTCAGTCTTTGAGCTGAAATCTTAAGTGATCTGTATTTTAGAGCAGTCTCCCAAACTATCATGAGCTTATTATATATAGCAATCACAGCTCAGACAAATTAGAGGTATATCATGTTTTAGCATAGAATTACAATTCTATTTCTACAGATCGAACATCTCTGGAAGCACAGAGTTAAGGATATTTCCAGGCTTTCAGTAAGTCGCTTATGAACTTTAAGTACCGCTGAGCGCAGACGAACAGGGCGATGCTCAGCTGATGTGAAGCTGCCTGACATCTCTGCACTTTGCGGTCGCATGCACCAACACATACCCGTACTTGAGGTATTTTCAGGATAAAAATGTAAAGAACAATTCACAACTAGCACAAACACCTGAGGAAACATTTGTTTACAGTTAAGGTCATTTTGTCATACATTTTTATTTGTGCTTGTCCAGTGATCAACCCAGTAATGTATAAGAAAAGCTAATTCATTCATTTGAAAGCTCCACTGACACATACTGTAACGTCACGTGTCACAATATTAACTTTCTGCAGATCAGACTTTTAACGTTTAACATATTAGTGTTTTACGGTGACATCTTCAGGCTCCTGTCTGCACACTTCCTCCTGTTTATCTGTGGGTGATGGATTATTTGCTGACTGATATGTTGACTCAGCTCTCAGCACAAGCTCAACCCTGTGGGTCCATGCAGCACTAAATCAAAGAGTAGTCATCATTGCGGTGGCAGCACAGTGAATCACAGCATCCTAAATAAAACTCACCAGCTTTCCATTGTCTAAACACTGAAACCAAGTCAGGGCTCTATAACATAACACTGCGTATGCTTAACATGTTGTTTAACGAAGCAACAAAGCCATGGTAACAGCCACTATTATATGTCTGAGTGAACCAGAGTAAGCGTTTTTGTTAAGGTCCATAAAAACCCGGGGAAGTACGTGTGCATGTTGTTTTCCAATGCTGTGCTTTAAATATTCTCAAGTCTTCAGACTCTTTCTCTTTGTGCAACAATTAAATAAACTGTTCTACATAGATTTATTTGTAATCTGTCTTATAACAGTGCATTATAAGCTTCAGGTGCATGAGGAATAAAGTGATCAATTATCTCTGATGGCTGTGGTTTGAAAGGCCTGGAAGAAAACGTGCCAGCTGTCTCTTTCGTAAACGCATTTGACAGAGTGTGTGTCTGTGTGTGTCTGTGTGTGTCTGCGCCGGCAGCACATACACCAGGCTTTATTCGCATCCTCAGGTGATTTCTGACATTCACAGTTTACTGCAGCGTTTCATCACAGTGTAAATTAAATCGTCTGGAGGAGCTCACCTTAGCTCCCCTGTTCTCTGCGCAGACTGGAGACGACAGATTTCCACAAGCTGAAGATTACATTAAGCTCCCAGTTGGCAGTTGATGTCAAACTGGGACATACTGACAGATTGGAGGGACCGGGCTGCTTTTTGCTCCCAAAAAAGCTCCCCGGCTTATAATGTCAGGTTTTGGCACGTTTCCGACCTTTAATTTGAAAAGGGTGTTTCACAGGCACAGAACCTTAGAGACATAATGGTGGGTGAAAGTATAGCTTACAGGAGCTGCATGTGTACAGGCGTGGGACATAATTAGCTTAATTTCAACGAAGCAAACCACTTGTCTCTGGGGCATAGATGGATCAAACTCTGCATTCAAAAGAGGGGCTTCACTCTGTGTGCACGGAGTTAAACTGAAGGCTTTGAAATCTAAACACCAAACTAATCTCATTTAGGTTTCACATTCCTTATTTGAGATCTGCTTGGAGGGCAGCAAATGGATGCAATTTACACTGACTTAACAACAGGCCGGGCCTCTGTCATTAGATGTGCAATGTAATACCTAACTTCAAACGTTTTGCGTCTCTCTTAAATCCCTCTCGAACCGAACCCTTAAGCTTGGGTCAAATGAAAAACGTTTGCCACCTCTTCAGGAAAAAAAACCTTTTATGCACTTAATGCTTCTTTCCTCATCCTTTAGAATTAAAATAATAAACTTCAGCCTCCTGGAAATGTTTGTTTCGTTCCCCTGAATGAACAGGATGCTCACAGTAGCGCAGTGTGTTCTGTTTCTGTCTGGGGAAAATGTGTTTGATGAAATGTTCTGTCGCTTTATTAGACCCATGAGGACGCTGCTGCCGTTTTAAACACTCCTGCACAAGTTTCCAGACGCAGTGTGAGTCCACCTGCCCGTCTGACATAAGATGGGACTCGGGCAGCGTCTGGCCACAGTTTAATTCAAGCGCGAGCTGTTGCGATTTCACCAGAATATGAGCAGACCAATGTAAACACTGGAGCAGAAAAAGGGCACCGGCATTAGGGCAGTAATTCTCTCTTCCTTTACCACACGACCGCAAACTTCCACATTTGGAGATTTTGTTTAAAATACAGATCTGTAAATAGCTGAGAAAAATACCAACTGGAAACTCTTCAAAGTCCCAGACAGAGTGTATGTGCCATTCAGTAGCACACGCGATTCACCTTGAGCAACCCAGACTCCACGTCCAGCTAAGAGCTCTTCAACGTGTCTTCAACGTCTAGAACCTTTGAAAAATGGTGTTTACAGTAGATGCATTATCCTGGAAAAGGGAGATTTCAAACAGGAATTATAGGAGAGATTAACAGAGGCTCTTTGTCGGGAAATAAGGTCAGAGACCCAAAATAGTCATCAGGCCTGTCCTAGAAAGATCTTCCAGCAAGCTGTCATTGCAGTTAAACCTATACATGCTGCAGCTGAGGGTGGGAGCTCTGGGAAGTAACATTGTAATTACTGTGTTAGAAGGAAGGGAAAGTTTTACACATGGATCAGTCTGGTTAACAGGTCTACAGCCGTGGTCACTTAGCTGGATGGTGCCGAAATTACAGAGCACGAGGACTCACGCTCGTTCTGAGTTTAAGACCACTTGGCTCCGACCTGCGACAGTGAAACGGGCAGAGAAAACGTCAGCTCATCACAACAAGCGACTCTTTGTTCTGCTTTGCAGCATTAGGCCTGCAGACCACCTGTGAGCGTGTATTACTGCTGTCATCATCAGCCGGGAGAGAAATGAAATGACCGAACACATGTGCAGAAGGATTCAGGCCGTTAGACGCCACCTTTACACAATAAAACAATTATCTACACCTGCAACAAGGGGCTCAATACGCACATTTTACAGCTCATTTCAAATAAATAGGTCTAATTGCTCCTTTAGGGAAGGACTCAAGCGTGATGTGAAAAAGGCTAATTTCACAGCCTCCAATAGAAATTCAAACACAAAACCTATTTACTCTGAACAAATATTTGCACAAACTGCACAGTCAGGTCCAGCTTTTGTGCTTTCTTACACTTTGACTTTGCTTAGTCTAAATGTTGGGAACAGCCTCCGCCGACCTGCAGCTAGACACAGCTTCCTTTATAGTGGGTGTCGATCAACACCCTGCGCCCGAGCTCAGTCAGACTTCCATTTCCACAATTAAAGGCCACGTGAGGCTCGGAACAAATTCCAAACACAAATGTTTGGCC
This sequence comes from Macropodus opercularis, assembly GCA_030770545.1. NCBI lineage: Eukaryota > Metazoa > Chordata > Actinopteri > Anabantiformes > Osphronemidae > Macropodus > Macropodus opercularis. Next base: position 5,274,741 of record JAUCMP010000026.1, on the reverse strand, counting down.
TTCGGGATCCACCTTTGGCACGTATCTTCAAAATATCCTGCAAATATAAAAACGTCTGCTCTCCTAAACCCTTTAAACAAACACGAAGAGGAGCCAGCTACCAACAAGCAAACCATACGGAATGAACGCTAAGTTTGTGTGTTTTTGTCCCGATTTATTCTGGGACACTAGTGTCTGTGGATCACCAGTGACAATCTCCAAAACATCTGCTGCAAGCCACTCGTCTGAGTGACTGTGGGATTTTTTCTTAATATTTTCAGATAGCTGGCCAGTGGAATACTTTGGTTTATGGCAAGACATCTGTAACTTATTTGGGGTCGGTTGACAAACATATTTGGCATTTTTGTAATAGTTGCACGTGACTTGTTTTTAATGATGTTTCAATTATAATTTTGCTAAGTGGCTTTGATTCTTCACACTGCTGATCAGCATTTTTCATACATTTCATGTGACAATTAACATATATAGTCTGATAGACTGATTCCCATTCAGTCACAGCCAGGGCCGCTGTTTGTCAGCCCACACAGTGTCCATCAGCCAGTAAGACAAACCTCAGAACCACTGCGGGTCGAACCGGGTCCACAGCATTGTTTACTGTACCTTTAACTCCGGCCGGTCTCACACAAACAGCACCGGTGCAGATATGTGAATGGTGTGGACACTAACTAAAAGTTTAGCCCCAGCACTTATTTTGAGACAGACATGGCTACAACCAAATATAGTGTGTACAGAAACAACACTTGTCTTCTCTATCCACAAGTCATTATGGTGCGGCGCTAACTATCTGCTTTAGCGGGTGAGGTGACATTGTGTTGTATAAACATTGTTTCTTGGATGACACTGTGTATTTCAGGCGCACAAAGTGTCGCCCTTCTCCCCGAGGCTCACATCTTTCAGCTGCAGGTCTCTATACGTTACTACGAACCCGCGAGTCAAATAGAAATCCACATCTGCTCTCGTGGGCTTTCACACAACTAACTGCACTGCTTATGAAATGGCTGAAGCACAGGCTGAAACCAGACGCTGCGAGATGGATTGGCCATTATCCCTGAATACAGGGCACCGCCACCTACACCAAAGGAACAAAAATCCCATTAGGGAGGTTTTATTTAACTTCCATATTGTTGAGTGAGTCGACTGAGATGCTTTAAACTTCTAAAAGTGTTTGACCAAAGCAAGATGACCCAGACAAATAAGAAGGTGCTGGAGGACAAAGCGGGAGGATTAAGCTGTACATGAGCTATTCTGACCTTTTTACCTGTGCTGCGTTGAAGCACCTTGTGAACTTTCAGGCCGAGCACGTTCAGGGAAATTGGCTGCAGGTTGCCGCAAGTGAAACTCTAATTTCCTCAGATGAACAAAGAAGGAGAGTTTTGCCTCAAACCAGCAGCTGAGTCAGGCCGTTCAAAAATAAACGTGCAGCAAAGTGAACTGTGGAAACATGAGCAATTAAGTCAGATAAAGTAGCGCTTGTCTTGGTTGACTGGCAATAAGCAGCTTCTCGTTTCCAGCGAGTGTGTTTCATCCAGCAGACTGGCGATAACATCACAAGGAGCCTGGGAGTGCAAATTCTCAGCAAATGAACTTAATTATAGAGTCAATCTCACGTGTTTCCACGATAAAACACCCCGAGGTGAAAATGTGAGTATTTTAGTGGTGTCTGGTTGGCATGGCAACGCGCGCTTCTCGTTCACACTGTACACAGATGCACTGGCACCTGGGAGCTGTCGAAGGGCATCCAGCCATCTCTTTCTCATCCACCCCCCCCATTGCTATCTGGGTTCTGAGCTGGTGACCTCCCAGGCGCCAGTGTCATCCACCAACAGTGGCATTTTTCTGTTACTTTTACACTTCCGGCTCCGCTCAGGTCCATGTTTGCTTTCAGGACCCTGTAATTTCCCCACCAATCAGTCACATGGGCCCCCATCAAGTCTACCATTCATAAAGTTTAAAGTAGCTCTTAGTGGTCCATGGAGTTTATTGAAACATTAAATTTGTATCCCAGCCGTGATGGTGTATCTTTAGCCGTTGTTTAACTCACGTGCTCGGTCAAGTCCCCTTACATCAACTGCCAATTATGTTCTCCTCTTGGGTGTGGGCAGCATGGCGAAGAAACCAGAAACATCAATTCCTGGCAAGCAGAGCGAACAAAAACAGACAAAATGCAGAAAGAGTCTCTTCAAACACTGTTATCATTGTGGAGTACAAGCACAAACATCACAAACTTTGCCAGTAAGACCGTCCAGCAGTGCTCCACGGGGAATTTAGTCAAATCTACCACTTGCTGTCAGAAACGGACGAAGCCCTGAACAATAAGTAGACATTCAGAAAGCAGACGTGTGTCCTCTGCAGGAAGGTCACGCAAAGTCATTTTGCCCTGTCACCGCTTCCCACGCTTGTTTCTGTCCTTCTCAGTCGTTTTATTTTGTTACAAGCAATAAATAATAATGAATTTTTTTCACAAACACAAGTTTTTATAGACAGGCATGAAACAAAACCTGAACTTGACGTGATCCTCAGGCAAGAGTGTGTGCAGCTTTCATTTCAGTGACTTTGGGTGTGTCATGCTCATAATTAGCCTCTTTCTCTCTATTCTAAATTGAATTTGGCTAAAAAAAAAACGTTTTATATCATATATCAAATATACGAAGTGGCGCTAAACCAAGAGCATGTGCGTATTTTACAGTGAGGGGCTCTCGACAGTATAAGAGCAAAACGACGTCACCGTGTGCAGTTTGTCGACTGTTAACCTAATTCTAATGGTTATTACAATATGGCCTCTGGACCACATCAAGCCGCTGCGGTGGTGTAATGAGCGGAGCAGAGAGGCCGCTGCCGTGCACTTTCACAGCCTGCAATTCTGCCCTTACAAGCACAAGGACACAAAGTCCTTCTCAGATAAATGCAGTGGCGTGTTTAGAAAATGAGAAATAGGCTGCAAAGTTATAAACAACAGCTAAATTACACTGTTAATTCAAGTCTTCCTCGAGCCAACGTACACTCTGGTTCCAAGGTTTAGCATGGACGTTTCAGACACTTTACACACTCGTATGCAAATGCAGCTTGTTCTTAGGGTTTTTCTTTCATGCGTAACAGATGAATCATTGTTCTCAGACCATCTGACTAAAAACAGAGATCGTCTTTTGCAGTGGTTTTAGTCTGAAAAACATAAACTGAAACTTTCTGAGCCTAAACATATAAAATCCTAACCCTACCCTCGCTTGCTCTGTCATTTCTCTTTGAATCTGTAAAGCTGGAACGACTAGCACAGGGCACAAGCATCCAGAGATTTTATGATATAGTATAACTAGAAAACAAAAAACTGGTAACACATGGTGTGGTCAAAATAAAACCCGCAGCTGCTGAATACTTGGAGGACATGTGATTTTGATCATCTGTTATAAAATTCAAAGTATGAATAAAAATATGTCTGTGGTATTTTTATTTATTGTCACATGTGCGTGTAATGTGTCGTTTGTCCATTTTCATCTCACACACAAGTGAGAATGAAGATCACAAATTACGTTCACGTTTTATCTGACAGGGAAGGCAAACTTAAACAATGCTCGCCAATCATGATTAGGTGTTATAAGCCAGGGAAGGTAGCGCTTAGGAAAATTGCTGATAATTTGATCTAATTTACAATAAAAAAAGTTCAAACACTCGTCTCATTGTAGAATCTTTAATTATAGTCGGGTGAAGGCTGTCTGTCACAGTCACCTCGTATACAGAAGCTTCGTACAGAAACGCGGTGAGCAACTCATCATTATCATTCCTGCAAATATACATAGTGTAATATATCCATATTCATTATAAGAAGACTGGAGGAGCATACGCCATAAATGTTCACATGTTCAGGAAGAGGGCATGGAATATAAGATACCCTACACATCATTTATGGCTGCTCGTGCGTTGGGGAACATGTGATTATTTGGGTGTATGCATTTCCTATGTGGCCAGTCTGAAATTGAGAAATTACAGTTAGGGGATCTCAAAGTAAGCAAGTCAAGGTGGAGAGTGAGGCTGAGGGAGGATAATACTGGAGGCCAGTGCCGATGGAGGAAACACAGCATCGTGATAGAAACCAGCTGTAATTGTAGTAATATCCTAAAACCGATGATGATGTATCTGGACTAAGGGGCCAAAAATACGTGACCACAGGGGCATGGCCCCTTCTCCACACCAGCAGCAGTCCCTGGCTCCGGAGGTGCTGTGCTACAGTGAAGCCTGCCCTCTCCTGTGTAAACTGGAGTACTGCACATCAGGGCTGCGGCACACAGGGCTGCATTCAAACGGCTGCACAGAAACAAGCCCAAATGTCTTTTCCAGTAGCTCCTTATATAGTTTAATTAGCTGTTTTGAGGGTGAAACTCATACACAAATACACATGCTTAAATAAAAACTGTTTTTAAAACACAGACTAAGATCAGGGCCAGTTTGTGCTCTGATAGCCCCAATGACAAGCTGACCAAATAATAAACAGGAAATGTGCAAAAGTGAAAAAATATGAACTAAATATGGCCTCACATCAAGTATAAACAGGAAACAGAATCGCTTACTTACTTAATCTAAGACAGTTAAGGCACCAAAAATCCTTTCATACATGGTTTTCTGTGTTTACCATATCAAGGCAGGCGTGGAAATGCCCAGACAGGCAGCGAAGGTAACAGCCTGCTGGACAATGTCTAAATCTGGCTGGTTCATCCTCAAAGCAAGCTTTGTGGAGTCCTGAAGCACAGGTGTCGCCACAAATCTGATGTTTTATGCTTTTAGACTCCCAGACATGTTGATATTGACACAGACAGCCCTATAAACACCCTTTTATGTAAATAATCCTAAGCATAACAAGTTTCAATGTTGCAGAAAAACTATAAATTAAAATGTACCCTGGCTGAAATCGAGGTGAGAGTTTGTTCCCCTTAAATAACTTCTGCGTTTCCTTTGTATATTTTTATGTATTTATTACTTTGGTTTTATTTTTAGACTATTTGTGTATTTATTGCCTTGATTATTTTCTATTTCAGATGAAGACTGAAATAAGTGATAATCATGTGTCTGGATATTCAAGACATGGAGGCACCCTGATGTGACATGCCCGCTTTGGGCAGATCTGTCTGCTAATTACAGCCTGGCTCTGAGGTGGGAGGTACTTGCGTGGTGGGGGCTTTTTTTTTTAATGATGTGAGCGGTAGATATGGTATAAATACCCACATCATTGTCGTGGAAGGCAGCATATCCTCAGCTGTGCTCCCACCCTAAGGATATACAGCAGCACCAGGAGCTCACTGGTGCTGAAGAGACTGATTTCCCTCCTTTGGATGCCGGTATGTTTTCTCTCTTGCTGTCTGCACAGCTCTGGCTTTGGAGGAGTGTAGTCAGCATCTAGGCTGTCTCTAGGCCTACCCTTGTTCGTACGACAGTCTGGGGAAGGGAGGCAGATTTCATCTGAGTTGGGTGACATTCAGAGACTCCTGGAGGATCCTGCATGCTCCAACTAAATGAGAAACTTACTTACTAGCTTATTTGTCATCCACTAAAGCTCTGTGAAGACGTACATGCAACTCAGTATACAGAATAACGTTGTGGTGACTTTCTCCTTGTTTACTTTGCAGGTTTGATCTTTCAAGATGGATCTTCGAGTTGCGTGCATCCTCCTCCTCATGGCCACCTTGACAGCAGCCCATGGGAAGGGGTATGTGGTGAAGAAGGTAGTGAAGGCTGCCCCTCAGTACCAGCCCTACTCCGTGAAAGGCCAGGGTAAGAAAACACTGCTTTTCATCCTTCCTGTCACTTCTTCACTGATGAAGCCTCAGTCAGTTTCCTTACTAAAGACTTGTTTTCTTCCTGAGCACATTTCGTGATAGTTGTACCTCTGAACATCTTTGTTGTGGGCAGTATGAGCAGAATAAGTAGCCAGACAGATGCTACCCACAACCAGCTGCACTTTATTGAACTCCACCTTCCTCTGAACCATCCTGCGCTCTGATTGGCTACAACCTCTGTGCATGACTGTCCAATCACAAACTCCGGGACTGGACTAACACACATTCACTCAGTGCAGGCCAGTGCAACTTTCATTTGCTGGAGGTCCTTGCTTCAGTAAACACATCTGAATTCGCGGCATGTTACTAGTGTATGTAAGGGTTTGATAGAGCTTCTCATATTTTATATAGTTGTTGTGGAGCTTGCATCTGTTTTAGTGATTGTAGTGAAAATCAAAAACTGTATTTTTCTGCAACGCAGATTTATTGCATTTTAATTCACTGGAGTGTGAACTAAAATACATAAATGCTGCGACTGTGTGAGAAGCACTCCTATTTTTTCTGTTTTCTATTTTTATTTGAGAAAGTGGCTGTTAGTAAATTATTCTTAGATTGACACAGACAATTACAGTGCAGTCACCCAGCGATGCGGTTTGTCTGGGTGTGCCTGCTTACACAGAAGTAGAAACATCTGTTTGGCTTCATCCAAACTTGGCTACAGTTACCTAAAGAGCGAGCCTTTTACACTCAAACACATGTGACCACATTAAGGCAAAAAATAAAAAAGGGTCAATTTCCTTTAGACCTACTGTTTAACAAACAAGCCACAAGATGTCTCCTTATTAATCCTTAGACCTCTGAAGTATCAAATACAGCTATTAAATATGTAATGTCATCTTATTTTGTTCATAATTATTCTACATGATGTAAACAAATGGCTTCATAGTAACACAGATATGTTTTAATGTTTCAAAACTAAAAACACAACAAGAATTGCACGACTAGAGGATTTTATAAAACTCTGCCAGTGAATGAGCTTTAGGAAGTCAAAGTAACATTATCCATCTCCAATTCAGAGTCAAATATCAAGAACCAGTGGTGATTATTGTGTATTGTATCCACAATTTCTGACACAGCAGTAAATAAGAGCAACATCTGAAAGCAGTGCTTTTAAAGTCATTACACACTGGCTTGTTAAATAGCAGCTCTGTGAGTCAACAAGCATAAAATCAGAGTTGGCCCAGTGACTTTGTGTCACTTCAGTGATATGTGATTAGAGGTTCTATGTTCTAGGTTCTAATTGTTGATACGAGAAACATTTTGTAATATTTAATTTTCCACTATTACATCTTAATTGTTTAACAACAGTTTATGTATGTTTCTCACTTTGCCTCTTGCATTCCTGTCAGTAGTATCAGTGGCAGGTGAGCCTGGCCCTCCAGGTGAGCCTGGCCCTGAGGGACCCCCTGGACCTCCTGGTGAGAGTACTGAAGGTCCACCTGGACCCCAAGGACCTCCTGGGCCTCCTGGTGCTCCTGGCCGCTCCATTGCTGGCAAACCTGGATCTCCAGGTGGACCTGGCAAACCTGGCTACACTGGAGCACCTGGTGAGAAGGGAGACACTGGAGCCCCTGGGCTTCAAGGACCTAGGGGATCCCCTGGGTCGCCTGGAAACCCCGGACCTGCTGGCCTGTCCGCCACGGGCAAGCCTGGACCTGCTGGTCTTCCTGGAGCAATGGGACCTAGAGGAGAGACTGGTCTGAAAGGACACCCAGGTGTGCCTGGACTGCCAGGTTCTAAGGGTGATAGAGGGGTGGGATTTCCTGGGCCTCAGGGTGAGACAGGACCAGAGGGACCTATGGGGCCAACTGGAGCACCAGGTGAGCCTGGAGTTGGAAAGCCAGGTAAGCCAGGTGCAGCTGGTGAGCCAGGAAAGTCAGGTAGCCCAGGTAGGGATGGTGCCCCTGGACCAATGGGACCACAGGGACCCAAGGGACACACTGGTGCTCCAGGTATAGGTGTTCCAGGTAAATCCGGTGAGAATGGCGCCCCAGGTCTTCCTGGGTCAGTTGGCCCTAAAGGGCACCAAGGACCTGCCGGAGCCCCTGGTGCTCCTGGAGTCCCTGGGTATGGAAAACCAGGTGCAAATGGACAGAAGGGAGAGAGGGGAGCTGCAGGTAGTCCAGGTGCCACAGGTGCAAAGGGTGAGCAAGGTCCAACAGGATATACCGGTGCAACTGGTGCATCTGGCGCCACTGGTCCTGCTGGACCTCAGGGTGCAAGAGGTTTTCCAGGAGAGCCTGGTGCTGTTGGTCCTAAAGGTGAAACTGGTCCATCTGGGCCTGAGGGAGCAAAGGGAAACAAGGGAGATCAGGGAGCACAGGGTTTCCCAGGTAAGCAGGGTTATCCAGGAGCAGCTGGTCCACCTGGGCCCAGAGGAGCCACTGGACCTGGAGGTGACAAAGGTGACGTAGGTTCCCCAGGTACCCCAGGTGCCCCAGGTATTCCTGGTCCTGCTGGACCCAAAGGTCATCCTGGTCGCGCAGGTGAGACAGGTGCTTCTGGTTCTGATGGTGCTCCAGGTCCCAGAGGACCTGCTGGACCTCAAGGTCTTACTGGTGCTCCTGGCCTCAAGGGACACCCAGGTCTTCCTGGTGCTCCTGGTCCTGCTGGTTTGGCTGCTAAGGGTGTGCCTGGGCCACAGGGTGCCCCTGGTGTCCCTGGTGAGCCTGGGGCTGATGGAGAGGCTGGCCAACCTGGCCCTCCTGGTCCCCCTGGTCCTCCTGGAGAGGTTGTGTTTGAGAAGGGCAAAGGAGTTGAGGAGGTTATGGTCAAGTCCCCCATGTCTGCTTTCACTGCATCCTTGGTCACTCCTTACCCTGGTGCTGGTAGCCCCATTAAGTTTGACCAAATAGTGTACAATGCTGAGAATCACTACGACCCTGACAGTGGTATTTTTACTTGCCAGATTCCTGGAGTTTACTACTTTGCCTATAGCATTCACGTTAATGGAGCTCATGCCCTTGTGGCTTTATACAAGAACGGACAGCCAGTTATGTTCACATATGATGAGTACAACAAGGGCTTCCTTGACCAGATGTCTGGTAGCGCTGTCCTCCTGCTCGATGAACAGGACACAGTCTATGTACAGATCCCCGATGAAGAGGCCAATGGTGTCTTTGCTGCCGAGCATGTCCACTGCTCATTCTCTGGGTTCCTCATTGCTTCAACGTGATACGTTGATACAGTAGTTCCCAAACGTCAACCAACTAAATTTGCAATCTATTTCTCAGACTAATGTAAACTCCCTGTTCATTTTTCCTCAGCCAAACAGACAGGTAGTTCACCCTTCTTTGAGGAATAGTAGCATCTCGACTTGAAAACTTAAAGAAACAGGTGCTTAGCAGAAGGAAACTAATTTATGAAAACAGATGATCAGGGATGGGGGAGGCAATCCATAAAGTTACCAGTGAGCTTATGTAATGGAGACAGCATGTGAAATTGAGGTTTTATAACGGTGTTGTGTCCTGGCTTTTTCATTTCCAATCTCTTCCTTTTATACTGACTTCAACTGGAGATTCTTAATTTTATGTTCATTTTGTTTTGTTTTGTTTGTTTGTTTGTTGTTTTTGTACAACCTTTTTGTTTGGGTGACCAATAATCTTATTAAAACACAAATACTTTCTGTGCAACATGTTGTAACTGTTGTCTCTGTATGTGACTTGAATATTGTGAAATGGTAATGGTCAAATTGACTGTTATATTGAAATAAGTCACCAAACTCAAACTGTTTACCAGCAGCATCATTATATCCCTGTATTACATTATGTCATGTAAAACATAATGACTTAAATAAAAGATGTCTTAACAAATGAGTTGTCTGAGGAGCACTTTTTAAATAGACTCAAATTAATTATCTTAATTATCTCTGAGTGTTGTGATCAAATCATTAATAGAAATTGGCATGTCATTATTTTTGCAATTAAGCTCTGATTCCTTACGATCACAGTATCAAAGATCCACTTCAGAGCTAAGAAAGCAAAAGGAAGCACAAATGTAGCCTCGGCTGAAATATAAACATTAACATGAATTTGTAAGAATGGTTGTTGGTACACTGGCTCCACTACACATACTACACCCTGTATCTGAAACCAAGAACCTACAGTGTCAAAAGCACTGCACTATAAGTATAACTACGTGGAGTAAGTAGTATAAATATAGCAAAGCAAGGAACTTCATTTTTGAAACGTGCCAAAATGTCATAATTTTGAATAAAATTGTATCTGCAAAGAACTTTGTGATGAATAAATATGATTAGGTGAAGAGTATGAAACGTTCATCTAAAAAGTAAAACAATGATCTAACATAAAATGGAAACCTGCCTTGTTGTTGGCCAAACCTTTCCTCTTGGCCGTTGCAAAGCTCCCTAGACTTCTCTGTGCAGTGTGTATTTATGCATATTAACGATGGCCCTTTGTATTTGTATTATACGTAGTAAAGATCTTGTCTTGTTGTCTGTCATCAGGCACATTGTGACTTGTAGATATTCGGCAGACGTGCTGGTTTGCTTCCTACTATGTCCAACCTATGTTTAAAAAGCCTGGGAAATGTGCATTATTACTGAAAATGTGCTAGATTAACTTAAACTTAGATGGATGAGGACATACAGTACAAGTCCTCTGATTGTCTGCTTGGCAACCAAAGTTTACAAAACTTACTCTACCATGCAAGTCTGAATATGGGTGCGGTGGAACTAATGAGGGACAGGGATGGACCTCTGGCCAGGCAGCAATCGTTTGATCTTCCCTAAGGGAAAGACCAAAATGGTGGTTAGGGACAGAAGAGAAGGAAGCTGGTCAGAGGAAGCTGCCGGGGGCTGACTTGTGATGGGACTGCCATGCAGAGGCGGCCTGTGGTTGGTGCAGAAGATAAAACAGACAGCAAGCTGCATCTGGTTGTCTCCACAAGCCACACTCCAAAATGACCTGTTGCACTTAAAAGAATATTTCAATCTGTGTGTATGTGAATATGCATCTACATTCTTGTGGGTCCACGTCCAAATATATGTGCAAAGCAACGCAGAGGACAAAGGAGAATGGTGTGTGGCACGAGGGGAGACTTCATGGCTGGTGCTGCGCGCGAGGGACGCCGAGGGCCAAAGCGGGCAGCGGATACCTCAACAACCTGACCAAGATGGATGTGCAGACCAGGAAGCAGAAATAGAAATATTATGTGTAAAACACACCCGTCTTGCGGTGGCCAGAGCTGCATTACACAAGGTTAAACTGGGTGCAAAAGGAAATAGATGGGTTGAAATGAGCATGGGTATAACTGTGGGCAGCTAAAAACACCCTGGAGAAATGGGCTGCAATCTCCTCTTCTGCTATTAAAACGATTCTGGTGTTTTTATGGGTTCTGGGGTTCGCATACAGGGAATCCCAGCACGTCGATGGTGAGCGCAGGCATTCGGGTCTTTGCTGCAGCTCTGTGCTAAAGATACTAAATCTCATGACACTGTAAAAATATTTGTCTGAAACGCTGTCATTTATGCGGCTAAACCAGCAGCTGTGACTGAAACCAACACATCTCACCCTGAGAGATTCAAGCAGTAAGACATTTAACAGAAATCAGTTTTATGTCATGCATTTACATAATCCTTTCATGTAAATTAGAATTTATTATGGTGTGAGACTTCGCATAAAAAGTATTTGCCTACATATTTTTGCTAAAGCCACGTGAGGGTGCTGTACAATAAATTGTATCTGTATCTCTCATGGCTGCTCAAAACACTGAACGCTATAAAAATAACAGAATATATTGATCGGTTCATTTGTGACCTTCTCTCTAGTGTGTTATTGTGGTGGTGTAGTCATCACAGCTCGAAGCAAAGTTTGCTTAAAACATCTCCCAATTTTATTCAATCTTACAAATGGTGAAAAACAAGAAAACTTCATTTACAATGGGTAATCTGTTAAAAACTTCAGTCATTTAGGTACATCTCAGTCATAAAACCAGTAATATCAAAGTCTATACAACGTGCATCAACTACGGAATTTTGAAATAGTGGAGTCTAATGGAAAGTGATGAGCACCTATTGTTTTTGACAGTTAACTAAACCTAGGATGGTCGTGTCCACAGGAGCATTGAGCTTGAAGAGTTGTAAACAACTGTGCACTGCAAAGACAACATTTAAGACTTGGTTTAGGACTTTCCCTTTAAATATCACAATGTGTCAAATCTTGCAGACACAGCTTTAGCTGCTACATCCAATTGCCCAGCACCAAATACTTCGATTAAATATGTCAAATTCAGCAACGTGTCAACACAGTCATGGTTTCATGTAGAAAAACATTCACGCTCGCATTCACACCTTCACACTCACCCACGTCACAAATGCAAGCACCAATGAGCAGTGAGGAAGCAGCACACTCTCTCCTTCACACCTCCTGTCCGTCACTGCCAGGGACATGCAGTCATTCTGGATGAGATGGTTGCAGAATAGTAAACAAACACTAACAAAAAATAAACAAAACAAATCCCTGGTTTTAGACAAGTCCTCTCGTTCCTTCAGACGGGCTCCATCATCGTCGTCTCCTTCATTCCGTTTCGTTCAGCAGGATTACTCAGCAGCAGCCGTGGCCTCTGGGCTGGCTGCAGTCTCTGGCTCAGTAGGTGAAGCTTCGGCTGGCTTTTCCTCTCCTCCTGCTGCGGCTTCCTCTGCCTTCGCCCCCTCCTCAGGCTTTGGCTCCTCAGCTGCAGCCTCTTTGGCCCCCTCCTCACCGGCCTCGGCCGGTTTGGCCTCCTCTGGAGCTGCCTCCTCCGATGCTGCCTTCTCGCCGTCAGCTGGCTCGTCGGCGGCCGCCGCGGCTGCTGCTCCTTCTCCCGCCGCCTCCTCAGACTCCTTCTTGGTCTTCTTGAAAGTGAAGCCGCTGAGCTTGAAGGAAGGTTTCTTGAAGGAGAAGCGTTTCTTCTTCTGCTTGCCGTCCTCGCTGGTAGAAGGAGTGCCTTCCTCTGGCTTGGCAGAGGCCTCTCCGTTTGTGGCAGCAGGCTCCTTCTCTCCATTGGCCTCAGCGCCCTCTGCTTTCACACCGTCTTCCTTTGGTGCCTCCTCAGTAGGAGTGCTGCCATTAGCCTGCGCATCAGCTTTGTTGGCCTCCTCTCCAGCCGGAGAGGCATCCCCATTGGTCTTGGCGTGGCCGTTCTCCTGGAGGAAAAAATAAAGCTTATTCTCGAACATGCACATCATCATGCTGTTAGTGGCTTGTAATCGTGATTCGTGTGCAGGCCTGATTATGACCTTGTGAGTGTAGGATCGTCCCCTGCAAATTACAGGAAGCTGATATTTAATCATATTCAACGCCAGTAGTAACGAACCAGAAAACAGCCCCGAAACCTGCAGCATCTGTTACTAGGAGAGTGACGACAGATCTGTGGCTCTCAGCAGTAGGCTAGTCGGCGAGACCGCAGTACCGCCGGCATCCAGTAGGTGGCGACGGGTCGATGGAAACAACATAGGAATCCGCTTTTTTTTCCTCCTTAATTTAATGACTTCTATAGTAAAAATGTGTTTTATTTAAATTCTATCACTACACTCATCCCAGTGTCTGGGCGTTTTTGTACTGATGTCTTGATTTTGGCCTATTGTGGGTGTCCAAAAACGTGGCTTCTTTCTTGATCCTGGCAACAAAGGCGTGGTATCATTTTTAAAATGGCCATGCCACAGTGAGAGCGGCCACCAGCCTCAGCTGCACACGTTTCAACCAAATCAATGAAAGAGCGAACCTTCACAAATGTACGGTCCCCGGACGCTCAGAATAGAGGGAGATTTGAATTCTAACCATTTGCCCGTTTTAAAAAAAATTATCCTAATCTTAATATATTAGACGGATACGTTTAAAGTCAATATTCAAATCACTTACAGTCCATTTTATAATTGTTTAAAAAAACAACGTGGGGTTTCAAATTTGTTGAAAATGCACTCGCCGGTGAAAACGGTTCATGTGGCCACTTTCCCTGAAAGCCGGCGAGCGCAACGGGGAACATGGAGCACGCCATTGACGCAACACATCGCTCAATTGAGTCCATTTTCTCGCACGTTCAATTAAGATTTTAATAATTCCTGCGCCAATTACCTGCCCGTTGGTCTTTGCTGCAACAGCTGCGCCGTCCGCCGGCTTTTCCACCGCAGCTTCCTCTTTTCCAGCGGTTTTGGAGATTTGTGCTCCCATGCTTCTGGCCCAACAAAGGAACCCAACCGATCAAATCAATGAACAAAGACCGCAAGCTTCCTCCCAAAAATCCAAGTCAAACGCCGACGCCTCCTTCTGCAAACGAAGCCGAGGAATCAGCCTGAGAGCGAAGACGCCGCAATTTAAAAAAAAAAGACGCGCGCGGGAACTTGCAGGGGAAAATTTGCGGCGAAGACGCAAAATAAACGCGAATTCTTGCAATTTTTTCTCGAGCGGAGTTTGTAAATGGAGAATTTGGCCCCAAAGCAAATGAGATGCGGAGTACAACGCCCAAGTCCGCAGTTGAATGGGCACTGGCGCGGTGACGTCACAGCCACCGCGTCTCAACCAATCACAAGTCCGGAATCCAACGGCGGGGGGTCGTGTGGGGGGGGGTCACGGACAATAGGAGAGACACACCATGGCTAACTACTTATTTTACTGTGTTACAGTAAAGAATCTTGATTATTATTATCTTTTTACTTTTTAAAAAAAACTGAAATCACAAATGAAACCCCCACAGCTTTAAAGTGTCCAGGACATCAAATTGTTTTTAGGGGGGAAATTGTTGTTTGACCAGACATGTTTACTCTAGTCATGCTGAGTAATGGATTCACCACATACAAATAAATGTTTGAATTCGCTTTAAATTACGCCATGTTTATATGTATGTATGGAAGACGGCTGTTTAAATATGTCTTCTTCAACGCAACAGAGCTGTGTTTGTATGCTGTTTATTCTTGAGGTCACGAGTTTTCTTGCAGTTTTTATATATAAGAGGTGGTTCTAGTGTTTACGTAATAGAATTAATGGCAGAGTTGAATTGAATTCGATGACCAGTTAGTGTTTATACTCGTGTATACAAATCGTGGAAGACGCTTCCTACAAGACGTTAGTTATGTCTGCAAGAGTATGTTTAGCACAGCCATGGTGACAAAGCAAAGCTCAGCTGGTTTTATGTTAATATCATCAGGCTCCTTCCTTCCTGGCATATATAAACAGACGTCTCCTGTAATTCTAAGCCCCTGTGCTCACAGCCTCCCTCGTCCCTCTTGCATAATAGCGTCTTGTCTGCTTGTTGCAGCTGGAGCATCCCAGTGACCCAGACATAATGAGAGTTTATAGCCTTCTTCTGCTGCTGCTTGCTCCAGCACCCAGCGCTGCTCTGACTCCACCACCGGTCACAAGTCTCTTTTCTCTGCCATCACTGCATGACCCACATCTCCATGGTTACCAGTTCAAAATGGCTCCAAGGAAGAGACTGCGTGACGAGGGCTGTAGTGATCGTGACTCTTGGTTATGTAGACTGTCGGTTCATACAAAGTCCAAAATGAAGCAGTGCAGACGTTAGTGTGAGGATTAGTGTGACTTCATACACCCACCCTGTCTGTATCAGCTAACTAGGCCAAGCTCATTGTGGTGATTTTCTGATTACATGCAAAGCTGTAATTATTATGTTGAGCTGCCATGAATATGTAAATTGGAGTATAAAGCCAGCAGGGCACGAGGCTGCTTTTCAAAAAACTCTACCATATATTATAAAAAGGCTTTAAATAAATGCAGACCGCAAAATATTCAGTATTCACTTAACATATCACTGTAAATAGTTTAAACTTGGTTTAGAGGTTTAGAAAAGGAAGTTCTCCATTTTATTATTTCTTCATTGAACTACCGGGTTTTTAAAGCCGTTAGCAAGCTGATGCGATGCTCATTTTCCTCTTTCACTATCTTGTGTGATAAACAGTACCGACAGTTGCAAAACAGGAGGGACTGCGGGTGAAAAGGAGGTCAGAGATCACAACGATAATTATTTTTCCAAACAAGTGTGAATTGCTCTAAAAGTATCAAAATGGACATATTCCATTTTGATGAGGACTATTTCTCCTTTTGTTGCAGTTCATGCAGCACATTGCGTCCCAGACGCCCCCAGTGATTACATTCTGCTGGTGATTTCCAATTTCAGCTCCTTGATAAGCTGAATATTAAATGAAAATGCAACAGAAAGCTGCCAAGTACAGCTCAGCCTTCAGAGGAACTTACACACAGGCACACAAAGAAAAGGAAAAATGCCTTTGTTTTTATTGAGAGCTGAAAATAAAAATGCCCACAGTGCTCAATGTGATGTTGGTGGTTGTGGTTCAGCTACATAACACAAAGACATGTGTATGTGTCTAACTCGGGCTACAAGCAACAGTGCTTCATAATAACGTTGAGGAGCTGAACGCATAACAGCAAAGTCAGCTCTGCTTCTACAAAAAACACTTTGCCTACTCTGTCCTGTTTTTCCAGTCGCTCCGAAAACCGGGAGGTGTCCCGCTATACATTGTAGTGTCTGGTTGGCAGAGAACGCTGTCAATCAAAACTAGTGGTTGATACGCAACAGCTGCGTCAAGACGTCCCCTGGTAAACCGGAACACAAAACCACCATTTGTCCTGTCAAAGTAAAAACGTAAAACTTTAAAAATGTAAAGAGGCTCTGTTGGTATTGCTTAGAATACCGTAATAATATCGTCATGTTAGATTCTTATCCCAGAAACACGCGGAATCGTTTTATGCTCCCTACAACAGTCACCAAACGCCCGTTCGCTCACCCGGACTTTAACTTAACCGTCAAGCCTTTTATTGTGAACGTATTAACCGGAAGCGCAGTTTCTCACTGTCCCGCACTTGACGCTATTCGCCGTCGTCATCATCTGTACGCACGGCGGCGACAGGAGCTCCCGAGTCGGCAGGGACGGGTCTCCCACCGCTATTCTCCCCCAATGCGAAGAAAAAGCACCAGCCGAGCGTAGAGACGCATCCGCGAATTCCTCCACTAAAGCCCCGCTGGAAACTCCGATGGATTAATGTGATTTCCCTGCGGTAAGCACGTTTTTGTTGCTGTGTTGAATTTCAATTGGTGCAGCCGCCTCGTCCCCCTGTTTTTTTGCGCCGCGGACTGCGAGATGAATTCACCTCCGAACGGGCAAGAGAACAGAAATAACACACTGTGGGTCGCAGCGTTTCAGAGCGGGCTCCACTCGTCTGCAGACGGAGGGTTTGACGGATAACTTTGTCCCTGGGAAAGGAGGGAGGGGGAGCAGAGGGTTTGCGGTAATGATCCCGTAATTGTGGACGGTGCTTTGCAGCGCTGTGATTGTGGAGAGTGGGCTCTGGTGTTGCAGCAGCAGGGATGGATGCGCTGCAGCGACCACAGAGGCCATGCACACACATAATAAACACCACAAAGGCCTGCAGACAGTGCCCTATTGATCTATCCCCAAATAACCGTCATATGCTTTGCCACGCTGTTAAATACGCAATTAAAGCGGTGCTGATCGGGTTATGTGCGTGTGTTGCGGTGCAGCCATCCATCTTGTATGATACAGACCGGGAGCTCAATCAATCACTTGTGCAGTAAGTTAGACAGTAGATGTGTGTTGGATTAGGATGATGCACTCAGCAAGTCAAGCTCTGAGTGTTCAGCCTTTGCATGTATCAAATATGAATGAAATTGCTTTTATAATGTGATTTATGGACCCTTGTGTCTATAACTATTAATATAGGCGTTAATTTGCCGATTTTACAGGTTGAAATACTCTTCAAGGAACTAATTAGCTTATTACTTAATGATGATGCCATAAATATTAGTTGCAGCACTTTTTCCCCAATAGGTTTCAATCAATTCTGTTTAAGAATTACTTAAACAAATGTCCATCTCAGCCTCTCACAGTCACTCGGAGACGTTCATTGTTTTGTGACATCAGCAACCCACAACCCAAAAATCGGAAAATGTCTGGCATTGTCGCTTAAAAAATGCTGCAGCTCCACATGCAGCACTTTAAAAACACCATGTGGCTCGTGTCTCAGTTTCCGTCAACCCAAGTGTTTATTCGGTTCTGCCTGAAATCTTCCAACCTACATCACCGCATCACTGTTTCCACTGGATTCTGACTTTGACCGTTGCCCTCCATTGGCACAGGAATTGGAAAGACTCGATTGAACCCCCCCCCCCAAAAAAAAATACAGACAGCAAGAATCTGCAATGATGTTTTTCCTAATTTCCTCCTGTTTAGAAAGCGCTCAGCTACAAGGCATCTCTCTCAGACTGAGCAGACATTTACAATGGGCTTAGTGATTTAAGAGCATGACTCATGAACACTGTGACACCAAAACACAGTTAGGCTTAAACCCACATGTACAAACTGTATGAATCTCAGCTGTGGGTTTTATAACTAACTCCATTCATTCAGTACCCAGAGAATGCTTTGAAAGCTTTAAACAGAATTTCATTGTGCACTTAATCTTGTAGCCGAGTGAAATGCGCCCATTGTTTTCTTGTCGATACACTGAATGAACTCAGTTGTCTAACACAAGCAAATATTGTAAGCATTCAGAGAATGGCAGCCATAAGGAGGACCTTGTCGTGGTTGTACCACATAAACACTGCAGTAGGTTTCCATGTATTCAAATGGCTCACAGCGCTAAATGCTGTGTATCGCTTTCTATCATGTTGTGCAACAAGTTGCGTTTTGTCGCTGAATAAGGTCATTGTTGCTGGACGTCAGTGGGAGAGGGGTGTGGGAGGTTTGACCTTGTATTGCTGCATGTCAATGATCTGCATGCGAAGGCTCCACACTTGAAATAAAAGCAAGCCTGTCTTATCTTGAAATGCAAAGTGCTTGTATTCCGGAGTAACGTGTTTTATTCTTTTACGGAGCATTGCTAATAAATAACGGGTCAACCAATTAGATGGCGTGTCCCCATTAGAGCCGATGCAGTTACTCCATTAGGGATTAGTCTGAAATTAAACAGCAGCTCATTCTCTAACACTCTGGTTTCAGCTTCTTGCGTGTGAGTATTTCTTTGTCATTTATCGGCGTAAACCTGATTTTTTTTTTGTGCTTTTGGACTGATTGTGAGATAAAACACGTAATGTAACTCTTTGCCTTCTGGTAAATCACAGCGTGGTGTCTTACATTTAATAGATAATATTATCACAAGCTGCCATCATGAAAATAACTGTTAGGTTCAACCGTAGCTTTCACTATTAAACTGTTATATTGACAGAGTGACTTGATACATTACAGTTCAAGCCACAGTATATTATTAGTCAGTTGTTTAGAAATGATGAAAATCTGTTATAGATGTCAATTCTAATTTCCCAAAGCTCATGGGGATGTCATCAGCTTGGTGTTTGTAATTTCAGACCAAAGCTAAGAAAAGCACATTTTCTGCATTTGAGTAATTGATTAATACTTAAAACAAGCCTTTAATTCAGTCACACAGATCTGCATGATACTGTACTCGGGTCTGACAAACAGTCTCCTGTTTAATCCATCACCTACGCTGCACGGCCCTGACGTGTCTGTCCTTTTAATTTAACGTATTGATTCTGCAGCTTCTCTATAAATGGCAGTGTGTCATTATGGCTTCCAGCGTTGTGTGTGAGAGTGTGTGTTAGATGATTACCACTCGCCCGTATGGCATAAGAATAAAGGCTTTCATTTCAGCAAATCAATTTCCAGTTGATCCCGGCAGTTGAGACTGATGTAGTAGCACTAAGCGGGTCTCTGTGTTCAGATGACGTTGGCATCTTCTTTCTTGATTCATCTCTTCCTGAAGTGACAGAACTTCACAGCAGTGTTGACAGGCCAGACACCGCAGTCAGACTTCGGGCTGCATCTTGAACCGATCAAGACGACGACTTGGCCCGTGTGTTTTTGTCCTTCCATACATGCTTGTATTATTAACCGTTACTACGCAATACTGAGCTGCAGTATTGTCCCCAGTGGACTTTTCTTTCGCATCTGAGGCTAAGCTGCTCATCCGGCCTGAGAATAACGTGATGAGCGTTCTCACAGGCTGAGGTGGTCATGCGATATCCAGGCTGTGCCTCAGAAAGGAACAAGCCCCGAGGCTGCGATGCCATCATCTGCTTTTTTGGGGAGAAAGTTCTGCCGCAGGTCTGGGACACTGCAGACTGTGTCTGAAAGCCAGCAATAAACGACAAACTACCATATAACTTCTAGTGCTCATTCAGAAACTCGCAAGACATGATTCATACGCAAATGTTTACTAAGCCAAGGCTGCCAAAAAAACAATACTGTAACTGGAACATATGTATATAAATAATACAAGATGGCCTAGATTCTGTGCAGCAGAATAGTAGCAGAGGTGGCGAAGCTACGGTCGTCCCTGGCCCTGTCTCTGCAAGAGCAGGAAGATAATCCCCACAGGAAACACGACAACATGAGATCTCCCCTCATTTACGCTGATCCCTCCAGGAGTAGAGGTAGTTCTCTTTCAATCACAGCGGTTAACCCTTTCATGCATGAATTATGAAAGCCACAGTCAAGATTTTTTTTCTCTGTGCTTTTATTACCCTTTGGGCATAAAAAAACAAAAACTGAACTTTTTTTTTTTTAACTTGTAACTTTCAATGAGTTCTTCACCTGTCCACTCACGTGGACTGCATGAATTTAAGGAGGAAACTATTTCACAGAAACACAGAATGAAATTATATCTCAAAGCTAAAAAAATATTTTTGAAAGGTTGTTACTACCGTTTATAATTTTGTTAACGTTTTATAACATTGCTCAATGCATCGCAAAATCACTAAACTCTTCCTTTTTGAACATATTCTATCAAAAATATTGTCAACAGTTTTCACAATTTTAGATGGAATTTAGCTGCATGGTCTGCTTTAGTGAGTTGTGCATCATTTCACTAAGTCTATCTTGTATGAAAATTGCCAAAGCACCCAGGGCACAAAGCCACAAGACACCGCATGCATCCTCACACTCAACTCCCTCAGCATCCGCATCCTCAACTCCCTCAGCATCCGCATCCTCAACTCCCTCAGCATCCGCATCCTCAACTTCCTCAGCATCCTCAGTTTCACTACTGGCTAATCCTTCTTTTTCTAGCAGCCATTCTTCATCACTGCTACTAGAATCATCCTTACCTGATCCGGATGGAATTTTCCCCACTATCCTGTAGGCCTTTCTATCACGCTCTGCACTTATACAATATATATACACATTACCTATTATTCACATAATAGAACTTACTTACTTACTTAAAAACTGCTAATTACATTGTAATAGCATACATAGATTGATTTACAGCCAAAAAGGTATTGCAACTATATTATTTACAATACAAACAAAGTTCTGATAATAAAATGAATTGTTGTTGAAATATAACCAACAATACATGATGTCCAAATTAGTGGACAGATAAATAATCCAAATTTCCTCCCAAGATAAAATCAATACTTTGAAAATTTAACAACACTATGTTTCTTTAGGGTGTACTTGATGTTATCATATTTTTTTTACCTCCAAGGGTCTCCTCCTATAAAAGGATTGGCAAGATATTCCTGAGGTGGTCGGCCTTTCTGGCTTTCTGTCGGCCATCTTGGTTTCAAGAATTATTTTTACACTTACAGTGGCTGACCAATGGGTGGCAGTGTAACAGACTAACGCACTAGCGTCCACAGAAGTGGATTATATGCAACGTCTCAGTCAGAACCCATGTGAATACAAGAAAACTGTTTTTAAATAGCTGTCAACTGTAGTGACCGCTATGCATGAAAGGGTTAAAGAGACAGTCCGCCAGAAAATAGAAATGACATCCGATATGTTGGAGATGCCAACCAGACATCATCAAGCCAGAGACCAAACTAGACGCCAACTGTGAAACTTCTTTGTCCTTTTGGGATCGTTTGTGTGGTTCTCTTTAAATGGAAATTCATCCAGAAGATTGGAGATGTAAACATAAATGTCAAGGAAGATTATTTGCTGTGTGTAGGATTAACAGGGAGGCAACAGTCGTCCTCATCCTTCCGTGGCCTCAGCTCTAGACTTATCCTGTAAAGCTACTGCTGGGCTTGTTGCTCCTTCTGGGTATTTTATGGGCTTTTATTGACAGTAATGAATCACAGCAATCTCTCGCTCTCTGCAGTGGCTCTGTTCTTCTGTTAGTTAGCCTACGTGGGAAAACACTGCGTCGACCCGGCGCAGCTGAAAATGCAGGCGGCGGATTCTCCTCACAGGCTTGAAACGCAGACGCCAGACTTTTTGCCCACATGCATACCATCATGTTCAGCGTTGCCTTTACTTCAGCAAGTGACACATCTGTTTGCACTTTCTTTCGACGCACTCCTTAGGGTTGCTTGCTTGTAAACGTTAAATAGGCTTGAAGGAATTCAGTAATATGCTGTGTAGCTTTCCTTTTAGCTATCGAGCTCCAGCCCCCTTCAAAACATGGCTCATTTTAGTCTTTACAAAAACCTGAAGAACCTTGAATAAGAGTTATAATAAAGGAATATTGTAAAACAAATTTCTTGCCTTCTGCGACCACCTGCCAGCCAACAGTTGTGGTTCTACCGAGTCTTTAGCTGGGGTCAGCAGCAGTGCCACAGTTTCGTTTTCGTCCGTCTGCTGTGCTTCTGCCATTTGCCCCCAGCACCACCTCTCCAGCCTCGGCGACTGTAAACAAGTGTGTTTCTAATTAGCCGTCTCAACGGTGAGCGGGCCGCTAATGCTGATGAAAGGCGAGGGGGCTTTCAGCCGTCTTCTCCTCTTGCTGGTGTTCACGAATCTCCCGAGGCTTGAAGGGGAGCACGGTGATCCAGATGTGCGTTGGATTTACTGGGTCTTTTAAAGACAGTAAGGCTCTGTTTAATTGGCAGAGCGGATTGCCCTCCCTCATTACAGAGACTGCTTCAACTTTGCTTTAGTGAGGCCAAACGCTTCATCGGTCCCCCTCAAAGAGGGGTTTGCTGCGAAGGGCCTCTCTGCTTTTTAATTCGGTGCCTAGCGTATGTAGTTGGGTGTGTAGCTCACAGTAAAAGAAACAAAAATACAGTTCGTGCCACAGTGTAAATGCACTGGCTCAGTGTGAAGTGTGGTCGTGCAGTAAGATGGAAAAGTAACCTATGATAACAGTGTTGTTAAATCCATTTATGGTGAGTTAATTTGGATATTTTCAGCTTAAACTGTTCCATCAGCATCTGTGTTTTTACACTGGCCACACACTCCAGCGTACCATGTTTCATTGCATCTTAATTGAAATGCTCCTCAGAAGGCTCTCTGTAACTCTATGAAATAATGGAATGTGGAATCACTGAACATTTCACCTATGCACTAATCGCTTCTCTCTGTCTTATACTCACAGAGAGTAGAGAATGGGCTGCGTCCAATGTAAGGATAAAGAAGCAGCAAAACTCACTGACGACCGAGAGACCAGCGTCTCGCACAACTCGGGCTACCGGTATGGCTCAGACCCCACGCCGCAGCACTACCCCAGCTTTGGGGTCACCACCATCCCCAACTACAACAACTTCCACAGCGCCTCCACGCAGGGGGTGACTGTGTTTGGAGGAGTCCACACGTCCTCGCAGTCTGGGACACTTCGGTCCCGGGGAGGAACTGGTGAGGCTGAAACCTGTTGTTAAGATGATTCAAGATGATTTTCTTGCCACATTGCAAACTGCTCATGTACAGTGAATTCAATGTGGAAGCGATTTTTGATGCAGCCGCTTGCTTCTTCTGCTTCCGTGTTTTTCTGGCGTACTGGATATATGTGTCTTGGGTGTGTTGATGCTGTGCTCACATGATAAATTAATCATTCCGTGGAAGATGAACGTCCACTGGCCGCAACTTAATGGAAAACACAGCGACCTAAATTATCACCAGGCACATCTGACGGCCAGGCCGATGGGACGCTGTGCTGAATAGTGCAAAAAGTGTTTCCAGGATGGAAACTGTCTCACTTAAGACACATCTGAGCAGCATGTCTTACTTTGACTACTTTTACTGAAGCTAGATCCCAACACAGATGATGACTTTGCATTTGTGCTGTTATGAATAAAAATGTGGATCAGGGGAGCGTGCAGTACCTCAACATTCATGTCTAAGGGTGTAAGCGAGACCGAGGGCCTAGGTAGAGCCATTTCAATCGTTTATATTTTATTTTGCATATGGTAAATACTAATATAAATGGAGTTTATGAAACGCAGCACCAGATGGCATGAATGAAACAAACAAAAATATCAGCCCATGTGTTACGCAGACGGCCAAGGCCGACATGAATCTCGCAATGAGAAACGCGTCGTAACATTTCAGCCATACCATTCGCCTCCGCTAACGCCGCTTCTCCTTTCCCTGCAGGAGTGACTCTGTTTGTGGCTCTTTATGACTACGAAGCCCGGACCGAGGATGACCTCAGCTTCAGAAAGGGGGAAAGATTCCAGATCCTCAACAGCACGTAAGTGTGAAAACATCCGTATGACACCATGTAGGGTCGTGTTCCTTCGCCGCCGACGGCTAAATGCTGCTTTCAGAATGAAAAAGATGTTTCAGAGGCAAGATTTGTTGTATTTTAACGAAAGGAGCCTGCAACATGCAAAGGAAATACCTCTGATGTTGGAACAGTTGCCAGATGGTGGCATGGATGGTCGCAAGTGTAACTTTGAAATGGATTAAAAACATGGATTTGGGGCTGAATATCTGCAGTGTCTACGTGTACCTGTCTGCTTATTGTGCAAATTTCGATGCGCTTTTGTTTTTGTTCCAATCTGCCTCCTCCAATTCTCCATTTCTCCATTTCTCCCTGTCCTCCTCTCCTCAGTGAGGGAGACTGGTGGGAGGCCCGTTCTCTCACTACAGGTGGAACTGGTTACATTCCCAGCAATTACGTTGCTCCGGTGGACTCGATCCAAGCGGAGGAGTGAGTAAAACTTCTTGTATGAACACCCACACACATAGCGAGTCTAAATCTGAAACATCTAAACAGCTTCATCAACAGCGAACACACACATACTTGACAGCTCATTACTCGCTCGTTACGTTTGGTACAGTGAGAATAAAAGTCAAGACAACTGTTACACACCGTGGTTTGATAAGTTGTTTTTCCCTGCAGCTGGTATTTTGGTAAATTAGGTCGAAAGGATGCAGAGAGGCAACTGCTCTCCAACGGCAGCGCCAGAGGCACTTTCCTCATCCGTGAGAGCGAAACAACCAAAGGTACTTTCACCACAGCGCATCACGCTGTCATGGTTTAAACTCTAGGTAACGGACAGATGTGTTTGTGAGTAAATTAATCACTGCCGATGTAAAATCAAATGTGGGATGAGACCTAGATTATTCATGACTTGAATTAAATCATCACATGTACTGTGTTAAGCACTACCAGACATTTTCGTCTAGTGTGTCAGTTGTGATTGTGTTGTGCTGTGTCTGTGCCAGGGGCCTACTCCCTCTCCATCCAGGACTGGGATGACATCAAGGGCGATCATGTCAAACACTATAAGATTCGCAAGCTCGATAGCGGCGGCTACTACATCACCACCAGAGCCCAGTTTGAAACGCTGCAGCAGCTGGTGCAGCACTACTCAGGTGTGACTCGTTTATGCATGAAAACGTCCTGACCTGACAGATTTACTTCTTCTCTTCGCTTCATCTAACAAAGAATGAAAATGCGTTTTCATACCTCTCTAATCTGGTTCGATTGCACGGTCGACCCAGCCAGGGCCGCGGGGCTGTGCTGCCGCCTGATTGTGCCATGCCACAAAGGCATGCCTCGTCTGACCGACCTGTCCGTCAAAACCAAAGACGTGTGGGAGATCCCCCGGGAGTCGCTGCAGCTCATCAAACGTCTCGGCAACGGCCAGTTCGGAGAGGTCTGGATGGGTGTGTATTTCTTTGACGTACTCTTTTGGCACAGATCTGAACTGGACAGATGTGCAGTGTTGCAACACATACGGCATGTGTTGGATCCTTCACAAGTAACACCCAGCTAACGTTATCTACAGGGAGAAGGCTGACTCCTTTCAGGAATGTTGATAGTCTTGCTTCGGGATTTGAATGGACTTTCTCTTAACATACTTTTATTTCATCACACATTGCTATAGATAACATTTTATTTAGATGCCGTGTTAGCTTTTATGTCCTTCCGTGCCTCTCGCATTTCACCAGGCTGAATCTAGCTTTAAAAATAAAATCGCCAGTCGCCAACCTCTGGGGAACTATCCTTGAACAGCTTTTATTTTTTTTAAACTTGTTAGGCACGTGGAACGGCACCACCAAGGTGGCGGTGAAGACTCTGAAGCCCGGCACCATGTCGCCCGAGTCCTTCCTGGAGGAGGCTCAGATCATGAAGAAGCTCAGACATGACAAGCTGGTGCAGCTCTACGCGGTGGTGTCTGAAGAGCCCATCTATATCGTCACCGAGTACATGAGCAAAGGTTGGCAGCCACAGGATGAATGCTACGGACATGCATTTCAACCCACCGCCACATTTTGTACATAATTTAAACATCTGCACTCACAATAAAGCAGCATCCTGTCTCATAGCAAAATCCTCGGTTGCCACAGCAATAACAGTCTGAGCCAAATGTAGCATGTGGCTCAAATCCCAGAGTCAGTGTCACGTTAATTAAAACACGTTGCTTCAGCTTTGATCCAAATCTGAGTTAGGTTCTGGGAGCTGGAGGCAAAACGATAACTGCACATTCTAACTCGTGTTTGTCTTTTAGGGAGTTTGCTTGACTTCCTTAAGGACGGAGAAGGACGAAGCCTCAAACTGCCAAATCTGGTGGACATGGCGGCTCAGGTGTGCTACTAAATAAAATCCAAACAGAAAGTGCTTTTTCACCATCTAAGAGCTAAATTGTCTTTAAGCACCTCCAGCTGTTGGCCATTTATTCACTTTCCACGTAGTTGTTATGCCAGTGTTTTCATCCGGCAGCTTCTCACTAACACAATAAAATGGCAGAATATGAAAAGTCTGCAGCTGCAAATGAATTCCACATATCTCATTGTTTTATATCAAGCTGGCTGATTTACTTTATACCACTGCAGCTTGTACTTGAACCTGAAGCGCTGACTCACCTGTGGGTTGATAAGTAAGCATCCCTGACGCTGGAGTTTATTTAGTGGATGGCAAATCTACGGGTTGTCCGTTAAGAGAGGATCCTCTCTGTTGCAGCGTCCTAGACGTCTTGCCTAGCACGGATGATGTTCCACTGTTAAGTGACGTGATGTTCACTGGAATAAAATAACTCTATTTCCCAGGTGGCTGCAGGGATGGCATATATTGAGAGGATGAACTACATCCACCGAGACCTGCGCTCTGCCAACATCCTTGTCGGTGACAGTCTGGTGTGTAAGATCGCTGATTTCGGTCTGGCCCGGCTCATCGAGGACAATGAATACACTGCAAGACAAGGTGATTTGCCCAAGCTGTAAATTTGTGCAACGACCTTTCTACGTTTAGTAAAACGTGTTGCACCTTTAAAACTGAGCTAAAATTATGCTTTAGAACATAATCCTATAATTCCAGGCCATGGGATCTGATTTCATTTGTAATATACCTTCTAAAAATAGGCGGCTGCTAATAGAGGCACCTTAAAAACGGCAGCACCATGTTACTGCAGTCGTGTCTGAGCAAGCACATTCAGATGTGGCAGTGTGGCTTACGTCCGTAGCCAGTGCAGCAGAGTTTGGTGCCTTGTGCTACAGTACGTTTAATATTCAGCTGTTTTACTAGATGAGTGTTTTCATCCATCGACCTGTAAATCTCCGCTTAGCCAACATCTAGGCTACGGCTGCGGCGAAAGGAAGCCAAGGATTTAAGAGGGCTCGTAAAATTTATTGGTCCCAGTCTGGAGATGTATTTTTACAAGACAGCGTTGGAGTAGAGATTAGCTTCATATATTCATAGGGTTATGAATATCCAGTGCTTTATGTATCGCTTTAGTCCTGGGATGTTCTATAAACCTTGTTGTCAGTTGTTGGACTGGGTGATAATTCCTTCCTTGTTTTACACACACACACACACACACACACATTGTCATGTATTGCTATAATACTGCAACAGAATATCCCATTCAAACAAAGGCACAGTGTGAGGGTTTAGCATCTCCACTGTTCACTTGTTGGGAGGAAGTGGACCTACCCAGAACCACTCAAGCGCTGTTAGTAAAATGGTGAACTACACCGGACTACTAGGCTGTGTTAGTCACCCTGCCAACGCATTCAGTCGCTCATTTGTTACTCATTTAGATGTTTACTTGTTCGACCTAGATTTGCGAACGCTGACATGAAGAGTGATAATGGAATTCTTCCATTTTGCCCCCTGGAGAGATGTCATGTCGTCCTCGTGATTCTACATGAATGAATGAAGTTATCGCCTTCTTACTCGTTTGCTTTTAATTTTCTTATTGTGAATTGTTATTTCTGCATTTCCTCTAGGCGCAAAGTTCCCCATAAAGTGGACAGCTCCCGAGGCAGCTCTCTACGGGAAGTTCACCATCAAGTCGGACGTGTGGTCGTTTGGCATCCTGCTGACGGAGCTGGTGACCAAGGGCAGGGTGCCCTATCCAGGTGGGCGTGTTCGCTGGATTACTGAAGCACTTCTCATTTCCAGCCGATTGCTACCGTTTGAATAATGCAGCGTGTGTGAGAACGCCTGGGCCCACAGAGACACTTGTCATGTCTCTATGCTAAAAAAAGAGCAGCATCTTGCATAATGGACATCGCGTTGTGCATTATGCAGGGGAATAGTCCCAGCTGACTGTGTGAACATGTGAAAGGTTGCCGTGGTGCCGTTTATCTGTCATGCACGTTCACTCTGCCACTGTAGACTAGTGTGAAGTGCTCTTCCTTGTAGTTAAGGTGTAGCCATCACTTTTGTTTCCAATATTTACCAAACAAACATTGAAGATAATCTGTGAGGTTGTGAAGCTGGGACGTGACATTGTTTGTGCGAAGCTTATTTTCCCCGTCTGTCCAGGCATGAACAACCGAGAGGTACTGGAGCAGGTGGAGCGAGGTTACCGCATGCCGTGTCCGCAGGACTGCCCCTCATCCCTGCACGAGCTGATGGTGCAGTGCTGGAAGAAAGACCCGGAGGAGAGGCCCACCTTCGAGTACCTGCAGGCCTTTTTGGAGGACTACTTCACTGCCACGGAGCCTCAGTATCAGCCAGGGGACAACCTCTGAGCGCCTCTGCTCTCTCATGTCATCCTGCTAGCGTCCCACCAGAGGGAGCCAGACTCTAGATTTTCTCTCATCCTGTGACTGTAACGATCTTAAAAGCTCATCGACTGACTTCTTGACTTCCAGGCTTCATACGCACGGGAACCGTTGGCTGCTCTGTCGGCAAAATGACTATCGAATTCAAGAATGTTTTGCAGGAGAGGGGGGTGTACGACAGGTTGGAAGAGTTGAAATGACTGCCATGGAAAACCAGATGGGTTGTGTAACTTGTATGTAGTGTAAATATCAATTGCTTCTTTACCGATCTCTTGTTTTCTTTGTTTTTGTTTGTTTCCTTTTCTATTACTTTTGATATTTTGGATTTTTTTTTAATCCAGGGTTAAAGTTTCAGATGTACGGCTAGTAGAGAGACGTGTGACGCTCACAGTCGGTAACAAATCGTGACATTAATTTTAGGAACGGTAATAGTTAGATGTTGTGGACTGATATGTCTCAGAATTTTTTCTGGGAGTCCATTTACCTTTTTTACAAGGTTACTATAATGATACTGCTCTTCTCTCCTCAAGGAACCTAGATGTACTATAACACCTGTTCCTGCCTTTTTATGTTTAATAATATTCTTATAATGTAAGGGAATGCCTTCATGCTTTCCACACACTAACTAATGCATCATGGACTTTTCCACTTGAGCTTGTATTGCGTCCGCACTGACGTTAAGTGCGCACATTGCATTTCAGCTTCGGCCAATGATTTTTAGAATGTGACGTAACTTTTAGTTCAGCTTCTTATAATTGAAATCGAGGGCTGACTTCCTCTCCATTCTTAGGCCGACTGCTTTATTATATATATGATAGTTTAACATGTATGTTGCATTGTTGTATGGCAGCAGGCTGTGAACTCTGCGTCGTCTATTTGCTTCTGCGGCCAAACCAACCATTTCCATGTCGAGATTGAAGGGTGCGTGTCTGTGTTTGTTCTCCATGATGTATATTGGGACATGACATGATCACGAGTCCGGACATGTTGGTTTCACTTGTTGAGTCGTCCAGCACTTCAGCCAGTCTTGTGTCTCTCATGGTCGTGTGATGATGGTTATTATTATGATTTAGTTTTTCTGCTTTCATCCTTCTTCATTTGAGTGAGAGGGTAAACTGAACTGTTTCTTTGTGTATTTATGTTGATTTGCGTTGGTGGGAAAGTGAACCAAACTAGATTTTGCATCACTTGACTGACCCCAGTGTAGTACACATACAGAAAATGTGTTTGGTCTCTGCATTATTTATTGTTTCTGTCCGTTTCTTGTACACAGCTGGTTTTGAAATAAACAATCTTGCCATCATCATCATGTTGTGCCGACACTTGTCCGTTGCAGGTTTTAGAAATTTTCCAGTTGCTACAGTGTGACCTGCACCGTGGGCGAGTTCAGAACCGACTTCCACCTCTAGAGAAAGTTTCCCTCAGGCTGAACTTGACAACATGACTGAACTCCAGTCGTATGCAAATCACCTTCTCGGTGTCCACCCTGCAGTTAAGTCCAGGCAACTGCGCGGTGCAGACAGCAGAGCAAACCAGTTTTCATTTCATCACTGTGCAGATCAGAACGGTGACGTATTTCCTTCAGACACGCACTGTTGCCGTTATTGTTATTTTAGACTTAATTCCAAGAATGAGGCGCTTTTGAAAGTGAACTCTCCTGGCTGATCAGGCTAAGCAACAAAATCATGCCATTCTTGAATGTGATTGGATGCAGCTGAGACGCTGGAGGATTTGCATATAGCAGACTACAAGCCTCTGCACCGGTTGGAGTGTGAGGAATTCAGAGCACAGCTTGGTTATTGTTGCTCCTTCTGTTCAGCCTGGTACGTACAAAATGTCTGATGTACTGAAATGTGAGGTAACTTGAAGTTGTTTTAATTATTGTTGTAAGTTATGAACACATGTAAAATATCTATTTTTGTGCTTCTGTCTGTTGCAGGACTGCGGCGTGTGTTGAATTAACTCTCCTACGAATCCGTCAGAGAATTCCCCTCTACATTTCAGCACAACGGTCACTTCAAACCACTTTTATGGATGCAGATTATCATCAGCGTCTATACAGGGGAGGTCAAATGAACCGTGGACCGTTTAGAAAGCGGCCAATCGATGTTGAGCACCAATTCGATGTTCAACCCGAGAGGGATGAAGAGGAGCTTGAGGTGCCGCTGCCGCTGCGATCAGATGATGAACAGGAGCACTACAGTCCCTTCCTACCGCCTCATCACCACACACACACAAACTGTCGTAAGGAAATAGTTTATTGTTTTTAGAAGGTTCTACAGTGAAATAATTGACAACATATTTTTATTAATAATGGCAGAATTTGTTGTGACACTAAAAGCTGCAAATGCAATGAGAATCTGATGCCTGTGAAGAAATGTGACTAGAAGCAGCTGCGGCCCATTATTGTAGCGTCTATGAG
This sequence comes from Macropodus opercularis, assembly GCA_030770545.1. Taxonomy (NCBI): domain Eukaryota; kingdom Metazoa; phylum Chordata; class Actinopteri; order Anabantiformes; family Osphronemidae; genus Macropodus; species Macropodus opercularis. The sequence continues at coordinate 5,243,306 of JAUCMP010000026.1, read as the reverse complement.
GTCATGGTACTGTTCACTCTACGTAGGCCTTCATCCCCCTGTGGATTTGAGCTACTATCACTCTGCAGGAGGAGGCAGCTACAGCTTTGATGCCGACCGCAGATACCAGCCTCAGCCCTGTCACCACTCCGCTCCCTGCCAGCGCAAACAACCCTGGGCTGAGTCTCCAAACCGGTAAAAACAACACATCAGAATGAACGAAATGAAAACCGGTGACACTTCCCCCACATTACACAATTGCTTCTTGCTCCTGGAGGTTTAGACAACACGACAGCGGCAGTGTGGACGAGGGAAGCGTCTCGGTGAATGTGCCGCATTTCTCCATCCCCGCTGCGGAGGACGTGTCGGAGGTCAGCGTGATGAGCCTGAGTTCAGCCGGAGCAGAATCTGTATCTCATGAGAAAACAAGAAGCGTCAGTCTGCCTGATAAGAGCAGTGAGTCACGTCAATCTCATTTAACAACGAAAGTAGGCACAAGTTGAAGGGCCTTAGTTGTTTAACTCGATTATGTTTTCTCCTTCTAGGAAACATTTTCGTAACTTATTCTTCAGACGCCTCCTCTGAGATTGTCCCCTTCGTAGACTTCCTCACCAAACACGGCTTTCGACTGGCTGTAAACAACTATTTGTTCTTCTCTAAGAGAAAATCAGATTCTGCAAAAAACAGTCACATATAGCGTTGCCTTTAATGTCACAGGTCGACATATTTGACAATGACGTCAGACCTCTAGACATCAACAAATGGACAGACAGTTACCTAAATGATGTAAGTATGAAATAAAAGTTGGACAAGACAATTCATTCAGGCTGTGAAATGTGTGTTGTTGTTGTTTTGCAGCCATCCGTCTTGATTATCGTTGCCATCAGTCCAAAGTATAAGGCAGACGTTGATGGTTTTGCAGTGGACAGTCATGGCCTACACACAAAATACATTCACTCCATGGTGAGAGAATATTTGCTCCTCTTGTCTTTAAGGAGGATTAGACAGAATTATGAGCGGTTTAATTAAAATTGTGTTTTTACAGATGCAGAATGAGTTCATCCAACAAGGCAGCTTGAATTTCAGATTCATACCAGTTCTCTTCCTGAACGCATCACAGGTTACTGTACTACAAATGCTTTGGCCCTTGTCACTGTCTGTCCCTCCTAGACGTCTCTCTGATATTCTGCTCTCTGCAGAAGCACGTCCCAAACTGGCTTCGGAACACGTGTGTTCATCGATGGCCTCAGGACACGGAGAGTTTGTTGCTGCGGCTGCTGCGAGAGGAGAGATACGTTCCTCCTGCCGTCCCGTACGAGCTGACCCTCGTCATCAAGCCGGCGGCCCCACTGTAAAGACAAACCACACAGTACGCGTGTTTGATGTTTCTTCTTTTAGCCACTATGCAGCTTGTGCATTGTAGTTTTTTTTTAATCACTGATTTATTTTAGTAGCATTTCAAATTATTGACTTCACTGCTTGTTATTGAATGCATAACACTTGTGCTGCATAAGATGTACAGGTGATTATTTTTCAGATGTTTCAATAAAGTGTTTGTACAGATGACGTGTGGTGTTGAATTCCTTAGGGGCAGTTTTCACCTGTGTTGCTGTCCGCCGCTGATTTGTGTTGAGCCCCGTTCAGCCGTCTGATCTTACACACACCCCATCAACCTCCAAAAAAGGCCTGCCGTAGCTGGTGCACCGAGCTCCAGCTAAGAATAACTTCTGGAGGATACAGTTACCGCAGCCCTGACCCGTTCTCGGGTGGGATGTTCTGTCTGTCCCACCTCAGCCTGCCCAGCAGTGTGCTCAACTCTGCTCTTTCCTCCCCTGCGTTGCTTGCCTTTTCCCCACCAGACCCCCCTGTGCAATGCTGTCGCGGTGGCAGCTCAAAATTTCACTGTTCCCTACATTTTGAGTTCTTTCCATTTTTGTTTACCTTGGAGAATTTCAACCTGTGGATTACATGGATCAGGAAACAAGACTGTGACCTCCAAGCAGAAATGGAATAATTTACTAGCTGAGACAGCTGGATGTTCGCTGGATTTACACTGAAGTTGAGATCATCCAGTCGGGTCTCCATGAGGAGGCTTCACCCCCAGCACCAAGGATAATACCTGACATTATCTTTATATCGCCATGGCTGAAGGTACGACTGCTTCACCTTAGCCTTAAATAACAGGACTGAATATTCTCTTCAGCACAGAAATCCTCTATGTACGTAGTAAATACACAAAAATGTTTTCATAAGGAGAGTCATGCTGGAAAAATGTGACGAAAGGTAGTTGCTATAAATACAGGATATCATGTAACCAGAGGATTAATATGCTGCTCTGACAGACATGGCTGAACTTTTCACTCCTGTTGAAAAAGTCACAGTATTTGATGAAGTAGTGACACAGCAATGTTAAAACACTTATTACAAGCACAGACTTGAACATTAAAAGTAAGAGTAGACGCTGGTTCAGCAGGAAAATGTCACTGCAGCTAATAAAACATACACATATTTAATGACTGGTTTGTTTATATTGCTGTAACGCTGTTCACACTTTTTATTGCGGTAGCTGTAGCTGGTCAGGTTGGAGCAGTAGATTAAATGGTTCCCAACATAGGGGTTGAGACCCTGCAAAGGGCCACAAGATAAACAGCAGAAACAGTACACGATAACTGGGGAGGAAAGTTTGTTGATGCCTAATGAGAACAACTGTGAAGTTGGGTAAAAGGTGAAACCGATTTTGCTCAAATCATCGAATGTTGTGGTAAAACACTGACACCACCTGTTCATATGAAATCAAGCAGCTGAGGGTTATTTGAAGCGCTGCTCATCCAGGAAGGGATTCATGACTAGGGCGTGTTCCAAGTTCACCCAATAAAAATGTTTGCACGTCTCATCCACGGAAATATCGTTCAGCTGCAGTTAGCTCGTAATTACTAAGGTGTTTCAACACAGCTCTGTTTTTACATTTTGGTCACATAATGCATAAAAAACAATAAGCTAATGTAGCGTTTTTAGGAACAACATCAATGACGATCAATTGGCAGCTTTATGTACACACAAATTAAAATATTTTCATGTAATTAATTAAGTGTCAAAGTTATGTGTGGAATTTGAGTGTAATGCAAAGCAGGGTAATAGTCTATAGCCTGTGTGTTACATGTGTGGCTTCTGTCAAATACAGGAGTCAAATCAGCCTCCACCCCTGCAGCCACTGGAGCCGATGGAGCAGCAGCACAGCCGACAAGCTCGCTGAGGTCCAGAGGTCTGGGGCTCCTCCGGAAGGTCAAAGTGTCCGTGGAGCTGCTCATTGCTCTGGTTGCTCTTCTGTCCTGGGGGGTTGTGGGAGTGGTGATGTTTGACTTTGTGGAGTACAAAGCTGTCCCTGGTTAGTCACAAACACACTGCAGCATGTCTTTAGGTTTCTATTTGTCATGGTTCGCAGGTCTAAGTGTGTTGATTTTCAGACATTCAGCAAGTCATCACGAACCCTGTTCAAGCTGTAAACGACGCCGTCGACGAGGTTTCTAGTCTGCTCCATAAGTTTCAAGGTACAGAAGAGATGATGATCTACGTTGTTGGTAAAAGCGATTTTGATACTGTGATGCACAACCTTTTTTTTTGTCTGGGTTCCCAGAATGTGCACCTGATCTACGTGACCCCATGTCTGCTGCCACATACGCAGCTGAAGAAATATCAGAAGCAAAAGGCGAATTTGTCCAGTACTTCTCAGATGACGAGGGTATGAAACGAAGACATTCATTCTTCTTTGGCATTTTAGCATGTGATGTAGTCCTACCTCCTAAAATCTCCCTCTAACTGCAGGAAACTTCTACCTCAGCTACGTTGACCCTGTGGTGATAGGCAGAGGAGCTTTCCATTCAGCTAATGACTTCACGGGAGAAGTAGCCGGTTCCCTCAGGGACGCAGTGTGTGCTGCGGTGGATGCTGTTGTAGGCACCATAACGAATATAAATAAAGGTATGAGCGCTCATAAGCTATGGGAAAGATGTCTTGTAGCTGCTTGATTGAAGCCCTAATCTGATATTAACTATTTTTTTTCTCAGGAAAAAGTGACCTAAGCTACGTTGACCCTGTGGTCATAGGCAGAGCTGCCTTCACTCTTACTAATGAGTCCATTTGTGGAGTAGTGGGCTGCATCCAGAACGTTCTCTCTGCTATTTTAGACACTATTCTGCAAGCGGTCACAGGTATTTACTCTTCTCATGTCACGCCTGTCTAGCGTCTTAACACTGGACGCACTGCACATTAATGTTTTCACTCTCTTTTTCTCAGGGTCTTCTGATTTTAGCTTCGTGGACCCTGTGGTCATAGGCAGAAACGTCTTCAAGGTTACTGATGACGCTGTGAGTGGCTTGGTGGGCTACGTCCAGGACGCGCTCTGCTCGGTCCTGGACGGCACACTGGAAATCACAAAAGGTACAAAAGTGTCCTGATGTCTAAACTGTCAGGAAACTACAGTAGAGAATGGATTTGTATTCATTTGTGTTTCCTCTTGGTGTTTACATGAAGAAACGTGCTGGAGCATTGGCCTGAATGTGTGTTAATATTGTTTTTGTCAGGATCCACTGACCTTAGCTTCGTTGACCCCGTGGTGATCGGCAGAAATGTCTTCAGTGCTGCTAATGGCTTTGTTAGTGAAATAACAGGACGCACCCAGGATGTGCTCTGTGCGATCGTGGATGTAATACTGGACACATTGAAAGGTACAGTATTGTTTAACACACTCTCATCTGTGTGTTGAATTACAAAGCACAGTTTACTCAACAGTCGCTGTGACGTTGTGTTGTTGTTGTCTGGTAATAAGACATCCAGAACGCTGTGGGATTTCATCCTGTCTCAGTTCTCAAGAGAACAGCAGAAGTCACCGTAGAACCGATAAACGCGCTCATAAGCTACGTCTCCACATCCCTGATCGGAGATGAAGGTCTGTCTTCACCAACAGTAGGACGTTACTAACTGTTCATATAATTTACTTTTACTGGTGTTTTCTGTTCTGACTTTTTTCAGGGATCATGCCTGAAGTGTCCATTGACCCCATGAAGGTCGTTGAAGATGCTTTGTTGGAGGTCACAGACAAGAAAGATTGGATCTTGGCCTACATGTCAAACATGCTTGTTGGTGACCAAGGTTTGCTTAAGTGATCTCTCTCATTAGTCAGGTTATACATACTTTAAGTACACACTGCCACTTTGATACCCATCAACTTCTCTTGTTTAAGGTGAACCTGTTGCCTCCCCAGTTGTCAATGTAGTAACAGAAAAAGGTAAAAACATTTAGCAGTTTTTGCTGCGTTTTATTAGCATATTTATAGTGTTGAAGTGTCTGTTTCTGTTTAGATGAAACTGTAGCTGCCCTGTCTGATATGAAATTGGTAAGAAGAAAAGGTAAGTACATTCAATATAGTTACGTATATATAGTTTCACAGTTTTTGGCGTGACCTTAAATATAATTTCTATAAAACCATGTTACCTGACGGTCACTGTGATATGTTTGAAACAAAGGTGAATTTCTGCCCCCCTTCGATAAAGGTAAGGACGCACAGCTCCCCACGGCATTGCCACAGTGCTCTGTGACTGCCAGCAAATAGTTGCTTAGACTTGCTTGAGTGTTCGTGCATGTTCAAGTGTCAACCGTAGCCACTGAAGACATTTTACTCCATGAACATGCATTAAATGTTTATATGCAGCCAAGTGTCTCTGGGTTTGTTGACTGCTTTCTCCATTTGCTTGTTCCACTGACAGTTGTTTAACGTCAGCATTGTTGTGCATTCATTTGTTTATTTTGATAATTTCTTACACCTGTTGTTAAAAAGTCTTTTTTCTCAAAGCATGATCAGAATTCACTAATAAATTCTGAGTATCCTCTCTCGTGTTGCACAAGCATCTTCTTGAATCCCAACATCTGCATTCAACAATCTAAATCTGCGATCTGATGTATGTACACGCATTTTTTTCATCTGTGCATGGAATCACACAAGTCACAACACATGTCAAACGTTAGCACAGAGATGATTATTAACTATATTGCTCTTTTAATTTATATTTCTTAGACTAAAACCAAAAACAATGATTTATCCTATGACTGTTTTCTGTGTAGAGATTCCTGATACCTTTACTATAAATTAAATTACATTTTATGAGACAAAGATTTTCATTTTCAGTTGACACATAGTAATATCCTATAAGAGAGGTGACAATAGCTGATGATACAGTTGCAGAGATTAAGTCCACTGCCAAACATGAAGATCATCCTGCTGCAAAGTTAAGTGAAGATGCAAAGATTGTGGAGGACGATGAAGTTCCCTTTGAAGCTGTTGACCAAGAGGCAGCAGAAGATGACGGTATTCATGTGGTTTTTCTCTGTCACATTCATTAGATACCAGATTGAAAACAAAACAGACACTAAATTTGTCACTATCACATTACTAGCAAAAAATGTTGAAGAAACAGAACCTGCACTGGACCAGGAAGTAGTCCTTGATGATGATGAGAAGGAGGAAGATAAAGAAGAGGCAGAAGACTCTGACACTGGGAATGACAGACAAGAAGACAAGATTATTGCAGAGAGGGACCAGGAAGATGTAGTGGAAGAGAGGCAGGTATTTACAAAAGAAGAAGCAGAAACACAAAACCATATTCAGACAGATGAGGTTGAGGGAAAACAACAGGAAAAGCCAAAAATCACTAAAGAGGAGGCAGAACAACTTAACGTGAAAGAGACCAAAGCTGAAGGAAATTTGATTGAACATTTGGAGAAGGAGGAAACCAAAGCAGACAATTTGGTAGAACATGTAAAAGAGGAGGAGAAGAGGAGCACCAGAGCAGAAGAACCTGCAGCACACAAAGATCTGGTGGAGGAGGAGGAAGAAACCAAAACTGAAGAAGATTTGGTCAAACGGGAGGAGAGTGAGACCAGTGCTCACGATGATTTGATCAAAGAGGAGGAGGAAGAAAAGGAACCCAAAGCTTTGGTCAAACACAAGGAAGAGAAGAAGGAAACCAAACCAGAAGAAACCTCAGAAGATGAAGTTTTGGTCAAAGAGGATGAGACCAAAGATGAAGAAGATCAGCAGGAGGAGAACGAGGTGAACAAAGATGATGATAACTTGGTCAAAGAGGAAGAGGAAACCAAAGCAGAAGAACCTGCAGTAGATGAACATTTGGTCGAGGAGGAAGAAACCAAAGCAGAAGAAATTGCAGTAGATGAAGATTTGGTCAAGGAGGAGGAAACCAAAGCAGAACAAACTGCAGTATATGAAGTTTTAGTCAAGGAGGAAGAGACCAAAGCAGAAGAAACTGCAGTAGAGGAACATTTGGTCGAGGAGGTAGAAACCAAAGCAGAAGTACCTGCAGTAGATGAACATTTGGTTGAGGAGGAAGAAACCAAAGCAGAAGAACCTGCAGTAGATGAAGATTTGGTCAAGGAAGAAGAAACCAAAGCAGAAGAAACTGTAGTAGATGAAGATTTGGACGAGGAGGAAGAGACCAAAGCAGAAGAACCTGCAGTAGATGAACATTTGGTCGAGGAGGAAGAAACCAAAGCAGAAGAAACTGCAGTAGATGAAGATTTGGTCAAAAAGGAAGAGACCAAAGCAGAAGAAACTGCAGAAGATGAAGATTTGGTCAAAGAGGAAGAGACCAAAGCAGAAGAAACTGCAGTAGATGAACATTTGGTTGGAGCGGAGGGGGAGGAAGAGACAAAAGCTCAAGATGATTTAATTGAAAATGTGGAAGAGGAGGAGGAAACCACAGTCAAAAAAGATTTGGTCAAAAAGGCTGAAGAAGAAGAGACAGAAAAGGAAGAGGTGACCAAAGCTACAGAAAACTTTGTTGAAAACAAGGAGAAGGAAACCAAATCAGAAGAAGATCTAGCTAAAGAGGAGGAGGACTTTGTTGGTGAGGAAGAAGTGAAGGAGATCAAAGCTGAAGAAGATTTGGTAGAGGAGGCGGTTACCACAACTGACAAAGGCTTGGTTCAAGATATGGAGAAAGACCTCAAAGCCAATGAAGACCTAGTGGATGACTTGGTCAAAGAGAAGGAGGACACCAAAGATATGGCCAAAGATCACGACAAAAATGAGGAGGCCAAAACAGAAGAAGAGGCTGAACAGGAAGCGACTGAAGATAAAGCTCTTCATTTGGATGAAGAGAACATTGACATAACTGACACTGAGGTTAAAGACCATTTTACAGACACTAATGTTTTTACAAATAAGGATTTAGAGAAGGAGGAAACGGGCGCTGGGGTTGAAGTGGATGATGAAGCTGAAGATAAAGAAAAGGAAGCATCAGTCCAACCATTTGAAACGGTTTCAACTGAGACCCTCAGTGATGCCAGTGCATTGTCTGAACCCGATGACAATGAAGCTGCCCACAAAGAAGAAGACTATCGCAAACATGACAAAGGTACACAACTCTTTAATAACCATCCAGTGTTTGTCTTCATTCTGTCCTTGTGTTTATAGTGAATGAGATGTGACATTAACAAAACCGATGACCTATTTTTTTAAAGATGTTGACATACTGTACTGTATTAAATGCTTGTGATCAGTTTGGTGTGAGATAATTTATTAAGGTATTACAGATATTTGTTAATGTGACATGTTTCATATTTTGATACATATTGAATTTATTAATTGAATTTATTATTAAATTTCATCGATCTTTTTTACCATTGTTTTTGTAATTGTCTTGTTGTTGTTGTTCTTGTTGTTTTGTTCATGTGTAAATCGCCAGCGTGGTGTATGATGGTTTCAAACCAAACAAATTCTGATTAACAAAGGTTCCACAGCTGTAGCCTAAGTCTAGGTCTGACCAAATGACCTGATCTAGCTTGTGCTGTGATGTTGATTAAAGTGTTACACTGCTGTAGTGCTTATAGCGCTTATGCAAGCATGATTATTCTCGTGATGAGTTCTGCTGAGAAACAAACTGTATTTTACATATTCTTGAATGATGAACTTTAGTTCTCAAAGATGCGAAGGAACGAGATGCCATAAAAGAAGTTAAAGAAGCTATTATGGAAGGTAATATTCTTGAAATGTGCACTTTATTGCTAAGTGATTTACAGTATTACTGTGTTTATGTGTATATATGCAATACATCCAACACAAATTTCTCCCATGTCTAACTATATGAATCGATTTAGTATATTTTAATGATATATGCGGTTGTATTATACAGATCTCAAAATGGCCAAAAAGAAGGTGAAACAAGAGAAGGAAACCAAACTTGAGGAAGCCATAGAGATCAAACTAAAACAGGAAAAGGAGGAGGCCAAACCTGAGACAAAACACCGTCAGACAAAATCAAAGAAGCCCAGAGGTAATTGTACTGATGCAGTACTTTTCAGTAGACATATGAATAAAGACACAATATGTGATACAATAACACACACACAAAAAAAGAGTTAACAAAACGTGGCATCTTCCCAAAACACTTTTCAAACATCTGTTTGTTTGTCTGTTCAATTTCAGGATTTTACCTTTATGCAGTATATTCTACTAATGTGTTCATGCTTCTTTTTTTTCTTCTTTTTTTGGAAGAAGAGCCAAAGAAGATGCCTTTCAAAGCAGGGGAAGATACCAAGAAGCTGACTATAGAAGAGGCTAAAATTAAAATAGAAAAAGAAGTCAGAAAATCACCCAGGAAGGCAAAACCTTTAGAATTAATAAAACCATTGAAAGAGAAGGAAGTCAGAAAACTTCCTGAAGAAGTAAAGAAAGCTCTCATAGTAGAGAAGAAAATAAAGAAACCTCTCAAAGAAGAGAAGGAAGTCCAGAAACAACCAAAAGAGAAGGAGGAAGCAATGAAACCTCTCAAAAAAGAGAAGGAAGTCAAGAAACAACCAAAAGAGGAGGAGGAAGCAATGAAACCTCTCAAAAAAGAGAAGGAAGTCAAGAAACAACCAAAAGAGGAGAAGAAAGCAATGAAACCTCTCAAAGAAGAGAAGGAAGTCAAGAAACAATCAAAAGAGAAGGAGGAAGCAATGAAACCTCTCAAAAAAGAGAAGGAAGTCAAGAAACAACCAAAAGAGAAGGAGGAAGCAATGAAACCTCTCAAAGAAGAGAAGGAAGTCAAGAAACAACCAAAAGAGAAGGAGGAAGCAATGAAACCTCTCAAAAAAGAGAAGGAAGTCAAGAAACAACCAAAAGAGAAGGAGGAAGCAATGAAACCTCTCAAAGAAGAGAAGGAAGTCAAGAAACAACCAAAAGAGAAGGAGGAAGCAATGAAACCTCTCAAAAAAGAGAAGGGAGTCAAGAAACAACCAAAAGAGAAGGAGGAAGCAATGAAACCTCTCAAAAAAGTGAAGGAAGTCAAGAAACAACCAAAAGAGAAGGAGGAAGCAATGAAACCTCTCAAAAAAGAGAAGGAAGTCAAGAAACAACCAAAAGAGAAGGAGGAAGCAATGAAACCTCTCAAAAAAGAGAAGGAAGTCAAGAAACAACCTAAAGAGGAGAGGAAAACAAGGAAACAGGAATCCAAGAAACCTCTCAAAGATGATAAAGAATTAAAGAAACAAATTAAAGAAGTAAAGAAAGCTATCAAAGAAGAAAAGGTAGTTACAAAATCTCTCAAAGATGAGAAGAAAGTCAAGAAACAACGTAAAGAGCAGGAGGAGTCAAAGGAACATCTCAAAGAAGAGAAAGAAATCAAGAAACCAAGTAGAGAGGAGATGAAAGTAAAGAAAGTTGTTGTAGTTGTAGACAAGAAGGCAAAGAAACTGCTCAAACAAGAGAAGGAAGTAACAAAACCATCTAAAAGAGAGAAAGAAAGGGTCAATAAACTAATCTTGAAATCTCTCAGAGAAGATAAAAACATCACAAAGCCATTACAACAAAAACCTGAAATGAAGAAACCAATCAAAGAACAGATACATCTTAAAGAGAGGAAAGAAGTTGAGAAGCCTCTCAGAGTAGAAAAAGTAGTCTTAAAAACTCTGAAAGAAGATAAAAACGTCACAGTGTCACCTAAAAAAGATGTCAAGAAATCTTACAAAGCAAAGAAGGAAATTACAGAACCACATAAAGAAGAAAAAGAAGTTAAGAAACCGCACAAAGAAAAGAAGGAAATCAAAGAACCACAGAAAGAAGAGAAGGAATTCAAGAAACCACACAAAGAACAAAAGCAAATCCAAAAAACTCTCAAAGAAGAAAAGGAAGTTAAAAAACTCCCCAAAGAAAAGAAAGAAATCAAAGAACCATCCAAAGAAGACAAAGAAATCAAGAAATCTCGCAGAGTAGAAAAGGTAGTTTTAAAACCTCTCAGAGAAGATAAAAACATCACAAAGCCATTACAACAAAAACCTGAAGTGAAGAAACCAATCAAAGAACAGATACATCTTAAAGAGAGGAAAGAAGTTGAGAAGCCTCTCAGAGTAGAAAAAGTAGTCTTAAAAACTCTCAAAGAAGATAAAAACATCACAGTGTCACCTAAACAAGATAAAGACGTCAAAAAATCTTACAAAGCAAAAAAGGAAATTACAGAACCACATAAAGAAGAAAAAGAAGTTAAGAAACCACACAAAGAACAAAAGCTAATCAAAAAAACACTCAAAGAAGAAAAGGAAGTTAAAAAATTCCCCAAAGAAAAGAAAGAAATCAAAGAACCATCCAAAGAAGTCAAGAAACCTCGCAGAGTAGAAAAGGTAATTTTAAAACCTCTTAGAGAAGATAAAAACATTACAAAGACACCACAACAGAAACCTGAAGTCAAGAAACCAATCAAAGAACAGAAACTTTTTAAAGAGAAGAAGGAAGCTCAGAAGCGTCTCAGAGTAGAAAAAGTAGTCTTAAAAACTCTGAAAGAAGATAAAAACATCACAGTGTCACCTAAACAAGATAAAGACGTCAGAAAATCTTACAAAGCAACGAAGGAAATTACAAAACCACATAAAGAAGAAAAAGAAGTTAAGAAACCACACAAAGAAGAGAAGGAAATCCAGGAACCACACAAGGAACAAAAGAAAATCAAAAAAACACTCAAAGAAGAAAAGAAAGAAATCAAAGAACCATCCAAAGAAGTCAAGAAACCTCGCAGAGTAGAAAAGAGAAGAGAAGATAAAAACATTACAAAGACACCACAACAAAAACCTGAAGTCAAGAAACATTTGAAAGAAAAGGAAGAAGTAAAGACGTTTCTGAAAGAAGAGAAAGAAACAAAGAAACCTCTCACAGATAAGAAAGAGGTCGAGAAGCCTCCCAGAGTACAAAAAGTAGTCTTGAAACCTCTCAACACTGATAAAAACATCACAGTGCCACCTAAACAAGATATAGATGTCAAGAATTCTCCCAAAGTAAATAAGGAAATCAAAGAACCACACAAAAAAGAGAAGGGAGTTAAGAAACCTTCCAAAGAAAAGAAGGAAACCAAAGAACCATCTAAAGAAGAGAAGGAAGTTAAGAAACCTCCCAAAGAAAAGAAGGAAGCCAAACAACCACACAAAAAAGAGAAGGACGTTAAGAAACTCCTTATTGAAAAGAAGGAAGCCAAAGAACCACATGAAGAAGATAAGGAAGTTAAGAAACCTCCCAAAGAAAAGAAGGAAACCAAACAACCACCTAAAGAAAAGAAGGAAGCCAAAGAACCACATGAAGAAGATAAGGAAGTTAAGAAACCTCCCAAAGAAAAGAAGGAAACCAGAGAACCACCTAAAGAGGAGAAAGAATTTAAGAAACTCCCCATAGAAAAGAAGGAAGTCAAAGAACCATCTAAAGAAGAGAAGGAAGTTAAAAAACCTCCCAAAGAAAAAAAGGAAGGCAAAGAACCACTTAAAGAAGCGAAGGAAACTAAACAACCACCTAAAGAAAAGAAGGAAACTAAACAACCACCTAAAGAAAAGAAGGAAACCAAACAACCACCTAAAGAAAAGAAGGAAACTAAACAACCACCTAAAGAAAAGAAGGAAACTAAACAACCACCTAAAGAAAAGAAGGAAGCCAAAGAACCACATAAAGAAGTGAAGGAAACCAAAGAACCTCCCAAAGAAAAGAAGGAAACCAAACAACCACCTAAAGAAAAGAAGGAAACTAAACAACCACCTAAAGAAAAGAAGGAAACTAAACAACCACCTAAAGAAAAGAAGGAAACTAAACAACCACCTAAAGAAAAGAAGGAAGCCAAAGAACCACATAAAGAAGTGAAGGAAACCAAAGAACGACATAAAGAAGAGAAGGAAACCAAAGAACCTCCCAAAGAAAAGAAGGAAACCAAACAACCACCTAAAGAAAAGAAGGAAACCAAAGAACCACATAAAAAAGAGAAGGAAACCAAAGAACCTCCCAAAGAAACCAAGGAAATCAAAGAACCACCTAGAGAAGAGAAGGAAGTTAAGAAACCTTCCAAAGAAAAAAGGGAAGCCAAAGAAGCGAAGGAAACCAAAGAACCCCCCAAAGAAAAGAAGGAAACCAAACAACCACCTAAAGAAAAGAAGAAAGTTAAGAAACCTTCCAAAGAAAAGAAGGAAACCAAAGAACCACCTAAAGAAAAGAAGGAAACCAAAGAACCTCCCAAAGAAACCAAGGAAATCAAAGAACCACCTAGAGAAGAGAAGGAAGTTAAGAAACCTTCCAAAGAAAAGAAGGAAACCAAAGAACCACCTAAAGAAAAGAAGGAAGCAAAAGAACCACATAAAGAAGATAAGGAAACCAAAGAACCTCCCAAAGAAACTAAGGAATTCAAAGAACCACCTAGAGAAGAGAAGGAAGTTAAGAAACCTTCCAAAGAAGAGAAGGAAACCAAAGAACCACCTAAAGAAGAGAAAGAAACCAAAGAACCACCTAAAGGAAAGAAGGAAATCAAGGAACCACCTAAAGAAAAGAAGGAAACCAAAGAACCACCTAAAGAAAAGAAGGAAACCAAAGAACCACCTCCTAGAGAAGAGAAGGAAGATAAGAAACCTTCCAAAGAAAAGAAGGAAACTAAACAACCACACAAAAAAGAGAAGGAAGTTAAGAAACTCCCCTTAGAAAAGAAGGAAACCAAAGAACCACATGAAGAAGAGAAGGAAGTTAAGAAACCTCTCAAAGAAAAGAAGGAAACCAGAGAACCACCTAAACAGGAGAAAGAATTTAAGAAACTCCCCATAGAAAAGAAGGAAGTCAAAGAACCATCTAAAGAAGAGAAGGAGGTTAAGAAACCTTCTAAAGAACGGAAGGAAACCAAAGAACCGCACAAAGAAGAGAAGGAAGTTAAAAAACCTCCCAAAGAAAAGAAGGAAGCCAAAGAACCACTTAAAGAAGAGAAGGAAACCAAAGAACCTCCCAAAGAAACGAAGGAAATCAAAGAACCACCTAGAGAAGAGAAGGAAGTTAAGAAACCTTCCAAAGAAAAGAAGGAAGCCAAAGAACCACCCAAAGAAAAGAAGGAAACTAAAGAACCTTCCAAAGAAAAGGATGCAGTGAAGGAACCTTCCAAAGAAAAGAAGGAAACTAAAGAACCACTTACAGAAGAGAAGGAAGTTAAGACACTCACCAAAGAAAAGAAGGAAACCAAAGAACCACCTAAAGAAAAGAAGGAAGTCAAGAAACCTTTCAAGGAGGAAAAATATGTTAAGAAACCTCTTGAAGAAGTAGAACGCAAAAAACAGAAAGAAGTCAGAAAACACCCCCAAGAAACAAAGGAAGTCAAGAAACAGCCTAAAAAAGAAAAAGATATCTTAAAACCACCAGAAGAAAAGAAACCCCCTAAAGAACACAAGGATGTCAGGAAACCATCTAAAGAAGAGAAAGAACTGAAGAAACTTCCCACAGAAAAGAAAGAAGTCAAGGAAACTCTCAAAGAAGAGAAAGAGGAAAGACCTTTCAAAGAAGAAAAGGAGGCCAAGAAATCACCCAAAGGACAGAAAGTAGTAAAGAAACCAACTAAAGAAGGAAAAACACCCAGACCAGCGACACCCTCTAAAGAACACAGAGAACTGTCACAAAAAGCACCAAAGAAGATGTCCCTGGAACAAAATCTGGACCAACCTAAAATGGCTGCATCAAGGGTTACAGTAGTCAGGAAGGAGGTTGCGTCTGTCCTACGGAAGGAACATCGCAATATCACCAAAGCAGGTTAGTAGTAGCTTGGTCACTGTGAATTTTTTCTTAAGTTTAGGAAAAATATTTTTAATTGTTTTTCACAACAAATGAATTGAGATCTTTATTTCAGATATTGGCCTAAATATAAAGATTAACTTTGTTCTCTGTTTGACGCAGAAGTTCCGAGACAAAAGCACAAAGCTGCGCCCACCAAGAAAGGTAACTCCATCATCAATCATTTACTTCAAATAGCAACATTCTTAAATGAAGTAACAGACAAAAGCTATTTATAAAACTGTGTTTTGATTCACAGGTCCAGAGGAAAAGGTCATAGTGGAGAAAGGTCAGACTGGTGCATGGCCCAGTGATGTTTTACATCAACTCCATGGTCTGGTTTTATCTTAATGCATTTTCCTTTTTTCCAGAAGCCGAAGTCAAAGCTGTATCTGTAAAGAAAAGTAAGCTACACTGAATATTTCATGTCACTGACATGATGGGGGCTCAAGTTTCTACACTGAGCATTCTGCTGTTTCATTTTGCAGCTGAGGTTCCAAAACTGAAGCATAAACCAGTCCTAACAAAGAGAGGTACAGTAAGACTGATGTCTTCTTTTATTCATCATTATTTTTTGGAATCACAAACATAAAATTTCTTTACTCAGAACCCGCCTCACTTAAGACAAAACCATCCCCGGCACTAAAAGGTACAGTAAGAGGACACGAATCATCCTTTATATTTGTGGTAATATGAAACCCGCCTTTGGATAATAATACTAATATCTCTGACAGAAGCAGAAACACCACAGAAAAATGTCTCACTAGCAAAAGAGAGGGTGAAGGTGGTGCCATTAAAGAAAGGTAAAGTAGATGCGTTTGCTCACAGTGATCAAATGATGTTAGAGGGCAACATGTGGAAATGTCTATATTTTTAGATCACCCTCGTTTCTGTACATTGTTAACACACATGCTAGTCAGTGCAGATACAGATATTTGTGTAATTTGCTCAAGTAGCTGCAGTAAAGGAGAAGAAGGTGGAGCCAGTAACTCTAAAAAAAGGTTTGTTTCTTAAAAGTCCCTTTTCTCCTCTCTCACATTAAAGTAGTTCTCAGCTTACTGTATCGTGATTATTATAATTTATTATTCCAGCACCTGTTATCAAGGCAAAACTAAAACCTGTCGCCCAGAAGAAAGGTATGTGTGGACATGTTTTCAGTGCCTAATATACTCCTCATTCAAATAATACTTTTCTTAATGCAACAATCCAAATTATTAGACCAAGATGTTACAATGGAAAGGCCTAAACCAGCTCTGGAGAGAAAAGGTAAATAAATATGGAATAACAAAAAAAATCCTGCACTTCTAAACTGTGATGTTGTTATTGTTACATTTGAATTAGCTCCTTCTAAAAGAGAACAAGAAGCAAGAAAAGAAAAAGGCAGTTCACTCCTAAAGACGAAAGGTAGTCTGCTACTACCACCTGCCTGCAGCTGGTCTGAAATTATTGGTATCATCACTTAGCAACAGACCAACAATACCAATAATTATAAAATCTATCATAGACCGTAACCCTGCTGTTTTATTTACTGCATGTCTGCCTGTGTCTTTTTAAAGATTTGTGATATTGGCTTGTATAAATAGACTAGATAACCAAGCTGTTCCCAGTGCTGCGTATCTTCAAATGATTTATCTATTTGTTCAGAGCCCAAAGTACCAGCGGAGAAAGTCAGACCAGCCGTAACTAAAGGTACTAATAAACCATTCATTCCTCACATGGTGGTGTTTACTTATTGTATCAGTGGGTCATTGTCTTTGAATATGCTGTGATTATACATCAAGCACAGAGTTTTACGAAATGTATTTTCTTCTTGGTGGTGCAGCCACGTTGAAGAAAAAGCCTAAACAAGTCTATGTGAAGAAAGGTACAGTGGCCTTACAGCAGTAGAAACCTCAGGCTTCAATAACAGTAGAGTCCAGTGATCTGGTGACGCTGTGCAGTATTGTGTAGCAGCATGAAAAGCAGCATTTTGCCTATGGGGGCAACAGCTTTACAGCAGGTCCATAGGCAAACAGCTGTTTGTTGGACAGTTGCCAGATCTGCAAAGTACTGCACACTGAGATTGAGTCTGTTCTAACTCACCTCTGATCTGCTACAGCCAATAAAGGTCTGAGGCCGAGCTAGACAGCAAACATTATTGGCCAGTTCAAGTGTTTTGGCTTCATGTGGCTTTAAAACCTATGCAGATGCCTCAAGTTCTGAAAATGTTTTTTCTAAGTAAAAAAACCAGTAGATTCCAGTAGACTGAATTACTGGAAATTGATCTAACTGTGGCGTCTGCTGTCAGTGTCTTGATCTTAGTTTCCTTTTTGCAGAACTGGAGACTCCTAGAGAAAAGGACAAACCCGTAGCTGTGAAGAAAGGTATGTGATAGATGCAGCAGGTCTCACTGGTACTGGTGATTAAAGTCCATATTAGAGCTCAAATAAAACACGTGAAATATAAAAAAATAAAAAGTACTGTGTGTTTTACCAAACCCATTTCCTCCCTGGTGACGGTGCAGCCATGTTGAGGGAAAAGACCAAACCCATCCGTGTAAAGCGAGGTACTTCATTACAAGCAGCCCTTCATGTCACCAGCAGCAGTAATCTGATTACTACATGTAATCTGATTCCAACACGAAGGCCTCAGCAGTAGTGGTTGTTACACATCCGTGTTACATGAGCAGCTGAACGTGGAATAGACTATAAAGGTTTATAAGCTGACTATTGGCTGTGGTTAATGCATAAATATTAAATTTTAATACCGTAAGCACATGTTGCTTATGTTGTCCTTTCTAGTAATGCTCTTATCGTTGTCCACAGTACTTTGAACCATACCAAGTTCTAAAACGATTAATCCATCATCTGCATCTCTGGTTTATAATGTCAACAGGCAAAGTGGGTTTTTACAACCTGGCAGCCAAGTGTTTATTATTACTTATGACCTTTAAGTTGACCAATAAAGCATCGTTGAATGGTTTATTAACTGTTGACAAAGCCATTGCAGCTTTCAAACATGTTCCAGTGCATAGATGTGTTCGAGTCGTAACGCTTTGCCACATTGTGTAACGTACACTGGCTTGAATGTGCTTCATGCTGACGAATAATTTGTAATTATTTACAGAGGAAAGAAAAAAACCAGAACCTGCAAAGAAAGGTAGAACTTCAATTTCCACTTGCACCTACAGTAGGAAGCACAACCACAGCGTAAAAGTACTATCGAATGCAGGTCCTGTATGTTTGAATGCATGTATGTGTGTTTTTACTGATGTTTAAATCCTGATGTGAAGCGTTTGTGAGACTGACGTATTTCATTATAATCCTGACAGAACAAATGGACAAAAAAGTACCAAAGTGACATTTGATTCATTTTCTTTAGATAAGCCTGTTGAGAAGAAACCCAAGGAAGAGAAGACTAAAGGTTGATGATATTTAAACAGTAAAATAACAGAATATGCTATTATATTTAAAAATTATGAAAATGCCATGAGTTTGTGATTGAACGTTTTACTGATGCTAGATGCTAATGTTTTACAGTAGACAGAGTGCTGAAAGAGATACAGGTGTCTGGAAAGAAAGGTAACTAGTTTGTCGTTGTATGGTAAAAATGCTTGAAATGTTTTGAATGAATGTCACAGAACATTTATATTTATCTTGTAGAAAAGCCAGTTGAGAAGAAGGAGGAGAAATTAAAAGGTACGTTTGTGTTGTAATTTAAGGTAAAATAACAGTTTTGTTCTCCAGTTGAGGTCACACTCTCTCTTTGCCTGCAGAGCCTGTTGTGTCAGACAGCTTCTTCGTGGAAGGTGATTATCATTTCTCTTTTCATATCCAAACTATCGCACACTGAAAGCTCAGTTTGTCAGAGTGTCAGAGGCGCGTTGCAGTGAACCCACCTGTGGCTCCCTCCACAGAGGAGCTGCCCTACTTCCAGTGTTTCTTTGTGGACGAGGACGAGGCCCAGTTTCCGTTCTACGCCTTCTCACCGCTGCAGCTTTGAAGCGTCAGTCTGAGGTCCACAATGACGTCAGCTTATCGGCTAATGACGAGGTCACGTCACCCCCTGCAATGCTGAAACCCTGAACAGCAGAAGAGGGTGCGCGACTGTGACTTTTTCCAGATTAGGTTGAGCTCTTGTACCAAACACGTGCAGCCAGTGTCATTCCTTTCCTTTTCTTTATTTATCTTTTTTTATTCTGCTCTTTTGAGAGGAATATTAAATGAAGAGCCTCTGATCATTCATTTAGATCCTCAGTCCAGGTTTTCTCACTCTTAGAATGGTGCCGCATAGATCGATGGTGCAATATTTTAAAAGTAGCAACACTGAAAATGTGCAACTGTCCCGCAAACAGGGCACAAACATGGCTCAAAGGCCTGGTTTGTCAAAGCCCGTGAACTTGAAGGGTGGATTGTACAGTAGCTACTTTAATTGTTATGCTTTTGCATATTTCCATCGTTGTTTATGTAACTGTGTTTATTTCAAGACATTTTTCACAACTGGGAATCAAAGCACCATTTTTAAAGAGACATCCTATTGTTTTTGTTGTTTATTTGTACTTGTAAAGGAATGGCCATGCACTGTGTCGAGAGCTCCCGATCCTACAGATGAAAAACTAGCAGAGGTGACATTATTACAGTCTTAACAAACTGTACCAGACATCTGCATTTTAATGTTGGTGCTAGTGACTAACTAACGTCTCAGAATGAGGACGGAGGTTATTTCTACATTTGAACTGTTTCTACCATCAAGTATCAGATTCATTCTGTTATTGATTGACCAAATATGCACATGTCACTGACTTTGATCATTGGCTGCATAAAGTAGAAACTTGACAAACTTTTAATTTTACAACCAAGTGGCAGGAAAGTGAAAAGAAAATGCTCATTTCCTAATTCATGCTGTTGGTGTAAATATAGAATGTAATATTCATATCAACTGTGCTAAAATGCAGCTTAATATAAACAGGATTTATATTACATGGCTGCCTTGTTCTTGAGCTGGACAGTAAAGGCTACAAGTTGAAAACACTGCAGTGAGTCATTATACTAAAGATGAAACATGCAGTTGAAACCTGAAAACATGATGATGATGATGATACCGTGGATAAGTCGAACACTGACACATCTGCAGGCTGCGTGATCACGCTCCTCGCTGCTGAGCGTCACGCATCTGCACTGATGATGTCAGATTATTTATCAGCTCTGTCAGCACAAGTTTGCTCGTATGCTGCTTAGAAGACGTAATTACTAGATTATTTGATTATAGATTATTTATTATTTGTACGCTAATCGTGCAACAATCTTTTATTAGTCAATAAATGGTGCATATGCAGTTTTACGGCGATGCACACTGTCCAACCACAAATGCTGTTGGATGTAGTTGATGGGATGACAAATATCTCTTTTCATTGTGTTCATTTATAAATATTTAAATTCGTCCCCTTTTACCATGTGCAATACACAGATTTTTAACAGTATGTTTGTTTGAGCATCTATGAATGGAATGTGCATGAAGTGTGTGTGTGTGTGTGTGTGTGTGTGTTTGAAGCACACTTGATCTTTTGAAACAGGAAATATATCAATAATTGTCTCTCAGTGGTGTCCAGAATACCACACGCTGTGCCGAAGCATTTGTATTTATCCTTATTGTAAATAATAAAAATATAGTTTCACCCCTAAGCCCTGCTGCTGCTCAGCATCTGTTTAACTCAATTCAGTCGCATTATGCTTGTGTAAAGTTGCAATCTGATATTAAAACAGCAATGCAAGTGTTTCTGTGGAGACTCTTTTCTACTAAATATGAAAATTCATTTGATTTATACTTCACTTCACTGCCTGGTTTGTCATAAACAAAAAGCAAGCATACAAATACTTGTGTGTTTGCTTTTTGTTTATGACAAACCAGGCTATAAAAAGAGATTAACGAGCTGTCCACCAAACCCAATGCAGTTCTTAGATGAGTCCCAAAACTGATGAGCGTGTTGGTGCCGTCGCTGCCACTTGATTAGTTTCAGCAAGACATGAAACAAAGCGGATTAACTAAATGGTCAGGTCTTCTCACTCTATTTCCCTAATGAGGCCAGAAAGGGGTTACCACAGGTCAGCTTACACCACTGACACAGATTCCTCACGTAGAGGAAACTCCCGCTGCTCTCCAGGGAAGGGCAGTAAAGACAGAAGAAGCTGTTTCACCGTCTCTAATACCGAATGTGATACGTCACCTTTTCTACCTTTTGAAAGTGACTGTGCCCCCAATTCAAAACAACCCTGAACGTGTTTTTTCATAGTTTTCACAATGAGGCAACCTATGTTGTGCTATAACTGGAGCATGAAGCCAAATTTGAATTGAAAATCATTTCAGCTGAGTTCCACTCCAGTTAGCAGAGTTTCTTTGTATCACTTGCTGCTCAGGGGTGGCCCAGAACTTGGCAGGCTGTGTTGAGATGAGAAGAATGGCCACTTGTGCTCTGTTCAGTAGGCTGGACACAGCTCAGCGGGCAGAACTGGGAGGTTTTAACTTGCTACTTAAAATGTGGGAAAGATGGAGGTCAGACGAGGCCACGCGGCTTCAGATCCACATCCTGTGTCCTCTCTGAACGTCTGCCTGTGGTGCAAGCAGCCGCATTTGATGGCGGTTGGTCCACGCCATCGAATGATGCCTCTACGTAATGACACCACAACTTAACCGGATTATCCCGAGGAGAGCGACATCACCAGCCCCTCCCCTTCCCGCTCCGAGCTGCCTCTGACCATCTGGGGGTAACTAGAGGACATTCACTCCCATGAGTTTGGCTGCTGCTGCTCTGGCTCGCAGTCCGTCTGCAGCTGTCACCTGGCAGCGACTCCTCATAGCAGGGTGACAGATCTCATCTAATCTATGGAAGACAGGCTTTAAGGATGCAAGACGAGCGATGTTGCGCTAAAGTGGTGCTGATGATGCGTTTAAATACCCAGTGAAATGTCTGAGACAGTAAAAGGTTTAGTCAAGTAGTTTATTTTGTCACAGAATGACAAAACATTTCAGGACCTTTACAGTCTTTTTTTACAAAAGGTCTTACAAAAACAATTCCCCAAAACTTTGAGTGTTACAACATTGTGCAAGTCGTCACGTGCAGTAAAGACGTATTTCATATAAAAGAGGAGAACACCTTGTTAATGCAGAGCTGGGCTGAATGCTCATTCCGGTGGGCAGTACAGCTAGGCCTTCTCATATGTGCGTACGGCCTGGACTCCTTCAAAGGTCAAAGTCTGGAGGCACAAATGGAACAAAAAAGAACATATCACAGGATGGCAGCTAAAGTTAAGCTTCCATTTCAAAACTGTGTATTGGATGTTAAGCAAGTTATCTTCCATCCACTTGTGTCATATTGTGCTTTATCAGCAAGATTACTAAGGAAAAGTGATGCAAGGGCTTCGCACGAGCACTTTGAGACTTGGTTTTATGGAGCAAAGGGCTCGACAAGGTGATAAATGTGTTAAATGCTACCACAGCAGCAGATACAGACGGGTGCAGTCTTACCATCACCATTTTTCCATCCTTGATTTCTCTGACAAATTTGGTCTCTTTGCCATCCCACTTCTGTGTATGCACAAATGTATCTCCCTCCAAGGTGAAGGTGGACTGCAAGCAGAGACAGGTCATTTAAAACCAGCTCACGTCTTAAGCCACTATCGCCACAGATCTCACACCGCACGCTATTCTCAGCTCACTTTGACGTGTCGGTCATCGGGCGTGGTCTCATCAAACTCTTCTCCCAGTTTGGAGGAGATCTCAGTGTTTCTGAAAGTGCTCAGAGTTTTCACCACCACGTTGTCGCCATCTTGGCTAATCACTACTGTAGGTTTAGTGACATTGCCCACTTGTCTTGTAGCAAAGCCAACACCTGTGAATCATTTTTAAATAAATTTGTAGAATAAGTGAAGCCTGCAGCAGCAAACTTTGCACAAATTACTGTAGAGTCTTTATGTCATGGATATAAATCCAATGTGCTCACCAAGTGCCTTCATGTATTCATCGAAGTTCTGGCTGTCGACCAGTTTCCATGTAGCACAAAAAGCATCCACCATGTTTGCAGATGTTGCTGGTCCAGTCTAGAGTCACAGTGAAGCAGCCTCCGTCTCCCTGCAGTCAATCTGCAGCGTCTGTCTGGCGAGTTAAAACTGGAATGGGAGGGGCGCTGTGAGGAAGATGATTGGATAGGCCAAGCAGCTCCTTGACTGCAATTGGTCACTGCAAAAATCGTTCTACATGCGTAATAAATTGTGAATCAAACCAAAAAAGAATTGTAAGTGATAATACAAAAATGCCACAGTTTTCGTAACAGGAGAAGCAACGCAGCCATTGGAATTTACCATCTGGGAACCATGTAAATAAAAAAATAAATAATAAATGTATGATTAATAATTTATAAATCCTGTATTTAATGCATCACCTTTGCATTCGTAGAGATTAGAGATGCACGAATATGAAGAAAAACAATTTGTGATTTGACTGTATTCACATAAAGCAACAATTACTACAGTATACCTTTATTGTTATAAAATACTATCAGCAGATACAATCAAACAGATGTCCACTGCCATAATACAGCAGACGTACTCGATAACGCCAGATGATGATACAAAATTAAATGTTTGAGTCTGTAAAAAAAAAGAACAAAAACATTCTTGGCAGATTAACACAAAAAAACTCACAATTCATACAGTAATTGCTTCCTTTGAAATAAATTATTTAAAGAATCATTTTTGCTTCCCTGAAATTCACATAGCGCATGCAAACAATACTTTAAGATGTCGTAACTGAAAACAGGGAAACCTTTTTACACAATCTTATGATATTGAATGTGCTGTTTTACAGTATATGCCCTGGACGTCTCTGTTTATCGTACATTAAGTGGCTATAGATCACGATGATGTGTCTGATCCACACAACTGCACTGAATGTGTAATGACAGATGAAGCTGAAAGTAGATATGGTCAGTTTTAATTAAACGACAGAGCTATTATACTATTACACTATGCTATGAGCGGAACAATAAGTCAGACAGTTCATGGTTTTCTCTGCAGCTGATGAGTCATTTCCCACCTGATGTCTAATACAGACTGCAGAGCAAAACTGTTTGTCCCTGGCTAAATACTTTAACTATACTTAAGTGTAATGGAGCAACAGTTCAGCATGAAAATAAAATCACAGCAACAGGTGCGAGGGAAAAAAGACGGAGGTAGAGTCAGAGAGGTAGAGGGTGAGGTAGGGAAGACAGCAGCACTGAGGCTTCTCCACGTTAAGGCCCGTCTCTCCTCTCCCCGATCAAATTAAAAGAAACCATTTGTTCAGCTCATGATCCACAGGCGATATGTTTACTATATGACCCACCTTGTTAAAGATTAGAAATGTTCACCCTGACTGCTGTGGTTTACAAACAACCATATCGGTGACTGAAACTCCACTTGGCTTGATACAGTATTTCACCACAGACTTGTGATAGTGGTTTGCTCCGTTTTCTCTGGTCTGACACAGTCTATTGTTAAAACACTGTTACTGAACCACACCACAAAAAATTTCCTTAAGGTCACCAGGGTCTCAAATATCAAAATTATAAAATAAGAGCTATTTGATAAAGGGCTTGTGTGGCAGTAATTTTGAGACCTCATATAAAATGAAAGCAAGAAAATCATGATACCTAATAACCATTAATATTGCATAGAAATAATTATTTCCATCAGTTGTTACAAAACAGCAAATCAAAGCGTCTACGATGGAACCTTCCTCTCTTACTCTGTCAATAACAAACCAGGCAGATGAGAAGCACAAACTTAAGGTTTGAATACTTCAGTTATAAAAAAAGTGATTGATGAAAAAAGAAAGAAACTGGCACAAGACTGATGTCACGTGGATTGTCTTAACTTCAACGTGGCATGTGTGTGTTGTCTGTAGTTTGTTTGTTTGCACCCAAGGGAGCAGTTATCTGAATACCCCAACATTGATAGACAGGGCCACCTCTGGTTTCCGTTTGGTCTGTCCAGCCTTCTCATGTAGTCCAGCACCATCAGAGCCTGCAGTTTGCTCTCTGATGGAAGAAAAGCAGAGTCATTTATTAAGCACCACTTTCAAAAGCGCTTTCCCTGCTGCTACATGAAGAAGTCTCACGTTTTCCTGTGTTGCTCTGCCTGCTCTCTGAGCCTCTGTTGACCCTGCTCATCCTCCAGAGTGATGAAGCTTCTGTTGTTGTCAATCAGAAGATTCTAAAAGCACAAATCAGAAATAGGTTGTTTTCCAACGACAATAACAAAACCGTTTAAAACTCCTTTTAAAAGATTAAGTTGCTTTTTCAATACCTTGATGCCTATCGCGTCGCCATCTTTGAGGTGAAATGGTGCTCCCAGTAGTGACTCTGCCTTTTTCTTCTTTTTCTTTTTGGACACCTGCTGACTCTGAGAGCACAAAGTCACAAAAAGTCATCACACACACACAATAGGACAATGGATAAACTACACAAAAAGGGAATCTGCTTAATTTCCCCAAACATTCTCCTGATAAAATGATTTCTCTACAAGTTTCTCTGTTGAGTAAGAGAGGGAAAGTGTAGAGCCTGAAACATGCCGAGATGACTCTTGCTTAATCTTACCCAGTTTGAGATTTCTTCCCAGACGTGTCTGTCTGGCTGGTGTTTCGCCAGCAACAGAGAGTCAGGGGAGAGCCCGTAATGTGCAGCCACACAGGAGCGGAGAGAACGAGGGGAAGAGTCGCGGGAAGCATCCCAAACCAGTTCCTCTGGAGGGTAGTAACACCGCTCTCCCGGCACTCCCATCTTGACATGGAGCAACACCTCCTTAGGGCTTTGCAAGAGGACACAAAAAGGGAAACTGCATTACAAAAACGAAGACGTGACTTAATTCTGAATTATGGTGGGATATTTTGGGTTTGGAATGTCTGGCATAATAAACAGTACCCAAGATCTTCCTCTTTAAGCAGTTGTTGTACACACACGTCTGTTCCACTGGTGAGCTTTAGTTTCCTGAGCAGGAAAAAACAAAACAAATGAGTGGTTTAAAATTTTTATTAAACATAGATCGTGGTGAGATATAAATTACCGGTCTGAGAAAATAGGAAACGGTTATACCGGAGAGTGACTTGTTGTCCTCTGAGGAGTCGAGCCAGCCTCCGACCCTCCAGCTGCCAAACACGTAAGAACGCTGTGGTTGGCACACACACATTTTGGAGAGCAGGAAGTGTCAACACCTGATAGAAAGAGGAAAGAGCACCATTAATCTCCTGGTGGAATGTGCCAGCATATAAATGGCCTATGACCTTCAGCCAAAAGAAAATAAGATGGAGATCATCATATAATGGACTGTACCTGAGCCTTGAGGTCCTCCAGAGTGGCCTCATCTGATATCTCCACCTGCCCCACACTGATGAGCTCTGTCACGTTGCTGCTGCACAGAGCCGTGGAATGACCATCTGCAGTTACAGCATCCAGCATCTGCTCAGTGTTACGGCATTCAGTATAATTAAAGTATGTTTCCATGCTTTTGGGATCCAGATGCAGCCACACAGACAGCTTGAGAAAACCCTGTCAAAAAAAAATACAAATTGCTAAGAAAGCAAAGTTCGTGAATATGGTGAATATCTAGCGAAAACAAAAACAAAGTACCTTCGGAGGCAGGTGTCCTTCTGTGATCACTAATATCTCCCCACTGCTGATCTTTAACTCTGACAGAGAAGCATCCTGCGAATAAAAAGTAGTTTAATACAAACATTTTAGTCGTCCAGACCAGCATACTTTAAAAAGAGTCATTATCAACTCACTTCATCCATCAGTGGCTCTCCAACCTCCTCACACCAATCAAGCCTTCTCAAGTGCCAGCAGGTGCCTACAAACACACATGATCATTTCTGGTGACAAGAAAAACTGCCACATAATAGAATCTATAGTAATTTAAAAAAAACATAATGCAACTAATGCTAACGCGACAGGACTCTAAGGGTTAGAAAATGATAGATTACCTTCAAGTCCAACAGCTTCCAACATCATCTTTAAGCACTGCAAATAACCATAAATGACACTTAAACAGATGTAACATTAGAGCATAATTTAAGTAATAAATTCATGAATACTGTTCTTCACCTGTTTGACAGTGGAAGTCCTCTCCACGATTATGTCCATCTCCAAGCCAGCAGAGGGCGCTGTGCCCACAGAAAAGTGCAAAAAAAGCTGCAAAGCACAGAGTCTGCTGACATCAATCAAGCATTTTGAAAAGCTCCAATTCATTATGTTGATTTGTTTTTCATAAATGTATGATATGACAGCTTTACTGGCCTTTAAATGTCCTCTAACCTGCACTTATGCAGCTGCAAGTACAAAGGCTTTATTGAAGATTTCAAATGAAAAGACACACCTGTGAAGCCTTGGGGGCATTTCCAGGACAGAGGGTGAGTGTCGTCATGAGTCGCACCCCTGCATCCCGAACACTCATCTCCTCACACACTGTTCAGTCAACCAGGGTAAGACAACATGACAGCACATTAGTAAGTGTGTGCTACAGCATCAAAGACGGATGATGATTCAACTTTAAGGTAGACCACCTTTAAACGCTGGAGAGAGAGGACCATAAAATGTAATGAAGGGGCAGTGCTAAGGAATGTGTTCAAATGAGGGGATTTCCAGCTCTGAGTAAACTGCACCATTAGAATCACCCTGAGGTAACAAAGTACTCAGTACCTGGAGGAAGGAGTTTCCCTGTGCAGTCCACCTGTCTCAGGCAGTACTGTGCACCTGGTCAGTGAGACAGAAACAAGAATCCAAACTCAACACACAGCTTCTGATAACCGGAAACCAGCACATTACACAATCAAACCCATGATGTCCTAAGACGCATTTTAAGGCTAATCACAGGCATACTTTAAATATCTGGCTGTATAAATACGGTGTCTTGCCTGAGGGTTTACCGTGTAGCTGCAGCTCCTCTATGGCTCTCTGTTTCACTTCACACAGCAGCTGGTGACAGAGACACATGAAACTACATTATCCGTAGCAATAGCCACGTTTAAAGCTGAGAGACAGTATAGAATAAGTAAGAAGAAGCTCGACAGTAACGAACCATGTTTCCTGTGGCTGGAACCTTGATTTTCCTCCCCTCCTCCTGTTTCTCCCCTCTACCTCCTCCCCCTTCGTGTGGTCGAAACTCCACCTGGAGCCAGCGGCAGTCAGACGGCGTAGTCACGGTGACAACGTCACCGTTCCGAGTAAACACACTAAGCAAAATGAAGACGACTGGTGTAAAACATTTGAAAACATCATGAAGAACATGTACATACACCGCAGAGGATTTTACCTGCTGTCAAACGACTGTGGTTCCAGCACCAACAATGCGTCTCCATCTTTTAATGACAGCTCCTTCAGTGTCCGGTGCATGTCATCAGGGGGGAACACCCTCCAACCACTTGCCCCTCCTCCCTCTTCTGCCCCCTGTTGTCCTCTCTTTTGGCACAGAAGACTCTCCTTAGGCTCCCCAAGCGCTTCCTTAATCTCCCCAAGAGTTGCACCACCTGCAAACCCTCTTGATTCGCTTTTAAGTCCAGATCCCCCATTTTCAAAAGCTCCTCTGTCCTCCTCACTAGCAACCACATCCCCTGTCTCCTTCTCTACATCATCCCCCAAAAAGGGACGGACTACAGTCAGCAGGACTGGTTCCCACTCAGCTCCAGTTAGGATAGTGGCGCCACACACCTGATGAGATAAAAACCATGAATGTGAGTTACTTGGTCGATACCAACAAGTTAATGATGAATTCTAGGTTTCTTCACCTCTTTTCCATTCCACACAAACAAGTCAGAGTTTGTGTAGATGCCTGCACTGTACAGGGAGACGCTGTCATCTGAAAAGAGTAACGCAATCAAAATGTATTTACGTACATTTACACATGTACATTTACATTGTACTGTCCTGTTTCAGTGCTTTGCTACTCGTCTTACCTGTGAGAGTATTGTAGAGGTGTAGACCTGCTGGAAGGCTCTTGGCCAAAGTCAAGGCCATATCTCCTTCCCAGAATTCCTGCATCTGAAAAGACAAATCCACTTGTTTTGGAATCCAGATGGATCAGATACAGAGACATGTTCCACATTCAGAAAGGCATCTTATTTCTATTACTCTTTAGAAAAAAGACCTAAACACAGTATTTGGATCTTTTGGGGGAAAAAAGTTACCTGATAAATAGTTAATCGCAGGTCTCCCACTGTCTTCCTACGGTCAAAACTGAGGGCTGTGCCCCCGTTCAGCTCCTC
This sequence comes from Macropodus opercularis, assembly GCA_030770545.1. Taxonomy (NCBI): domain Eukaryota; kingdom Metazoa; phylum Chordata; class Actinopteri; order Anabantiformes; family Osphronemidae; genus Macropodus; species Macropodus opercularis. The sequence continues at coordinate 5,213,968 of JAUCMP010000026.1, read as the reverse complement.
GTTGGCAGGCTGCAGGGCTCCATTTTCCAGCCTGTAACTGGGTGCCAGGTGCAGATGCAGCTCCACTGTATTATTGGTGGCTTCAAACCTATCCCTGTGACAAAAATAATGTAGCTTCATATACATGTATTTGTGTTATTATTAATAACAACAACAACGCATAAAAAAGGTGAAATGTAAGTGAGTGTGTGTGTTTCTGTACCGCATCTCTTGCAGTTGGATGTTTTCCTCCTGAGCCATCTGAACAAGGTGAGAAGGAACTTTATATTGGGGATTATTCAGAGCTGAAAATGTAAATACCAGAAATAGTAAGTAGTTATTTAAATTTAATCATTTATTATTGCACCCATTTTTAAACATGTACAAATCTAACCCCCTTTACTCATCCTCCATCTATTTCTTATTCAGTTTAATTCAAGCAGAAATAATCTTTCCATTACAAATGAAAAACACGGTATCTGTTACCTTCGCACGGCCTCTGCAGCTGTGTTTTTCTGTAGAACAGCATGTATGCACTCTCTTTGCCTTGGAACTGCTTCTCTATGTCAGACTCCCTGATGGGGGTCACTGTGGAGTCATTAAGATCAAACCAGTGGCTACCCTGCTGATAGACAGGAAGATACACCGTGGGAAACAGGCATCGCAGTAATCACATGATGTCCAAAAACAAGGCAGATGACTGCAATATTTAACCATGGACTGTTAAAACTGTTCGTTAGTACCTCTTTCACAGGCTCCGGTCTTTGGTCTGGTACGGGCTGCTGTTCAAAAGCTGATGGATCAGCGTTTTTGGTCTGTTCTGGTGGGACAGGAGGCTCAGTCACAGGACTTGGTGGGTCTGCCTTCAGTGCCACTCGGGTACCATTGGACACCAAGATGAAAACATCATTGTGGGAATGCAGGAACTATATCAGAAGGAAAATATATAAAGCAACAGCAGTTCATAAACAAGAAAAATTAGGACAGAAATATAACACCCACAATAATCATTAAAGAAAAACACCTTTCCTATGGGGCCATAATGCTTTCTAAACTTTTTGTTCCAGGATGAACCAATCTTATCCATGAGTTTCTGGCCCAGCTGGTCCACCAAAACACTCTTTGATGACTCCTAGCAGACAGAAAATGAGCAGCTAATTAGTTAATTGTTGCTTTAACACTGAGTCAACGCACATAAAAGCATGTGTTTCAAAGCCAGGAAAGGTTTAGTCAAGCAAGACCTTAGTACTGCCGTTGTCCTACCTGAGAAATGATGGCAGCGAGCACAGACAGAGGGTCATCAGCGTGTAGTTTAGGCTCACACGCTTCCTTGACCTCCGACTTGACTTTCTTCTGAGTCTTAGGCTTGTAGTCCTCCTCCTGACGATGACACACATTTACTAGCATTTCCTCATGCATATATTCAAAAGATTGTAGAATCTGGTTAGTTTTTACATTGTTGGCAGTAATGCACATAAATAATTATGTCTTACTAATTTGTTTTATTTAGCAAAGCCGCCAACATCTCTTATTATAAAATGACTATCATGTATCGGTTTTATCTGGTTTTCTCACCAATGGCTCCCAGTGACCAAGCTGGTCGATATCCCGGATATAAACATGGTAATGGCCGCCATAACAGCCGCCCTTGTGGATAATCACAGAGAACAGCTCATAGGAGTAATCGGCTTCTTCTCCTTCTGCCTGTAATAAAGAAAAATCTTTTTCTCTTCCTGGACTTCTTAATGTAACAAGGTATTAGTTATAGAATTCAAAATGGCAAAAAAATAGCCATATTACAGAAAGGTTTAATGTGTCTGATGTGCAATAAAAGAAGAGAGAGTACCTGTTCACAAAATGGCCGTAGGTTGATGGTGAGGGGGAAGCTGTAACGTCCCGTCTCCTTGTATCGCTCACATTTAGCAAAGTCAAAGCTGAATCTCAGCAAAGACATGGTCAAGAATGGAGGGAGCTTCTTCAGCTTTGCAGACTGGACGAGAGCAAAACAAGACGAGTACGAGAAGAGAAACAACCAAAAACGTTATTGTAAAAATGTTTTCACCGATTATTTTCTATTTTACTAAAATAGTAAAAACAGAGGACACAGCACAATGTCCTCCTAAGGTTTCCTGTATTATAACCTTTGTTATTGTGTTAATGTGGCCTGAATGCTGGTGCTGACCTTGGCTGCAGTGACCAGCCTGTCACACTGTGCACAGCGGTACAGGTTATTGCCCTCAAACAACTCTTCTTCTACAAACATGTTCCACAAAGCCTCCTCCAGACTAGACACACCACAAACACACACAGTCAGGTCCAGGAAGTCCTCCTAAGGAAAGTACAAACAAACATTTAGATCCCAACCAGGTTACTGGGTTCAGCTGTCGCATTTACATGTCAGATTCCTTCCACAATATTTCTTGGGCAAATACAGTCAAATGTAAACGCAAACACCTGAAAATATACCTGACGCTGACTGATGTTTCCACACTCCTTGCATACAATGCTGTTTGCAATAGTCCCATGGTAGAGCCGTTGGATAAAAGTACTACCGCTGGTGCCCACCAGAGAGTGCTCCAATGCACTGAACAAAATCCTGTTCAGCTCCTGCACATCGTGCTGATTTGTTCCCTGAGAGCAAGAAAGCAGAAAAAGTATCCAAACATCTGCTGTGTCCCAATATCACGCCAATACTATAAAGTAAGTACTATCATATGTCTTATAATGTATTGTCATATAACAAATCAATGTCAATAAGAAAACGTGTCTATTTTTCTTAAACCTTTTAGATTTTGTTAGGACCTTTATTTTGCCTTGTGTTATGTAACAGTTAATATTGATTTGCATATTGATTTGGTATAGTTTCTTCTGTCACGTTATTCTGCGTAAGAAAAAGCTCATATTGTTAGTATTTGATACAAGCCTTGGATACAGCCACGATTTGCATAGTCACTCTGGCCTGACCTCGTTTATTCCGGGTTTAGTTCCACTTTTGATTTTATAGATGGTTTTAAACTTTTGGTTGAAGCTTGATCAGATTGATGTGCACAGTGTCCCCTAGTGAGATGTTTATGTGAATGTCCCGAAGCAAAATATGGATTCTTGTCAGGTTGTATGTACCATGTAAACGTCCCCTAGATAACCTGCTTTCACTGCTGTGTGCTTTAAGATCCTCAAGGGGTTAATGAGTTTGAAATCCATTTTAATGAATGATTGCATCTATTGTTATATCTCTACAAGACCAGATCCCTTCCATCTCCTCAACTACCGTCACAACAACCACAGACCTCGCTGCTGTTCCAGCCAAAGCTGTCAGTGAGGTCAGCTGTGGAGGCGCTTTGCTGGTCCACCAGCAACAGGCGGCCAAACAGTCGCTGGAGCTCCAGTGGAATCACTCTGACCTGGGGGAGAGGGAAACACCTCATTCAGCTTCATAAGGACACACCCATACGTGACAGCTGTGGTTACACCTACAGTTATCTTGCAGTGCTTACTTTGGAGTCTGGTTCATCCTTATCTTCCAGGCATCCTAATTCTTCTGGCCCTAAAGTGAACAGCTCCTCTGCGGAGACAAACACCGAAGAATGGAAATCACAGATAGCCCAGACACGCCCTCTGCCTCACCTCTGCCTCTTCACCTGTCCTCGGCTTACCTCTGAACTCCGGGGTGAACAGCAGAGTCTGGAGCAGAGAGTTGAGGTAGCAGGTCCCGCCCTGGTTCTTGATGCCGCACAGATTGCTTCTTCCTCGGGGCAAAGGTGGCTCATCTCCCCCCTTCGCAACTCTTCCCTTGGGGGAAGCAGAGAAACCTTCCCCCCCGTCTTCCTCAAAAAGATTCCCGAACATGCTGCGTGGCTTTATTCACTCGCTTTTCTCTCGGTTCGGTGCCTCGTCGTTATTCGTGTGTGAGCCCTCTCCCTCTCGCTATCTCATCTTAGTCTTGCCGAGTTCTCTGTTGACGATGGCCGGACTAACTCTGAAGTAAGAAGACTTCACGGGGCTAAACATAGCGGCTACTAACGGCTGGATACACGATGGGCTCGCAGCTGTGTTGCTTCGCTAGCTTAACACGCTAACAAAAGTCAAACGAATCCAAGACGCGGATCAGTGAAAATGTGAGGAAAACTGTGCTGTCGGTGTCACAGCGATAGAAAAAATGGCGTCTCCCAAACGAAACCATAGACTCGGTTACTTAAACTGTATTTCACTGTAGCTTCGAACGACCTCTTCTTCCTTTCCTTGTCTTGAAACGGATAATAAACGAAACATAAATAAAAAGACAGCTGGGAGACAGTAGGCAGCCATGTTTGTCCCTGTCGCTGAATGTACTGATGCATTGTGGTACTTGTAGTAACACACCAGTCGCGTAACGGCGCTCCCATAAATACAACTCGTTTTGCTTCATAGCCAGTTGAGATACCGGGTTTGACTTACGTTGGTTTTTCGAAAACTTTGATTGCGGTGTTATATTATCCAGTTCTAAAGCCACCAACACCCTGAAATACCGCGGAAAAGCTACCAAACGTGGAACTATATTTCCCACAATCCTTTCTTTAGAGGCTACAAAGGCATTAGCGGACTTGTAGTTTAGTTGCGCCACATTTGGTTTATGGCTGTCGTTTTTATAGCGCATGCCGGCTACCTGCCCAGGGCCATGTGTGCGGGACTGCATACCATCCAAGGATATCACTTAAAATCTGATTAGCCACAAAAGAACTTGGCATAAAAAAGAGTGTAAATTCAATCCTGCAGGGTATGTTTGACACGTTTGTTCCCAACCAGCATGTTCAAAATGAACTCAGCTGAAGGCTATCCCATGCATAAACAACTCAAGACTTCCATGTAAACATATTAAGTCTGGTTTATTGTAATTTAGACAACTTGCTGCATTTTTTTAAACATATAAATCGTGCAGTCTGAGGCAAATAATTAACAACCAGTCTAACTGTGTTGGGGACAATCACAGTTTTGACACAAAGCTAAATTATAATATGTTAAATATAATTTCAACTTAAAATGTTTTTACAGAAACAAACAACAGTGGCAGCACTGAATTATATTAATATCTGTAGAGCAGTGCAGACATATACTAATAAAATAAAGCACGTGGTGTTTGCTGTGTTTGACATAGCACTAACAGTTAATATTTTGTATAAACTCTATCCAGGGATGGTTATTAAATATAATTTCCTCCGGCCGTAATTTCTAGTATATCTGTTTTAATGTGTTCTCACACAGGGACACACAAACAGCTACAGAGAAATAAACACCAGCTCTAAACATACTCTACACAAAGCTGCAGCCCACTGCTTTTTGCCTAGTAAGTTTTTAGCTTGAACACTTTTGAAAGAGGAGCTTTGGCACTAGAGTAGATCAAATATGATTCTCCATTAAAGCTGAAAAACTCCCAGTCACTGCACCCAATTGTTGGAAGCCAGTGAACAGGAACAAAGCCTTCATATCCCTGCCACCTGAAAAATAAACAGACAAGGGGATGGGGGGTCATCACTAGACCTGATGTGTTTTTACTTCTGTGTGTGAGGCACAAAATAAATCTACATTACAACAACATAGGTGTGTGTTCATGACATGATTTCAGCAAAAAGTCAGAGTGCAGTCAGTGAAGACGAAGACAAGATGAATTACTAGCAGAGGGAGTGTGGTCGACATGTTGAGTACCTGTAGAGAATGCTGTTGAGAGAGTAGGATTCTCCATTAAAGGAATTAGCAACAACCAGAAAATGTTCCTCCCCGAGGCTGAAGAACTCCCAGTCCACAGCACTAGAGAGACACACAGGTATGTGGTGATGATGAGATGGTGAAACAGTAGCAAACGGGTTATTATTACATATGAAGGGTTCCTACAATCTGTCTGTGTATACATGCACCTGGCCTGTACCTGTAGGTGACAATGTCCTGGAAGCGCACAAACACTTGTCCAATCATGTCCAGTTCGTAGATTGTGGAGTTGATGGCGTATCGACTGGGCCCGTTGCCATGGAGTCTGTGTCCGTTGGCAACGACTAGGAAGACTCTGCTGCCAATCCGAAACATTTCCCAATCTGTTGCGCAGAACGTCTGGATTGACAGTAACAGAGAAAACATCTGGTTGATGGCGTGGAGACACGAGACAATGTTCTAAACTAAGGGAATGGCGAACAACTAAAAACAAGATATAGGTCAAAAGCAACATCTGTGCTGTACAGAGTGATGTTTAGAATGACATGCTGGTATCAGCAAGCTCAGATATTTGCATGCTACAATTTGATCATTTGCATTTAGAACCAAGTGCACGTGAGGCTGTGGGGGAACGTCATTAATTGAGTAGGTAATGCATTGAGCTAGTCTGACCTGATGATAGTGTTTGATGGTGCTTTAGATAATCACTAGCGTATCTCATTGAAAACCAAACCTAAACACTAAACAAACACTGGAGGAGAAGTCAGAGGATTGCTAAAGTTATTATAGTAGCTGAAATATTTCAGTCAGGGTGAGTGGGTGACTGACCAGCTGACATCGCATCCATGAAGCAAAACACTGGCTGAAAATGCATGTTTTCTCTTTCTACCTGCCCCAAGGTGGCCTGAGTGTCTTTACATCCGGCTGTGGAGTTTCCCTAAATTGTACATACCCCTGTGGTTTCTCACGTGTCTATCACACTGTCAGTTCTCTCTCCTCAAATGTTGGCTAGATTAAAAAATATCCTTCACTATCATCGCATGTCAAACCATCGCTATCACTCAGGCAAATCATGGCAAACCACACGCTCTATTTTTGGCTCTGTCTGAAATGCACAGACACAAACGTTCGTAGCACTCTCATCTCCTATTACCCTTTTATCTCATCCAGATTATATTACCTTCCTTTTGTGTATAGATGTTTTTTCATATCAGTTTTAAAGATACAGATACTATCAGATTAAATTAAAGCTCAGCTGGTGATAAGATCAATGATATGAAAATCATGCAGCAAAATGCTACATTAAACTGTTATTAAGTCTAATACATTCCATGCTGCCTATATTGCTTCTTTCAAAACTTTCAGAATAAATATTAAACATTTTTATTTGGCCAACTGCTGTTTATACCTTGATTGTCTGGAACACCAGGAAGCTTCCATTGACCCAAACATAGATAACAGAGTCTACAGAAGTGGTAACGCCATCAAAAGCATTTGCAACCACCAGGAAGTGGTACGGGCCAATTGTGAAGAACTCCCAGTCGTAGGCCCCTGAGGTTGCCAGCTTCTGGTGCACCTCAAAAGACTTTGTTAACCTGTTCCACTTGTATATCACACTATCAATGGTGTGGTTGTCACCTGAAAGATATTAGGGAATAGCAGCCACTCAGACTGAATGCAGATATTATGAACGTTCACAGGTTTTCATTTGATAGTTATTTTGTTTTTACCTAGTCTATGATTAGCCACAGCAAGAAATGTCTGCTGATCGATGCTAAAGGCTTCCCAGTCCCGTGCACAGTGGGTCTGCAGAGTCTGGAAAGGCACAAACCGCTTCCTTCTCTTGCTCCATTTGTAAATCGCAGAGAAATCAGAGAGATCTGTCTCTGAATGCTCAGAAACCTCAGAGTTTGACACCACCAAAAAATTCTACATCACAACCACAAAACAAAGGAATGTTGTATCAGAAGCTTGTTATCACAGTTAAACGCAATATCTGCAAATATTTCTATCTATCTCTCGCCATACTTTCTTGCCCATAGTGAAGTGTCTCCAAGCTAGAGCTTTGTGGGTGGTGAAATTCTGGTAGAGCTGGAAACCATTGTTGGTCCACAGATACACCGCAGAACCCGAAGCTGTGGAGCGATGAGCCATGGCAGCCATCAGACCCATGCCAGGCACCTGAAACACCTGCGGAAAAGATAAAGAAATTAATCTATAGGTATGCGGAAACATCCACACGCATGAGAATAATACACAACCTAAAACTATGTTCAGTGCAAGTTCTCTCTGAAATAAAAGTGTCTCCAGTGGTTCACAACATTTTTCCTTTGTGGCACCTTGTAAGTTATTTCTGCTTCCCTGTCACATGTCTGTGAGTTGTGAGGCGTTTAAGTAAAGTGTTATTTTCCCCTCATCAGCTGTCTGTAAGTTTTTATAGGCCTAAGGAGGTAAAACTATTCAGTCTATGGCAAGAAAAATACAATCAGAGAAAACAATGTCCTGTGCACAAACATATGCATGATATGTTTGCAGGTGGGTAAATACCTCAACATCATGCGTCTCTGAGCTCGTCGTGAGAACTTGATGCTCTAGCACATAGTCCAGACGTTTGTGATCTGAGTATGGGAAAACATGAGGTTGTCATCGGTTTTCCACCTAAGCTAAAACATGTCTCCTGAGGGTGAAGCTTGATGCTGCTTTCTCACCTTCCAGCACAGTGATCCACGCTGTACCGTCGCAGAGATAGAGGCCTTTCCTGAGTGGATTGAACCACAGTTGACCTTTTAGCGCCTCTGAGCAGGACTGCTCCAGCCCCACTGACACCCGCTGCTCTGTGTCTGACAATGACGGATCAAGAAGGGATCCAAGCAAACAGAATGTGTGAAAATGAAACCATACTTCTTTTACCATATGATGTCAGATGTCCGTCTGCCTCTCTCCCCATGACTGGCAGGTCTAAGAGCAGTGGCGGCACTGACAGGTCTGACGGCTCGGGGTTGGAAGAGGAGCAGATCTGACGTGTGGCATCCGAACCTGGCACCAAAACCAGCTGCCGCAACAGACCCTTTACAGGGGCAGCACACAGGTACGGATCATCACCATCAAGTTTTATTCAAGCTGTTAATGAGGAAATATAAGCCTTACTGAAAACAAGCCTTTCCATCTTCCCCGACTGCCAACGTGGAGTCTTGAACCCTGGATGTTGACGTCTAAAGGGAAAGGCCTGGAGGGAACGCTGTTCGCCGTAAAGAAAAGATTAAATTATTACTAATAGCTGCAGTGGGATAGTTCTGCGTAATTAAAGTATTCTCCCTCGCTTCTGTTTTTAGGACTCAGAAAGGAGTTGTATTACACATATACTGCATGAGTGCTGATATTCCACCCTACTGTTTGCCAGAGGGAGTTTCCACTAAAAGCCATCTATCAAACACTGTCAGGCCTCTATGATATGACTGTAGGGTGTGAGCAGATTTGGAGCAGTGCCATTGTATTGTGGTGAAGGATCTACTCTTCCTTAAGGGAATGTGGAGGGAACAGGAAGAGAGGATGGTGGGCTACAGACAGCGTACCCACCCAGTGAGCAGGGAAAAGAGAAAAACAAGGCCTCAAGGAGCGAAAACAACACGTACATTTGTACGGGCGAGGTGCAGTCCACTGTGAGCTTCACATGTTGACTACCGACACTTAAAACCAGAGTGTGCCACCGGTTGTCAGCCAGCCGAGTGCCTTGAAACACCCAGTGCTCGACCATCCCTCCGTGACCTTTAAAGAGAAAGTGCAGGCATTTTCTAGAGATCCTGAGCCCAAGAATGATCCGCCTTTGCTCCTCATTGCTCTTGTTTCGACTCTTGTCCTTCTCTCTGTCCTTTCTTTTAACAATGTCTCCTTTATCGTCCTTCGCATCTTCCTCTTCTGCTGATGTTTTCTCTACATTTTTGGCTTCCACAATGGAAAAGATGTATTCATTTCGCTGTAAAGCAAACAGGAAGAACATTTAGATGTATGTAGGTGGAAGTTCTGTACTAGTCGGAAGGTTTGCTGAATTACCTTGAGTGCAATGTGAGCGACTTTTAGTGTCACAACAATGGAGAATTCTTTGGGGAAGAGGTTGCAGTTCACCAGCAGCTGAGAGGAGGGGAAGCTCATGGAGGTGTGAGGGCTGGACAGATGAACGCCCCTCACCCCTCCGGCCTGCCTGATGTCCACCCCTGGTACAGGCTTGGAGGTGTCCCTCTCAAGCACAAAAGACAGAAGATCCAGAGGGACCATGTCTATAAACAGCAAACAAGAAGATAGAAGCTCAGATTTGAAAAAATCTAATCATTTCATACCATGTAACTAGAATTCTACAGAGATCTGCAAGGTTATTAACACTAAATAGATGTAGAAGGAAAAATCACACATCACATTCTTCTATCTTACAACGAACAATAATCCCACTGAAAAAAACGACACGTGCTGTACTGTGAACTCATAGACGCACAGAAGCTTTGATTTAGGGAGGCAGAATCTAAGAAGATTGAAACGTGCCATAAAGTAATAAATGAATTACTCTCATAACATATGTGACCCCATGCTGTGTGGGAAATAGCCCTGGGAGGCGGTGGGGCTATAGGAGCTCGTAGGAGGGGTGGTTATTAAGAAAGATGCCCTTTGGAAAGGGAGAATAATGAAAGACAATTACTGCAGAATCGATGAGACATCATGTACACATGCACCCTGTTCGTCCTGATATTCAGATGTACGCAGAATTATTATGGAATCCCAACCACATACAATGTCTGTGCTTGTTTGTGGATGTTAATTTGAGTTAATTCTGCACACACAAGCCCTCCCACTGTGCAGGAGCAGACACAGACAGTTGGAATTATTCAGAAGAATTTTCGCTGGAGGGGTTTCCCAGGTTTTCAGATGAATCCATGAACCATCCAAAGAATAATCATTAACGGAACATTGTTATTAGACTGAGCTGATCTCCCAGACAAATGAAGTGAAATGAAGGGGCACGTTACCTGTACAGCGGGTCCATGTGTCTGCGGTGCTGTCGATGACCCTTAACCCTAAAAGGAGGAGCTGCACAAATACCAGTGATGACATTACAAACGAAACGGCGTGGTTCAGTTGCCAGCAGGTACACATTTCTCCATGTTGAGGGGAATTAAGCACGGTTCCTTTTTTATCGCAGGCATAAAAACACACAAGGAAACTGCGTGTTAATCCAGGTGAGCATTGTCAGAACTTTCAGTCCGGTCATTAAATCCTGTCTGTGTACACAGCAGAGCTAACAGGATGCCGCTGATTCACCTACGTAGTAGAAGCATAGCCTGCTCAGAGAGAAATCCATTCATCTGTGTGACGAATCCTGCACCTGCAGCTTCTTTTAAACACCAGAGTCATGCAAATTACAACAGCCCGTCACTCATCCCCCTTCAACCGCCTCTGATGACACAGACCTGCCAGAGGGCTGAGCTGCTCCAGTGTGTGTTTGTGTGTGTTTACTGGTGACGGACAGACTGACATACAAGCAGACTCGACGTTTCAGTGTAATTGTTTAGAACATTTCTTCCAAAAGACAAATTCTTTCCTTTAGTGTGCAAAATGCTTAGATGATGCCTTAAAGTATTTTATCCCAGCTACTTAAAACCTGGCATGAATCCAGCTTTGATATTTACCTTTCTTTTCCAAATGTTGCTTATATAAATAGAACCTAAGTCTCTGGATGTGAACTTGAATGGTAAACTGACTAAATTATGTATTTCAGAAAAGGCAAACATTATTATTGAGCTAACATCACAATGGGTAGGGTAACAAAAGGGCTTTGGGTAAATACTATTTGTCAGCAGAGTGCGCAATAACTGACTTTTAAATACTTTCCAATGCAATCAGATGTCACCCAGCAACACAGCAGTGGACAATGAATTTCCTAAGCACATTCAAACCTGATTTAAACCAAAGACTCGTCAAATAATCGCAGTGCACATCTGGGCTTGTGACTGATCTCTCAGAACTCTCATCCACCGACCACAGCATTTACAAAGCAAATCCACTCTCTCCCTCTTCTCATCGGATGATACGCTGCACCTAGATCAGGACACAAACTACAAACTAATCATTCATTCATCTTTCTTCCTTCCAGGCATGGCGAGGCTGGGTGTTCGCTCCCGTGTGTGGTTTCAGCCTAACCTGTTTAGATGCAGTAAAGTTGATGCAGGTTATCCACTCATACACGTTTTCCTCATTCCGGGTTTGACTCATCAGCTTTTCATCTTGTCCGTTTCACTTGTTTTGAACGATACATTTTATCAGATGTGCTAAGATCTAAAGCTCAGGCCTCAGACATTATATGCACCTAAGAGGTTTGATAGATAAAAATATAATTCAAATGACTGTGACAAAACCATAGTCCACTTAAAACTCTATGTAGCTCAGTAGCACCACCTGCCTGTGGTGTCATGTGCGACATTTGCATCCACGCTGCTCCTGCACATTTTTTGGCGAGAAGTGGTCCAGTGGTGAATGAAAACACAGAATATAGCAAAAGTCATGATGTTACAAATAACAAAAGGATTTCTCCTATGGAAAGCATAAATTTCTACATTTTTGAATATACAAAATAATGACGCTTATGCCAGTAAATCTGAGTACCAAACTATATTTATTGTATACAGTAGTAAAAGACCACAAATAATGTACAAATCAGTAGAGAAACAAATAATATGACAAGACCTGGGCCCCATGCTTCATACATTTTACCAGCATAGACAACTTCAGAGATGTTCATCCAGCTAACTCTGTTTAAATGCACAATGGAAGGCTGATTCATCTTGATAACTGTGCTCTTATTTTGGGAGGAAGGTGGATACTATGACGACACGAGTGGCCTGTGCAGAAGAATGTTTAAAAAGTGTAATCACTGCTTTAGAAAAACGTCCATCACAAATTTGTTGACTGGGCAAAGAATGAGTTTTTAAAAAAATGCTATTACCCTGGGCCAAAGTGACAAACACAGCGAATACAAACAGATGGTGGCAGTAGAGTAAAGCATGTTTGACAACTGGTATAGACTCGTTGATCCTGTGTGCAACACATAAAAAGAGCATCTTTCTAACGTAGCCAATCGAAACTACCTTTAAAAATACAGCTCTGTGGCTTAGAGACTGAGGGAGACTAAACCAAATGGGCATTGACAACTGAGGGTCCCATTCAAACACACAAAGCTGTAAAGCAGACCAACATTACTTTACAATACACCAAGTTTAGAAATGCCATTTGATCTGTTGACTGCTCCAAACAAACCAGCAATTTATATCCAACTGGTTTATCATTCTTGTAGTGGATGTGTCTAATCGACCTCTTCGGTTCTAACAATACTGATTAGTTGGTGCCCTCAAGTTAAGTGCAGCCTTTCACTGAACATAAATGCACCTGTTAAGCGTTGTCAGCATCCAGCTAGCATTTGGGGAAGCTTCCAGGTCATGGGTGCCAATAAGAAAAAAAAAAAATCTAAAGCAAAGCTCAAGTCAAATGATCAAGCAAACCCTGCCACATCAGTTGTCCGTGTATGAAGAACGGGGCCCAGTGGGAACAGAACACTCGTCTTCCAAGCTCCTCTCTCATTAGTTGATGTCCCTGCCCTCCAGATATGCAACTGCATGCATCCTACTCCGCAGTGTAAACTATTGGAGACACTCTTGACAGGTTAAAAAAAAAACAAAAACCTGCAAACATCTGCCTTGAACGCATTTGAAAACAAATGTGTCAACAGTTGACAGCAGTGAAGGTGTCACTAAAATGCATGACAAAACACTGATTTTTGATGGCTAGCTTCACTCATAATCCTCTCTCTTAAAAACAGAAGTGGAATTAGTAGTCCCATCAGCTTGTGTTGGCAAATACAACACAGAAATGAGACAACTGACCCCAGGCAGTGTTTGAGAACAACCCTCCAGTTATTCCCACCCACCAAAAAAACAAAAAAACACACACACACACACACATAAGGAAAACAGCTTGAAAGACCACAGATTCTAGTCACTGGCCGCTTATTTGTAATAGGGCAGTAAATTAATGTTATGTTGGTCATCTCAGGAGACTATCCTCACACGGTGAGACTGACCAAATAACTGGGATGGATGTCACTGGTGTCATGTCCTTCTCCCCTATGCACGCATTCGTCTGGATGAGTCAGTTCAGCTACAGTCTGTGTCAAATACCCAGAAAGAACCTCTTAATTAGTAGCTGTCGAAGAGGAAGCAAATAATATGAATGAAATAAACGCCTTTAAAATGTGGCTATTTTGACCTTGCAGTTTGTGTTTAGAATGATCAAAGTACATTAAATACAAAAGTTCAGTATTTGAAGTATTGGTCCAAGGCCCACAACATTTATCTAACATCCACTCTGACACTTCTGTACAGGGGGGAAAAAGACATTGCAGAACTCTTTAGCAAAAGCATCTAAAATGCGAGAATTAGAGAATTAAAATACATTTTGGACAGAAGAGCAGGAGTCACTTTTCAGACAAAAATCACAAGAAAGCGACGTGACATGGAAGGCGGGTGTGTATTAAGTTTAGATAGTGATTCCACTTGAGAACATTTTCACGCCCACTCACGGCAACCCCTGGGCAAAAACTTCAACCCCAATGACGAAAACCGTGACAAACTACTGGATACTAAGCTTTCACTGGAGAGTGAACAAGAAGCACTGTCAAACCACAAGCAGCTCTGATGTGCTGTTGGTCCAATCATAGTCTGCAGCGCCAGTAGGAAAACGATGTCTTGATCGGCCAGCAGAGAGACTGTTGACACGCACTTAGTTCAGCCCTGGCTAAGACAGTACATAAACAAATGAGGAGCCTGCCCCCTCCCCACATCTGATGAATAACCATGACATACATATTTCAACTTATGAAATAATAATATTATTAATAATAATAATAATAATAATAATAATAATAATAATAATAGTAGGCTGAGAGGAGAGATGGGGAGGGGAGGGACAGTGAAGATGGCTGAGGGCGTGGTCTGAAGGTGGCCATCAATGAGGTAGGGAGGGCTTAGCAGTGCCCACCCGTCTGCTGCTGGAAAACATCTATGGTGTCTTCATCTTCCATCTCCAGCTGGTAAGCAGAGGTACAGAGGTTTCACTTAGTGGATGTGAATATAAAACAGGCTTATCAAGTAAAATGATCATTTCCCTCAGGTAAATGCTTTGTAAGCGTGAATGTGATGTGACCTCACCTGTGCAGGTGTATCCGTCTCATTGATAGGCTGGCCATCAAACCTGAACCTGATCTGTCTTATTGAAAGACCCTGCAAAAGTGAATACACAGAATATGAATCCGCGTAAGAAGATCGTCTAAAAGGCAAGAGCGCAACGACCTGCCGAGGCAGTGAGGTGCGCGTTTGAATGCCACGGTCTGTAGCTCACCTGTCGTTCACAGTACGCCTTCATTAGCTTGCTGAGCGGTGTGTGTCTTTTGATTTTGAACTGGACCACGGACCCATCTTGCCCCGCAACCTTGAGGTTGATGTGATCGTTCTCAGTTTTTACTCCTTCCTGCAGAAAGAAATATTTGCACCCAGTCAAACCTGCGGAATCGCGTCATTAAGTCAAGTCACAGAGACATTACAGGTCCAGGTTCACACAGAAGCCTCCCAGAGGGAAGCGGCACCAAGCAGCCTGCTGTTCCTTTAAAAGTCATTTCACAGTAACATCCACGTCTGTGTGGAGCAGGAACGACACCGCACATTTGTGTGGATACCAACCAAAACACGGTTGCACATGTTTGGAAGAGGTAGGATTGCGTCGCTTGCTGGGCAGTAACAGATGCTAACGTTAGCATGGTTAGCTCCGGGAAAGGTGGTTGCACGCCAGCCTTCGGGGACCGATGCAGACTTTAGCTGCCGGCTAGCGCTGCTAGCACTTCAGTTGTGTTGTACTGTAGCCAGACACGCACAGACAGAGTAAAACCAACACGCACAGCACTGCTAATTTAGTTGGTCAACGAGTGCGTCACATCCATTTGCGCTTTACTGGAGCTACTGCGATTGCGGCACTCGCGGCGTTGCGGACATAACGTGGTCCCGTTTCGACAAAGAAAAAAAATCCGCAAACGAACCGTGGTGTAATTGTCGTTTCTGTTCAAAATCTTCGGAATCCCGGCTACTGGGACAAAGGCTGACTGGTTTCCATCTATTGCGCCGTGTACGCGCCTCTAAATGTGAACGTAGATGTGCGGATCCTCATTCATTTGCGAAACAAACACTGCGCCGATTCAGAGAAACGTGCAAACCAGGCCATTTTAGATTGCACATCTGAGAAATGGTTTGACATGAGCTCGACTGAACCACCACAACAAATACAGAGCGCTGCAGAGCTTAATGTCTTACCTTTGGCTTTTCCTCTGACATCTCCGCTGAATGTAGTGCAACGGTTTTCGGAACAATCTATTAATTGGGCTTTATTTGACTTTCTGCCGCCTTCTGTCCTCTCGACTCCTCCACGGACGGGCGCGCGCTTTGGACCGCTTTCGCAGATACACGATTGGTTCTGAGAAGACCACGTGATATAAAAACGCTCGGGAACGCGGATACGGGAGCGCGCAGCCATGCAAAATACTCGATCACGCGATGTGTGGATCCAATAAAGGTACTGTATGACCATTATCAAAACATCTGTACATTTAATGTAAACCTATAACCATGTATGCAAATAATTACAAAGATGACCAAGTCATAGCTTTAATCACTTGATCCTTGCTCTCGAAACAATATAATGTATTTGCATTTGTGTTATAAAAAAATAAACTTATTTAGGCTGCAAAACAATTTATCAACTAGAGGTTTTTATAGCCGCACCCAGTACCAAACATTTTAGATAAGAAAATGTATTAAACCTGTTGTGTTTGTATGAGCCTGGCTAGAATTACTCTATAATCATATCTAATCTTTTTTTTTTATATTTATGAATTAAAAATTAATACCAACAAAACAAGGTTTATACAAACATTCACAGACATGAAAATATTTTTTTAAGATAAGATACATTTTATTAAATCTGAAGGGGAATTCAGGAATAATATTTTCTCATTCAAAAACAAAAGTTGTGACTTTAATAATAGTACAACACAGACAAAACACAAAAGCCAGATGCTGTTGATAGAGTCAGTGCAAAGTTTATTATCAGGCCTATGTATTTTACAGGAGAAGAACGCAATCAACTGAAATTAGTGATTGCTTGAGATTTGTGCAAAGATGAAGATTTAATTTTGACCTCATAGTACAGAATGAAAACAAGAAAAAACATTATTCATAAAATATACATAAATAGTTTCTAAGCACATCAGTAACTCAACAGAGGAAGATAAAACTGGTGAAATCTCAGCATTTCCACATTTGTTCATCATTTAAAATGAATTATTTTACACATTGCAAAAGTTTACCACACCCAATAGTAGACAGATGCGATAGATGATGTGAGACTAAGACTACTGACGAACGCTGCTGCTACATGTCCAATCTAGTCTTTAGTCACAGCCTCCTGGATCATTAGTTAACAAAACACCCCTGTTCACTGGCTGGATTACGCAGCTACAAATATAAAACTACCGTCGCCTTCCGAGGTTATAATTTTGCTAGAGTTTAGCTTAAAACTCCAATCAGGTTTATTTCTAAACCACAAGGCAGCCTGTTTACGCCCATGACGTGTCAGCCTTCAGAGGAAAAAAATAAAAAGGAGCCTTGCAGGATAGATTCTCATTTCATCAAAGATCTCATTCAAATCTGGAGTATGGATTTGGACCACTCAGACCTAGAAAACGATAGAGAACTGAGTCAGTAAATGTAAGCATTTAAATGAATAATATGTAAGCATAATATGCCACTTGTTTCGTCTTGCCGAGAGAAGAAATTAACAACATCCCTAAAGTTTAATGCTGGGGTTCAAGGTTTGTCAGGCTATTTATCTTCAGATTTAGCTCTTGGAATGAAAACACATCTCTCAAAATGTCACACAACTGCAAAAAAAGAGAAATATCCTGAATGCATTTAAAATGCTACTCTCAAACGAGCATAAAAGCATATCTGCCATATAGGACTAATGAAGTGGAGACAAAACTGTGAATGCCACTACTCACCATATTTCTTCCTGATTTCGTCATGTCTCTGTTTCATCTCTGCTCTCCTGTAAGGATGAAGGACTTTTATGAGCTACACAATGACTAAAGACTTTCAAACACTCCCAAGTGACGTCGCCACAAACCAGTTTGGCCTGATAACATAATGACGTGTGCAGTTTTTGCTGATAGTCATCAAGGCCTACAATACAGCAGCAGACGTTATTAACAGACCCAACACAAACACTGAGACTTGAATTAAAGCAATAACTAAAGGTCATACTGAGCCTTGCGTGTGAGCGTATGGCAGCTCCATGTGAACAAACCTTTACCTGGTGCATTCAAGGTTATTTGTGGGAACAAAACACTCTTTACTGCAGTTTCTCACCTTTCTTCTTGCTTTGCTTTCGTCTTGCTGGCCTGTCTCATCATCTTGGCCTCAGAACTCAATCTGACACAAACACACAAAAGCAAATCTATGTTATGAGTAACTGGGACACAAAACAGAGTACGTGGTCATCACGTGGTCTCGCCGTCCTGTAATGATTTCATTTCCAACCACACTGACACTCAGTCCCATTACCAAACAAACTTTGAAACTACAAACCAGCCTGGAGCTACCATCAGCCCAGTTTTACAGACCCACGTAGCTGTGGGCTAAAGCTGCTGATCAGGTGATCCTCTTCATAACTGTTCCTGTTTACTCCTTCCTGTCTGAAGGCACCCACTGCAGATACATGTGATATTCTGTACATGCTGGCCTGTGTAAGTGACTAACTGAGATATTCGCACTATACGAAACAAAAAGAGGACGTTTTAGCCAAGTTTGGTTTCTATACAAACCCCAGGATTCAGACACTCACCCGCAGTTCTCACACTTGCAGCAGCAGAACAGGCAGACGAAAAAGGCGATGATAAGAACCGCACCCACCACTGACAAGGTGATTATCAGTATCTGGAAGTTCACTACAGAGAGACGCAGTGTCAAATTTAGAGATTTAAAGGCAGTGCAATTAGCAGATATTTCGCACTCATGCAGAAAGAGATGGTTGAAACATTACCAACAAAACTCTTTCAAAGCTTTACTTTGTTTATATTATTTTCATCTTTGGCCTTTGGACTGTTGTTAATTGTTGTTTTTTTTATAAAGTAGAGCAGATGAATAGATGAGTAGAAACGTTTTGTTTCATTACCTAAAATGAGCTACACTAAAAAAGCGAATACGTTTTTTTTCTAGAAGTTTCCCTTCCCCCTTCTTCAACCGCTTTTGTTTGCATCAGGTTAGTCAAGTACAACCTTGTGTTTTGTGTGTAGATAAGCAGTGAATTCACTGTTGTGTGCGAGCTCTTACTCCAGCAGAGACCCCAGCGTGCATCATTCAGTTTGCAGACTGTGCTCGGTGGAAGGATGGTCTTCACCGGATAGGTTATACACATCTTGCTTGAGCTACACCATAAACACTGTGGAACATACAGAAGCAGATTCGTAACCTCTTAACTATTTAACTACATTATAAATACAAAGGGTTTTTAGGGAAATTCTAGTACGTATTAGCGCTCATAAATTTAAAAAAAAAAGGACGTGCTACTGTGAAGCTACTCCTCAAACAAGTCTAACAGGTGTGGAGGTGCAGGAAGAACCACTGGCTAAGATTCCTCCGTACGAAATGCTGAACTTACCGACACATTCTGAAGACACTGCTCACAGCTCGTCCCATTATATGATTCACATCCTGTGGGGAAAAGAGGTCCAATCACTGCGTTCGTGTGACATGTACACACATTTTATCTCACAGTTTAATAAAAGAGAGATTAACAGAAAACACCATGAGAAGCAGATTAAATCATGGTTCTTGTAACTGCTGCTAAGCCTCCTGGGACTTTTTCCATGGACACGGAAGCAGTAAACACATTTAGACCAGTTGCATTATTAGGGGCAGGCTACGGGACAAAGCTGGGCTTGTGTTGTTGTTGTAATTTATCCGCCATGTAACTGAGGAGTGGAAACTTCTCATTCTTGTGTGGCTGGTTTATTTGTAGCCACCTCAACTGGTTCAGGGCTTTTGATGGGGACTAAGAGACGTTTCATCAATACACGACTTGAAACCAAAAGAAAACTTTTACTTGGTTGCATACGTTTTCTAGAAGAGTTAATGTAGGGACACAGTTCTCACAGACTAACACAGCTCAAAAAAAAGGTTTTGTGGTCGTTTCAGACCCTGTTCTCGCCTCAATAATAAACAGGGAAATAAAAAGTAAACTAAAAAATGACAACTAGAGTCACGTAGTCTAAATTAAACGTCTAAATCACAGGAACGCTTCACTTGGCTGAATTCCTCGGCCAGCGCAGACTCGCTGATTTCCATTCCTACCTTTCGAAGGTGCGGCCGTCTGGGCGAAAGCTGTGGCCAGGCCGACAACAAGCAGGAGCGCGGGGAGTAAAGTCCGTGAGTCCAGCATCATGCGGTGTGAACCAAGAGTCCGGGTGTTAGTTCCCAGCCTTTATGTCTGGCGGAGATTCGAGAGACCTGCGGGGGGGAAAGGAGGAAACGCTTCAGCTGCTCCGGTCGACAGCTGAAACTTGAGAAAGGTGAACACACCGCGAACCAAACGCAAAATCCTGACGGGCGCGCACATTACGCACCAATGAGAAGAGAGGAAGGCGTGCGCGCGCGCGACTGTGTGCATATTTCATGCAGGTATTAGTAAAAGAATTAGTCATACGCTTCCCATGAGCAGGAAAGTAATGATTCAGTGTGAAGTACAAAGTATAACCAGCGATATTTCACAGAGTGTATATCTATAAGTTACTTCACATGATTTGTTTGTAAAGTTATTTTCACAAAAATAAATTAAGGACAATTTCCAATAATTTATTAAAGCATAATTTTGTAAAGCCAGTTACAAATAAAACAAAACAACACACATATCTCTCTCTTTCTCTTTTTCTTTAACAAGCACAACGTTTTACCATGTGAGGATGATGATAAGCGTAACAGAAGATAAGAACGGGCCCCAGTCTGGCCGCCTGCGGCTGATAACAGGACCCTTGTGATGAAGTTGCCCTTGAAGACAGATTTGTGATCAGACTCTTTATGATCTAACTTTAATTTAGAATTTATTTAGGCAAAGACACTGATCACATTTCAGTAACTGCAGGGAAACGTCTTCCTACTCAGCGTAATATCAGTGACAGACAGAACCAGACGTAGAATAACTAGAACAGGCAGCTCCAGGTTCCTGTTACTTATGGCTTGAGAAACCTCTGAGTGAGTTCTGCTTATTCTAACTTTACAGGCAGGAACCCAGTGGGCTGTGAGTGCAGCCAGGGCCATCAGAGCCACCAAAAACACCAAGACCCAGTATTTTTAAATGTGAGCAGCTATTCTTGCTTCAGGATTGTGTCTTTAGTTTAGTCGTCTTTTTCGTGTTTTCCTGTTATACTCCCACATTTCATTTTCTATAATGAAGATATAAATAGAATAAATAATATATGGAACACAAAAATAGTAATAACGCAACTGCTTGGTGTTTTTTGGAGGGTGAGGACATGATTAAAGGGTGCGGTTCGTGACCTTGGTGTTTCTACACTGCTGGCTGGCCCTGTTTGCAGCACTCCAGATAGACAACAGACGGACGAGGTTAAACTTCACTTAAAAATCTGCTTTAGAAACCTAAAATCTGTCTCCCAGTCCTAGCGGTGTTGTATGTGAGGGATGCTGCCGTCTACCTGTTGTACCACATAGTCAGTGAGGTTTCATATTCAGTAAAACACAGACACACAAAGCAGTGAAACCTTCCCAGCGCACAGATCTGAGCTCATATCCTCACAGTGTCTTCTACGCTCCTCTTACACTGATACTGAAGAAAACCCATATTTTATAATACATAATTCTCCCATACACACATTGCAAAACATACAGTACAGTGAGAAATAATGACCCCTAACCCTCCCGTTTTATTCCCATGCTTGACCCCTTAACTCACAACTACAACACCATTCTTTGCAACGGGTAGTAACGCACAATACGTCTTATTTCCAAGGAACACACTCTGTAAATTCACCTGTTTTCACATTCCCTGTTTCTTTTTAAACGGTCTAGATTACTTTACACCATTACTACACTCACACACAGCAGCATTCCTGACACAGCACTTCAGGGTGGTTAAGATAGAAGGGGGCTTACAATAATAACAGTAGCATCAGTAATAAAAGTCACATGTTCATAAAGAGATTAAAAAAAACACTAAATGGACGTTGTAGTATTATTATATAAGTCTCTGAACTCCTCGGTAAAGAAAAGTGAGAATAACATTAGCAGACAATGCACAGTATTTTATGGCTCTGGGGTCCAACACACACAACAATAAAATCATCAAACACTGTGAAAACATGAGCAGCGTCATTATACTCGTGTTTTTACTAATTCTCACCGTGAGTCACATCGACGGCACAGCCAGTGAATTGGCATCATATTCAGACATACGGTGGCCATGATTAACACCATTCACTTGCATGTACAGTAGTTTACACAGCAGGTGTCACATTGCATTTAGTATGGCATCTATATTCTGTACAGTGCAGTGGATACTCGTTTTCATAATATGTGATATACAGTACAAAAAGGTACAAGCTGGTTCAGTTTGTGTGTACACGTATGTGAATATACAGTAGATTTATGCTGCTATATGTAGACATGTCTCATATTAATCTGTTCCTATAGAGCCAAATGAGGCTGTTAACCATGCACAGACTCCCCAAGTCGAACCACACGGGACCAGAGAGCCTCCAAATGAAACCCGCTCATCAGTCTTCTCATAAGTATCCATGATTATTGTTTATAAATATTTTAAAGCCACTTCCTTTGGCTGTGTTTTCTTTTGCGTGGCCACACGGTGGCACTGACGAGTGAGCAAGTGAACGCTGCGGTTCGGGGAGCTCGAGTTCCCTTCAGGAGCCCTGGAGAAGAATCCTCGTTGAGTCCTTTTTCACACTCACAGAACAGATGTTGCGGATGAAAGACGGCGAGAGAACAACAAAGAGAAAGCAAGCAAGAGTACAAATTTAGCATCGTTACTTTCAGAATGAAACAAAGATGCCACAGGAGCGAGGGCACACGAGAGAAAGAGGAACTTGGAGGTGGAATGAGTAAGAGAGTTAACTGAGGAAGGTTGGCTTTGTCTGGCAGTGCACGGGGAGGAAGGGGGAGTCGCCCGGGACTGAGCAGTTCACTTGTGCTTGTTCTGTTAGTTTAGTTTTGTTTGTCTGGAGAAAACAGCGGAGAGAAATTTGGAGTGTGCTGGAACATCTACATGCAGGACCACATGTTTGAGAGAACTGTCCCAAAATTTGTGTTGTCAGTGTCATGCTCATTATTAAACAGATCACTTATTATCCATTTCAGTTCTGAATCCACTTCATCCCATTTTGCTTTTGGCGCCACTTTTGTTCCGGCCAATGCAGGGCGTGACGTCATGAACGGAGAAGGTCTGGCTGCTTGCTGGCAATCACCTGACCCAGGAACTGGTGACGCTGGTAATGGACATGATGCTGCAACGCTTCTTCACCATCATGTTAATGTAAGCCCTCATGATCTTGGTGATCTCGCCAACCTAGAGCATAAAAAACTCTGGTCAGTGAATGTTTATGAATGTCCGCGTTATCATACATGATGACGAACAGCGTTTGCTCACCAGCGGAGTTTCGAAGAACATCTCCCTCTCGTCCACGATGACCTTGTAGGTGCAGGGCTGAGAAGCTCCAAAGAAGGTGATGTGCTCGTACTTAAAGGTCTCCAGAGGTTTGGGTTCACCTCGCTTGTACACAGACACATTGTCAGCGCTCACCCCCAGCCACAGATCATGAGGGAACCCTCCCTCTTTACACTGCAAAGACAGGAGATGGTTATGAAATCGAACACATTCAAGCTTTGGTGCATGTGTATCTTGTCGTCTTATGCTCTTACCTCCACATCGAACAGAGTTGACCCGTATCCAGGCCACTCCTTAATAATGCTCATGTATTTCAGCATGGCTTGGTGCTGGGGCATTCCCTGCAGCCGAGTCCACTTCTCCAGCACACTGGTCCGGGTGGCAGACGTCTCCTCCTTCACCCACATCTCCAGCATCTGCTCCTCCTCCACCTGCAACAGCAACACATAAATCATTCTGGCAGAGGAAGGTTATTTCAATGATTTACTATTGTTAAAAGATCATAACAAGTTTTAAGTCTGTCCTTAAATGTATGTATAACGTTAGGCTGGTTTTGTTACCATTGTCTGACTTTGTGGGTGTAGGAACATGAGTGGTATTAAGGTTTAATGCGTGACTCCATCACCGACCTTCTGTTTCTTCAGTGACCCAGTCTTGAAGCTTCTCCTCAAAGTACCATCCAGGAAGCTTGGAGTCTTTCGTTTCTCGATCCCGGTGCCAACGCCTCCCGGTCCTCCCACCATGCCTTTTACATCTCCCGGGCCTCCTCCCCCGCCTCCTCCTGCTCCACCTGCCGTCCCAACACCTGGCTTGGTGGAATGGAGGATGCGACTGCGGAGACGTCCGATTGGATAAACGCTTCCCAGACTCCATCCAGCTCGACCTGCCCCATCGCCGTGGAGATACTGGAGGCGTAATGCGGCCAGGTGCTGCAAAGTCTCCTCTGAGGCTGGGAAGTGACCACTTATGAGAGACTCGTGAGCCTGGCGAAAGAAGAGAGACAACACATTTCACAGCTATAACAAACTGTGTAGTGTTTTTATCTATGCAGAAGCTCAGCATTGTAATTTGAACCTTCTGTGAATATCTAGTTTAGTCTCACCTGCTCAAACATGAAAGCAAACTCCACTCCCTCTTTAGGCATGCTTTCCACATCCAAGAAGCAGTAGAGCTTGAAGTAGAGTTTCCATTCTCCTTCTTCCTCCTCTTCTTCACTTCCTGCCAATCTGAACATAAACAGTAAACTCAGGCACTCAAACTAAAACACCACAAAAACATATAACATTTACAGCATTAAACCCAACCAAACAGATACCTCTCAAACTTGGCGAGAACATCTGCCACGATCACTCTGCTCTCCAGTGCTCGGTCTGTGAAGGAGTTGTGCTCAAACAGAGAGAACAGGTTCTTGCTTTCCTCCATTGCCAGACCTCTGATCAGTTTCTCCACAACCTGCAGAAGCAACACGTTGTTTTGTTCTCGTACAATTAAGACGTGTTTCCCAGATGGAAAAGACGATGTATGTGTTTCTGAAGTGCACCTCTCCAGCTGTGGTGTGTGAATTGATGGAGATCTTGCAGGAGCCTCCTCCGTGGCAGTAGACAGTGGTGCTCATCTCCTGTCTCACCAGCAGGGCGGCGATCTCCTCCTGAGAGGGCACAAACTCACGAGTCTTGGTCTTCTTCAGGGATTCCCCAATGAAAGTGGCGTAGCGCTCGATCTCTGTGCCAGGGTAACGCTCACGCACCCTGAGCCACAAATACACAAGCATTCATTTATTATGATTTAATTGGCGAATGTTGTTTTTAATCACAGAAGCTCCTTTAACAGTGAAGACGCACACCTCTTGAGATGGAAGCGGAGGTATCTGAGGATGGCTCGACTGGGCAGGAAGGTGCAGCTCATGCAGGTGAGCAGGTGCCAGTGCGCCCGATTGGCTGGGCTGTTTGGCTGAGGCACATGATTGGTCTGCTTGATAACCTGACAGTACACCTGAAGAGCATGAATACCGAGGCAGCGGTTAGACCTCTACACAAGTGACAGGAATCCCCTGAACGACCTCAAGGCGAGTCGACCTTTCTGCACTAACACAGTACCTCATCCCTGAGAGGGCGCAGGTCCTGGCAGGTCTGCAGGATGCCCTGAATGATGGGCACCGTGTCTGCCAGAGTCTCCATTTCCTGCAGTGAGTTGAAAACTCGCACTGCCTCATCCTGCAGACTGGCATAGCCCTGCTGCCTGTGTACTGCACGCAGAGAGAGCAGAGGCGTAAGGGTGGACAAAAACCAAAAGCGTTGATCTCGGTCACAGTGGGTGGAGAACGCTGACAAAAGGTATGATACCGCTGTTGACTCCACTGTGAGACATTTGGTGCAATCATTTCACTTCGAATCACTTCAATAATGAAGATATAATCTTGATATTTCACAATAACAGTGCACACACAGGCTCCAGATGAGGGGAAAACATTTCTGAATGAACAAAGAAAAGCTGTAAAAGTCTGCATTTCAGATTTTCACTCACGGCTGGTGACCTCTCCGTACGGGAGCGGCAGTAGCGGCGCGTGCAGAGGATGCTGAGTGTATCTGAGGATGGGATTCCTCCGGTACATCTGCTCCACAACGTCTGGGTTTACACTGTTCTCCTGGGAGGATACGCAGCACGATTACACAACAAATTCAACTGTAAAACATAGAATTTGAACTCTTTTAAACGCTCATTTACTATGTTTGTGCATTTCACCTTGATGTCTCTGATGAGCTGCAGAGTTGGCGTTTCTATGGGGGTCTTGCTGTCTATGACTCCCTGTATAGCAGCTGTCCACCTCATGGCCTCGTTCAGCATCTTGGTATAAAGACGGTATGAATGCTTCCTCCCGTACACTATAATGTTCCAGTAGCCTGTGAAAACAAGACTCAATCAGCAACAAGACGACATGAAAATAACAGTGAAACCAGTGATTGCTTCCGTTTTCACTTACATATTTATATGTATAATCCTCAATTAACGCCTGCTCTTTCTCACCTGTCTCCCTGTGCACTCGCTCATCCGGCTGAATGACAGAGCAGAGGGAGTTCAGGACCAGAGTTCCCATCTTGGAGGAGTTTCGCTCTGAGCTCTTGTAGTAATCCAGTGAGTTGTGGGTCAACACAAACCAGCGCTTCTTAAGCTTCAGGGAGGTGCTCTTAGCGTTGGTCTTCATCTCCTTTTGTAACCAGCCTGAAAGATGATGTGACGGTGACACAAAGGCGGAAAGAAAGGAAACCGAGGACGAGTTCTGCTAATACAGTAGTGGAAGTAAATCCAGTCTCACCTCGGACGAGGAACTCCTGGCCGTCGATCCTGGCGTCGCCTTTGGGTTTCTGCAGCAGGCTGATCCAGTGATGCATCTCCTCTGGTGTGTCGCTGTTGCAGTGGATCACACGGTTGGCTGTAATGATGACGAAGGAGTTGGGCCTGCAAAGGTGAAAGATTTCAAATTGGACTTGTTTCTTAGCTAGTTCTAGAGCTGGTTCTCTGTTCTCATATTGAATCAGGACTGATTCACAAAGACAGTGGCCAGTTAGCCATGTCTGCATAAATGTACATTTTGCTCATAAATACAGAATAAATATATCGACTGATTGCTCCCACTCACCGATCAGGGTTGTCTGATGCACAGACAGAGTCAATCAGCCCAACGTCAAGAGTTCCCTGAACGGGGAAAGACAGCAAGCGATGGAGAACGATTGAAATGCTGTGATTTCTTCTGTAGAAATGAACAGTGTCTATTGTCTGAGACTAACCACAGCATTCTTTGGGTTGGCCTGCTCATGGGACATCTCCAGCAGCTGTTCAGGAGTACACACTCGCACTTTACTCAGGACATTAAACCACCCACTGCACAGAAACAGAAACAGACCAGACATGGTGTCTCCAGTGTGCGAGTCTACCCGGGTTTCTGTTTTCTCTGCAGTCTCCATCATACCTTGCATCCTCAGGTGACTCAGCGAACACCTGATAGGTCCTCTCTTCTGTCACGATGTTTAGAGCATTCTCCTTTTCATGATTATCCACTATCTCCCTGTAAGAACAGCGGAGAAATGCAGCTGATGTCTTAAAGCAAAAAGAAAAAAGAAAATATGTTTAATTCTTCTGGCACCAGAGCTTGTTAAAGATCGTACTTTGCTGCCCGGATGTCGATGGTTCCCTTCAGCTTCTCCTCACTGTCGTTGTCGTAGTACATCAGCTTACTGTCCCTGAGCACAAACCAACGCATCTTCCAGTTTCTGAAGAGGAATAAGAGACAATGAAACCAGACGCCAAGACTAGTGAACAAAAATGTTCTCCTTGTCTTTTATTTATTCCTCTTAAATCCTTTGTACTTTTAGAATCTTTAGTTTCTATATGTGTCATTTAAACACACTTGACTAATGTTTTACTGCATGTTAATAGCTAAGAATAACATCAGTGAAGTCACAGCACATCAGCTCGCGTAGGCCGTGGTCGTTTTCCATCTCTGCAGGGGTTGAAAGTTTCACATTATACAGATACTTCAAGAGAACACAAAGCTACGTTTTATAACAAACCTACAGTGAAAGAAGGAAACTGACTGTTTTTGTTCTACATTTTGTAGTTTCCACATTGTGAGACGTGCACTCGTAGCATGCAGTCTCTACCCAGTAACAACTACAACAACCTCCGGGAGAGCGTGGACAGGCCTCCTCCTTTCTTGTAGAGCCAGCCGGACTTGAGAGACTCTTGTTTGGAGCGAAACCACATGAATGTTTCATCTTTCAACACGCACCATCGCCTCCTCCAGGGAATCATCAGACCAGCTGAGAGAGAGGAGGAGAAAGTCAGTCTTTAAACCAGTTCTGCACTAAGTACTTCAGTACAGAAGGTAAATACTCACCCTTCATGTAGAGGTAGCCGTGGAAATATGGTGGTCCGTTCCCATTAAGCAAAGTCACTCTGCCATTAGTCACTTCTTCATCAGTGTCCATCATCCCATCGTGCTCATCGTCACTGTCTGCATACTGAAACCACACAGCAGCACACGGTAAATTAAAAAAGTCAAACTATGAGCTAAAGCTCTTTACGTTAGCAGATATGGAAACCATGAGTAAATTTGAAAAACTGATGTTAAATGTAGCTGCTCATACATATCTGTGTGCACACATGTAAGGATGCATGTGAGTGTGTGTCCTCACAGAGTCAGAGCTGCCTCTGTAGGACTCGATGCTGGCGTTGGTGCAGGTCGACTTCCTCGGGTGCTCCTCGTCCGTCACAGCGGTACTCCCGCGGTTGCTCCCGGATACGGAGCTGTCGTCTCCAGCAGTGACGGACCCCTCCTCCTCCTCCTGGTCATAATCTGACTCGGTGTCTGCGGGCATGCTGTAGATTGGTTCCTCTCCATCCACTAGGCTCTCGACCATGCTCACCTTCCTCTCGGGCTCTGTCTTTGCTCCCTCTTTTACTTCTCCTGAGGTAGGTGGAGGTTGAGGGTCAGCCAAGCCATCTCCAGGTGGAGGGAGAGGGGGAGGGGGAGGAATTCCTGCTGCAGGTACACCATCTGCGGGCAAGGGAGGAGGGGGAGGTGGTGCGGGAGGCACGGTTCCCTCTGCAAAGGCAGGTGGGGGAGGAGGAAGCTGAGCAAAGATGTCCTGATCCATCGGCGCGTCTGTCTCTGCAGGTGGAGGGAAGTCAGGGAGAGGGATGCACTCCTCCTCGGCATGAAATCCCTCATCTACCTCCTCTTCTTTAGACGCTCCTCTGGTGGAGGTGGCCACTTTCTGAGTTTTCTCTTCTGCAGCAGGCTTAGCTCCAGCTGCACCCAGTGACGGATCTACACCCCCGAAGTTCAGGAGGTCAATAAGCTCCGTGGCCTTGCGGGACGCCTCCTTCTTCATCCGCTTGAGCTCAGCGTCCCGGCGCAGCTGCAGTTCCTGTTTGGAGGACTCACACAGCTGCGACACCTCATCCTCTCTCTTCTTCTGCAAGCGCTCAATCTCTCGCTCCAGCTGCAGGATCTCCTCCATCTGCCGGGCCTCATCCTAGAAAGGAGGAAAAGGAGAAGCTTTCATTTTTAGAACATCTGTTTTGATTAATAACTTCAGTGAAACTACGCTTAAAAGCAGCACTTGCCTCTGTTGATTTAGTTTTCTTCTCTGCGTCATCAGTCTCTTCCTCCTGCTCTTCTTCTCCCAGTGCTTTCTTCTCCTCCTCTTCTTTCTTCCTCTGTTCTTCCTCATTCTTCTTCTTCTCCTCTTTGAGTTTCCGAACACGAGCACGCGCCACTTGGCCTCGTCTGTGTTTCTGCAGCACCAGCGCTGCCTTGCGTTGCTTTACATACCTCCTGTGCTGGATGTGCTTTCGGAAGTGTTTCTGGAGGGTGATGACGCTGACGCGCACCCGCTTGAAGTGTTTCCTGTGGACAAAATGGGAAGATGAACTGAATAGAAACCAGCACTTTAACATTAGACCCACTAAAACGTCACTTTCTTATAGAACGGTCTTACTTAGCAGAAAAAGTGAGAAGGTGAGCTCGGATTATCATGGCAGCCTGGCGTCGGACTTCATCCCTATCTTTCTCTAAACGCTGCTCCAGAGACTCTTTCATAAACACCTAGAGAGCAAAGGTCAAGTGTCAGATATGACGTAGAGAAAACCCCTTCAGTAGTTTATGGAGAATAGCTCGTGCTGCTCTTTTACGTCACCTTGGTTTTTCCTAACTGCCACTCTTTCTTGGTCTTATCATATTTGGTTAGAAGGTCTGTACTCCTCTTCTTATCGTCTCCAGCTCCTGGCACCTTCTCTTTCACAATGATCTTATACCTGCAGAGAGAGAACGAGCAACAAAGGTGGGATCACAGTAAATTAAAAAGATGGAAAACAAGGCATTTTTTTCAAAGGACATTAGACGCTAGACTGAGATGAATTAGGGCTTAGAGACGTTTACCGAGAGAAAAAGTCTTTGAAAGTTCTGCGAACGGGGAACCCGGCACGGCGGATCTTCACCGTTTCCAACATGCCAGAATACCTCAGCTGGTTCAGGACGACCTCCGGGTCAAACTCGTTTGACTTCTACAAGTGGTGTAGAAGAAAAGAAATAATAAGAGTAAGTAACATTTTTTTAAATCAGAAAGATGTTAAATGAGTTTTGATAACTTTTGCTGACCTTTTCCATGTTGGGCTTAATGCAGCGAATGAAGAAAGGGTTGGACACACTCAGAGTGGCCATGAGAGCATGAAGGGAGTCCTGAGGAGAAAGGTTACTATTTTTTATATGGCTGCTGTATATAATTACTAACCATTAATCCACTGGAGAAAAACAGTGTGAAAGTAAGAATGAACTTTCGCTGCTGAAACACCAGTGTGGTGGATGTACTGTAATATGCAGGCACCGCTCACCCTGAACTGGGAGCTGACGGTAGGTTTGCGTCTGGCCGTTCCCATCTTCTCCTCGTTGTTCCTACTGCCGACCTTCTCGAACAAGTCGTAGATAAAGTCCAGCCTTCAGCAACAACCCAGAAGGGAAATAAATATGTGATTATCTTTAGCAAAAAAAACATCCAGTCACTTTCATAATATTATGGATTGGTGAAAAGGCCAGTTTGAAGTTGGATAGGAAGTATAG
Organism: Macropodus opercularis; assembly: GCA_030770545.1. NCBI lineage: Eukaryota > Metazoa > Chordata > Actinopteri > Anabantiformes > Osphronemidae > Macropodus > Macropodus opercularis. The sequence continues at coordinate 5,182,860 of JAUCMP010000026.1, read as the reverse complement.
GATTAGTTGAAATCCTATATTTAACTGCAGTTGCATTTGATTGCTCAGTGTGTGACCTGCTATCCTTCAGCATGTTCAGGATGTCGTCCCTGAAAGTGTCTCTGTTCTTCTCCAGGATCCCTCTAACGTCATACAAGACCTGTCAGAGACAGACAGGATCGTCACCAAGTCAAGCCAAGCTCCACACACTCTTGATATGAACTGGCTCACTGATGCATAACTCACCTCCCCTGCGTAATGTTTAATACCGAACTGATGATCCGCAAGTCTTGGCTTGACGTAGTACGGGTTTGTCTGAAGCAAAGAGTGAAACATAATGTGGAGTTACCAGCAACTTTTGTCAGCTCTGCACAGGTTACTGTGTGAGTAACTCACTGAGTGCCTGCTGTGCAGCTTCTCCAGCAGAGTGAAGTCTGTTCCTTTGGGGAACCGACTCTCTTCATTCACTAGTGCCAACAAGCCCAGTTTCTAACAGAGACAAACACGTTATTGCAGCAGTGTGTCACAATCAGCACAGCTCTCTGACAGATAAGATCAACGCATCGGTGGCAGGCACCAGGCTCAGCTCTTCACTGGAGACGCTTAGTGACAAACTAAGATCCACAGTCCGTACCTTCTCTATAAGATCAAGACACTCCGCGTTGTCCATCCAGTCTATGGCATCCCACTGGACACCTTCCCTGTAGCGGACCGTTATGTATTAAATTAGTGTTACTGTTTTGACTTAGCTAAATGTTCCTTATACTGTTTTGCCCAACTACAGTTACCTGTTGTACTCCAGCTGCTCCAAGGAGAAGATGTGCTTGTTGAAGTACTCCTGAAGTTTCTCGTTGGCATAGTTGATATTAAACTGCTCAAATCTATTGACCTGGAAACGATGGATGGACACGTGTTGTACGGACAGATCTGGACCTGGCTTGAGCGTATTTCTTAAAACAATGGAAGGGGCTGACCTCAAAGTTCTCGAAGCCAAAGATGTCAAGAATCCCGATGGATTTGAAATTTTCCTTCCCTTTGATTTTCTGATTTATTTTGAGGATGATCCAGGAGAAACACTGGGAATATAACGCCATGGCAACGGAGTCCCTGGAGTCCACAGCCTGAAGAAGAAAACCGGAGAGAGGGTTCAGATGGATGCGTGAGTATGTCATAAGAGGCAGAGATCAGATTCTATGTGCAAAATGAGCATATATACCTGCTCTATGGTGAGTGGAGAGCAGATTTCCTCTCCTCTGAGTATTATGGAGCGCTGAGTCAGGACTTCTGACAGCTGGAACGCGTCCAGGCCCAGCAGCTCGCTGGCGTTACTGACCACTGGAAGCACAGGCAAGGATGTGCTACACACTGTATGTTTCAATCCTGCTGCTCGCGCACGACGCGTGAGGCGTTCACTGACCTTGTTTAGTGGTGATTTGGGCTCCTCCCGCAAGCATGAACTCCATGTTGCCAAGCTGTAAGACTCCTGAAAGCAGCTTAAACATGTCTCTGATCTCCTCCTCTGTGAACTCTAACACCTTCAGCGCCTCCTACAACACAAAGGAAGGAGTTAGATCCCAAGTAATTTTACCCTCCAATTCAAAGGGAACTTTGAAATCACACCCTGGTAATGAAGAAAAAAAACAACTTCCTTGGCAGAAGGAATGTTAACAGGGCAATGCCTTCCTTTCACGGTTTATGAGCTCAGCAGCTAATTCATAAATGTATTTATACAATCTAACGTAATACAATTTAACTGACCATGACACTGTTAAACAGTTCTTTGTCATTCAGGCTCTTGTCCTTCAGACATCCTGACTGGCTGAGGTAGTGGTAAGATTCAGCAGGCTCCTCCAGGAAGTAGAGACCTGAAACGTGTAAAGACACATTTAATGTTCACAGCTCAAATGCATCCTCCACAGTCAGTATCCATGCACCGCAGCCAAAGATGCGTAGATTACAACGGTGGAAATATCGGTTTTATCGCAAACAATGCAGGTTTTCCTTACTTTTATGCTCTTTGTTAGCTCCTGCCAACAAAGCGTAGAAGATGTGGTAGTTTCGTTCTCCAGGGTTTTGTCGTACGACACGGTTCTACGGCAAAATCAATGCAGTCTTGATTAACATTTCATTATGATTGGTCATACAAGACACACAGGTCAGTACTACGACACTGAAAAGACAGGAGCCGGCTGTCGTTACCTTTTCCAGTAAATCTGACAGGTAGAGTCAAGGAAACAGCAAATCTCTTCATCTTGTCTTCACACAATATTTCTTTAATATTCTTTAAATGCTCATGTCTGACACACTAAAAACTAAAAAAGTAAGGATACAGTCGATCACGCAGCCTCCCTGGATGTTGCCACTCTCAGAGAAGTGAAGCTGGATGAATTTCCCAAAGCGACTGGAGTTGTTGTTGTAAACAGTCTTTGCGTTACCAAAGGCTTCCATGATTGGACTGTAAAGACAACAGAAGAACTGCAGCGACATAGTTTGTTTCTCTGTTTGATCACAGTTACTACCACCAATAAAGGATGGTAGTTGCTAAAGAGAAGACACAAGCTGCTTGCACAAACAGCCTTTGTTGTCATTTTTTGTAGGGAGCCTTTTGGGACCTGACCGGAAGGAAAAACAGTCCAGTGCTTTTTTTGGTTTACCTGCTCTGGACGATGGCCTGCTCCACGCGCGTGGTTTTCTCCGACGGGGCCGTCCCAGCCGAGTTCTGGCTCATCATCGACAGGAACTGCAGCAGCAGTTTCGTGCTCTCCGTCTTCCCAGCGCCTGACTCGCCGCTGATGTGCACACATGCACGAACACAACCGATTTAATTGAACACACCGTGACCTTCTCTGACGTCTCCATATCTCTAATAGGTCTGGATGTCTAATTGATAGCGAGGTTAGATAGGACGATCCAGTCCTGGTCCTGTCTAACCCAATCAGGATGACGCGAGACAAAGGTTGAGGATAATTGAAAGCACGATGGGATGACTGACCCACCACCTCCCGATTCCTACCCAGTGGGGTTTATCTATTGGCAGGGGGAGTAGGAGTGGAACCTTTGTGTTAATGTTATTTCTATGTGAGACAAAGGTCTAAGGCTACGATGGAAGTTAAACATGCTCCAACTGACCTGATGAGGACACACTGGCTATCGTGGCGTTTCCAGATGCAGCGGTAGCATTCATTGGCCACGGCAAAGATGTGAGGAGGGAGCTCCCCTAGGTGGTGCTTGGAGTACAGGTCCACCCTGTCTGGGTCGTACAGACCTGAGATCTGCTTGTAGGGGTTGACGGCCGCCAGGATGCTGCCGATATTAGTCTGAAAACAGCAGAGCATTGAGATTTCCACACGTACAGTCTACTGCTCTGACATAAATGCAACCACCAAGCACACAGCAATACATACATGGGGCATATATGACATATACTGTATTAAGGGAGGCTTTTGTCAATATTAATCTGGATTTGAGGATGAGAGAACACAGCAGAGAGGAGACAAACCATCAGATTTTTATTAGAAAGCTGAGGTCAAATCAGTGAGATGATGGGGGGGGGGGGGTTCCATCTTGAACTATTTGTGTTGTTGAACTCCTCTGCTCCAGAAACAGGAAAACACGCTCACTCAGCATCTTCTGCTCTGGGTCATATTACCCTGTCAGTGCATTTTGTGCACACACATTGAAACCTGTGCCAAAGGACAAGCTGCCTGAATCCTGAACACACAGTGACACAGAAAGCTGAGCCCCAAGGGGTAAATTCATATGATCAGCTTAAAGGAAATCCGCGCATGGACAATATTTCATCATCTAGATTAGGTCACACCCACGGAGGCTGTAACAGGTCTGCTGCCTGCTATCTGCCAGGTGTCTAGGCTTTCACTCACGTAGATTTCGTCCTTCTGGTAGCGCTGGTACAGGTTGTGCATGATGGCAGCCTCGTGTAGCTCGGCCAGCGCTGACATGTCCTCCACCCCATCGATGCTGGACTGGTGCATAGCACACACCCGCTCCCTCGTGACCTCGGCCTGCTGCAAGTACAGCACCTGGAAAACAGGTCCAGATGTTCAGCTGCCAGCTCTTCACGACATTCATTGGGCTGAATAAAGCCGCAGTGAAATTCTCGGTGTGTTCAGTTGGACTTGTCAATACTTATTTAAAGACTGGTGGCAGACACTCAACTTTACCTCAAACTCACCCGACAGACAGCCTTTAACTTCTTCAGTCACTAAACAAATCACACATAACATAAAAAGCTCATCATAAATGGAAAAGTCAGTCTCTGATCTATTTCTGTGTATGTCTACATAATTGTATTTAGCTTAAGTTTTCAAGCTGGTAATTGCTGGGTAAGGACAATGTTGATGTCCGAGTGTTAAACACTAACTACGCGAAGGCTTTCCGGTTTTAGCAGAGGGCGGCTAATTGTGATGCAACACGTTGAAAATCCACATGATAATTGTTCAGGGCATTGTGAGCGTGTCTCTCCCTACACCCCTGTCTCATCTAAGTCAGCCATTGTCATGGCAACTGGAAAGTGTGGGGGGGCAGTGTACATGAAGAGATAAACGAAGAAGGACAGAGGTAGAAGGAGGAGAGAGTAGGTGCTGTGATGTGGCCGGACCTGACAGGAGAAAGCAGCTCAGTGTGTTTTCATGTCGGCGTCACATCACACAGGCCTCTACAATGATCCGTGTATACAGTCCACACACGCACATGCGCAACTGTGGTTGTAATTCAGCATAAAGGTCATTCATCAAAATTCAGTTTAATCAATGTCAAAGAATGCAAACGACGGCAGTAACCGCTCAGACTCGCGGCCAGACTCCAGTGAGTGTTGCTGTAGCAGATGTGTTAGAAGTCTGTTGGTCCCTCGCTCCAGCAACACTGCAAATTCAAATTCAGCAATGGTAAATAAATAACGACAAACGCAGGGATATGCAGTGAAGACAGACTTGGAATGAAGGCTCACAGCACCTCGATCGTAGACGCCTCCAAAACTAGCTCTTGGCTTAACTAGAACCAAAATGATGATGAGCACTGGTAACTGCTGATCAAGACGCTAACCTTCCCCCACACACTCAGTTTGGTTTAAATGACCCAATTATCCCACACCCTCGATTAGAGAGAGCATACTGTCGCTTGTGCCAGTTTACCAGACTAATGGCTCTGCTTCTTCACTTTGACTCCATCCACTTGTGTTTCTGTCTTCATTTGTCACAACTCTAACACCATTGATTTTTCGGCACAGAAATGATGGTTTGTCACAACGTATGGTACCTTCAGACAAACCGCTGAGGAGCATTCAGCATAAATAGTCAGCATCGCCTGGAAACCCTGTCTCCCCGGAAGATGCAGAAGCGTGTTTTTATTATTGCTGTATTACATCTGGACGGGAGTGTGTTCCTGGCCCGGCGAGGAGGGAAAGAATGGACACACTCCACACACTAAATTATATCCGAGTCCATTAGGCTGCCCAGCCACCATCTTCCCCTTATCTCCTAAGCTTTCCCACCCTATTAGATCTTTCTCTCTCTCCAACCTTGGCTTCATGGCCCCTTTTTTTTTTATTTCCATGCCTTTGCGCCTCAAACCTCTCTCATCTCTTTTTCCTTTGTATACTACTCCTGTATCCCTTCCCCCTCTTTGTCATATACCTTTGCTTTTCTCTCTGACTCTTCCTCAGAGTTGCCCCAAGCTTCATTTCCCACGGTTCGCTCTCTTTCTTCCGATTTCTTCTCTCTTTCACCTTTTGCTTGGTGCAACCTGCAGGCTATATTTATGCTCAGTGTGTTTGCCAAGTCGCTCTCCTTTATCTTTCTACATGTCTACCTAATGTATATGGATCCCTGTCTGCTCACTTGCACAGACTTAACTGCATTTAATGCCTAAGTGGCTCAATCTGAGACCCCTGCCTGTAATTGCAGGCTTACTCAGAACCATTTTACTCAAATTTTCTTTGAGTCTTTGAAATAAGGGTAAATTATAGTGGAACAGAAGATAATACACACACATACATACATCTTTACATGAAGACAGGACATATATGAAATATATACTATAATATTTACTGTCAAAATGTACCTGCTACCTGCTGGTGGAGTAATAGTTTTATACTCTATGTAGCAACATGTTCTTTAGGGATGTTTCCCTAAACATTTCAAATTGACTGCCCCTATATATTCTTTAACTAACAGCCTATGTACAGCAATAATGTCTCTGAAAAAGGTTTAAACATTTTCACAGTAAGATTAAAGTGAATAAATGTCTGCTTTTTAATGCCAAAGCTGCTTTCAAATATATAGTCTTTAAACCGCAGCTAAAGAAGAAGCGATGTTTAGGAAAAACCACCAGTACACAAAAGGCTTAGAGAGCCGGGACGCTATGAAGCGAGAAAGTGTGTCAGTGACTGAAATAAAACGCTGCTAAAGAGGAAAGGGAAAGAAGCGAGTCTGCAAATGTCCCCGTTTTTTCCTTCCACTGGCCACTGGTGGGTTTTAGCTCTCACTGTGTGCATGCACACACACAAAGGACACATTTACTCAGAAAGTCTACTGCATTTGAGGCACATACAGTACGAAGCTTTAAAATTAGATTTTTTCATTTTTAATAATTCATGGCTAGAGAGAAGAAGAAGAAAGACAGTGAGAGAAAAAGCTGAGAATGAGATGGAGATACGCCTGCAAGCGCGACATAAGGAGAGTAATGCAGAAGAACAAAGTTAACCGAGACTTCCTGACTTTGATTCCTGGTCTGTGGGATTAGATGTTTTTATGACTACATAATTGCAAATAAATGCAGCCTTATCTAACCTTCCAAACTCAGACGCTTCACATTTGAAACCATTGTAATTGTGAGCTTGTTACCATCCTGATGAGGTCAAGGAACTAGCGAGGCAGACATCACATTTTACACACGCATACTGTGCATACATGGAGCTTCCTCTGATGTCTAAAGCTCCTTTGCATGATTCAGAGGCAGAGCCAGCAGAGACAAACCTCTTCATCTGACTTCACGCATTAGCTGCAGACACTGTGAGCAGAGAGAGAGAGTGAGGGAGCGAGGATAAAAATGGAGCGAGAAAGACACAGTGACCTGTATATTCTACAGGCCCCCATTCATTAGCACAGGAGACAGTATCACAATCACACCTGCAGGTCTCCTTTCTTTGCAGACCTTGGAACGGATCTAAGGACACTGATGAGGTATATTGTGTGATGTGCATCATTAGCAACATTAGTGATAGATACCAAGTACAGATGAACCGATAGGAGCCGTTTTTGGTATCTGGTCATCTATCATCACACATCACTCTATGCACTGCTTCATTTCCCAGACACCCAGGGAGATGTTTGTGTGCGAGTTCAGTTAATCTCATTATACAATGCTCAGCGCATGAAGAACTACAAGGTCCATATGAGACCATGAGGAGGAATGTGGGTCAGAAGATCACACAGCAACATCAGCTTGTTCCTGTGTAGGATCAAACCAAACAAGTCATTTCTGCGCTTTTCATTAGGCACATTTGACTGTGTGTCAGTGTTTCCATGTGTGTGTGTTTGGGAAGTGGGAATTTGTAAGGCATCCCTGCAGCATGTTCTGTGCTCACGTGAGCTCTCACTGCTGCACGCAGGCAACGGAAATTCAGGTCACGTAAAACAAATCATCCATAACGCATTGCTACCACCACCTGTGTGTATGCGTGTGCGTACGACTTCGCTGCAAGGCGCATATGTGGAATTTATGGCTCCGCCTCGTGTGTGTCTGTTATTTCACCATATATATACACCTGCGTGGGCTTAAAGTGTCTGAAGCAGGTAGACGCTGTCAGACGCTGTGACCTCACAGTCCCTGCAAGATGCTGGCTCTGTGACCGTAGCCATGGAAACCAGAGCAGGACCACTTAATCACAAAGGGTTGTCTAATACAGCGGGTTATAATAAGAACAATACAGTTTAACCAACTATTGGTGTCTGTTTGCCTCCTGTGCATAACGTCTGTTCAACCAATGTGTCACGAGGAAACCCGGGGGAAGAGCAACAGGGAGCGATGGCATCCTGGCACTGTTTGCATGGGTCAGATTCTGTCGTATCACTGTATACCCCCAGATCCCGTGGATTCTCTATCAAATATTCACCGCCTCCTGCAGAGCTAACATTTAAAGCCCAACCAACAACAAGCAGAGAGAGGCAGAGGGAGCTGGATGGGGGTGGGGGAAGTTAAGGACCTTTATAATCTAGAGCAAAGAGAATGCCTGCTTCCACCAAGCCTCTGTTTTGGGAAGCCCTTTGAACGACAACACTGATGTGACTACACCAAAGAATGGAGCCTTCAGAGCAGCATTCGGACATTTTAAGGACAAAAAATATGACTTGTGTTGATGGGAATGCAGACACTGGAAATAGGGTCAAAAAAGCAAAATCTATTATTAGCTCCATCCAAATGCTGCCAACTGGAGCGAGCGTGTGGCTGTTTGTGTCAGCCGTAAAAAAACATCAGCTCTAAAGAGCAACGCGTGCATGTCCTTGCCCTGTCACAGATTACACACAAATACTCGTAATGAGATTTAAACCTTCATTTCCATTATTTTGGCAGGACATGTGGGGCTAGAGGGGCGAGACAGCAGCAGGGCTTTGACATTCAGAGCAACCAAACCATGTGCTCCCTTGTTTCGCTTTATATCGCTCTCTGATCTCCTCTGGAGGCTGAATGTGTGTCAGAGATTAATTTTGCATATGTATAAGGTTGAGGAGGTGGACGGATCTGGAAAAGTAGAGAATCATCACCAGGACTTACTACGGATGCCTCACCTTCACTCTGACCTTTACATTAACGCCGAACGCGGACAAAACATTACAAGCAAACAAACAACAGACTACCTGAAGACTGATTAAGCTCCGATACCCCTGTTTAGGGTTCACAGTGGGAAACTACTACAGAGTTGTATCAGCTGTGTTCTTACCTCTCCATAGTCGGTCGTGACCACAAGGGTTCCATCTCCGCAAGAGTTGACTGTGGCGGGAAGAAGCTGCTCCTTCTCTCTGACCCAAACACGGGCCCCCTGGGTAAAACAAACACACACAGACTGGTGTTAATCTGCACACATGCCCAGACCTGACCTCCAACCTCTAAAAAGGAGCACAGCATAAGGTTGGAAGGAGAGAAGGTGACAGAAAAGGAGGCAAGGAAGAATCAGAGGAGGAAACAGACGCACTGTTCTGAATGCTGAAATAGCCTACGGTTCTGTTCGAATCAGGCAGATGAGGGATGGAAATGTCATCAGCTAAGTGAAAACCAAACACATCAAGTTGTGGTGGTGCTGACTTAATGAAACACACACAATCTGACTCTGACATCACCAATATAACTGCGTGTGTTGTTCATTTACTCCAGTCTTCGCGTGAACAAGCTTGCACATCTATAATGAGTGTAACATCTGAAAAATTCAAGAGCCTCCTTCTCTGCCCTTCTTACACTCTGTGCCTCTCCCCTCAGCCACTCGCTATATAAAGCTCTCTCACTCTGCCTGTCAGTCGGCCACGCTCGCCCAGATTCCTCCGCACGGATCCACTGTAATGACAGTGATGCTGCGACTTGACCCGATAACCTTCGCAGCCTGAGGCTTTATGCTCACAACCCACACGTTCTTTCTGTTTTAACTGATAAAAACACATCTCGCTCTACATCCTCTAATCCTAGTCATCGACAGTAGCACTGACCCTGGAGCACATGTTAGTCACAGACACACACCTTTCACGTCACCCAATCTCCTCTTTCTGCTCTTAATGCGTGTTACTACTTTACTGTTTGTTTGTCTTCCCTTTATTAACTTAATTGCTCTCTAGTCCCAGATCAATGTACTTTGCCTGAACCAGGTGCAGCCCAGGTTTATAAATGACCTGCCAGCATAACAACTTCCACCCACCAGCGTCTCCTCCTAGTTCTTTCTGTCCTTCTCCCCTCCCCCATCTATTACTGGCCCAGACAGACAGAAATGGCCATGCATGACAATAATCTCCAAACCTCTCTCTGTGTTCAAACCTGTGGTAAAAACACCTTCTGTTGGTTCTCTCTCCAAACGGATCCACAGTCCAACTCTGGCTTTCATCTCCATCCATCACCTTTCATCGTGCTCCATTACGCCTCAGTTGTTACCCTCAAACACGACCCCTGACCTCACGTCTCAGACCCTGCACTCTAACAGGGTTGACAGATAACCTAAACATCCTGTTCAAGACCTGCTACTCGCTCATTCTGTAGCGTGAGCTACAGTTATCCAGATGTCAGCTACAACGTAAGCTAATGCACACATGATTAATAGGCCTCGCACGGGCAACGCGTTGATAATAACTCCTGACCATCTGATAATCCTGTATTATTGAGCACATAAAACAGAGCATTTGGTCCAGACACTTGAACAGCTGTATGTGTTTGATTCAGCTCGGTCACTGTGCCATTTGACCAAGGAGCCACCCTGGAGACAGGCAGGGAAGAAGGACCCCTCACGCCCCAGCAAACACCAATCAGACACAGACATATAGTTTGTGTCCCCAGGCTGCGTATTCAACAGTCACTCAAGTGAGCATCAATTTCCTTTCTTGTCTTAAAACCCACACACACAGACAACACTTCTACAGAAAATTTAGGCATAAATGACGTAAAGAGTGAAAAGAATTGATTCACAGGAGCAGACAACGTTCGGGAGCCTGAAAAAGATGCAGATTGACAGAGATGAATAAATGATGTCAGAAACAGCTGACTGGTCACCGGCTAATGGAAGGTAACTGATGACTACTATGGACGTGGGAGAACACGGCAGGGACTAAAGGTCATGGCTGCATTTACAGATGGCTTTGAATGTGTGTGAGCCTTAGCGCACTTATTAACTACAGCTGCTACCACAACACAGAGTTATCAATAATTCAGCATCATAAGATCTTCTCCAGTGCAGCTGCAGAAGAGAAGAGGAGGGACAATCTTGTCCTTGGGATGGTTTATAAAATCTATGGTCTATGTTGTTAACCACTTTACCAATATAGTGAGTAAAGTAAACTATCTGTCACTATTCTGTAGAAACAGCAGTAGAATCCCACTGGATGTGACTTTGGGTTATTTGTTTAGATATATCATGAAAAGCATCATTGACAGGTTAGAAGAACTGGTTTGTAACGTAACTTAAAGCTCAGGTTCATTTTCCTTAGTGCAGTCTGACCTGTGTCAGTGACCTAAACTGTGTCAGTAAAGTGACAATACAATCAGGACAGCAAGGCTTTCAGCAGATTATAGCAGCTGGCAGGAGAGCAACAACACATGTGGGGATGTGTGTGGGCGGGTGTCACCTGTCCTATATGAGTCACATCTGTCAGCGACAAAATATGACTGGATGAAGTTCAACTTAGATAGAAAAACATCTGGAGACACAATAAATAATAAATCGCCTCAGGAATACATGATTTAATCCTCAGGTAGCTTTAAATCAAACATTTTGGGAGGACTCACTAAGATTTGGAAAGAAGTTTTTAATCGTGCTTCCTGCTCGGCTGCTTTTACTGATCTGTGGTATCTGTAGCTTGGACTGATAACCTTTAACCTGTCCCGAATTCCAAAACAAACACACGAATGATTTATCCAAAGTAAACCAGATCAGAGTCTACTGCTGAATTACAAGCAGGGATAAAGGCAGCTGTTAATGTCATTTTGCATGTGTGTGTGTGTGTGCAAGCATGTGTTTGTACACTGCAAATCCTCTTTGAGAGGCCCGTTTTGAGCAGTCTGCTAATTATCACATTCTCTCTCATCTTGGATTAAACTACAGTCACACAACCCCACCCCCACCTACACCCTGGCAACGATGCTCAGCGGCAACAGGAGCCCGGCACCATGGCAACAGCCTCTTCTCCAAGCACTAGTGGGTGCCGGGGTGTTTGGGTGGAGAGTTACAAGTTACCATATTATGATAGTTATTATTACTACTAATTTTTATTGAGTAGTTCCAAAGGTCTTAAGAGAGTAGACATATCATTACAGGACTGTAAAGTAGAAGAGCATCTGGTGGCAGTATTCCATCAAAATGTAACATTTGTGACATGTTTTTATCAATTTTATAGGTTTCTTCTGACATTTTAAAGACTAAATCACTGGTTAAGAAGTAATTGAGAAAATCAAAAGAGTAAACAATGGTGAAAATAGCTAATAGAAGATAATAGAAGCCCTGACCACTAATTGATCCAGTGGAAATACCACAGTGTAGCAGTCCTTCTTCCATCCATCCATTATCCTAACCGCTCGTCCTAGTGAGGGTTGCTGGGTGCTGACCCAAGTAAAAGTAATCTGAGAATGTCTTTTGCATCAATTAATAAGATGTTATTGCATTCAAAACATGTATGCGTTCATTTGATAAAGGCTAAAACTATAGATTAGACAAATGAAATAAGTGGAGTAAAAGTAACATAGCAGAAAGACACTCCTTTCAAGAGAAGTGTAGAGTGTAACGTTTTATTCACACAATGTAAAATAGACAAGACACAATTTGACTGAAAGTCCCAGTCATACCTACACATGCAGAACAAGCAGGAGAGAGTGAGACAAGATGAAAAGACAGATATATGAAAGAGAGGAGAGACAGACGTGGAAAACCGCCAGAAGGAGGAGAGAGACTGGCAGAGCAGCACTGACGCTTGGTTGAGCGAGATGGAGAAGAACCGAGCGAGCGGCCGCGGGGAGAGAGAGCATCAGAGGAAAGAAGGCAAAACTGATGCAGCTCCTGAGCAGAACAAATGTGTTTGGAGCTGCTGAATTTAGGTCACACATCTCCAATGACTGTTCCCGTCCCTCCACTCATCCACTTCCTGCAGTATGCACATTATGCAAAATCCTGCACATCTATAGAAATGGGCTCTGCTCAGTTTAGACCCTCAGCCTTGTTTTTATAATCTACTGCACAAAAAATTTGCTTCTTTTTTTTTGGCTAAAAGGACACCTGATTGGTTGAAGCACCAAAGAAAATCAGTCAATTAATAAATATTGCAGCTGCTTGGATATTTACAGCTGTATATACATGGATGTTTCACAGCTTACTTGCTAGCATCCATATAGAATATATAAAGCAAGTTATTTGCATAAACCATCGACTCTTGAGATTCAGAACGTTTCAAAGCTCTGTAATAAATCTCACTAGTGGCCACTCAATTAAGTGCAGTGTGAGGAAAGAGCAAAGAGGAGAAACAGACTGATGTAATGTAGTGGGAGCACGTTTGATGGGATTGCACCTCCAAAGATATTTCATCTTTCCAGTTGAGAGCTCAGGTCTGTAATCTAAATGTAGCTTCTGTAATGAGGAATACATGCCTCGTATTTTGCCCTTGTGCGATTCAGGAGGGTTATATTTATGGAGCAGGCTTTTGCGGCTTTGACTATTTCTGGATTGCAGGTGACCCACACTCTGTACGGTCCCTAAACACACCAAAGACAATGAGAGGCTGCAAACGCTGGACATGGATGCACAGCGTTTAGTTTTATAGGTTTACGGCATTTTACTTAGTTAACACATGTCAAAGCTACTGCTTTTCTCAGTTGATCTTATTACAGGGTGGGTAGGTTTACAACTACCACAGTCCACCACTGACAGCCAGTTTGAATATGAGGGGATTGTACAGTAGTTGAATGCCACCTGACATTTCATGCTCGGCTGACTGGCCAGCTATCATGTTTTCTGCCTGGGTTGAGAGCGAGGCAGAGAGAGAGGTCAGCTGCTCACTCTTCTTGGTTTAAGGGGTGGACTGACAAATGGAGGTATGCAGCACAGATATAGGACTGATGAGGACAGCAAAGGAATGAAACCGAGTGGATGTCGGACAGATACGTCCTGAGTGGATTGATCAAGCATGAAGTCATACTTCTGGGTATCGGATATGCAGTTTATGCAGAACTCCAGGCCTCGACATCATAACTCAATTAGTCACTCCATTTTCAGGTCTCGCATAGGCTTTCAGGGTCAATGTGTGGGACTGCAGGGCTGGTTATGGTGGTCTCTGATCAATACAATATAGACACACAAATGGGAAATGGAGCAGGAAAGATGGCTGTTACACTTAACTGTTGCTGTACGAGCAACTGAAGGATCGACTTGGACATGTCATGCAGTCATTCACCTTCGTGTTTGTAAGACTGTGCAGCAACATCTGGAACACCTGGGCCCCAGGTGTGCACGCACAGACCCCGCACACATCGCATCTAATGACATCGCTGCCAAAGTGAGAGGAATTTAAACCCCTATCAGATTAACTGAAGATGGAGGAGGATCAGTAGTCGTTGGCATCACAGTCAACTGACAAGCCAGCGTTTCATGAGATTGTGTGGATGAGTGTGGGCGCATGCCTCTGAATGATGGGTGCTGACAAACGGAAGGGGTAGAGATGAGAGGCTTGCTTCTCTTGGGAGGGGGAGCTACAGTCTGAGTAGCACTGTAGCCTACAATAGAGACAAGAAATAAACAAAATGAGATCATGAACTGACCGCAACCATGAGACGTGAATGGCTAAAATCTCACAGCATCTGTTTTAAGCACCCAGTAATAATTTTGTTGGCGAGGCCTGTAACGATTTTCCCAGCAGGCAGTTGAGGAATGACCAGTAGCCTGCATCAATAACCACTGATTTACCTAGTATTCATTTATGATGCAAGCGTTAACCACGGATCTCTTTCACTTATCCACACAACTACACATATCCCTCATCCTTCCCGTCCTCCTCCTCCCCCTCCAACCCCCTCTTCCCGCAGCCGCGCACCGGCCCATACCCACCCATGGATCCGTGTGTCGTCCCATTCACAGAGCACTAACAGCCTAAAGAAAAGCAGCGTTGGGGCAGCAGTACGGAGGACTGATGCTAAAGGCCGACACGGTCCATCCTCCGTTGACAGATTGGCTTTAATCCGAGAATCAGCCTTATGGTTGCGAAACCCCGTGTCAGCTCTCGTTTGGCCAATTTTATCTGCGGCTCTGCTTTGAATTAATTCGCCCGCAGAGACGGGATCCAGGCTTTGCGGCCATAATAAAATAAGGGGTGTCTTTAGTTTATGTAATCGATATATGAACAAGCTGAACGGGCCTGTTCACGGCCAGGAATGGGTCCAGTCGACGAAAAGCAGAAGCTGTCGAAAGCAAATCAGGCGAACGCTTAATGTAATCGTTAACGCTTAGCGCGGTTACCCTGACACATTATCTGTAGCTTACCTCTGCAAAAAACGCCTCCATCCTCCCTACTCCTCCCAGCAGACGCGCACCCGGCCCGGCACAGCGCAGACACCGGCCCCGGTTTCAGGTGCGCAAATCTCACCACGGGAAGGGCGAGCGTTTTTGTCAAGACAGGGAGAAGGCAGCGGTGCCTCTGGGTTAGTGTTTCCCATTCACCGAGCGTTTGTCCTCATCTCCGAAATGCTTCCGTTTGGTAAACACACCTCAGCAGCGCCCGGGCTCTATGCGCAAAAAAAGCCACATGAGGAAAATCCAAGGAGGCAGAGACGAAAAAAGTCCCCGCCGGGGATCCGTTGGAGGACTGCTGTGTCCGGCTCTGCCCCGCTTTACTGTCTCGGTGTGAGTGAGCGTGTGAAGGTGAGAGTGTAGTGCGCTGGGCTGAGAGAGGACCAGTCGGGGGCACAATGAGCCTGACGCTGTCCGCCGCACGCACCGACGGGGCGGCGCAGCCTCCTCCAATACAAAACACACACACACACACACACACACATTCAGCCACACACGGATGTAGGGCGTTGTTATTGTAGGTTCGAAGCTTCACTGCTGTGGTTAACATCTGGATTTTCCTCCAGTCAGAAAAATCCGTTCTTGTGCTATCAGGTAATCCATCTTTGGGGATAATCAGAACAGATGAAAGAGCCCGTGTCCCACTTGGCCCAATTACAGGTGTTGATCCTGAAATAACCCAGACTGCAGTAGCAGAGCTTGTCTTTCATGTTCCAAAGATCCCAAGCAAAGAAATGACTGAAAGGAGATTTACACAAATGAAAGTATGGAAACTAAAACTGTTTCATATTTCTTATTTGTTACTTCATATCTTTCTTCGTAATCATATTAACTTATGAATACTTCTTTTAATCATGTATAAAAAGTGATCATAATAAAAAAGAAAATTAATGAGAACACATTTATGAAAGGCATCACTCACTATTGGTGCAAATTATGTCCTTAATGTATCCTACAGTACATGTGTGGACATTAATGTTTCAGTGTTTACTTCAGAGTTTACCTCAGATGTGCAAGCTACACTGGGTTTTCATCCTGAGGAAGAAATCCCTCAAACACTCAATGAAATGAAGTGATGTCTAAATTAGCCATGAGAGCTGTCAGCAGCAGTCGGTCTAATGCTCGTCCAAACCCAGACTCACAAAGAGAAGTAGTGAGGAGGGAGATTTAATATTTCTGTATGATCTGTACTAAAAGGCTCCTCCTAGAAGCAAAGGAGGAGGCCTGGTTACAGAGTCAGCCAGAGATTTTTAGGGCGAAAAATGATATATCACAACACACACAGGCACAAATACACACATGCATAGATACACAGCAGGGGAAAACAATCCAATCCACTACGACAATGCACAGTACATCCCCACGGACACCAGTTTGTATGAATGAGGTACAATTGGACAGCTGGTATATGTGATGTGGACCGTGCAGGGTTTGTTCTGCTTCTAGAGGACCATGCTGCAGGGGCCAGGTGCAGCTATCAGCAGCCCAGCAGGCTGAGGCCTCTCTGGGGTAACGTCTGTTCCCTCCGGAGCCCTGGAGGTACAGAGGGGGCCTCCTGTATGCATGCGTGCAAGTATTATTTAGCTGTACCTCCATCTTCATCAGGGAGACAGTTCAAACGGTAGACCCAACTGTGGGGCCCCCGTTTTGTCAAAAGAGTCTGCAGGGGATAGAGGCGCGCACACACACGCACAAAGCTTCAGGAAATTAGACCCAAGCTTTCCAGTCTTTAATATGAACAGGCCTTGAAGGGAAAAGGCACTTGTGTGTTGAACCTGAGACATCGCAGAGCATGCACACCTCAGTACACGCTCAGTCAGTGTAGACAGCAAGACAGACGGCCTCAGCTTGCACAGGGTTGGTTTACTAGAATACTGCTGCGTAAAGAAAGGCAAATGCAAAGTTATCGACTAATTCCATCATGTTTGTTTTTAAAAAAGTACAACTGCTGGTGCAATACAACAAATCTGAACAAGCTTTAACTAACATTTTTCTGTTAACTGACTGTAAATGTTGATACAATTTGATGACATGAGGGAAGAAGTACACAGTGTTTCGTGGTGTTGACACAAGACTCTCGCAGTTTGAGAATCTGCACGGTAGCAGTGCTTACAAATCACAAACGACTCTCAATTATCTCTGCTGTGTGGTCAGAAGTGTTTCTTTTAAACTTTAATGAGGTCCTGCTCTGGAGGACAAAGGCAAGACTGATATTAGATTTTGAAACATTTGTTTTGATGTATGTCCCATTTGTGATAAACCTCTATAGCAAGCACAGCTGAAGCTTGAATGAGTTTCCTTTTAACGTGTTTTACTATTATTTTACTGTTCATGCACTAATAATTAATTGGCCGTACATGCAGTGTGACCCTCAGCCGTGAACGGAGGGAGGATTTGTTTCCTGTGAGCCAGGAGCAGAACTTTGCTTACTCATCTCACCACAGCTCTGCCCGTTTCTCCTTGGTGTCCCATCTCCTCTTACTGTTACACTGTGTGTGCGTGTGTGTGTTGATCAGAGACGAGTGTGTGGTGTGGACAGATCATCGATACCTCTTCTGTGTCGGAGAGAATGCAGCAGGATTATTAGAGTTGAGACCTGAAGCCATCCACTGTGGTGAATCACTAAAAAACAGTGAACTGCTGGCACATCCTTCTGTCTAACTCACAGTGTGTGAGCATGTGCAGATGTCATATGTTGCATGTACTAAAAGGTATCGCTCACAGTCAATCAGTTTTACAACCTGAACATCCATAAATCTCTCCACGTTTATTACCCTCTTTCTCTTTCAGTCATCTGTGACCACCCTGTCTCCCTCCAGACAGATGTGTTTATTGCTGCATCAGAGGACACTGTGAATCAAAGAGATGCAGACTGTGAAATGCTCTGATTGATCACCAGCCTTATTTTTTACTGGTTAACTGGTAAAATGGGACAATCCAAAACCAAGCCTTGGGCTAAATTTAGCTCTCAACAGACACTCTGCCTTTTAAAATGGCCTCAGAGGCAAAGTTGAATTGTGCAGTACATAACCTGTCTATAAAGATTCTAATATTGCAGATTTAAAATGAACCATATTATTTTCATCCATATAATTTATGTTTCAAATGCCCCACAAGGACACATATACATTGAAGGAATATTCATCAAGCAAGATTAGTTAGAAAATTCTTATTAATATTAATAAACACAAAAGCTTGTCCAGCTGGAACCATCCTTAAGTAAGATAATGTCTTTTCCATCTCATACGTCTTCCCTCACATGCTGCTGTTGGCCACTAATGTTTCTGTCTGATCAGAAAGCCTGGACATTTATGATTCATGAGTTTGCATTACATGGCCGATGAGATAAACATCTGGAGGAACAGACAACAACAGGACAACGCTAACAGTTGTGATGTCAAAAAATCTGATGAGCTTCTGTTTCAAATTATATTTCGATTTAGGTTTTTCAGCTACATGAGTCAAATAATCAGTGTAAAGGGTAAAGACTACAGACTGTGCAGTCTGGTGTCAGAGTTCACTCCTCTGGGAGAAGCCCACTGAAAGATCGGACGTTTATGGTTCATGATAGAACGGCGTGACTCATGTAACCAGTGCGATTCATGGCATGTTATTTGTAGAATAAAGGAGGACTAACAAAGGGCATAGCTGAAGAAACTCACTGAGCAGGCTTCTTTTTAAATTGAATAAAATGGAGGTGTCCAAGTTATAATTACTAGCAGCAGACCGTGAAGAAAGTTACAGCTGCAATCTGGAGATAGCTGCAGACCAGCAGAGCCTCATCAGCAAATTTAAGTTCTCTTCTCTCCTCTGCAGCGGCGATGCTACTACACATATATTTGTTTAGCTCCAGCACATTTTGGCTTTTGTTTTACTTGTATTCGTGTCATATTAGACATAGTAGTGAGAGTGATTCAGGCTTTATATACTGTAGCCAGTACTCAAAAAGAGCATCTAAAAACTGAATCACTATCTACAGTGCTTAAAAACTATGTCTCAGTTGGATAACAGGCCTCTAACCTCTGGGGGAAATGGGATATTTGGGCTGTTGATAAACTGCCTCAGGGCAACCAGCACAGAGAGCAAGAAGAGTATTGATTTAAATTTTAAGGTGAAGTACGAGGATTTGATGGTACACACTTTAAGACCTGCTTAGATTTCAGTGGGTGCTGTTACAAAACGAGGCCAAGATGATCCAATTAAGCTTCTTTAGAGAGATGACTTCATCCTGGCTTCCTTTTCCCAACCCCCACCCAAGCACCCCCACTGACATGCTTCCCCCCAACCATATACTGACCCAGCACCACCCATGGGTTACATAGCAGCATGACATCAAGTCTTTGGACCAAATTAGCTTTTAGTGCAACCCCCTAATTCCCGACGGACAGTGGGGTAATTCAATCAGTCGGCTATGGCCTGCAGCCGAGCACACACACCTACGTACACACATGCACATACAATAATACAGAAACATATTATTCAGTAGCACCAAGATTAGGTATACACAAGCAAATCAGGTCTGAGAGATAGGTTGGGATAGATTTTTTCCTGCTGTATTAATCTGAATAAAGCCTAATCTTAATCATAGGATTAAATTACCCAGATCACTTAAAAAACTGGATTACACAGACACCACCGACTTAAGACTCCCCGACCCGTTTAAAAACACTCCATCCAACACACCCATATATATATAAACATAGGAAATTAAAATTAAATTTTAGAGGTATAAAAAATGAAAGATGTTGAAACTGTTATCAAAATATAAAGGCGTGCAATGACTATGCCTATATTTGTAATTATCTCCTATTCTGTTATGTCTTTATAATCCTGATGACCAGATGTCTCCGTGATGAAAACAGAGCCTACACCCAATAACTCACTTCTGTCTGAGGATACTAGTTATTGAAATTGCCATTACACTCAATAAACATCGGTGCACATGCACATACACACCCACACGCACAGTGACTGGTGTTAACACTGTAACTAATACAGTGACACAGTAAACAAAAGCCCAGCTGTCACTCTGCGGCTTAACAATCATATATGAATATTCAATGCAGCAGAGAGCGACATAAGGCGAGCTTGGCTTTGCAAAGCAAACACTGTCCTGCGGCGTCAGCTCCTGCACTTCACTGTACTAGTACTCATGATATTAAGATTCTGTAAATATTATTCATTCGTTATTTAATTCTTACTGGAAACTTTTTGGTTCCCATATATTTTGTTCTACATACTTACTACTCCATACAAAAGTCTCAAAACCTGCAATTGTTACGAGCCGGACACGAGATGAGGTCGGACCCAGGTGCAAAAGAACCCAGTAGGTTGAATTTCCGCAAGACAAGAATTTATTAAATAAAGGACAAACAGAAAATCACAGCAGAGCTGGAGAAAACTACAATTTGGCAAGAAACAAAGAACTCAAAACAATAGTGGATCAAATTCAACACTATGCGCTGATTATGGAAATCCTACAAAACCAAAATTCACCGCAAGCGGGATATACAAAACTTATTCTAACGAACCTAACTGAACTGTCTACAAAACAAAGTCACCGCAAGCGGGAAAAACAAACAGAGTTAACACTACCAAACAAAAACACTGCAAAGCAGGAACAAGAACAGGCTACGAACACTGACTGACTGACTTACGCAAGTTGAGTAGAGCTAGAGGTCGGGGAAGAGGGAGAACAAACGAACGAGGCAAACAGGAATGACACACCAGCAATGAATGACAGAATGAAGGGAGTATATGAAGACCAGGTAATGATAATGACAGACAGGTGTGAATGGGAGACCAGTATGGGAACAAACGAGGAACAAACTCAAAGTCCAAAATAGCTCCCCCTGGTGGGGAAGCGAGTCCATACTGTCACAGCAATTATATCTTCACATTCTGTATAAACATTCAAAATTGCAAATAATTTTGGATAGCATATGATTTATGTTTATTAATTATTTTACACATGTAAAGCAAGAAAGCTTTAATACTCACGCCTTTTAATTTAATTTGATAATTTGCATGTAGAATGTAATTTATAATGGCAGGTCTTATTGCAGTACTCCAAATGACCGGACGATGGTGCTACTTCCCCATAAAATATAAAGACTGGATGAGCCCGCCTTCAAATGAATCCGATTGGCTACTGTTATGACGGTTACAAAACTGTTTTTCTGGTTGGCTAACGTCTGTGTTTGTCAAGTGTGGCAGACGCCCCCACTGCTGGACGTGTCGAAAATGAAACTGACCCATGTTTGACATCGAGAGGGATCCAAGAGAAAACGAAAATAAAGCGGCGTTTCGGACTAATCGTCGGGGATTTGTCGCTTTGCCCGACACAGAGGAGGCTCGGGAGCCAGACGGTAAGGACCTACTGCGGCGGGATTTGGGAGCTGACATGTCGTTCGGGGAGGGAGTCAGGCCTGTGCTGTCAAACCACAACAACAACACCTGAATCTCTGGCGTCTCGGCTTCACACGTTGTCTTACGCCTTTCTCTTAATAACTGTCGCTCGTGAGTCTGGTATCTGTGTCATTTTGTGTATGGGTTTAACCATGTGCTCTTGCGGCGTCAAAAGAAACCTCGCAAAGAGCCTTGTTCTGGCCATAGATCATGAAGATTACACCCATAACGCAGAACTCTGTTCCGTTTCTCAGCTGGGAATGTTGAACAAACGGGCGGGATCCACTGTACTGGAATGGAGGTCAGTCATTGTTTGCCATTATTAGTATAGACTGTGGTTTCAGTTTCATTTAACTGCCCCTAAAGACTAAAGCAGATGCCAATACTTTAAATGTGTAGTCTTTGTGAAAACAGTGCCATATGTTTGTATTCGTCCCGTTAACCAGGGTGAGTAGTTAGTTAGTAGTTATCTCCTTATCGCCTTTGTGAGCTGGAGTCCAGCTGTAAGGTTTCTGCTCTGTCACTGATCGTGACCTTTAACCTTTTTTCTGAAAAACCAGTCTGCCGAATTTTTCTACAGACAGTGATATCAAAGAATCACCATACGATGCTGAATTACGTTTTTATTTTCATGGTACTCTATGAATACACTATATATTGATATGATAGCTTAGTGTTTGATGCTAAAGTTGAGTTAACACAATTCCCATTTGACACAAACAAGTGACACTTGAATGACTACCTTTCTTACCTTTGTAGCTTTTTATATATCTTTATTTATTCTCCTTTTCCCCAGCTTCCCTTCCTCTGCGTGTCCTTCCTTTCATCTCTGTGCTTTTCTCTGTTCCAGTCTGTAGCAGTGGGTTGGTCTACTTGGTGAGACTGAAGCCGTTGTCGCTATGGCGCACTTTGACACAGAGTACCAGCGCCTGGAGGCGTCTTACAGCGACTCTCCTCCTGGGGAGGAGAACCTGCTCATGCATGTGCCAGAAGGAACCAAATGTATGAGATGCATATGCAAATCGCAAACCAATCATGGAGTTGTCGCACATTAGAGGCAAACTCCCTTTTTATCGTGAGCTGATGCTTAACAAGATCATTCCTAACTAGTAATACATCTTTTGCAGCCCAATGGCACCACATAGAAAACCTGGACCTGTTTTTCCAGAGGATATCCTTTTACATGCTTTTGCAATGGTTGCCGGGTTCTGAATGATAATTAACAGAATTGACTGAGATGTTAGCGTTCTTCATTTTCATTCACAATATTCCTTGACATCCATCACGTCTATAACCTGCACCAGAAGAATGGATTCACCTGTATGCTGCTGGGAGAGATCTTTGAACTGGTGTATGGAACATTTTTCAGGATAACTTGAATCACGTTTAATATGGGCTGTTTATGTTTATGGTTTTCAGTTTTCCACCTCTTTCTCTTTTCCCCTCACAGTCAGTTGCTGTTTGTGGTCGCCTTCACTGTGTTTCTGGCTAACTGTGTGGACTATGACATCCTCTTTGCCAACAAGTTTGTAAACCATACTGATTCATCAAAAGTCACCTTGCCTGATGCCTTCATCCCAATGGATGTTTGTAGTAACCGGTGAGTGTGATGCAGCAATGAGTGATGCATTTACTGAAAAATTATTGCATATCTCCAATAAATGTCTTATTTACCTCAAGCCATACCTTTTCATAAGAGAATCTAACTTGATTTTTTTTCACATTGACTTTAATGCTGAAAGAAAAATTTAATACTTACCATTTTCTCCATCAGTATCCAAGACAATGCTTGTGTGATTTTTGTGCTGATCATCTCTGGGGTGTTTTGGCTGCATCGCTTGATCAAATTCATCTACAATGTCTGCTGTTACTGGGAGATCCGATCCTTCTACATCAACGCACTTAAGATGTCTATGGTGAGACAGGCAAACATACCGTTTTATACAAGTATGGAAGATTCATTGTACTTGAATCATATCTACTATGGCAAGACTCCTGAGCCATAGACCCACTTTACCCACATCTCACCCACGACTGTGCTTTTTCTTTTCAGTCAGAGCTTCCATATGCTACATGGCAGGAGGTTCAAGCAAGGATCGTGGAAATCCAGAAGGAACACCAGATCTGTATCCATAAAAAAGAACTAACAGAGCTTGACATTTATCACCGCATTCTCCGCTTTAAAAACTACATGGTGTGTCCGTGTCCATCTTTTTTGTAATGAAAAGTTATTAAATATTCAGACCCCTTCACTTTTTGTGCTTTCTGATGTTGCTTCAAGTAGTTGAAATTGTCATTTGGCCATGATATTACATCCAATAACTCATAATGCCAAAGTGGAAACATGCAAGTTGTTATTTAACTGATCACCTTTTAGCTTTTTTAGACCTCTTGTTGCATGATTTCAAAATATGGTTGCCCTGAATTAAGTTATGGATCTTCTAAGCAGAATGTGCAACAATAAAAAGTGAAGGGTCTGAATACGTTACAGAGTTCATGTCTGATGCACATACTTGTAAACACAATGAAATGTTTTCTTCCTGTGCGACTGTAGGTTGCCATGGTGAATAAATCCCTCCTTCCTGTACGATTTCGACTTCCCATCTTTGGTGACAGTGTGTTCTACACTCGGGGTCTAAAGTACAACTTTGAGCTAATTTTCTTCTGGGGTCCAGGTGTGTATATGTTTGATGTCATTCATGTGTGTGCAGATATGAGTCTTTTTAAGTTTTGTATTCTTTGCTGTGTTTAGGCTCTTTGTTTGAAAATGAGTGGAGCCTTAAACCAGAGTATAAGAGGGGAGGTAACAGGCTTGAGCTGGCAGATCGTCTAGCATCTCGAATCCTGTGGATTGGGATCGCCAATTTGCTGCTGTGCCCGGTCATTCTGGTGTGGCAGATTCTCTACGCCTTCTTTAGTTATACTGAGGTAATATGTTCAGAGGAAAATACCTATTTTATTTTTTTGTACTTAGTGTTAAAACAATAGTTTGGTTGCTGTGTGTTCGTATTTAGGTAATCAAGCGAGAGCCTGGTTCACTGGGGGCGAGATGCTGGTCTTTGTATGGTCGCTGTTATCTACGCCACTTCAATGAGCTGGACCATGAGCTCATGTCACGCCTCAGCAAGGGCTACAAGGTCATTAGCTTCTGTCACAGTTGATGTTGAGCGGCTTCTTGTGTGCACCTGATTTAGAATCAATATCATACCATTCCAGCTACTACTGGCACTGCACAGTTCATAATTAGCTCCCTTTTGTCTTTATCGCTTCCTCTTTTCTGTTTTGTTCCTGTTTCATTCAGGCTGCATCCAAGTATATGAACTGTTTTCTTTCACCATTGCTGACGGTCTTTGCCAAGAATGTTGCATTTTTTGCTGGGTCTCTCCTGGCTGTCCTCATTGCCCTGACCATCTATGATGAGGACGTTCTTGCAGTGGAACATGTTCTCTCATCAATCACTCTCCTGGGAGTGTGTATCACAGTCTGCCGGTAGGGATTAATGTTATTAATGTTAACGTGTTGCCCCCCCATTATTATTGTTAGGCACAGCTCCACAATTTATCGGTTATCTAACACTAACATTAAGATCTTCTGCCTATTCTCTCTCTTCAGGTCATTTATACCTGATAAGCACATGGTGTTTTGTCCTGAGCAACTGTTGCGGGTTATCCTGGCTCATATCCATTACATGCCGGACCACTGGCAGGGCAATGCACATCGATATGAGACCCGTGACCAGTTCTCCCAGCTCTTCCAGTACAAAGCAGTGAGTATGAGTTCTTATAAGTTACACAGTATATGCTGACTGGAACCATTAAACACAGGTCATCAAGTGTTCTTCTTCAACGCTATTTTAAATGTTGCATTCCAGCTTTTCGGCTCTGTCTCTGCTCCAAGTGTCCAGTGTTAACCTTTCCGCTTTGTTTGTGCCCAGGTGTTTATTCTAGAGGAGCTGCTCAGTCCAGTGGTGACTCCTATAATTCTGATATTTTGTCTGAGGAGAAAGTCTCTGGAGATCATTGATTTCTTCCGACACTTTACTGTAGAGGTGGTTGGAGTGGGAGACACCTGCTCCTTTGCCCAGATGGATATCAGACAGCATGGACACCCTGCAGTAAGGGACTTGCACAATAAGTGTAGCCACATAAGCATCCATGGATTCAGAAAACTAGTCTATGGACCGACTGGTGTGGCTTATATGTTTGGGCTGTCACTTTCTCCTTTCTCTGTAGTGGATGTCAGAGGGGAAGACAGAGGCATCTATTTACCAACAGGCAGAGGATGGAAAAACAGAATTATCTCTGATGCACTTTGCAATTACCAACCCTCAGTGGCAGCCACCGCGAGAGACCACACACTTCATCAGCCAGCTTAAAGAAAGAGTTCACAGAGAGGCCACGGGGGTTTCTTCGGACACACATCCTCTTTCACTGTCAGAGTCCGAAGTACGGTGATGATATTGCAGTCATTGTCACATACCACAGTGATCACAATTTACTATACATTTTCTCACTTTGTCTTACTCTTCGTTCTGCTCATCTTTTCTCTCGTAGCCAAGGAGCCTGATTGCAAACCTCTTGGGAGGTCCCTCTACACTGGCTTCGGTCCATTTCGGCAGGGACGGCTCTTTAACCAATCATGCGGCAGCTGGCTTAAGCGATGGTGCATCTGCCTTGCGCTCGCTTTCACCGAT
Organism: Macropodus opercularis; assembly: GCA_030770545.1. NCBI lineage: Eukaryota > Metazoa > Chordata > Actinopteri > Anabantiformes > Osphronemidae > Macropodus > Macropodus opercularis. The sequence continues at coordinate 5,156,527 of JAUCMP010000026.1, read as the reverse complement.
CAGCAGCAGCCTGCACCTGAGAGGCAGTTTGAGTGCAGCTCACAGGGCAGCTAGCCACGCTTCAGTCATGAGCAGAGCAATGGCAGGCTCTGGGTTAGGAAACGCTACTTCTCTGAATTATGTCTCAACTCTGACACGTGAGAGCTCGCAACATAACGTTAGCTTTTGCTGTCTCCTCCTGCAGGACCGATGCGCGTACTGTAAGCTCAGGCAGCAGTGCATGGGAGGGTCAGCTCACTAGTTTGGTCTTATCAGAGTATGCCTCTACGGAGATGAGCATTCATGCACTTTACATGCACGAGGTAAGTTTGTGCATGCACAGGAGTAGCCCTGCCTTGGATCCTATGCATTTGCTCTCCAGCACTAATTTCTTTTGTGTATGTGTTGCCGTTGTTCACATAGCTTCATAAACAACAGTCCCGCGGTGAGCTCTCCCGTCACACTTGGCACAGGCAGGAGAGTGACGAAAGCAGTGACAGTATCCCGGATGAAGTGAGAAGTGAATCCAAACCTCATTCTAAAAATTTCCCTCGCTCACACACTTTTCCCACCACTGTTCCTAGTCCTAGTACCATCCCCACCTCAGCCTCAGCTGGTGGCTGTACCACCATGGGCCAGGAGGGGGTGTCATTGCAGAGCAGCAGCCAGCGTCGATATAGTGGATCTAGTACAGGCATGTACTCTTTTCCTTGCTTTTACGAAAACAACAACACGCATTTTATCAGAAGGTCGTGTAATAGTCCAGTTGGCGTTTGAACACTTTTAACTAATACAATCTACAATGTGTTTCTGTTTTATAGGTGCTGTTGGTTCAGGTGGAAAGGTAGTGCGATCAGCCCGTGTTCCCATGGGAGGATGGGCAGAGGATGGTCAGGCAGCAACCCGACAGCATGAGCCACTCCCAGAGGAGAGTTCTGAAGATGAGATGCCTCCTCACATACACAAGGTGAACACTCTTTATGTCATTTTGTAATGGGGTTTTAATTTTTCCTATGTACACTGCAAGTAATTTTAAACATTTTTGTTCTCCTTCTCACTTTAGGTTACATAGCCAAGCTATGTAAATAAGTATCAGTGTCCTACGCTACACAATCACAACCAAGAGATCTCCGGAGGCTGGCCTACACAGATGAAGACAAAAATGTGCCTGGATGGCACATCTGGACAAACTGAGCTTGATGTCAACAGTGTATGACTGACTACATGCAAAAACACCCAGACAGGAAAAGGCTCCAAATTTGTTATTTGGTATAGGTTATTGTAGATTGTACTAATCTTTTTTTAAGTCAAAAGCAGGCATAATGAAAGTACAGGTGTTGCTGTAATATAAACAAAACATTCCACATGTCTGGAGAAATGTGTCTAAAATTATGATTATCGCTTGTACAAATCACATGTTGTGAGAGGTTAAATTTGCGGAATGTGTGGTGTCTCTCTAACAGTAACAGCATTCAGCATGTGTTAAAAACAACGCTGGCAACACAGAGACTTTGATTGTGTATATCAGCTGTTGTAGCAACAGGAGGAGGCTGTATATCCTCCCCTGTGCTTTGTATTTCAGCTTGCAGAATGCAAATTCAAACATTTGAAGACATTTCCAGTAACTTAATTCTTTATAAATTTATTTCAATGTAAACATATTTTCTAAAATGTTGATGGCCTTGGTGGTTTCATTTGCACAGACGCTTGAGAGAAATAGCCTGATATTCTGCAATCTCTGTAAATAAATACAATTGTACAGGATATTTTGGTTCGTGTAACTAGAGATTCTCTTTTCAGACGCATTTTGAGAGGATTACTGATACGTTTTGTTTACCATTTATTATTTTTCACCAGACACCAAGGTTGTTTTTAGCATGTAACATTGATGTGTGCCATACAAAAAATCCACAACTGCAAGACCATCATTTACTCACTATTTTAAAGACTTATGTCTTTGTGTTGTCTATGGTTATGCCACTGTAGGTAACCAGGAGGACTGTACTAGGACCATGTTCTGCAAAACCACAGCATGGCTTTCCTGTCCCCCTGCTATTAAACTGCAGTTCTTTAAAAGAGGAATTATGCACTTTGATAAGTTCTTAATGCAGTGGGTGCCACTTAGCTATTTATCAAAATGGATGTGCCATGTCAACTGACATTTCGTGTTTTTGTTGTGCGTTTCTGGTGGGGAATCACTGATGCACTGATTCTATGTGGTAAAGTTAGATAAACTGGCTATTGTTCATTTGGTTTGTTTTATAGATCTTTTAAAATAACATTTTGTACAGTTGTAAATTCACGCATTAAAGACAAAGTAATTGTACTGTGTTTATAAACAGCTACGAAACTAAACGGTACGAATAATAACTGAGTCCGTTTTGTTTGTTGTTTTAGTTTCTTGTCTTCGTCTTTTTTAGTGGCGTGACGTCACGACGCGTCGCATGTGACGTTGGGTAGCGTTAGCATATGGTGAGCTTGCTACTTTCGGTATCTGTCTAGCGTCACTTACGAACAGAAAACGTTTTTGTTGAACGTTATTGTTACTGAGAGGTGAATAATACGAAACTAAAGTCTGAGAAAACGTTAACTGGATACAGCCACTGATAGGTTTTATTTTTATTGTCTTCGATACGGGTGCAGTTCAGGGCCCGGATAGCTCAGTCGGTAGAGCATCAGACTTTTAATCTGAGGGTCCAGGGTTCAAGTCCCTGTTCGGGCGTCACTTTTCTTTATAGAGCGTCAAAACTGTAAACAACGGACAACGGTCGTTTATGTCCAAAAATATTTACGTGATACTAGGTTTATCTGCGTCGTGTGTTTTGGTACATTTCATAGACTGTCCAGCCTTTTCTCTGTAGGTCTGTTTACCCAATGCAAGCTGCCCCAGAATCAGCTTTTCCACAGTCAGAGAGGAATCTGCATCCTAAACACAAGTGCACAGAGACAAATGTATCTGTTAGCAAAAAGCCACAATAACGACCTTTGCAATAATTATAATAATAGTCTCTGCAGGCACATGCTGCTACCGAGCCTTACGCATTGAGTGGTGGGAGTCTGGTGGGTGCTGCTGTCACATGGTGTAAAGGTGACAGTTGTCCCCCTGCTTGTCCTGCTGAGATGGGGGACTCCCTCGGTGCAAACGCATGGTAGCTGATAGGAGGCAGAGGTGGTGCTGCTGCAGCTGGACCATAGTGATGATGATGAACAGCATTCCCCCTTGGTTTGAGATCTGACCTCACAAAAACAGGCTTTGCCAGGTAACTATCCTGTGAATACACATTGAGTTGTTTGAAACATGGTGCCATGACTTTGTGCTCTATGTATGTAAAGGAAAAGCTGCATACCTGCCCAAGATGTGCAGTGTGGGTAGTACAACGACTGGGCCCTCCAGGCGGTGACAGGGCCATAGCTGGCATAGCTTTCAGCATCATATTGTGCATTATAATCTGGTGCATCTGGGCATTTTGCATCAGCATCAGTTCCACCATATCTGATACAATTTATACATACAACACAGATATGAAGACGGGGATTATCAGTTAAGATTCTTTTCTATTTGCTATTACATACCCTCTTTGATGCTGCCTGAGCGAGCTGCAGGGTATGACTGAGGTGGGGGAATCTGAGTAATCAGAGGCTGCTGTTGGGGCAGCTGCTGTATGATGGTGGCAGGTTGCTGGGGTAGCTGAAGACAAAAGCAACAGGAGACAGGGATCAGGAAGAGGAGATGAAGATTAAGTACTTTAAGTTAACAGACCACACAGATGCACACAGGGAGCTAAATACTGAATGTCTTACAGTTTGCTGGATGATGCGTGGGGGCTGAGGCAGGGCAGGCGGCGCAGAGGGCAGATACGGCAGATACGGCAGAACAGGAGCTGGGTGGTGGATGTGGGTGGGTGCCATGGTTGGGAATCGTGGAGGCAGCTGAGGAGCTGTAACAAAAGTTGTCTGGTGCAGTTTTTGTGACCCTCCCCATGTATGAGGTCTGTTGAGATTTTCTAACATATGCTCCTCCTAAACAAAAATAGGCACAATAAGAGGTGAAACAGAAGAAAACATCTAAATGCCCCGGAGCTTCTATTATAAAATGTGCTTGAATAAAGTATATAATATTAGAACTAAAATATATGAACCCTCAGTCTTTGCAGCAGGTCTTGCTTTCGCCTAAGCGCACGATCCAGTGCCTCCATCTGTCCATCATAGCTCCCTGAAAGTAGATAACTAGAAGTTTGTATTGTCAGCTGTGTCTGCCTCTTTAAATAGAACATACTGTATAGTGGAAGTGCTAATGTCATGTTATGCTATGTGAAGCTATTATAGTCATCTTTGTATTTTCCTCATTTGGCTCTATTTTTAGTTTCAAGTAAATGTTCATAGATAATTTTACATTATGGTGGACATGCACGTTTCTGTCAAAGCAGGTTGGACTATTACAGCCTGCATTTTCAAACGCTTCATCACAAAGAATTCTTTATCTTACTTGCAGACATTGCAGATTCTGGTCTGTCATTCATGTCGTGTTTTTTGTTTTCCAGCCTCTGGGAATGTGAAAATTCAGATGTCATGAAAAGCAAAAGAAATTATTAATTTTATATTTTATTTTACATTAATTTATATATTAATTTTATTTATGCCGCATTAAGGGATAGTTAAGAATTAACCTTCTACCTACCTTCTCCAATAGTCTGAGTTTGAGTCTTGTCATCTGATCCACCACAGAACTGCCATCCTACGAGATAACACAAACATAACAACAAGCTATAATTTTAAGATTTGCTGTGCACAGGTTATTGTTAATAATCGATGACCTAAAGTAACTGGTTTAAATAGACACTAACAACTAAACAGGTACATTCTTATGATAACTTAATTACCTGAGATCTTAGCATCTGGAGCTGCACACTGTGTGTCACTTGTGTGTTTGAGTCGAGATTGCAGCCACACAGTGGTTGCCATGGGACACACCTGTTTACCACTTTTACTAAACTTACTTGCATGTGTTTGATTGAGAGTTTCAACATTAAACCTTTGCCAAATTAATGTCTGTGTATTTCTGTTCGTTTACTCTTTTTTTAAAATAAGTTGAAGATTAGAAACTGGTCAGAAACCACGCTGTAATATGAGGTTTTATCCCTTCCAATGGGAACAGAAGAATAGAACAGAAGTGGTCTGCTTCAACGCAACACATAAAAAGTTGAATATAATATATGTGAAGATGACCTACACACACCACACAAATAGATGTTTTATACGCTTTCAGAACACGGTACTTAAGGTATGTATTATACTTTACTTATTGGCTACAAGCGCTGTCAATCAAAAAATTCGACACTTGACACAAATCTCTAATTGGTCAGTTGAAATGTAGTTTTTGACTGGCATACAAGATAGGGGTGGTGCATCAGCTATGCGGGAATATATTTAAGTGATCTAAATCCCATTGGCTAAAGACGTTTACCAGAAGTATGTGATTGGTCTGTTTAGTCAAGGAAACGTAATAAGGGCGGGGTTACAGTCACTTGGCGGCCATATTGAATATTATCTGTTGACAGTTGTGTTCACACAGGAGGCTCAAAATTCTACTTTTTTAGCTTACTTGTGCAAGTAGTGGAGGTCTGGTTGGCGTTTTATTTCAGCTGCGACACTCGCCCTAAACTTTTAATGATTTGCTCTGATTTGTCCCCTAGACATGGATGAAGACGAACGACGGAGGAAACTAGAAGCTGGGAGAGCCAAGGTAACATTTACGCACGCTAATATTGAATGCTAGCACTTAGCTAACTCTTTTGTCATCGCCTTGTGATTGCCCACTGCAAGCGAGACCCATTCCCATCATTATGGTATGTTTGCCCCTCGTTGCTTAGGTTCCACGCCATCGTTAATTTGCTGTTCCACATAGCGTTACTCGTTTGCCGCCCATATTCCGCGGGTTAATCATTAGCTGCGGTTTTACATAGCTAAGGATAACAATAAGAAGTTGGTTAATTAATTGGTTGTTGAAATCACTTCTTGCGTGCACTGAAGTACACAAACGACCTCATGTTTGCCATTAAACTGTCTTATGGAACGAGTATTTTTACAAGTATTCAATGTATTTGGTGTTTTGATCGGTGTTCTTGAAATATGGCACTTAAAGTAACATACACGGAGTCTTTAACACACAGACATAACTATACAGTATGAACACTGACGAGTACAAAATTGACTCATAGCGGTTATTAGCAGGTGTATTTTAGTCTCCCTTCACTCCTCACAGCTTCTTCTAGTTTCTTGTAGCAGTGTTACACTGCATTTTCATTTTGTGTCAAAGTAAGACAAAAAATGATGAATGACTGGTTGTAGGAGATGGTAACTTGAGCAATATCTTACATGGCAGTTTTTCATCTGTCTGTAAAGTAAAATCTAAGGTGAATTTATCTGAACATGCCAGAAATCAAAAGCTAGTTAAAACTTTTATCAGCTCAGTCTGTGTAATTGAATTTCTTTAATTTTACCGTAGATTTGTGTTACCTTGTTCCTGCAGTTGTTTGTGTTGAATTTTGTAGTGTTTGGTTCTATACAACCGTACTGAACCACTGGTATTCTTTGACAGAGACCCACCAACATGCCACGAAACCAGTCGGTAAGTGTCACAACTGGTCAGAGGCAGTAAAACTTTCATGGGATTGGTGGTTGTTCACTGCTATTGTTTTTACTCCTCTTCATCCTTGTTTTTCTGAAACGGGCAGTTGGGTGTCTCTTTTGCTTGTGTGCACTAAGATGTGAAAAGTGTAAGCCTGCAGCCTCTTTGAAACCTGATTCACAGTACAGATTTCTTCTTAGGTTTAGAGTCTGCTCACACTGTCATGCTGGTTGCAGGCCATCAGGTGGTGCAGTGAGCCCTTGAGATCTGGCAACGGTGAACGTGTTGCATTTGCTTTTCACATGAATAGTGTTACTATGGCAATGCTGTGCTGTTAGTTGCCTTTATTTTATTTGGTCCTTCAAAAAGATATGATTTCAAAAGATATGAATCCATGCAGTGAAGTCTGTGTGTGTACATATTGTATACAAATAACAATTAGACATTAGACATACTGTGGCAGCGTGCCACAACCCTGTATTGTAGTGAAATGGTTGAGAATAGAGCCATATCCCGTCTGGTAAAACGTAATTTGGACACAGTAATCATCAGCCAGACGGTTAGTCAGCATCTAAGTGGTGCAGAAATCGCCTTGAGCGTAACACTGATCATCTGGCTGATGTGTCTTACAGAGACGTGATTTGTTTTGTAGCAAGCAGAGATTGTGAATACTGTGATGGAAAGACATGACAGAGATTGGAAAATATTCCTTGCAAGTGAACCTATGGTTTTAGTGGACAAGATAATACGTTATTATAGTGATGGTTACATATTGTGGTGGTGAATAGAAGTATAAAGAATCTTTTATGTAGTTTTAACTGACTATATAACAATGGTGTCCGTATAAGGACTACATATGTGTACATAATGTCATACGCACGTATGTGACTCATTGCACAGATCAACTAGTAGTTCTCCTGAGGACATGTAGTCTAATTGAATTGAGCATGCACACTCTGATGCTGTTCACCACACGCAGAGCTCTGTCTCCTCCTCTCCATGTGAATGCATCTCCTAGTCTCCACCCTCTTTACTTAGTCTAGACACATGCCATCTCTCATCCAGAGTTTGTAGATCCCACTGCACTGTACTCTGGCTTTGCAAGATAGGTATTGGGCCTGGGGCGCCGTTGCCTACATACTGCAAGATCTGCATTTAAATAGTGGAGCAGCTGTTCTGATGAGGAAGATTTGCCAGTTCTAACCACCAGCAAGAGATGGAGTCAGTGATCGACAGTTTGTGATAGGGATTCGAAAGGGTCTCTGACAAAATGTGAATCGGTTTAATCTTCTTAAAGAAGAGAGACAGACTGGCAAAGAAGCAATGGATGAAAAAAGGAGGAGCATGTTTCAAGAGAAACAACCTGAGGTGGAGCTGTGACACATCTGTCTATCTGGACTTCAAGCTAGCCTTTATAGATACTTTTTTCTGGGAGTTCTTCTCAAGCTCTGAATCTCAATTATTTTTCTTCTTCCTTCATGTCAGTCTACTTCTTTCTGATTTAAACTTCTCCAAGCTGAGAAATGCAAAGTAGCAGAGGTGCTTGCTCTCAATATGGTCTCCTGAGAGGTTGTCCAATGTGTCTTCCTAAATTATCCTATCAGCTGTCTGGAGATTTGAGAAGGTTTCGCAGAGTCACCTCATTTTGAACCTTTCTGGTTATTTTGGGTGAAAGTTTGGGATTTTGTCTTTCTTCTCCTTTTTTCTTTTGCAGCTCAAATCCTGACTCCTCAAGTAAAGACTTTTCATTGCTGAAATTAAAATACTGGAAGTGTCAAGGATCTATGATATTGATAATGTTTTGATACTTTGCCAGATGATTTTAGATAGATGTTCTGATTACCTTTTTCAACGGAGACAAGAAATCTGGACTTCAGTTATCTATCACATTTGGCCCCTGAAGTTCACCATGCTCATGGTGTGGTGGTGCTCAGTGGTCCTGACCTATGTGTCCATCTATGTCTCACTGTCCTTCCTGCGCAGCTTGCTAGCTTCCGACAGAAGCGGGCGAAAAACGACGGTGCGGGGGCGACGAAAAAGACGCAGAAGAGGAAGGGCCAGACTGTCACGAAGAATGACGGCTCGTCGCAAGACCACCACGTAGAATCGGCACCTCCTACAGCTGAGGACACGGAGCTGAACAGCAAAACAAACCATGAGGTACGTCAGTGAGTGCACAGATTATCAGTCATGCATCAGTAATTGATGCTACATTGGCAACTGAGGAAAAGTGATTTCATGTGGACCATAACACTGTTGGTTTAGTTAAAACTTTGATTATCACTCAGGTATGTGATGTATGACCTCAGTCAGGTTTATTCATGGGTCAGACTACCTGACCTCCACTGTGTTTAATTCTGTCTGCCTACACTGTGCTTTAAACAGCGGTCTGTGCCCTCTGCTCTGTAAACGTACATTAGAGAAATGGGTCACTAGTCATCACGTTGCCTGTAGGGCATGTTGTCATAGCAACCTGGCCAGGATTAACTGTGGCACTGTTTACTGCCTTTTTAAAGGAAAGGTTCAGCCACTGTAATCAAGCTGGTTTCTGATTGGATTTAGTGACTTGTTTATTAATTTGGACATGCTAATTGGTATTCATATATTTCCCACTTAATTCTAAAATGATCCAATCCTACAGGAACCACAGAAGTCAGAGAAATCCGAGGTTCAGTTCAACCAAAGAGAAAAGCATCATCCCCCAACCTCAGAGCAAAGTCCGTCACCTGTGGAAGAGGTGGGAGATGAGGAGCTTCTTGCACTTACTGGCAAAGACCAGCTCAAGGTACACAGGCAGTGATATCAAAAACACTGTTTTGTATGGCACAATTCAGTAAATGTCTGTGTAAGCTTTTTAGCTGATTAAAACCCATCCACCCTTACTCCAGTTACATTTAATGCCATGAATGCCAGCGTTCTAATCCTGTGCTCTAAATTCACACAGTGGGAATTTAGCTCAGACCAACACATCAGTATTCCTGTTAACATAGCATGTTATCGTGTGTGTCAGGTTATTTTTATTTATTTATTCTTTGTGACCAATTAGTCAGTCTCTTTCTATGTTTTATTCCAAATTAGAGACAACTAATGTGATGCAAGTGTGGTTGGATGCAACTGCCATGAATGTTTGTGTGCATGCTTAAATTTGCAGCAGTTACAGAAGGCCGTGGAGAAGCGAAATGAAATAATTGCCAGGCTTAGCTCCAACCTGCAAGAGGCTCTGGCCAGTAGAGACCAGGTACAGCTGGAGGCACAGTCACTTGCTGGACAGATTCAGGCGCTACAGAAACAGCTCCAGCAGGTAAGTGCCACTCGAAGCTCCATCTGTGAAAGCACTGTCCACTTCAGTTTTTATATGCGCCACAGTTACTCCCATGTTCTCTGTTTTATCTTGCACACAGACTGGCATAGAGTTTCTGCGTATCAAAAGTAAATCGGACATATGTCAACAGCACGGTCATCACGCCAAAGATGCAAAGGCAACATCTGAGGAGTTAGGACAAGGTGATCCTGCTGCTTTTTCGGGTGTTGACAGCTCTGGCAGTGACACTGAAACAGACTCTGTTCTGCATAAACTACAAGCTGAGTTGGAAGAAGAAAGGACGAACCGCCAACGCTTAAGTGCCGAATTAGCAGAGGAGATAGAGAAATACCAACATGTGCTTTCTTTACTTGAGGAGGAGAGGAAAAGCAGGGAGGATGAACGACAAGAAAACAACATGCAACTTCAGGTTCTCCAAACCCAACTGAGCCAGCTCCAGTCCCAGTGCCTTGAGATGCAGCAGTACAAAGAAGAGAAAGAGAAACTAAATAAAGACGTCGCAGATCTGAGAAAAAGGCTTCAGGAAGAAAAAAGGTTCGGTGAGGACAAGCTTGAGGAGGAAAGACTGCGACAGGAGGAGGCCATAATGAGACACAGAGAGGAGGTGGAGAAAGTCCGGCAGTTGTTGGAGAAGAGAGAGCAAGAGCTAAAGTTTAGAGAGGAAGAGGTCATAGAACTCAAAGCTTCGAAAAACCGTCAGAACCAAGCAAAAGCTAGTGTTAACTGTGACAGGAGTCTAGATGAGGCCAATCTGGAAAGTGATCAGGACAGTTTAAATGGATCAGTACCTGCCAATATTATGATGGAACGCTACTTGTCTTCAGCTCCGGTCGCACACTCGCAATCTTCAGTGGTCAGTGGCTTTGAACCTCACAGTCAGCTGGACATTTCTGCAGACTACAGGTTAGAGACAAAACACTTTGAACTGTGTGTATGTGTTTTCTCATTTATCAGCTACTTAATTTGTCTTTTTTTTCCTCCAGTTTTGAGCTAAACAGCGAAGTGTTGGGAGATGAGATGTTGTCAATTTCAAACCGAAACCTCTCTCCAGATTGCTACATCCCTGTAGATTATACTTCCAATCCTCAGTCTGACTCAGAGTATCCTCACAAATCTACGCCTGGAGATCTGGAGATAAGTAAACTGTCTGAGTGTCGGTTTGAGGAGACCGACCTGGAAAAAGAACTGCTGAGTCAGCAGTGTGGCGAGCTCCGTGAAGAGCTGGCTGTGAAGGACAGGGACTTGAATGTGTTAAGGGAGGAAGTCATTAAGAGTGCAGAAGAGCTGGAGGAGGCCAGGAATAGGTAAGCAAAGGAACTGGGCCATGATGTCATTTAATGCTTTTTCATACACGACAGGATCAACAGGGCCAGGGAGTAAGGTTACCTCATATACTTGCATATGCAGCTTTATTTTTTTCACTGCTTTATGAAATGTATTCTCCAATTTTTGTAACCGTTTTTTAAATTTTGTATTAAGGTGGGCCCAAGTAACAGAAGAACTCAGACAGGCTCTCTGGGAACTTGAAGAGGAGAAGGAGAAGAGAAGACATTTTGAGGAGGAAGCTCATGAACAAGAAAACCTGAAGAATAAATTCAGTGCCTTAATGGAGGAAAAAGAACATGCAGTCACATTGGGAAAAGAAACTACTGAAAGTCTTTTGCTTGCCCCTGATGCCCCTCTACCATCACAGCTGGAAGATAAAGTAGTGGGAGAGCTTGAGAGTGAGGCTGCGCTGCTGGTATCATCTCTACAAGAGATGAGGCAGAATGGAGACTGTGCCAAACAGAGCAAAGAACTCAGAGATGACGACCAGCTGGAAAAGCTCCAGGTATACCAATAGAATTAGGTGTGAGGTGATGATGTGATTGTGCTAAAAGGCGTTCAAATGGTTGTGTGTTAAAGACAGATGATTTGAGACTATAAACAGTTGTGTGTAGAAAAGTAATAAAATTCTGTTTTCCTCCCTCAAGGCCCACTGTGACCATTTTATGACTGAGCTAGACGAGACAAAAACAAAGCTTGAAGCTGCGTCAGGCCAACTAAAGCGAAAGGAAATGGAGCTGGATGAAACGCTGAAGGAACTTGAAACAGCTCTAGCACAAGTTCTGAATTTCCAAACGCAGGTGGACAGATTGCAAATGGAGCTTGAGAAAAGCCATGGCAGTCTGGATGTTTCTGAGAAAGAGAAAAAGGAAATGGAATCTCAGATCTTATGTCTGAGACTAAACTTGGCCAACATGGAAGAGGCCCAGGCCAAGGTACAGCAAGAGAGGGAGGAACACAAGCGAAAGGAAGAGGAGATGGACGAGCGGATCAAAAAAATGGAGCAAGTCTTGGAAGAGGAGCTTGATCAGTTTGAAAACCTGCTAAAAGCCAAGGATGTCGAGGTGAGATCATTTTTATTGTGCTCATTTATTTTTGATCTGCCTGCTCTCCAAAGGCTAACATGGTGTGCTAAATAAATGTTAGTTGGCTGAAGAGAAGGAGAAATGGGAGGAAGAAAAGCAGGAGAAGGAAAATGAGCTTCTTGATGTGCGACGGCTTATGGAAGAGCAGAGGAAGGAAAGTAGAAATGAGGTGAAAGCTCTGTTGGAGAAGCAAGTTCAGGCTCTTGAGGAGGCTACAGATAAGCTCAAGACATCACACCAACATGAGATGAAAGATCTAATAGAGAAACATCAACAAGAGGTGATAAATGAAAGGCCATTTATTTGAATTAATTTATTAATCTGTTTATTTTTGCTTCAATAAGAACATTGTATTATTATAATCCATATAGATTTTTGAGCTGAAAGACAACCACGCCACAGAGCTGCTGAAACTGCAGGCCGGTATGGAGGAAGATCAAAAGAGGCAGATTAGCCTAATTAAACAGGTATCACACTGATGGCGAAATTATTTCAAAGGCGTATTTTGATCCACTTTTTTTTTTTTTTTTTTTTTTTTTTGCTTGCTTGTGGCAACTTTTCATTTCTCTAATTCTCTCTCCTCCTCCTCTTGTAGGTGACTGAACGTGAGCATGAGAGGATGGTGTCAGAGCTAACTGTCAAACACAACGAGGAGCTTAGTCAACTGAGAACAGAACTGTCCCTGGAGCTGAGGGAGAGTATGGAGGCTGCTCACCAGGCTGAACTGCAGCAGGCACAAGTATGCACACAAGCACAGTGGAACATCCTCAGATACAGCATGCTGCACAATTTTATTCTTATATAACCATGACTGTGCTCCATGAAGTGTTTGCAGGCTTAGTAGTTATTAATACTAGAGCTTTCCAACTTTCGAAAGTATATTGTACTTAGTGCTTTTTCTGAATCTGCAGCCAACACCATTTTCCTTTTAGTTAGATAAGCATGGACACTAACGATAATTATATTCTTTAGGCCCAAAAGAACCTTGAGCTTGAAGCCTTGCGTCTAAGCCTGAGCAGTGTCCACATGTCCAAGTTGGAGCACTCCCATGTTAACCTTCAGCGTGAGCAAGCATCTGCTCTCACCCAGGCTCAGGCCTCCTTGAGGGAAACATTTAATCAGGAGAGAGCACTCCTACAGGCCCAGCACCAAGCAGAACTGAGCCGGCTCAAACGGCTGGACCAGGAGCAGCAGGAGACACTGAAAGATCTGCATCAGTGTGAATTGGGTGAGTGCGCTCCAGTTTAGTTTCATTTTTTTTTTCAGTCGGTACGTTCTTTTGTTCTCGTAACCACGTTTGACATTGGCTGCACTCAACGTGTGCACCATTATATATGTGGGTGAGTCATCTTCAGTCATTGGAAGCTTATGAAAAAAAAAGAACCTTCATTTTTTTTTTTCACGTGGGTGAACTCAGTTGTGTTGTATCTGTTCAGATGAGTTGAAGCAGCAGTGGGAAACCGTGAAGGAGAGGCAGGACGAAGAGATGGAGGTCAGGCTTGACAGAAATCATCATAAATGTGGCACTTGATCACTGCAGCTCCTGTGTGTCATCCTCTATTTTGCTTGCTTACTTTGTTTGCCAGAATTTGAGGTCACAGTGGGAGAAAGAGGCTAAAAGTGTCCAGACATCCCTCTCAGAGTCTCAGAGCAGCCTTGTTAGCACCCAGGAAGAACTGAGCCACACCCTTGCTTCTCTTACCCAGACCAAGAAAGTTCTGTCTGAAACTCAGGAAGCTCTCGTGCAGACAAAGTCCGACCTGCAAGAGTCACAAGCCAGACTGGAAGAACTCCAGACCTTCAGTAAGGAGCAGAACACAAAACTAGAGGATGAGCTGAGACAAGCCTGGGCCGACAGAGATGCTGCTGCCTGTGAGTTGCATAGCCTGTCCCACCCTCCTACCCTATTGCGCTTGTTTATATAAAACCTGCATTTTTAACATTGATATTAATGTTAAGTTGACCCCTGTCTACTGACTCAAAACCCGTAATGGATAATCGTTTAGACTTATCAAATTTGTACAAAGTATATGATCTGTAACATAGAATTTGTGTTACAGTCGTATGCATTGGGTCTGCATTTCTAAAAATGTTCTTTTCTCATTTTTGTAATCGATTAGGTGCTTTGGAAGATTTGGTTTCTAGTCATAAGGCAGTGCTGCAGGAGAAAGCGCAGCAAGCACTCCACCTAGAGGAGAAGGTGTGTCAACTGCAGCAGGAGGTTAGTTCACGCAAACGTATGAACATGAAGTTTTTAAATATTCATGTTTTTTTTTTTTTCCTTCTTGATAGAGTAATTTAAAGAGTCTCTACAACAAAAAATATATATTTACAAACCTGGCTTACAGCATGTTTTAATTGCCTTTTTACTATCTGTCGAACAGATTTTGAGCCTGCAGGAGGAGAAGGACTTGCTAAAACAGAGCTCTGAACAGGAAGTAGGTCAGCTCTGGACCCAGCTGGAGAACATGAGAACTAGTCGCCAGGAGTTGGGAGGTGATTATGATATATTCATCGTCTACTTAACCAGTGCTTTCTTTAAATCTGTTGCATTGATTTAAATACCTTCAATTAAAAATCCAAGTAATAGGTGTGGGCATTAATGGACATGACATTTATGTATGTCCATCTTACCCTGTCTTCTGTGTCTCAGAGCTAAAGGAACAGCTGCTTGCACGCTCATCTTGTGTTGATGACCTTGAACGCCTAAAAACAGAGTTTAATGAACAGAAACGAGAAATCAAAGAGCAGAATGAGGCTGAACTGGAAAGCCTGAGGAGGTGAGTATGTTATTTTGTTGTATAAACCTAGTTTTACTTAGGTTTGGAACGTTTACAATAGAAACACAGCACAACTCTTGGTATACACCGCAAACCTCAGCCATAACAAGCATTGAACACCACCTACAAGATTAATTCATGAGTTAATTTCCCTAACTCCATACACCTGCATACTGTTTGCTTCATCTAAAGGTATTTTGAGCAAAGGTTACAGGCAACAGAAGAGAGCTATCGAGAGGAAATTGCATTGCTGCAGTTGAGGCTGGTAGAAGGTGCTTTAGAGGAATCTGTGCTTAAAACGGCATGTGACCGGTATGTCTCTATCCAAGACAGATGTATTTTATACAAAAAAAGTTTTATATGAACCTTTTTCAGTATCCATGACTTTGGTCTCTCTTCCAGCTCTCTTCAGGTTCAGGCCGATGAGGAAGATGTTGGCTCTGATATCAACAAACAAAAGGTAAAACTGGGCACATGTTAGAAAATCTCACATCTCTTCCACTTTGTGGAACATTAGTTAGTTTTGCTGTCATTCTAAAGTTTTATCTCTGATCCAGGAATTGGAGATGAAACATGCCTCAGAGCTTGCAAGCCTCCAATCTTCTTTGACTCTTTCTTTTAAGGAAGAGGTGCAGCAGGTCAGACAAGAACAGTCCTTTTTAAATTTGGCTACTTTCATTTTCTAAATGCCAAAAACACTGTTATAACATGACCTGTAATTTGTTCTACAGGTTAGCTCAGACCTCACTGACCAGTACTATAAAGAACTGCAGGAGATGAAGACTTCTCATGCCTTGGAGTTGGAGCAACTCCGAGCCAAACTTTGTGAAAGTCACTTACAAGGTATTTGTTGGGACATATGTTTGTAGTTGTATGTTACTGCACTTAAGAAATATAACCCTTCACATATCTTTGTAGAGCTTACTCGAGTCCATTTGGAAGCAGCACGGCAGGTTGAGGTGAGAGGATCAGGCGTTCTTCTTCTTCTTTTTTTTTTTTTTTCTCTCACGGATTGAATAATGCAAAGTTTTGACTTTTTAATTAGGCGGAGGTTGAACATAGGATGTGGTGTTACACCGAGGAGCTGCAAACAACAAATACCGTCATTCACACATTGGAGAAAAGACTGGCTGCCTTGAGTAAAGACCATTCTGCAGAACTACTGAAGAACACGCACAAGGTGTGTAAGCCATGTCCAGAAGTCCAGGCATTCTGCACAGTTAAAAAATCTACACTAAATATGTACAAAGATATAAAGCTAATACAGTAGATCTTTTCATATTCCCTCAGTTGAAACAGCAGTTTTCTGAGGAGCTTGTCCATCTTGAAGAAGCTCTGAAACAAGAAAGGGAGAATGTGCAAGCAGAGATGAAGACACTGAGTGGAGCGCTCCAAGAGAAACATAATACTGAACTTGCTGCCCTGAGGTCTGATATTGAGAAACGGGCTGAGAAGGAGAGGACTCTCTTGGAACTAGCGCTTCACGAAGAGAAGGAGAAGTTGAGGTCTTTAGAAGCTGCTCTGCACAACGGTGAAAGTAAGATTTGCTCGGCTTGCAGCTTTCTTGTCATCATAAATCTCTGTAACACGCCGTCTTGTGTTTTAGGTCCACAGTTCCTACTAGTAAAGCAGAGACTTGAGGCCCAGTATGCTGGTGAACTGCAAAAAGCAAAAAGCTTCATGGCAATGGAAATCAAAGAGCTCACTGTTCTTCTCCAGCAGCAGGCTGAAGAGCGGTTACGCAATGCTCAAGAGAGGTTAGATCTGTATGAATAGACCAGAGATGTATAACTTTAAACACACACACACACACACAAAGGGGCTGGTGACATTATTTGTTAGTGATGTCAAAACAAAAAAAAATGTGCCGACCTGACATCTTAAAATATTCAGATTAAAGTTACTCTTGTTATGTGTCCAGGTTCCAAGACGAAAACACTGTGCTGGAGCAGTGTTTGCGCCAGAAATATGAAAACGTTATTGCTGAGCTGAAAGATAAACATCAAACTGACTTGGAGCACGAAAGGGCAACGCTGCTGAACAAACACTCCCAAGAGATAAACGTGCTCAGTGCCAAACACAAAGCACAATTAGATGCACTCAGTGCCAGTCTCGAAGATCAGCTTGCAGCTATGACTGTTGAGCTGAAATCCCGACACAAGGCTGAACTTGTTGCCTTGGAGGCAACACTTGATTCCGAACAAAAGGCAGACCTTGAAGGCCTGCAGGCAGCCTTACAGGAGACCAACCAGGCACAACTGGAGGCCTTAGAAGCTGAACTAAATCGCAAGCACCAGGAAGAGAGGGATGAACTCGAAAAGAGGTTGCTGGGTAATATGGACACTCTGGAGGCCACATATCTGAAGGAAGTGCAAGTAAGACATAACGTTCAAGCAAATCTCACCGGTAGAAAGCTCTACCATTACAATACATTTACACTATTTCGGGTTTCTCAGGCTGAAATATTGTACTATTGTATTAATTTTTAACTCAGGCACTACGTGATGCAATGGTGCAGCTTGAAGAGCAGCACCGTCAAGAGCTCAATCGCCAAATATCAGAACATAAGCAGATAATGGAGATTAAGACTACAGAGCAGCTGTCGGTCAGGGACGAACTGAGAAAACATCTGGCTCAGGTGCACATGGAGAAGTTTAGTGCCATGGCAGCAGAGCTGAGCCATGTTCACAAGGTGAGAAATCACCATTAACAAGGTTAAGTCTTAACTGATTTAACTATATTAAGCTTTCATTGTATGACTTAAAGCATGTGACTGTCAACTTCTATCATAAAGATGAAACTTCCCTTTGTTCTTACAGACTGAACTGGCTGCTCAAAAAGAGGCCTTAGACACTGAACACTGCAAAGCCCTGGAGATCCTTAAGAATCAGGTAACATCTTATCAGTAATTTGACTAGACTTTTAAAAAGCGCAAATCAAATTCCTGATAGACCACAGTATGTTTTGAACTACAGCGGAAGCTTTGACTACTCCTGGTGTTTTTCAGGTTTTAGAGCTTGAACGACAACATGGCACTGCTCTCCAGCAGCTCTCGCAAAGCTGCATGGCTGAGAAAGAGCAACTTGTGGAACAGCACCAACTGCAGCTCCAGGTTTGTTTACAAAAAATTAAGAAAACGAAAAAAAGTAAATTGTTGGGTTAAACAGGGTGGTTACAATGACAGTCCCAGCTGCTCCACTACAGTCTATTAAAGCAGGGATTACAGCGTCATTGCTCACCCTTTTATTGTGATGTAGTTATGTGTAGAGGCACGGAGTATTCATGTTGGTGTTTTTTTTTTTTTTTAAAGCTCTTTAAAGGGTGTTTGACCATTTGCCTGCATGTTGTAGCATTAAATGTATGGATTCTGCTGCAGGAATTGAAGAGTATCTCTGCACGGGAATTGGAGGCATGTCGCAGGGAGCTTGAAGAGGAGTCGACAAGGCAACGTCAGCACTTCAATGAAGAGGTGGAGCTCCTCAAGGCCCAATCAGAGGAAAGACTGCAGGACAGGATTAACCATCTGAAGGTAAAGGTTCGTTGTTGTTTTTGGGTAGAGAATGATTAAGTGTGAATAGTTTTGAGGAGTCACTTGCATAAGCCATGTCGTAAATTTATCTGTAGAAAAATTTAACTCTTATTTTAATTTCCCCCCCAACTCTTTATTATACATTCTGTGTATCTGGCTCCAAATAAATGTTTGACCCATGATTATGTCATAGCTCAGGATTAAAAAGTGCTGTAGTGCATGTGTCTATGTGGTGGCATTTCCCCCTCTAAGCTCCAGCTGCACCAGTTCAGTCCTACGTTAGTCTTTTCTCTTGGAATCTGTCCCACTGGCGCTTTAGTCAAACCCAGTTGTTGCGTAATCCCACCATCATATACAGTATGTAGAAGTATCCTTGTCCGTCTGTTCTCTGAATCTGCTGCTGGGTCGTGCATGTTTGTTCAGATAGCAGCAACACTGGCTAAATGGGATGGATCTAAGCTTTTTATCCTCTGATGCTGAAGGTTTTAAGGCTGAAGGCGCTGTATTCCAGATATTTAGCATTTGACAACATGAAATGTGGAGCCAGTAGTAAGCAGAAAGCCAGTGAGACGTAACCTGAGATCTGTTGCTGAATAACATACAAAATCACAGCTTTTAAAGGTAATTTTATTTTATTTTTTTCCCCAAAATTATGTACCACCACTCCTTGCTTTTTTGAAGACGGAGTTTGATGACCAGAAGTGGGTGGAGCTTGAGGAACTAAGGCGGAGCTTCGCATCTGATCAAGAGGAAAAGGAGCGTAGCTACACAGACAAAATGAGCCAGTTGACCGCCCAACTGCAGCAGCTTGATGCTGTGGTGGCACAGGTACCAAAGACACACTCGCAGATGTATTGTGTGATGACACCTACAAGACAAGACATGCCCGAAGTAAAATGTGTTGTCTTAGTTGAAAATGAATTGAAAGTAGCTCTGGAAACTGAAACTGTTCTTACTAGGATCTGCCAGCTTTTGGTTTTCTTTTGTCTTGTGCATCAAATTGCTATTTGTTAAAGAGATTAGAATATTACAAGATTAACTGATAGTATTTGTTTGCCTCCAAGTTTAGGTTCTGGTTAATAAGCCAGTAACACAGGTTAATTATTAAAATCCCAAACAATGCTGCTCCAACTCATTTAACCACAATAAAACAAAAATAGAAAACATTGTAATGTATTAAGATTTGATACCATGAGCAGATTGATCTTAAAACACCATTCACTCGTCTGAAATCTCTGCTGCATGGTCACTTATTTTAATGATTGATATATATATATATTTTATGGACACACGTATGCAACTGTGCTGTTAGAAGTGACTGAAGCAAAGCCTCAGTGGTTCAGTTTGTTGTGGAGATGTTAAGCAATGTGGAGCGTTTTGCAATTGTCATTGGATTGTCATGGCTACCATCACTATACGATTGTACTCCACTATGTTCTGTTCGTCCTGTAAACCTTAAAGTAAAATGTCTGACTAATGTATGAATACATTAGTTTCCACGGTACCTGCCCAGCTGGCCACTTTCTATTAGCGCACACACTTTCTCTCATCCTCATGAGAGGCTTAAGAGAGGTTGGGAGGGTGCTGTTGTCAGGGCAACAGCATTGTTTAGTGAGGCAGGTGGCTGCATGACACATGTTTAGGGAGGGAAAAAGGGAGGGAAGATGTGTTGAAAAGACGGGAGATCAGATCTAGTAGAAAACTCCACCAAGGGTCTCGTGCTGACTGGAGCTTAAGCACAGTAATACTACCAAGGTGATCAACCTCCTGGCTGCGTGTATGTATGCTTTAAGCTGGTTACTGAGTGGATAGTAGATATTAAATATTGAATAGTGTCTGAAGTGGAATTCTGTGACTGGTTTTTGAGCAAAAGAGTCTTGTTGAAGGCTACTCGAGGTCGGTGGATTATTTGTCTCTCACCTTTGTTTTATCATCTCTGGAATGGTCTTAGTAAATCTATTTCATGTCTTTCTCTGTAGCTCAGAGCAGAGGTTGGTTGTCTGCAGGGAGAGTTGGAAGGAAAGCGGGCAGAGATGGAGACCCTCGATACCCTCCTCCAACGAAGGGAACGAGAAAGTCAGGAGGGAGGCAATCTTCTGCAGATGCTCACTGATGATTTAAAGACTGAGAAAGAGGAAAGGTAAGTGGTGGTGCTTTTGTGTTTTGTACTCTACGGTATATGCTACGAATTGTTGTGATTTCTTTGTCAAAGAAAGCTA
The DNA here is from genome assembly GCA_030770545.1 of Macropodus opercularis. Lineage (NCBI taxonomy): Eukaryota > Metazoa > Chordata > Actinopteri > Anabantiformes > Osphronemidae > Macropodus > Macropodus opercularis. The sequence continues at coordinate 5,135,659 of JAUCMP010000026.1, read as the reverse complement.
ATCTCACAACATGGTGATGTACTTTGCTTGTTGGATGTGTGTCTAATCCGCTTTCTGTTCTCATAGACATAAGATCAACAGAGCAAATGAAAAGCTGAGTAAGGTGCTGATTGAGATGGTTCGCAGCACCATCTCTACAGAAGAGTTAATTGGACAAAAGATCAGTGCTCAGTCGGCAACTCGTCAGAGTTCTACAGGAAATAAAGATGCACAAGAATCAGGTTATTAACCTTGTATATGTTGCATTAGAAAAAGACTTGGGTTATACAGAGAGAAGTGCATGTTCTGATTGAGTCACAAGGATGTGTCAAATGATTGTCAAGTAATTTTGACTTTGAGCGTTTTTCTTGGTAGGCATTTCAGTTGCAGACTTATCATCAGAAGACTTGGAGCTGACTCATATGCTCTGTGAGAGCCTGCTAGTTTCCGATAATCAGATCAGTCCTGGAGGAGAGGAAGCTGCTCTAAATGCCTGCAACAGACTTCATCGCACAGTGGACACACTGCTGGAGCTGCTCAACCAGGCCAACACACAGGTAGGTAGGCTTGTTAAGAAGCGGTTTGTTCAAATGCTTTGAGGATGATTTTAACTTTACAAAAATTAAAAATTTTCTTCAGCTGGAGCAGACTCATGATGTCCATCTTTCTCTGGAGGAAAAGTTTTCTCAGGGTAGAGAAGACTCAGTCCATCTTTTTAAGCAGCACAAGCTGCTATTGGAACAGCTCGATCAGGAGTCGAAGCAGAAGAGTCGACTGCAGTTGGAGCTTCACAAGGCAGAGGGTAAGCTCTCTATGCTCATAGGCTCCTCTTTACACCGCTCTGCCTACAGTATGCATTCAAATAGCATCGTCACGCCTGGCTATATTCCATCACTTGTGCTGAAGTTTATTTATTTGTGATGTACTTGTGTTGAGACAGTTTTAAAAAACCCTTTGCGTGGGCATTTTGTTTAGGGCTCCTTGAGGGTTATGTGGCTGAGAAAGCGATCCTAGAGGAGTCTCTACAACAGAAGGAAGCACAAGAGGAGAGGCTGGTGGAAGAATTGGAGGACCTGAAGGGCAAGCTGCATCAGATGCAGGGCCTCACTGCAGAGCTGGAAAACCTCAGACTGAAGCATCAGGAGCTCAGTGAGGAACACACGATTCTCCTGCGTCATAAAGAGCATCTCTCTGCAGGACTGGGCGAGCGAGAGAAAGGTGAACAGAATAAGCAAAAAAAGTTGAATGCTTGTGGTAATGTTGCCATAGGATTTCTGTAGTGAGTTCACCTACATAAGGCTTGTGCTCAGATGTGTCTTCTCTCCTCAGGCCACTGGTTCAGTTTAGATCCTGATGCAGGTTTGTGGGTCAGAGTGAAGATTTGGGTGTGAGGGAATAATGTATATTTGCAGTGGTGTGTAAGGTTGTTGTTTGCTCTAATTGCTGATATCTTGTAGCGATTGCTGTGTTTATCAATATACAATTACCTCTTAATGTTTTACTTAAACTCCTTTTGAAGGAAATTCATTCAGTGCTTGTTTGGCAAAGTGTTTAACAGTTGTGTTTTAACTTTTCTGTCATGCCTTCTGCTGAAAATACTGCCCTAACATTGCATGTTTTGCCTTTTTTAATTAATTTTTAAATTTTTTTTTTTTAAGCTCTGCTTGCAGAGACAGAGCGATTGACTGAGGATAAGCTGGATTTGCAGCGGCAGGCTGAGAAGGACCACAGCTCTTTATATCAGCGCCTTCAGGTCCTGGAGAGACAACTGGAAGAGCAGGAAACTAAAGGGCTGGAGACCGAAATACACCACAAGACTCACACTGAAGACCTCAACCAACGTGTCCAAGCACTCGAGAAACAACTGAAACACAACCGACAATTTATAGAGGTCAGTGTTTTTTCAACTGATGAAAAATTGAAACCCAACAGGTTCTTAAGAGAGTTTGTGATGAAAGTGGTTCATGTTGTGTGCAATACTAAGATGCTCTTCATGCCTTCACATACAGGAGCAAGCTGTGGAGCGTGAACATGAGAGAGACGAGTTCCAGCAGGAGATCCGAAGGCTGGAGGCCCAACTCAGGCTGACAGCCAATGTGGAAAACAAAGGACACAGGGTGAGGGTCGTCGATAAAGCAACAATAATCCAGATCATAGTTCATAGGAACTGCAGTGTGTGCTATAAGTAGCTTTTTTTGTGAGGAGTGTCTAATATTTTTCTGATGGATTCTAAATAATTTAACTAATGAATGTATAGTTGCAGAAGCTAAATTTACTTATTTTTCAACAATATGACTGACTTTTGCCATGTGTTTATCCCTGTGCTGAATGGATTGCTGTAGTTTGAGGACTTGGTTCTGCAGGTATGACACCTAGCTGTAGCTTCTTTTTTTTTTTTTTTTTTTTTTTTTTTTTAAGCTTCTCTGGCTCTAGTGCATGGTGTGTGTTGTTTTGTCATTATTGTAGTGCAATCATCCATAGCTTTTAGTGCATTTGTGTGTGTTGCTATGAACTCTGCATCGACTCCCATTGCATTGTCCACTTGCTTCTTTCCACTTGCAGCATCATTGCTTAATTTGGCACCAGTGGCTGCAGGTTTAGAATGGCTTCTTTAGCTGCAGTTTTTAATTGTCGAATGCTAATTGAACTGCTACTCTAGAAAGTTGTTATGCGAATCTTGTTCTTCTCTTTGTGCAGGTGGAGAGTTTACAAGCTGTCCTCAAAGACAAAACGGAGGACCACGCCTCCTTACTTGCAACCAATCAGCAAGCCCAGCGTGATCTTGCGGAGCGCAACGACGAGATAGACAAGCTAGCTGGGCGAATTAGAGAGCTAGAGCAAGCCCTGCTTAACAGTGCTGAGACTAATCAATCCATCAGTCAATTTGAACAAGAGCTTCACAAGGCAAAGTTGAGAGAACAGGAGCTCATACAAGTAAGACCGTATCCTGTACATGAAATGAGTTCAAATGTACTTTTACTTATTAAAAGCCTCTTCTCTCAGGATAAGCAGGCACTGGAGCAGCAGCAGCTGTCTAGCAGACTTCAGATTTCTGCCCTGCAGTCTAAACTGGATGAGACACGACACTGTTACCATGAAAACACACGGGACCCCACCCAGGATCTTAGAAATGCCCTGGACAGTGCTCAGCAGAGTCTACAAAAGAAAGAGCAAGAGGTCTGTAAGATCTAATATTGGTGATTTGTCACATTTTGGCTGCTCTACCTTTTGATGCACAGGCACCCAGGTTCATATTTTTAAACATCAGCACTAGGACCAAAGTTGTGTGAAAATTTTTTTTCCCACACTGTTTTCAGGTTGAGGTCCTTCGTGGTCAGCTGGAGAATGTGCAAAGAGACTTGAACATCAAGGAAGTTGAACTAAAACACCTTGCATTACAGCTGGAGCTACTGACCAACCAGAATGCTCAACATGTTGGCAAGCTCCAGGACCAGATTGCTGCCCTGAAGGTAGCTGCTTAGTTGCATTGTCGGGATGTTAAAATTAGTAACATTACAACAAAGGCAAATTAAAAAAACTTTTAAATGAGCCATTACTTGTGTTAAATATTGCTTAGGAGCTATTCACACCTTACTCCCTGCTTGCAGGAGAATGTTTTTGCTCTCACTATACTCAAAGAGGAGAAAGAGGCACAGAGTGAGGTGGAGGAAGAGAACTTGCCTTCTGCATTACTTCAGGAGAAAAACCAAGAGATCGACCACCTCAGCAGTGAAATCCAACGGCTGGAACAGGAGCTGGAAAATGCCAAAGAGACACAGGTCAGCATAGCATGTGGCCGGTGTGGGAATATGCATAGCTGGTGAGACATTGATGAAAATTTAATTGTCTTTAATCTTTCTGACAAAAAGGCTTTTGAAGTCGAGCTTGAAGATCTGCGCTCACAGGTGGAACATCTTGAATCTGAAATCACAAGAGTGCGTCAGGACAAAGCAGAAGAGGAGGAGCGCCTTCATGAGGTCATCAGCACTCTGCAGGCTGAACTCTCCACACTGGGCCCCAACCTGCATGAAGTCAGCGACTCTCAAGATGGTGACAGCATCAATCCCTCACCTGCTCCGAGCCCTGAACCGCACCACTATACCATTCAGGAGCAAGAGAGGAGGGCAGGGCCAAGCAGCCTGAAGCAAGAGCTCAGTTTGACTCATTCTGCCTCATCTCGTTCACTTCGATCTCGTATCAAAACTCTTCAGAGTCAGCTGGAGACTGCAGTGGCAGAGAAAGAGGGACTGGAGAGATTACTGCTCATCCAGGAGGAGGAGTACAGAGGCCATGGGGAAGAGTTTGGAAAGAGGCTGAAAACTGAGAGAGAAAAGGCAGATGAGCTTGAGGGTCTTCTCAATCTCAGGGAAGCTGAATTGGAGGAAGTCAAAGCTCAGGTAGAAGAAGAGAAGGAAAAGAGGAAACTATCTGAGGAGGAGAGGGATATTTGCAGAACTAAAGCCCAAGAGGTGAGCACCTTGCATGAGGAGAAAGCCCATCTCAACTCTCTGGTTATGAAACTCCAACAGAAAGAGCAAGACAGGATGAGAGAGACTGAGTCTCTAAAAGCAAAGGAGAAACAAATGAAAATTGAAATGGAAGTCCTCAGAGAAACTGGTCACACTCTTGAGAGACAAGTCCAGGAGGTGAGGGCTGAAGTGGTGGAAATGGAGGCACTGGTAGCTGACGAAAGGGCAAAGACCAAAACCCTTGAGACTGTAAAAGAAGAGCTTTCTGCTGAGCGTGAGGCACTGAGAAGGCGGGAGGCACAACTGCAGGAGGAAATTGAAAAGCTCAGGCAGGAAGTTGCTTCTTTGAAAACCCTTATCCAGAACCTGACACACCAGCTCAGTGAGAAGGAAAGCAATCATGAAGAAGCTCAAAAGGAGGTGCTGGTGAGCGTCTGTACTGTACACGACCGTTTTCTGTTGAGCTTTTTATCAGATCAGCAGTTGTTGAAGTTATTTCCATTTGCTCTTACTTATTATAGAGTCTTCCTTCAGTCCATGGACTGAGTTTTAGGGCAGCTGAAATCTTTTTTTCTTTTTTTAACTAGCAACTGCAGGCAAGACCACATCTGGTTATAATTAGAGCGTAATGACGTGTTGCGCACAGACGGCAGAATCATATGTGCACAGAGGAAGTGACATTGAAAAGAGGAAGATGAAGAAACATCGTTTAGATCTTGTTTTTAAAAGTCTGCTGTACTTGATTTACCTTATTTAACATTTTCAGACTTGACAGGATGTGGTAAGAGAAGAAACTGGAGCCTTTTAATGCATTTGCTTGGTTGAAGTATGTCGTTGATTCATACTTTACTAGTGCACAGCAGCTGTAGCCTGATCCAGAGTTCATGTGCTACATACGGTTCTGATTAAAGTACTCTTGGTTAGAGGTCATTTAATGTTTAGCTATGGAAAGACCTAAAATTGAGACTGAATGTTCTAACCAATCCATAAGTGTCACTAATATGGATGTTTGCTTTGTTCGTAGACACATGCTGAGGTGACTCTGGCTAAAGCAGATGCTGCTTTGAGACAGAAGGAGGCTGAGCTTGTTAAATTAAGGGAAGACTATCAGGCCCTAAGTGTGGAGCTGTCTGCTGTGAAATGTGGTCTGAACACCAGCACAGAAAGGGTGGAGAAACTCCATGAGGAAAGACAGGTACAATGTGGTGACTGCTAAGCCCGGTGACTATTTTTTTTTTTACTCTTTGTGCTGCTTTTTGTAGCAGTACTGCAGTGTTGTAAGTCTGACAGCTGGTTTGTTGTTCTTTCCTGTTAGACCAAAGACCAGGCTCTTGTTGACCTGGAGACTGACAACCAGCGGCTGAAAGAGGAACTTTGTTGTCTGCAGGAAGATCTGGCTGTGCAGGAGGAAGAACTGGCCTATCGGCAAAGAGAACTGCAGCAACTCCGACAACGCTGTCAACAGCAGGACGCACGTCATTCTCAACCTGAACAGAAAGGTGACTACATTAAATATGGATTTAAAAATGCCAATAACTTTCCAATATGCTGTCGTAAGGAACGTGTTTATTTTCCTCTATCAGATATTACCTCCAGTGCTTTCTTGGACATCGTGAGTGTCTCTCGTGATGAAACCTCTTTGAGCTCTCCAGAGGTTTTAAGGAGACTCGAATGCTCAGAAGACAGACACCCAGAGCGCTTCCACGCCTCTGTTCTGGGCTCTCGTCTGTCTGAGCTCAGCACTTTGAACAGCACAGGCCTGGATGTCCCTCACGTCAAGACCTCGCCCAGGGTTGTAATGGAAGCTCCACATTCTAGGACCATCACGCCAGAGCCAGCCACACAGAGTACCCGTTCCCCAGGCTCTGTGTCCATGTCGGACAACTTCTCCATGCTCGATTCTCTGGATGCTGACAAAGTATGGTCTGACAGTTTTACACATGCTTTCTCTTTATCCAATTTTGCTGTTGTTACAGGAAACTTTTAGTATGTAGTTCAGAGGTGAATTATTGTTTTTCTTTTTCCTTTCTCAGGTGCGGGAACTTGAAGGGCTTGATCTAACAGCACCTCAATCTCCACTGGGGTCCACCTCCTCTCTGTCTGCCCCAGAATGGGCCAGTGATGGATATGGCAGCAGTAAGTATAGCTAAACCTTGAGTTCAGAAGAGAACTGTGATTATATTTACATGACTAGTAAATTGTACTATTATTTTTTTTTTTTCTCTGTTGCATACATGAAATAATTAACTCACCCCTCCTGTGCTTCAGACGTCAGCTCAGAGTTGGGTGCAAGGTTGAGAGTGGAGCTTGAACAGACTGAAAGGTTGGACGCTCAGTTTGTTGAGTACCTCCGCTACCGAGGAATGAACCCTACAGTTAACACAGATAGTGCTGCAGGAAGCATGAGCTACAGTGATGACTTGTTGTCACCTGAGCTTCAGGTGTGGTCCTCACACACGTTTTTTTTTTTTTTTTTTAATTTTACCTCTTAATTGATTTATTTTATTTAACTTCTGTTTATTTTTCCTACTCAGGCCCTATTAAAAAAAGTATATCAAGAAAGCTGCAGAATTCTCACTTTGTCCCAGCGACATCCCACTCCTTCGACTCAGACTCATATCCCAGACCTAAAAGCTGCCTCATTCAGTCAGGCACAGTATCATTGTGAAGGTGGCTCTGCACTGGGGGACCACAGGGACAACTCCTCCTCCAACCCTCCTATGAGCTGGCAGCAGGAGAAGAGGGCTCTGCAGGAGACTGTGATTGCTCTCAGAGAGCTGCTCTGTCGAATGGCACAAAGGCACACACAAGTGAGTTTCTGGAGGTTTCCCATTTTAAAACAGGTTAATGTTATAAATTCCAGAGGGTATTGGTCTTGTCATTGTGTTGTTTTTTTTTTTTTTTTGTTTAATAGATTGATTACTGCGGTGATGCGGAGAGAGATCAAGACCAAGGTGGACAGTTGGAATTTCAACTGAGGGCAGAGTTGCAGCAGAAACAGGAACAGTTGAAGTGTACCCATGACACCCAACAAGAGGCAAAGAGCAAGATTGAGTCACTTAGGTACAGTCACATCAACTATAGAAATATTGTTTGCCTCTAAAGGCATTAAATAAATGGGCCACATTGTCAAAATACTTTTTGGTTTGTACACTCATACAATTGTGCTTTTCTTTGTTTTCCCACCAGACGTGCTGTAGAAGAAGGTGAGGAAGCTTTGATGAGGGAGCAGACCAAGATTCAGGACCTTCAACAGCAACTGGAACAGGAAAGAGCACTGAGTCTTCGTAAGAACAGAGAGGAAGAGGAGAAGAGAGGGGTAAGACGGAAACTTAAAATATGCACACTGGGTTATTTCATGTAGTTAGAGGTCAAACTATGTAAAAAGCCTACACTTGATATTTCCCTGAATGATTAGCTTTTTTTTTTAGGTTATAAAATTATTCTCTGAGCAGCAAAAGTCAGAGGTTATGGCTCTGAAAGGACAGGTGGAGCAGGAGAGGGTGGCCTGCAGCAACCTCAAACGTGAGCTTCAAATTGAACAGTCTCGCAGTCTACTCCTGGAGAAACAGCTGGACAACAGTCAGAAGGAGCTTGAAGATGAACGTCAACGCTCTGCCCACCAGCAAGAACTCAACATGCAGGAAAAGACTCGTCTTGAGCGTCTGTTGGCTGAAGCTGAATCTCGCTTAGCAGATATTCACTCCAAGCTTGCAGATGCTCACAGGAAGCTGGATGAAGAGAGAGAACGATGGTTGAGGCAGGTGGATGAGCTCAGCCGCAGACATGAGGCTGATGCTGCCAGGGACAGGACGTTCATCTGTGATATGCGCGCCCAACTAGAGCAGGAGCGAAAGCAGGGAGAGGAGCTTGCAGCTGGGACAGACAGACTGAGGGCAGAGCTCTTGCAAAGCAGAAGGAAATGGGAAGAAGAGGATAAAACAAAGACGGAGGAGCTGCAGCGGGAGCGGGAGGCTGCCACTCAAAATCGTGTAGCTCTCAACACCTTAAAAGAGCAGATGCAGGAAGCCAGTCATGCTTTAGAGGTGGAGCGAGAGCGGTTCAGACGCCAAGGGTTAGAGCTTGAAGAGCTAAAGGATAAATTCAGACTAGTGAAGGAGAAAGAGAGACAGAAGGAGGAGCAGTGGGAGCGAGAAAAGAGGAAGAGTAGGCAGGAGCAGATGGAGAAAGAGAGACGACAGGAAAGGACCAAAAATAAACTGGTAAGATTTAGTTCCCCCAGTTTTTATACTTCTAGTCTATTTGCACATTCAAGGCTTGTTTTTAAATACATATGAAGATGAACACAAACATTTTGTTCTGTGAACTTCAGAGCGAGTTGGAGTTATTGAGGCAACAGGATCAACAACGCTTGCAGGAGCTGCAGCGCACTCTGGAAGAGCTGGAAAGAGAGGAGCGAGAAATGACTGCTCAGAGACTGTGCGAACTCACAACGCAACAGCACAAGACAACATCTGCGCAACATGTCCAGACTGATGGTGCGCAACAAAACCAGCAGGTGCTCACGTTTTATTGTCTGTCCCAAAAACGTGTAGGAGATCTTTATTTGTAGAAGTTATCTGACTTTTGGTTAAATCTCTTAAATAGATGTTGTCGACACCATTGCCCTTTACGTCATCATCTTCCAACCTGCTGGAGAAGCTGCTGAAGGAGAATTCTGACTTAACGGAGCGTCTTACGTCACTCAGTCAGGAGAGAGCCACCCTAAAACACAGACTCGCCCTGCTGGAGCGACAGCTTCGCCGCACAGAGAACGAGCTCGCCAAAGTTGCTACAGAAACAGAAAATAGACCCATCAGTGATGTGACCAGTAATAGCAAGGTCAGATGATTATTACAGTTCTGTAGTAATGTAAAGTGGGGAAACGACTTTAGTGAATCGTATTCTGCTTCATTTGTGTAGCTGTGACATACAGTGGTGTTGCATCTCTTGTGATCTTTGTAACATGGTGACAGAGTAATTAAAGCTTTTGTTTACTGGTCTGCAGGTGCAACGTTTATATGAGCGCTACCTGCGTGCAGAAAGCTTCCGGAAAGCTCTAGTGTACCAGAAGCGTTACCTGCTGCTGCTGTTGGGAGGGTTCCAGGAGTGTGAGCAGGCCACCCTGTGTCTGATTGCCCGCATGGGGGTGCGTCCCTCACCCCCGATCTCCTCCCATCGTAGACCTATTGGACGATTTAGGGCTGCTGTGCGAGTAGTCATTGCAGTGTCAAGGTGGGAGGTGTTTGAGGATCTCAAGGAATTAAGTGTAAGGTCAAACTTGTATTTGAGTAAACTAACTCTTCATTGTTTTTCAGAATGAAGTTTCTGACCAGGAAATGGCAGAAAGCAGTCAAAAGGTTATCTCTGCCTGGGACTGGGCAAGCTCAGAGTAAGTTTATTGATGCTTGACCCACATGACTGTAGGGTAAAATGTATAATTATATGGGACATAGAAATATCTACATGCAGGGATTCATTCTTAATGTTTTACAGGCTCTAAAGCTGAAGTTTTAAGGCATCAACAGCCAAGATCAAACTTGGACTCACCACCTAACAGACATACAGTGTCTGCCCTCGTTCCACCCAGCAAATCACCCTTTAGGTTACACAACAGGTTGGGTCTGACCGCTACGTTTTGACATTTTGTTTTGTAACCTTTTTAAAATTGTATTTATTTATGTTGCCGCCTCTTTCTTTAGGTCCTACTCGAGTACCACTTTGGCCTCAGAACATTCAGTTGGAACATCTCAGGATCCAGAGAGGTCCCTGACTGAATATATTCATCATCTAGAGAAAGTTCAGCAGCGTTTGGTGGGAACCAGGCAAGGTGAGAAGCTAGAGGCAGGGTGATGCAGGTGTAGGACAAGCAATGGTGTTATGAGTGCACGTAGGTGGAGGAACTGAAAGTGACTGACTGACCTAGAACATTATAAATTTCCCACCCGCACAACTTTTAAGTGTAAAGTGTGGTGTGGGTGATCACAATGGGAAATGGAACTGGGTGTGTAGCTTTACAGATTCTTGGATGCATGGCTCTTTCTGTGGTCACTCATTTCCCAGGAAGAGTTTAGTACATGCAAGGAATAATTTCTAACTTTGTAATGTGAGAAGAGGCTCAGTTACCAAACCCCACAACCTGTGCTCTATCATTTCCCAAACTAGTAAGCAAGACTCATTTAGCCGTGCCCCCTAAGGAAAGGAGGATACAGTCAGCCTGTTCCCCTGATATGCTTGGTTATCGGCAGCGCTGGCTGCAGGAAAACAGGACGTGGCTGTACCTGAGCTGCTTGTCGCCGCTTTACCTGTATGGTCCAGGTGAGTGTGAGTGTAACATACTCACTCACCAAACAAAGCAGCAGAGCTCACCTCTTTGAATGGGTACTGACTTGTCAGCTGTCACCAACTGCACTGTATTAGAGGTGATGACACTCTGGTCTGGACATATGTGACCCTCCACTAGTTCTTGTCCAATAATCATTTGGTTTTCATTCATGATTATTTTCTGCAGACTACATTTACATAAGGTTTCTGCTAATCTGCTTTTATTTGACGTTGTCTTGTTACTGTTTGAGTTTGCTGGCAGTGTGGTTGTTTTTTTTTTTTTATTATTGATTGCTGAGAAGTGTTTGCAACTTCTCATCTAAAACAAATGTATTGGATAATTAAACTTGTTTTCTAACCATTGCTGTTTTTTTACAGATGTGTTTTCCAGTCTATTTTTACTGCAGAAGTGTATTTTGATTAGACAGTTGCTTGGTATATTATTTCTGTGGTTTTACTTTCAATTAAGCTCACACTAGTAATAGGTTACTGACAGCAGCTAGTTAAGTGCAGCTAAAGTCTGGCCTGTGGAGGTGCAATTCTCATTAAGTGACATTGGTTTTGTTTGTGTCTCCTTGCAGGTTCATCTGCTCTTCAGTCTGACCCAAAGTAATCTAAACACTGAAAGAATGCACTCTGCTCCAAAACCGTCCATGCCTTACTCCCACATAGACCCATATAGAAGTTTTTCTATTTGCACCACAGTATTTTGAAGGTCAGTCTGTTGCAAGAATAAGTGTTTTCCATTGTTTTTTTTTTTTTTCGATCTGTTTTTTATAACTTTTGTTGTGATGTAAATAGAACTGCTATTCATTGTACACATTTTCTACTTGAAACCCAAACATGGCTAGTGAGTCTATTCTTGCATAGGTTAAACCAATTGTCTCTGTATATCTGTGTTTTTATCATAACCTGAATAAATATTTTAAATGTGATTATCAACCCGACTGCTTTTATTTTATGTAAATGCAGAATGTATTTTATTACATGTGTATCTAAATAAAACGTTTCTCTAACGTTAGAAATCTTGCATAACGAGTTTAATCTTTTATTTTAATTCAGTTTTGAACTAGTCATCTTGTTGTGGTTTTTTTGTTTTTGTCAGTCTTTATTAAAGAACTTTAATGACAAAAAAAAATTAATGAACTTAATAAAATGCATAAATACAGGGGCATTAAAGCACCTACAACGGTAATTTAAAAATTACGGAAGATTTGTTTTTCTAGTTGGAAATACTGAAAAGTGTGTCGCTGAATCTTTGACCATTATTACGTAACAAAGCGACTCCGCCGCAGCCAATCACAGTCTGACCTGCAGCTGACGCGCTCTCGAGTCTCTGTTAAGGGTTCGTTCGTTTATTAACTCAGCAGATGCCGTTGGAAACCTCTGTCTCGTATCATAGTTCTATTCAGCTGGACTGTGGAACTCCGCCCACACGTCTGTCCTCGGTACCCGAATCGTTCACACTTCAGAAAACATCAACACAGTGTGACGCACTTCCTTTGCGTTTCAGCCCAGTGATGCTAACGTTGAGCTATATTAACGGCTGGCGACGTGTGTCGTAGATCGTTTGTTTGACATCTTGTCTCCGTCCTGGCCCGCGTTGAAGACCTCGTTACATTTGTCGCGTATTTGTCTGGGATGTATGGATGGATAGCTGACGGAATCTCGTCGCTGTTTGAGCCCGTTACGGGAAGAAACTCCACCCAGCAGTGGCTCGAGAAAGGGAACGTTAGCGCCGAGATACCCACGCGACCTGGCGCTAAAGCGGGGGCACAAAGACAGGAGAGCAACGGCAGGCCGGCTAAACGGAACTACCAGAGGTCGGTGGTTTATTTGTATTTGTGCTCGCTTTAGTAGCCACCTGTTTGACTGTCGTGCGTTTCGCACGTAACAGTCGTGTGTTGTTAGCTTAGCGGTACTGTGTAAAAAAAAAAAACACTCCTGAGTTAGTGTTAGCTTAAAAGTATTCCCTTCATTGTCGTCATTCCTTAAAGGATACTTCCCTTACAAACATAAAGTCCAGACAAACAACCCCTTTTCAATTCTACGTTAGATTATGTTTACACAAGATTGTTTTGATGAATTTCAAAGTCTCCTCACATGGGGCAGCCCTGCAGTATTGCTGTGTTCTGTTTAAACCTTAGTTCAGGGTTGTATCTGAGCTATTTTATCCTTTTATTGTCTGGTCTAATTAAATGAGCTCAACTAAATTCGGTCTAGCCCAATAATGTCACTCTGTCACAGTAGTGAAATAAGAATATTGAGACATTAGTTGACTTCGATGCCGCACATCTCAAATCATGTTCTTTTTCTTTTTGCAGTGTTGATGTTGCAGATAGTGTTTGTCAGAGTGACCCAGTAGAGGTGAAAAGACGCAGACGAGGTTTGTTTCCAAAGTAAATGATGTTTTTATAATGTTGAGCACATGAGGGTTGATTTGTGATATTCTTGTGTTTCAGATGTAGCTATCAGCTTCGTGAGGAAGACTGTGGCTGGAGTAGCAAATCTGCTCAGGCTGCGGAACCCACTGACAACCAGGAGTGAGAAACCCAGACATTATCAGGAAACGCAGGTTTGTGCACCAACTTGGGTCCAAACTGTGCTATGACAATAACTGGGAATGTTCCTATGCTTTTACATTCCACATTGTATGTTTTTTTTATAGATCCACCCACTCGACTTTCTGAGTAGGCGAATCTTTAAATGAACACACAAACATACTTGGATACAGTTCATTTGTCACAACAAGCAAACCAGCCAAGGTTTTGTGTGCACAATACAGGACACAAATAAATTAAGTCAACTCAACAGTTTGCAATTATATTACACACTTGAATATATTCATGTAAATGTTCTTGTATCCTGGAAAGTTATGAATTAACTTAAGATGCTATGGCCTTATTTTTGTGTTCTCCATTTTTAAATATGCTATTCTCTCTGTGAAACCAGCCTGTCACTCTGATGGGGATAGATGAGCTCCACACCTCTTGGCTAAACAGTCCTGAGTGGAGAATGGGTAAGTATGGCAGCTATTATTGCTGGAATTGACTTATTTCTGTTCCTTTCCCTACATCTGCGGTATTTTCTGCTGTTCTCTCATCTTAATCTCTATAAGTAACTTGAATAATGGTCTTTCTCTGCAGATAAACCAGTAGGTGGAGTGAAAGATTGCGGTGTGAAAAATCCATTTCCGAGCTCTTCCTCTACTTTATTGAGGAAATACAGGCAAGGGGTCTAATATGGCTTAAATTCTTAACCGGCACAGCTATGTACTTATTTTTACTGATCTGTTTTTCTGTGATTATTTCTGATCTGGTTGCTCTAATATAATCGTCTTTGAAACACTTACGTTCTTAATGTTAATAATCTTGTTCAATCTAGTGGAACGCTGCTGCCTGCAGGGCTCGCAGACAAAGGGAAAGATCGGGAGAGAAGAGGCTCTCTCCAGCTGCTGCCCTCAAGGTCTACACTGAGGGTGGGAACTGCTAACGCTGACACGTCTTGCAATGGCTTTGGGCACAACCGCTGCTACAAGCCCAGTCTTACCGTGGAAGAGGTGCTGTAGTAACTTAAGACTTGGATTTCTATGAATGTTTGCATTAACAATGAGGGTGTTTCATTGATAAGAAGCAAAATGTGTATAAATATATATTTGATTTATGGTGTTCAATGATGAAATAAAGGTTAAAGACAACATGCTGATTCACAGAGTACAGTTAACAGACCAACATTTAATGATTAAGAGTTCAGCCACGTACACCAGTCTTTATTAATTGATAGTAACTTCACTAACCATTTTGCAGGACTATTGGCAGTGTGAGTTACATGTGTGATTTCTGTCTTTAGGCTATAAAACAGAATAATAAGGAACACTACAGGCGCTTGCTGGAGATGGTGACAGAGAAATACAGCAAAAGTCAACCATTACCTTTCAACCAAACAAGACCACAAGAGTGAGTATTATCTCAATTGTAGAGTGTATTTTTGGAAAGTGCATTAAGATTTATTCAACAGCATACTCAAGACAGCAGCCGTTTGATCTCTGTCTCCTTCTGCTTTCAGTGAGTCGCTGTCACAGGGTGATCACAAAACTGCTGTTTCAGGAAAAACCTTTGAAACAAAGCCCAGGAAGATGGGATGTGCAGGCAAGAAGAGATGCTTTTTTTCTGAGTTGCAGACTGCCAAAAGTGTGGTTCTGCAAATAGTAATTATTTTCCAGTGTCAAAGACTTGACACTTTTTCTTCCAGAACATATGTAAAGTTTATTATATAAAATATGTGAAAACCGTATATGGTCATACTTGACAATTTATGATCTATATCTTTTTTTTTTTTTAATATATTTTTTGTACAGCTATCCCAACTACGTTCACGTGGCGAAATGTACATACAACCAAGGACAGGTCAGTGTAGTTTAGCTGTCTGTGATGTCGTGTTTTTTGATGAATTGTATTTCACTAATGACTTTTTTTTAATCTAAGGTGGGGTGGATTGATTGTCAGTAAGTCATTCAGTGGGACTTGTGATGAAACACAGCCTCTTAGAGGTGCAAAGGTAGACATTCTCTTTTCCTAACATGTTTAAATGTTCATGAAGTTATGAATGAGTGGAAGAGCAATGGTACATTATTCGTGTATAAGCAGAAACAGGCAGCGGATTTGGACCTGTCGACAGAAGTAGCTACCCGCCTTAGTCTAGTGGACAGAGAGACTCCTGCTGTCAGCCTGCCGGAAACGTATTCTGTACATACAAGGCACAGTGATGATGACATACCTAGGTTAACCAAGGTGAGAATACATTTTGATATTGCATGTAGTCTTTCAGCCGTAAAGAAGTAACATAAAGTGTTAATTGCCCGTGTTTAGGAAATGGCAATGGAGGTGGTTGAAGCCCTAGATCAGAGTGACCCCAACTTTGTTCTAAGTGCGGCTTTCAAACTTCGCATCACTCAGAGAGACCTGGCTACACTGCAGGATGGTGGATGGCTCAACGACGAGGTAGCGTGTAGACTGAGTTGAGATATTTTGGGCCATTTCTGCTGAGTTTAAATGTTCATTTTGGTTGGTAATGTTTTTCCTCCATGAAGGTGATAAACTTCTACCTGTCCCTGATAATGGAGCAGTTTTCTGGGGAATCAAGAGGATTAAAAGTCTACTCGTTCAGCACCTTCTTCTTCCCCAAACTGCAAGGTGGAGGAGGTGGACAGCCTAGCGGACATGCCGCTGTGAAGCGCTGGACCAAAGCAGTCGACATCTTTCTCTTCGACCTCATTCTGGTCCCTCTGCATCTGGGCGTACACTGGGCAATGGCTGTAAGTCACAGTTGCAGGGAGTACACTGTAAAAGGTTTTACAAGTTTTTTTTTTTTTTTTTTTTTTTTTTTTTTTTTTTTTCACTCATTCAAGTCTCTTCTAATTCCAGGTTATAGATTTGAAATCCAAGACTGTAAAGTCATATGACTCAGTGGGTCAGAGACATGATGACATCTGTAGTCTTCTACTGTAAGTGTTATCATTTATTCATTTGTTTTACGTGTGTTGTTGTTTTTCCCGTGTTTACCGGTATGCTAATCTTCCAGAGTCTACCTTAAAGAGGAGTACAAAGCAAAAAAAGGCAGAGAGCTGGACAGTGTCAAGTGGACTATTGGAAGTTTGAGGGCCACTGTAAGTCAAACTGAAATAAATGATACTTAAACATTCCTAACTCCTATACTGAGAGTTTACTAATTACTAATGTGAGATTAATCTTGTGTGTTCCTTGTAGGATATACCCCAGCAGAAGAACGGCAGTGACTGTGGGGTTTTTGCTTGTAAATACGCTCACTACTTGGCAAAAGGAAGGCCTCTCCTCTTCAGACAGGCATGTGCTGCATATTTATAAAATTCTGCACTGTTTTATATAATTTTGTAACAAATACATCTTTTCTTTACAGTGTCACATGCCTCTCTTCAGGAAGTTAATGATTTGGGAAATCCTTCATAAAAAGCTGCTATAGAGGATTGAAAAATAAATACTTCCTCCTTATTAACTGCTTAACAACAGTCGTTCACTAGGAACAATTTGTTTGTACAGTTAACTACATGGCAAAGGAAACAAATGGGCCAAAGAAGTGGACGTCACGGACTGAAACCTAATCTGGAGAAATTAAACACTAGTCTTATGTCCCATTTCCTTGTCTGGGACATAGTAACATTTTTTAATCTCTGAGTTGTAATTGGAGACTTTGTTTGGATGTAAGATGCGTATTATTGAACAAGCATGGCACTACTGTCTGAATGCCTTTGCATTGGCTTTGGATTGTTAGTTTTATTGTTTGAAGTATTGCCTAAAGTGCCTTCAGTCTTCAGACACTGAGCTCAACTTAGATTATGCTCAAGGATGTTATTCTGAGGGAAAACTAGGCACAAACTAAAAGTCCATATCGTGGACATTACTTTGTATTCAGTGCTTTGATTTGGATGGCAAATAACTACAATAAAATATAGTTGTGAAACTCAATCTCAGTATAAGATTTAGACAATGAAACTTAAAATACCTCCTGTTCAAGCAAAATGCATGGTTGAGTGTAATGCCTGTTTTGCTACTATTTATGGCTTGACTGGATGAGAGATGAGTTTGAAGTGTGCAGTTTGTTTTTCCTCCGTGAGTGGAGTGTTAGTTGTTCGTCCATATGTGACATAAGGCGCTGGTACAGTAGGCCTGTGAATCTTTCCATGAGCATAATGCAAGTGGCTACTTAGGGCTAATACATTGATTTACAGTACTGCACAGTGAACTACTGTACACTTGCATGTTTAAGTTTGTACTTTAAAATGTGTTTCCCCCTTGTAATAAAGTATTTCAATTTGTAATGTGGAGTTTAATTGTTTTATTGCGTTATCACACAATGCACATACACACACACACACACAACGCTACTATATGACCCTGACGGTGTTTTAGCAGAACCTGACATTTACACTCTGGCTTTAACCCAAAACTTCGGCTGCTCAATAAGACTCAAGGAAAATTGTTTCTATTTTGTTTGTGTCAAGGCTTTAATAAGCTTTAAATGGCACATTATTCTACCATAGGAGTATAGTATTTTCATTATCAATATGTCAGACAATTGTGTGGCTGATTATCAGATGTTTAAAATGTCAGTAAGTGGTGGAATATTCAATACTTTGATATAAATGAAACCAAAATATATTGAGATTATTTTTTTTCTGACCAACAGTCCAAATTTAAAAGCTGTTGAGTTTAGCTCCAATTTAATATAATTTCATTGTTACTGTTAGACTTTAAAAAACAAATAATTTTATCACATTTGCTGTTATTTGCATATCACATATTTATTTATACAGTTCAATCGATTAAACATTAAATACCATTCACCGTAATTACGTGGTGCGTTTATTGTGAAAATAATGCCGGAAGACGGCAGCAGCCCTTTTAAGACACCACCGCTTCTGTCTTCGTTACTTCAGATTAGCGTCGAAACAGTACGCTTTGTGGTTAATCTGGCAGGCGGTTAAATTAAGTGTGTTGTTAAATCGACGCGTTTGTTACACATCGGGTGTCTAATTTCATTACCATGAGCGACAACGAGAAAGACTTCAGGGAGAAGGTGAGTGGTAATTCTAAGAAAATACCGCCGGCTACAAAAAGCACGTTAAGCCAAGCTAGCTATGGTTAGCAGGCTAGCTTAGCTCGTAAGCCCAGCTGTATTCGCAAGACTGATAATGAAATGATTCTGATCAGAAATGGCATTCAATCTGATAGCTGTTCGTACAGTATTGGTTATATGTGTGCTATACCCTTAAAAGGGTTGGTATCTATAATGTGAGTAACTTTAGCGCAGGTCAGATACGCGAGCGAGCTAAAGCATGAGGCCTGCAGGCGCAGTAGTGGTTAAATGTGGCCTCATCGCTGTGGCGCCTTCACGGTACCGCTCATTTGTTGTGTTGCGTTGCGTTAAGGTTACTTGTAGACACATCCCACACACAGTAACAGCCAAAACAAAAACATTAACTATCATCTACAGTAGATGGCTTTTTCATAACGTGCAGGTTTGTCAAAGTAAATCGTAACGTTACTGTAGGAACAATGAGCCTTTAGAGCTGCAACGACCGATGGCCCGAGTTTCACCGGTTACGTTAGCAATGTGTTCTAGATTTATTATTACAGAGCAAAACAAACTAGACGAGTTTGACTTTGTTCAACAAATCTCAGAGATTAGATGATGATGCTGATTAGTTTTCCTTTTTAACTAATCAGTGAGTCGACTGATTGTTGCAGCTCTAAGGACCATAGCAAACTAACATACAAACATGTGTACAGTTGATCTGTTGTCCTAGTTTTGCTGCTGTTTTCTTTGTACCTTTTTGGTTATAACAGAAACCAACATGCCTTATCACCCTTGTTTGTTCTTTGTTAAGGTTGAGGTTGAAGAAAGAAAAACGCGGAAGACGTTTCAGATGTGAAGTTGTTATTGTTTCACGCTGATGGTGTTGATGCATGCTAATGTAATGGATGCTGAAAAGAAGCACTCAAGATCTATCCCCACTACTAGTGTTGTAATGGCAGATGGTAAATGGGGCAAGAGGAGGAAAAAAGAAGTCATAATGTCAAACAGAAGAAAGAAGAAATCAAGGGTTGTTTTGAAGTAATGAAGTTGAAGAAGTTATGAAGTTAAGATCAGAAGTTTACCTGGGTATGAGTAATTTCCTAACAGCCTGCTATGTTATACTATTTCATCTCGTTTCTTTCTTTTAAGCATGCACCGTTTATTTCCCACTCTATCAGAAACATCACAGGCCAATCCTTCCATTACTTTTAGGTTTATGTTTGTGCAGTTTCAAATATCAGCTAAATTACACTATCTACTATATTTGTTGCAATCTGTGACCTTTTGTGTAATTGAATAGCAGTATCCTACACATCAATGTCAAACCTTTTTAAAGGTCAAAATCTGGTGAACTCCTTCTGAAAGGGGCATCTGGAGGACAATCGCAGTCGCCTCCTGTCCCCTTTTTTCCTTTTTTTGCAAGACGTTGCATGTTTCTTATCTCATTGTCTAATATGTGTAGGACATGAGGCCGGGGTCGAGGAGTGCATCCCCTCGAGGCTCTGCAAAGTCTGCCAGTCGTTCACCAGCATGCTCCAAAGATGGCTCCCGGCACTCAAGGTCCAGATCTCGTTCTCGATCTAGATCCAAATCCAGGCAAGAGGAGTTCCTGTTTTAAAACTTGGTTATTACATGTGAATTCAACATGCAGAATTTTTCTGCCGTAGTTTTGTGTGAATGATGTAAAGGATTGCACTATAAAATATAGCTGTGCCTGCCTTCAGGTCCCGTTCTCACCGAAGCTCACGAAGGCACTACTCCCGCTCTCGTTCCCGCTCCCACAGACGCCATTCTAGGAGCAGATCTCGCAGCTGGGAGTACCGTCGCCGCAGAAGCCATAGTCGCTCCCCCATGTCAAATCGCCGTAGACACATTGGCAACAGGGTATATATATATTTATGGCATCATCTTATAAACTAATACTCAACAGTTTCTCAAACTATTAGTGATGAGCTTCTAGATTGATCAGTTTATAAATGAACGCCCCTTATAGTGTTTAATTGTCATCTTTTAACATGCTGTTTTGTATTTTCTTTGCTTGTATATGGCTAGAGGTTAACAGCAGTTCTGTGGCAGGTAACTTTAACATTTACATTCTTTACTACAGGCCAACCCTGACCCCAGCACCTGTCTGGGTGTGTTTGGATTGAGTCTGTACACTACTGAGAGGGATCTGAGAGAGGTTTTCTCTAAATATGGCCCTTTGGCTGACGTCAACATTGTTTATGACCAGCAATCCCGTCGATCAAGAGGCTTTGCCTTTGTCTATTTTGAAAGCTCTGATGATGCCAAGGAGGTGAGAAGAAAATAAAAAAATAAATATTTCAATTGAAGAGCAAAAAATGTGCTTTGTTTTTTTTTATTTTATGAGGTATAATGTCTAGTCTGTGGACATGTTTTGTTTAGGCTAAGGAGCGTGCTAATGGAATGGAGTTGGATGGCAGAAGGATTCGAGTTGATTTTTCTATAACTAAACGAGCTCATACCCCCACTCCTGGAATCTACATGGGACGTCCCACATAGTAGGTTTTTTTTTAACTTAGACAGAATAACCAAAATCGAACAGATTGTAGTGTGGCCTAACTGTACTCTGAATTAACAGTGGTGGTGGTGGTGGTGGTGGTGGTGGTGGTGGAGGAGGAAGTAGTGGTGGGTCATCACGGCGCGTCTCAAGAGATTATGACCGAGGCTATGAAAGAGGTTATGATCGCGAATACGATCGCTATGATGAGCGAGAGTACAGATCATACAGGTGAGTGTTTTTCTTTTCGTTTTAGGCCAGTTTCTCTCTTCACATTGGTCATTGACAGGATTACAGCTATTGAGTCAATATTAGAAATGATTTGGCTGATCAACATGTAGATAATATTAGATAATGGCTGAAAGCAAAGGCTTTTCCCCCTCTACCTCTTCAATTACAGCACAATCATAAGCATTAAATGCCATAAAGCAAGTATAATGTGTGTGGGTTTTTTGTCTTCTCTCTTTCCAGACGCAGATCTCCTTCTCCTTATTATAGTAGAGGGTACCGCTCTCGGTCGCGATCGCGATCCTATTCACCACGTACGTCAAATTTTTTTTAATCATTGTGTTGTCAGTCTCAACCAAATAGAATTGTTTATCGTGAAGAATAATTTCATGTTGAATATAAACGAAGTCTCGCATTTCACCTATTTGTTTATTCTCCCACAGGTCACTACTGATTAGAGAAAGCAATGTCAACGGCAGATTTTAGATGAGTTATTGTTGTTTTGACCAGTTTTTTTTTTTACCCATAAGCATTCAGGAATTGTGTATGTAAAGTTAAACTAAATTGCCCCAAAATTAATATTTTAGTGGTGAATCAAAATCATCCCCAGATGTGTGGGACAAAAGTGTTTTGCTAAGACTTTAAGGTGACAGCAACTGGAACCCAGTGCTGTGGGTCTGCGTGAAACAGACTTGTTCCTAAGTTGTTAAAATATGAGATGGTTTTGAACATTCAATCTGCTCATAACTAAGAAATTAAAAAGGTGGATATTGAATAGACAGTTTTTAATTGGTTCAAAACTTTTTTTTTTCTTTTTTATAAGCAGGATTTTTGTGAATGTTGTATTACAGTTTCTCATATTGGTGTTTGCCAGTTTAAGAAATTGGTGACAAACCTTTTTTATGTTTTAAATGCTACATTTTTTTGTGGAAAGTGTTTTCTGGCTGTATATATGAAATAAAAAGACACTTGGGTCATTTGTTGTGCAGAATCACTTTATTGCATGAATACTGGCTTTGTTTGATTTTATTTATAAAGCTACTGCTTTAGCTGAATTTATTTCACATCATTCTATAGCCAAGTATGGTGACGATGGGTATGATATAAATAGTTTTTGCTTTGGGGATGAACTTTTATAGTTATTAGGTTTTATTGCTGTTTTTTAATACACATTGTCTCTTAGTTTGGAAACTGCATTTACCTTAGTTGTTGCTGATTACGTTTAGTGGCCCTAAAGAGTAATTTCAGTAACATTAGAAGACATTTTCACTTTTGTGATTTGTTTTACGTTTCGAGGGTGGCGACATCTAGCGTTTCATCGCGGTAAGGCGTCCGATCACCGTATTACTTACAGATCACAGTTGGTCGCAGGTGACGTTGTCTAAAAGATACATTACGAGATATGAAGGACATTAAAAGCAGCAAAACATAAATGTAGTTTGTCGGTTTGTGTATACGACGTCATTTCCGGGTCGACCAATCACAGGCCTCTCGCGTCAAAACACTTCCGCTATGCGCTTCAACTTGTCTTTCCACTGGAGCGGCCGGTGTGACCAGATCTCAGAGGAGTGATTAGCACGTAGCTCATAGGCTAAAGACAGACGTGAAGGTAATAAACGAGCAGTTCCCACGCTAAAAGGCGTTCGGGTGCTTTTAATGAGTGGATTATCCAGACACGACTTTAAATGCAGGCAGACAAACTGCTCATTTCTAGCTGGGAGTGGTTGCTGGTAGCTGCTAGCTAACGTTAGCATGGTGTGTTTGAATGAGCGTATGGCTGGAGCTGGCGCTACACGTTTTCAGTGGAGCTAGCTCAGCAAGCTTGGGCTACGTGACTTTTAATAAACTTCACATTAAAACAATTAATGTCTGTGGTGCCTTTAGAGACGACCGTTCACGTGTAAGCGTCAAACTTACTGTGGCAATTGTTGCAGATGCCCCCTAAAAAGGGAGAAGCCCCGAAGCAGCCACCGCTGATCGGACGTTTTGGAACGTCTCTGAAGATTGGAATTGTGGGATTACCTAATGTTGGGTGAGAACACATGCTAACGATTGCGCCTCATAAGGTGGGTTCATGAGTCAAACCCTGACTTTTGCATTTGAACCTTTGCTGCAGGAAGTCCACGTTTTTCAACGTGCTGACTAAAAGCCAAGCTGCTGCTGAGAACTTTCCCTTCTGCACAATTGATCCAAATGAGAGCAGGGTACCTGTTCCCGATGAGCGCTTTGATTTCCTCTGCCAATACCACAAACCAGCCAGGTATGTGTCGTGAACAAAATAAGGGCACGCACTTGGATTTGGTGGTATGAAGAAAATCCTGTAGTTATGGAGCCGTAATATAGATCGTTTTGTGTGTCTTTGTCGGACTTGCTAATAGTTCTTCTTCGCTGCTTGCTGTGTTGTTTTAGTAAGGTTCCTGCTTTCCTAAATGTTGTGGACATTGCTGGTCTGGTGAAAGGTGCTCACTCAGGACAAGGACTTGGAAACGCTTTCCTCTCCAACATCAGTGCCTGCGATGGCATCTTCCACATGACTCGTAAGTTGCGTTTATTGCTCCCCTCTGCAGCTGCTGCATAGAAACAACTGAGTGGAGTGGACAGGTGTTAGCGGGACAAGTTAGAATCGTTAATACACTTCAAAAGGGACAAACAAGTCACAAGCTTGGACGTGGCTTGAATAGGTGGATATCATCTAAAATAGTGGGGTTTATACCTCAATGGACAACGTTATCCAAACATTGGACTCATAATGCTTTTCAAGTTTATAGATTTAACAATCTATCTACTCTTCTGTATGAGTGTTGTTTATAACAAGCTAGCGATGATGATGTGTTCCAGGAGCATTTGATGATGAAGACATTGTCCATGTGGAGGGTAACGTTGACCCAGTGAGGGACATAGAGATCATCCATGAGGAACTGCGACTAAAAGATGAGGAAATGATCACTCCAGTTATTGACAAGCTGGAGAAAACGGCAGTCAGAGGCAGTGACAAAAAGCTGAAACCTGAATATGTTAGTAAAGCTTGTTTGTTTCCTAAGCATATGTTACACTTCTTCTAATTAATATGACTACTGAAGTAAATTGATTATTACAATATGTAATTAAAGTTGCCTGCTTTTTGCCTGTTGTCTGCCTCAGGATATCATGTTAAAGGTGAAGAACTGGGTAGTGGATGAGAAGAAACACATCAGATTCTACCATGAATGGAATGACAAAGAGGTATGATGCGTGTACTAGAATGTGTTGGTTTTTTAGCTCTAGTCTGTGTCTAAAATATTTACAAATATATGTTTGTAAAAATGCCCGGCTTCTACAAGGTACACCGGAAAGATACAATATACCCCATTTAACTCCCTGTACTGGTGCAACTTCTTTTCTTCACAGATTGAGGTTTTGAACAAACACTTGTTACTAACGTCCAAGCCTATGATTTACCTGGTGAATCTCTCAGAGAAGGATTACATCAGAAAGAAGAACAAATGGTACGTTCACTTCCAATGACTCTGAAAGTCTTAATGTCTATATCTTATGTAGTTGTATATTAATCTGTTTTAGCGTCCTGAAAAGGTCTCTCTGTTTTTCACAGGTTGGCTAAAATCAAGGAGTGGGTCGATGCTCATGATCCTGGTGCTATGGTCATTCCACTGAGTGGATCCCTGGAGTCTAAACTCCAGGACATGGAGGAGGAGGAGAGGAACAAGTACTGTGAAGAACAGAAGACACAGAGGTGAGAGATAAAGTCAAAGGACCAACAGCATTATTGGGCTCTGATTTTGTTTCCTGCTATAAGTTTGTGACTAAACAATAAAAGGCCTTTTGAGTTAAACTGCACTTTATGAACGTATATAAATAGACTCTGGTTCATGAAATATATTCACAACTGAGTGCTTCTTTGTTATTGTTAAATAACTGGACATTTTTCTCAAACTGCACAATAACTGTTTTTAGTGTTCTGACCAAAATAATAAAGACGGGCTATGCAGCGCTACAGCTAGAATACTTCTTCACAGCGGGACCAGATGAGGTGCGAGCGTGGACCGTGAGGGTGAGTGTTGATCTATGATCTGAGGTATTTCAACACTGACTGCTCTTTCCAATTTCTTTGTTTACAGTGAAATAGGTTTAACTGCATAAAGTTATAATGAGCTTGCCATCTTGCCAAATTGACATCTTCAAGTTTACCAATATTTCCCAAACCTTGTCATCTGCTGTACTGAAATCACCTCATGATGTTAGTATGTGTTTCCATGTTTTGGAATTTGAAAAACACAAACTTTCTGTTATAGTTAAATCTGACAATTGAGCAACAATTCAAAGGTCTGGAGCCACATTCCACAATGACTCCCTAAGCTATTTTGCAATGTCAGTCCCCAGATGGTCTGAAACGCATAAAACAAAATAACTTTACAAAGCTGAGGAAGAAACCAGGAACAACACAACAACACAGTTTAATGTAGGTTATGTTATATTTGCAGAATTTGTGAATAGCTTGTAAATGATTCCTGTCTAGGGGTGTGTTTTCCTTCATTTGCACAAATGATAAAATGCTCTTCATCTCCTTTTTCTTCTAACAGAAAGGTACCAGGGCCCCTCAAGCTGCTGGAAAAATCCACACAGACTTTGAGAAAGGTTTTATCATGGCTGAGGTGATGAAGTTCAGTGACTTCAAAGAGGAGGGCAGTGAAAATGCTGCCAAGGTGTGTGTTTGTGAAGTCAAATTCCAGGCTTGTACAACGGTGTTGAAGTCTTAATACAATTTTAAAGTTGTCGTCTTTTTCGTTTCCTTGTTCTCAGGCTGCTGGGAAATACAGGCAACAGGGCAGGAACTACATTGTGGAAGATGGGGACATTATCTTTTTCAAATTCAACACACCCAATGCTCCCAAAAAGAAATAATGAGGCGGCACAGTCATCAGAATGAAAAATCAGAATACAGCCTAGTCAAGACCCAGAGCTACCACTGTCTTCGCTGGTTTTCCTACTTCTCTCTTAAGTCCAAAGGAACGACATGCAGTCTTGGTTTGGACAGAGCTACTCAAGTGTCCTCCCAGGTGTGGGCCAGGATCTTATTATTATCATTGTCATTTTGTATTTCTCTAAACGGCACACATTTCCGCGCACGATTGTGAGCTAATTTGAAAAGGAAGCAATCAAAGAGTTCAAGCCTTATATTGTCACTGTCTCATTGAAGAATAGGCTCAAAAAACTGTACACTTAATTTTATTTGACGCTTTCAAGAAAGTGCATCATCATGAGCTATATATTCTTTTCAAGATGAAGCTAGTGATGCCCTTAGGTGGTGAACATGCAGCAGTCCTCTTTTCTAAATGCCTTTTGATTGCATAAGCTACGCTGCTCAAAGGAAAGTGACTGAACGGTTTTGTTTATTTTGACTGAACCCATGTGTAAGAACTGCTTATCTGTGCAGTTGTTGCTTGACAGTTTCCTCTATGCTGACAGCTAATTAATTGATGGGGATTAACATCCAGATGAGTCTCTTAATTTGGTTTTCATTAACTGCAGATGTGCTGAAATATTGCACCTTAGAAAACAAGGAAGCAGTGATAATATGAGATATTAGATTTGCTACTAGTGCAGTCAGTTTGGAAACAATAGTCTTTGCTGAAAAGTAAAAAACAAATCAGTTTCTTCATGCCCACTTCACAGTTTAAAGTCATAACACTTGAGACTAAAACTCAAATGTATAATTATTGTGACCGTCAGGGATTTTACTCTTGAGAGAATGAAAGCCATCAATAAGTGCTAACACTCGAGGCTAGTACTGTGCTGTATTCTGAACAGGAACCACGTTATGTGTAAAGGACAAAGAAGGCATCGTTAATCAGACGTGAACAGAGAGTATTGTACAGGCTGCTTTTATTGATTTATTTTTGGGCTCATAAAAACAGACATTGCTTCATTAGAAAACCGCTTGCTGCTTAAACGTGCGTCTTGTTTCACCTCTTCACTGCCTCCACAAAGTAAAAGTCATCCATTCGCTCAACATCTTGCCAAATTGTGGACATAAAAATCCAGCACGGTTTATGAATCATAAATAAGTGGAAGAGAATCGGGTTTATACAGCAGAAACCTCAATGGAGCAAGAATCTAATACACATCAGCCTCATCAATATGCACGTCTCAATAAAAGGCAACTTATCTCTGTCACTGCTTTGTGCGTTTCTGATTTTTAGTCATGTTTGAGGCAAAGGTCTCAACAGAAGCAATCAAGGCCGCGTGCAATTATTTTAGTGTGTGTTTAACCTACTAAAGCAAGAAGAAAAACACGACAAGTTTATTTGTGATGTATTGTTGCATTTAGAGATTACGTCAGAAAATAAACTTTCGCAACACAACAGGGAATATTCTCATAAGCAACACTACACAAACAAAACTATTGTAGCTGCTAAACCTGCTAACTGTGTCGTTAGATCATCAGCGTCAGGCAAAACAGCCCAGTGTAAAACACTACTGGGCTTCACGGCAGTGATTAAATGCCCGTGTCAACTTTTAAAGAGTCTGGTGCAATAATGGACGACAACGGACCGTTTACAGCCACAGAGGCGCCTAAAACTTTAAAACGGGCTCTCGTCAAACCCAGAACTGATTCATAGCGAATGGGAATTGTATTCAAATCCACAATCTAGGTGTCGAAAATACAACTTTATTTACATGTACAGGTACAATAGAATGCGTGATTTCAACGCAACACTTGGTTGTCGACTATGCGTTCAAATTTAACAACTACATTCTTTCTCTTTCTCTCAACAACAAACAGGAAACACACGTCCTACAAAAGTGATCGGCAGACTCGTAAAACCATCCACGTCTCGCCAACCCCTCTGCTCAGCCAATAGCTTTAGACAAGAAGGGCGGGACATCCTGCAATGTGACGCAAATTCGACGGTCAAGCTTGTTAGTCCCACCTTTTTGTGTTTCCCGCACCGTCAATCAAAATAGAAAAAATCGACCCGAATTCACCGATCAACACTAGCCCGCCTTTGATAAAATAATCATGTTCGGAGTTTAGTTGATCAGATAATCCTCTCGGTTACTACCATTCACGCTATGACTGGTACGTAAACATTTAACGCATCGAAGCGTGCAACTAATCGGTGAGTTTGTGCAACCTATAGCGAAGCAAGCTGCGTCTTTTTATCTTTTGCTCTGCTGCTAACTAGCTAGATATGGTTAGCTAGCTGAGCTAGCTGGCTAGCCACGGAGTTGATAAAGTAAACAGTCAATCTGGGCCGAAAACGCCTCTGAATCTCAGCTGCAAAGTTGAATTTCGCAGTCAGCTCCTTTTGGACTGGAGAGTGGGGATGCTTTGCGGGCTTTTCTGGGCGGCAGGAGTTGAAGATTACAGAGTTTTGCTGAGTTTCCCCCTCTTTCCTTGCTAGCGCCAGAGCAGCCTCTGAAACAAGGAGAAATGGCGTCCGCGGACGTGGACAGCAGTCAAAGCGAGTTTCTGCAACCCGGCGGCGCAGCGGAAACACAGGTATCCGACATTTTCTAGCCCATCTTTCTCGCTCGCCTACGATTGCTGGTTGTGTTTTTGAGAGCATGAAGTTCACACGTTTTAAAATTTTGATGGCATGGGGTGAACGCCGTACACTTCCTGTGTTCCCCTCAATAACGGCCACCCACTTTACCCCTGTAAAACCCGCCCATAGTGGGTAGGACACTGAAGTCAGTCACTTGGGTCGGCTCGCTGGAAGATAGCCGGTGTACCTTGGGCTTGGATGTTGCAGGGAGTGATAATGTTTCGGGGATCGCGTCCATAATCAAAACAGCAGCGTTCGGTAGTGTTGCAATAGCCACCCATCCCCCACGCCGTCCATTTCTTAGCCTGCTGTCTTCACTGTCTGCGGGCGTGTGCCTGTTTGTTCGCGGATCCTACTTGATATCCCTCAGTATATGATCCACTTTGGATTAGATCTGTTTGCACGGTTTCTAAAAACAGAACTGATGTTCAGAAAAAAGCCAGGCCCGTTGCCTTCAAGCTAAAGCTAAAGGAGCCCAGTGTCTTCGTCTGGAAGTGTGGTCTGCTCTTGCTAATCAGAATGTTCGTCTTCCCTCTAGACAACAGACATGTCGGCCATCCAGCTGACGGGTTCAGACCGATGGGAAGTGTTAACTCCTGTTTCATCTGGGAAGGAAGACCAGGGAGTTGTTCACATTCCAAACTCTGCAACAGTCACGTCCAACGGGCAGTACGTGCTTCCCATTGGGAGTCTTCCCAGCCAGCCCATTTACGTTACAGCATCTGGGAACGAGGTTTCAGCCAACGGAGTGTCTGGCATTCAGTATCAGGTAAAAAGAGACTGAACGTGTTAAAGAAGCTGTGGGCGTTGTAGTCACGCTGTGATGGTGCTGATAACTGTCGCTCTTCCTCAGGTCATTCCTCAAATCCAAAACGCAGATGGGACACTTGCGGGATTCTCAACGCAGGGGTTGGATGATGGCACAGGGCAGATTCAGCTCCTACAAGATGGCAGCCAGGGCACTATCGGCATCAGCTGTGCCACGTCTGCGTCCACAGACCTCATGACACAGGCAGGGCAAGTACAGTCGATTCAAGGGGTCTCGCTGGCTGCTGGATCAGCGTACACTGGTACAGTACCCGTAGGGCTGCCCAGCAACATAACATTCGTCCCAATAAACAGTGTGGATCTGGAGTCGCTGGGGCTCACTGCAGCGCAAACAGTTCCTATTGCAACAGGGGTAACAGCTGAAGGCCAGCTGATCATGAGCAGCCAACCACTGGACAGTCAGGGTCAGGATAATGGTGGCAAACAACAGCTGGTGACAGTGAGCGATGGCAGCGCCAACCAAGAGCTCTACGTGCCAACCACTACTTCCTCGTCCAACTCTTCTCAGCTTCCCGAAACCATAGATGGAACTGGGGTTCTGACCCAAGCAACCGCCGTGTCGGCAGGCGTGTCGGACCCCTCCTCCTCAGAGAACTTCAACTCTCACCACCACTTGCAGCAGATCCAGGTCAGAATGCCAAGGATGACTTCATGACTATAGTTCGTTTAAATCAGAGAAATGAAAATATGATAAGTCTTTTGCATTCACGTCATGTCCAGCTCTATGAACGAGAGCTATTAAATATACATTAATGGTTAGTTTTAAAGGGACACCCACCAAAAGAATGAAACCAATTCCTCAGCATCACAGACAGGGTTCATGCTTATGTGTGTCCCGTTCTCCCAGTGTCTGGAATGTATTCCTTAAAATACCTTGGTCTGACCCACCTAAGCACAGTTACCTCCTACTGGGGATGTTTTACTTTGCCACACACACATTTTATGTGTGTGCATGTACAGTCACACCTATTGGAGAGAACTTGAATATGATACGATTTCTGCAAATGTAAATGTTCAGGGTTCTCACGTCTGGTGGTCAACCATGTTCTTAGTGTGTCAAAAACACTTAAACGCTGTTTTATTGCATTATATTATATTTAAGTAATCTGTGCTGGCAAAAGGTTCAAACAAATGCTATTTTCTTAGGTTTTGGGTGATTGTAATTAATTTCGCTTTGAATGGTCTTCTGCAGGTGTCCTCTGCCAACACCACCTCTATCTCACAGCCTCTACTGCAGCTGTCTGGGGACAGTCAGGCCCAGGTGGCTCAGGGTCAGGACCTGACCGCAGCAGGCCAGACTTTACAGAGTGTGCAGCTGGTCAACCCTGGAACTTTCCTCATCCAGGCGCAGACCGTCACAGCTACTGGACAAATCCAATGGCAGACCTTCCAGGTGAACTGTCTTAAAAGTTGTGTTTATTAAGAAACATTGCCGAAGCATGTTGTGTTGCAGTACTAATGTGTATCTGATCTTTTTAGGTTCAGGGTGTTCAGTCACTCCAGGGGCTCCAGTTGCCCCAAGGACAGGGGCAGGCTCAGCAGCTGACTTTAGCCCCAGTCCAGACTCTCCCTCTGGCCCAGGCAGGTCAGGTTAGCCTACCTAACCTCCAGACAGTCACAGTCAGTTCTGTTACACAAAGCGGAGTGCAGTACACACAGGGAGAGGATGCCAACAGTCCAACTGGTACGGGACATGTGCTTTTACAAATGTTTAATTTTTACGTGGCACTTTTTCCTGTTTAATTACTACATCTTCTCTTTTTAGATATCCAGATAAAAGAGGAACCTGACTCGGAGGAGTGGCAGCTGAGCGGAGACTCCACGCTGAACCCAAGTGACTTGAACAACCTGCGTGTTCAAATGGGAGAAGAGGACATGGAGACACAGGGTGGGGAGGGCAAGAGGCTCCGCAGAGTAGCCTGCACCTGCCCCAACTGCAAAGAGTCTGGAGGACGGTGAGAAAAGCAGCTGTCAAAATAGAAATGGACTTAAATGTGCATCAGATCACAGTAGTCTTTTAATGGTCATTTTTACTTCCAGTTTTTGTTTTAAGTTTTACATTCTGTGTTTAAGCTAAACTAGTCTTAAATCCTGTTCTCTTTGTCATTTCAATGCAAATCCTTGTTTGCATGCAAACACATGTATTCAAATATGAAATGCAAATGTATTGGCTGAATCGCTCCTTTGTCTTTTTAAACAGCTTTCTGTTATGTCTGCGGTCCAATCATTATTGCCTGTTATGTTCGTCTCACAGAGGTTCAGGCGTGGGGAAGAAGAAGCAGCACATCTGCCACATTGCTGGCTGCGGGAAGGTTTATGGGAAGACGTCCCATCTCCGAGCTCACCTGCGCTGGCACAGCGGAGAGAGGCCCTTCGTCTGCAACTGGATGTTCTGCGGGAAGAGGTTCACCAGGAGCGACGAGCTGCAGAGACACCGGAGGACGCACACAGGTGAGATGAAGCTCACAAAAGTTGATCTGAGCCAACGCTTAACAGTCAGACGTTACAGATTTTCACTGTCCATCTGAAATGAAATGCAAGTACACGTATCAGTAAAGCTAACAGACATGTACTTCTATGACTTTATTACACTTTTATGACTGGAAGTAGTTGTGGCAGGCGTGACAACGTAAAACAACATCATGCATGTTGATGTTGCCAGACATCCTAAAAATAGGTTGTTTGATTGTTACCAGGTGCAGTTCTACTCGGAACGATTCTCAGAAACATTATGCAGAGTTTGCTTCAGGTTATTGTTGCAAAAAGAAGTCTGACCAGTTATTAATTGCAAGTTCACATAGTGCTGTGAGAGTTAAATGTGTGTGTTCAGTAAAGACTTTGTGTGTTATTAGCTGAAGCTCATCTGATCACTGTTTATCACCATGGCTTGCAGAGAAGCCCATTTCCACATGTTCCATCCCACCACTCTGCGTGTGCTTGGTGTGATTGATGTCTGCTGCCTCCACTCGTTTCTTACAGTGCGTAGTAATAAAAGGTGTTAAGCATAAAGTCCAAAGGGACGGTGAAAGGCTTAGAAGACCTAAATGAAATACAGCTAAATCTGCTTCAAACAGTGGACGCCCTGATCTAATGCCACATAAAAAGTCATCAGCGGATGGTTTTACTAGATTAAGCATCTTCTTTGGCTGGTGACAGATGATCTGAGCCGCTGTTCAGCATTTAAAGCAGCAAACGAGTAACCTGCAGGCAGAGCACAGGTAAATAATGGTTTAGGAGGCTGTTGCAATAGGCGCCGTTCCGTGAACAAATGTAAAAGTAAATGGCTGAGGGACACACTGCTCATTTAAGATGTGACGGTTAATTATTACAAGCCGAAGTCTGGTTATGCTGTTTGCTTTTATGGCTCTGTCATAGTGAAACGTTGTAACTAACGTCGGTACTAGTGATCCTCAGTGTGTCGCGTGCGTTACTATGCCTAAGCTTTCGTTTGTGCTGACCTCACAGGGGAGAAGAAGTTCGTGTGCACAGAGTGCTCCAAGAGGTTCATGCGGAGCGACCACCTGGCCAAGCACATAAAGACTCACCAGAATAAGAAAGGCGGGGTCAACTCCTCCACATCTCCGACCACCACAGACACCGTCATCACCGCCGACGGAACCACGCTCATCCTCCAGACGGCCACCGGCCACGATCTTGTAGCCAATCAGGAGATCCCCTTGCAACTGGTCACTGTGGCACCCGGTGAGGTCATGGAATGAGAAGGGTTATTGGGGCGAGGTGGCTTTTTGGAAACTGGCCTGTCACACGGACCTCTTTTGCTCTTCTCTTCCCCTCTTCCTTTTTTGTTTGTTTTTTTTACATATGAATATATACATAAATATATATGACAAATATATATATTTTAAGTAAGCGTTATCATGACTTTATGTTTTTTGCAGTCTTTTTATAGGCAGGCAAAAAAACATTAAATGCGGTTGCTATGTACACAGACACAAAAACACGCAAACGAAAAGACATGCATTAACACTCAGACAACATGAATACTCAACACAATGAAATGCCTTATTTTGTATCATACTCTTGTATAAAATGCTGGAGGTGCATGTGTTATTTTAAGCTTTGCAGATGATGTAACTGTAACGGATCTAAATGTGTTTGAAATGGAGATGATGATGATGGTGAGAGGAAGATGTAGGTCTCTGGAAGAGGATTGACACAACTGGGCGAACTGCCTGGAGCTGAAGCTTTCGCGTAAAAACACGTTGGACGTTTTGGGAAATGTGCTTGTTTATGAGCTCGTCTTAAATTTAAATGCTAACTGCAGCAGCGTAACGTCTAGTAATGCAACTGGAAACAAGGAGAGGGTGAGTCATTACTGCTCATCGGGTAACATGGGATCTTGGTTGTTTAATCGCACAAAGCCAAAACCGCTCCACACCTTTTGTTTTTGTACTGATTAAACAAACGAGATACAATCTAATAATCAGCAGGAAAGTCGAGCGTTTTTCCCAAAATGTGGAAGCTCTCCTTTAATCGCTGTGCAGCATCACTGGGAGTCAGCGCGATGGATGTTCCTCTGGTTAGAGCACGACGCAGCGCTACTGTGGACTGAAGCTTTTCACCTCACGAGGACAGAAAGGAGGTGCGAGCGGCTCTGAACGGTAATTTCTTCCAGCATCTGGTCAGTTTGAACAGAATGTCTCATCTGTCCTCTCAAGCACACGCTACGCTGTGCTTGTCCACGTCAAAACACATCTTTACTTTTCTTCCTATACGCTATATTTTTAATGTAAATGCACATTGTGTGTTTCAAACTTTTTATTTTTTCTTCTATGTATCTTTGCTGAACTGGGTGTCGTCTAAACTAAGCCACGCTGTGGTGGTGATAGGTTTTTAAGGTGTAGAAAGGATACCTCTGAATTGCAGGGCTTTTAATTGTTGTCGTCGGCTGCACGTGGCTGCAGAAGGAGAACGTGCACCCGCGTTGCCATGTGAAGAGAAACCTCGAAACGGACAAGACAGCGAGGCCTCAAGGGCGTCTTTGTCATCCAACATTCCAGTCGGACAACGGATGATGTGGGGTTGGTTTTGCAATAACTGCTCTTTTGGTAATTCTGGCCAGATGTCACTAAAGTCAAAAGGAAAACAATCATGCCATTTTTTAATTATTTTAATTAATGTAATCTTTTCCTCAGTTTGTCCTGTAGCATTCATTTACATGTATATTATCTTTTCACCTTGTTTATAGAAGCCATTACTTAGTTAACTGAATTTGTTTTATCAAAACCTTATTTTAAGTGATTTTTTTTTTTTAAGAATTGGTGTAAAAATTGAATGTTACCTTTTGTAAAACCTTTTTTCAAATGGATCACAATAAAAGCCTAAAACCTTCCAGTAACAGGTTTTGTGTGTGGAGGGCAGCGTCGATGTACTGTACCCGAGAAGAACGAGCTCAGTGAGTTTTACGCTTCTTTTGGGGGTGTTTCTGAATTGGCACTGTAACAGGGACTGAGGGAGATCCACAGCCATAACTGTGCACATTCACTGGAGCAGCGTTACACAAGCTTTTTAGCCCAGCAGCCCTGAGACTTAACACACAGACTAAACCTGGATATTGTCTCATCAATCAATTCCTATTTTAAGCTAATTGTGATATTTTGTCATGTTTTCCATCATCAGCTAAGCTAAGTATTTAACCATGCATGTATTGGTACTAAGGAGTCATTTAAAACTTCTAAATTGCTCTTTTCAGTTCATTTTAGCTGCCAGTGTTTTATTTACTTCATGACAGTTAATTTTTCTATTTCACTGTCTGATCGTTTCATCCATGTGGCAACGTGTTATCTATTACTTTCAGCTAGTTATTCTACAACACTATAGTTATTCATTACCTGGTTGGTTCAATCAACCATTTGTGTTACTTAGTTATTAGTTTGAACTAATTGTTAACCAGGGTTCTCTGGATGACATCCTCTATATGTATGTAGAGGTCGTGGGCGATCATACGAGCTATGGGTTCAGTCTTCATATAGATGAGTCATTTTAACATCGTCCAAAGAAAAAGAATCTGCATAATTTGGGTGGCAGGCGACTACAGGCAGAGTGAGGCGACGGATCAGGCCTATAGACGTCCAGAACTTTAATTATCGCCATGACAGTTCTGTTACAAGTAGCCCTGAATCAGTGCAGAACCTTTAGTAAATAGATTTACAAATCAAACATTGACAATACACTGTAGCACCGTTTTTGAATGGAATGGGGATTTTTATTTAACAAAAATATCCGTCTATGAACACAGCATAAAAAAAATGGACGTAGCGATATTTGGCAATGAAACCCTCTCCAGCCAAAGTTTAATGTCATAGGAGCACGTCTTTAAATTATACTTTACGCTGCAGCGTAGATCCAAACCACCTTCTTGGACGTTCATGTTCTATTTAATTAAGCTGCTGATTTCTTCATGTGAAAACATAATTAACGACTTTCAAATTCCATTACAAGGTTGGTTATAGTTATATTGGGCTCTGAAACTTAACAGGAGGTGATTTGATCAGTGGAGAACAAACAGTCAGTATCAGTAGAATTATTAAAGCTTAAGTTTCACATTTAAAGAATTGAATCTGTGAAAAACAAGTGGCCAAAGCATTGAATGTCATTTTTCATTTCTGCAGCGATCCTGAATTAATTTGCCACATAAACAAACCATATTCATGTTTTTTTACTTCAAACGTATCTGCCCTGGGTCTCGTCCTCCAACAAGCACAACATTAATAACAGCTTTAAAATGAATGTTTTATCCCAGGGACTGCGCTGGAATTCTTCCCATCACCAGATGTTTGGTTTGTCCAAGATCAAAGCCCAAGTTAACCAGCAGTGAGACTTCCTGACGTCCGCCTTCCTTTGTGCTTCAACCACAGCCAGAACCAGAATCCCAATCAGTGCAAACATAAACAGGCTGACAGCTTTTACCAAGGAAAGAAAAGTGTACTGAAAAACAAAACTTAAATCTAGCTTACAAAATACAATTTCACTGCTCTCATACACATTTTTTAGCTGTGGTTTGTGGTCAGCAGTCCCTCGAGGCATGACAGGAGCCTCATGAAGCAGACTCTTTAAACAGAGTCCAGTTCAGTACCTCATCACCCTGTTCACAACTCACTGTGAACATCTGGCAGAGACACAAAGCAGGAGAGAAACATTAGTTGGTGATACTAATGCATTCGGTGCATGTGCGCGTCAGGCTGTGTGTGCTGCACCTGTGCTTTGCTGCTTCGTTCTGTGGTTTGCTCCCTCCTGGACTCTGGTCTGCAGACGCTTAATCTCCTGGTCGTAATCTGTCCATTCAGCCACGATCCTCACTGCAGCCTGCAGCTTGGGCTCCTTGGTCATGGGGTTGTTACACTGATGCCACCAAAAATGGAAACGAAATGTAAGTAACACATAAAAATACACGCGGATCAGCAAATACAAAGTAATTTAAAAGGTTTTTCTTTATCCAGTTACGTATTTTACTCTGTGTATCAGTGCAGTATTTCCAGCAGCCAAGTGAAACAGAAACAAGTTAAATTGTAGCTTAACCCTCTAATTCTGTGAGTACAGCTTCATCTGCACACAGCTCATCTGCTAGTGATAGTTTACTTTTTATCCACAATTATTTCCTCACAGCAAACCAGTCTGCCCTCTAGTGGCCGACCGGAGACATGCACCTCGTTAGAACTTCTGCTGCAGGATACATGCATTAGATGTGATGGAGGGACTGTTGTTACCAGGTCTATGGTTTTAGCGCTCCTCTTGGAGCTGTCATCACACCACGTCTCACACCACAGCCACTCCTGAGGCAGAGACTTGATGGGTACTTGGTGGATCATGTTGTTGGGCAGATCCTGGAGAAGAGAGGCAGTGGGATCAGTGCATAGCGGACACAGAAGGGCTGGAAGCGCTGCCTTCTTAAGTAATATTTTCCATTCTGTTATGTTTAATTAGCTTTTACGCTTGCATTTCTAAAGTCTTTCTGATCTGTTTCCTCCAGCACAAAGGGTAACATTTTCATCACGGGACCTTTTGTAAAAGGCTAGTGGATGGTAATAAAGTGAGCCTTTGCCAGGGGACGTGCACAAACCTGGTCCAGGTTGGAGAGGCTGTTGGGGTCTTGGCTGAGGCCTTGGTACTGTCCTCTGAGTCGGTCTCCTGCAGCTATTTTCCTGAACTTCTTCAGGTCGACCACATACAGAGCGCTGCACAGGAGAAAGGACAGCAACACGTAAAATACAAGTATAAAAACAAGTTTGTGTATGTAAGGGTGATGATGTTACTACTAGCTGTAGTATGGAGGCTTACCTGATGTGGTATTTGCGTCCAGCCAGGTGACTCGCCCAGTAGCCCGACTTCCAGAAGCGGTAGCCGTCCATCTCCCTCCGACTCTCGCAGAACGGGGTGTAACCGTACGGAGCTCCCTCCAAGTCGAAGTCACGCAGCTCCTTCAGGTCTGTGCGCACAATCTGAAGGAGAAGAGGACAAAGTGTTTCAACCAAGACTTTTAAGACCAACCAGTGTGACTATAATGGGATTAGAATGAAAGACTTCACCTGGTCAGCGTCCACAAAGAGAATCTTGTCAACAGCCAGAGGAAACAGCACGTCCAGGAACAGGATCTTGTAGCCCCAGATGATCCTCTGCTTCTCTGTCTGTTGGTGTAACCAGCGAGGCCACTTATACTGCACCAACTCATACTGGAAGCCGTACTCCTTTGCCATGTGGGGAATGAACTCCTGCAAGATACCAAGTGTGAATACGTGACATGTAGCTATATCAGACATTGTAATATAAGATGGTGATGCTCAGTGTAAACTAAACTCAGTCATAGAATAATAATATTCCGCTTGCATCCTGGTTATCTATTATACATGAAAACCTTTTATCGTGGTGTCTGATCTCTCTCTGCTCTGTGTCTAGGTACATCTGGTAAATCGTTAGTATGCAGTAACGCAGAAACATACAACAACTAAAATTGTAACGCTGATCAAAACAAATTGGCACCTGTGATACAGAGCACAAGCTGGAGCTCTGCTTTGTAGTTCTGTTTCTGATAGATTCACACTGGGTTCAGTACCAGCAATAATTTATACTGAGTCTATAGACGGAGTCATAGAGGTTACAGACGCACGGTATGGATTTCTTATCTGTGCCTTTTACAAAGTAATAAAATGTTAATGCATGAGCCCAACTACAAAACCTAAATGCATAGAATAGCCTGAAAACTAGGAATAATGATGATGAATGGACGCAGATACAGCAACAACGTCTACACATTTATCAGAGGGAAGAAAATCTAATCCCAGTTCTATGTTTTGACTTGATATTCAGAATTCATGTTTGAAGTTCACAGAAAAAGCCACAGCCATCAGGTTGTCTCTGTCTGTGGCTTTTCTACATCCGAGATAAGGCCAGGTGATCTCTAAAGTAATATAAAGCCAGTGGGGAAAAAAAAAAATCATACCTTGAAGGTTGGAGATAGGTAGTTCTTGAGGAACCAGAACTTGACAGGAGTTTTGGTGTTCTTCAGAACTGACAGCATCATAATCCTGAGAAAAACGACCACACCTTATTATATTATATAGTCAAAAACACGTCATAGTATACCATGTGGTGAAAAACACGTCATAGTATAGTTTGTGGTGAAAAACACGTCATAGTATAGTATGTGGTGAAAAACACGTCATAGTATAGTATGTGGTGAAAAACACGTCATAGTATAGTATGTGGTGAAAAACACGTCATAGTATAGTTTGTGGTGAAAAACACGTCATAGTATAGTTTGTGGTGAAAAACACGTCATAGTATAGTTTGTGGTGAAAAACACGTCATAGAATAGTATGTGGTGAAAAACACGTCATAGTATAGTTTGTGGTGAAAAACACGTCATAGTATAGTATGTGGTGAAAAACACGTCATAGTATAGTATGTGGTGAAAAACACGTCATAGTATAGTTTGTGGTGAAAAACACGTCATAGTATAGTATGTGGTGAAAAACACGTCATAGTATAGTATGTGGTGAAAAACACGTCATAGTATAGTATGTGGTGAAAAACACGTCATAGTATAGTTTGTGGTGAAAAACACGTCATAGAATAGTATGTGGTGAAAAACACGTCATAGAATAGTATGTGGTGAAAAACACCTCATAGTATAGTATGTTATCAAAAACACCTCATAGTATAGTATGTTATCAAAAACACCTCATAGTATAGTATGTGGTGAATAATACGTCATAGTATAGTATGTGGTGAAAAACAAGTCATAGTATAGTATGTGGTGAATAATACGTCATAGTATAGTATGTGGTGAAAAACAAGTCATAGAATAGTATGTGGTGAAAAACACTTCATAGTATAGTATGTTATCAAAAACACGTCATAGTATAGTATGTGGTGAAAAACACGTCATAGAATAGTATGTGGTGAAAAACACGTCATAGTATAGTATGTGGTGAAAAACACGTCATAGTATAGTATGTGGTGAAAAAC
The DNA here is from genome assembly GCA_030770545.1 of Macropodus opercularis. NCBI lineage: Eukaryota > Metazoa > Chordata > Actinopteri > Anabantiformes > Osphronemidae > Macropodus > Macropodus opercularis. The sequence continues at coordinate 5,095,667 of JAUCMP010000026.1, read as the reverse complement.
ACGTCATAGTATAGTTTGTGGTGAAAAACACCTCATAGTATAGTATGTGGTGAAAAACACCTCATAGTATAGTATGTTATCAAAAACACCTCATAGTATAGTATGTGGTGAGAAACACCTCATAGTATAGTATGTTATCAAAAACACCTCATAGTATAGTATGTGGTGAGAAACACCTCATAGTATAGTATGTTATCAAAAACACCTCATAGTATAGTTTGTGGTGAAAAACACGTCATAGTATAGTATGTGGTGAAAAACACGTCATAGTATAGTTTGTGGTGAATAATACGTCATAGTATAGTTTGTGGTGAAAAACACGTCATAGAATAGTATGTGGTGAAAAACACCTCATAGTATAGTATGTGGTGAAAAACATGTCATAGTATAGTTTGTGGTGAATAATACGTCATAGTATAGTATGTGGTGAAAAACACGTCATAGTATAGTTTGTGGTGAATAATACGTCATAGTATAGTTTGTGGTGAAAAACACGTCATAGAATAGTATGTGGTGAAAAACACCTCATAGTATAGTATGTGGTGAAAAACACCTCATAGTATAGTATGTGGTGAAAAACATGTCATAGTATAGTTTGTGGTGAATAATACGTCATAGTATAGTATGTGGTGAAAAACACGTCATAGTATAGTTTGTGGTGAAAAACACGTCATAGAATAGTATGTGGTGAAAAACACCTCATAGAATAGTATGTGGTGAAAAACACCTCATAGTATAGTATGTTATCAAAAACACCTCATAGCATAGTATGTGGTGAATAATACGTCATAGAATAGTATGTGGTGAAAAACACGTCATAGTATAGTATGTGGTGAAAAACACGTCATAGTATAGTATGTTGTCAAAAACACGTCATAGTATAGTATGTGGTGAATTACATGTAGTAACGTAGTAGTAGTGATAAAAGACATCATACTGATAGTTTTGGTCGATGAGCCTGTTTCTTCTGTTCAGCCACATGTGTGACACTCACCTCAGGAACCTCTCGTACAGATGTCCTGAGGCCACAGAGAAGATATTGATCACATCATCTTTCTCTTGTTTTGGCTCCTCTGTGTTGCCTCCACCTGTGAACCCCCTGGAAGTCAGAAGATTACAGGACATCAGAACAGTCGCTCGTCTGTCAGGTCAAATGGATGAATACAAAAGAATGGTGTGTGCTGCTACTGCTAAATGTGAACAAGGCTTTTCATTTTCCTGACATTGCTTCTGATGGTTCACTCAGCATCCAGGAGGTGTTTGTTTGAAGCACATACGTAATATCTTGGTATATGACCATAGTGTGAAATGAAGAGCTGCACTCAGTCCATTCATAACACGATTTGTCTGCTGCTCACACAATCCCAGACTAAATCAAACACAGAGCCTTAGCTAAGCTGGATAGCATTAAAACCAGAGCTCACTCTAGGAGGTTCAGAGAAAACCACAGCTTTAATAAACCACAGACTTATAACCACACAGCAGGGGCTAACTCTGCCCCCCCACTCACAGGCGTTGGTTACTAAACATGAGTTTAAGTTGAGACAGAGTTGCCGAGCGCAGGACGTCTTTCGAATTTCCTTTAAAAGGCACAGACAACATTTATGAGGACAAATTCGATGTCAAAACAAAGCTGTACCTGGTCAGAGATTTCCAGAAGCCAGTGTCATTCTCCTCAGTCCCATCACTCAGCAACTCCTCGCCGAACTTGTCTGCTTTCTTCTGGACCTGATTGACAACGTTTATCAACCAGTTAGATGTTATGGGGATTAACCTTTGCTTTAAATGTCTATTTCTTAAAATAAATAAATTATTCCTTATTAGAACAGCAGCAATATTTGCTCCATTACTGATCAATTTAGTTACTCCCTGTTAATGGTTACAAAATGAAATTAGCCCGTTTGCTAGATTACAACAAACATTAGATGGAAATGCTGAGTTAAAACATTTTCTATTCTCAGTAAACTAACCTTGACTTTCATGATTCTGCCTTTGAAGTTATTCAGGACGACAATAATGTCATCAGAGTCTGCTGGAGAGTCTGTACCATCATGGCTGAGACATGAATAAAGGAAGAACAGAAAACAATCAGAATCAAGACATCTGAAGTCTTTGCATGATACGTTCACTTCTCCACATTCTCACCTGTAAATCTTATAGATTTCATCTGAGCGCCCCTTCCTCAGCTTCAGGATCCAAGCGCCAGGGTTGGCTTTGAGCTGGAAATAACCCTACAGAGCAAAACAAGAATAAAGAAAAGTCAGAACAAAAAGTAAACAATATGCTGACTGTCATTCTGGACATATTGCTGTTTGTGGTTCAGCAACTTCCAGCTCTAAAGTCAGGATTAAAGGTTGAATCGATAGGTTACCAGGTTTGCCATGACGATTGTGTCCACGATTACTGGGTCTGAGGCGGTTCCCAGGGTGAACTGAAGGCCTCGTGGTGGCTGACCTGAGCTGACATCAAAACAGTGACCTTCCAGCAAAAGATGCTCCAATTCATATTCTGCTGCTACAATATTCTCCACCTGCAAAAAAAAAACACAAGTCAAGAGAAGTTTATTGTCTGTCCAGATTTACAGACACAATAACCACAAAGAAAAGAAGAGCAGAGTCTGGAAAACACTCATAATTATGTATTTGTTTATGGTAAAATGCACTTCAAAGACATTTACTCAGAGGGAGGAGCAGTGGGTTGATGCATTTAAGCTTTAGAGATGAAAACGTTTCCAGCTGTAAATGGACCAAAAACGTTTTAAATATTTCACCACTCTTGATCCTGATATTGATATTTCCGTACCTCCTGCAGGTAAATGTTGTCCAGGTCGTATCGGGTGTGCACGGACTCCACCATCCAGCTCTCAGGAGTGTTAAGATTCAAAGTGAAGAGCGGAGACTGAGGCATGTCCAAGAACTTGGCCATAGGGCCGGGAGAGAAACTGCCGTCAGCCTGAAACACCACTTCCGACTCCAATACGTAGCGGTAAAAGCTGGAGAAAAGGAACCTCAGTCACTTCATACACTGGTTCATAAAAGCATACACACAGGTGAAATGTATCTTCACTTGTTTATTAATAACATACATAAGTAGTGAGACCTAACAAACACCAATGGTTCCTGCATTTTAAACGCTGTCCTCACCTCTTTAGTGGCATTTCTGACAGTTTCGATTGGCAGTTCATGAAAACCCGTAAGTTGACATTTATTAGCTGCTTCAGAACCTGCAGGTTAATGAGGAGATGAATGAAGACGGATAAGAAATGAGATGTGGTCAAAGTCGTGAGAAATAAATTAAGTCATTAATAAGACAGACAGGAAAAGATGGATGCTCCTGCGTAAATAAGAACCACCACCAACCCACCGAGAGGAGAGGAGCTAGTTTCTGTGCATCTCTGGTTACTGGATCCACCACAGCAACAATATCAAAGTACATGTCTCCCTCTGTAGGACGGATCTTCACAGCACTGTCATGAACAAGTAAATCAACTTAGAGTTTTTACAGTATGATGCTTATTTTAATTTTTACTTTTTAGATTTAAATGAGAGGTTGTCTGAAATATGAAGCATAGCAACTTCACCTGTAGCGGTCATCAGCGAAGCCATATTCTATCCGCGCTTCTGCTTTGGGTTGTGATGACAGCAGAGCGTCCACTTTCATCACGAGGTCACTAGCCCTGAGACAAACTTTGTGTTAGCTTTAAAACTTTTGTCAGCGCGGCTCCCGAAGGAGCCGGAGCCTATTGAAGCCTGCATAAATAAAAGAAGACACCTGTCCTCCTCGATTCCAAACTGCTGGACTTTGCTTTTGATTCGCTCCCCAGACGTCTTGAGGATGATGCTCTCCAACAGCAGGAAGTCGTCCTGATTAAACACCTCGCCCTCCTCCAACGGACCTATGATCTGTAAACAAGAAGCAAAAGTATTGATTAAACTGCAGACGCTGCAACAAGTTTGGATCGAATACAACTTAAATTTGTTGATTTTGCAGGCTGTGACTCACTCGTCCATTGCTGATTACTGCTATCTGTCCTTGCTTCAGTTTGAGCACGTCTCGGCAGTAGGCAGCGTGGGAGAGCAGGAAGTCAAACTTGGGACTTTCATACGCACTCTTGAACAATGACACATCCATACCCTGAAGGAAAAACAGATAGTGCATAGGCTGTTGATAACAGAGAGAAGTTAAATTATACATGCAAGGGGATAAGTGGTGTTAATGCAGCCACAGCAAAGAAAACAGAACCATTTAGAATCATTGCAGCAGTTTGGACATTTCTAAACATAGATGAGTGAAGTCACTCGTCTTCCCTCACCCCGACAGCGAACTCTGCCATGTCGACTCCCTTCTCCACAGCAGCCGCAGCTTCTTCTTTAGCCATTTTGGTGATGAAGTTCTTTGCATTGTTGGCAGTTTGTGTCTGCATGGCGGCCCAGATCGCTCTGGTCACACGGCTGGTCTCGGCAGACGGAGCAGCTGATGGGTTGTTGATCAGCCCCAGACGGACGTTGTTGCTGGTTTTCTGTTACAGCAGAATGTGTCATTAGTTTGATGCTAAAACAGATAAAGTTACACTTTGTTAATGACAAAAAGACAAATGGAAGGACATCTACTCCTGTTCTGTATGGTCGTGACAACTGGAATGTCAGAGAAGATAAAGCCAACTAAAGACACGTATCTTTGCTTTATTTCCATGGCAACTAAACAGATTGGCCAAAGGCGTGATAAAAACTGGATAGTAAGAGATTTTGTACCATGTGCCTGATGGCATCGTAAAGGAGGTGACGTCCTGACGGCTTGTCAAAGTCTCCAACCACCCAGAAGGTCACAGGACGGATAAAGCCATCATCTGCCAATCACAGAAGAAGAAAGATGCACTGAGGTGACGCCACGCAGCTAATATGGAAGCAAAACAAATAAGCCATATGTCCTAAGTGAAAACCTAGATGAGACACATACCGGTTTGTCGGAAATAACATATACACACATAAACCAAAACCAACAAACTTCATGCAGTTGCGTCAAATCAACTGTCATGCTCTTCTTGAGAAGGATGGGATGAAAAACCTTGGACAGTTATGAAAACATCAGACCATCAGTCATCACATGCGCAAATTAGTCGTTTGATTCCTCTGAGAAACGCAACACAGACGGAGGAGTGCTGGTGGATTCACAAACACATCTAAGCTGTGCCAATGTTGTTCACAAGGAACTGAAAAAAGAGCAAGTGAGGAGGAGAGGGAATAATGTGGGAGAAAGGGGTGATTACCATGCCTGTTGGTGGTGGCCATCCCTGATTCAGGAATAAAACATCAATAAGACGAGGGCAGAAGAAGAACAATACATAGAGGCTTTAGCTGTTACAGCAGACTGCCACCTTTACCTTTCTTAGTCATGTAGCTCATGCTGTTGGCCACTGCAGTGCTCTTCTGTGTGCTGTCCAGAGTGGAGAAGCGAGCATAGTCATCCACAAAGAAGTTATCTGCAGAAAGAGAGAAATGAAGATCACACAGCAAAAAGACAAACAGGACAGGACCTTTTGACACAGTCCCAGAGATTAACTCTACATCTAAGTCTAAGAGTAATGCAGTAAATTTTCAAATACAGTTCTTATTGCTCCTATATAAATAACGCATTAATATTAGTTCTCATTCCTAGTCCCTACTCACTGGTATCAGACAGGTCCAGGTAGGTTCTGCTGGTGGACAGCACTCTGGGATTGATGCGGGGAACAACGTTGGGTTGGTTCATGATGAAGTCCGTGACATCATGATCTGTTGCCAGTTCACCCTGTGAGCCACATGATTCAGTTAGTTCAGTTCAGATAGTTGTGGGACCTGATAGTGACACAGTGCTTTCATGGCTGTTTTTTATCCGACGCTCTCTTAAGTGTTAATAGCTTCTTTATACTGCAACGACTGACGCTTGTGTATCGACTAAAAAGTTTTCTCGCCAGCAAGTTCGGATTAAACATTAAAAGGGAGAAAACAAGAGTAATGACTAACACTCCAGTGCGCTAAGACTGATACAGCGAACAAATTAAACGCTAACATTGCTCAAATGCCTTCGAAAAAAAATGTTTCAAAGATTTGGCTCGTCTGAGAGCTGGGACAACATTAAAACAGGAGACAGTGACAGATGGCACAGTCACAAAGATCCTGTCTGAAATAGAATCCATTTAGTCACTACCATCCTTGACAGTGCGCTTTGCAAAAGGCTCAATTATAAAGAAACACATGATAGAGAACTGTAATAAAATATTCCAGTGCACATCATGACCGACCAGGTAGACGGCTCTCTGGTAGAAGGAGGTCGTCTCCAGGATCTTTTGCATAGTGACCGTCTCCAGTTCGTCGGGGTCCAGCTGTTCACGCTGGTACGGTATGCCGTTGTACATGACCACAGGCAACGGGCCCACTCCTGTCTGCTCATAGTATGCTCGCCCCTCCTGGAAAACAAGACGTGAGGCGGCGGCACTTTAGTTTTACTTTCACCTTCGTATGTTTGCCTAACCAGATCAATACACAAGATCCGAGTTGTGTTGACATTTAAGGATAAATATCTTGAATTAGCAGTGTGTGCAGAATGTCAATACATGTTGAATATATCTGTCTGACTTTGTCTCGCCTCACCTTCCTGTTGCCGTCGTAGCTGGAGTCAGCTCCCAGGACGCTGCTGATCTCCACATAGGGAAACTTTTTCTCCAGCACTTTGACTACACTGGCAGCGGTCAGGTGTCCACCAACTGGTACCTGGTTAAACATCTAAAGAGGAGCAGGGGCATTAGTGATGTACTCATTAAACTGAGAAGAATGATTCATCAAAATGTCGACTCACCGAGATGACAGCATCAAAGGCACTCTGACTGTCCACCTCGTCCCTGATGTAGTTGTAGGCTCGGACCAGAGCCACGCCGGCATCCTGCATGCCATCTATGTCATCATCGTCTGACACCACGAACACGAAGCCAATCCTAACACACACAAACAGAGGTTGAAGAAGTTTCCAAACCAAACTCTCAAAAAAAAAAAATGTATAGTGGACAGTTAAAATGCAAAATGTGTCCCAGCTGCTTCATTAGTATTCAAACAAACGTAACATCCCAAGACACCACATGCAAGAAGGTATCAAAGGTCTATTCCGAACGTGCCTGACAAAACTCAGTTAAAATGGATTTAACAGCACATCCCAGATGGCTGCAGCTGCTATTTGTTTAGTTTCCCTGTTCTTGCTGTTACGGTGTTGCAATAAAAATATATTGTTTGGCTTCTTTATTGACAATTTTATCAGAATATACATTTATTGTCCAGTACATAAAGAATTTATTACAAGAAGCACAGTCCACCATATCCCCGATGACACATGTACCAACCTGAGTGGGATGTTGTTAGCATAAAACATCTCTGCAACGCTTAGCAGCTCAGCAGCATTCTCCTGGGTTGGATCCAAAATAATCACCTGCAACACACACAGACAAGATAAAGATAAGCACCGATACTTTCACAAGGGTTCTGATCCATTTTGATTCACAGGCCGGTGACTAATCAAGTTCGAACGCACCAGATTGTGGAAGTTTTTACGGATCTGCCTGATGACTCCAGGGAAGGTTGGCCTTAGCAGTTCCTGCACGTTGTAGGGCCACGAGCTGTATCTGTGGTCTGTCTCTAAATTGTTAATCCACTTAAAAAAAAAAGAGAGACAGAGAGAGAAAGAGACATTTAAATAGCAGCGTGAATCTAAAAACACAGAAATGCCAATCCAGTGTGTAAGCAATCAACCAATTATCCATGATGAGTGCAGCACAATTCAGACTGATATTAAGAATGTGAAAACATTTTTCACACAAGCTTCCCACTGTCAAAACTTCAGCTTCAGGGGATTTGGGCTGTGTGATTTCTTACGCTGATTGCAGGATGGCGGATGTCGACGGCATAGTCTGAGTCAGAGGGCTGGACGTTGAGCTTCAGGATGTCGTGAATATAGTGCGGCTCGATGAGGAGGGAACGCAGACCCTCCATCACCCTGGCCTCACTGCGCAGGACCTCAAATACACTGCAGGTAACAAACGTGGGAGCAGTTGGTTACGCACAACACGGTAATATCTCATCATTTGCACAAGAGAAATACAAGGTCTGATCTTTGACAGGTTTAGAGATCAGTGAGTTGAGACACGACTATTATCATAAGCTTAATAATTTTGGTCTTTTACATTATTAAAGACAAAAGAACAAGAAATGAATGCAACACTGTGCACTTCTGTGGTAGAAATAATACTAAAGGTAGGCTTGTGTACCTGAAGATGTCATGTGCGTCCAGATCGATATGCAGCCCATTGATGAAGAGGGCTGAATCTCCAGGCTGCAGCCCCAGAGTTCCTTTGAAAAACTACAGAGAGAGAAACGTCAGCATGACGTCCTGTTCCTATCAAACCCTACAACTACCCACTCATCTGCAGCTGAGGAGATCGCTGCGCTGTGCAGCACCGATCATCAAAGCCAGCAATCACGTAGTCAATTATACTGTAAAACTAGAGGCAACAGTCGATGCAAAGCCGTAACGAGGCGGGGTGACAGCTCCAAACAAGCACTGACAGCTCTGTTTAAAGTCCGTCTGTTTAGAGCAATCAAACCTCACAATAAACAAATCTAATTATTAGAGGAAGGGTGTTGTCTTGTATGTCTGCACAGGCAAAAGGAGAAGCTCTTTTGGTGCAGTCAAATCTCATTATAGAAACACAAAGACATCAGATTAATCCTACTCTAGACACTGCAATTACAACAAGACATGAGTAACACAAATATTGTTCATCCCACTTAAACAGTGTGTTCGTGTGTGCATGACACAGAGACATGTCTGTGCACAAGAGCATGTGTCCAAACTACTTCAATCAATAACCATTTCTCTCTGCAGGACTCGCTGCTTCTGCTGAATGAATCACCGATTCAGTAATTACGACATTTGCTGCTCAACCCCACCACCCACCCAAAGTCCTGTCTGCACACCCAGATAATGCGAGCACAGCTTGGAGGAGGCAGGAGGGAGAAAAAAGGCTGATTGCCTGTTCCATTAGCAGGGTCCAGCCAATGCACTGAACACTTTTCAAGTTAGGCGTTGTTTACAATTTATCACACAAGAGTGAGGGGAACAAAATAAAAACAGTGAGGGTAGATCTCATTTCGAGATATTTCCCTAAAGACGAGCCTAAGAGGCTGAGGTTGTATCTGTTTTTCTTTTTTTGTTCTTCTTTATTAGATTAGATTGGTGAACAGGTAAAACTAAATTATCCCTGAGCTCTCAACAGCACAGTCAGCAGGAAGGTAAGGATGCCAACATGCTGGATAATATAGAGATCAGTGTTACGCAGCTGTCAATTTAAGCAAACGTCAACTTACCAGTAAACCATTTATTCCGATGTTTGCACCTAAACTTTAAGATAAGTTAGTGAACCTTATGAAAAGGCCCAAACCACAATGCATTGACGCTACACTAGACACAGTATAATTCAGCTTACACTGCTCCTGTGTGCAAAAGAGCCTCATTAAAACTATTAAAAACACACAAATGACTACACGGCTGCTCCGGGTGTTCCCCTATTAGCACTACTACAGGCACTGCAGTTTCTTTAGTTAATCTTCCTGCGGTAAGCACTTGCTAGACAACTATATGTGTAACAATCCATAATGGAGACACAAACAAATGCACCTTTTCTATTTATGTAAGGAAGTGTGGCTGGAAACTAGTGCGTACCTATTTAAGAACAGACGTTGGTGCTTTTTAAAATTTAAACAAGATATCAGTGACCCTTTATTAAAGTTTTGTGTGTTCAGTAGGAACAGATGGTGGTGGAGCTAAATGTCAGTCGGAAGTTCAACAGACGAAGTGGCTTCAACCATTTATCCTTTGGTATTTATGTGGGTGAAAAAACAAGAGGAAGGGGAGGAAAAAGCTGGAAGAAGAATGGATAAATAACATACCTTCTGATTTTCACCGATCTCTTTGCGTATCTCAGAGTTGACCACTGTTTTCGTGATGGATCTGTGAGGGGAAGGAGACAAACTGAACTTTACGAACTTCAACACTGAAGTTTCCTCAATATCTGTGCAACCACAAACTTTTTGGCTGTAGCTTCTGTTTTTGTTTTTTTGTTTCTTTACCTGGCTTTAGTAGGGAAGTTCTGACTGAGGTCTTTCATCACATTGAGGGCATCAACAGCGGGAGCAGCAAGTATACGAGCTGCTGTTTGGAAACTGAGGTCTATAACAAAATAAAAGCAACACAGACATTTGCCAGTACTCTGAGCACAAAGAATTAAAAGGGTTCAGAAGTGAACCAGAGGTGCATACTTCAAATTGAACAGACAACATAAGCTTTTATTTAACAGCAACAACCGCTACAGTGGGTTATACCAACTAACTCTGAGCAATTAATCCAACAAATTCAAACACAAAATAAGGTATAAAGTCATCGTCTTGTTGCTGCAAGAGAAACGATCAGAAGATCAAAGACGTTATTACGCATCGAACTACGACTTTTCAAATTTTATTGGGGATCAAACCGTATCCCCAATCAGTCAATCAAGCCATGTTGTTAGCATGGATAAAAAGTCTAATTAGCATATTAATTAAACATTTATTTATGTTAAACCTCCTGCCGCTGAGGCATTAATTATTCAAAAGACTTAAGAAAACAGCCGGGAAGAAACACACATGCAGGTACATACTGTAAATGAGGACGTATAGGAATGACACTGCATAAGAGCATAAAGGGATAAAGTGAGTGTGCTGTGAGGATTATTTCAGTGCAGTGAGCATCTCTGTGATGGTGCTGTAGCCTATGTGATTATTAGCCCCTGGAGGGCTCCCTCTTTGTAAACAGGCTAAGCTAATGAGCCCCAGCAGGCTAAAAGATAAAGACAGATGCCTTGAGCTCGACTGTCATGTGGAAAGTCAAGCCCAAGCGACTCTCATCCCTTCGCATCCTCGACTCACCACAGTCACAGCAGCCTCATGCTCTCATCCTGAACACACCTAGTGATAGGAATAAGGCATAGTTTGCAATGGAAATCAAAAAGAGCCTGGGGTATGTGTAAGCTATGAGATATGCATCCTTATGAAGTCTTATATTCTATAAATGATCAAATTGTAACCAATATTGCTTTGCAGGAGACAATATCCCATATCTTCAAGATATGATGACTCAAATGTATCAGCGGGACACCTATCGACTGCAGTTATTGATTACAGAAGTAGACGGATACATTTTCAGCTGCACAAATTGACTCACTGATGCTGTGATATCGCTGTTAAAGCAACACAAGAGTTTTTATTTATTTATAATCAGTGGATATGAGAACTAAAATAGATAAACTAATGAAACGAGTGGATAAACAGCACCAGGGAAGCAAATTAATCCACTGAAATGAGTTTCAAAGCTTTTAGTTATTCAAGTGTAGCACGGGATGATTACAAGAAAATATTTTGACGGTAAAATCAAAGCTAATCACACACAGTAAAATTTAAGGTGCTTTCACACCTGTATTTAGTTTTTCCTTTGGTCCCAACCATGGAGAGAGATATTGTTGCCGTAAACACGAAGCTGTACTGGCTGACAGCTTTAGCACTGATTGGACACTTTGGGCCACTCACATTCACAAATCCTGGTGACTGAGAGCGTGTCATGCAGGGTTATACTGCATTTGGATTTAATGTCTCTGGGTTAAATAGCCCACATCAAGTAATATTGGATTCTAAAAATTTATAACAACTGCACCCGGGACTCATTAATGGTCGTAAACAGTTCAAGTCTGGACAAAAAAAGTGTCTTGTACTGTAAATTATACTTTGTGGCTGGATTTAAATTTTAATGAGGAGCTGCTAAACAAATGCTACAGTGATGCATCAGAAAATCCTGCAGTCATGGTTTAACAGAAACGTTCAGAATAATTGATTGATGAGTTCAATGTCTTTCGTGTCATCTAATAACTTGGGATGTGTGTGTGCCGTGAAAGGCCAAATGTTCTTTCCACAAAACACGTCAAAAGTGACATTTAAACAGTGATGTTAGGATAAACTGACGGAGAAAGGAAGGGAGGAGATTTCTGTGCTTCTCATAAGTGCGTTGGTGGTGAGCTGAGCCAGACATCTACAAAACTGCACGAGCACATTTCTGTGAAACTTTAACAAGGGTGAGGTCTCCCTGGGTCAGGAAAGCATTGATTAGGCTTTGATGTGAAGGACCTGGGATTTCTGCCATTAGACTATTCTCTTTTGCCAGCTTGAGTTGAAACTACTGGACATAGAGCTTATATTACATCCTGAGGGTGTATTCACAGAACCATAAAGATTATGCATGAAGCTGCTAGCTGTAGGAAGGGTTCCACTTCAGTTGAAGGACAGTTTATTTGCGTTAGGCTGCTATGACGTTGGCTCTGACCGTTTCACACATTTACTCTTCTGTCAACAGTCTGTTACATACAATAATTTATAACTGATGTTATGTCAACATGCAGAAACAGAAACCTGCTGTGTGGCCTGTTTGTTTTGACAAATCCAAATATGTTGCAGTGGGAGGCAGAAAAGCAGAACAGAAAAAAAAGGGTTCAGGGGGAAAACTGTGGAATATGATGAGCGAGACCAACCTTGCATTTGCCAGACTTTCAGAGGAGCCATTTCATTGGTGCTTTCTACTAAATGTTTCCTCAGCTCTTTTAACTGCTCCTTTAACTCTGGGTAGAGAGTCCTAAAGAGGAACAGACACTCAGTGAATCCACTAAACAGCAAATTATGGGAGCATGGTTGTATTCATGGGTCGATTATTTTTAGGTTGGTTGCATGGAGATAAAATGTTATGATCAATGCTTTCAGGGAAGAATCGGAAGAAGAAAAACAACTAAAAGAAAATCTTGGCTAGCGTGAGCGTGGTGCACTTGGAAACAACCCAATCCACTTTTATCATGGCCTGACACAGAACCACTCACTTGAGTTTGCCAAAAAGAAATCCCTGGACCTCGTCCACTGAATCGTTCTCTCCGATCACTGTAGCGTTCACCTCTGCCCCTGAAAGCACAATCAATTAACTCGTTATTCACATCAGGACTCCTCTGGGACAACACCATCATGAGTATGTGTGCATCGACAGCGTGTGTTCTTGTGTTTGTGCACCTTGAACTTGTGTGTCATCCTTTGCCTTGTACTCCTGGTTTTTGATTGCTAGCTCCACTCCATAACCAGAAAGATACACTTTGCTTTTGCTTGGATTCTACAAGAAAATTGGAAAGTATTTTAAAAGGTGCAGGCAACTAGTCGCTTGCTAAGTGACACTAAGTTGTCCCTTGACTGCCCGAGAGGCTTGAAGTAAAGGAAAATGTGCTAAATGTTACAACCTCGCCAGTGCCTGGGAATCCATGTGTAACAGACAGATGGAGGGAATAATTTAGCATAATTACGGGAGAATATCAAGTGTATTTCCAAGTGATGAAAGAACCAATTCAACCTCATGATGTGATAAATTGGAAAAGCATCTTTCCCCCAGGTGTAAATAAGATCACAGTTACACTAATTTAATGACTTTCTGAAATCATCATCCTGCCTGATGTTCACAAGCAGGTACAGTAGTTTTTGTCACAATCATAATTTTTTGACTTGGATTTTCACCTGGCTCTATAATGGAATGAAAACACTCAAGTTATTCTGTTTGTCCCTTGTACAGAGCATTACACACACACACACACACACACAGACATACTGAAATACATATATATCCATTTACTATATATATATATTTTCACTAACTCTAGCTGGGCTACAAAATGCTAATAAATACACAGTGTGGGTTTCTATGTGAAATTAACATGTGAGTGTGAGACCTACAGCCACGTAATGACGAAGCACATAAGTCGCTTGGCCATCGTAGACAATGGATGTAAGGATTTGGTGAAGTCTCTGGAAATCTGGAGTCCCAAACTCAGCATAGAGAATGACAAAAGGAGCATCAGGATTTGATCCTGGATATTTGTGATCGCCTTTGAATACATATGGCTTTGGCCTGCAGGAGAGAGAGAGCGCAGCTATTCATTAAAGCTGTCCTGTATGCGAATGATTCTCAAGACCCACTCGTTCTTGAACATGTACATCTTTACTTACCGTTCAGGTGCAGTTTTTAGCAAAGCTGCTAAACCTTCTGCGTTGCATGTCTTCTCGCCATGGACACTAAAAAAAGCTGAGCAGCCAGATGGAGGAGGCTCATTTGATGCGATCTAAAAATATGAAGAACAGCAGGATCACTCAACACGTGCAAGCACATTCGTGTTCAGGGTCTCAAATGCACAAGCTCTCTAAACTAAAACTTAAGTCATCGTCCTGGTACCTGTTGGAAGGAGTGTACTGTGGCAGAGTAAGCTCTCAGGGATAGCGCGAACTTCAGCATGTTCACCTGGACGGAGCTGAGCAAGACGCTGGCTTTCTTAACAATCAAGTCATAGTAGGCCTGATCTGTGTCTGTAAACAGAGAAGTCTGTAATTGCTGCCAAGACTCGTGCATGCACATCATAAATTCAGACACAGCAAAGCACAGAGACTAGATGTGAAAGCAGGTTTTAGATGCTGAAGCAGCTTCACTTTACCATCATGCTGCCCTTCTATGTTTTGATTGGCTTCAACAAAGTCCCAGAACTTCTCCTGATTCTCCTCTGCCAGGAATTCACTGAGGATGAAGATGAAGGCAAATGTTTTGTAGATGTGCATTTACATATGATGCACTTTGTGTCAACCTACAAAAAACTTGCATGTTACATAAGTCGGAGCACAGAGTCAGCTCCAGGATACAGGAACAGCATCAGTTTTTTAAATATTTAATATAGTGTTGCACAAGGACACATTAATAAAGATGTTTAAACTGAATTAGAGGACAGTCATAGTGATGACGAGCCCTCTGGACATTCATTTATCTATTATTTGCTTCCTAAATTAATGTCAGCCAAATTGCTGCTACAGCAGTGTGATACCTGGCCTCCAGCAACAAAGGAGTATCAGCCCATTTAGTTGTGAGCGTGGTGGTGACAGCTTTGGAGTCTGCACCCCCAGACACTACACAGAGTAGAGACAGCAGAACGACTCCCAGAAGCCACATCTTCAAGCCTGGAGAAAAAGATAGATGCAGATGGTAGGTGGGTGGTGGTGTCAAATGAGAAATCATTAGAATGAGAGAAATCAAAAAAGGGAATATGTGATACAGAAGCAGAGAACAGATCTCATATGACACAGCGAGAAACTATATATATATATATATATATATATATATATATATATATATATTAACAATGTCATTTCTGCTTTCACACCAAGCACAACAGATTTTGTGTTTACATGTGGTTTTCCCACAGTTCTTAAGAGATTACGCTGTGACTTGTGGTCAGAATCTCTCAGTTAACGGGTTCTGTTGCTGCATTGTCAGATATTGTGACAGTTCATGTGGAAGTTGAGCCTGGACTGTTTCTATCCAGGGAGCTTCATCAGTCTGACAAACGTTGCCTGGAGACATTTTTAGTCTGGACCTCTGGGATCCAATTAAGACACAGGGTAATGTAGGGGGTCAAGGGCTCACCTCTCAGTTTAGAGGCCGTAACGTATAAAACAATATTTTTGTGCTCTTATATGTTTATGCAGTAGTAAACAAAAGGCTCGATGTTCTCTGTCCAATGAGAAAGTTCAGCGTGTCTCTTCCGACCAATGGAAGCTCAGTGAGGACATCCGGACTGGTTCAATGACAATCCTCAGAGTTGTCATGTTTTCTACAATGGAGATTAAACCGTTGCCTTCGTGCTATAATAATGTCCGAGTGGCCTGATCCACTTTACAGTCTGTTTTAATGACGCCCGGAGTCTGTGAGCAGTCTGCGCTACCGTTTACTGGACGTTAGCTAAAAGCCGCCGCTGCAGCAGCAGCTAACTAGCGCTACCTGCGTGAAAGAGAAACCACACGATTTTAGTAGTCTGCGCTTCCTGACAGTCATCTAACGTCACGGTCTCTAGGAGCAACCACAGCCCGTCTTGAATACGGGCATTCGTCGCTTTAACGATCAAAATGAATGATTTATTCTTACCGAAGCCGGCTCCGTAGCTTCCTGCATTCATGATCCGCTGGGAGTGGGAGGGTCCTGACAGCCGGGTTAGGTAGCGTCACGTGATGCCTGATCAAAATTACTGGCCTCCTCTGAGAACTGTTTGGTGTTAATGTATATTTATTCATTTACTGTTATGTTTGTTTATTCATTTATTTATATGTTTATTCATTTAGTGTTATGTTAATCTAAAACGTGACGTGAAAACAAAGCACACACATTTCACTACACAAAATAATATTTCTTTAAATAGTATTAGAAGACTATAAACTCTATTAAATATCAAGTTTGGTCAGTAGAACCAACAATTACTACCATACAAAACAATCTGAATCCACAAATGAAAACAAAAGTCATCTCAAGGGACATTTAGCTATTAACTATTGACGTTGAGATATTACAAGATATACCAAACAAGTTTATCTGACAGAGCAACTTTGAAAACAATACACGTCAGAGTTTAGCTGTTTGGTGCAGCGTTTCAGGGTTAGGAAAGATAATTCTGCCATCCACATAAACAAGAAATATAGCAAATCGGAGCAGCAAATCAGCACAAGGCAATATTACAGTTCAGAACTCTACCCATGTGACTAAACATATACATTTGTGTGCATACAAACACGCCAATTGGATGCATATGGATAGAAAATCTGGAAAATACAATTTATACACATTTGAAATCTGGGACTCTGCATTAGATAATCCATGTGACTGTTAAAGATACATGTGGGACTTGAGAAAACAACACATAATTTGAAAATCTGTTCATGTAAATCAGAGTTTCTGTAGCACAAAGTGATTGCCAAGGGAAATAAATCCAGTGTTTAGAATGAACCAAAGCTCTCTCTTTGGTGAACAGTTATGTCTCATATTATAATGAAGCAGCAGGGAGACTGAAAACTGTCTCATTTGCAGAAAGTAATCTGGGACTCTTGGGTATTATTTTCAAAATTTTTACCTGGAGTGCGCATGGTAGTTTTTTTTTTTTACTTTCCCTTTGGGGCAGCTTAGTAAAACATGCCAGTCTATCTGTCTACCTGTTGGATGGTCTTGATAAAAAGAAGAAGAAAGGCACAGAGAGTCAGTCCCAGGGTGTGAAGACATGGGTGTTGCATTTTCATTTACTCGCTCTACAGCCTAAATTAAATTGGACAGCTGATCCTCCAGAGGGAGCAGTTCCAGGGTTTGATTTAACATTATATAAAAGGCAGCAACATTAATTATGCTGTTGGGTTTGACCTTCACATTTTAAGCGCGTGCACGTGTAGATGTGTGTATGCACAAAAATCACTCATATCCCTATGAAGACAGGCCAGAAAGTCTTCACTAGGCTGTCCTCAGATGTACAGCTGAGTCTAGACCCACACGCTCGAACACATGCTGCCCACAGGGCCTGTTCATCTTTCAAGGAGGTGACATCTTCAGATGAATTATGGGAGATGGTTGTCATCTTCTCTGAGGTCACATGCGAAAAGGCGAACCCGGGCTGTGGGCTCCCGCTCGTCACACAATCACACGTCAGCCATTTTAGAGGTTGAAAGCCTCGACGGGGGACCAAAACGACCTCAATTAAACCTCCATTAATATTAATACATTTTGTCGTTTCACGTGAGTTGCCGCTAATTAAATGTGTCCCTGACTGTATAATGGGGGTCAGCTGGGGTCACCTACATGAAGCTAATTCACCACATTACAGCCTGGTCTGAGGGAAGACTTGGTTACGTTGTAGTTATTAGGAACATTCACCTTTTTATGTGCAACAACATTGACTATTTTCATATTTATGTGTCACTTTACCTTCTGATGCATTTTATATTTAACGCTTGGCCCCGACCCACGTTTTGTAATCTGCCACATTCCTCAAACGTCAACATTTATCTGACTTTTATTTTGTAGAGGTTTAAGGCTGTGCGGTAGATGAGCTCTTTATTAGCTTCTGGGTTACAGGATTGTGGGACTGCTCAGATTAAACTCCCACTGGTGTCAGTGTGTAAGAGCTCCTCCACAGCATTTTGGTCGCTGTTCAATGCTTTAATATCACAAAAGATGATTTAGTGTTGGCCTGGGAGATTATCTACACCTGGAGAGATAATGTCCAGTCTAATCAGATTTATTGTAGCCAACCACTAGGATGCCCGTTACCCTCTTCATTTACTAGTCTGACAAAAATGGTTATTGAAACGTTGCAAATGGTTGTGTATAGAGATTTTCCCAGTATTGTATATTTGATGATGAAGGTCTAAGCTACTGCTGGAAAGGACTCAACCAGAGACAAAAGGCCAAACCCCATCACGACCAGAGCCTGTGCCAATGCCAAGAGGGCAATTCTCCAGAACGACAATAGCCTGGCTCGGATGCATGTTAGCATGGACTCAGTATGAACTTATCAGCAAAATTCCACACTGAAAATAAACCGTAATAATGCCAGCGTGTCTTTGTTTACTTGACAGCAGCATGGGAGCAGCAGAGAAGCGCTGCAGTGAGTTTGACCTCCTAATAATGGACGGCAGCCAGAACCCATACAATTACTCTGAACTGGATTCCCATTCCCACTGCAGGAGTGAGCAAGCACTTTCTCTGACTCGCATGCACACGTTCAGCCAAGCAAAATGTGTCCAGCTCCCTGCAGTAGCAGAGCCATCATTGTTTGTGTCGTCCAGCTGCACTAGAAATGACAGCGACCCAGGGCTGCGAGGAGGATTAAAAGACCTCGTCCAATCCAATACACCATGTACCAGCTGCCCGAGAGGCTCCGCAGCTCCCCCGTATTTTCCCTCTCATTCTCTGCTCACATGTCAGGCACAAAAACATCCTCTCTTTCGTCCTGTCTTACATAAAGGCCCTCTCTGATTCCTCGTCTCCTTTACACTCTGACTCCTGTTGGCGCCTCCGTCCAGGAAAACTATTTTTCTGCCCTGTCTTATGAGGGGTCAGAGTTGAAGCTCAGCCGACTGTTGATCCCTTTTGTCCGGTCAGTCAAGGACAGGAAAGGACTTCTATACCAGAGGCAGGAGCATATTTGTGTGCGCATGTGTGTGTTAGACGAGCCCAGAGTAGCTGCAGATTGAATCTGGCTGTAGATCACGAACGACAGGACTGAGGTTGTCATTAGGCGGAGACATGCTGCTTTATGGGGTCATGGTCCTGTGGTTAGTGTAGGCGAGCGGCAGAAATGATCTCTAGTTATAAACTGGTGCGGAAACCTGGAGGGCAAAGCTCCTGCACAGGTTGTGAAAATCACTGAGCGAGTTTTAATTGAATATGTGGCTGCATTTCAGGTTTAGGGGGCAGATTTTTTCTGTGACAAAGTGACACAGGACAACACTAGAAATGACACAATGACAAGCACAACACACTCAGGTCTGTAAAAATGAAATATTTTAATTGGTGGCTTGATGATTCATTTTTGCAATCATAAGAAACAAACCCAGAATGATGCATACAGAAGGAGCCAGAGAAGGACTGCAAACCAATCCCCAAAACAAGACTGCAAACACTCAGAGTCTCGCAAACATATCTTTAAAAAAATAACGACACCTGGGTTGCTTCACTGTCACAAAGGAAACGCTGTTAAGACATCAGATCTACATGGTGGTGACAAGACATAAAATATTTGAGTAGAGCTTCAGAGAATTAGTTTTTGGAATAATTTGATTGAAAGGACTTTAACTTTCACACACTGTTCAGGTACGGGCGGATTTTTGAGCCTCTTGAAACTGGAACGTTTTTACCTACTAATGCTGAGCCAGATATTAGCTTTGAGTCCTAACTCTGACCAATACACGTCTGACTGAAAATAAATTGGCGCTGCAACATTGTCAAGTCTCCAGTTGCAAGAACACAATGAAAGAGACGTTAATAGAAACAGAAAAGGGAGATCTTTCTTTTCGTTTCCTTTTGCTGCACTTTGAAGGCTACACAAAAAGCAGCATACTGACACTGGCTGCGTCCCAATACCTTTCATCGTCCTCTCTTGTTCCTCTCTCCTTCCATTCATAAATCATTCTCCATTATAAAGAAGCTGATCAAAAATAACGACATGGGAGGATCCAGGGTAATTAGCTGAAATGTATCATGAAAGCGGCGGTTAAACTGAGTCTCTTCCGTTTGACTGAAAACTCCACTGTTCATAACAAGATGCAACATGTCTTAATAACAAGGAAGGTGTGTAGTGACCCTGCATCCTCCCATTGCCCTGTGGATGACACAGAAACTGGACTACATTCAGTTTGATTGACTCACTCTGAAACACGACTTCCTCTGTTCCCACACTTAACATTTCCACCTCCTTGTTTTTCCTCCTTTTATTGCTTGGATTCTCCGCTTGTAACTCGGGTTGGGCTTCAATAGCTGAGCGAAGTCTAAACTCAATGGGATCAACATGGGCATAGGTCAAGCCTCATGTGCCTGCAGTTACAGAGCAGCCAAAGGTAAATGTTTGCAGTTAAGCAATATTATTTCAAAATGCTATTATTTTCAAAATGCTATTTTTATGTTCATTGGTTTTTGTTTTAATTATCAAGCAGTTCCTTCAAAGCATAGTTGAACTGATAAACTCTGGATTTTTCCAGAGGCGTTTTCTGTGCTGGAACATTTGAATCATTGGGCGGTGCCAGGCTGTCACAATTTATAGAAAGTTTCAATTCAAACACGTTATCTTTCCAGGCAGACAGCTTACACCTGTGGAGTCTCCGAAAATCCCTTAGAGAATACAACTTGGTGCTGGATTTATTCAATAATGCAGTGTGATTTCCCTGCATTGCATAGACGATGTGCAATGAAACAGGATGGAGCAGGACAGGTTATCGGTTTAACCAGCAAGCTATACTAACGTCCCATTGCCCTTGAGAAATAAAAACTTTAATAAGCAATTTCATAAAATCAGAGCTTAAAAGCCCAACCCTATCGTACCTTTTACCGCAGAGTGTAAAACACCAGGTTTTTAGAAAATTAAAAGGAGGTTATGGGCAGGAGATAAGAGACGGGGGTATTTGTGGCTTGCATCGCTGTGATAGTCACACTGCTATGACATGCTATCTGAAGGACTCGTTGTTGTCCTCCACCACCAAAAAATGGCAAAATAATTGGTCATGAAACCAGTCATTCATAAAACTCATCAGGCATCCTCTCGCTCACTCAGGCAAACTATTTACAAAGGCATACTGTACATAGTATTTACACAATCACTCATCCACGCAGACACACGAGTAGTCAGAGAAGTTATGTAAGTATAATGCAGACTTAATACCTGGCAATAATTATGTTGACTATGATCCCAGTACATAGAGGCACGATCCCACTAATGAACTACAGGTCACCAGCGGTGTGTGCGCCCTTTCAGCAGGTGGGACGGAGGCGTGTTTGACACCACCGCTTTAACAACGCAGCTCTGGGTCAGAAAAAAAGAAAAATGCCAACCACTGTATTAAGGGCCCACATTGCCATGGTGACCAGCAGTTCCACAACTCCCGTCTCGAGCATTTGTCTTGAGTTAAGGTTTCCAAAGCGCTTGCCACTGCTCGCACAGCACGGTTCCTGGCAACAACCTTCAGCAGGCTCCCTCCTCTCGCTGCTTTTGATTTCTTCACACCTATGTGAAATTCAGCTCTGTAATTGGCCGTCATTCTCTGCAGGACCATGGCACAAGAAAAGGGAGAAATAATGAACTCCTTAAGTGACAGACGCTTTGGGAACCTTTAACAGGGAAACAGGCCATAGTTACCCCCCCCCACCACATACACACGATGCAAGGCTTTAGTGATGGCTATGGTCCATTGTACGTCAATCCAATCCATTAGCTTTGACTTAGAAACAAACAAAAATAAGGAAATAAAGGAATCACTTTTCTTTAGGCAGCAATATTGGTCTCAGTGTTATAACAATTCTGCTTTTAAAAAAGCATAAACACAAAAAAATACAATTGTGTCATCCTAAAATGAGAATGAGCTTATTTCATGATCAAAGCGTGTCCATGGGTAAAATGGCAGATTTAAAAAAAAAAAAGCTTTTATTACACAATTCAGCCCAACTTTTCTCTCCGTCAGTCTCTCGTCCACCACTTTCTTTGTCTACCTCAGCCATTTGCATACTTTCATAGCAAGTTCCTTTGAAATCGGAGCATCCGCGTAAGTAGAAAGGTCCTCAGCAAGGATTAGTGGGAATTCACAGACTTCATTTTAATTTCTCTCATGCTCCATATCAGGCCAGTGAGAACATGAGAATATAGGAGAAGAAGGGAGGGAAGCGGCAGATTTGGACGAGACGCTCTGCTGTCAGCAACTTTTAATATATCTCCTCTGTTCAGTAATGATGATGGGAGAAGCAGAGAAACTCTGGGTGGCGGCGCGCGATGAACAACAACCGGAGAAACCTAAATAATGTGAGCTGATGCAATCAAGCAAGCCCAGGTTTCCATAGCAACCAATTGGACTTTCATCCCTGCAGCTCAGCTCTCCTGTAAAGTCCTGGTTATCAGTCATTCAGGTCTTTGATGCAGGAGCCATGTTGTCTGTTTGTATGTGTACGTTTGTGTGTTTATGTGTATGTCTTTCACATTACATATGTACGTCTGTGTGTTTGCACTCATTCTGCTGCTACCAGCGGTTGATCTGGTTCATGTAGTCCTCAGTGGGAAGCCTACTGCCTGCCTCCTCCGTTCTGCCTCCCTCCTCACCCTCCTCCCGCTCCTCTCTCTCTATCTCCCCGTCCTCCAGTGTCGACAATGAGCTCTGCCGGTTTCCAGAGGGCCACAGATTGACGCCCAGACCCTGCTGCATGTGGTTCTTTATGCGCTGCTGCCGCCTCTCCTGCTGCCTGGTGAACTGGTAGCGCTGCTGGAACAGGTCCTTGGCGTAGTCGTACAATTCCATGTCCAGCTCATTCAGCTCCTCTATACGCTGGACCTGAAGGCAGAGACAAAATGTTTAAGTTAGGTGGTAGGTAAGCAGAGAAGAACGAATAAAGGACTTTTAAATGACCACCGTGTTGCTACTAGGTCGTATTTTATGAATGAAGCGGTTCTTACGTTATACTTTCTAGGAAGGCTGTGTTCAGCATTGTAAAACCTGCACGTGTAGCTGCTGAATCACAACAAAGAGCTAACACACGGAACTAAATTAAGTCCCTGGTTCCTCGTGAGGTAAAGTTCCCCAGAAAGTTCTCTACAACTCCTGTTGTAAAAACACACTATTGTACAAAGGTTTTAAAGCAGAGAGAGCTGGCAATGTGCACAGCGAGTCAAGAGAAACGTGTTTGATATTAAATTGTGCAATGCAGCTGGCGTCACTGGCGAGGATCATCTGCTGTGCGTGAACATGAAGGGGCAACTGTGTTTAATTAACACAAACTCTTTGAAAAGTGCAACGGGCGCTGGATATCATTTGTGAACAATGTGTGTGACAACAAAGGGAAACAACGCGCATCAATAGAGAGTTAGAGATGTTTGACTGGCAACATGGGGGACAGCGGCACAAAGCCAAAAAGACGGCGCTAAGCTCAAGTCGTCAGCACAAAGACTTGCACTGGAGAACTGTGAAAAATTCACACAGCAGTTTCTGTCAGGTTAAGTGAGATTTTAGCAGAAAGCACATCTCTCCTGCCTGCTGATGTAATTATTTGACTTTTTAAAATTAATTAAATAATGACAACATTTCACACTGTGCCTTTGGAGGCATTTAATTTGAAGGCTAATTTTAAAAACTAATTTTTACTCAAAATACCACACGCAGACTCCCCCACTTGTCAGATCCAAACCTAACACCACTTTATTTTGTCTCTTCTTGTGATAATAAGCGCGGGTCCACAGCATATGTCAGCTGGGCATACTTTATTTTCTCTTTCCTTTCTGTTTTTGATGTATAAATCACCAGTCTGCTGGGTGCTGGGAATTGAGCCTGAGAACTCCCACATTGGACCAATCAAAGTGTGAAGAACATGTTTGAAGCTGCTGTTTTCTGACGGCGACAGTCTTCCCAACTCATTTCACAGCAATATAAAACCACAATGTTTACTCTTTGTGCCGCTGTTCCTCTTATTTTCTACCTATTTCCTCACATAATTTTTCACTTTTCTTTTTTTTTTTTTTTCAAATCTGTAAATGACAGATACAGTCGCCGTGTCTTAAAGATTATGGGAATATATAAACTACAAAATAAGATGTAATAACAAGATATTTTTACTGTTTTTCCTCTTTTGAAGGAAGCAGACACAAACACTGGATTAACCAGCTATATTATTAACTTGATAAGTAGCATATCTGCCTTAGTTTGTGCCCTACTCACTGCTCTACGCTCAAACAGAACAGCAAGCAGCAGGACCAAGCAGCGGGACTAACCGTGGCGTTGTCCAGGTCCACTCCTGCAGCCCGGGTGCTGTTGTACTGCATGAATGGCCTGATGAAGCGCAACCTGAAAGTCCGTTCAAACAGGAACTGTGTTTTCCTCTGGTACTCTGTCAGACCAAAGAAGGCCATGTCTCGCAGGTTCTTCTTGGCTGATTCCAGGAGAAGCTGGGCCCTCTTCTTCTCTGGAACCGTGGACATGTTGTAGCAGCCGACGAGGCTCAGGTCCGCTAACATACGAACCTAGAGACACAGGAACAGAAAGAAATCAGATGACTTTTGAACGAAAGCAGAGACGTGTTTAACCCTGACTCTGGAAAGATTCCCTGAATGGTCCCGTTTTTACTTTAATCCACAGAATTAGATTAACTTATTGATTTTGTGCTTCAGCTCCCATTTAATGTGCCTAAATAGCATTACCCACCAGACTAGTGCAATGAACTAGTCAAGTTGACTGACAAAATGACTTGATTATTACTGGAGAGAAGTGCAATCTGGCCATGGACATACTCATCTGGATTCACAAGACGACACCATGCACAGCTCAGCACGCTGGTCCTCCACGATGCCTTGTGTGTGTGTTACATTTACAAGTCATACGACCCTGAGTAATAACATCCCCAGGCTCAGATAAGGCTGGCCGACACGTTTAGGTGGGAGACTGAGATAGCATGAGAAAAGAAGGTGTGAATGTGGGGTGTTTATGGCCAGCAGGCGAGGTGACTATGTATATGCGTGCCTGTATGTGTGTGAGGGGAGAGTGGACGCTCAAGTGAAACTCGTATTTTACACGCTGTGGTCTTTCAATGAGTCTGAGGCAGGAGTAATACATTGCCAGACTGAAATCAGCTGCACTTGTAGTAAAAGTTGCAGTAAAAGTTTGCACAAAGATAATATAAGCAAAGCGGAATAAAAGACGACCTCTGCCCTTTACGTAGCATTCTTTTTAAACATTAATTTAGTTCACGTAACTGAACTGGTTCCTACCTGTCTGTTGTTGGCCAGGTTGTACGGACAGTCCATGAACTGCTGCAGGGTGCACCCGGACCAGTCGGAGCCCTCGTAGCAGGAGGGCAGCTCCTGGGGCGTCGGGGTCCGTCCATCACACATGTGCAAGGAGGTTTTCCACGTGGCTCCTCGCTGCACGTGCCTCCACTCGCTGAGGTATCGAGACACTGGGTCCCTCAGAAGAGTGATGTAGTAGAACTTCCTGATGGAGGTGAAACAAATGGAGAGAGAGAGGTACAGCAGAAGAGAAAGAAGAAAAATAAATCAATAATACTATAATTTAAAACACACATAAAGACAATAAACACAAAACCTTTATTTACTGCCTCCTTTTTGTTGTTTTAGGGAATGAATAATAGCTAGAATGTATAGCAGAGCAGCAAGCATGTGTAATTCTGCTGTTGTCCATGTGAAGGCGCTGTTTACAACAGTTTACTGCAGCCATTCATTCTGCAGCCGAGGTACTCGGTAACAGGAAGGCTCCACACTGGGGTTGTCATACTTCCTAACATATTACTTGCATTTACGAGAGGCCGCTCCGCGATGCAAAAAAAGATCTGGGCAGCGGGAAGAAAGCGAATTTACAAATGAGCAGGAAGAGGCGGAGGTGAGGCCGAGAGTTGATTTGTCGGGTCAGTGTTCAGGCCATGCTGCGCAGGAAAAGAAACTGCTGGCACAAGCACATCTCAGTCTGCAACGCACATCCCGAAGCGGCAAACATCCTTATGTCTCAGACTGTGACTGAAACACACACACACTGCAAACATCCTTCTTTTCTTCTCCCAACTGCACAGAATATTATGTCTGCCTCCCAGAGATGACTCATCCCGCATCTGAGATTTGGATGGGACTCTTTCTGTGGTGTGTGTGAGTAACGTAATGGTGCATAGCACAGTTCAATGTCTCTCCAGAGGGGACACTCCCACCAGAGCGGAGACCTTTCCAGGCCTTCACACTCCTGCTAATTACTGCAGTCAAATCAATCAACACATCCTCATTAACCACACACGTACCGTGTGTGCATGTGTGAGTATGTGCCTGCAGTGTGTCTGGAAGCGATGGTATGGATTTGTCTGGGAAACAGACAAATCCCGTCAGTGGAAGAAAATACACACACACACACACACGCGCGCACACACACGCACGCACCCCTGCACGCACACAGACACACACGCTACCATCCTCTCCTGGGTTTGCATCACATCAGAGGAATGTTTGCAGAGAAAAAAAAAATCTGTGTGCTGACAGGAGTCTATGAAATCAGCCCGTCCACACAAGCTGTCTCACATCAACACACGCAGTCATATCTAGACAGTAGCAGCGTCTAGATATTAAGAAGAAGTGTCTAAAGCCTTGAAATCTAGTGGCAGTGGGGAGATCCTGGACAACAAAACAACTAAACCCTAAATCTACCAACAGCTGGGAGATGGTGCATAACAAAACAACCAAACCCTAAATCCAGGAGTTGCGTGGAGATGCTAAACAATAAAACAACTCCAAAACAAACACTTCGGCTGGGAGACCCTGAAAAACAAAACAACCACACCCAGAATTTAGCTGCAGCACAGAGACATTCCTGCAAATGAATACAAATCTAGTAGCTGCAGGGGGATCACGGACAATGAAACGACTAAACCCTAAATCCAGCGGCAGCTGGGAGATCACAGGCAACGAACCAAACAGACCCTCAATCCAGGGACAGCGGGGGGATCATGGCCATAGAAACAAGTATCTAAACTCTAAATCCCATCAACCTAAACCTAAATCTCATCCCCCAGTCTAATCAAAAGCAGAGCAGAGGAGAGGAGAGGCAGAGCAAAACTGGAGCCTGCAGGAGAGCGGGGTACATTATCGAGATTCCTATGATGACATTATCTGGATTCTTAACACTCCCCTGAGTGCAGTGTGTGTTTGTGTGTGTTTCTGAGTAAGACTATGTCTATTAAATCAGTGATGACATTTTCCCCTCTTGGCTTCAATTCGACAGAAAGAAAAAAACAAAAAAGCAAGGTACTGTTTGGCCCTCGCTACTGAAACGAGAAGACAGAACGGATGAAAAACAGTGAAAGAGAAGGAAAAGAGAGAGAGCGAGCGGAGGGGGCGGAAGAGAATTTCAATTAGTTTTCTAATACTGTGAAAGCAGTGAGGGCCCCGAGCCCAAGTGATTTATCAAAGTTATGGCTCCAGCTATAATGAAGGCTCAGGCATATTACCAGGCTAAATAAATAAATAACATGCACACAAACACACGCAGAATGCAACCCACAGCCAACACGCACGCATAGAGGCATACATGCAAACCCAAATGAATGATCCTAAACGGCATGACTGCCTGTCGTGTCAGGAGGGTGGCGTGGAGGCTCTCTCGCCTAAAGCCTAATGATGTCTGGCCGTGTACTCAGATCCCAAGGTAATGATGTTTCAACCCACGCAAGACACACACATTTACTTACTCACACACACGCGTACTTACTCCACCGCCTCACAATACTGCACAGGTGATATAACTTTTATTGAAGCATACCCCCACTTGTCAATCAGCTCTTACACAAAGCTCAATCTGTCGCTGTCGAGATTTCAGCGCATCGTCTTGCGATTGAGTGCAGGAGCTCGCAGACCGACAGCAGCAGACTACATTAATGTGTATTATTCATTCACAAAAATAATGTGAACACACATGAAAACACTGGAAAATGCATTAAGTATTAAATACGGCTAATTGAGAAGCACTGATTTATCCCATCAGATGGGTGCAGTGTGGAGTAGACTGATAAAAAAGCAAGTGTTCTGGCAGAGAGAGGTGTGATCAAGCTATTGTCTGGGTTGCTGTGGGATTCGAACTGAACAAGGGCACTTCTGTCTTTTCTCTCCATCTTTTGTCCCGAACACTATGAATTCAAAACTGAGGATTTAAGCGTAAGATGAAGTGTATGAGCGGCATGGTTGTCTAAAAGCAAAGACAGAGAAAGGAAAAGACACCCTGGCAATCATTCAATCTCCATCTCCATTTACCCTCCTTTTCTCACCATCTCCCGTGCACAGCTGTGTGTTTACATGGGCTGTAAGTAAGTGAGAATAAGACGCCTGTGAGTGTTTTCCACTGCGCCAAGACTACAATTATCAGAGGAAACACTGGATTCTTGTGATACTTCACCATTTTGGGTATTGTAGTGGTCAAGCTTAACAGATAAAGGAATAAACACACACACATCATTCGTAGTGGTCAGGATGGAGCGCGTTAGTAAGCCAGTGAGCTTTATCAAGAGGAAACACACAGTGCCTGGGCCTGTTATGGTCTCAGAGCCGGAGAAAATGAGCCCTTTGCCTGTTTCCTGTGGGTCACAAATCACCACTTGTACAACCTCTACCTTCTCTCTTTAACCTCTCTCCCCTCTGTGTTTAAATCTTTCCCTTTCTATCGCCTGTCTTCTTTCAGCCCATCTCTTTTTCCTCACACCCCTCAGCAGCTGTGTTTGGTAACAATGTGTTCTCCCCGTGAGGAGTTGGTTTTGTTAAAATCTCAAATCGGGACGCTTGGGGTCTGTCGCGGGAGTACCGCAAATTGAAGAATAGCGAACACTGAATTATTAAGAACCACCTGCATCAGTTTAGTTCTAGTTAGTCCAAGGTTACAGACAACAATATCATTTATTTAGGTTAGACTACCTTAACAAAAATGAAACCCAATTAGGAGTGTTCTTAGAGGCTTTCTTTCCAAAAAGCCATGAGAGCGAAAACAGGATCACAAAAAAGTACTAGAGGGGGGTTTTGGTTGCAATACACAAGAGATGCAACGTGTTTTCCCTCATGAGAGAGAGAAAAACTTTAAAAGCCTTGTTAAATATACGGCTTTGGCTCATAGTATGACTTACGCATGCACACGTATACACACACAAACAGACCCACAATCACACTGACGCTAACAGCATCCCACAGCGTGGAGCAGCCATGATTTATTAATAGTTCACGGATGTTTGCAGAAACCAGATCCACTTAACGACGCAGCTCTTTCCCACTTCTAAAAATGAACCTCAATTCAAACAACTTCAAATATTATGGCACAGGTGAAGGAAAGCAACGCGTTTATCACCTGTATGTGTTGCATTTGCAGCCACATGTAATTTACAATTTTAAACATCTCAAAATAGAAGGTAACAATAAAGTTCTGTTGATTTCATTTTCACCTCCACAGCAACCTACTGTTAATTTAATGTAGGATCACAAAAAGAAGTGAAAGGTTGATTAAATTATTACCACATAGCTGCTATAAGATAAATGTTCACATTCCTGCTGCTGGTGTTTACTGGAGTTTCTACACACGCTTTGAGCTAAATGTGTAATTTTCTTTTCTTGTGTAATTCTTCAAGTGAAGATTTGAAATGAACCAGAATAAACAAGGAGAAGTAAAACCAGACTAAATTAAATCCAAGCCAGACCAAACCCTTTCTGAGTGTGTGTCTGTGTGTTAAGTCCCCTCTGTGTGGAGGGAGAGCCTTGGCTTAGTTGTCTCCACCCACCTTTGCTTTGAGAGGAATGGTCCCAAGGAATGTGCTGGCTGTAAATGCAGATGATATCAACTGAGAGTTTGTGCTTGTGTGTATTTAGAGCAGCGAGTAAGGACCGGCATGTCAGGGCCAAGCAGAGTTTTCCTGTTCCTTTCTTGCCAAAGAGCAGATTAAGTAAATATCAAGTAACTGGAATCACAAATTAAACTAAACAATGATGCTGCTTCCTCTTCAGTAATTTGCCAGACAAAACTTAAACCCAGTAAAAGGTGACTACAAGACTAAATGTGAAGTCTGCAGGAAACACCCAGTAAATGCAGAAGTATTGCTGCAGTTCCAGTTGTCGTCCAAGAGATCTTACAACAATTACAGAAATCAGTCCAAATTCAACTACGCTCAAAGCTGACTTTTGGGTACCTCATATTTGAGGTATCTTCGGAAAACGCTAGCAGCGCTTTCTGCTGTCTGACAATCAGCACCTGTCCTGTGTGTAATGAGCCTCACACAGCCTTAACTAGCTAAACTCAACAGCCGCAGACAACAACTCAGTGCTGCAGACGGCATCAATTTAACTGCTGTAATGAGCACAGAATACCACACTAACACTTATTTCTTCCTCCACTTAACCCTTCAGTGTCCTGCCTAATCCTCCGTTCCTCTGCTCAGCATCAGTCACCTCATCCTGTGTCTTGGGTGTCTTCTAGCCAATAATGACGCACTGAGCCAGAAATAGACCATCCGGGTCTGGTGAGCCCTAGAGGGCATCTTCTCCGCCAGCCCCGGGTCACTCATCCTACTGGTGCCCCTCACCATGTCTTTCTTCCTCTCTCTTTGTTAGTCGATCAATAACAGCCTCGGGACTCTGTTAGTCTGCCTTCCTAGTTTGAACTTTAAACACAGAAGACGTGTGAGAGACGGGGCGGAAAAAACAAAAGAGTAGAAGAGAAGGGGTGTTGGAAAAAGGAGACAAAGGAGGGGCAGGCTGGAGTGAAGCAGACATCCAGGAGATTGTGGTTAAACATGGGGAAACTTGAGGAAATTCTTTGTTCTTTCTGAGTAAAGAGAAATCAGATTGTGCCAAGTTATGGTTTCTGAATTTCTGATGCTGAAACTGTCCATTTTTTCTATGTTGAATGAAACCACAAGTAAGATTTGCAGTCTTTTGGATTGGAGTCGATGTTGTGTGTGCTGATGCGTGGCCAATCAATGTAACTAGGACAAGTGGGCCAAGTCTGGATTCACAATACAACATAAATCATTACGAACTCATAACAAACAGTGACAACTATTTGGACAGTTTCCCAGAGTCAAAGGTGACATCCTTAAAATGTTTGCTTTGCTTAACTGAGAGCTGAAACTTCCAAAAAAAAAGCATCAGATCTGAGACAGTTATTTTTGTTTGAGTACAGACATGTCAGTAGTTAAAAACAGAAAGACACAACAGTCCGTCATAGTTAGATCAGATCTCGTCAATAATAGTATTACTATGAAGTAAAAACGGTTTTGTCTGTTTTAAGTAACTGAATAAAAGGCCCCACATAAATTCAGGTGTCTTGTTAATTTGCATATTATTGTCTGCAATTATTAATTATTTGATCAATACAATGTGCGAAAATTTTAATAACACTTTCCTAAATTTAAAATATGCCTTGGATTGTGAAAAGTAGGAATTTGTCATGTGTAAGAAGCTGCAATAGAATTAAAATAATTGCGTCAGGTATGAATTTAAGCAGTGACTTAACTCTGGTTAAGGCTCAAGAAACATCTTCTAAAAGTGAGGGTACGATTCCTTCAGGCCTGTTACAATAATTCAGGTCCCCTGCAGTCACTAACAAAGTGCTAAAGAGAGCTCCTCGCTGCATGCAAGGTATTTCAACTTGGCAACCAACCGAGAGTTGGCGTGTGTAAAAAATTGTCTTATGAGTGCAAAATAATGCATGGCTCACTGCTTTTGAGCCCAAAGAGCACATTTTACATGATTATCAGAACAAAAAAAGCTGCAAACAAGGGGAAGAATGGCTGCGATAGAAGTGTAGCCCAAAGCTCAATTTGGACGTTCTCGTACAGAAATGGACAAAAACAAAGAGAGGGCAGAGGGATGGAGACACGGAAGGGAATCCCCTGAGTGCAAAGCTATGTTCAGCAGGAATGTAGCGCCGCCTGTTCTCTCATGTAATGTGACTGGCAAAAGCCCAGAGCGCCGTCTGACAGATACACAGGGAGGGAGAGAGGGATCCGTGGAAAATGGCAACAGCAAGATGGATGGAGGACGAGAGGAGTAATCCCTGATCATTTTTTATGGTTTTGCAATTTAAAGTTATGTATTCATGATAAGGTTGAGTGATGCAACGACATGTGATTCACTGCTTGGAGATTTTGCTTCGAAACCACGGTATCCGTCCTACTTACATCTCAGAATGTTAGAGGCTATCGATGGGCAAAAAAAATGATATATCTATATATATATATATATATATATTTGAGTAACAGAGCGGCTTTGTTGCCAAAATATCTTAAGTTTGCCTTTGGGTTGTACCTGTGCCCCAAAGTAATAAAAGAAATCGTTATTGTCTGAGTTTAGTACATATAGACTGTAATACAAGTAAAACTCTCTTTGAGAAACCCTGCACTGAAACAAAAATAAAATGTATGCTAATTTGGGAAAAAAATCCAATAAACCAATCTGCTGTAGTTTCTTGCAGACAAATAACAACAACCCTGCGTTTGTGTGTAAATTCATCCCTGAACCGGTCAAAATCATTTGCTTGATACTGAGGCCAAAGCAATCACTTTACTAATAAGTTGACATATGGACGTGTTGCACTCACAATCTCACTCAGTTCCACACACACACCTGCATGTCATGACATAATCCTTTGTGTGTGTAGTGATGTCAGATTATTGATATCTCCTGATAGCTCACTTAACATGATGAAGAGGGGACAAAAAAGCAGGAGGATAAAGAAGAGGAGGAGGAGGAGACGCGATGCAGAGTTTGGGAGCAATTAAAAGGCTGGGTAACGAGGCTAATGAGTAGACAGGTGGCCCCATTACAGAAGCAGCCGCACACACTCATTAACACACTCCCTCAAACACACACACAACCTCCCCTCTGGCTGGGATTACTGTGCACAAGTGTGTGTGTGTTTGTGAGAGAGAGAGGGAGAGAGACCCCCTGTTTCCCTGCTAATCAGTCGCCACATACGAGACTGGAGGCAACAGGGTGCTTCTGTGCGTGTGCATTGTGTTTGTGTGACTCGAGGCGAGAGTGTGAAATTGGAGTGATAAGGCAGTTAACATTCAAACCTCCGCACCTGCCCCCTGTGCAACCTTACACCGAGGCGCACACGCAGATATAAACACACTTCAACACTTGTTTCTTCTTTCTCTCCATTCCGGTGCCACACTCATGCACTTGTGTAGGGAAAAGGAATACGCAGAATAAACAGGATAATGAGACATCGCTGAGCCAGTAGCAGTGGCGAATAGGAACCATACGAATGTGTGTGTCTGTGTGTGTGTAAGTAAGAGAGAGAAAATGACAGAAGGCAGAGGTAGGATATTTGTTAACGCTCTTTCAAGGTAGTGTCAAACCTTTGCCCTGAAAAAAAGTAAACAGGCTGATGTGACAGTAATTATACAGACATAGAGGTGTGGTGATGCTTCGTGTTCACGCACACAGCACACAGCACAAACACAAAGCAGCAGAGTCACATGAGGACAACTCAGCCTACCCTTACCTTGAAAAGTAAGAGTAAGACATAGAAAAGAAAAGTCGCTCTGTAGGTTAAAAAATTCTTCAACAACCGAGACACAGAGAAGGACAAAGAGTCTAGCTGGGAAAGAGCCAGAGTGGTTGTCGTCATGGAGGGTAAAGGTGAGGTGGAGAGAGGAAAAAAAAAACTGGGAGACAGAGGAGCCGGCGGCGAGAGCAACCCGGTGACATCTGGGGGTTACGTCTGCATATCAATGGAGCTTGCATGGGTAGTGGTTGTTATTATCTCTTGACAGAGAAAGGAAGGCGATGGTGGCTGTTTGTGGGGTGTGGGCCAGCACATGGCCAGTCAAGCCAAGCCCGGGGCTGGGTTCACACTCTCCAGCCCAGGAGCTGCAGCCTCACCCTGGGGATTAAAAAGGGACAATTGGCTCTTTAGGATTGGAGGGAACAGTGGGAAGTGAGACGTATATATGACGTATGTGATGTATGGGTGTGTGTGTAAGGGGTCCTCCAAGCCCAATTAGGCCTGACTGCATGTCAGAGGGCTGAGCCGAACATGCCCCACCTGTTTAGAAGAGGCCGGGGGGCTAATGAGCACTGCCTGGAGGCAGGGAAGAGCAGGAGAAACACACAGAGGAAAATTCCAGGAATTTAAAGAATAAAGCAACATTCCCCTGTTGTCGTCTCCCTCGCCTCACTTTTCTGTTCTGTGCCACCTCAACACAGAGACAAAATGTCAAGGGATGTCACAGCTGAAATTAGACTTTGTTATCACATGTAATCATACAGTACAGGCGAGATACAAGTGGCAATCAGTCAGACAAAAACACGGAGCCAAGAAAATTAAAAACCGGGGCCAGGGCAGAGAGAAAGGGAAGGGAAGCAGGAAGAAGGCGGCATAATGAAATAATAAGAGCCAAATATTGTGCAACAGAAGCAACAACAGTTTGAAAAAGGAGGCCTCTGTGTGTTGAGTATGTGTGTCTGTGCATGTGTGGGTGCGACTGGGTGAAAGAGGCCCATTGTCTGGCAGTGTAATTCAAGCTCACAGCCTCAGCTTTGCCTCGAATGAGCTGTGAGGCAGTGGCATCCTTCCGTCCTTCTTTCCTTCCTCCTTTTTGTCCTTGTTTGCTACTTCCTTGCCAATCTATTCAACTCAACTGATCTTAAATGAATAGTTTTGGGTAACACCCTTCCTCGCCAAAGATGTGCAGCTTTGACGACACTGTAGCAGACAGTTAGCATCAGCTTAGAACAAGAACTAGCCTGGTCCTGAACCATTTATTCTCATCTCGCTCAATTTACTCCTGTTATTGCTCCTTGTCAAGATCCTTTCTGTAATTTGCTCAATTTAGAGATCAACTGAATAACAAACCTTTGACTTCTTTCTTTCTTTGACTTCACAAACCTCAAATGCTCATTTAATTATCCACTGGCTCTAAACAAACTAACATTTACACATTCAAATGACCAGACCAGTGAGGTGAATTTAATTGCTTATTTGATTTTTCACACGAGATCACACAAACATGCCAGCACCGCACACATACACACAATCAACTAGCAGCTGCTAACCCGGAGATTAAGGCCAGTGTGACAGACGTGATTTCAGGCTACATCTGTGACAGAAAGAGAAAGAGAGCAGAACAAACAGAGGAACACGCAGCGAACATACACTGAGCAGCAAATTGTTACTGGCTAGTGGAGAGGAAAAAAAACAAGAGGTGAAAAAACAAAAAAAGAAGAAACACAGCGAAGCCACACACCATCTGTTGGGTGCATATTGACTGTACATTCAGAGATTCAAAAGACGGATCTGCACTAAATCCAACTTAGAGGGTGGTGGGGAAAACGCTTTTTATCAAATTAGAAAAAGAAGAAGCAGGGATGTTACAGTGGGGATGGATGCAAAGTTTCTGCCCTTTTGATGTTGCTGTCTTTAGCTGCAATGAAGAAAGGGATTAAAAAACAGATGCTGTGTTTGCCTTTGATGCAAGCGGGCTTTTAGTAAAGGAACCTGGCCTTTGGTCATAGCTGAAATTGAATTAGATCTCCATTTAGCCCGCCACAAACAGCTCCGCTCCACCAGCGCCCATGTCCTCTACTTTCAGCTCTCGTCTCTCATCTCCCTCTTCTTCTTAAACCATTGCGAATGACACCGAAAATAATTGAAAAGCCTGCTCAGTCCGCCACAAAACTGCAAACCTGCTTCTCAAGAAAGGCATGGCAAACGGGAGGGAAGGATAGAGGAGAAGCTGAAAAAGAAAGTGAGGAGGAGAGGGGCTTTTTTTTTTTGCAAGCTGCTCATTGATATGACAGTTTGATTTTCTGGGCTCTGGAGTGAAGCAGCTTAAGAGGGCATCCCTCTATTATAAGGCCTGTGACATCTAGCCTCTCCAGCTCTTCAGTCCACAACCCTGTATGTGTGTGTGTGAGAATGTAAGCTGGTGCATGTGTGTGTGTGTGTGTGTGTGTGTGTGTGTGTGTCCATCCAAGGCAGACTCTCCTCTGAGTTTCCAGTCCTGGATGACATGCAGGGGAATGTAGAGTCAGAGCAGCTGTCAGTCTGGCAACGCTCTTTGCCAACCAAGCGGTTATAGAAACTTATGAAGCATCAACACCCTGACATTCAACACAGCAGAGAACAGGGTTCAAGCAGTGTGAGTGTGTTTGGGAGGGAGCTAAACATTGGTGTAGCCGGGAACGCGCTCTGCTGGGGCCCCGCCCACAATGATTTACTCAAGAGCAGGACGAATGTAAATGATGGCATGTGGAACATTTACCATCGATAAATCAGCCCTAAAATAAATTGGAGTCTGGCAGCCTCATGGCATCTTCAGTTCCACTCACATGCCACCTGGCTTGATTTGGCATGAAAATCTCTTGCTCCCCTTATACTGTAGAAATAAACTGTGGCAAAGCACAAATTGGAGTGAAGCTTTTGAGTTCGGTATGGGGGTGAAATGGAAAATTAGCAAGCAGAATCTAATGGAAAAAATATACATCACAGCTGACATGTTTATTCTGGCCACTAACATGAAAGCAAGCAGAGGTCGAGGGGTCACAACCAGAGTGGTCTGTCAAGTATGGAAAGAAATACAAAATACATCATCATCACACTGTGGCATTACTCAACACGACCCAGCCACTTATTCAGCGTCTCTGTGACTATATAAAACATAATCCAGATCACTGAGCAGCGACTGCTTCATCACATCATGCGGGTTACAGGTGTAGCAGTTAATAAGGGCAGCGAGAAGGATGTGGGTGTGATTCCCGGGGTCTCCGAGGTGCCTTTCGGTGTGGAGTTTGCATTTTCTCCCTGAGTCTGTGTCTCTGAGTAAAAATTTAGCAGATCTCAGTTCTGGAGTGGCTGCTCAAAGGAATGTCTACCAGTAATAGTGTCAGTGCGTGTGAATGTACTGGAGCACATCCTCCCCTCAACAAGGCTAACAATGCAAGATTTTGTCATATCAAAGCCTGTGTGGGTGGATGCTGATATGTAATTAAATTCATGTGCCCAGCCAAAAGAAACACATACAGATGAGCACGTGTGCACACGCTGACACACAAACAGCTGAGATAAAGGCAAATCAGTTTGAGAGAAACCAAACAAATCCTTGGATCAGATGCAGTCGTAGGAGAAGAGAAAATTAAAGGGCAGCGTGTGTTGGGATTAGTGAAAATGTGTCTGAAAAGGTCACGATCAGAGGGTGTATGTTATTGTAATGGTCACTAGAGAGAGACTGACTATATTATGGCTGAAACCCACAAGAGACCATGTGCCAGGGGAACAATACAATATGCAAATGAATTTACTCCATATGGTGAGAATTCACTGAGCGCTTTCTCTTGCTCGCTCTCACACACACACACACAGAGCGAGAAACATGTCTACATCGAAGAGCCAAGTGCTCTCCCTCATTTTCATGCTAAATCTGTAAAGACTTGTAACAGCTATCTCTGCTCAGTCTGCGACGGAGGGAGAAAAGGGAACGAGATGAGAGAAATAAAACAACAAATGAGAGGAGAGGACAAGAGATGGATAGCGAGGGATGAGGCAGACGCTCAATAAGAGGAAATAAGAGAAAGCAGCCA
This sequence comes from Macropodus opercularis, assembly GCA_030770545.1. NCBI lineage: Eukaryota > Metazoa > Chordata > Actinopteri > Anabantiformes > Osphronemidae > Macropodus > Macropodus opercularis. The sequence goes on along the minus strand of JAUCMP010000026.1, from coordinate 5,057,887 downwards.
AAAACGGTCTTCTGCTGCGTCTGATTAGCATGCAGTAAGAACTGGAGTAAACAGTTAGCAGTCTGGCCCTTATCAGAGCCTGCCTGCATACCTCCCACACTGGGTCACCACGCTGAAAGCTCAGAGTGTCTTTTTCCCATGTCTTCCCACCGCCTATTATCTGTTAATCCACCCACACTGGTTCGTCCCAGTGTAACAGGAAACATTATTAACAGTTGAAAAAAGGTTGACCTTGTGACACGTAAGGAAAGTGAATCGCCTGAAAGCCTGCAGGACACGTTTGTGCTTCCAGCCTCTCTTCTTGCCTTGACAGCTGGACAGATGGATGCACAATGCTTTGGACAGTGACCCTGTGAGTTCACAATGTGGCCCCAGGAGAGTGGTGGCGGGACACAGGAATAAGGAAGAGACAGAAGGAACAGGAGAACATGCAAGACCGGAGCCGTAACACTGGGATTATGTAGTGTTTAACCTCCAGTGTACTACCAGCAGCTGGCAGGAGCTTCAAACTCGCAAACTTAAATCCTTGTAAAAAGTAAATAAAACCATATGTGAAGGTTGGAGGTAACCACTGCTCCCCAGAGGGAAAACTGGGGAATAAAACCCTCCCTACACTTCCCCCTCTTGATGACTGCACAGCAAACAAATGTTTAACTATAACGTGTGTGTGTGCGTGTCTGTTGAAAGGTAAAAGGTAAGCAGTGGTGGACTGATGATCCTGTGATTTCCCCTGGGGCCACATCTGCCCAAACTGAGCGGGCCGCCTCTAAAAAGCCCTATCCAACATTCCTGGAGCATTCCACCAGCATTCATCACCGCCTCCAAGACCCTTTGCAGAACCCCCCAAACGTTCCTGCTGTGTGTACATCCCCTTCTCCGCTAGAAAGCTCTGAAGCTGAATCCAGCAATGTCCAGAATGTCTGCTGTGAGACTTGCCAGAGCCAGAGCATGATTCCTTCGTCCCTCCCTGCAGCACAGGGGTCATTGTTCATGCCTCTCTCTTCATTCCTCAACCATCACTCAGTCCATGTCTTCTCCCCTCTCTCCACCTCTGCAGGGATTTGCGGCTCTCTAATAGAGGCATCTACCATGTCCCACTAACTGCTGGAACAGCTGGAGCTGGGATGTGTGTGGAGTGCTGCCTGTTTTGTGTGCGAAGGGGTGCGTGATGGGACGTGCACAGGCGAACATCTGTGCTGAGAAGAGCGATGGGAAATGATGTTGGAAGAGGCTAGCTAGGAATATCTGTCACACTTTGACATATCAACACGTCCAACTGCAGGCGCGCACACAAGCTCACACAAGCACGCACGGCTGAGGGTAGAGGCGTTCAGACACGCCACCGCCCACCAAACACGACAGCGCCTCTGTTTTTTTAATCACACAGAATAAATCACCCATCTTCTAATTGTCCCCGACTTCCCTAGTCGCTGACAATCTGCTCCTTGACAACCAGCCCATATAACTGACAAACAGTGCCCTCGACAACTGTCGTCCTGGGTAACCGGCACGTTTATCAGGGGCCTCCATCCCCTGTGGAGTGATTTCTGCTCAGCAAAGCCCTGAAAGTTTGACGGTGGAGGTGAAGGTGGACACGACGCTCCGTATTTAGCCACCGCTGTCACACTCTAATTTAGCACTGCAGGTAACCGCAAAGAGGTGGTGAGCTGCAGGGAGGGGTAGGGTACGTTATGCTGAATAGCACTGCAATGTTATCCCTCTTTGCCGCTGAAACAATGCATCGCCACCGCCAAACACTTCTCATTGAGACAGCAGCATCAAAGCAAGAATAATGGATCCTCGCACAAACCTCAGCTCGATAGTTGGAAAAACAAAGCTCTCATTGTAATCTCAGACTCGCTCCCTCCTCTTGCGCATTTTTCCGGGTGTTAATCCTTTTCATTTTACTCTACTGTAGGCCAATAGAAGAAGAGAATTAGAAGTCTACTGTAGATTTCTAATCTGTTCCATTCCATTCGACTTCTATGTTCAATCAGCACTTGGCAGCAAAAGAAGGAAAAGCAAGGCATCTACAAAGAAGTCAGTCACACACAGAGCCTTGCACGAGTCGCCACTGAAAACTAAACTCCAGTTTGAGTTCCATCACATTCCAACACAGAATGCAAAGACTTTACACCAAATGCACAACTTAAACGCATACAGATAAAAGTCTATCACTGATGGGACTGATTCAATACCCAACTCTCACATGCGATAACTGAAAGTCGGTGAAATGTCCAACTGCAGGGTTATAAACAAGTGACCACAAATTCGACTACAGCTCCACAGATCCATAGCCACTGGACTGGAGCTGGCCTGTAGGGAGACAATGGCCAGCTGGAAAAATAGATGGGGGACTATGATGTACACCATGTTCTGGGCGCCACAGAGCTTCAGGGATGATGATGATGATGATCGTAATGGGTTTTACAGCGTTTCCCACATTGCCTGTTTCAGCACATAGCACGAGTCTAACATTCAGCTTTTAGGCAGGGTTCAGAGTTTTGTTTTCAAATTGGGACAAGTGTGTCTGGGTGTATCCAGAGCAATTATTAAATAATATGGCTGAGACACAGAACTGCTTCAGTTTCTGCTAAAAAAAAAAAAAAAGACTGCAATTGGCTTCTGCCTCACTAAAATGTACGCTGTGAGTATATTAGCATGAAGTTGGGCCTTTCGTACTCTGCAGTATGGACCTGTGCTGTTTGAATCAGTTAAGCTCCAGGGGGGGCTTTGGGGCTGCGAAGCCAGGTCTCATTCAAAACGAATAGCAGCTGCCACTGATCTATTTTTTTAAATCCGTATGTGTGAATGGCCCATTATTCTTAGAATTCATTCTCATTTGTCTGTACTGGATGACCACGTTACTAATCACCCCTGCAGGAAACATTTCAAAAGCTCCAAGCTATCGCGCAGCCCAAAGCTTTTGAGCTGCTGGCATCCATTATGTGATTATGAGGATATTCACAATTGTCTGGGGGGCCGAGGTCTGTCTGTAGGTCTCTCTCCGAGGCAGCCAGGTATGTCCTGCGGACAGTTTGCATGTGGACAGCTCTGCCGTGTGAATCCAGGTCAGAACAGTCCTCCCATGTAGTATAACTAAGGTGCTTTCAATACTTTTAATACTAATGCTAATAATGGATTTATTTAGCTTCTTTACAGGTTGTAATTTTAGTGTAATCACACACTGATTAAATATGGTTCATCATGTGTTGAAAACTGTTCAAGGGCTTCCTGCTGGTTTTCTCTGGTGTCTTTTAAGAAGTAGTTTCAAATAACATAACATTTGCTATTACAATATTTACTCTTGTATTATTTGTTCTCTTTGCTTTTAAGCACCAGTAAGAACCACTCAACATGTCCTATGGCTGCATTAATAAGACCTTAGACAAATGGATTTATCTCTTCCGACCTGCAGGGTGCTCGGGCGCTCAGTCAAAGGATAATGCCTTGTTTTGTAAGTTGAGCCAATCATCTATGCTCTACCGCTCCTTTTACGCTCTCTGCTAGTATCTGGACAGAGTGAGGATAAACAGAAAAATCTGCATTCATTTCTCTGCCTTAAGGGGCAACCATTAGCAGTCATCCACTTTCATACAGCATGAAAAGAACTTCTGCTGACTCGTCTCGTCCTCGTGCTCAGATAGTAAACACGAAGCCTTAAATTGGTTTTGGGAGAGCTCTTGTGTTATTGTTATTTCACTGTGCACAGGCAGAGTTTTTCAGACGGCTGCTGCATTTGTTATCCTGGGTACTGTCAATCAGCTGGCACTTTAATTTAGACAGACATCCCTGCCAGCAACGATTCCTACAAAGAACACAGCGACGCATTACAAACCATCACATCCTTGTTTTCCTATTTAAGGAAAGCTGTACGTTGACCATACTGTACCAGTGGCTTCAAGCTGAATCAGACACAATGAGAACTAATTATAAAACATAGTGTTTATTTGCCAATAGTGTTCAAATTTCCTCCAGCTGAACATACGTGCTTGAAACCGAGACGTTTCAAAATGTTTGGAGAGGAAATAAGGTGTGGTGAGACTCTTTGCGCTCACTGTTGGAAAAATAAAATCCCAAAAAAGCCTCTCTGATACCTTTAGCTCTTTCCGGCTTCCAGACACACGCGAGCACAGAGTGAGTCGGGTCTGATCCGGTCTGATCCAGTGCCACGCCAGCCCACCGTGCAGCGGAGGTCAAGGACACCCCAGTGCACCCTCCACCTGTCAGCGCAGGTCGGCAGGGGAGGGATTATGGCTCCGCATGGGGGACAGATTAAAGGGTGACACAAACAGAGATCTGGAGTGCCAATCTGCCAGACAGTGGGGGATCCCCCACCTTTAGAGCACGGACGAACTAATCGATGTAGCGCACACAAGCTCGCAGCAGTCACACATACGCAGACTGGCACAAGCTCCAACAAATGGCTTCTGTTGCATGCTGGATATGTAATTTAATTTGAACTCTTCTCCTCAGTAATGTCCAAGCCTGTTACCTCTCCAAGCAGCCCTGAGTCATGACGAATAGAATCACAGAGTAATGCTGATACAAACTCTGCTGAGCTGCAGAGTAGTTTGAAGGCACTGCAGTACGTAATAAGCCTTGAGGCCTGGATGTGCTGTCTGGGCTCTGAGGCTTTTGAACAGAGTGTTTGAAGAGCTTAGGTTGGGGGAAAAAGCGCCACCTTTGGATTCACTTGTTAAAACGAACCTTCATAGGCTTTGACATCATTTGGTTTTGGTGTGATTCCGACTGTTTTAATCTTGCATATTACTGTCCTGCAGTCAAGCTTTTGATTCACATCTAGCGGTTTTACCTCATTATGCTATTAATTTTAATAGCTTTCAGTCCTCAGTGTGTTAGAAAGCTGTTAAGTTTGTTTTGAACATTTCTATAAATGCAGAGTTTACTGTAATTCAAGCCTTGCTGCTTGTGTAATTGTCTCAATTGAAACTCATGAATATAAGAGGAAACATTCTGCTTCGTCTCTGCCGTTATCTGACAGCTTAGCGCAGCAAAGAGTAAAAATCGGGCTTGGATAATAGCATTAATGCCTGTTGATACAGGCGAAAGCATCTCAGTGCAGCAACTTATACTATAAGGTGATTCGGCTTCCAAACGCTGACATCAGTGGAAAATGTGCACTTCGCACACTTACAGTTTGCCACTTGGGGAATGTGAGGTTGTAGCTGTTGGAAAATACAAGTTAAACACACGCAGACTGCATAATAGTGAGCAAGCACAGTCAGACACATTAATATTCCTCCTAAAGAAACAGCGCGAGTGAGAATATGCATTTGCCGCACACATGCAGAGCTACAGTACATGAAGGCACACAGACGGTCGCAGACAGATTCATACATCCTGTGCCCTTATCATTTAAGAAGTCCAGCTTTCAACAGGCTCTCATATTCTCCCTCCATCTCTCTCTCTCAGTTCGTTGTGCTTTCTCTCCAGTTCCCTCCCACTGTTTGCCACCATTCAGAAAAGCAAAATGTGAAAAACATGCTCGCCTCCAAACACTGATTTAATTAGCTGATTTAATTAACTGATTACCAAACTTCTATCTCAACGCTACAAACGGCAGCCAGCATTATTAATCTTTATAGCAATACTGCTGCACTTCCCACTCAGTGCATAAATGTTGCACTGAAGGAAACAGGACAGCTGCCCTACTTACATACCCCACGTATACATACTTGCCATCAAAACGCTGTAAAATTCAAACGCACACTCTCTCATCATACGTGCAGCAGCTGCACACACACACACACACACACTACATTAGCAGACGAATGGGAGAGGAGCAGTGAAAAACACACTCCCGCTCAGGAACTGTCCCAGTGGTGCCCATAAGTGTCACTTTTCTCTTTGTACTGCGAATAATTTTGTAAGGTGTGTGTGAGTAAGTTGGTCTGTGTGTGTGTGCGCGCGTGTATGAATGCATGTCATAGTCTGTTGCCTTTCTCTAACAAAGGAAGGAGAGGGTCCCAGTTAAATTAGCAAGTTTCATTCCATCAATGTTCATCATTATTTCATAGACTCCTGAATATTTTATATACTGTGAGCGTGCGTGTGCTTGTGTGTAAGCATGTCTCCCTGGCTTTGTGTATGTCTGTGCTTATGGGTGTTTATGACTGTGCGAGTCTGCGTACTGCGACTGTCTGAGTGTGTGTGTGTTGCTGCTGCCACATTAAGTATTAACTGAGCTGGGGGGCTCAGAGATGAGATGAACGTCCGGGTCCTCTACTATCCCAGCATGCTTCGGTGCTCTCCTGTCTCGCCTTTCCAGGATAGGAGCCTGGGGAGCTGTCAAGATGCACTGCTTTCTGTGTGTGTGTGTGTGTGTGCGTGTGCGTGTGTTAAAGTTTGGATGTGTACTGTTAGAGAATGAGAGGTGACTTAAGCCCAGATGAGTTAATAATGTTGTTTGAGAATCTCACTTCAAACACACCGTGCATGTACATGTACACACCCAGACAGGGACACACAAACAAGTACACATGGGATGCTTCCTTGCTCCCTCTCTGCATCACATGTTCCTGTTTGTCCCCTCCTATTCCCTCGTTCTCACGTTTCACAACCACCAAAAAAAAGAATGGAAAAGACAAAGAGTGATGAGGGAGAGGAAGGAACGTGTCTCTTTCGACAGAGCACGGACACAAAGCAGGTGTAGCCAGTAAATTTCCCGGCTGCCAGCCCTCTTCCTATTCTCCTTTAGACAATCCCACTTTTCGGGCACTTTATTTTTGCGCCCTTTCTACTTCTCTTCAGTCATTCTCCCCCTATCTGGGTCAGTCTTTCTTCTGTTTCCCTACAGGTTTACAGTAGGTACACAACAAGGCATGGAAAAATAAAAACAGAGCGAGGGAGAAAGAAACGAGCTTCTGACAAAATATCTATGGAAGAGAGTCAAGCACCCTCAAGTCTCCACGGCAGACAGTTCCTTTACCAACTGCACAAGCCAAGAGATTTATACATCTGCTCGTGTTTCGGTTGCCAGCCTGAGGAGCAGAGCTCCTAGTGTACTGGTGATGAAGGCTTGATTGTGTTGGCCTTCTGGTTATTTCAGATGAAACTGAAGAAATAAAAAAGGAAGATGACAGGAAAGGAAGAGAAAGTGGGCTTGATGCTTTCATGTCTACATCAGTGGACTGAACAAAAACACACCGCAGTGGGGCTCACTGCACCGGAGACCAGGGAGAGACTCAAACATACACTACACACACACACACACACACACTTGGATTTGGAGAAGGACGCAGGGCGCTGGGCTGGAAACACAGATTTTCAACAGATTGTAAAACTGAAGACCACTCGAGGGGGAGAGGGAGAAATGAGGAGAGAAAGACGAAATAAAGAGAGACAGAGAAACAGAAGGGGGAGTCGGTGTGGGGTTAAAAAAATGAAGCATTAAAAGATGAACTACAGGAAACAGCGACTGTTGCGAGGCTGAGAGGTCCCCGCTACGCCACAATGCAGCACAGCCCTCCTCCCCACACACAGAGGTTTGTATAGGTGTTGTTTCTGGGCTGGGCTCCGCTGCAAACTAGAGATAAGCGACTGGAGGGAGAGGATGTCAGGAAAAAACAGAAGGAGGAGGGACGGAGAGAATGAGAGAAAAGGTGCTTGAGAGGCGAGATGGGTTCACAGGAGACAGCTCAGGGAAAAGAACAACCTGCAGGTGATGACACACGTACTACACAATGCTCACACTTATGAAGAAATCACACAAATACAAAGTAGTCCCAGAGGTTGAATGAATGGGAAGAAGGATCAGGCCAATCCCATCTGGGGTGGCTGCAGTGTCCCAACAGAGAGATATCACACACGCACGCATGCACACCGCAAATAGGGAACAAACACAGACACAAAGACCTTAAGACCTTCAAAGCTGAGTTAACATTTAACAGGTTTAGTAAATCAACAACAGCATAGTGAATGAACATGGCATGTGTGTGTGTGTGTGTGTGTGTGTGTGTGTGTGTGTGTGTGTGTATCTTCAAGTTGTAAGTGCATGTCAAACTAACAAAGTTTGCCACAGGAAGAAGAGACAAAGCAAATTGTTTGATTAACAAACGTCCACGTCTCAACTTTGACTCTCATGATGTCTGAGCTGATTAACACAAACACACAAAGCAGTTCAGATAAACGGAGGCAAAACAAGCAAACAGTCTTACCTGTTGCAGAAGAAACCACGTAGAGGTTAAGGACAGGACGACCATGGAAAAGAGAGAAAACACAGGGAAGGTAAATAATCCGCTGACAGCCCTGCATGTAGAGTGACTCTGTGCAAACATTAAACAGTGTTTACACAATTCCCTAAGCAATCACCTCGTCCAAGATCGATGGCATAAAATGCTGCACATTGGCTCATTTAATAGGATGCAGAAGAATTAATTTGACAAGCTGACAAGTGGGGAGAAAATGAGCGGTGAGATGGGCAGACTGACACAGGCAGACAGGAAGGAAAGCCCGTCAAAAGGACAAACTGATAGGTGGATGACCTATTTATTTGGCAAAATAAGTGACAGGCAGGGCAGCAAACAGACAGGTAGAAAGATGTATAAATTGGAAAAAGAGAGAGAGACAGACAAGCAGACACATGGACATGTTGGGTATGACAGACAGCATGCCAAAAGCAGCGAATTTGTGCAACCACAGGGACAGGATGGCCTGACACCTCATTATAAATGAATGAGAGATGTGTGCTCAAAGAGGTTGACGCTCAGGGGAGAAACACACAAACACACCCCAAGAAAACCTTTCCCTGAATAGGCCAACAGATGGACAGGTAGAAAAGGCGAGGAGAAACGGCAGAGGAGCCATTCCCAGATTTGCTTTAGTCTTCCTCCAGATCTTCTGCTGATGAGGTCTAAAGCCTCAGAAACCAGTCCAAGTCTGACACACACACACAAGAGAGCAGGTAGATGAAGTCAAACAGAAGGATGGAGAAATTACAAGAGGAGGTGACGACAGGGAGGACGTGTGAAGAAAGAGGCAGAGCGCGGGCGTGTGTGCCAGTGTCTGAAATAAGCCTGATGGCAGCTCAGGGCTTCTATCTGATGGAAAAGAGGAGAAATGCTGCAGAGATGACAGGGCCTACACAGGTGAGAAATGGAAAGACAGAAAGAGAAGGGGGCAGAGACAGAGACACAAAAAAGCAGAGACAGCATCTCGAATAAGAGGAATCACACTCTCATTCTAGAAATGCTGCCAAAACAATACGTGGACGTGTTTGTGTTGTAGGTCAGCGTGCACTGAACTCCCTTTACTTTCACCTCAAAGCTAAATTAATCACAAGGAAACGCGGCAAAGCTGGCAACTAACGTACGTATGGTCATACATATGCATTATCTAATTCGAATGCAACATTGCTACAGAGACACAGCATAGGACGCGCGCACAGATTGGTGGTTACCAGGCTGAGGAACAAAAGCGCTCCAGCCTGGATTCAGTGACACTGGTGCAGACGTAGAGTCAAGACAGTGGAAAGGACTATTGAGACTGAAGCTACTTCCCTCATTTATTTGCTGAATCTCATTTGTTGTTGCTTTGGTCTTCCATATATATATAGAAAGAAATGGAAGGCGCTGGACAAAAGGCACAGATGTGTTACCTTCAAACATATTATTCACATTCCTATATGGGCTAAATTGTAAATGGATGAAGCTCTAAAACTTTTTGATGACTCGAAGGAAAACATTTGAGCTCTTTGATCCTTATTTCTTTGTTAGATAATCTAGCTGGGAGGACTTCCTTAAAAGCTCAACAAACAAGACCCATCAGCAGTCGCAGCGGATGTGCATCATTGCCCAGACTACCGCACTCGCCATAGAAACTGTGCTTGTTGTTTTCCTAATGTACAACAAAGGATGATCCTGCCGTTGATGAATGAATTCTGAATAATTAACTTGTCCCTTTTTATTCAGTATTTTGGTTTGCAGATGATCCTCACAGAGGTGCAGTGAGATGCACTAAGCAAATCCCTTCAACATGGCTCTGGTGTGATCGTTTTGGTCCCACGAGAAATTAAACAACCCAAGTTTTTATATGGCCCAATAAACTAAAACAAGGCAAAAACACATCTACTTTGAAAAAGATGCTTTAGCTGATTTAGCTGCGAAAATGACTTCAGTTAACGAGACTCACACAAAGTGACGCTCTTCACACTGGACTACTGGCCCAAGAAATCAGTGAACAGTAAATCAGTGGGAAATGTGTAAAAAAAAAAAAAAAAAAAAGACCAAGCAAATCCAGCCTCCAAAACGCAAAACACAGAAGCTGTTTCATGTGTTCAAAACCAGCTTCTGGTGCTGCACATCACCACTAAATTTACCCTGCAGCAAAAATATAAACCTTTTTTTTTTTTAAATACAATTCCCTACAAATATTCATGATGGTCATATACAGCTTAAACTGGCCCTTATTGCTGGACCAGTCATTTGGCTTCAGTTCAACTGGGTAAGCTAATCAAAATGGAAATCTATTTAGACCTGGAGTAAAGCACTTTGTTCTCTCCTGAGGAGAACTTTAACTGCGTAGCTGGTTGTTAACGTCGACTGTCTGATGTTTGCTGCTGTGTAACTACCTTGGTCCTTCTCTTTCTGTTGCCTGCAGCTGGAGAACACAGATATGAGCGTAAGCAGTGACATGCAACCAAAACGTACATTTACATACATTTAGGAAGGCAAAATAAGCCAGAAGATAATGATAATAAAATTACCCATACGGTAGGAAACAAGGGAGAAAATGACTAAAATGAAGATGTTTATTAAATGGTGAGTAGTAGTGTTAAGCTGTTTGTCCAGTTCTGCGTTAAACAACAAAAACAAAAAATACAGTCAATGAAGATCACTTTGACTGGTTTATATTTTATGACATTTCATAACTGCAACCTTCACGTCTCAGACCTGCCTCTGTATTGGGACGGCACAATGAATCATTTAAGGGAAAGGCAATTCAATACTGACTGTTGCACTTTCCAAATCACCTGGGGCTGTTTTTTTATTAAAAGCAAAAATGTTTCAGACAGCTTCCTACACAACTTAATTTGGTGCTGTGAAGAATCTTCTGGCCAATAAACAAAGATACAAGATGGAGAGAATTCTCCAGTAATTTAAACCAAGCAAATCTACGAGCAGTGCTGTCTAAAGATTGCACTTCCATTGATGCATTGTGCATCATTTTAAACAGTGAAATTTAAATTCAAGCGTAAAAACAGCTGTGTCTAAATGCAGTGAATCCGATGCCAGTTTGCACCATTCACAGGAGAAAAATCCATTGTGTTTTTGTCAATATTGCTACAGATTTTTATATTAAGAATATGTATGTGCATGTTGTGCATCTATAACCCCGTCTGCCTGCAAAAGCCAACTGACTGGCAGTGGGATGCAACTACAGATTATTGAGATGACCAAGTACTAATTGAATAACTGAGAAATTGTACAATAATTAATGTAATCATTTTTCAATAGTTTTCCAGTAAATAATAATTGTACGTTCTAGATTTTGAGGACCTGTCTTGAAGACCAAACATGATATACACAAGTAAGGTGCTGGATAGTTCAGGCTTTTAAGTTTCCCTGATGCCGGACTGACACAATCTGCAGTATCCATTTCTTGACCCTTGCGCTTGTCTTTCTGCCTTTTGCAATCCAATCCACTGCACTGCGTGTTGTGTGACAGTAATAATCATCTGAGGAAAACCGTGGACTGTGTGAAAATGTATGGACTAAATGCTAAAGCTTTTGGCATCATGGATTTTCAGTATTCAAGTTTTCTCAGTGCTGGAGGGCATTAAATCCCTATGTGATGAGACAAGTGAAAGAAAAGACAGGTGTGAGTGTTGAGAGTGTGGATTTTAAATTGTAAACCCATGCTTTGACTTTGCTTACAGCTACTCTCACAAAACATTGATGGAAAAAAACTGAGAAGCTTAAAGTTATTAACTTAATATTTAATGAAAAATATAATTGATGCATATTTTTCCCCAAAGCTGCATAATTAAAAAAAACATAAAACTCTCTACACAATGTTTCACTTTCATGACAAAGTTATTTAAACTGATGTTTATCTGAATTTTGTGGCTGGGGGGGTGTTGTACAATAAAGTTTAAAGGGTATTGTAACGGATCCCTGCATGCAGTTGCTTGCAGCACTTCAGACAAGGTTCCAAAGGCCAGAACACCACAGCCGACCTTTTCACCCCATCAGACACACACACAATACACACTCTCCGAAACGCCAAAAGGACTGACCTCTTTATGCTGATTAACATTCCTTTGGGAGCAGAGGGGGAGATGAAGAGATACTTTCACTCACCTTCTTGCCCTCTGTTTTCCTCCCTTTTTGGCTCTGTCTCTGCTTTCTTTTCACTCTCTGTCCATCCGACTGCTTGCTCCATCTGTCCTTTCTCCCAGGCCTGGCTTTCTGTTTCCCAATTTGAACCCAATTATCCCTTCCTTCCAATTTCCTCCTCCACAGCGCTTTTATTAAGCTCGTTCTCCGTCTCCATTTATAAGGTTAATGTGTCTGTGCATGTACGTATGTGTGCGCGTTAGTGTGGTTCAGGCGTGCCACAGCAGGCCTGTTACTCAGATTGCTGGGTTATAAGAACTCGACTGACTCACCACGTTGGTTCAAATGTGTGCACAGACTTCACACAGTGATTTATACAGATGAAAAAAAATTTAAATATAAAAGAAGTACAATCTATGCTATGTACTTTCTATGCAAGTACAGCTACTAAAACATAATCAGACGCTGTCACTTTCTCATTCTAGCGATCAGAATAACAAAAACCAAAAGGTGTTTCATTAACTAGTCCGCACCTCCTCTGCTTTATTAAGACCCGTAGCTCATGTACGTCTCTAAACTTTCTCTCCAGGCTTTGTGTGGCCGTTGGTGTGCAGTGGCACGCGGCAGCTTGTGTGTGTCCGTGAAGGTGAAACGTTGACTTTTAAAGGTATTTGTTCGTGCGCATCTACACACTGTGGTTTGTGCATACATCAACACTCTTGACAAATCATTTGAGGGATTCTCAGCTGGTGGAGTTTCTCTTCCTTATTCTCATTTCTTTACTCATCATCCGTACTGAGACAAAATAAATGTCAGTGTTTTAGGCCCTTTAGAAGAGATGAATGAGTTCATGCATAATGGTGAGTGAATATTAGCAACACGTTTAAATATAATGCAGTGTAATCTAACACCACCATTAAACACAGCTCAAATTTAACTACAGTTTAATTAACACGCGTCTGCCACAGTGGGCTTCCACACTTGATTTAGAAAGATTGCGCTGATGTTTTAATAAACATGTAACTGTTATTTATCACTAGTATTCTCTGCATTTTTTGTTTCTTTATTCATTTATAGCCTGTCTAGCCATATAGTGTAATATATTATTATACTGCATTATCTCTACTTAGTGGAGTTTTAGGCCACACAATATATTTCTATAAAACCATGTTTTCTTATGTTCATGCATACAAGTCACAAAACTGCAGCTGCATGCAACTGAAATACTGTTGGTGGCAGGAAACACCATCACCACAATAACCATGAAAAGGCAAAAAAGACAGAGACTGCAAGCACGTAAACATGGACGCAGAGTCAAAAATATGAAGTTTCACGAGAGACTGGAAATTGATCCAACAAAGACATTATACACATCTGTTATACCGCACAGACAAGACTAGTGCAAATAAAGAAACACTACCCAACTGTAACCTAAATCAGGTCATCTCAACCAAAAATAACAATTAGCAGCTGCTGCCAGCACCTGAACTCCAAAGGTTTCACCAAAGTTTGTAACTGTTAATTAAAACTGGTGTGGATAAAATAAGCCACAAGCACTTAACGTGTCATAAAAAGCAACACTGAAACTCAACTAAGCACAGGTTAAAATGTGAATTTCTCCTATAGGTACACATCAAAGCTGCTTCCTGAACAAGGAAGGTTAACCTGGGTAAAAGGCTACATACACAGATGCCCACACACAAACAAGGTGAGTCATAATAAAAACCTCCTCTTCCTCATACAGAAAGTGAACAACCACATAAAGTACCGAGGCAAATGACACAGAGCGTGACAGACTTATTACTTGAGGGAGAATAACAAATAAAAAAACTGAATCACGAGGAGACAAAAGAGGGATGAAGAGAAACCTGACGCACCTACGAGCTATGCACCTTTACAAGTTAGGCAACTGTGTACAAGACCACACAGCCACATGTCTGTATAAGCTGCTCGCACAAAGGAAGCGCAATGAACAAAACAAGCATGCATATCTAAGTGTGCATGTGTGCGTTGGTGTGCAGCTGAGTGTGAGCCGGACTCCAGCTGAGAGGGGAGGCAATAGCAATTCCCACTGACCTGAAAACTAGCTTGCTAGCCACCTCTAAAGAGAGGAGAGGGGGGAGAAGAGGGAGAATGTCAGTGAGCACGAACGAGATGGAAATACAGAAGGTGAGATTTAGAAATGGTGGAGAGTGGATGAAGTGTGGAATAAAACAACAACACGCATCCAGGTGCAGTGGCGGATTACAGGGAGGAAGAGGCCTCGTCTCCTCTTTGTACTGTCAGTGAGAAGAATGAGGGAAAGACGACATGGGACGGAAAGAAAAAAGACAGATGGGATTGTGTACGTGGCATCTGCATGCACCCAGCAGGTCCAAAACAAAAAGAGTGTGTATGTGAGGCTGCCTTTAAGTGCTGACACGCATATAGAGTCAACACAGACTGTAGTGGCTGTGTGTAGATGTGTGGGAGTGTGTCCCTTCTTGCTTTTGTGACTCCTGAGGTTCCCCACGGATCAAGAGCGAATCCTCTTTCTTTCTTGTGCCCTCTTTTCATACACTTGTTCCCCCTCTTTTTTATACACTCGCTCCTCGTCCCCTCCCTCTCTTTTAGCGCGGCGCTGAATGGCCCTCTCTCACTGATGAGTGACTGATGAATGAAGTAGCTCTTTGAAGTCAAGAGTCACGGCAAGGCCGGTCAAGCGTGAAGAGATGCCGGACAAAAGCCGGCCGAGAGAGAAGCGGAGAAGGAAGGAAGGCGGAAGAGAAAAGAAAAAAGATGGAGGGGGGTTATACATTCAACAAGCAAAAACGTCAAACAGCGAACATCCATAAAGTCAGAGAGGGACAGAGGACGGATGTGTACGGCACAAACAGAAAGTGTGAGAGCGAGAGGAGAGCGAGCGTGCGCTGCATTTTTGCATGAGCACCCTGGCTCACCCTTGAATTGTGGTGCTCAACATGCAAAAGGCCAAACTCACGCAAGTGGCAAATAAACCAAAGTCATGACGGAGTGACATGTTGCTGGAACAGGCCTTGTGGACGACAAGCTGCCTCGAGGTCTTGTTTCTTTATGAGCCTCTTCCTCTTTTTGAAACGGACACGCAGAAACAACTGATTGCTCATGGCATAGATTTCTTGAAGCAATACAGGGCTACACCACTTTAATTACTTTCAACTTGATCTTGTAGCATTAACATCTTTATTTGGGGATTCTGTTGCCTTCTGTACATGATTAGCCTTTTAATCTTGTGTCCCTGGTTTTCTTTGTTAGAATGTATGAGCCCTTTCATTTGAACCATTTTTCAGTTTAATCCCACTTCGTCACCATCCTTTCAATGAGGAACAATGATCCTGCCTTTGATAGCAGCTCAGTGTACATAAGGATTTGTTCTGAAACGATGTTAAAAAGAGCTTGAAATAAACTCAAATCTTAGACGGCTTGCTAAAGGGAATCTTGTCTGGGCACAAGTTGCTTCACTGTGACACATTTACTACTGAGAGCTTCTCAGTGCTTAAAGGCTCCTTTGTGGGGGGTTGACGTTTGTTGGAAACCGATGAGCCATCATCGACCATTTCTTGGCTTTCCAAGATCGACTCCAGTGTCCGTGTCGGTTTTCCACAAAGAATATGAAATTTAGATTGCAGCAGAATGACAGACAGCCTTTTAGAAGGCTGTTTGACGCTCATTGTTTTGGCTTGCTTGGTCCAGTATGTGTAATTACAGAGGAAGATTCTCAGCCAAGCCACATTCTGACAACAAGCAACGACCAAAAACGACATTTTTCACATCGTTACAAATCAGTGTTGTAGCTAGTGCTTCTAAAAACACATTGAAAGAAGGATCGACTACGTCTGTCTTCCATCACATTCAGCTACGGTGCACCACACCTTCACGCTGAAAGCCTTTCTCACAGGTCACGCAAACCTGGTTTGAAGGGGTCTAACTGGCCTTGTCTCGTTGCCGCAGTGCTGGAGCTAAAAAAAAAAAAAGGCGTTTTTATCCAGTTTGTCTGGATGGCAACCATTTTCCTGATTAGATTCTTTTTTCTTTCTTCCTACTACACACTACTTGCTAGCAGCATGGCTGTAGGGATGGTGATGTCAGTCATTTGGAGAGTCCACCACATCTAGGCTTGAACGTTTCAGCTAATGTGTGTAATTTAATAATAATTTAGTCAACAGAGGATGATTCCTAGTGACTTTTACTACCTGACGTGTTTTTTCGAGGCCCAGCAGCAGTTTGATGCGTGACTCAGAGTCAAATGTCTCAGGAAATCTTGAAATATAACGCAAAAGCCTTCTCTGACTTTTCATCAAGCGCTATCATTAGGACCAAATTTGTATTAACCCAATGCTTGACCTATCTAATATAGAGGTTATATTGTACAATAGGCACTGATCAGCCTCCGAGTAGCAGTAATAGTAAAGGGCTCTTTGTCTCGTTTAAGGTTTAGTTCGAAATGACCTGCATCCCGTGAAATGATTTGAGTGAGCGTGACTGGCTGAGTGGCTCAAAGGCTCAGAGACAGTAAGACAGAGACAGGCCATCCACTCACTCCCTACCTTACCTAGATGAGTAACTTCAAAATAAAACATATAGTTTCATATTGATAAATGTGTACTGGCCCTGCCTCCCGTCGTTTATCTACTGTGACATTCTTCTTAAATTTACCACAGACAAGGAAAATGTCTAGCCTCAGCGGGACTGACTTTTCCCTTCCCATTAAACTCTAAGCAGCGAGTCTATGTGCTATAAGAGCAACCCATCACAAATACTGATATATTTAGTATCTTCCTCATAGATCAGTGTTCTGAATGTCACAACAACATACTCGCAGAGCTCCTGAAAGTGATCGAATGGGTTTTTCTACATGTTTTTGACAGTCTAACAAAGTATAAAAAAATAAGAGCAGGTGTAGGTTTAGTTTCTTCCTAAAAGACAGAAAGTTTGACAGACAACACAAGGCTGTCGGCAGACACATTACATAGCATAAAGAATCAAACTAGGCAGTTTTTTCCTAGACTATTTCCTTAACTTCCCTTTACAGGTTTCAGACAGGTATAGCAGCCTCACATTGCAGTACTTGGCAACAAAAAAATATCTCTCCACTACACTCACGTGTTTATCTCAGTCTCATCATATCATATCACGTTGTGGGTAAAACCACCTCTTCTCTCTGGAGGAAGCTGACATGCGCTGAGAACCCAAAACGACAAGATGGTGGCAGGGAGGTTGAAGAGAGCCAAAGAAGAGAAGTGAATGCAGAGAAAGAGAATGAAGAGGAGGGGGAAAATGAAAGTAATGAGAAAAGGGAAGAGGTGAAACCTACATACTGGCCCAAATCCACGGGGCCACGCCAGGTGAAGAGGAGGAAGTAGAGTAGAGGAGTGAAACTAAGAATAGAATAACTGGATTAGCTTTAACACTGACTTTTATTCAGCACTCTCCTCTGCTCAAATGCTCTTTAGTGTCATCACAGGAGAGGGCTGTCCTACTTTACTATTAAGTTTGACTGCACGGGGGTCTGCGTTTAGCTTTCTGACTTTACTCCTGTGTGACCAGCGCTGTGTGTATTCAAAACGTGATTGTGTAGTTGTGTGATGCGAGTAGGAACAAATTAATCGTTTTCAGATCTAAGCGGGGAACAGAAAACAACAACAACAGCCACTTAAATTAGTCTGCGTTAGGAACACGTAACAACATTTTAGCGAACGTCTTATTGGTGACAGCTCTTAACCACAACGTTGGTCAGCTGTGGTTAATTATCATTAAGTCAGTGAAACGGCCAGACAACAAAATGAGAACTTATGGCAGCTGTTTAATAAGCTCTCTGTGAGTTCAATTCGCTACTGTTTATCCTCAGCAAATGGGAATTCTGCACCACTTTGGAGTGTTGTATTTAAGGAGATAAACGTGTGAAGCTGGTATCACAACTTACAACAAAATACAATTACAATCAATTTCGCAATAACAACATTGCTCTGATAGGAATCATTTATACAGATTCCAGAAATTCTTTTACACATCATAACCCTACACAGACAACAGAGGTCACACATTCACACCGCATGCAGACAGACATGCAACGCCTGCTCGGATGCACAGATGAAAGCAGAAGTACACACATAGACAAACGTGAGCAGCTTCAAAAAGGAGCAACTCTGGTGATCTACAGCTCTGCCCTAGGGCGAAGCAGACAAGCCAAGTGTAGCTGAACGAGGAATCTGTTGTTTCCTTCACTCTTGTCTTTTCATGAATGGCATCAGCACTTTAGCTTTTCTGGTGGGGGGTTTACATGCACAGGCGCACACACATGCACCAAAACAAGGCACAGTGTGAAGTCCTGTGATGGCACGATGGGGTGAAAAATAAGAGGCATGATGGGAAAAGGACACAGACACAACGCTATCATTCATTCGTTTTTTGGGGATTTGGTCAACGTTAGCCTTCCGCATGGATGTGTGCGCCTTCAGAGGAGACAGTCCCAATCAGTTAAAACTCCTCCTCCTAATTCAAAGAGGCACTACAGGATTTGCATTTTTCCCACAATTCAATTACCACGCTTGTCAGCCTCTCCTCTACGTTCACATGCTTTCTTTGGCCATCTCTCTCACTCCCACACACACACACACACACACACATACAAACACACTCCCACAGACACACACACAAGCTTCATGAATAGATGTATTTATTCATAATTTGGAAAATGAACACCTTTATTTGTTTGTTTACAAATAAATGAGAGTCACCCTGACTGAGGGTTGAGAGGAAGCTCGCGGGTCACATCCCGTCTGGACTGTCACATCCAAGAACATGAAAAGACAGTGCTGTTAATGGATGCAGGGAGCGGCCCCTTAGGGTGCCTGCCTCCGTCTTTATCTCTGTCCTTATCCATCTCAGTAAAGACGGAACAGAAGAAAGAGAAGTGCCATCAAAGAATAGGACGGCAATGGGGGGAGTTAAAAGACAGACACTAAGGGTCGATAAGTAGCAAGAGACCAGAAGGCAGAGACGAGGCCAAACCTGATTTAGAAACCAGGAGCTAGGATCAGCCACAGACACACTGACTTTGCCACGGGGCCGGCTAATGACTTCAGCTCCCGTCTTGTCTGATTAATTGCCAGTAATCCCATTCTCATGGATAGCATACCATAGCATTCAGCAGCACCGCTCATTAACCACTATAGAAATGCCCACTAATCAGTCTGTCGCTATTGCTAGCAGGGCTAATGCTAGGCTAGGCTAATCAATAGGCAGTAATCCTGTTGGCGGAGCTGCTGCAGCGTAGCGCTCTTCATTACCCGCCATAGAAATGTCTGCTAATCATTCACAGCACGGTTATTTGTCCACCGGACTGCACAAGCGCTGGGTGGCGACGGCAGTGGGGGCTGACATTTGACAGTTGGCGGCGGAGGGTGGAAGAGACAGAGTGACACACAGAGTCACATAGGCCGTGTAATGATTAAGAAACACATCACTCACGCTTTTCTGTGCCGCTCTCGATCCTCTGCCTGCCGTAGCACATGCAGTTGTTCTCTACGTCGGTGTCATTCAGGTTTTATCGATCAATGAGAAACTCCCGCTGATCCATAATGGCTGATCAATAATGAAGCCATGCAGGCAGAGCAAAGACAACCCTTCACAGACCACCAAAGCGCTGACGTGAAGCAGCCGGGGCAAGTCGCCCGTGGCAACAGCTGTAACTCGACATTCTGGATCGTTGACTGACTTTTACTTCAACAACTGTCCGACAACACAACATGGCCACTTTGCATTCATAAGCATTTACAGCAACAGAGTTATCTGCAGCAGAAAGCTGCAGGCCGGCAACTTCCATGGATCCTCTTGAGCTGAAGTCTCTTAAGTGTGAATTGTTATGCATTATGGTCACCTGAAGCTGAACCTGGCTGGAACTTCAAGAGAAAGCAGCGATGCAGCTGAGAGAGGCCTGTCAACACCACCACCCCGAGTGACTAAAGAAGAAAACACACAGCCACTATATCTCATCCTATTATGTGTGAGCCGACAATTCTGTCACTACACTTTGAAGGGCACGGCATAAAACTTGAAGAGTTATTTGTCCGACTGCTTTGTCTGCTGTTGCGGCCTGATCTAGTGTTGGAAACTAACCCTATAATTTAAGGTAGGATATCATTTGAGTGAGCCATACACTCATATAGAAATAATAATTATATTATTTATGGCGCTCTACCCGAAACGACACTGCACAGTGCTTTACAAACGACTAACATCTGTACAGATGAAACTACGTGCAGCAGTGTGGAATTTTTGTGGATGACTCAAAGGTGAACTGAATTTACAAAACATTTTGTTCTTCCTGTCATGAATTACTTCACTTACTGTGACTGTTTTGCGCAACTTGTGGGTAAAGAAGGGTCACAAAAAAGTTTAAGGGACTGCTGGACCATTAAGAATATAACAAAATTATATGTTTTAAATTGGTCACTTATAATAAAGGCCTCAATGATAATAATTTGTATTTTATTGATATTTACTTCCTATACCAATTACCAAATTAAAGATATTGTACCTCCCAAAAAAGTCCAACTTCTAGTAAGAGCTGGCGTCAGCAGTTCCGTAACAACTGTCTGGAACGATATGGGAATGTTTGTTAGGAATGCTGGAATGTGGTGCAGTCGCGGGATGAGCGGACATAACCAGCTTTGGAGAGCCTGGCCGCCAGCACTTAAACCCGCGTAATCTGATTGGATTAACACTGACCTGCCTGGCTACACACGAGCGCGTGCGTGCTCTCGTATGGACACACGCATTTGCACTATATGCCAATCAATGCCTCTGCAGCTTGCTGGACTTCATCTGGATTCTGGGTTGTGCTGACTGGCTCATGGCACCATACTGGGCTGCCACATGCACACGCATCCGCCCTCACACCACACACATACATACACGCACACAACCATCTTAGAATGCAGTGATTTGTGCTGTGAATCTGAAACAGACCTATTGAAAGAAGAGTAATGCCCAGTGCTTGACAACCGTGCTAATTGACTAGCCCCCTCCCCAGCAATGAAACCAAACATTTTCCCCCTCCATCTTTTATTTGTTCCATCATTCCCTGACAGCTCTCTTGTTGTCCCACATTCATCCCATCCTCTTCCTCATATTACTCTTCATCACTTCGATCTACTCCTCTGTCCTCTCTCTCCTTGCCCCCACCATCATACGCTCCCTCCCTTTTCCTCCCCTATTACCTCGTACTCATACATGTAATCATTCATTAGAACCAAGGCAGTTGTCCATTAGGCAAAGCAGCCATTTTGGAAATTGCAGCAAATCTTCCATGAAAAGACATTTCCTCTAATGCAGTAGTCACGCTCGGAGGGAGAGGAGAGATAGATGCCAAAGGAGAGAAAGGAAGACGAGAGGGCAGCTATGGAGAGAAGAGAAAACAGGAGAAAGGGGTAAGTGAAGGAGAGAGATAGCGAGAGAGCCCGCGGCCATAAAGCCACCAAGCGGAAAGCAAGCCTGCTGTTTGATTAGAGAGAGTGACACCATCATGTAGGGAAGGAGAGAGGAAAGGATGGAAGGAGAGGGAGGAAAAAGTGCTTCAGAGCCAAGCAGAGGGGACGAGCAGGAGGTGGGAGAGAAGGAACCGGAGAGAAAAAACAGGGAGTGATTTGAGCGAGGACTGAGATAGAGGCAGTAAAATTAGCCCCATCACTTTGCTTACTAAGACGCTCTATGACACACTAGGATTAAAAAACACTCACATCTTGAAGACGTACACGTTCACACACACACGCACAGGACAGATGGCATCCCCCATCTGAAAGGGTGGGTTTAATTTGAGTAAAGTGATAGGAAACTCCTTAACCAATTACAAGCCACATATCTAAGGCCTTGCTATCGCATCTGTTTGTTTCATACACTCATTAGTGTGTGTGTACTCTGTATGTGTCCCGTGGGATCAGTGAAGAACATTAAAAGTGATATGAGAGGTGGGAAATGACAAATCCTCCCCGAGTGGTGCTCTGCTGAGTATGTGATTTCTTTTCTCCCACAATGCCACTGTTCATCTCAAGCTCATCTCATCAGCGATCAAAAACAGACCTGTCTCCCCTATTACCAAGCATTCATCTCACTGCTGCTCCCTCTTCCTTAATGCGTCCCTCTCTAAAGCTGACACATCTGTCACTAGCCCAAACAGAGCCTAAACCATCACAGCATTTTTCTCCCACAATTTATGATGCACTGATTTTTTTTAAACCCACAATATTCAATCCAATATCCTCACAATGTTTTCATGCGCTTGTGAAATATTTTGAGGGAACAGTGCAATACATAGCAAAACAGGGCCATCTGAAGGATCGATACCATAAATAATACAGCAATAAAAATATGACTTGGAAAAAGGTTACAGCATCAGTAGACAATACCGGCTTTGGACATTTAGAAACATTTTAATCTCCCAAATGTCAGTCTGTGTTTTTTTTATACCTTAAAGAGCGAAAACACAAAACACATACACATTTAACTAAACTTATGTTTTGCTAAATGTGAGTATATGCTGAGGTCTCAGTGCTCTGTCCTGATATATTTGGGATCTGGACTGTGGATCAAATAAAACAAGTAACTTGAAAATGTCTACACTTTAAAAGAAACCCAGCAGAGAAGGTCAAAGTCAAAAATCCATTCAATGTCAACATGAAAACAACTGATTCAATCCTAATTTTATTCAGCTGTTGACTCTTCCCCTGTGGAACTGTGTGTTTTGGTCATTCAGGAGGCGTATTTATATGCTTCCATCCAGCTGATGGAAATGCTCCTAATACACATTTTATTTTTGCAGCATTTGAAACGCTTGTGT
This sequence comes from Macropodus opercularis, assembly GCA_030770545.1. Taxonomy (NCBI): domain Eukaryota; kingdom Metazoa; phylum Chordata; class Actinopteri; order Anabantiformes; family Osphronemidae; genus Macropodus; species Macropodus opercularis. Next base: position 5,034,733 of record JAUCMP010000026.1, on the reverse strand, counting down.
AAAATCCACTTGACAGCTGGATGAGAACACAGCTGCAGAGAAGACATGCTGGATCTCAACACTGGTAGTGCTGAGCTGCTGCCTGGTCAAAGATTGCCCGACAGACCTTCCTCTCTTAAACATTCCTCAGAGTTAACAATGCAACTTCTACCCACTTCATCCACAATGGGGGCAGGTACGTGGCGTCTCACCCATGTCAAACTGTCACACCACTTGGCTGGAGTTAGGGACCGTTCATCTCCACCACACTGACAATACGCACAGCTGATCTGAAAGCTATGCGTACAACGACGTGCCAAGAAATCCCTCATCAGCATTCTGTAAACACAGATGATCTTTTTAACACTTTCTCTGGCCTCTTAACCACACACACTACACCATGAGAAGCAGAGAGAGTGCTTTTCATAGCTCAGCGTTGCAGGGATTCGCTCTGTGGAAGTGGAGCTTTGCGTAATACGGAGCAGCACTGTTTTCTTCGCTATTAAGCTTATAGTCCCTTGTTTCTCATGTCAGGAATGATAGGATACTTGATTATACAAGAGGCAAGAGATCCTCTGTGCTGCACTTACACTCATACATATACGTAGACCTTCCTCCTCTCATGTGCCGTTGTGTCTCTTTCTGTTTCTCTTCAGATGCACACAAATTCAGAAACACATGAACACACAGCCACTCAGGTTGAGGCTTTGAAACAGTGCTCACAAAGTGATGAAAGGTAGTTTATCCTGCATCCACTGTGATATCTCAGCTCACCATGCAGAACGGCCGGACACGTTATCACCTATGACCGGGGAAAACCACGGGAGTCAGGACTGACGCCAGCAGCAAATACCAATGCTAGTGTGTATGTGTGTGTGTCCCAGCGGTAATAATCACCCGGATTAGAGTGGAGCCAAACCCCCGCAGGGTCCTTCTCTCCCCCCACTTGCAGCCCAGCCCAGCCCTGCCCAGCCTGCACCTCTGATCCCCAGTTTGAACAGCCATGGGAAGCGAAGCAGCCGGCCTAACATCTCCACTGCGTCTAGCTGCCAGACAGATAGACAGAGGCGCAAAACACTTCTTTCTTTCAATTCCCACATATGTCTAACCCCCTTTGTCCTATTGATCACCCAAAACTAAAATAAAACATTGAACAAGCTTAGGCAATACACAAGACACATAACCCATTCAACAAGCATACCCCTGAGCCACAAGGGTGCAGTGAAATGGAAGCTGATACAGCCGTCAATATGTCTGGGTGAGGGATGCAATATGTTGGCAACAACAATAGGGAGGAGCGGAAAAGAAATGGGTTATAACTTAATAAGAATGCGCATCATGTCTGGATGGCTCACAGACAATGTGAAGGATTATTACGGAGTTGAAATGTTGCCTGGACGTGTGAGACTCCACTACCTGGAAGAAATTCAGCTGAATCTCAGTATGTGATTCAGTGGGAGGGTGCCCTGATACTGGCACCTATCAACAATTGTCAGAGGAGCTGCTGAGCTCCTGTGGCATTTGTGACAGCACTGTGTGGAAATGTCAAGCAACATTTGTCTCTCAACATGAATTATCAACCACCCATTTCAGGGAGATGCACATAAAGCTTTCCAGTCTTATTCCGTTTTAAACCACACCACAACACAGCCCCTCCCTGTAAAGAGAAAGATCTAGGATTTATGATTATCAAGGGACCAATTTGACATTACCCACTCACATAATGTGAGGACAATGTGTTAGGTCATTATAATGGGTATGTTTTATCTGCTTGGGATCAATACTATTATTATATAAAGGATGAGTAGGAATTGAAAATAACTGTATCTGCTCATTTTCTATATTTAAGCAGAGAAATGCTTTAATGCTTCCCTTCACACTGAATCCACCTGCTAGAGTAATGTGTAAACCTACTAAAGCCAACTTGAAGGAGTAAAGAAATATCAGTAGCTAAGTAATAACACAGTACTTTAATTTAAATAGGTTAAAGTGATTAGATGCGCAGATAGACAAGCTCTAGATTTAAGAGTCTACTTTAAAGGGTTCACCGGTTTCCTATTTAACGTGTGTCAGACGTTCCATTTCATTTTAATGATCATAGCCCGAGTCTCACTCTCGATCCTCCACGAAGTCCGCAGTCAATACAACAAACACTTTGCAGTTTTACCTTTGATTCTTCTGCTTGTTCTCCTTCTTGTTGAGGACCCCCGGCACACAGTTGGTCAGTTCGGTCCAGTCTGCGTGCAAGCCGCAGCTCCAGCCGGTGGAGAACCGAGAGAAGAGCCAGGTCTCCTTGCGGTTCGGCCGGTAGCAGGTACACTTCTTCTGCCCCGGTCTGCAGTCGCAGGGGACCTCTAGACGGACATTCTGGACCAGGTGCCTGCCGAAGGTAGTCCCCCCGGTTTTCTGGATGTGCAAAAACACGATCACGTCCTCTCCTTTGATTTGGAAATCAATCGTCCTCTCCAGGTCCCTGACGGGGAAGAAGTATTTCTTAACGTAGTGGGGGTCCGGAGTGGGGAAGATGTCCCCTTCGTCTTCCTCCGTAAAATACCCGTGCGGGGAACCGAAATTGATCACCCCGGGGGCCACGTACTGATAGAGAATCAGCATGAAACACACGGATCCGACGACGATCAACAAGAATTTGCTGCTCCTCTCGACCATGTTCCTTCCCAGTGCGGTTCCTACAGTACGCTACCATTTCCCAGTCAAGCCGACAACAGGGAGCAGGGCGCTCGGCTTCTTCATTCTCGCTTTCCCCGGCCAAGAAGGACTCGCTTTCGGGGCTCAAGAGTGTCTCAATCCGCTCTGAGACGACCGAAGTTGGCTCATTGTTCGCGGAGACCGTTCAACACCGTGAAAGACGCATTGTAACTCGCTTGAAGCTCCCCCCTGTCGCCGACCCTCCCCCGTTTACTTTACTTTGGTTTCCAGTCTACACTACACAGACACACCGCATTACCATGGAGTTATGTACCCAGGATGCAGCGCGAAGCCTACCTTTTCAACCTCGCTCTCTCCCTCTCTCTCTCCGAAACCCGGGTGAAAGGGAGAGTCGCTTTAATCTATTGGTTCACGCTCGACGGCGACGTCATCGCCCTGCCGGCCGCGAGTCCTACGAACCTGGCGCGCGCGAGCCAACCGACAGAGCGTCATCACAAACTTCGATGATCACAGGAAATAAATCAATGACAAACAAGAAAGGTACTGAACGTTATGTTTGGTTTCAATCTAATACTAACTACCACAAGGACACACGAGGGAATTAAAGTATCAGTCTTAGCGATTAACTGTCTAGAAGTTGGTTCGAAGTATAATATTATATAAGTTATAAAACTTGGACTGGTTAGTAAAGAAAGGGGGGAAAGGTCCAGTTGGCACGAGTCACCTTCCAGATAATCTCTAGAACAAGATCATACAGGAAGAGAAAGTGTTATAATAAAGTAACATCTGGGAGAACGAGAAGTGAAACCACGGTGTTTTAGTTGGTTCCCTCTGTAAACAGCTGCATTGATCAGAAAACAGAACAGAAAACATCTGCGTAGTGCTCGTCATTACCCCATGTAGGCGCAGGTTAACGTCAGGAAAAGGGTTTGACAGTAAAAGCACAAGAACATCGTAAACCAATTATGTTCAGAATGGAACTTAAACGTTTATTGTATTGATGTGGATCTTGGGTTATTTCAAGTTGCCGACAGCACGAAGCAACGAACCGCCGCGACAATGTTCGACAACCATGAGATCGAGGGTTCCTGGTGGTTCACGCTGCTTCTCGCGTTGTTACCGCTGGTGGTCAGCACTGAGCTCCGCTGCGCCTTCCTCCTGTTAATGCAGTCTAATCAACTTGTCGGGCATATTTATGCGATTCCCAGGGGCCAATCTGTCGAACATGTTTTGACTAATCACAAATAAAAGTTGGAGAGAGAAAGACACGTTCCAACGGCTGCGTGCTTTCCCCCTTTAAGTCTGGCTCCATTAAAGGCTGAGGTGGGCTTTCTTCATCTGTGCCTTTTGGGCTTAGCTGCAGTCTCTTTGGCAGTTTGTTATTGCAGACGGTTATTGTGGTAACAGAGCGGAGCGAAAACCTGGCTGGGTGCAATTTTGGTGAAATACCAGATCTGATTCCCCACATGCGTCTCAAATGAAGCTCAGTCAGTAAGATCAGCCCAATCAGAGGCCCGGGGGTGTGAAAACAGCAGTCGGTTGTGGCTGATGGCAAATGAGCTTGGTAAAAGATGAGGGTATATTTTCACTCCGAGTGGTTTGGGTTGATGATGTGATGTATGTTTAGTCAGGCTGTAATTGCTTGTGTGCTTACCCACACTTTCAGCTTCCAAGATTTCCCACTGGTCTGTGGATCTCCGAAGACCTGTGCTCATCCCCACTCTGAAAGCTGCCATAACTTATAATTTTTGTCAGGGTGATTCAAGTTGTGCCAGGTGTTCACAATTTCCGCATACGGTGACACTTCAAGCTTTACAGTTTTTCTCAATTACTTACGCAATGTAGCCAGGACTATTAACTGAATATCCCAGTTCATGACGTCATCTACCTTACAGACCTTTTACACTTGTTGTGGATTTGTTGGAGCTCATTTATGAAGCTCTGGCTTTCAATGTTATTAACTCGTGTCATCGCAGCTGGACCCTAATTAACACACAATTCCTTAGAGAGAAGCGCCAAGTGTCAAAAACGATCACACACCAATCAGAAGCTAGAGATAGCAAAGGGCCACGGGGCAGTCCATTTGTTTTGATAAGCAACACATTTTTTTCTAATGTGCAACGAAGTTAGTAGTAATCTGTGGGATGAAAGAAAGGATCATTAATCATTACTTGTGGGTTTCATGTCATATAATAAGACTTTAAGCCAGTATTACTTTTAACAGCATATTAATTGATGCATTTTGGTCCAGACATGAGACAGGAAACAGATGCGAATATTATGTTTAAAAGCTGCAACATGTCTTATTAAAATCTTGGGAAACATCAACAAACACCTGACTATTCATTGTATCCACATTTTCCCACATCATTAGCACATGTCTGAACATCCCATGGCCTTGTGAAAACAGTTCACAATCATGTCACGTAGATTTAGTACATTTGATGGAAGTGTCTTTAACCGCCAGTCCCTTCTTTTCCTGAGATTATCCCAGCACGACTGGAGCTGAGCGGGAGCGAGCTGGTCGCAGTCTTGAATAATTCCGTCTGCTTATTTACATGTTCTTTACTTACACTGAAGCAGCATCCGCCTGTCACTGCTGTTAAACACACTCATGATTATGACTTGTGCCTCGCCCCTGGCATTACACAGTTGTATTAAATACCGAGAGATTTCTGTGAGAGAGAGTGTGTGTGTGTGTGTGTGTGTGTTCGCAAAACAGAGAGAACATTAGCACAGTGTGTTGGCGAGTGCTAACTTGTGCGCGTTGGTAATGTACGTTGGTGTGTGTTTTGCTCCCACCATGCGTAGTGTCATTATGAGCGGCGTTACTTAAAGAAGATGGATGTCACAGAGTGTGTTGCCCTCTGGCTCGAGTATAGAGATATGACAGTCTGTTTATCATCAGAAGCAGTTTATTGTTGCCTTTGCATAATGATCCTGTTAGATGGATATTTTCATACTGTTTCCAGAGGCTTTGGGCTGCGTGTTATGTCCTGTACCAGTGTCTCACATGCACATGTTGTGTCCCATATAATGCATTTCAGGCACAGTTTATTAATGAGATTTGCAGTCAGATGGATTTAAGTGCAAGAAACACACACTGACATGCAAATATTCATAAATGCATGAGACCCCAGAAAGGCTCCCAATTAGTTGTTCCTGTGGATTAATAAATAAACAAGGTGCTCTGTGGTTTATAGCTGCTTGTTGTTGACAGAAGCTTAACAAAGTTCCTCCTCTTTGTCTCAATATGATCCTAATTTTGAGGAATCTCCTCGTAAGCCCTAATGTCCACCCTGAGCGCACACACATCATGCTCAGACATGCTCCGTCTGTTTGTGCTTTATTTTTCATTCAGCCAGCGGCTAGGACCAAATTCCACAGTGGGGAAAACACAAAACAAAGGCAATGGGGTATTTAAACACCCACAAACACACAGACACACACTCAATAACAATTTTTTCACAACTTACATTTTTTGTGAATGCTTCAGCGTATTTGTTTGTTCTTCATAAACAAACTGGCAAAAATGAAGCCAGAAGAATTAGAAATCTGTTTTCATCGTGAACCACTGAAATGAATTATTCCCTGAACCTTCAGACACAAATATTTTCTTTGGATGTGCCTACAGGGAAGTGAACGCTGCAGAAAAAAAACAAAACCGGGCGCCATGTATTTCCTACATTCTGCCGTCTGTTAGCGTTTGAGGAAGAGTGTGTTCATACGTGATGGGTTGGAGCTTGTGCACCTCACACAAGTAGATGTATGTGACACATACATACATGTTGACTGACTTAGCGTGGACCAATATGACAAGTGTACAACACTGATAACCTGTTTAACTAGCAACGGTTTGTTTGGCCATGTTGGCTGTAAACATATATAATCCAGGCAGCTTTTCATATTTCACATGCAGTGAAATATAAACCCGGCTGCAATTTGCCAATCTTCATAATATTATTTGATGTCAGCAAACATCTGATGAACGTCTGACATCGGATTTGGGGGGATACACCCAACTTTGAAACAATTCTGAGCTTTGTGTTTTGTTCTTCTTCATTACAAGCAGCTGAAGAAGTGAATGCCCCGGAGGAGAGGCCGGCTGAATGTGTGCTCTGTGGAGGATCGTAGATGTGGTTGAACAGTCCAACGCTACTCAAACATTCCTCTGCAAATGCCCGCGCATGTGTGTAATGTCTTTACTTTTCTCTGCCGAGTTATTTTCCACTGACAAGTTGACCCTTGAACTTTTTTTTTTTTTTTTTGCCAGAGGACATATGTTTTCTATGGGTGTGTTGGTTTTAACACTTAATTCTGTCTCGCAGACATGAGGGATTAAAGTCCATGGGCATGTGTGTGTATAGAGAAGTGGATTATCTCGCATTTCAAAGCAGCTGTTAATGACTAAGACTTTGTTTAAAATGCTGCACATAACCACTGTCTGTTGTTTACTGGCCACAGAACGTGCATTGATTTATTGGGTTTGGTAGCGAAATCATAATATAATATAATATAATATAATATAATATAATATAATATAATATAATATAATATAATATAATATAATATAATATAATATAATATAATATAATATAATATAATATAATATAATATAATATAATATAATATTTGTGAAAATCTAAACCTGTTTATCTGTGTCAAAGCTGAAAACCCCTCCAATAATATATAAAATACGAAAAATATTGCTATCACTACATTTTGTACTACTACAATAAGTTTTACATCCTCAGTGTTATTTCAGTGCAGATGGATGAAACTCACACGTCCTAGATCCCAACTTTTGATGAAGGAAATGCTTTGTGATCAGAGGAGAATAATATTGCACTCAATATCAATTTTCTCTGTCAACATTTGCCTTGGGAAATTTAGCTGGTACAATGGAAGAGGACTCAAATATCCAAAGCTCTTTGTTTGAGTGTAGTGGAATCTGATCTAGCGGCTGCTCCAGTTCTTGGAAGACAACGGATGGCTAATGGAAGCTGCGTAACCTCACACTGTCTCACCTCGTTCCTCTTTACACCCCCCCCCCACCTCACTTATTTCTCTTTTTTCCCCTTTTCTACCACTTTGTCTTCTCTCTCGCTGTATCTCTCCCCTCAACACGTCCCGTCTTCCTTTCATTGTAAGCCACATGGCATCAGGTTCTCACAGAGAGAGAAATCCACACTATCCCCTGTCACACCACTTATCTCCTCTGAAATAAATGGACAATAATTAGTGGGCTGTTGGAGGGTTTCACCTCGTGTTTCCTCCTGTCATCTGTTTCAGCTGTTTCATTTGACCCTTGTCCTGCCTCTGCCCTGTGGCTCAGCTTCCGCCTCATGTTAATTACACATTATTGGCATGACTGCTTCGCAAATACAATATTGTTTAACGACAGCAGCAAGAGTCTGGCTTCAGTGCTGTCTCTGAGCAGTGAGCAGATTGTAGATGAGAACCAAAGCTCTGCTTTAATCATGCAACGCACCTGTCAAATATCATCTCAGAATATTGAAATGAATGTCTGTCTGCGCCATATGAGTGTGGTTACAGTTAATCATAGTCATCTGTGGTCAAGGTGTTCATTCTGGGTCCTGAGAGCCACTGTCCTGCTTGTTTTCCAGCCATTCCTGCACCTCCAGCTTCAGATTGGCTGACCACAAGCAGAACCGTGGCCCAATTTGAATTTCATAAAAATAGTCATTAAATGTTTTCTGCTGTAACAGTTGTCAACACGTTTTAAGTCTCTACATAGTGAGTTTAATGACTTAAATGGAAAACAAATGCTGTTTTGAAAGTAGGACACAAAAACTTTAATATTGAAGAGGCAATGATTGATATTAAGCTATAGCCTTGATGATGAACTACGACAATCGTGTAAAGTCTGGCCAGACATTCTTGAAAATGAGGTCTGACGTCATCTCTGTCACACAGAGAACGAGCAGCAGATGGTTCCTGGGATAAAAACACGAGCGCAGACTGTATGTGTGCGAGGAGATAAAACAGTTTCCATGATGGATATTGAAAGATGCAAGTCAGAGCCCAGAACTCCACCCCTGCCGCTCCCTCCTCGTCCATCTCCTCCACACCCGCAGCCTATTCTGCCTACTAAGTATAAGCAGATTAAAGTTAATGATCTAAAGTGAATTAGATATTTAATCATCTTATCATCTTAGCACAGTCAGGTCATAACTCTGCACTGATCTGCAGGCCCGTCTGTTTGACAACGCACAGCAGAAGCACAGTAAGCTAAACTCAGAGGTCGACTTATGGCCTCCATTAGGTTCCACTAAATCAATTTAGAGATTGAGAAATTCAACACGACCCCAGATGTTTTTCAGCGTTCGTGTGATGCAAGAACGATGATTGAGGACAAACAGCACTGGAACATAATTGACCCCTGAAGATGAGAAAATAACCTGAAAGATGCCTCCGCTGATATAATTTCTTTTCTCCCCTTTAAGCTGCTCTCTTCATCGTCCCCTTTGCCGCACTCGTCACTCTCCCGTTGCACTCTCGCTGATTGGGTTGCGAGCACTTTGATTTTGCACACTCGGCTGCCCTTCACACACACACGCACACATTCTTTTCCGCTCAGTTTTCCCTTTTTGATTTTCTTTCCTTTCTAGGATGAAGCAGTTTTCACTTGTCTTGTAATTGCATCAGGTCTGTTCATTAATGTGAATGAACTACCATGTGAGGTTTTCATCCTCCTAGCCTGTAAATTTATTTATTCATATATTTTATCTCCATCTTGTGCAAATGTGTGTGAATGTTTGTGTGTAGTCTTACGTTTTCTTTGAATGAAATAAATAAAACAGCCCCGTGCAGGAGTTCTCGAAAGCTCCGTGCAGAAAACCCGGAAGGCTGTCATGTCTCCAACACTCAGACTGACTCATATTACCAATTCACCATGACCGTCTGTCTCGGGCTGCTCAAAGTTCACAGCCAGACAGATCTGATGATGGAGTTTATGTGGTGACAGAGAGAAGTGAGAGGAAAGACACGAAGAGGCAAACACATAAAGCACTGGAGGTAAGACGAAAGAGAACAAGGATGCACAAAAAGAGTCAGGAAAGGAGGAAACGAGATAATGACAACTGGCCCGGTATCACAATGGGCGGTTGGTTTTCAATGAACAACGCGTTTTAACGTCTGAGACCTCCTGTGTCGCCTTATGACTATGGAAGCACACAAACATCAGAGGCACCGCAGCTTGTCTCACAGAGACAGAGTGTGTGTCTGCGTGCACCTAAAGCAGAGCGTGCACCTCACAGTCGGGCAGATTTTCAACCCAGTTTTCAAGCAAATACGCACACAGTGGAGACAAACACGCTCTCGTAGACGTTTGCGCACATCCGTGCACCGTGGAGCGAATTTGTCTAAATGTCACATTACTGAGGCAGCCACATGTGCCTTCCCTTAACAGCCAGTCAGATAAAAGCCAGAGGAAAGACGGGAGAAGAAGCAGTTGGAGGGTAGATACAGGAGCAAACGTTTGAAATGTGAAGACGTGCTGGTGTACGTTCGTGTCTCTGCAGTGTGGCAGCTCAGTGGTTTCCCTTTGCTGCAGTCTTCACCTTATCTCCCGTCCCACTCCACGGGAGATAAGTGGGTTTCAGAGGAAATTAATGATTTTACTATGTCCAGGCTTATTTTTAGTTTGTTTAGAATATGGCGGAGAAAGAAGGTGCCTGTGCTAATGCATGAGACTCGGTGCAATAATCGATTTATTAAATAATAATGTGTCCCAGTGCATAAAAACAGCAAGTAGCTACAATTTTCATTAAAAAAGTCCAAATCAAATCAAACAACGGTGGTTCCCCTGTAGATAAACTAAATGAGCTCCTTTATTGTCGTGGGGTAAACTTCATTTAGAGTAGATTAGTCTGTTCTGTTTACTTATGGTTCAGCCAAAGTTCAGGGGCCTCGTTCATATAATAACGGTTTTAGCATCTGCACATGTATTGTTAGAAATAACGTCACTACAGTGACGATGGCTGCCTCGATCTTATGGAATGAACAAAACTCATGGAAATATGAATAAACAAAAACTAAACGTGCTCCTACCAAGGTTTTTCAAAGACTCTCAAAGATTTTCTCTGGACCAAACCTTGCGTATGAACATTGTCATTCCATTTACGGGCCTATTCTGGGGGGTCTGTCCGCCCACAGAGGACACAGTCGCACGTACCCACTCAGGTTAGATGAGAGGCTTTCCACCACTCTGCCTGGCCCATTAGCGCGCTTCCACCAGCTGCCCAGTCGTGACAGGTTGTTTTACACCAGAACAGAAAAAAACACACATGTACGTTAAATCAAACCTGTACTGTAGATGATTTCCTTCATATTTTGAAAGTTTGCGATTTAAAATGCGTCACTGTCTTGACACTACTCTACAGCAAACCCCATAAATAATTTCGACGGCTACAACACACCAGGCAAAATCCACTCATCCGTTTCAGTTGTTTGGGAACTGCCTGTCCCTCCGCCGTGGGCACGGTGCCACACCTGGCAGCCGACAGATGTTTTTTGGTCCCTGGTTTTAAATCAAACCCCTTCCTTTATCTTCTTCACACATGTGGAGTTTCAGTTGCAAATGCTGCGCCGGTGACACCACTGGTTCATCACTCCACCGCTCACACTGAAAAATACAGCAGAGAGCATTTAGTGACACGGAGAGTCCGGCTTTTACAGAAAGAAAACATGAAAACATTCACCGTATCATGTACATCGTCCCTCTTCATGTCAACGTCAAAGTTCCCCCAGAGAGTTAATTAGCATTGATGGATATGCTTCTGTCAACGTGAGGCATAGGGGTAATAGGATGAGAAGAGCGGCTGCTTCCTTCCTCTGACCGCTCGGACTGACGCTGCAGCCGCAGGCTCTGCTGTGGGAGAGTAAAGCCACTGTTGATCTGTGGATTTCAGCTCACAGTAAATGCAGCACAGTGTTGCTCAGTCTTAGGCATATGAATAAAAGGGTTGTTTAAGCTGCCGCTGTGCACGGATGCTAAAATGTGAGCTATCATGGGAATACTAGTACTGTTGCTGTTGTTGTGCAGTCCTGCAGCGCATTCACGTGTGTCACCTGTTAACCTGGCTTTCGAGCAGCTTGCCAGCGGGACTGCAGCAAAAAATGATCTGGTTTGGTAACACTTGCACATTTACAACGTTCTAATAACATGTGTGCTTATAAAGAGAGAAAATGAAATGAATATTAAGCAATTTTGCCATTAAAAAGTCTATTAATTGAGAGTGTTGATTTGAGAGTTTTTAGGCACACAGGTCACCTATGTAATTTGGTATCCATCTAATTAGGCTTAATTGTGATTGCTTCTTAATTGCCTGTAGCTCCATGTTCTCATAATGGTGACACACAACAACACGACAGCTGTAACACACTCGTTTTAGCTGACGCTGCTCGAGCCGCATCAACAGCACGACTCCAACGACAACAGTCCACCCCTTTGGTCAAGAGTGAAAATAAAAGACTGACAAATGGAGAGAGCGCAAGAAGCATTAGAGTTAGTGATCGGTGCGAGACAACAGCAGCTGTGACAGCTGCATTACTTTGAAATAATACTCTATAACAGAAAAGGCTTCAAATGTGGGGCACAAAAGATAAAGACCCAGTTGATTCCAGACAGTCAATAGCAGCAGGACTTTTAATGTGACTTTGATAGTCATGTATACTTTGTGATCACACCATGTACCGAACAATAGAGAGCAGCAAATATATACATTGTTTATCTTTTCTTCTCTCTCGCTCTCTGTCTGCCTCCCTCTATGTTTTGGTGCTCTATGGATGAGTAGTTACATCATTAGTATGCCATTAGCTCTGATCATCGATTCCCCCTGCAGATCTCCCCCCTCCTTCCCGTTCGCTGACACGGAATTCTGAGGAGATCCGTGAACTTTATCACCTTGAGCGTTCCGGTTTCCTCCTCAGAATTCCCACTGGATCAGCACTTTCTTCCCCTCCAGACCTTTTCTAATTATCCTGTTCCTGCCTTTCAATAAATAATTACAATAAAGGTCATCAATCAAAAGCGAAACATTGATAACTGAAGAGAAAGTCCAATATCCCCTTGGCACAGCGGCCCTGGCATCATAAATACTCTGACGGACTGTTCGCATTAGTGTGTCTGCATCCTGGTGTGTGTGTGTGCGTTTGTAGCTGCAAATAATTTTCACATAAATCATGTGCTATGAGATAGATGAGAAGGACCGTGAATGCACTGCACACATGGGCTTCTGTGATTAAGCTCTGTCTATTTGCGCGTGTTATGTGTGTCTCCTGGCGTATGTGTGTAGTTTTCAAACGATAAATAAACAAAATATGATCAAACACCACACCATGGCCGAGATTTAAGCTCAGGCTAAGCCCACACTCACTGCATGTTGATTAGCGCACACAAACGCACACACACACACACCTGGATATGCTAATGTGAGTCTGCAGTAAGCGCCGTGGGGTCGGCTCCTTGGTGCCAGTGATTGGTTGCTATCTGTCTTGCCTGGAGGACCGGCGAGGCAGCCAGGCCTCCCGCCAGGCTCAGCCCAGAGACGAGCTCTGATAACGGGGTAAAAATGTGAGCCATCCTCCGCCTCAGCCTGGAGAAACCACCGCCTTGGGCCTCCTCTGATCTGAAGCTGCAGCCTAAATGGGTTTCTACGCCTGGCAGCTCAGTGGAACACAACACAGCCACACGCCTTCCTGCATGAACACTCACACTAATGCACAATAATAATCTGCACTTGCTCTCACTCACGCGTTCACCTGGTCCACCACTTAGGGAGGGAAATTAGAAAATCAGAGAGGAACATCGTCTGTTAAAAGAGTAAACAGCCTTGCTGGTTGTGCTTGAACGTGGGAGCCCAAATGCATTCATTATCCTGTTGCTTATGGAGGCATTGTGCTCTGCATGTCAACACTCCGCCACCCCCGTACACTCATCATAATGCAAAGCCAATCACGCACACACGTACAGACACACACACGCAGCCACAGCAGTGACTCCAAAAATGAGGAAATGACTTCCACTGGACTGTTCCCATCCTCTTCTCCTGCCTCCTCGCACATCTCTCCCCTTCTCTATTCATCTCCTTCGTCTAATTGGTCCAAATACATGCCGCCGGTGCCACAAACAGCGCTAAATTGGTTTTCATCAAAACACAATTCCACCTGAATTCGACCTGAAATGTGCTGAACACACAAAGATAAAGTGGTTAGGCCTTTAGAGGTGTCAGAGCTGAGATATGATGGTTAAGAACACACAGATTTGCTGAAATGGAGATTTTTTTTCATTGCGTTTGGTAGAAAAACAGATTTCTATTAGGAAAAGGTAATGGGTAGAGCCGGGCATATCTGTCTACTGACAGGGAGAGAGCGAGGGTTTCTCAGGCGTTGTTGAAGAGACAGAGCGTGAAACAGTTTGCTAGGCATGTCTAAAGATAGAGAGAGGAGCGGAGAGCGGCGGGACGAGAAGGTTGGAAGTGGGTGGCTAAGCAGCCGATAACACTGCATTCCAAACAGGTGGAAAATGCGTCACAGAGCAGATCCTCGTCCACGGCGACGATGGCGTCTCGTCATCAGCCGCCGACGTCGACGCCGTTCGCTACAAAGCGCAACCGTCTCACCTGGCGGCGTCTGCTGACATGCTGTATGATGACTTAATACTGCAGGGGGTTTTATTTGTGTCTGGAGTTATTTTGATCTTGTTTCATGCAGCAGAGGCTTATGACACACTGCTAATTGATCGAAGCAGGCTTCAGGATGCAGCACAATCAAAGGACAATCAAAACGTTTTAGGAAGTTTCACAGAGTAGTTTATGGTTCGCACTCACAAGCATTATGATTGTTTTGTGGCCGCGTTCTCTCGAGCTGCTAAATGCTCCACTGCGTTGTCCAGCTAGTCGCTAACTGTGTCTTGTGAGAGCAGGTTGTGTACAGTAGGTTTTTGGACACTAAAAGCTGACGCCTGCTGTGTCCAGAAATCAGATCGAGGATAGAAAATGAACGGAACCAAACAAACTTTTGGGTTATGAAACAGAGAACGAGGTCAGAGACGCGAAACTTTCACGTCTGGATTTAATATCACCAAAAATAAAGGCCAGTAAAGGCTTTAAGTCTGTTTGTGTGAGAAGAGGACCTCACTTCCTTTATGGACATAAAACTTCTGCACTATTTTTAAACTTTGGATTAACTGTTGAGGATTGATGCAAAAACAAAAAGATGCTTCTTTTTCATTTCCTGACCTGATTCATTGCTACAGTAAGTGACGTAATGTCTCCAAGTGCCTGCTTTCACCGAATGAAGCAAATTGCCTCTGAGTCCTAACTGTTAACAGGCACGTATGTGTTTGTTTACCTCATGTTTACTCACCTCATCACTGGCACATTACTGCTTCTTATGGTGCATTACCAACATGATGAGCAGCACAACATGAGGCACAAACATCCTCATGTAACATTACTACAGCGTCACTAGTTACTTTTTAACATATTCCGACTGTAGCATCAACATTAGACATTAGTTATAATGATGAAATTGATCATCAGACTGTTTCCCTGTGTTTAGACGTCCATTACGTCTGGGACCTGTTAGGACCTCGTTCCGCACTCGCTTCCCTTTACCTCTCTGCTGCAAGGCGTCGCGTTTTTATGGCTTTGTGTGAATATGTGTGTGTGGCAGCCTCATTAAATCAGGTCTAGGCACACTTTGTGTTTACAGACGATTATACCCACACATCAACATTGATTGGAATAGAGAGATAATTGCTCCAAACAAGTCTTTCTCTCTCTCGCCCACACGTCCACGCACGTTCTTTCTTTCTGTCTTATAATGTTTGTGAGTCTCGATCTTATTCATCTGCATCCCTTTCACTCCCCTCACCCTCTGTCTTCCTCCCACCTTCCTAATCCCAAAGAAATGACTAACACCTGTCATCCAAGCTGTATAAGATAATTAATCAGACATTGCAGCAAATGTCACTACATCTACATGTGCACAAACACAAACACATGCACATGAAGCAGGTGTTCTTTGTGGAAATAACTCAATATCTGTGATGTGAAAAAAACATCTCTTAAATATGACTGAGGCTCAGGCCGTAGATCACACTGAGTTTGTAAGTGCAGTGTATTATAAACTCGTGAAGTACTCTCCCATAATGCACTCTGTCAGCCTGACCTTGGCAAAGCGACTCTGTCTGCCGCTCTGTAAAGCAGGCAGTAATGCTGGCCCTGTCACAAACGCAACACACACACGCCCACAAACACAGAAAAATGTCCACACGTCTTTGCAAAATAATTGGGACTAAAACCTTAGTGACGTCAAGATGGCTGCTGTGATTGCGCCGCGTGAAAGGGAAGGACGCCATGTTAAAGATGCCAGCGTTTTATCATCTGCAGGATGGCTGGCGTTCCCTAAAGACCACAAAAAATCCATTGGCTCCGTTGGTCTCTGTCAGTTTCCTCTCACCGTAAATGCAGCTGGTTTACGTGGGTGAACGCCTGCACTCGGCTCATCTTCAGGTTGGAGGTTCTGCTTTTAACCTGGCTCTTTCTCAGTTTCACTCCAACTTCGTTTTTCCTTATCAGCCTCCGTGTTTCTCTGAATTTCTGATGTGCCGCTCCTGCGTTTTGATTAATATTGATTGAGGTCTAATAGTTGGGCTACAGGGACCCCACATTTCAATAACTTCTAATTACCCACATACACGCACACAAACACACAAGCTTCGATAAATCTAATTGCCAGCTTTCGTCATACGCCACACAAATTACAACAGCGATCTGACAGTGCTGGTGAATATGGGCGTCATTCTGCCAGGCTGAGTTATTGTGAAATGAAATGAGAGGCATTTTGTTTGATGTGCCCTGTTTCTAAGCGTTTCCCCTTCCTTGCTTCCTTCTTTCCATACTTCCTCTTCACATGATGCCTTCCCTCTCTCTCCCTTTCAGCCCACCCTTGTGTCTCGACTTTGTTTCAGCTGTTGATTCAGCATCAATCACTGCAAAATCTAATTTGTCAAACCTCAATCTAGCAGGGCCCTCAACCCTGTGCTGGTGTCTGTTAGTCTGGAGCCCCGCAAATGAGATGTGTGATAAGGCAACAGAGGGAGTTCTGCCGGGAATAAAAACAGACTTTTGCACTTTGAAGTCAGAGCAGATCAAAAACAACAGAGGGCTCTTTGTGGTACAAAAGGAACGTTTCTCCCCTTCATCCATCTTCCCTCGTTCCTGCACCTTTTCTTCGCAACCAGTCTGTCACACTGCGAACTGTCACATTTCACATGCAGGCCCCCAACCTGCCTCACCTACTCGCAGTATGTACGTACCACAGGGAGGAGATCTGACTGCGTGCGTGCGCTCCAGTCTATCCCTTGAGGGTCTGCGGCAGGCGGCGCAATCTGCGCAGTCTCTGCGTCGGTACAGTACGTTGTGATTGTCTATTTGTCTTCACATTTCTGGGTCACACGCTTTAGTTGTGCCTCTGTAGGCGATGCTGGTCTGTTTTATTTTAACACACACGTGCTCTTTCCTGTCACTTCGACAACCGTCACTGTCAGCGCTGACGTAAAGGACGTACTGTACATCTTGTGTCCCATCAGCCCACAGCCTTCTTCGCAGCCGCTCTGCCACCCTGCTCTGTCTGCCAGTCCCATGTTCCCGACACCAGAGTCATTTGTCTTCTCCGCGTCCGCTGCGATGATGCGGGGTAACGTCGGGGACCAGTGGAGCAAACACGGGAGTATTGGAATATCGATCCTCTCCTGTTCTCCCTGTCGTGCCGCTTTTTTTCGTGCTGTGCGCGATAAAGCCACTGGCGTTGATAGGGTGTAGCTCCACGCATTGTTTCTTATACTTTGTGTGCGTGTGAGAACAATTTATTTGTGTTCACGATCCAGTTAACTAATTGCTCTCACACCCGCTTCCTTCCTGGCAGCGTGAGTTTACACTGTACACTAATGACTGCGCAGGTCAGATAACACAGCCGTAGCTGGATGTATTTCTAGATGTGATGAAGTCAACGCGGGACACAAAGGGAAGACAACTATTAACACAAAGGGAGGACACCTCACTGCAGCTTACAGGTCAGATTACAGCTTGTTTTGGCCAAGTGCTTGACCTCCAATGACCCCAGTGTAACGCATTTCAAAATGCTAACATCACTACCCATATCAAGTGTCTGTTGCATCCATAAGGACTTTTTACTTACAGACCTCAGCAGATCCTTTGGTGATAAATCAGGATCGTTACTAATCACAAATGGTGGCTTCCATTAAAAACGTTTTCTTGTTATTTTACAGTCAGTAAAGAGAATTGGAAACGGCTTTGTCATGTCCATTGGTCCAGCTTACTAACGCTGACCACGTGACAAAATCAGAGCCTGATTCTCATTTTCAACTCTTCCATTTAACAGTTCAAAGCACAACAAAAACAAGCTGCTCCTGCCCGACCCTACGCAACCTGCTGGATCAACCAAAGCAACGGAGACAGACAGCAGCTCTGACACTTGCACAGCCGGCTGCTATACAAGGTTAGAGCATAAGCAGCAAAACCAGTGCTGATTAAAAACTAAACCTGAGCTCAACACACACAAAAGGTGAGGAAGCAAAGTGTACAGTAAATACTGAAACGTAACCTGCACTAAAAGTAGTTTATTCTCATATTGGCTTGGGTTGGAGCCAACATCTGTCCTCAGAGTCAAAGCCGAAAACAATTATTTGAGCCAGTCTCCAGTTCAGTAAAGGAGCTGGTCAAAGGTTTTAAGCTCTCTGTGCAACAGAGCAAGCGTTCAGATCCATTATTACTCAGCACAAACACACTGTGCATCTTCTTTCCTGACAGGAATGGTTTGATATTTTTACTTGTTGTGCGTGTCCCTGCCTGCACCGTAAGGGAAACGCTCTCCTTTTCATGTTTGCATGACGCATGTGTTTGCTCAAATGGAAACGCCCCCATCGAAGGCAAACACCTTTTGGTCGGCTTTGCGTTATGATGCTTCTGTCAGGTCAGCACATCTGGCTGTTTTGAAGCTCAACACGCCCGCATGGATCGAGACATCAGCAAAGCAGAAAGGCATGCGCACACGCACACACACACACACACACACACCTGTTGGGGAAAGATCAACATATGATAGGTAAGAAGAGGTGATAAGCATCTGTGTGAAAGCTAAAACAAACAGGCCCACAGTGAAGCACATGTTTATCCACAACGCACGTCCGCACACGTACCCGAAAATTTCATACGATTTTTAAATCATTGTTTCTGTGACAATAGAGTTTTTACATGAAATGTTTTACCAGATGACTCAATTGGCTCTATTTTAAACGGAAGTGGAGGCAAGTTTAAAAATCCAAAACCATATGAAGGGCCAACACATTAGAACCTCTTTATACTCCGATCTGACCGAGCACCCACTTTGAAAGTTAAAAATGTGGAGGTGAGACAACAACTGTGTATTTCAGCTAGAAATAAGAATTAAATAATTTGCATAACTACCTTCAGTAGGACTTGAACCCATACATCTGAGGTGATTCCCATTGCTTACAACCCATGCCCTTCCCCACTGGACCATCTTCAAGCTGTTAACATAGACCTAATACCAGAGACACAACTACAGAAAGAAAGTGTAGTTTGCTGAGTCAGGTGATGCTGTTTGTGTTCGTTAAATAAGGTTGTTTGCAGGTTTCATGGTTTATCTCCCATTTCAGCTTAATTAAAAGCAAACTGTTTTTAATTAAGCTTTAAATAGGATGTTTCCTGTTTTCCTGATTAGAGGACAAGCTTTAATTTGCATTTTTGAGCCCAACATTTGATCCTTTTGGTAAAAATGTGTTGGAAGAAGGCAAGAAAACATGTGTGTACACAACTTTTAGCCAAAGTTGGGATTTGAACTGTCAACTACTTGTTTAGAGCTGAAGCAGTGTTTCCAGCTGGGTTACTGACACCACTAAGCACAGACTGACTTCTTCATGAGTGTTGAATCCAAGTTGAACTGATGATGACATTTGGCTCCTGTAGTGAGTGTGAGCAGGTGACAGCTCAGTTTAATTTGGCATTTTGTCCTTGTGTTGACATGCATCACCCTCTAAACTTTCCTTTATCGGCAGGTTGGACATCAGGAGAGTTTTTCTTGGTTAAGTTGACAGCGCTGAAGTTGGTCGAGTGGCATCAAACGTCGGACACAAACAACCATAAAGTCGTGGGTTCGATTCCCACTGAAGGTATGTTGGAAAGTGTGAATGTAAGTCTGTGTGTGGGGTCTAAAATACCAAAAACCAAACCTCAAACAAAACTAAAGTGCTTCAATAACTCAAACAAAAACAAATTTCAAAAACCTCAAAACCAAAACCCTCCGTTGCAAACTAAAACTCGTCGGCTCCGTGGTGCGTCACTTGCGTCATTTCATTGTGGATTCTCTCTGTCGTCAAAACACAGGTTAAAAAAAGGTGAGATGAGCTGACTTAGCTTGAAAAAGCTAAAACAGCTTAACACTTTTTTTTATAATTGGCCAATTGTAACATATTAGCCGTTAACCTCTGCTTGCATAACACTTACTTATGAGAATGAGGTTTAATAATGACAGTGGCTGAAGTGGTGAAACATGCAAACTGCTCGTGATGATTAGTGACTCACTCATCCTTCTAAAGTTGGACCAGATTTCAAAATTCTGGATCATGCTCCACAGTCACTGATCTGTAGAAATAAATATCAGTAATAAAACAGATCAGTAGTAAAAACTGAGTTCCAACAGTAGCTCGTGTTAAACCTGCAGAACAAAACACACACGAGCACACAGGTCCAGCACTGCCACCAAGAGTAATTTGTCATGTTCATGATAAATTATACCCTCTGCAGTTCACAGGCTACAGAGGTTGTGGAGAGAAAGACAGAACGATAAAGAGAGACTTACAGCTGTCATTTGTTTTTAATGCTGAGAGCAAATGACAAAAAACTGAGCTGAGGAGATGTTGGTGTGTCGCAGGCTCACTTCTCCCTGGTATTCAGAGTCGTGGGTGCTAAACTGTGGGTCATTTGCAGGGTGGGTGGACTTAACAGTTGAATTTGTCCTTGCATTTTTCAAGCGAATCAAGCCTTGAATCAAATATACCAACAGCCACGTTTCAGCTGAAAGGCACAGCTCAGCCAAAGTGCTTGAAAACACAGCGACTCTCTTGTCTTTTGTGGTTTGGTGATAGTTTAGTTTTATTTACTCTGGCATGAAGACATATCTCTCCCTCTCTCTCTAACTTCACACAGTTGTGAGATTAGCCTTGTTTATCTATCTCACAATATTTTAGACTTTAGTTTTGTTGGAATAACAACAGAACATTGTAATAAAAATAAGAAATCTCACAATGGAATATCCGCTCAAAGAACCCTTTCTTGGTATTTATAAAAAAAAAAGCCTCATTCATACAATCGACCTTCACATTAAGCTCACTGCGCAGCATGCGTCCACAGAACACTGGGCAAACAGTCATTCGGCCACCATCTTGTTGAAAAATCCCACATGCCAGAATTTATTAAGCAGCGTTAGTTTCGATGGAGCAGAGTGGAGGAACAGGGCAAATCCCAGCCTTATACACTGTACGTGCTCATGAAGGCTGAATGCCCACAGGACCAGCATGAAGCATGGGTAGACACAGTCAGGGGAGAACTCATCTGTTTCTTGGCTCTTTGCTGTTCCAACACTCATAATGCCTCGCTCTCCTGGGTGGTATTGCTTCTGTAACAGCCTGCAACTATGCAGCGCAGAAGAACAACCTCGCTAATTCTCCCACACAGCGAGAGGGAGAGAGACCCAGGGAAGAAAACAGGAGGAGAGGGCTCGTATTTCCAAGTCCAACAGACCTCTTTTGTATTCAGGCAGGTTGGTGTACACAGGGAAATGCTGATAAGTTCTTGGCACAAGGTCACACATTATATGCCATTAAGTGGCCCGTATAGGAATAAACAGTCACATTCACACACAAGTTGACAGGTCAACAGACTTATATAAACCACTTCATTTCATCTTCACAATCGCCTGAGGGCCTTGTGCAGTCAGGGTCAGCGACACGATTATCCTATTATGTTAGATAAAATAAAGGACGATGGAGAGAGGAAGTGCAACAGGACAGACAGGAAAGTAAAGAGAATATTAAGAAGGGCTCAGACATGCAGGAGAGTCTCCGGGTACAGCACCGAGATGTGCCGGTATTACAATGGATTCCTCCGCAACTCTCACTACCTCAGGATCCGGTTTGTGTGTGAGAGAGCGAGGCTGCATATGCTTTGCGTGTAAAGGTGTGTCTGAGAAAAAAAGCTAGAAAGTGAAAGATGAGATGAGTCATGTGAAGTGACAGTGAGCGAGGGGGATTTCAGAGTGAACTTTGAGTGTATACCTCATATATTTCTATCGGGCCTCGGGGAGAGCCGTGCCTGGCTCTGCGCCTCGCTGTCAGCCATGACAGACTCCACTGATTGGCTTTATTCACCGCTCATGTCGGTGCATGTATATAAATCTATGTGTGTTGTGTGTCTTCTTCAAGATAAGGCGGCGATTCATTTTCCTGCCGGGGCACTTAACAAGTTACAACCAGTCAAATCGTTATTGTTAACATATGACAAGTAATATTAGGGAAGTAAGTAGCTTAGATGAATAAAACACATATTCATGTTCACCAGTGATAATATCATATCAAGTTTCAAAGCAGTGGAGCCAGATCGTTGTAGTATATTAGCTCACATTGTCACATGTTGCTGCCATGTGAGATGTAATCGTATCAACACACGGAAGAGTCGCATTAGGCTTCATGGTCTAATTTTACATGATCTGATGGAGCTGGGCCACACGCCTGTGTGAACATGAATTCACATGCTGGGAAGCAGAGACATCCTCAGCTTTCAGTCTGGCCAATGCATTGTGTTTTCATGCTCAACTTCTCGCTAATCCGCTCGTGGCGATCAATAGCTGAGCCTTCATACAGAGGCTGGTAGTTGTTTCACAGCAAACCAAGCCATTAAGCAACAATAGATACAGTTAAGCAATCGCTTCATCTGTTCGTTATCACTCAAGACAGGTTTTCTGTCTACGTTGTTGCTCAGGATGGTTTTGTAGGCGGAGGAATCAGGAGCGGGACCCGTACGTTGAATATGCACCTGAGATATGATTTCGTTCATTAGGTATTTCATAGCGTGGCTTACGAATTAGGTTATAATTAGGTTGAAAACCACCCCATGTGTCGCTCCAAGAGATCCACGTCACGAATTCCAGCAGTAATAATATTAGTGTGTGAGGAGTGTGTAACTCAGGAAGCAATTCAATGAAAATAAAGCTAATAAAATAGAATGAGAAGAGGTGAAGTCGAGGTCTGATGAGGTCTAGATTACTAGAACTTTAAATTTTAAGCCATAAATCTGATTTGTGGGAGGAGGAGTGTGCCTGGCTTTTACAGCTGACCTTAAAGCATTTGCCGTTTTCTCCTCCGCTCCTGTTCAAACTAAATACGTTTTTGAGTGTTTGTGTGCTTTAATGAAGGACAGGGAGGAAATATAATATAATAAAAAAATAAAGGGGAGGGAGGGAGAGAGAGAGAGAGAGAGAGAGAGAGAGAGAGAGAGAGCCAGGTGTCAGGGACAACATCTCCCTGACTCTGATGAACATTTAGTTCTGAAGATTGAGGGACTGAAGACGCAGGCATTTTAAAATCGTTTTTTTTTTTTTCGCTTATACGCTTTCACTATTTTGCTGATGGAAACACAAGAATAAATCAGCGCTTATGAATCATTGCATTTGTTGGTAGCTTAGTAAGAATAAATTTGGGTGGGATACGGAGGAAAGGAGCTCACATCCAAACTTAATATGACAGCACCACATTTATTTGAAAACTGATAAAAGAAAGGAAAAAAATAACCGAAGTCGCCTCTTACTAACTTTCTTTTTTCAAATTTTAATGCCACGGCAACACATTTTGAAGTTATAATGCTGAGACACACAAAATGAGGAAGAACAAAAGGGGGAAAATCTGGGTTTATCACCCGTCTTGCTGTGCTCGGTAATGGAATGCTATTCAAATCCCCAGCTCCCCTTGAATACGCTGCTGCATGGCTGCGATCCAGAACAACAACCGCCTTCACTGTACCCTTGATGCTCCAACTCCAGTGGTGCTTTTCGATGACAAGCCAGGGAACACAACAAGAAAAAACCCAAACAGTCAGTTTTCCCGACTGACTCCCCGGCGACGAGCTCTGATGTGGGTGTTCGCTCAAGGGCGGCAGGTAAAGGAGAAGCAGGGGGGCATACAGTATCCTTGGTGTTGGAATGCAGCCCGGTGTGTCGCTGGCATGTCTGACACATGCTGCAGTGCATTACGATCAGCCCAGTCATCACTCAGCAGGGCCCTGCGCTCTGAGCCCGCAGCATCAACTCAATCAAACAAGCTTTTCTGATCGCCGTACCTCTGGAGGAAAGCCCTGAGCATAGGAACCATGTCAGTCTCATGTCTGACACACTCTCTATCCGACTGATCAAACAGACACAGAGATAACCGAGCGGGGGCCTGGGCGTGTGTTTCCGTGTGTGAGCGGGCGGATTAGGATTGCTGAGTACTTGACTGGAACCAGGGTTGATGTGTGGGAACCTGAGCCATTGATTGAGTATAATGAGCACGAGAAAGATGGAGGAAGAGGCACATAGCAAGGTAGAAGAATGAGAGGAAGAGGTGAAATGTATGAGGAAAATCAAGTCGGAAATTGAAAAGAAAAAAACAACAACAATGTGATGGATGAAGCAGAAAGAGAGAACAAGAGGTACAGTGAACAGGAGGAGGAGGAATGAGGGAGAGGATGAGAGAAGATGGGGAAGGATAAAAAGTGTTTTTGCTGAAAAAAAAACCCAGGCCATCTGGTGAGATGGAATTACATTAGCAATGCTCATACAGCCCTCATGCTCCTGTCTCATCAACACATAGCGCAGCCCGGGATGGTTTATGTGCATGCGTGTGAATGCGTGAACAGCGCTCTGCCCTTGAAATGTTGTACGAAACCCATTTACCGACAGTGGGCATCGACTGGCAAAGAATCTCTTGTCTGGTCAAGCATAACTGCCCAGTGGGAGTCCATGCCTGTTTAAACTCTCCAAAGAGGAAAATAAGGCCTTGGACAGGACTCGGGTGCCTCGGGGTCACACATTACCTCACACAAGGGCTCTCCCACGTTCCCATTTACTCAGCATTTCATGCATGAACAATCCAGTACAAGCAAAAGTGCAATATTTCCACCAGAGCCTCGGCTAGATTAGCAGAGGGGGTTTGGCACTGTCCCCCCCTGAGGACTCCCAGGCTTCTCCCAGGACACGGAACTAAAGTAATCAGGCACAAGACACATCTTTCTTATCTGCAGCCCACTCTTAACAAGCACATAATTGCTAATATCTTTGCTGAGCTGGAGAACGAATACCCTGGAGACTGGCTATGTATATACGACCTGATAGAGAGATGAGGACGGGTTGCTATAGGAACAAGGAAGCCTTAATGTGGTAATGCAGAGGGCAGGAGGGGAGGAGAGCATCGCAAGAGAGAGAGCGCCAGGGTTGAAAGACCTGAAGTACTGAAGTAACTGCTTATACTCGGCTCCCTTGAACTTTTTTTTTTGTTGCGTTATTCTACAAGAATGAATCACCATGGATGTGATTAGACGTCTTTGAAAGTGATCACTGGAACAGACACCATGAGGTCAGAGTGAAAAGAAATCTCTAAATTAGTTCAGTTAAAAAATAAAGAAAGAAATCATCACTGAATACACATTCAAGTAGTAAGTAATGAGCGCTCACTGTGCGAACCATTATTAGTGCAGCAGCTGGTTGCAGTCACTGGCAGAATAAGATGGTGAATGAAGGTCAGCCATGTGTAAAGGTGTAATATGTAAGAGCTCATGCTCACCTAGGTCCAAGGGGATTCAGGCCATAGTGTGGCTCCATGTATCCGTGTTGACGGAACATCCAAAAACAGCCACGACCCACAGAACCATAGTTTCCTGCAGGAATCGCACGAATTAGCACAGCACACTGTTCAGATAAATAATTAAGATTATGGACAGATACGTTACAGTTACACGTTTAAACATCCCACACCTGACTTATCGTCTGGAAAACTGGCCAAACGCACAAACATACGCTCATGGGAAAAGTTGGTAGATGTAAAAATGGATCAGTTCGCTTCCATAAAGTTGTTTCAGTTGTAAGCGCTGAGCTAGATTTGTGGTAGTTGTAACAGCTTTCTTAACTGTTATTATTTTGAAAGGCACAGGCAGTAAGCATCATCTTGCCAATGGGGCGTCAGGCACAAAGTACCTCACCGTACATCGACGCACCACCAGTCTAATCAGGGAACTTGATGCTGGTAGTAGCCCCATGCTGTGCAGATGCTTCTCTGCAACCCCCCAAAGAACGAAACAAAATAAAAGAGACCTTGGTTGGACGCCTGCTGTCTGCAGCCTGCAGGTGTGCCCACACGTAAATTGGTAATAATTAGCATTTATCCATTTGGTTACAGATAACTGTCTGTTTTTCGTTCACTGGGTCTTAAAGTCATGTCTACAACGACTGCGTATTGTAAAAAGATAAAACAACAAAAAGTCCAGGGGGAGTGTAAGTTGCAGTTTAACAACAGAGTTGGGAAAAAGTGATAGACAGCTGGTAATTAGGGGGCAGAAATAGAAACAAAGTGAGTGGGAGAAAAGCAGCGAGAAAGTAGCAAAGATAGATACGTAAAGTTTGAAAGACGGAGCCCTGAAGATACATATTCTATTACTATTAATACAGCGTGTGCTGCGCATGAAGCGACCTGTTACAATATTTACTTGAAGCCAGGACTGAGAGTCTGTATTATTATTATTGGTGCATTGCTGGATTACCAGCCGACTGTACGTGGATTGTCAGGTTTTGTGCTGCAACATGAGAAAAAGCAAGGCCATAACTCACTGTATGTGTGTCAGAGATCACATTATGTTGGCCAGGCTCTGATCATTACTTGATGCCAGAGGCCCTTCATTCAGCCTCCCACTCTGTGTCTTTATCCGTCTCCGTCTAGCGCTTTCTCTTTGCCCGTGTTTGTCTGTGTTCTGCTCTTTATCTCTGCTTTCCTCCTCTCTATCTGTCTGTAATGGTGTTTCAATAGGACAGATAGCCACAGGAATCCAATAGGCAGACCGTCTAATTGAGTCTTTAATAGGTTGTCTGATGTCTGCATGCTGCTGGTTCACACTGAGAGAGACGGAGAGAAAGCCTCACACTTCAAACAAACGCCACCGCCGGTTGGCGTCGCCGGGAAAGGTCACGCCACATGCCCGGATCAGCAGCATTAACATCATGTCTGTTAATTAAAGACTAAAAAGCATCTTGTTTCTTTATTTAATCTGGAGCTAACTTTTTCCTTTGCTAAAGAAAGGACAGTCAGGCAGAACCTGCTCATTAAAACTCTGTTAGACTGTTTTCGTGTGTCGATGTACAGTATATTTGCATCTGCTCAATTTGAGCAGTTTATTTTTCAAATAAACACCAAGGCTGATAAAAATGAAGGCTGGGATGAAAGCATAAAAACTGTTATTGAGGAATGTAGCTGTCACTGTGTCACTCATTCACTTCTTCCTCTAACAGACACTGGCGTTAAATAGGACGTTTGTCAAAGATCATGAAAATCACGAGTGATTAAATACAGCAATTGTTGCTTGTTTATTTAATTCTTAATCGGCATTTTCAGCACAATCCGGAGTAGAAGTATGATCTAAATGTGTCATGAGACTGGAATGAAATGATCTGAAGCTACCGTTTTGTCTAGTTAGGTAGGTGACATCAGCTGTGAATGTGGATGACACTCTCACAGTCAGCTTAGGACCTTCACAATCAGCGAAGACCTTCACAATCAGTCGGGTCCTGAGCGGAGCTTTGCCTGAGAGAGACGGAGTCGTCGTCTTCTCATCCAAGCAGAGGTGTCAGGGAGACCGGAATGAATGCTGAGACAGTGGAGGCATCAGAAGAGCTGTGTGAGCGGATGATGAGACGCGTGGTATAGTTGGACAGGAGAAGAGGGAGGTAATGGTATCAATAGGATCTGTACCACAAAACAAATCAGTAAAGATTTCAAACAGCCGCTGCCTTCATTTCTCCTTCAAACTGTGTTTAGCTCACCCCGAGTTGCTCTATAATAATAGGTGTGTCTAGTTGTGAAAGTTCACCTGTCACTCACAGAATAAATTCCCGTGTATCTAAACCACGACAGGGTTTTTCTAGTGTTCAAAGCAAACGCCCGTCACGCCGGGTTTGACTCACGAGCTCGGGTTTAGGCAGGACCAAGGTTAGAGGAAGGTCGTGGTTTTGTTTGGAAGAAAATGAACAAGTCTGATGATAATTAATCGGACAATGATGAATTCAGTCTGAAGAAAAGGTAAAGAAGCTGTTTTGGGTGAATAGTGAAGTCTGACGTAGAAACAAAGACGCTTCGCTGCCGTGACCCAGCCTGTAATTTACGTCAAGACTTGTATGTGATCGCATGTTCAGGTTCGCGGAGGCGTTGTGGTGTCTGTGTCAGTCTGTCCGTGCTAACCGGCTCTGCAGGGACGTTGTTATCGTCTATCTGCATAGAATAAGGGATAATTAACATCTTCACCTGGCTCCTGGTTTGTTCATTTAAAAAGCCTAATTAATCACAGGGACAACGTTGGGACTGGAGTCAGCGCCGCCAAGCGTGAAATTACCTTTCTCAGAGACGTCCATAAACAGTGATCCAGCCAAGCTACCCTGTGTAGCCAAGCCATTTTTTTTAATCCCACAGTGTACATGGACTTGGAAGGGCAAAGAAAGCCCGACGGAGGTGGGGAACAATGCGGCTGAAGAGACGGAGCAGCAGATGTGAAGGAGAAGAGCTGGGCTTCCTTCTGTGATATGCCACTGTGTAGGCAGCCGACGGTCCTGCTCTGCCGCGTAAAAATAATATCAGCTGGTGGGCCAGGTATCTGGAACACCTACTCTTAGTGAGCTCTCTGGCCAAATCGATAACTTTGAACCTTCCAACATGGGAGAAAGTCTTTACATCAATAGACGCGCGCTATCATATCCCACTGCTGGTGTTGAGTACAGCAGCAGCAGCCGTTCTGGGAGTAGCTCGTATGAATCATTCAGCACACCCACACTCTTAACCTCTCCCTCTCTACCTACCTGCCCACCCGGCTACGCCCCCCCTCCCTCACCCACAACGAGCCGCCGTCAGCATCAACCGTCTTTGTTCTTAACCTCACACATCACCGCTAACTCGTATATCAATGCTGTGTTTGGACAGCGCGGAAGGGATGCGAGCCTATTTCTGGCTCTGAAGGAGTGGATGATAGCCGCCGTGTGCGTCTGTGTGTGAAACGCTGTTGAACTAGGTGGAGGTGTGTGTTTCATGAATACTGCACAAGTGCTGTCGGTCTGGTCACTTCTCTGACACTCAATCATAGTAAATTACAGCACACGTATGTTCAAATAATCTATCTGGATTAGTATCTGGATAACTGCCAGTCCAGCGTACAGACAGACAACCGCTCACCCTGGGCTTGAGCCACAGTCGCTAAACTTACACACTGTGGCCTTCTGGCAACCAAGAAGCTTGGACACCATATAGTTTGCAGGAATAAAAGTTTGAACACTGGAAGGGTATCAGCATATTCACAGCTTGCCAAATGCTCCTTTATTCTGCGAAGAAAGACACAATATTATGCATATTTTCTGCTGCAAATTAGTTTTATAAGAATTGTTATATTTCTAGGAGACAGTGTTGCAAGAATCCCAGGCCCAGGCTTGAAGCAGCCACATTATGGCTCAATATCAGTATCTTAAAAACGTTCAACGGCCAATTGCATCTTAATTATAGCCTGTTCTGCTGCGTTCAATAGTTTCAGCATCAACCGTGTTTCTGCCTGCACATGTGTTTATTAACCTCATTTCTGTTGTGTGACCCTGCGGCTGCCTGCACATGCACTAAACTCACACAGAACGTACTCACTAATGTTAATGCACGTTCCTAAAAAGATCCTGCTAATGTGTTTTCCAAAGGTTCCATCTTGTGTTTGGATCATGTCCAGGACATTGCTTCGACTTCCCTTTTGGATCCGGTGTTTAAAGAAAACCTTTAGACAATGGGTTGTATAAAAACAAGGCTTACTGTATAAATAAGATAAGAATCAAATCATGCAGACACAAGCACTCAGAGGTGCCAGAAGTGCCTCAGCGTAACATACGTTTGTGCCAAGAAACAGACACTCGTTTCCAGACACACTGAAAAACATGGCCCTGGGTCAGAGGGGACTAACGTTCCATCTTCTGTGCAAATGTATGATGAGCAGTGTGCTGTGTAGCCCCTGTGGGAACTGGCACACAAAATTAATTTGGTTTCATAAACTTCTGTTACCACATACTGGGGGACCGGGAGCTCCGGGTAAACAAATATTTAAATAATTACGGTCAGATGTCGTCATTCCCAGGTAATCCATAATAATAATAATAATAATAAAGCGTGTCTGCCCACACGGGTGACTGTGAAAGCAGACGTTCCTGAGCTGCCGAGGAAATCAGAGCAGAGAAATAAGAGGGAGGGGCGCAAATAAATAACTCTGTTGATAAAGGGAGGGGAGCGACGTGGGAAAGAGAAGGGAGAGGCAATGAGAAGGGAAGCGAGACGCAGAGTTTCAGGGAGTACGATGTTGACGCCAGGCTGCTTGCTGGCAGCTGACAGAAGGAGAATGTGGCCTGGATTCTGGGTTGCAATCAAATCCCTATAAACAGGGTGATCATTCACTCAGCCTCAACTCCACTGCAGTACTGACAAGCAGTGACGACGCACACCAGGAAAAGCCCCTGCACAAAATATCGTACATGAGTAAAAAGGCGACGGCACTGACACAGACTGGAGAGCGGAAAGTGACGAGCGGGAGAAGGCAATTAGGAGAAATATAAGGACGAGACACGAGCGTGTTGAAAGTGAAAGTGATTATGTTTAATCCCTAAACTCCCCTGGGGGTCAGACGTGCTCCAGGCTTTTAGGAAGGATTGACTGTAAAGAAAATTATATTTCAGAGATGATGTAGAAGTCGTGACTTTGTTGTTGTTTATGTCTGATAAGCTGTTCTGAGCTATAATATTCAAGACTTTGCAGGCAGGTGGTTCAGAATAACAGGATAAGTGAAGAACTTCACACTCCGAGGATGGAGTTTACCTTTTGATCTCAGCAAGAGCCGACAAACACCCAAACGCGTGTTTGCGCACGTGCTCAAAAACATTACGTTTTCTGCACAGTCCTGAAAAAACATAAATCATTGTGCCGCGTGTCAGAAGTGATCAGGACTTTCTTCCATCTCAGTCTAGACCAATAAGCGGGAAGCTTACCTGTGCACTTACTCCACTCCGAGGTAGAATCAGCGAGTATGGAAACACCCAAGTCAGGGAAAAGAAAAAGTCTCATTGACTTGGCCTGCTTGTTAACGCTTCAGTCGTAAAGACCTGCTGTTGTCAACCTGCTGCCGTCAGGAGCT
The DNA here is from genome assembly GCA_030770545.1 of Macropodus opercularis. NCBI lineage: Eukaryota > Metazoa > Chordata > Actinopteri > Anabantiformes > Osphronemidae > Macropodus > Macropodus opercularis. The sequence goes on along the minus strand of JAUCMP010000026.1, from coordinate 5,003,522 downwards.
GATACGGCAACTGCACCGTGATACTGTAAAACGCCTTTGCTTTCTTCATGCAGTACACGTTACTTTACCACAGAAACTAGAGCAAATTGCGTGTGTTTGATTGTTAATCGGCTCCGTGTCCTAGCTGTGAGCTTCAGGTGGTGGCTTTTCCAACACCTGTCCCTCAAGAATTTATCTTCAAGGACGTCTTGTACATGCGGTTTGATTGACAGGCCGCGGTCTGTTTTTCACATCACCGCCGTCACCTCCACCGTGAGGTCAGTCCAACATCTGCTCCTGAGCTGCGAGAGCCACCGCCGTCGCTGAGTACGAAAACATACACTCTGGATAAAGAGCAGCACATGGAGAGAGGAATAAATTCCCATCTCCCGTGTGAGTTTGACTTGGTCTAAAGATAAAGAATTCTGGATGGGGACCCGACTGGGTCCATCTGTCTCGCTGGGTGCTGCAATGACAGCTCCTGCACTGACACAGCTGAGAAATGGCTTCCCACCATTTGCATTTTTATTGATGCTCCAAATTGCAAATAGCTTTCTCCTCCTTCTGTCTTTGTCTTTGCATTGAGGAGAAAAAACCCTCATTTGTTCAAGCAGGCCTTATATAAATCACTACCGCAGAGTGGAGTGAGCTGAACTCGTCTCTGAATTAAACATCAGGAGGCAGAGGAGCACCCTGGAAGGAGCAGGCTTCTTCTAGCCGCCTGGGTTTGTTCTCGCTCTTTTAAATCTGCCGTACGCTTCACCTTTGTGTTCTGCAGAGCTGGAACTAATGCTAGGTGAGAAAGCTCTGAGGCGAGGGATCGGCGCTCGGACAGGTTGCTTTGGCAGCTCAGGTTTAGAGCTTTTCTGTTAACTCATTGTCTGGAACACGCAGCTCAGTCTGCATGCAATAAGTAGTAACACAGTAATTGTTCAGACACATTGATCGGCCCTCTGTTCTGTATGGATTGTGGCACTACCCTGTGGTAACAAACAGCAGTTCCTGCACTTTATATGAGAGTGTAATGACTTATCAGGCAGTGAATTAGCCTGCTCTGAAACCCTAGTCACACACCGCTCTCTTTCTTGCCTCACTCTCTAAAGTGAGAGACTGCAAGCAGATGAAATTTCATTGTTTATGTATTTATTCATTGTGAAGCAGGGATTACTGACTTTACAAGGTCATTCAAACAGATGAGTGACTACTCTATTGACTGAAATGTAAATATGGGCTCTTACTGGGCTCCAGTCACACGCTTAGAGGTACAGCTGCTGTCTTTATTGTCCTTCGTTGTCAGTCAGAGGAGCAAAAGTGTTTTCCTTAAACTGCTGATTAAGTAGCTTTAGCTTTCATCTGGGTCTGGGAATCTTGGGAAATAGAAAACTAGAAAATGAGATGTTGATATTGATTCTACAATCAAAAACAGAGGGCACCTTTCAGTTTATATTAAAGGAAGTGACGACAGCGCAGTAACACCTGCAACCTTTGTTGTAATTATTATAAAGATCCCTCGTCTTGTCTGACTTTGAGAGACAGTTTTATTCTGGAGAACGTCCCTGTGTTGTTGTTGATCTACTATTTACTCTCTAATAGCCTGGGTTTGGTCTCCACCAACTCCCAAAAGCAGCATCTATTATATATCTGTTTAGCTGTAAAAGTCTACATTTAACCAATAGACCTTGAGATGAATTAGGGATTTGTGCAAACAAACGCTTGCAGCTGCCTGAGGAGAAGAAATTCAAACCTTAAGGTAAACCAGGTGTTTGTGCCTCGACATTAACCAACTTGCTTTGTTTGTTGCAACAGTGACATTTGTGGAAGTTGAGAACTGAATGTAAGGACAAACAATATTTTCAGCTGTGCATGTCCAGTGGAGCTGCAGGTGTCAAACAAGTGAACAAGCAGGAAATTAATCTTATAAAGGTTGTTTCTCCCTTTTGTAAGAAAGAGGCTCGACACGCTGCCATCCTTCCCGTCTGATTTTCCCTGATCTATCCATCCTCTCAACTTTGCTCCTCTCCAACAGTGTTCTGACAAATCCTGCTAAGCTCCCTCATCTCTTCATCATATTCCTCTTTCTTGTCTTTTATCATCCCTTTGACACCTGCACAGAGGAGGTAAAATGGAGTCATCTGTCTGTCTGTCAGAGCGAAAGGTCGTTAGCCAGTGAGTGGTAAAGGGCAGGAAGGCAGGAAGGACACCGGGAACACATCTGCTTAGAGCCTTCATAAACCTGCCTTTCAGGATATAGCAAAACTCAAGTCTCGTATTATTTCATCGAATATTTCAGACATTTTAGATTCTGACAGTTTCTGCATGGTTGTACTTTTAGTTGCTTTGCTATAGAAAATACTTTTAGTATGTCAGCAGAATTTCTGGCACAAAACTTTGTATCTGGCAGCGCACGAAAAGTTCACTCAAAATCCGTAGTATTTGATGCTGAAATATATTCAATCATTGAAGCCTATTGAGAATCATTTCGTGTTTCCTCATCAGCAGGTGGCGTTTCACAAATTATCAATGTGCCATAGATACGTTTTATTCTCGTTTTTACAGATCATTTTATGGATTTATCTGCGTGAAACAGCTCTGGAGAGTGAAGCTCGGTTGTTACACTTCAACGGATGAATCATGCTAAGGATCATCTACAATTCAGTGACAAACTCTCTACATGTTGTACATCTGCAGAGCTTAAATAATGGTTATAGCAGAATAAAATTTGTGACACATTTGGCATTTTGTATTTACTCTGTGACCTCGCCTCAGTATTCATGGACAGTCTGGTTTGGGTAATATCGCATTTTTGTGATTTTATTATCCATCATATGTGAAATCCTCATCGAAACGAAATGAAATGCCCGTGGCTTGCTGGAATGGCAACAGCAGCACATTCTGCTCGCACCTGATAAAAACGCCTCCTCTACAAAGCGGATCAGTGTGATTCCTTTGAGACGGAGAACGCTGAATTGAGCCTCAACGTGTGCAGAGCACTTCTGACATATTCACGGTTACATGGCTAAATGTGTTGCGTAAGCAGCGAGCGCCAGACAGATGAGAAGTGCACGGTGGACATGATCGTTTGAAAATGAACTGATTTAACAAATGTCTGGCAGAGCAGGGCAGGCAGGGAGTTCGCTGAATAATTGGCCTGTGAGGTAGAAAAGTGAGGCAGTGTTGAATAACCAGAGTAAACAGGATAAAGTAAAGAGATGAGTTCATGGACAGCTGGCTCGCGAAGGGTGAGGGGGTAACGAGTGGGAGGGGTGCTTCCTAATCTTCTTGTTTTTCTATCTATGATGTCTCCTGTCAAACCCGGTTTGCCCCGCGCTTATCTGCGTCCATAAACACAGCACGCCACTTGCTTTCCCATGCAACTCAGCACTTTGTCAACCTGCACCGTCCCAGCCCTGCAGCTCCGCAGTCACACATGCGGGCACACGACAGACGCAACCCGGTAAGAGCCGAGGTGGTGGCGGCTTATTAGAGGAACAACAACTAGAAGTTAAAGTTAGAGTGAGGAAGGCAGGGGATAAAGGGAGCTTTGTTTTTACCACAGCAACAGCCCCTCCTACTGGTGGGTCACAAGACAGCAGGCATCAACGACTCATCATATATAATACACAAGCAAGTCAACTCAACTCTTCACATACTATGCATTTACAACAGCCTTAAGATCTATAAAGTGAGCTATGAATATAAAAATGTACTCGGACCCTGCTAATATGACTTTGATTTAATCAGGGTGATGATTTTGTTCTTCAGTGAAAATACAGAACAAACAAAACGAGTCGACTGGGAGAAGCTGCAGCAGTGAAATGACATCACTGATCAATAAGACGCTCGCACCAGAGTCCAACAAGCCATCGTGGAAAAGCGCGAGAGAGGAAAAGTTGTTATCTATTCCCTCATGCTACAATTGGCAATATAACGTTTCGTTCCCTGCCTTTACCGTTATTGATTTTGTCTTCCAACGGGCCAGAAGTTTCAATCTGTCAGGTTAAGCAGATGCTGCAGCTGATGCAGAGAGAGAGAGAGAGAGAGCGAGAGAGAGAGAGAGAGAGAGAGAGAGAAGTTTAGAGATAAAACAGGAAGCGAACAGGAAGTTTCTTTTTCAACATTGAGATGTTAATTATAGCAGCAACAAAGCAGCCATTATTAATGACATTCACATAATCTTTCCTCCTGTCGTCCAACATGTAAAATGTCAAGAATTTAAACCTTTATTTATTTTTTGTTATACATTTACTACCAGTGATTTTCCTGCTGTGACATACATACAACACTATTGTGCCTCTGTATCCTTATGGTTCGGTCAGTAGCCATTTCTTAGACAAAGCGTCACACACAATTCCTCCCTACACTGCTGGTGGCAAGTTGCATTGTGGGAAGTGTAGGTGGTTTTAACATAAAAGTAATTCTACATGCAACCATGAACATGACATTAGATAATAATATAATATCACTAATAAGATTTTACAAAGGTATAACCTTTAAGCTGATTTATGGTTGCGCTGCTTTAAAGTTTGTACATTGAGCCATTCACGTGCAGCATCAGGGCACATCAGTTTGCACTTTTGTCCTTCAGCAGAGTTTTGTATTAAAATGTTGATCTCCAGTAGACGACTGACTCATCTGTGTGGTCCTCGGATAAGAATGCAACAAATCACTGGCTTGTTCTGAGTTCTCTGATGTCTTCAGTGCCCAAGGTCGCAGCTCACTTAAAGGAATAACCGCTGACATTAAACTGTCTTATTGTACAAAGTGAACATAATACATCAGCAGGGAGGTTTGCAATTGCTGAACAATACCTGTAGTTTTACTGCAGCATCATCGCTGCTTAACAAGCAGCCTCTATTGTCTCCATGATCACTGTGAACACAAACCTTGGAGGAGAGAGGAGACTGAGCAGCTTAGCTCTATTGTGTTCATTAAAGAGAGAAACACCGTCATGATTCTTCTCACCAATTATTTCACCTCAAAGTAGCAACTGTGCTCCCAAGTGAGAATTATTTGGAGAAAGTGGGATGACCATTCGAGCTGTGCAGGATTCGGGCAGACAGGAGGCGATAATCAAACAGCCTCCATCAGAGATCCCACGCTCATGAAAAAAAAATGGCTCTGGCCTCAGTAGCTGCAGGAACCCTCCATGAACCGAACCGGTTACTGCGCAGCAAGTCGCACTATTTCCGTCGTCCTCGCCAAAGCGCCGTCTCCCTGGCAACTACAAACAGACTCCGAACTGACAACTCTCAGACGTATCCTTGAGACGATACACAGTTTTTCCTCTTCTAGGAGGTGAAGACAGGTACGTGCTCGCTGCTGCTGCGAATCAGGCCGGTGGCCACTGCAGCTGAGCTCTGCAGTCTCTACTGAGTGTCTCGCTACTTCCTGGCTAGAAGCAAGACCCCACGAAGTCTCTGCTTTTGGTGCGGAATCAGTCCAATTAGTGAGCTTTAGTGAGAAAACAGCATTTTCACATCTTGTCAATCACTGTTTAATGGCCATCACGTTCGGATTTCCAGCAACTCAGCCGACAGCTCTACAGTGCGTCTCTCCTCCCAGGTCCGGTCTTGACCTTCTCGGCGGCACAAACACTCACCCGTGCTTTTATCACACCCAGACACAATTACTGCAACACCATCCTCATTGGCGCACCCTCAAACTTCTCGGTGTTGTGCAGCATGTCCGAACTGCCCCCTGTTCACCCCATTCTGTGTGACCTTTGCTTGCTCCGTTTCACCAGCCATATCTAATTCGACATCAGTCCCCTCAGCTACAAAGTCCTTCACAGCATCACACCCGACCATCTCTTTCATCTCCCACAGACCGAGCATCAAGCCTGAGTTGACAGATTGATCCAACATCCAGGACTCTCTTCCCATGGACATTACTCCACAAGCTTTAAAACCTCATTTTCAAGCAGCTTTTAACCAATACTCACCCTTTGTCCACTTACAGATGTCCAACCTTCTTTGTTTCACATCGGCAAAAACCTGGTTTTTACAACTTTAGTAGTTACACACGGTAATCAGCTACAAAAAACGCTTTATTTTTATTTAGTGGTTGTCCTCTGGCTGTCTGGAGTTAATTGTTTCATATACATGCAAAAATAAAACTAGACAATTGTCTCCACTTATTTTTTCCTGCTTATTAGCGGAATGTTTACCCAATCAAAATTAATTTTCACGAAACAAAATAATTTGCTGTTTTCCTTCTCAGACACAGTAATAATAAACTTTTAAGCATAAATCATTAAATGGGTTTTTAGTTTAAGCTGTGGCTTGGATGCATTTCGTTGGGTTGGCGAGATGGCGTGATATTCTTCACGGCACTAATCCCTTAACCTCCAATCTTCTGAAACACGGCTGGTGTTTGTGAGGATTATGTTCCACGGTTGCCATCTGCACCTCCCTGCTCTGCACAGTCCCACTTAGCCGCCATTTCCATTTGCGTTTACATACATGTGTGAGGATTTTTTTCTTTTTTTTTTTACTGATGTTAACTTTTCCGGGTTAGCATGTGTGTCGAAGGCTACATCTTCGCGCTTGGTGCTGATGTTCCTGGAGCATCAGGGAGTAATCCTTGAACGTCCGGAGGCTCGCTGTGATGCATCACACCTGTGTTAAAAGCTTTTCATGTCTCCCGGCTAAGTGGGTACGTTTGCCTACATTTAGTTTATCACACGGCAACGTGCAAACGCAGTGGAAAAAGCAAGCAGAACGCTTGGAGCTGACTTTTGTGTGCACTGCAATGTGTAGCTGTGCACGTGTGGTTTTCAGTGACCGGCTGTAATGAACTGGGAGAATGGATCAGCAGTATTTTTTAATTAGTGCGAGATTTTTGACATTGAACGCTTGCATGGGAAAGGCTTGATGAGAATGTTCATATTTGCTTCCAATTCCACGTCCCGTCAATGATATTTAAAACTTAATTAACAGATGATCAATAGTGTTTACACTGTAAAGCGACTGGGGCTGATTCTAATTAGAATATCCATACATTATTAATGACATTAGCAAGCTCTGAAATTAAAAGGAGACAACTGCCGCGTTCAATTAAATCAGCACTTGCGGAGAAAAAGTGGTGGCAAAAGACTGAAAATGAAAGACGGGCGGACAAGAGCAGGAGGTGGAGATCAAGGAGCAGATGGATGGGAAGTGATGAGCATCAAAGTCGAGCAGAGTCAAAGAGAGTAGCCTCGCATGGCTGTAAGTCATCTTGAGGTAGTGTGACATATAAAAGCTGAAGGATATGACTGAGACTAATTAGAATAACTTTGCTAAATGAATCCCGGCCTAATAAGATGTAATACACTATCACAGAGACGTGCAGGCGTCCACCCAGGCCCCTCAACATTTAAGACTTACTCACGTGATTTATTAAAACTTGGACATTTTCACATCAGTCTTATAACTGAAAGTACAAAAATGTGATCCAGGTGCTGATAAACTACACCCGGTGTCTGTGGTTCAACAAACCTCTGTGCTTAAAGTGGAATCATCTTGGTTCAGCTGCTGCCACTTGTGTCACGGGAGCAAGAGAGAAAGTTCTGCGGACGAAATGTAAGGAACTCCAAGTTAGCTAATTACAAAAGGAGCTTAAACACTCATAATTAGCCTTTTCTATTGTAGTATCGGGTTATCACAATGTCATGTCAATGTAATTTCAGAGTGAAGTGGAAAGAAAGTGGAGTTTGAACTGAAAAGTAGCACTTAGAGGCTCCGATGGGAAGCTGCTTGGATCACTCAGAGGCAGTTAGTCCCCAGCAGTGGTTTCAACAGCGATTACAGATGACGTCATGCACATAAGACGGGAAATGTAAGTGAGAAACCAGCCGTCAGAACGTGAATCTTTACAGCTCACGGTGACTTCAGCTTTGATTTCTAAGAAAATAATAATAATAATTGATTATTTAATCAGAGCATGAACATTAGTGTAAAAACTTTTCATCATACTTTCAGCAAAACAGAGAAGAGTTATTTCCCAAAATGTATATTCTCATAAATGAATGATCTCCAGTTGGGGCAGATAAAATTGAAAATCAAATGAAATCTTTTTCTTCACAGATAATTTCATGATGTGAACCTAATGAAAAAGTGAATACAATTCATAATTGTACCAGCTCTGGCCATCGAACCCCACCAGGACCGAGCTCAGTGAACGCAGCATTTCTGTAAAACGCTTCTCCAATAATACTCTTTTAATTGGCCCTGCAGAGATTAACAGAGTCCTTTTGAAGCGGGTCATACGACCCCGGGGCTTCAGACGCAGGATGAATTGCTGACGCCGCGCTGTGAGAGTAGTAAGAACAGACCTGATTCCCGGTGTCATTCATCAGAGGGTAATAGATGTGCCCAACAGGCCAGAAAACAAGAGAGAGCATGGAGCGTCCAACAGGAGAGAGGCAGGAGGGATACGTTCATTTCATCTGCGATGAAAGACAAGAGGCACAATATCAAGACATTTGGGAGGCCATCTTTCACTGTCTCTTTACTCGGGCTTGTGCGTGACTGCGTGTGTGTGTGGGAGAGAGAGGAAAGGGTAATTTGTTTTTCTGTTCCCTGTCTTATGGCAGAGGCCTGGGATGACCAGGCAATCTAGTACACTGACCTTCCAGTTTCACTTAAACTTTCAGCCCTGAAATATAAGCTCTCTCCGTTTCTGTTTTTTTTTTTCCTGCAGGAAAACATATTGCTGCATGACCGGATGTACACACAGCGAAACACACATCCACGCACCCATGCGTGCGCACACAGTCTCATCTCTCACCCTCCGTAATTAAGCCTTCATCATTGATTCTGGGAGGGAGGGAGGCTGCGTAACCTAATACCAGCAGTAACATTTCTTGCATTTAAACACAAGTGAGTGTGCCCGTCTTATTTGTTTTGTGTGTGTGTAGGGTCATGTTTCCTTGGATACACTGATGGGCTCTCAGAGTGCTTGTAGCGGTCCATTAGAGATCAATGGGATCCCTGCTCCTAATTCCTACTATCAGGGCGCCTCTGATCCTTATCTGCTGTGTGGAAAATGCAGTCAAAGCCATTTCATCCTGGCAGACCCACACACCCACACACTCGCTACTCACAGTGTGTAGGGTATGTGAAGATATTCTTACCCGAACAGAACAAACCCAGACACCAGGTGCGTGTTTGTGTGCGGTGACTGAGGAGGAGGTCGATGTCTATTGAAGGCTTAAGCAGGGATGGTAATTGCTGTGATGAGCCCTGAGGTGACGGCGGTTAGTCTGTGGAAGCCAAAGCTCCTGATCAGGATCTGCGGCTCGGACACAGAAGTGGAGCTGCGTCACGTTCAGGACGGACACGTCATCATCCTGGCTCCGTGTTATTATTATAGACAAATGTATCAAACAAACATTCATTACTGTACATACCTGTATAGTGCACTGCTCTCCACTGTCTGCCTCCAGTCCCCTAAAAATGACACAATGGAATAATTCAGGCACTTTCCACAGATGTGTTTTGTTACTTGCCTTGTATTGCTTTTGCAGTAAATGTGTGAGTAGCCATGCAAGCCCACATCACAAAGCTAAGGATGAGGAGACACTTCGATCGCAGCGGTTCCCTTCTCCAAACGCTCCTGGTCCCATTTTTTTCCTGCTGCAATTCGATCTTGGCGTCATCTGCCAGCGGGATGTGTTTTCCAGGGCGGTATTCCTGTTATGACTCCATCAGTTTACATTTTGTGGTATAACCTCCGCGCGGTATTTACTGTGGTGCGGTTTGGTTCGAAGGCTGACTCTGTCACAGATACACCCAGCTCTTGGAAGGTGCTCTTCACGAGGCCAGTGGTTATGAACGTAGTTTTCCTCTCCGGGGAAATAACTTCACGCTGCCGAGCCTCACGCTGGTCTTTGTTTTTAATAATGGACCAAGAAAGTAAACAGCTGATTTGACCACAACACATCTTTCTGCTATTCCTCTGATGGGTTTGCTATTGATGGCTGCCTCCTCCAAATGCAAAGGTCACACATGAGAAAGCATGAAACCTGGATCAGAGTCTGTGGTCATGTTCGCTGGGGTTGGATGCATCAGCGCATAATGTTTCACACAAGACACACAACACAAAGACCAGACAAAACCCAACTTAGACGGTGCTAGAAAAACTTAGTGGTATTTATTTTTGTTTTTATTTCTCATGCTGAGTTTGTGGAAAGGAGTTCACTTATAGGTCACACAGAGCTTCAGTGAGACGCGAGAGGCTCATGCATAGTTCATGCACTGTTAAGGTCTGAAGAGACTTCAATCCTACAAGAGAAGCCAGCGAGTCGAGTGTGTGGTGAAACCTTTGCTTCTTGCGTTTTGTTTCGTCGCACGTCTTAACTCCGACTCAGCGAGCAGAACCAGACGGTGACTGTGATCTTCAACATGCACCTGCATCCATGTAAAAACTCATTTCACTAGTCTCCTTAGTGTCTCTGACTTTCAGCGTGTACAGTGTCCTTATCAGCGAGTGAGTGTAATCTGAAGAGGTGGGTTACTGTTATGGTAAAGCGATACAGCGGTAAACACATTGTTTTACGGGAAGTGGATTGATAACGGTGTGCTCTAGATTTCACAGATGATCCCCAGCTGCTGTTATCACACGGACTGTAATGAAAGCTGCGCTGGTCACAAACAACAGGGCGACGTCCTTCTTGTCTCTCGCGTCTTTTCTCCTGTTTCTGTTTCGCTCGTGCTTGTTTTTCTAACCTTGTCCCATCAATAACATCATTATTCAGTAAGACTTATTAATAATCATTTACAGGGACATGCACTGTAGAAAATACAGACTGGAAAGCTGAAAAAGGTACTGCACCTGCTTTTTTTTTATCTCTTTGACTTCATCTCAAGCAATTTCGCGTTGGCCTTTTTTCTCCGTTCGGCAGCTCAAAGGACTTATTTTTGTGGATAAGTTATCAACCTCTGTTGAAATGTCAAACACATTTTTTTTTAAATTACAACCGAGGCTCCATCTTTTGCAGCAGAAGCGAAGACAAGCTTGTGAGGAAGGGAAAAACCATCTTCAAAATGGTTTTGCTGGAGAAATTAAGGGGCTTTAAGCTCCTCAGATAATGAACCAATTTAACTGGTAAATGAATTTTTACAATAAAGCTTCCAGTTTTTGTTGTTTCCTATTCTTGCTGCGCTACTGAAGGCCCCAAAGAGGAGATTAATTACTTTTCTTTTCCAGTCGAGTAAATTAAAGCCCTCATCATGCAATCAACTACACAGCTTCAACATCGCCGCCGTCACACACAAACACACTTTTACCACTCTTATCATTAGAGGGCAGCTCTCTGAAGATCAATCCATCACAATCACACATAAAAAGAACTGCTCTTGAAAACAGATTTATAGATAAAGCTTTTCTTTGATCGAGGGACAAATCAGCTTGATAAAAAGGGTCCATTCTCGGCTTGGATGTTTGCAGACGTTGTTCGGAAAAAAAATTCTCAGAGGTTCGTTGCTGGTGTTTACCCCAGGGCGGCGGAGGGAGGCAGGCAGGACCCGGGAACTCCCTCCGCCCTCTCGGCACTCTCCCGCCGGAGCAGAACAGTGGCGAGCTTTCACCGCAGAGACGCAAGAGGCCGATAAGAGTGAAACAAGCCATTGAGTCCGGTCAGAAGAGAGGTTTTTCAGTCCCGTGTTAAGTGTGGGAACGAGTCATGCCATGGGAAAAAAGATATGTGATGGGAAAAATGTCGTCGGTGCTGAGAAACAGGGAAGTGTATGAAAGGGCTGTAATTACAGCGACTCTGGATGGGATTAGTTTTGAATTGGAAGATTTAGTTTAATACATCGGCAATTTTTTCCTCTTAGTCTGACCTTGAGTTGCATTTACTGCATCCAGGCTCCTCATCAGATCATGAAGATCAAGCTGTCTGCGCCATCTCTCCATCTCTATCTGTCTTTCTGCCTTTGCCTCCCTCCATCCACCTCCCCATCTGTCTGGCCCCAGCCTCCTGGGCTCCCTCTCCCTCTCCTCTTGCCTCCTTCTGTCTGTTCTGCCCTCTTACCATCTCTGCATCCTTGTCTCGCTCAGCTCTGAGCAAGACTGATGAAAAGAACAACCCATTTTTTATCGCTTTCCCTGATAGCATCTCAACTCTAATCTACTGGACCCAACAATCCCCCCATTCAGCGCAGTCCGTGGTGTTTTTGTGTGTGTGTGTGTGTGTCCAGCTTCAGACTGATCTCTCTCATCCTCTTGTTCTGCTCACAATGGGCCTCATACACTGTAATAGTGCTTTCTTTCTCTTTCCATCACTCTCTATGGCGCTGCGGCTCAGTCTGTTCTACAAAAGTAGTTTTCACATCACTATTTTCTAGATTGGCCAATTTTCTTTCTGACAAGAGAGCTGAACATGCGCCCCTGTAAAGTCTCCAAATCCCATATTGGCACACAACTTAAGAGTCAGGTCACAGCTTCAGTTTGGTTTCCCGTGAAATTGTGGAGAAAACATCAACAATCACGACTTCATTTCTTTTGTTTGATTCCACAGAGGCCAATTATGCTTCAGAGTAAAAGCCCACCTCAGGACTCCCATCCATCCAGGCTCTCCGTCATGAGCAGGGGACATATGGTCATACAGTACGTAGCACTTTGTCCACGGTAATGTCTTCATTGTGAATTCCCCCTGAATGCTTGCTAATGAATCCAGCTGCCTTCTGTGACCTTGGCAGGGACGAGCGAGTCCCTGTTGCCCACACCTGCATCCATTCCACACAAACACCCTCGCAAGAGCATCTGCACAAGTGCACGAGCGTCCCTCTCTGCGCGGTAGATGCGTTTCCGTTCAATAGTCCACGTGTCTAGTGCTACAAATTATCATTGTATTCATGAGCTGGCAGACGTGTTACAGCAAATATCGGCTCAGGCTGCGCGTTCCTGGCAGCTACAACTACCAACCGTGTGTGTGTTTGCGTGCTAATCAATGTATTGACCCATCTGTAATGAGAGTGCGTGCACACGTGTCTGCGTCTAACGCGGTAACTCGCGCCGTCGTCTGGAGGTCGGCAGGACTAATTTGTGTGCCGCTGTTGTGTGAGCTTCTATTTGCTGTTAAGCTGCCGTGGAAGGCGCCATTTACAGAGCAGCCCATTCGCCGCTAACTACACCCCGCGGCGCACATCTATCCATCAGTAATGTGGGTCAGGCCCATTTGTTTGTTTAAAGAATATCCATTGCAGCAGGCAAACAGAGGCGTGTGTACATTAGCTATTTATAACCCCACATGAGCCTGGGGTGGCGGTGCCCACTGGACACGAACGTCCCGGGCTTATGGAAAGCTCTACATCAGGCGATGGATTTATATTGGACGCAGAATCCAGACGTATGCTTCTGTCGAGTGTGCGTTGTAAGTGCCAGAGGAAAAGTTCGGTGTGTTTTCTTTAAGCCTGGAGTGATTCTTCTGTTACGTTTCATTGAGAACCACCATAACACAAATGCCTCCTAACTGAGCTTTTCCTTTAAAGAACAGGCAGGAGTGGTTTGGGTTAATTCAGCATCTGAAGGAGATTTCTTTCTTCTGTTATTCGCGGCTGTTTTCAGATACTCATGCTCATTTTCCTTTCTGTGCATTAAACATTTCTCTCTCATTCTGCGTCTCCGCTTTCGTCTGCGTCTCATCTCTCTCCATCTTCCTGTGTCCTTGTATCCTCTTGATCCACAAATTGCATTTCATTTCAGACTCGAAATGCAATTTGAGTTCCTGTCTGTATGCGGTCAGAGGTAAATAATGTAGGTTTTGAGCTCCTGCGTCATCCTGTACGTTTTTGTTGCCTACATTTTAAAGTACAGATGAACGAGCACCAAGTCATCCATCAATGCTAATTTGCCTGGCCAGTGTTTTTTCTCCCTGAACTCGCTAAGCGGATAAACAAAATAAAATTAGCTCTGATGCAACTACCCGCCAGTCACATGAAAAGTTGCTGTGGTGAAATAAAAGCGAGGCGTTGCTTTGCTTGTCAGCGAGCGCGTGGCCCGGGTCTAAGCCTTCATCGTCCTTTATGCTCATTCACTGAAACACAACACGTGTTTCTTTTCTGTGCGTGTGTGCTGCTGGGAAAATATCGTCTCAGGAAGGAACGGCCAAAAACAACATCATGCTGGGATGCTTTAGCTTTAATGAGTGGTAAATAATAATAATAATTTCAGGGCAAACACCGAGAGACGATCAGACCCTGTGCTGCAGTCGCTCGGGAGGCTGTGGTCACCCCATGCAGGACTCCGCCTCATCTCCTCGGTCTGCTCCCTCTCTTCTTTATTTTTTTCATGGGGGCATCTGCACACAGTCATTTTCCAGACTCGCTCCCTCTCCCTGCCACCTATAGGGGTGTTATAACGTTAAGACAGGTGCTCCTCCTCTCATGTTTTATTTCCAGGCACCGTTTCTCTCCCCCGTTCCTCTCTTTCACTGTCACACTTTCCTCCGCCCTCCTCCCGTCACTGCTGATGCCAGACAGCGCCGCCGAAGCCAAGGGCAGATGCCCCAGGCTCCGTCCCTAGATGGGGCTACTTAGACGGAGATATACAGTTTGGCAAACTCGCTGTGAGATATATGATGCAACTAGATGCCATATTGGCTTTCGAGGGTCCAAATTACACATGCAGCCAACACGGAGAGCTGTTAGCTGACAGATGGCTGGAGCATGAATCTGCATTCAAGTCAGTGAAAACACAAGGCTTAAGGCTCTTCATGCCTGCACATGATAAACAGCAGATGTGTGTATATGATCTGTGTGAGTGTGTGGTAACGCGCATCTACTTGCATGTATAGTACAGTAGGACTGCGCTTCACTGTGCTGCGCAGCGATACGCATGCCGTGGAAAGCGCATGTGGGGGTCTTTGGCTGTGTACTGGGCACAGAATCAGCAGAATGCCACTGGAATGAGAATAAGCGCGGATTTGCCATGGCAACAGAGAAATGCCAGAGCAGACGGGAGCAGCAGAATTAAAGCTCAGCGCTCATCACAGCAGGGGAAGAAGAGCGAAGTACCTGATTAAAAAGCAACATCTCTCCTCCCGGAGCCCTCAGCCTCACCCCTTTTCATCTTTCCCTGCAGTTTGCTGCGAGACGCAACAAAGTTAAACCAGATCAGAAGCCTGCAGATTCATGTTCCTGTAGGCACGAGCCCCTTTACAAACGACGACTCGGATGTTTCTGCTTTTCGCACCTTCATGCGTCGTAGCGAACATCTGTGCACTCGTGCCAAAAAACGTTGGCACGGACTGAAAGCAGAGTGCTGCTGCGTAGATGTCAGCCTGATAAGTGATTCAGGGTTTAAACGTGTCTCGTGGCTGAATCACAGGAAGCTCCGGCTGACTTATCGGTGGACTGTGGAGCTTCCTGGACCCTGGCAGAATACACTGATTGACGGCTTTCCATGCGTTGCAGCAGTTTGGCTTCGTGGCTCTTGACCCTTCACCTCTTTACCCCATGGCATCTTTTCCTGAGGGTTGAGCCAAACCTTTCTGTCCCTTAGTATAACTTGGCCATTTGTTGTTCCCCCTTCCTACCTGAGTACCTGGCGGCCACGTTGTGCTTGTGGGTCGTCTACGAGCAGTGCGGCTACAGATCTGCGGTCCCTGTCGCACAAACCGACCTCAGCGAACATGTCACAACTAGACTCACAGTTTTTAACAGCATGCACCACCAGCCCCGCTTGTCTTTTCCTTTCAGTACTGTCCTTTTTATGGACTTAAGACCATGAAAGGGAACACGGCCCCCCTGAGGGCGAGTCCATCTTACGCCTTTGTCTAGATATTAGCTGACAGAAATGAACATTGTTGTTCAATTAAAAAAGATCACTGTGTGACCTTGTGAAGACAATTATAACTGCTTGTTCCCGTTGTGCTGATGAGCTTCTTGTAGGTTCATCATCATAAGCTAAATAAAGCAGGGCTGAGATCAAAGCAAGAAAGTCTAACGCCGCTTCAGTATAATTCATATCGACGTCCATGCTGTAGTGACCATGGAGAAGCAGCGACGGGTTGTAGGCAGGTTTTCTCCTGTCAAAAAAAATTATCCGTATCAGTTACTGTTAACGCGTCTATTTTAAGTGAAGCGCAATTGGAATATTTTGTTAATGACACGCGGCAACTGTAATCTCTTCTTGTTCTTTCCTGTGCTGCCCACTAATGGGTTGGTCATTGCCACCGAGGAAATACCGAATGCATAGGCATAAAATGACTCTGGCTTAACGTTAATGGAGATGTAACGCATCGCACCTTTCCCACCAGGTGAGCCTCCGGAACCCACGAACGCAAACAGACAATATTTCTAGAAAGTGGAAGTCATTGTTATGATGATTTCGTGTCCTCAGCCCAGCTCCGCTCTCTTCGCCTTTCCTTTCGGTGCACCCTGTAATTTCGCCGGTAATGTGAGAATGATGGAGTTGCGATAATGGCACGCTTTCATTTCATATGAGACAGGAAGACTCATTACAGGCGCTGACATGTTTCTCAACGGGGGAGAGATGCATCCCGTTATCTCCACGTCCCTGCGCCTCAACAGTTGTCAGTCCTACATTTTCTTTTCATCATCAGTTCCATCTTTTGATTTTCATTAGTGCCGGGGCAGCGGCTCTCAGAACTCAGTCAAGCGTTGCTAAGTGTAACACCGAGACCTGTCCAAGTTGCGAGGTGGTGCGTCGCGGTTTCAAACACTAATGCTGAAATGCATTAAGAAGCAGTCAAAAGGGAGAACAAGACGCCGACTCTTCACTAAGCTCGAGTGGGAGATGCTGAAGGACTATAAAGAAAAGTCAAATCTTGGCAAAAGCTCAAAAAATTATATTTTTAATTTTGGATCTGTTTGCAAACCACAACTTTTCTAGATTAGTGTTCACTTTGGGAAGATGAAAGGAATGATTACATGAAAGCTCACAGAGCACAGAGCGTGCATTTAAAAGCTGCGTTTACCTTTTTTTAATCGGTGCACCTACTGTACAACACCAAGAAAAGTTTAATCAGTGATGCCACGTTGCCACCAGCCTCCGAGCCTCCTTCTTGCTACGGAGTGTCCTCTGAATCGGAGCCAGCTCTGCTCTCTGTGGGGTTTACAGTAACATGAATCCTGGCCTTAATAACCCGCACAGGTCAGCACAACCACACACACACACTTCTCCGTCCCTCTCTTTCTCCCGACCCATTTCTCAGCCACTCTCTCCGGAGCATTAAAACAGACAACGGACCTTGGTTAGGTCATGGCCAACACAGACCTCATTTGTCACAGAGGATGAGCATCTATGAAGCTGGATTGTTAATTATGAGGGTAAAATAAAGACGTATGAGCTACGAAGGCAGCTGAAGCACACGCTTGCACCTTGAAAACGTTAGCATTAGGAATTCAATTATGCAAACATGCACAAACACACTTGGTTGCACAACACTGACCAGATGCGGACACACACATGGTGAGTCATTAGGAGCTAGATAAAGATGTATGGGAGCTGTGTTCCTTGACTAATGCTGTATTGTGTAATTAATGGCTCTCAAACTGTGCAGTTTAAGTGGGATTAGTTAACTGATTAGCACAAGGAGCACTTTTTATGCTGTTGGAAGATGGGCTAGAGCTTAAGACCAGGGCTCAGTACAGTGAATCCTGCACTTTGAGACTCTGGTGCAAATCTCAACTGTAACAGCAGTTATCATAGTTAAAGAGCAATGCTGGTGTTATGGTGTAAGGCGTTTGGATCAACTTCACAGCTGCTGCCGTGGGCTCAGGTACGTTTCCTGCTAAAATGACTAAAATTCCAGCTGCGCATGAAGCTGGGAAACAAAATCTGTAAACAAAATCAACTTTCACAGAGGCTGGGCAATAAAAGTCTCAGGCCTCACTGATCGTGGTTGTTTTTACAGGCTAGATTTTACTAGACAATAATTATTACTTTATTATTTTCTGAGTAGTTTGTCAAGACCAGTGACATGACTGACTGCAGGCAGACCTGGAGAAACAAGTGTTGTGGGCATCACTCGGGAAGAGTAAATAGCCGTCCTGGTGACACAGTGGGGGGGGCGCACGGAGGAGGGAAATGGAGGGAAAGAGATGGGGCGTAAAGAGAACAGGGTGCAATACCGAGGGGTGCTGAGGCGGTGAAATGAGGGGTTTGAACTGCTGATGTAAGCGTGGGCACACTCCGTTTTTCTTTCTGTCTCACGCACACGCACACACTAATGCACACGCAGCGCTGACAAGCTGTTTCTACCCACAGGAAGTCATTCAGGGTTCAGGGGTTCAAATATAACTGAGTAACTGGACGCCCGCACGTGTTGTTCTTCTTCTCCGTGGCTCTTTCTCATTACAGTCATGATCTAGCGTGTTTCTGTCCTGGGCTTCTCCCTTCATCACCTCTTGTCCTTACTTTACTACCACTCTTGACTCCAAGGTCCTCTCCCTTTAAACCTTGCAAGACGCTGTATACTGACACTGTGTAGTAAGTAATCAAATATTTATTTGAATCAGTATTAAATAAAAAAACACACACATTCGTAAGACTTGCACTGAATCCTGAGCCATGTCTCCAAACACAGATCCCCCCTGGGTTGTCCTCTGCGTGTGCTGCCATCTCTAATTGGTGTTTTTTCCATTGGGGGTCGCCTGCATCATGTGACAGTAGCACTGCTTGTGTATTCTATTTTATCAAGTGCCAGTTGAATGTTTTTCAGGGCGGGGACGTATTTAATCATGAATTTGACACAGCAGAGCGTCTGTTTTGAATTGAATGTCTGTTTCATCTCTGATTAATTATCAGTGGGGATACACACATGGATGGGACATTCTATGACTGGTAACAAGTGCATAAATAGATGCATATCGCAAAGTAAACCCCAAAACACAAGCGCTCATGTAAATAAACTAAAGAGTGGAAAGGATGATTAAAATATACAGGAGCTCTGAGAAAATGTGGCTGCATCGTTCAAGAAACTGTCTTTTGTGACCTTATCGGCTTCATCTCTGGCCTCTGGAAGGTGAGAAGAGTCGAGGAGACGCTTTTTTGAAATGCAGGCCTTCCAGTTTTGTTTTTTAATGTGAGCTTAACTCTCACTGTTAACACTGTTATTGCTGCTGGTTTGCGATATGCAGAATATAAGGTTGTCGTCTTATTTGTTCTAATTTTGCGCATTTTCTTACCTGTCAGAGTCGGTGTCGCGTCAGCTTCGCCCTTGAAGCTTACGCAGCTGTGTTGATGAATCAAACCACTTCATGTTTTCAATAATCTACTGATCCCAGCAGGAATCCTCAGACTATTTTGGATATTCATTTTTTTCAGCGTACGATCAGAGGGACTGTTGCAGTAAAGGCCAGGCTGTCAGTCATTTAGGCACCAGCCTGCGTTGTACACACACACACATCAACCTTAGAGTGACCCAGGGAAGGTGTCGGTGCGTGTGCGCTACAAGAAAAAGCGATGGACACTAAGTTGTCTAAAAGCCCTGCTGGGAGTCAGCGGAGCGCTCAGCCGTGTAATGCTCTTAGTACCACTTTCAACAACAAACACACACACGCACACAAACACGGACCTGCTGTCTCCATCTATGCCAACGTGTAAATACAAGCCTGCAAATACAGTTTATACATTTCCACGTGAAAGCGCTCAGACGTGCGGCCAGACACCATTACAACAGTGCTTTCACAGCATATTTTTTGCATCCTATTACGGCGCAGCAATCATTCGTCCTGCCTCTGTTTTGTTGGGCCTCTTATTCAACACATACGAGGCAAATTGCCACGTCAGCTAATGGACGAGTCATTCAGATTTTCCGCCATGTGCAGCCGTAATGTCTGTACTTAGAGGCCGTCTTACAGTAATGTTTATTTAATACAAGGCTCTGCTGCCTTACATTGTGTTTCTGCTATGTAGATTTCAGCCTGTTTCTTAAGCTTCAGTTCCCAGATCAGTTTTTCCACAGCGGTGACATGTTGAGATGTACTACCTTGACAACATCGTTCTTAGAGACAGTGATTTGTGTTTTTTTTTTCTCGACTCTGCTTTTGATGACATGTTGCAGCGCGAAGAAAAAGGAGACGTACGGGAGCGGAAAAGATTTAGAGCACAGGAGATGACATGAGGTGCATCTTGAAAAGAGACGCTTTCCCGCGCCCAGGCATTGAATGGAGCCCGCTTTGTAGATAAGGTGCGACGGACTGATGGATTCAGCGATTATATTTTCAGACTTCAGGCTGCGCTTTCAACACTTAACGCTGGCCGGAGGATGACCTCACGGAGCTGTGGCCGCCGGATGCTTTGACGTGTACTCGGAGGCGTCTGTCAAGGAGGCGAGAAGTGAATCTGTGAATGCGTGACGTTTCACGTTGCCCTGACAACACAACGAACCCCCTTACATGTCCACCGAAGGAGACGAACATCTACACTGATTTTCATTCATAAACTTGTGGAGCCATATGCTCAGTTTTCCATGTTTTCCCTGCAGCAGCCAGTGTGTGTGTGTGTGTGTGTGACTGAAGCCATCTACTGTAACTTCACACTGCTTTGAGGCCATCGCTTGCGCTCAAACGCTTTCATGTTTGAATGCATACTGTACTTGGAAGCCAGCAAATATCCTGCCTCCTCGTATTCTCTCCCACTTTTTCCATACCTGATTAAAAATGGATGAGAACTTTATTTAGTGCGTGTCAGCCGTGCTGCTCAAAAGCATGAGCGGTGCGTTGGCTTTGTGGCGGTGTAAGCGAGCCTCTGTACAGTGTGTGCGGTTGGGTTCCTCCCGAGCTGATGGGGGCCTGGAGGGAGGAGGATGCGGGGTGACTGCTGGGTTAAACCAGTATACTGTCAGGTCAGCCAGAGTTCAGCAGCAGACAGGCTGGGAAGCAGCCGACGGCAGCAGCGCTCAGGTAAACGGGACGATCACGGTGCTTCAGACAGACACGACCACTGAGGAGGAATTCCCCCATAGAGCCTCCACGCCAGATAAGAGGGACTGCAATTAAATCCATGGGAAATCTAATCCTTTGGAAATGAAAGCTAAAGACAAAAGCTCCCTCCAGGAACCGGAAAGCAAAGTAAAATCTTGTACTTTACCAGCGTGACATTATTCTGTCTTCACCATGGGAACCTTAGTCAGACTCTGCCTTTCTGCCTAGATGAGACAAGATCTTCAACGCAATAGTTCTCTTGTAGCTCCTTCCTGCCTCACTTCTTCATTTTAGTATTTGAACTTGAGAATAAAAGCGCTGCTGCTAAAGTAGCAGCTTTGCATTGAGTGACAATCCTTGAAGTGAAATGAAAAGCTGGTATCCAGCAACCTGCTTAGCGTTATTTGTGACTAGAAATCTCGGTTGTGGTACTGAAGCTATTTCCTCATTCTCTTATGTTTTGCAGGTTTATTACTGTCACTAAAAGACATTTATTACTTACTCAAGCACAGCGTATTACTGTGATACTATGACTGATTATTGACAACCATACCCAACTTTGAACAATTGAATACTGTGAAAAGCTAAACGTTTTAAATTCACTTCAAAATTTAAAAGCTGTCATTCTGTATATTCTAGGTTGTGAAATATTTAGACGCACTTTTCCTACTACTGCAAGTGTCAGCAAATAAACATGAATATTTTAATATGAAAATGCTTGTTTCCATCTTGTCTGTGGACAGTCTACTAGATCACATGCATTATTTGATCTCCTGGCGTCGGTGCCCTGTGTGTAAATCCTACCGTCAACTGTCCCTAACAACCACGATCACCTCATTAAATGTCACATTATACTATAAATACAGTCTAATACCTTGTTTCTGTAGCTTTTCATACTGTCGTAAACTCACCTTGAGAAGTCTGCTCTTCTGAGCTTATGTCTGGATAAAAAGCCTTTCAGTGTTTTTCCCAGCTCTGACAATTTTTCTTAAGGTTTTCATCTCTTTGCTTGTACGGTGGACAGCCTGCGTAGTTCACTCATACTCGAATTAAATATCATATTTTGAGATACTAGATTTTTTTTGTATTTGAATTTCCAAGCGACGTGAGCTCTTATCAAAATGAAAACAAAAGGCTTGCACAGTTTCATTTTTAAATTAGATTATGTTTTCAGTATGCGATATTAATTTGCTCATATGACCCTGTAACGTTCCAGAAGTCAAACTTATTTAGTAAACTAATAAATGGTGATTCTGCTGTAATAATGAGAATGTTGTTCAAGCCACTGTTCATACTTGATGCTAATTTTCACAGTTGACTAACTTTGTAGACGCTAACATAAAATCACTGAGCTCGTGCAGGATGTTGCAGACAGACATCAGTCAAACTGCTGCTGACTGTGAAAAGCTGCCTTTAATTAAATCCGCTAACATAAAGTTCAATGTTTTTCCAAAGTTGTAAAACTTTTTTTCCCCACTGTTGTCTCAGCACCATCCAAAATTAGTTTTGAAACAAAAAATATGTTTACATATCAAATGAACGTGGCTGCAGCTCATTCACACACACAGCAGACACATGAGCCATAGAAGCAAAGCCGCAAAGCAAAGGACACTTCTTCTGTTTCCTCAGGCTTATGGCAACTTGACTTGGGCTGTAATCACGTAGACAGTATCCACACAGCTTCACGTCTGGAGTCATTTTATTTTAATTGCCTGTTAAACTTTGCCGGAGTGACCTTCTGACCTTTAGGCTCACATTCTCGCTACAGCAGTTTCAGCAGAGGTTTCCAGAGGCTTCCCTCCACGTCATATCTTGAGTGTGATTTTTAACCTGCTCTAACGCATGGATTTGCTTGGAATCACATGCTTCATGAATAATATTCTGTTACGCATTTTTGTGCACTGCATTGGGGGAAGGCGCTTCACATCAACACATTCATCTGCCCAATCTGACATTTTTGTGTAAATGTCACCTTTCCACCGTGAAAACATTGCATACGCAACATACTGAACCTGGAGATGCAGCGAGTCATACTCTCTGCTACGTTATATGTCATTTCATGCCTGTTTTTGCAAGGCACCACAAGTAACAACGTCCAGAGCGCTTGTGTAAAGGCTTTATTCCTAAATCTATTTTCGATTTTATTTTTTCGCTAACATTACGGTTTTAACGTCAGCTACCTGAGCGCCAAAGATGAGGCTCGCTATTAAATCTATTTGCTGTAAGTGCTGTCTCTCCACAGGCACCTGTGACAGTGAGGGCGCTTTAACGACTGTGCACATGTCACTCACCGCTGCGTTATGAGTACAATTAACTGCCGCGAGTCCTGGTCTCCGGGGAAATACAAATATGGAGAAAAGATGATCCCTGGAGGAGAACCCGGGAGAGGCAGGCAGCCAGACGGATATAGCGTGATGGATAGGTGGCATACAACAATAAAATATGCATCAGGGCTCTCGTCAAATTTTAATCCAGACTGTTGACTGGAGGTTGACCCATTTGTGACCCAACACTTGCTGGAGTGAAAATATCCGCAGAGGGAAGGGCGGGGTGGCGGTGGGTGCACGAGCAGGGTGAGGAAATTGCGAAGAAGAAGGGAGTAATGAGGCTGGCGGATGATTTTATCTGTCTGAGTGTCCTCTACCTACACACAAAGCTGGAGGGATCCGCGAGAACTTCTGATAATTTGTTATGGAAGAAACTTTCTTTTTATGTGCTATGCATGGACAGATACACACACACTCAGAGGTTCTCAACAATTCTTTGAAAAGCACACCCTAACAACATATAACTCCAGAGGTACGAACCCGTTCGAGTGGAAAGCTACCGTTGACGGAAATGTCAAAGAAAATCATGTGTGTTGCTCTCTTAGAATAGCTCCGAAGACAAAGAACGAGTCTGAAAACAGCAGCGAGGCTTTAATCTGTTATATACGAAAAAGCTTTTATGCACACAAAGTAGCTTTATTCCTTTGTGGATACAGTAAGCAGAGCATTTGACCATGTCCCCAGGAAATCAGCCTGTCACGGTGGCTGGCTTCAGATGAAATATGTTCATATTTGCAGACACTGATTGAACAACACAAGATGACAAAGATCTTAGTTTTAGTGTTTGGCTTTAATATTTCTATTGCGAGAGTTGTTGCTGCTGCTGAAACGCGAGTCCTTTACTACAACATTACAACTGTTTAATGAGTTAGTGCTTTAAAAATATAGAGGTTGAATTACATGTATTTAACCTGCTTGTTCCCTATTTTTTATCGCCTCCTCCCATTCGCTGTCATTTGCTTGTTTCCTATTTGTCCACTAAGCTAATATTTGAATTATTAAATGTAACTGTTTCTGACTGCAGTTAGGCCAGATATCCAAGAGTTTATTCATTAATTAAAAATGCTTTTCTCAATTAACGTATGGAGTTTAACGCACATTCAATCACCACATGCACGTGAACTAAGGATGGTGTGAAATGTCTAAAATCAAATTTCAAGGCCATATAAAAGTGTGCTGTGCAGTTTTGTTGCTGGTTTTGACTTGAGCGCTCTACTGCAACATTTAAGTAATTAGCCTCTGCATCTATTCCAAGTCTGCCAGCTAATGGCTCAGGAGTCAGTGTTACAGCCGTCGCAACTGTACCTCCTGGGAGCTGGTGCAGCGCCTGTTTGTGTTATGTGTACGGTATGCGTTTGCTCATGTGTGCATCTGTTTTTGTGTGTGTGTCTCCGCCCGTGGCTTTAAACACTCCCTTAAGTTCGGGAGCACCGGCCCATGGCCACATTAATAACCTCTGTGTTTGCTGAATGGGGCTCCGGCGATCCATTGTGGTCTATTGTGGTGGTGTTTTTGTTTGGCCCTGGTCATAGTGATTCTTGGGAGATGGCAGCATCATAAATCTACAGCTTATTCATGGAGCTACCATGACCTTTACAGCAACGCCGAGAACAGAGAGAGAGACGGAACCAGGGGAGAATAGTAGAAAAGGCCAGGGGAAAGTGAGAAAAGCGAGCGAGGGCGTGTAAAGGTAGGAAGTGGCGATGGAGAGAAATGGAGGGGAAGATAGTGGAAGCGCATCGCAGGAATAATAAGAAAAGGGAAGAACAGACGTACAGGAGGTGGCGGAGGTGATGGAGAGAGAGAAAGAAATTCAGCTGAGAATAGGAAAGTAAAGAGAGAGACAATGGCAGTGGTGGGACTGAGAGGTTATTACGCCATGAAAGCAATCGATGAGCGTGAGGGGATTGAGGAACGGAGAGACGGCGAGATGGAGAATTGTGTGTCTCAGTCGATGAAGCCCATCTCTCCCGCACCCCCGTCACCTGTCGAGTCTTTAATAAAGTCTCCATGTTGGGGGTTTCGTTCGCTCCCAGATGGCACCACGTCTCTCCACATGAGTCGTCTCGCACATGACCAACAAAACTATAATATGCTTCGAGAGCAGCTGAGCGTCGCGTGTGTGTGTAGCTTTACGGCGAGTGTGTGTGTGTGTGTTTACACCATTGAGTGTATGACAAAGACATAACGATTCTTATTCTCCATAATCACCTTTCGCTGCTTTCTGGCAGCCAAAAGTATTTTATTGTAGATTTAAGTAGATATCGTATAAACGATGAGCAGGTTAAAGTGAAGGCGTTCATGTCACGTACGTAACGACGCGATTCAACTCTGTGGAAATGCAGGGCACAAAAAAATAGTCTTATCTAACATATACGACCTGTGCATTTAATCGTTTAATTGTCTCTACTGCAGCATCTCACATGGTAAATATGAATTAACATTTCACTTCACTAAGATTTTTTTTTTTGCTACAATTGCTTTGTTGGATTTAGTTGCAGTTAATTTTATTGCGCTGTAATTGATTTTATTTTCATCTTCACTGCGATGCTAAATGTCGGGAACAGACCCACAGGGAGGCAGGTGTCAGCTGCCATACAAGGAAACAACTACAGAGATTTTTTTCGTTGCCCAAAAAAACAATCTTGCTTCTCTTTCTCCAGCCAATGTCAAATTGTCTACTGTAAATAAAAATCTAATAAAACATAAATCTGGTTTCAAATTAGGTTAAAAACTGCAAAACTATAAAACCTGACCCACTGTAGCGCACACACACACACGCACACATCCAGGGGTAAACCTGTCTCATTATTATCTAACGGTACTCTAACCATTTGTACGTAATTGCTTGGGCAATGTTGTTTCTGAACTTTCATTCCAATTGAGCTCATTAAAGTGAAATTGCGTGGAGATACAGGTTGATTTGTGAGCTCGCAGTGAGGTAGAATGATAACTTCATTCCTCGGGAAGCTGCTTCCTTATTGGTATTCTGTACTTGTCTGCCACACAGACCCGTCGCACATCCACTCAGTAAAAAACGGACCATTAACAAGCAATGACTGAAGGAAAGCCACACACATACACACACTCTGTGCTGTTTCTCACTTGAAACACTGCCGCATACAGTAAGTTAATTAGCTACTACACTATTAGGTCTCATATCAAGTTAGCCAGGGAGGAAGTCATTAGTTGGGCAGTGCAGTAATTGTGTGGACACAACTATTCTCAGCCTTTTGTTCTCACATTGTGCTCGTGTAGAAAGACGCCGTTTTGGTCGGAGCTTTATTTTCTCTGGGGCTGTTGTCTCGGGGATCTGGCTGTAATTTCAGCAAAATTAAACAATTTGGAAACTCAAAGGAGATCCCAACAGACTGCCGGGAGAATCGATTGAGTGGTTGAAGCTGTGCTGAGGCGAAAACACGCGTGCACTCGGACAAGTACAGCTACATCCAGCAAGCAGGCAAGGATTCACGCACACTTCAGTCACACAACGCTCTAGAAAACACACAAACCCTTTAAACCCTCGTGCGTCCTTCCAAGACTATTGCAGGCAATTGCACTAGCAATTGGAAAATGCCTGTTTCTATTTGGGTGATGTAACAGAGAAAACATACAGTAGGGCTGGAGACTTGAACGTTATTGCGACTGCCCTCGGTTTTGGTGCACAGTCTTGTGTGTATTTGCTTTCAAGTGAACTGTGGTGATGTCTGCACATGCAGGTAATGTGATAGTGGAGGTGGATGAGGCTGGAGCTGACTTTTTAATGTGGCACAAAGAGTGAAACAGGGAAACAGCTCATGTGTCTCCACAAAAACAAATGTAAAAAACAAAACCCTCATCCTACGAACGCCTCTAAAGCTCACTAATTAACGCAATATGTCTTCTTTCCTCATTATGGGAGCTGAAATGTATGCATAAGCTTCAGGGAGAGCCAGATTAGCAGATCCCAAAGCTAATCTTGTTGCTTCCTGGCTTAATATCAACGCATAATGTATAGACAAACATGAGGCCGTTCCACCGACGTCTTGGGAGAATGGAAAGAATTGTGCTTTCAAAAAGTGTTAAACTAATCGATAAAAAGCAAGCGTGTCTTTCTATTAGTCGACACGTGGACGAGCAGTGACGCAGGTCCGGGAACGATGCCAGGTTGAATGGCTGGACGTCCTGCAGGCGTGCGTCCCTGCAGCAGCTGGCTCAGGCTCCCGAGTGGACCAATCAATCAGCCAGGCCCAAACATCGGTGGATCAACGCTCGTCACGTGATGTCATGAAGCATCGGTTCCACCAGCTCCACTGCGGTAACGCAATCTCTCATTCAGTAATAACAATCGACTTCCAATTAATAATTCGTTAGTGATTAATTGTGTGCACGCTGAAGCTGCTGCTTGCTTGGAAAAAAAAAAAACTACAAATGTTACATCATCACAACGTTGTATCTATAGAATCTACTCATTAGAAACGTTGACTAATTAGGTTCTGCATATCAGACGACATTAGGGAGTTGAAATGTTTGAAAGTTTAAAATAAATGTGCTTAAGGTTTGCGCGTGGTTCAACCTCTCTCGACCCTTTGAACACATTGATAAGTTCTCTTTTCGCCCTCCTCGCCGTTTCCACCCCCCTCCGTCCTCACATTCAGTGTCCTCCCTTTTCCCTCATCCTCCTCCCTTCCTGTCATCTCCCCCCTTCCCCTCGTCATCTCTGCATAAGTCCCGTCCCCCCGTCTTCCGCTCCCCTCTCCTCCCTCTCTTCAAAGTCATCTCAGTCTTCGCTGCCATTGCGCTTTGGATCGCACATCGCTCAGAGCTGTAACATCTGACAAAACGCTGCTCAATGACATTGTCGGCAGTAACACGCGGCGTGATGGAGGAAGTTCACTCAAGCAGGCATCCTATTATGCCACCAGACGCACACACACACAAACTGTACCTACAGTCTGACAGTTGTAGATATATCCAATTTACCTTGTGGTGGCCTCCCAAAGGGACAGCGACAGCCGAGCAGTTGGTACCACAAAATAACAAACACGAGCGAGCGCGAGGCATCGTACGCGCAGTCTTCCCCTTCCTCCATCCCTCCCACTTTGCATTAAGTGCATTCGAGTGGCTCTGGTAACAGTAGCGGTGTCAGGCTTTTATCACTGTAATTTGCAGCCATACATCAGCGTGACAGCAGCTGGTGCAGGACAGTGTCGGCCCGCTCCCAGACACTAAACTCCACTTTCTGCTGGCGCGCGCCAAGGGCGGCCGGATAATGTAGATGTATGAATAAAACAGCACAACTCTGATGTCGCAGATTTCAATGCATCATTCATTCACATCCACATTGACACACAGAAGTGAAGGATACTGTTCATTTACAGCCGCGAGGATGAGATAAGAGATGCAAGGGATAAGCGATGCGCTGGTCACGAGTGGATTTCAATCGGGGGTTAGTGAAAATATACAGCAGGCTATTTATACAGTGGCTCACATTTGCATTCAAAGGGGAAAAAAAAGGCCTCTGCGCAGAAAGAGAGGGATGGCGACACAGAGGGATTGAGAAGAGGAGGATGAGAGGGATGAAATGCCATAGCTGGGGTTGATAGACGCTGGGGTCCATCCACTCCATCCCAGAGTATTCGGAGGGACAGAGATGAAGGGAAACAGAGGGATGAAAAGGCAGAAGAGAGATAGCCGCAAGGTAGAGGGGGACTCTCTTCTAGAGTGAGTGAGCAAAGGGAGTAAGGGGGTGAGAAGGGGGAGGGAGGGGGAGTCGAGGGATTAGCGAAGGGGGGGAAAAAAAAATGAGTGGAGAAGTTATAATCGTTCGTCGGAACAGAGGAAATAGAGAGAGAAATGTGCGAGTTGATGAAGGTGAAGGGGTACAGGTGGATTTGAATAGCAGTCTGGGGAGACAGAGGATGAGATGAAGGGGGAGAGGGAGACGCGGAGGATCGGTAAAGGTTAAGAGGGATTTTGTTAGATCTGTTTTTTTATTCCATTCTGACGGCTTTTAATGGGGTCTTAAAGTCGTCGTGAGGTTACCTAGGCAACTAAAATACGGTGTTGGACTGGTGGTGGGACATTGTTATCTGTGCTGAAGAAGGGACAGAGGAATCATCCAGCAGCGAGGCCTGTGTGTGTAGTCGGTGTGTGTGTGTGTTTGCAGGTGCCGTCATTAAATCCGACTGTGTGCGTGTAAGTCAGGGAGGGTTGTGTCGTGGCAGCTGTGTATACTACGGCATATATTACTGTACCTGACGCACAGCTGCGGTGCTGAGGTTTGTGTGTGTTAGTGTGGGTGCTATTGGGCGTACGGCCCTGAAGTTTCTGTGAAATGGAGTGGCTGAAACAACAGGTGAGTAGAAAACCGGTTCAGATGTCACTGACTCACAGCGGATGCCCACAAAAAAAAAAAGTCTTTTCTCACGGTGAATCCTCTGCTGATTAGACGCATGGCGGGTGTTACATGTCCGTTCAACAAGCCTGCAGCGACCTGCAGCCTGACAGAGAGTGATGCAAACACAATGTTCATACGTTTATGAATCTCGTTTCGCTCGAGGCTTTGTTCCGTTCAAGCATTAGTGACTTTTCCCATGTTCAGACAGGAAGTCAATTGTCACTGTGCGGTATTTACACACATTTGACTGCGACTTTATTATTTCACACGTCGCACAGGAGACCAGTGTAGTGAACTGGGTGCACTGATCGCTCTGTGTGTCCGTCTAAACGCACGCGTTGAGTGTTTATCTGTATTGGTGTCTTCAGAAGTCTAGTGCATGCATGAGTTAGATTGTTCGTGACTAGGATTTTGCAGAAAAGTGTGTAGCTATGTGTTGGTGGTGTGCAGGAATGTGCCTTGTTTGTCAGTGTACCTGTGCAAACACGTGTGTGTGTGCGCGCCCATGAATCTGTCTATCTGTCTATCTGTGTAGCTGTGTAGCTGTGCTTGCACAATACGCCAGAGTGTGAATCATCAGAAACAGCAGCGCTATAAAGCCCAGAGCTGTTAGGCGAGATGGCTCCTGGAATGATCACGGGGCGGCTGTGCCTCTATTTCCCAGGCAGTCATCGCTGAGGGAGGATGAGGAGATGCTGTCGCTGCTTTTGCTGGGACCCGGGGGTTAGCCAGTCATGCCTGACAGCACAGCCAATGGCCATAACGTCAGCGACAATGATTGAACACGTGAAATATGTGCTCTTTGTCCGTGGTATTGGACAGGGTGGAGGTGAGAGGTAGGGTCAGGGTAAGGGTTAAGGCAAGAGGAAAATTGCCTGTTTGGAAAGAAAGCCTGCCTCTCTGCCTCTGTCGCCTTCTTTTATTAGTCGCTGCTGAGATCTCGCCTCAGTGACAAGCAAGATATTTGTCAGATTTGATTTCTTCTCTGCAGCAGAACTAACATGAGGATATTAATATTGCATATGCACCCACTGCTATAGTGAATCTATATTATTGCACATTTGTCTGATTCCTAATAACGCTGCATCATTTTGAATGGTAAGCTCACGGGGCCTGGCTGAGATGAAAACATTGAAAGCAGTGAAGGGGACACGTCCACTAGTTACTATTGAAGGAAGGCTATTTCCTCCTTCGTGTTCACCACGTGACGCTTCCTCATTAACGCAAAGATGTCCTAGATTGTAAATAAGACAAAATACACATTACATGTGCAGATTGGGAAGAATCAAAGCAAACCCCTGCATCACATTCTGCATTTCGCCCTTCAGCTGTACTCTGGTCTGTGTTTATGCTTCTCCTTTTCATCTATTCTCCAGTTTCCCTCTCCACAGCTAATCATTCAGCAGCACCATGCACTGTTTACTTTACACCGACGGCACCCACAGCTGACATTTGAATATATACGCAGCCATTGTTTTGCATGTTTCCGCTATTTATATTAGTTATATGACATTTTGTGACAAGTGTGTGCTTTTGTCATTTACCTTCTGCCTCGGCTGAAGAGACTAAATGGAAGCTCAGTGGAATAGTGAATGAGAAATAACAACATTATTATTGTTAAGTGTTTCATAAGTAGTTTCGCAGGCGAGCACATCCATCAGAGCTCCAGGGGAGGGAGGGGGGTGGAGGCGTGGAAGGACGCAGGAACCTGGTTTGAGGAGGCTGCACTGGTTTGGTGGCGTTGCTGTGATCAGGCTGTTGGTAACTGGAGACACCAGATCAAGGTAGTGAAGCTCAATAGTGCCATCTACAGGCGCAGGGGGGAAGTGCTGCTCACTGTCCGTCCGTTCTGGAATCGGGCTGTTGTTGCGTGAGCTCTTTTGGGGTGTAATGGTGGAGATTTATCAGAAATATGATCAGGTCATAAAGTGAAATATGCCATCGCCTCTACAGGGTCTGGTGAGGAATATATGAGGCTCGAGGATTAAGGTGAAGATGAGTCTGGCTGGTGTCCAACCTATTCTCTGCCAAGGTTAGACTATCCTCTGGCCATTAAAATCCTGCCAGCTATGCTCCCGCACACACATGCACACACATGCACTTTTAGCCTTATTCTGCCCAGAAGCGAGGTCACACTCCCCCTCCTCTCCATCGTCTCATCGTCTTTTTTGCGCGAGCGTTTCTTGGTACACAAAGCATCACCACCAGGGTTTTTCCTATATAAATAAGCATGGTCCATCCATCACGGGGGCCTCAGCGGACACCGCGTGCCCTCTGGCTAGTTCAAGCCCGCAGCCCCAGCAGCAGCAGCAGCAGCAGCAGCAGCAGCACACCGGGGGACGGACAGAGAAGGTCATCCCAAACCTCCAGAAGGAGAGGGGTAATAATAATCATCAATGCTTGCAGTGTATCTGTGTGTGTGGTTCCCTGGCTGCTCGTGGTGCGAGCAAACCAAATGGCCTACAGTGTGTTTGTCTTTTTTTTCTCACCCTGCTCTCTTCATAGATTTTCTGTATGTCTGAGGCTAAGTGTGTGTTGCACGTTACAGGCCAGTCAACACAGTCAGGGCGATGAAGCTCAAGTAGCGCTGCAGGAAACTGATCCAAATTCACCCTAGTGATGTCGCCACCAGGGAGACGAGAGAAACGTAGGAGAATGGAAACAGAACAGAGTGTGCGTCTGTGCGCTTTCTTCCTCTGTGAGTCACTGTCTACAGATTCAGTTTAATAACACAATCGAGATGCAAATCAGAATGCAATTAATATGTGATGTACTGCTTGTTTTCAAAGTTGAAATCTGAACCAACACATCTGCTCAAAGCAACATCCCAGAGAGATTCAGCCAAATGGAAATGTATTCAACTACAACATTCTTTTTCCTGTGGCTCAGTATGATAAGTTATTATGTGATCAGCGGTAACATGCTACATCTCTCTACATCAGAAGGATATTTCCCTCTAATCCGTCTAATTTCCTTCTCATCCATACCTCATGAAGTGATGTTGCAGAGATCGGACTATGACGTGTCCCACCAGAGCTCAGATTTTTCAATGTGTATTTAAGTTTTTTTGTCACAATATGTGAAGCAGTTATCTCGAGGTTTGAACAGAAAGTGAGAGCAGCCAGTTCGCTCGTAATCCTCTTTGCAGCGATGAGTTGTTCCAGGAAGACATTTCTGTGAATCATATCAGCGCTGATTCTGTTTCTGTCACCTGTCGTTGGCTTCTTTTAAACATGAACACAAATCGTGAGGATTTGAATGATGTACAGCCGCAGATATACCTGCTGAATACCACAGATGAGCCAGTCTAGAGACGCATTGCAACCTGCTCTTCAACGCTGCACGTTCACTTTCATTCATTTGGGCTTGAGTTGAATGTTCTGATGAACTGTAATTTCAAAACAAAGACTAGTTAAAGCACGTTGGCGCGTAGCAAGGAGAGGGAGGGCTGGAATAAGCAGGACTAAGTGCCGTGCCAGCTACGTGCAAACCCCATAATGGCAGCTAGTCTGTCTGCAGAGTTCGATGTTGTA
Organism: Macropodus opercularis; assembly: GCA_030770545.1. Taxonomy (NCBI): domain Eukaryota; kingdom Metazoa; phylum Chordata; class Actinopteri; order Anabantiformes; family Osphronemidae; genus Macropodus; species Macropodus opercularis. Next base: position 4,970,428 of record JAUCMP010000026.1, on the reverse strand, counting down.
TTTGATCCCATTAAGTTGTATGTTTGTATCCCCAAATAACTAATCTGCTACCCGGCGTCGTTTTGAAACGTGATAACAAAATACACGTCTTTAGTCCCACAGCCACAAATCTGGCCTGAGACGACTGAGGTTAACTGAAAGAAGCACAAACGGGTTTATTGCACCAAAACAACGCGTTCGCCCGCTGACACAAGTGGGTTGCACCTCGTGGCATCACGGCGGCACCGCTGTGCTCGAACTGACAGTAATGGTTCACTCTCATCACGCCTCTTTTGTCTCCGCAGACTAATTAAGGAGTAATCACTGTCAATTACATCAGGGAATTTATGCAACATGACACATTGTTACAGTGCTCGAGGGTCTCGTGTATCCTCATCCTGATCAGGAACTTAATGTGCTGTCCTGCTTATTTATAGCAGGATCTTAAACCTTTACAGCAGCTGTAGGGATTGAGTCCAGGAACGGCCGGAGACCTCAGGGATTTATGTCCCCTAGTAAAATAAGATTAGTCTCCACCTCTCTGGAGCACTTTCCCCTTCAATTCAAAATGATGTTGTAATTTGTTCAGCTGATAGTTGAAGATTAAAACGCAACTAATGTCTGATACGGTCATTTGGATGAAAATTTATATTGATTATCCTGCCATGAACAAAAACGTGCTTTTCATTTCAATACAAGACACAAATGGCTGGATTACAAATCCGATGGGTAGACGCGTTGTAGCTGTTTTACTGTTTTCAAGGACACAGTGGGGCTGCTGTTCTCCCACTACAACAGTCCTATTAAATGTAGCCTTTTAAAATGTTAATCACGCCACGTGCCGCGACTTATAAGGTTCCACTTTTGTTCATTTTGAAATAGGGAGCCTTTTCTCTTCTCATTCTGCCGAGCTAATGGTTCTCAGGGTCCTTAATAAATATCCAGCCCCCCCTCCCTCCTGCCTGTGCACACCTGTTAGTAAAGCGAGTCCCTCCATTCACTGTGGGCCTCTCATTAGCATGTAGTGCTTAACAGATGTTTGTAAAATCAGCCTGTGACTCTCGCTGTTGCTTTATGACTAATTCTGATGGTTCTGTCTAAACAGGGGGCTCCAGCTTCTCACTTTCACTAGAGGTTACTGTTACACGCTGAGGATCACCCTCGATTTTTGGGGGCTTTGGTTTTAGCCCCCAAGCTTTGCAAGTGCAACTAGCGTTTGGTGATTACAGCGATAAGAAAGCCCTTAGTTTTGTAGGAGAAAGCCTGATTCCACAGAACAGATCTGAGGCGCCTACCTGACAACCTTAGAGCCATTCTTTGACTGCTGAACCTTCAACCTGACCTTCAGCCGCCGTGAATCGCTCGACCCTGAGCCCCGAGCTTTGGACTGACCTTAACCCAATGTTTGGCTTTTGCCCTTGTTTGTTCTGCTCCCTGCACTTTCGCGTCTGTGTGGAAAGAATCGAACTGTTGCTGGTTTGGGACGTTTATCTTGATTCAGTTTGAGGGTATTGTGTTAATTCTGTTGGGAAACCAGAGTTCACTGTATTAGCCTCTTAACTGTGTGTGGATAAACCAGGGGAGATTAACCATGTGTGCATCCCTCTCTTGGTTTTGTATTTTTAGTGTCAGGAGAACATATTGAGGATTTATAAATATATGTATAAATGTGTAGATATATGCATTTTAAAGCAAATCTGGGTTAAACTGCTCCGTGCTCATATCTTATCTCTTCTCACTTTTGTAGACCATAAATAATTTGACCTTCTATACATTTTCCTAACTGCTTGCCCTCATTAGGCTGCAGGAACCAGTCCCAGCTGTCAGGTCGCCAGTCCATCACAGGGACAACACATACAGACAAGCAGCCACACTCCAAGTCACATCTATGGGCAATTTACCAAGTCCACCCCAACCCAAACCAGACAACCTCCAAGCAGAAACGCTGCCCCACCATTTCACCAGTGCTCTGTAAAATTCCAGTTTCTCACGTGTTTTAAAGGTTTTTTAATAGTCTAATTACAATACAACTATAGCCATCCCTTTGTTGGGCTATGCATCGTGACAAACAGATAAATGAGGTGTAACATAAGACAAAGAATAGCGGAAGCGAAAGCACCGGAAGAATCATCGTTTTGTTCCAATTCAACCATACATTTTTTAAGCATCTTTAAAGAGTCACACAAGATCCCGGAGAGAAGCACTGGAGAGTCGGATGTCCACATTTCCATTCGGTGAGCGGGTCGATATACAGTACGCACAGGAAACACTAAAAAGCCACTTTATAACGGTTCAAGGATACTCGGCCTTGAGAAAACTAATCTATGCCTCGCTGCCGGTGCAGAGAGGACGGCGGGTCAAAGCACTCAAGGAGAGCGGAGCACGGTGTGAACGTGCAGCGTGTATTTACAGTGGAATAGATGGCAGATGAGATGAGGTCTGGTTTTAATAGAGCGGAGACCTGCTCTCACAGCCAGCTGCCTTCAGAGGCCTCCGAGGAGAAGTGCCAAGGAGAGGTGAGGATCAGAGAGAGAGCGAGAGAATGTGTGAATCGAAGTCTTTTTTCCATGCACGCAGGGACATTGAGCTGGGCAAGAACAGTCGCCTCTGAGAACCACGCTCAGGACCTCATTAGTGAGAAGCTGATTGTAAGGGAGAAAGGTAAGCGGTCGGGGGTGAGCATGGGTACACAAAGCGACTGGAGAGTTGCAGAGATGCACACAGATCTGCCGTAAGGTTCGTAGCTGCACGACGACGACCACAAACCTCCCCTTTCTCTCTCCATTCACATAGACCCCATCCTCACTCCCCAGCACCGGTTTGACAGCTGTGGAGCAGCTCGCCAGCGATGTCACACAGGCAGAAAGCTTTTAACGGGGAGAGGTGTGTAATATTCATAAGCAGCGCTGCACCGCACTGTAATCGACGTCGGTGAGCGGGAGCAACACTGATCCAGTCCTCCAGCGATGTGGTCTAATATAATATTAATGCCACTTGTGCGAGATAGCGTCTACCTTCTTGTTCATTCTGGCCCATTTCGCACATGCGATGTGCTCCGTGTTACAGCACAGGGGCTTGTTTCACGTCAATCCCATCCCACAGCACGAGGCTGCTTTGCTACAGGACACAGCTGACATTTCTGGGTGCACTGCTCCAGAGCGTTCTTCCTACCGAGCTGCATTTATTCTTCTGCACACACAACTTTCTGCTGTGTAGATGCAGAGCACTGTGGGAAAACAAAGTCCATCGCCTTTGCTGACAATTTGGCCATGATTATCCAAGCGCACGGCCGCTGAAGGTTTGTTTTCTGTGTTAGAAGCCACAGCCAAGGGTTCACTTCTGGTCCCTTTATGTCTACACTGCCCACTCACGAGGGAACAAGGGTTTGTAACGAGGAGTCACAAAAAGTTTGGCTTTATCCAGCAGCTTTCCTAAACCAAGGACAGCTAGGATTGTCCTTTGACTGACTCAAAGAAAACACACGAGCAAATAGCTGATCAGGCACTTAGCTCTGCCCTTGGTTCATTCTGTTACACACTTTGACTAAACGCTGACTGTCAGATGTGCAGTAGATGGGAAGTTCAAATACACCATCAACTGCTGTAAATGGTTCAGCGATGACGACTAACATGTAACTAGATGGTTCAGTGGTTGAGAAATGACCCGAATCACACTCAACAGCCTCCACGTCCATCAGATCTCAATCCACCTGAATGCTGTGGAAAATTAACGACACAACTTTCTACGCAATGGACAGCGTGACAGTAAAAGCATTTAAATTTATAGGAATGTGGCAGAATTTTCTGTCACGAGCGTCGTGTCAGGCAAAGCTGACAAACTAATGAACTAAGTGCTTTCTGGCTTACTAGGTTCTCTAACAAACTAATGGCTGGACCCAAATACACAGACCTGATGAACTAAAGAAGAACAAAAACAATCACTGCACCAGAAAATAAACTCCAAACACAAAATGCAAGAACGTAAAATCCTCAGTAAATATACAAAGTAACCTAACAAGAGAAAAGATACTTGAAGAACACACTTACTAGCATTCATGAACATTCAGTCACGAAAACCAGCGCAAACGAAAAACCAGGAGTCAAATTTACAAGCGAACAAGAAACACACAGCGAAAACATGCAATAACAACTGAGCTCGAAAAGAAGTCAAAGAGTACGAACCATGATGAGGAGGAGATGAGGAGATGAGGAGATGAGGAGATGAGGAGATGAGGAGATGAGGAGATGAGGAGATGAGGAGATGAGGAGATGAGGAGATGAGGAGATGAGGAGATGAGCACGACACGGTGAACCATCCAACAAAGACTAGAGTAACAGATGAGTCCTTAAATACTGGTCATGGAGAGCAGGTGAAGGTGACAATGATTAGACCAGAGCAGGAAACAGGAAGTTGGAAATGACAGAAGAAGACAACAGAAACAAACTAGAACAACGGCGCCTCCTCCAGGTCGGAGGAACTGTAACATTTACGTGGCCCAGCACTGAAAGTCAGAAAGCTTCAGTTCTTCCCTGATGAGGAGAAGAAAACTTCTTCATTTGCAGATTTTGTGTGAACATCAAGTCGTTACAGTCACTCACAAAAACCAGTAGAAAGATTCAAGAGGCTCTTAACACCAGGTTGAAAATTGTTCAACTTCATTGCAGCGGTGGCTTTTTGAAGCCACTTCAGGAAAAAGGACAGCGAGAGCCTGAAGGAAAATAAAGGAGCACTAATTCACCCCATTCTCCGTCTTCGCTTCCTGTCGCCACCATTTTTCACCTTCCGAGCTCTTTTCTTCCGTCCCTACTATTTCCCTTCCTCACTCCACCGCTCTGTAACTAATGGTCCTTAAACGCAGCTTCAGCTGTCATGGCGCCGGGACTAAATCACAACAATCATGACTTATTATCAGCGGCGTGCTGACTGATCGCGCTAATGTCCACGCTGATCGTATTAATGCCAGGCCTGATTGGAACACATCCATCACAATATTCCTGGCTGTGAAGAAGCAATAACCAGCGTTATCCTGGTAATGAAAAAGACGGTTGGGCCGAAGATGAAAACTAAACAGTGATAACAAGGGACTCGCTGCTCGTTCCCTCCCTCTCTCGCTGTTTTCTCCTCCTCATCACTAATCGCCATCTAAACACCTTATTTTGCCCCCTATACATCACTTCTTAGTCTTCTTCGTTAACCCTGTTACCCTAGTATTCATCATCTCGCCATCTTTTACTCTTTTAACACTTATCTTCTTTCCTCTCCTCTTCCTAGACGTCCTCCCTCCCCTGTCCCCGTTTTGGCCTTTGTTTCTTTCCTCTTTAGCTCCTAATTTCCTCTCCCCTCTGTCTATTTCTGTTCCCTTCTTGTTTTACATTTCTCAGCTGTTTGTCCTTTCCCGTCTGCTCATTCTTCATCCAGTTTGTAGAAAACCTCCCTTATTCTCTGACACTCACATTCTTCTCGTCTTCTCTTATTTGACAGCTCACCTGCTGTAGGTCCTGATCGTCGCACGCTCTCGTTCGTGTGTGTGTGTGGATTTCAGTCTTACTCTACATACCCGCGTCCAAAGTGGTGAGGCGTCGTGTCCGTTTATGAGACAGAGGGGGAGAGCGGCAGGAGGGGAGGCGTGGGAGGGAGTTTGAAGAGTTTTAATGAGCCGGTGCTCACACTCATGACGGGACGGATAAGTGACGGAAAATGAATCTGTTTGTTGAGGGAAAGTGAGAGAATGTGTCTGTGTGGGTCCTGTGCGCATATGTGAATGTTGGGAGTTTGTAAGAGCGTGTGTGTGTTTGTGTGACATCCTATGAGAATTCACTGCCTCACCAAGCAGAGACATTTTTAACTTATTCAATCAATACGAGTGGGCGCATGTATATGCTGCGTGTGTGTGTGTTACTGATGAATGGCCCAGCTCTTAATGTTCTCAACCACTCTGTGGACTAACTAGACTGTTTAATCACCCTCTCGCATCCCCTGCCTCCTCCTCCTCCTCCTCTCTGTTTCTGCCTCTCTGCCAAAACTGAGCGTACTGCTGAGGTTAGACAACACTTATTGTACAATACATTACACCGGTGTGTGTGTGCGTTAGCGCTGTATCAGTCAGTGTCCAGGCTGCTGGCTCATATACACCTGTCGGCTTGTTATGGAGTACAGAAATAGACACACACACACAGCCTTGTTATATCTGCTGACTTCCATTCACTCTAACTTCCCCATCACCGCTGTATATTTCATATTAACCCATGAGCCTTTCTCTTAACGAGGCTTCTCATAAATTATAAAGTCCTTTGCTTTCGTGCGATGGTGGGCAACCTGCACTTTTTTACATCTACCTGTAACTGGAGGTAAGTGTAGGCACGCGAGACTGTTGCTCTGTGGACTGTGCGTTTGCGTTTGTGTGTGAATAGGTGTACGTGCGTGTGTGCGTGCCTGCAGCAGTAATGAGCACTGGGCCATGGGATGCCCGACGGCAAGGTTTCCTAACAGGGTCAGACTCAAGGACGTCTGGCGCTGATCCATGCTCCCACCTCCAGTACACACACACAACATGTTGGTCCAAGCTGATCCAGTACCATTAAACAATGTGAGGAGTCTCTTAGACATCAGCCATCGTGTTTCATCCTCCATCTATAACGCACACACGCCATGGAACACCCTCTATTTGTCCCCAAACGGACAAGAAATTCACGCTCCACTAGCAAAGGCTCTCAGAGTGTAGGTTATTAATGAGAGCATGTCCTAACAACATTACAGAGCTACTGCCCCATGAAGAGGAAGAGGAAGTGGAAGGAAAAGCAGAGGGCAGTAGAACAGCAGACACAAATAGGAGGAGGAGCAGAGTGGAGAGTAAATAAATGAGAAAACCTGGGGAGGAAGGGATGAAACTACGGGGGGCGAGGCAGGACAGTAGGAGGCCAGATGGAGGGAGACAAGGAGAGGAGCTCCTCAGATGCATCCTGTTTACGTTAATTATCCTTGGGACACGTCTTGAAGTCAGTCAGCCTGTGGCAAACTGCAGTGAGTCCGGGTTGTGTATACATAAAGGTACTGAAAAGAGACAGACCGAAATCCAGGTGTGCGCTGGACTGTGCACTGCTGAGGAGTCAGTGCCATCTAGTGCTTGGTGCCGGCTCCCTCTCACCTACTGTGCATGAGCGTCGTCCTCCCTGCTGCAAACAATCTGCTCGTCCGTCATAACGGAGGCGACATGCCCAAAACGAGTTCTGACTTCATATTCAGGCTTAGTGTGCGTCTCTGAATGTGTACACGTGTGTTTGTGCTCGTGCTGCTGGGCTTTTATTGTGTAAGTGATCCGGGCAGCGTCATGGGAGCAGAGCGATAAGCCTGGTGTCACTGGCGTCTAATCATACTCCATGTTCCTTATCAGCTCCGGGCTCAGGAGACGGAGTGAACTCTGGAGATAGAGGAGAGGAAGAGGAGGAGAGGAAGTGTGGATATGGTGGGAACGGGAGACGGAGGGAGAAGGGCAGAGCAGGAGGACGAGGTCGGGTGGGGGGTGCGGGAGAAAACAGGAGGAGAGAAGTGAAGGATGGGAGAGGTGCGAGTTTTAAGGTCTGCTGCACTAAAAGCATATAAGGAGCAGCGCCAAGCCCCATGTCCCGCCTCACCTCACCACCCACACCGCACAAACCCACCTTTTGTAAGAGATTCCACCACTTCGCCGCGACTTCCCACTGCATGCGAGCATGTGTGGGTCCGTACCCTGTGTTTGTGAGTGTGCTGAGGTTAACGGCAGAGCTAAGGATGGGTGGTAATTGAATAATGACAGTTACGCCTCTGATGGATTACCTGTCACTCTTCCTTCTTCTCCCCCTCCATCAATGTCACCCGTCCCTGCGCTGCCGTTTTCGCCTGGCAACCTCCGGTCAAATTGTCTCCCGTTCGTACCGTCACCCCTGCGAGCGGAGATGCAGACACCCACAAACACGCGGCACGACGCACGGCTGCACGGACTCACGCGCCGCAGACGTGCATCGTCACGCACTTCTCATCCAGATCCTGGGCCTTTCTAGCAGTACCATGCATCAGGATGCGAGCAGGGTCATGTGATAGAGAGTAATGAAGTATCAGTAAAAGCCTTTCAGTCAACTTTTACTACATTACAGTCATAAATTATGCACAACGTCATACTGTGATGCATTCACTTGCAGTCGACCTTTTAATTTGTCAATGTCACACTGGAACAGTTCTTTAATGCACAAGTTTATTGATGCATCATTTTACACATTGATTATTTAGGAGATGTCATGAAAAGCAAATGGTAAAATGAAAGGTATCAACACGTTTTATGTTCCAGCTACTCAAAGAGTAACATATTTTAATGAATGCATTGTTTGCTGTTTACTTTGTCTTTCTCAATAACCTGTACTGCACTTCATCATCTTTTACTGCTTCTGCTTGAGAGGTTGTTTGGTTAACTTTACTCTGCAGAATCAGATTTAATGTACACAACATCGCATAAAGCTGCATTGTATAGTAATATAGCTTTATGCACAGTAATGCACAGTGCATCAACGCTACAGGTAGTGATTAATATGTGTCAAAGTCAAATGCACAGCGTCCATAAACTGAAGCAGCTAAATGCGACCAGTGTTGTTTTTTATTACTGCCATCTGTGTTTTCCCACTGTGGCACGTTAAAAGGACTTCTACTTCAATTTTAGACTGCAAGACCTGTGGGGGAGTATTTTTATACACTGCTACTTCACTGCCTTTCAGATATTTCACCCACCCCTTCCGTCCACCCCTGTGCCTTTCGTTTGTGTTTTGAATTCACGTCTCGTGTTTGTTCGTACGGGAAAGTCTTCTCTATCTATCTCTATTCGTTCACTCCTGAGATTTGTTTTCGTGCTTTCCACAACTGGCACAGAGACACATTCCTCACTTTCATAACCAAACCACGAGTCAGGAGGGTTGTAGGCACTAGTTTTTATTTGAGAGTTACAGTAAAGTGGCCGGCAGAGAGAGAGAGAGCTGAGCATTGAGAGGAATTGCGGCACAGTGCTGCAGTGCAGTTCAGCCTACAGTTATTTGCTCGCTGCTAAATGGATCTGCTCCATCGTGAGCACGGACTTTCTCTAAAGGATTAATGCTCAGAATGTGGGTGAAGCGGTGCCTTCAGGGTCACTTAGTGTATGCTAAGAAGAGGTCAGGTCTATGCGGGACCACCTATGATGACAGTGTATCCCTGACTCACCCGCCTACCTGGGAGGTGCTTTCTCCACCTCAGTGAGCACCTGAGTATGTGTATGGAGGCCTTTGTGTTTCTCGACGCTCCTCTCCTACTTCTCTACGTCCTAATTCCTCCCCTCGTCCTTTCCTTTCCTTACTAAATGACTAAACAGCCTATTTCTATGTGTGTGCGTGCGTGTAAGCCAGAAAGACAAAAAGGAAAGAAGAAAGTGTGGGTAGGAGCAAGAGAGATGATATCAAGCAAAATTCATTTCCACACCGATATCGTGTAGCTGTTTCAGAATAATTAGAAGTCGGCTAGAAAGGATGAGAGGATTATTTCCTTTATCATCGTACGTTTAATTGGCTGAAAAAAGAGAAGGTTTGCAGCTCTACACATTCAGGTAGCGAGCGGTATTTACATCAAGCCTTTTTAAGACTGTCCAACAAATGTGAAAACAAACAGCACCAATGGTTCGCACCAGATCCGAAGCAGTTGATACGCCTTCACTAATGAGCTGCAAAATATGATTTCCATAATGTGACAGATTTCATTTTGCACATTCACACTTGGGGAGTTTTTTACCATCAAGACTCAAAGCGTAACATGAGGTTTGGCTTCAGGAGAAAAATGACAAAGTTTTAACTAAATAAAACATTTTTTTTAGCGCAGCAGCCTGTGAAAACGTCCCGTTGTCTCTGCAAATTAACTCAAATTCACGTGTTTGTATTCTTCCAGCACGCTGAGGTCAAACACCAGTTTGATAAGGAGAACTTCATCCGGTGTGCGAGTTTATTGTCATGCTCTGCGGTGCAGAATGTGAATAAAATAACGATGAGCCGAGAGGAAACTTCAGAATTTTTGCCTGTTTTACATTTTACAGTACATGATTCCATGTCAAGTAAGGCTTTTAAACAGGCTGGTGATTTTCTTTAATTAGAGTGACCTAAACATGTCACAAAAATAAATGATCGTATGCATTTTCTTGATAATCACCAGTTTGTCATAGCACATTAATTCAGTAATTGTCTCCTTGTGACAATTTATTCATTCTACACACTGCACTAACTAATTTCTTCTTGTAACACCAGCGTTGCACGTCCTCCCGTTAGTAACGCTTACACTCGCGAGTATCAGTGTCTGCCTATTGGTAGCAATATTAAAATGTAGGTGACGTGTTGCTTTGCACGCAAAACAGAAGCAGGTGAGGCACAAAGGGGGTTTTAAAGCGAACATTTAGATGCAAATGTTGTCACAAATGAGGAAATGAACAAAGCTTTTCAGAAAAGACTCACTCGTGGGTCACGGGAGGCAGCCTGAGCCCTAATCCCCTTTCTCCTAACTGTATAGTGTAACAATAAACAGCGAGCTGGCACAGTCCTGTCCACCATACCAGACACGAGAAAGCAGTGATCCAGGGTCGTAAGCTATACAAGCCATGGGAAAGCAGTGATCCTACCAAAACACGCACACGCTAACACGTAGACACCTAAACGTACAGACGCGCGCGCACACATTTTCTCTTGCTCGCACACAAACAGCGTAATACGCCAGACTGCCAATTAGGGCAATAATGGCTGTGGGGGGAAAAAGCGTATAGTCACACACATGCACACAGACACAAACACACACACAGAGTAACTGAGACTTCTAAGCTCAAAGTTAATAGCACCCAGTCGTTCAGTGCCAGAGACGGACCCTGTGGGAGGAGGGAGGGCAGTACCGAAGCTCACACTAATGCAACAAGTTTCCCAACAATCTACAGGTTAGGAACAGGGGCACTGAGACAAAACTACAGCAACCATTAACCAGTCAGGTCTAAATCTGTCATGTGTCCCCGGATTATTTAAAAAAACAAACCATGGATGTTTATCTGGAAGGTCTCTCCACTCTAAGCAATGTCCTACCCTGCCAGGCAGGATATTAGAAGATGTACTACGCTGGAAGAGGACAAGGATTTAGGCCAAGCAAAAAGGAGGAGACGTGGGGAGGCGTAGGGACACAGATGGCAGGGAGGGAAGGCAGAACGGAAGCGCGGGAAAAGAGGGATGGGGTGGAAGCTGATGCGCTGGATGTCTTCCTCCTGTTCCATCAGCAGAAGCCTGTTGGAAGGAGAGTGCAGTAATGAGAACAGCTGCAGTGGATACACACACACTCTGCTGCCCACTTAGCTTCTCACTCTCCATCCACAGATCCACATTTTTGCGAATCAGCGCGCACATGCACGCACACACTTACCCTCACACTCAAAGGCTTGCAGCATGGTGGTGTAAGAGGGGCCCAGCCAAGAGGTGTAGCTACCCAGAACCCTTTGCAGGTGGTGGGTGGCATCACTAAAGAGCAGATCGGATTCTCCATAGCCTGCTGAGCTGAACAGACTGAAGCCCTCGGTGGTGTTGCCAAACACATTCTGCAGGATCGAGAAAGTGTGTGACAGCATTTAATACATGAGGGCATGCATGGATGTGCGTCGGCGTGATCCGTGCGTGTGTGTGTGTGTGTGTTTATGTTTGTATGTGCAGCCAGGGGATCAGCGCGGGACGTATCAGTCATCCTGGCGCCTCCCACACGCTCAGTAAGGAAGAAGGATGACACTTTAGCAGACACCTGTACTCTGAGACATGCACATCGATAATGCAGACTCCACGGAGATATGAGACAGAAAACGCACACAAATACGCACCCACCTGTAAACGCTCCAGATACTTCCACACGCGGCACTTATCCTCCACGCGCACCACCACAGCATTAGCGGGGACGGCTGCCAGGTGGCATCGTTCATACTCATCCAGACCCGCCTCAGTTCCATCAGGGCACAGCAGCTTCAGGTCCTCCAGCTCCAGGTCCAGGGCCCAGGACTCCTGATTCTTACCTGGATAGGAGTGAAGGAGACTCTAGCACCTTTTAGATATGGGAGTTTTATTTTGATTGTATTTTTGTCGTCGATTAATTGCTCGCTGGATGTCGGCCGCATGTACTGGATATATTCCATTATCATTTTGAGCGATTTGACTGGTCAGCGAAGAGAAAGAAAATACAAATAAAGTTATCCAAACAAATAAGAGAATAAAAACAGATAGAGCACCTCTGCCTCCCTAGGCAACAGCCCAGGCCTTCTGTGTTTTCTTGACCTCTGTTAATTGGGCTGGCTCCAGACCTTTCTGAACCATATGAGAGCGCGCGCTTCGTTAAACAGCTACCGTGTTTGTGGAGCTGGCATCAAACTGCTCTTCTCAGCTGTACTAGCAGAGTCTGTGTAGCGTGACCAGGATAATGATCACCATTAATTTTGGATGTTGCCTAAAGCAGAAGAGCAGATGCAGCAAAATGGAGAATTAGGGCGTTTCGGTGCCTGTCTGTCCTTCCTGTGAGGACAGAGCGTCTGTGTCTTCTCTTTTGTTCATCTCTGTGCGTTTGTCTGTCGTACAACCACATATCTTGCACAGATCACAACTGTTAAGCCATGTTCTCCATTTCTAGAGAAGCATTGTGAAACACTGACATCCTGTGTCTTGATGAGGACTAACACGCTCTGCCGGCCCCTTGCTACGGCTATTACTGTTATTATCGCAGAGCTAAGGTTTAACCGTTATATAACCACAGTAATGTAAACACTGACCATCCATATTGTCGAAGACCGTTGTGTGTTTGACAAAAGCAACGTCGCCAAGATTTTCAGCCACGCACCTGAAAGTTAAAAAAAATAAGAACACGATGAATCTATAGAGGGATGTTTACAGGCTCTTAATTATCTGTGTATTGTTACTTGCATCATCAGTGCAACAGGCTGCTCTTATATAAAATGTTTTTCCTGCGTGGAGACACTACAGGCCTGTCTGGATGCCACTGGTGTCTTATTTCCCATGTTGTTGTACCTCAGAGCTCCGGACTCTCCGTAGTGTCTCTCTTTGTGGTTGTTGGCGCAGATGTGCCGGTCGTTCTCATCTCCTATGCAGGCCTCGCACAGGTTCTTGGGGTTGTTGCCTCTGGGGTCATGCTGGGGATCCTTCACACCTGGCACACAGCTGTAGCCAAAGAAGTTCCCGACCGCTGGTAAAAATAGAACCAATGGTGACTTAAAAACATGAGGATAATGAAGTATTTGGATGAAAAACTGTTCATTTAAAATGTCTCATCTGATACATTCAGTACAGAAAACAACAGGATACATGGCATTAATAGTTACACTAATCATTACTGCTGTTTATGGTTAAAGGATTCATCCATTAACAATACTGATGGAATTATATGACAATTTTATAATTTTATAGAACTATTAACTTATTTATTCACGTAAAGCCTATATACAGCTCAAACCTAGTGCTACTGTCTGGATTAAATTAATTAGACTAATGAGTATTTGCTGAAGGGTGGCACAATAAACTCACATGGTCATGATCATACTAAAGGACCTTGGACTCTTTCATTGTGACCCCCGTCCCACTCACCTCTGGGAAAGTTGCACTGCTCCCCTACACTGATCTGGGAGGTGTTGACCAGGTAGCCAATGGGGACCGTCCACCCCACCGTGGTTCGTATGCCGGGGTGACAGGAGCTGCGCTCGTGCATCTCCAGCAGGGACAGGTCAGAAGTGGAACGACGGGCCATCACCACCACGTAGTAGCTAATGCCATCTTAACAGAGCAGTTAGGGAAAAGACTGTTAAAAGTAAGGTAATTGAATAGGTCAAGAGAAAGAAAAGGCAGAATATCTGCTTGTAATCATCTGGCTGCGTGGTGTGGTGTAGCTGTGATAATTCCCCATTACCCTGCACTTACCCACTCCGTTGTGGGACTCTCCTGCAGCCAGCTCCAGGCCGTGGCAGAGGCCAGCAGCATAAATGTCATCTGCAAACATGGAGGCTGCGTCCGCTGTCCCGTTCTGAGCAACACACATTGATACGGTCAGAGTCACAGGAAGCTTTTCTAAAGTGATGCAAAATCACAAAATACTAAAAGGCAAAGAAATGTGGACATATCGAGATGAGAGTCTAAAAGTCAACAATAGGATTATAATATTTCGTAATATTTCTCTATTTCTGGCTCTTCAGAGACCTTAATTCTGTCCATGCAGTCTCTGGTGTTCAGGCCACGGACGCACCGCAGCGTTCCTCTAATATTCCGGGCTGTGGCATTCCCAGCCAGATCCAGACACTTCTGCTCTTCAGCATCGGACAGCACACACCAGGAAACTGAACAAAACAGAAAGAGAGATGAAACACAACTTAAAACAATGGAAAGTTATCGTTAATTATAAGACAGTCGCGTCGTATCTACCTGTAGTTTTTGGATTGGAGACACAGCTGACAGACAGAAGAGGCAGGAGAAGGAGAAAACCTGAGGGCAGGTTTCTCTCGAGATGCTTCATCTTGGCTATGGTACGAAATCTGCTTTGGGAATCTGTCTAATTCAAGAGCGATGAAGAACTTCATTGAAAAACGTCACTCAGGTGCCCCCTCCTCCTCTTATAACCTGGTCCTGAGACAGAGAGGGAGAGGGGGAGAGAGGGTAAAAGGTGGGAGAATAAGGCAGCTGGATGTAGAAAGAAGAAAACGTTACATTATTCGCCGAGCTGTGCTTCTTAAGTCGAAGCCCTCAGTAGATAATCCTTCCTCCATCTCACGATAGCAGTATAGCATTTCCCCCTCCAATTATCCACTGAGACTTATCCCCAGTAGAGAGGATAGCGGGAGACATATGTAGCCTTGGAGCAGTTTAGGTCACCTGGCACAGAGTGTCGACCCAGGGTCTTTAATTAAAAAGCTGCAGACAATGGGTCTCTGTGCTGGAGCTGTGTTCGTAGAGAATGGATACTGCGTGGGGCTTGCTCCAACTCACTGGAGACTAAAACCGCAGGTAAGGAAGAACAAACAGCACCAGGTATTGTTCACAGCCACAGGAGCCAGTGGAGGGAAAACGTATCGGCTACGCGATACAGTTCTCCATTTTCTCTTATTTTGCACTGACACACACACACGGACACACACTCAGAGACATTTTCCTGAACCAGCTTCAGGGCCAACCAAGAATTAAATCAATCCCCACAGGTGAGAAGTGAATGGGCCGTGTTCATCAGTCCACCTTTTAGTTGCAATGTTGTGCAATTTCAGATCTGCATGGTTGCTCGGCACATTAAAGGTCATATTAGTTTTCGTGCAGCTTTTAGAGAGAGAGATCTGTGTGTTGGGCAGGGAGGCTGCGGTACCTGATCCTCATCATGCACGGATGAAGGGACAGGGAGCTACAGAGGAACACTGGAGATCAGGCAGCCACACTGATTAAAATGTGTTTCAGTCTTTACTTTACTACACTTTTATACTATCATTGTAGCTGTTTTCTGTCTCTTTGAATGTGGGGATGCTGTTATTCTGTGTCCCTGGGTAAATGCAGCTCACAGTAAAACATCACGTTGAGCAGCCATCAGTATCTAACTCCTCATAAACTCAATCACTCAGTTATTCTCACTTACTTAATGCGAATGGCAGTGGTGTGTTGATGATTTTTGACTCCGTGCTCTTGGAGGACTCCTCTGTCCCACAATGCACCTTGGTGATAATGTTTTGGTGACGTCATGCGCCAGGAGCAGAAGACAGTGGGTGGGCTGGGCTGTGGTCTTGTTTTCGGCTTCTTACTTCGCAAATTAAACTAATTGCCCTTATGGAAGCTGAACCACGCGCACACAGACGCCGCAGAATGACTTAGAGGCTGCGCTCCGCGTGTGCCAGGTAGGCCTTCGTCCCCGGTCGCCTACTTCTGCCACCTCTCGCTGGGCTGCGCTTTGTGCCGTCCGGCTAGCTTAGCTTTCGGGGCTAGCGGCGTCTGTCTGCCTGGCGCCTCAGAGGCGGCTCTGTGCGGCTAATAGCCGCTTGTTAATGGCCTGTTGGCCACAGCAGGCACCCAAGCCGCCAGTCTGAGGTTCACCCGGAGGAACTGGGCTGAAACACGAGGCGCTGGTATTTGCATTTATGGTGCACTGGTTGAAACGCTGGCCAGTCTGTAGAAACACGTTTAGGTTCCAGCCATTTCTAGCGATTAGCTTCGTATTTGCCCATTTAATAGTTAACACATTTAACATTACATGCTCGGTGAGTAGCTAAATGTCTGTTGTTTTGTGCCCAGTGGGCTGTGTGTGAAATAACCTGGTTACAAAGACAACCGAGGACTCGTTCACGCTCAGTAGCTTGTGAGTCTGAGGCTGTCACAAAACGTAAAAGAGGGTAAATGCAATTATCCAGCGTGTTCTCGTTTGAACCCTTCTCTCCCCTGTCTGCGTTAGCGCACTGAAACATGGGTCCTTGCAGTGTCCACGTCCTTGTGCTGCTCTTGCTGCAGACCCTGCAGACATCAGCTGAGGACTCAGGTAATCTCTTCACCTCTCACTGTGTCTTTACTGTTTTCTTCCGCATGCTTTCGGTTTTTCATCAACACTCGCAGCATTCACCAGCAAATAAGGAACATATTCTCAGAACTGGCACAAAAATGTAGTCATCACTCATCTCAGTGGCAGAGAGCAGTTCCACGCTGCCCTTTTATGTTGTTATCTACATTACTTAGATTATCATTACCAATTATATAGAGTTAGTAACTAACATTTAGTTTAAGGGAATTTGAGGATGTTTAAAATACTTTCTGCCATGTATTCCTTTAACGAACGTAGGCGTTGCCACTGTTGACTGTTTTGCATAGTTTGGGTTTTTGTTAAATGGCCTTTTTACTAGTTTGCGTATAAGTGTTGTGTATAAATGCAAATATTCATACACAATGTGAAACAGGATAATGTATGAAATCACATGATCTGTCCCACAGATGGGCAGCTGGTGTGTCTCTGTGATGGCATTACATGCCAGGCCACCGAGTGTCAGGGCACTCGGTGCTTCTCCTCTATCAACGTTGGCAGCAGCGGGGCGGTGTTTGAGCGGGGCTGTCTGATTGGGCCGGAGAAAATTCGTTTACATTGCGCCACACCTCCGTCCATCTACCAGGCACTTTCCTGCTGCGCTGAGGACATGTGCAACAGCAACATTACCAGAAGCACTCTGATGTCTCTGCTTCCGCCAGGTTGTTAGCATCACATAACCAATATATATTCAGACTGCAAACAAGGTTGGCCACTGTCAGAATTTTCACCTTTTTTTCCATTTTGTCTACGTGCTCTCTGCTTTTGCTGTTTAGGAGATGAACCTGCATGTGAAATTGCCTGTTATGGTGTGGAGACATTACCTCTTTTTGTCCTTGGCCCAGTGGTGGTTCTAGTTCTGTTGTCTGCCGTCTCAGTGCTGGCCTGCAGAAGGCTTCACCGTGGCCGTCTGCAGAGGCTGCAGGAGTTTGACACAGAGCAGGGAGCCATAGATGGCCTCATCACATCCAGTGTGGGAGACAGCACTTTAGCGGTAAAATGATCAACTGTTCAGTTGAACTCAATTTGTGTGATCTCAAGGCACTTAACAACAAAGTAAATACAACTATACAGGATTATATAGAAAGGCCATTTGAGAAAGCACTAGCAGTGGAGAGGGAGAAACCTGAAGACTCAGCATACAATATCTGGTTGTGTGAAACTCTCAGAATTCCAATAGCTTTCTACATACATGTATGCATATGCACGTTCCCTGTAAATATTGTCTGTCCTTGTAGGACCTGTTGAATCACTCGTGTACGTCAGGTAGTGGTTCTGGTCTTCCCTTCCTTGTCCAGAGAACTGTGGCCAGACAGATCAGTTTGGTGGAGTGTGTAGGTAAGTAAAACCATTTTTTGATTTAGCTGTAGTCTGATGAAACCTGTAAAAAGCATCACAAGACTACGTGGAAAAAAATTGTGGCTACAGCTGTTCTCGTGTCAAATTTCACAATGACAGTGATCCTGTTTTGCATATATTGGAACTCGAAAAATGTAGTAGTTTCATATCAGAAACCCCACACAGTAAAATTCTAACCTGTTTAATTTGTCTGTTTTCTTTTTGACTCATTCTTTTCCCTTGTTTCCAGGCAAGGGAAGGTATGGAGAGGTGTGGCGGGGTCAGTGGCAGGGGGAGAACGTGGCGGTTAAAATCTTCTCCTCGCGGGATGAAAAGTCCTGGTTCAGAGAGACAGAGATCTACAATACTGTGCTGCTCAGACACGAAAACATACTGGGTGAGTCCTGCAGACTAGTCAGTGCTACGGGGAGAACTTGATTCAGGAGGAGACATGTTTGTTAATCCCCCATTGTCTCAACTGGATTAATTCATTCAGTAATGAAAACAGTAAGATATTCTATCCAATAGAAACTTGATTTAACAAAATCAGAGATTATTTAGAACTGATAATTTTACAGTTTGCCTTCTTTACTCCATCTCCTCTCAGGCTTCATGGCATCTGACATGACCTCTAGAAACTCTAGCACCCAGCTGTGGCTCATTACCCATTACCATGAGAACGGGTCCCTTTATGACTACTTGCAGAGAGTAGCAGTGGAGACAACAGAAGGCCTGGCGATGGCAGCATCAATAGCGTGCGGCCTCGTGCACCTGCACACTGAGATCTTTGGCACGGAGGGGAAACCAGCCATTGCCCATCGTGATTTGAAGAGCAAAAACATTCTTGTTACAAAGGATTTGCGCTGCTGCATCGCAGACCTGGGTCAGTCACTTTTTGTGCAGCTATGTGTCGTGTCAAGTGAGGTACTAATTGTTTTGCATGTTACAGGGCTGGCTGTGACTCACTCTCAGGCAGACAACCTCCTGGATGTGGGCAACAATCCAAAGGTTGGTACCAAACGCTACATGGCACCTGAAGTTCTGGATGAAACCATTCAGATCGACTGCTTCGACGCCTACAAGAGAGTAGACATCTGGGCGTTTGGCCTGGTGCTGTGGGAGATAGCCAGGCGCACGTACAGCAATGGTGAGTTATAAAAGCTAGCATGACTATTACATTTTAGAATCAGAAACAGGCCTTAACGTGGTATTTGGTTTCTTTAAACGCATCTCACTATTTCTCATTCCAGGTATTGTTGAAGAGTACAAGCCTCCGTTCTATGATCAGGTGCCTAACGACCCAAGCTTTGAGGATATGAGAAAGGTGGTGTGTGTGGAGCAGCAAAGGCCTTTCATTCCCAACCGCTGGTTTTCTGATCCTGTGAGTAAAACATTTATTGAGGAATGGTCTCTTTGTGCTGTGTGATGCAGAAATGTCAGCTTCTGAGTAAAGAAAGCAGTAGGTTTTCAGTCTGTGACAAAAATGACCACGTGGAATTATGTAATTTGATTGTAGTAGTTCTCATATTTTATTTCATTTGACTGTAAATAAATGAAGCAAGTGAGATAGTCATAGCCTGCTAAAACTAAGAATGCCTTTACACGGTACATCTAAAAGCTTGCACAGTCACAGTGATCCCTTGTTGCGGGCGTGACACAGCAGGACTCCCGTTTCCCATCCGTCTCACCATCTGTTTCCTTTCGTTCAGACTCTCTCTGCCTTGGTGAAGCTAATGAAGGAGTGTTGGTACCAGAACCCGTCTGCCAGGCTAACGGCACTACGCATCAAAAAGACCCTGGACAAGATTCACAGCTCTTTAGAAAAGGGCAAGGAGTCGTGAGAAGGATAGGAGCTTCAGAGGCAGCTGTCTGACATCAGGGATTGGCTTGGAGAAGATCCCTGTGTTTGTAAAGCCAAGGGGTGAACAAAGGAGTGGAGAAGTCATTTTAGTGTCATTGAGCCTCAATCTTCTCTTGCACTCACTTCCTCTTCCTTTCTTGCCTTCCACCAACATCCCTGTCTCTGACTTGAAGCCCACACCGATGTTTGGAGTAGTGTGAATAAACCAGCTTCTACTATGGGACAAACCAGTCGCCAACATGTTTGCACTGACCTGAACTGTGAGGACCATGGCGTATAGTAGTACCCCATCCCAATGCTTTACAAAGACTGCTGTGGGTCTGGCCTTCTTACTCAGTCACACCATCATCAAACACTACATTGTGCGAGTCTTCTACAATTCAATTTCTGCTCCCCAGCCAGTGTTTCTGGCACATGGTTGTGGCATTCTGCTGAGAGACAATCCAAAATATTTTGTTCATTTAGCTTTATTACATATCGACTATTGTCACAAACACACTACTAACAGGAGAAGAGCCACATGTATCAATAGTTTTTAAACTTTTTCAAAAATTTGATATTTACGTATTCAACCTCCACTGTTCCCACACTACTGAGGATGTATATGATCGATGTACGATGGCTCGTGAAACTTGACGGTATACATATATAGGTATTTACTCTACTGAACTTTCTATACCCCTTAATGGAGCTTGTAGGAAATGACTTGTTGAGAAATAGTGGAAAGGATAGAACAATTGTTACCACAGAGCTTGTTCTGTAGAACACTTCCGATATTACTTGTTTGTCCTGGTGGTTTCTGGCGTAGACACAAGTAAGTACCTGCCAATAGGAATTAGTCTGTATCTTAGACAATGAAATGAGCTGATCCTCTCTGCCTGATGCATTTCATAAACTCACTGTGGCTTGTTTATAAAAGTCTTCTGTGCAAGCAGAGAGGAATTACCGAGGATTTTTGTTACTACTCCTGTAGTAACCTGGAGCTCATTTACTCTTTTCTCCCATGATGCCACACTGTACAAGTTGCCTGAACAATAAAACTACATCTTCATTTGGAAATGGTTCCATTTAAAGTTTATTTTAAAACTGCTACAGCTTTTGGGTTTGCAGTTGCAAATGAATTTGTTCAAATGCTGGGTTTGTTTTTGGAAACCAATGTTACTTTGTCTTTTTTATATATATAATTAAACAATTACTGCACTGTTGCTTAACAGTTAGCTTGTCCGTGTAATTATTCTAGAAATGTTTCCGCAAGCGTTTAAATGTTTTCAGTTTGAATTAAAAAAGAAGAAGAAAAAAAGTCAAGTGTTAAACTGAACCTAGAACAGTTCTTACTTGGAAGCATACGTCCTGCATATGCTGGCTGTTAAATGTTCCCTTCCGATTGTGTTTCCAACGCAAGCCATGTGGGACTATCCCTCTGTGCAAAAATGTATTCCAGAATTTATCTGAAGACAAAGAGGATAGAGCAGAGTGGCTTCATTTAACTCACTGTTTAGCCGCAGCACAGCGATGGTAGTTAAAAAATGAATTGTCTATTGTACAAAACACTAGAGACTTAAACTCAGCCTGTTGAAGAATAAGATTAAGTTTAATATTTTTACTCAGACAACTGTGGATTTGTCCCCATCACAGTCAACCGTGCTCTAACTGGCAGCAT